>JAWNML010000061.1:5858020-7140781 GCA_035044125.1 Drosophila ochracea | reverse complement strand
CTCGCAAGCTGAATAAGGTGACAATCAAGGATGCGTATCCACTGCAGTGGATAGAGTCGATCCTTAGCCGAGTTGAAGATACAATCCAGATCCAGGAAAGGTACAAGAAATTACGGAGATACCCTTTCCGAAAAGTATACGCCAGCTACGTATGTTTTAAGGTACCGCTGGATGGTATCGCCGCTTCAACCGGAATTTTTCAGCCGAATCAGCACCGCTTACGGATTGCCTGAAAGGAAAATTCCGTTTAAAATAACAGAGAACGCGCTGGAAGCTTTCACAAAGTTGAAAAAGGCACTCACCAGTGCATCACTTTTGATCCATCCCGACTTTAAGAAGCCATTTTTTATACAGTGCGATGCAAGTCATATAGCTATTGGAGCCGTCCTATTCCAGCTCGACGAGGAGAACGCCGAGCACCCAATTGCCTTCTTTTCCGCGAAAGACATAACCCATATGCGATCTGGAAATTACGCACCACAGGCAAACGCAGCGGAAAGGACATATGTTGGAGACGACCACACACGTTGGGACGAGACACTGCCCGACATCCAGGGTGCGGCTCGAAGCGCTATACACCATAGCATTGGAACCTCGCCATAATTTGTGCTGTTTGGACAGCATATGTTTACAAGCGGAAAGGATTACAAACTCGCTCGCAAACTAGGAGCCTTAACGGACGCCGAAGTCCAACATCTTTCCAGGCAGGACCAGCAAACAAATCACCCGGCAGGAAGTCCAGAAGAATCTGCATAGAGCATATGTGAGAGCGGCTAAGGCTTATAATTTTAAAACGCGGGAAATCCACTATGTGATGGCCTACGTTGGACAAATATAGCCTCCTTTTGCACTCCTGTTTCTCTGAAATGAACCTCGAAACCGTAGTGTGGTGTAATGGTCGGCAGATAGATCGATAGGCGAGGGATATCAATGGGGGACCATCTTCAGAAAAATAGAGAAGAGAAAAGATATACGAGAGAAGAAAAAAAACAGGAAAAAAAGATTTATTTAAAAAGAAATTCAAATAAATTAATTGTGAATAAATTATGAAGTAATTATATATCAAATAAAATAATGTCAAGGAGAAAATCGCCAGGGACAACTGGACTGAGGAACCAGGAAGTCGAAGCTCGGAGACCCTGAGACGAGTCGGATTATATCAACACACCTGTGACTTTGTTCCCGCCTAACTGCGGCAAAGCAACTGAGCAAAAGACAGCTGATCGGCCCTAACCAATGCAATAGTGATGCTCATTTTGTCACTCAGTGATGCGCGCTTTTGAAGCCAAATAAAAAAAGAAAAGAAAAATCATAAATATTTTGTAAGCTTTAAATTAAGTAAATAGATAAAATTGTACTAAATATATATAAGCGAATTTAGTGTTGATAAACAAAATGTTATGGATCACGATGTCACATGTATCACTTGAGTTGTAAATTAAATAGTCTGAAAAAATTAATATGAGGTGGTAAATTAATGTGATCGAGTGAGATGAGGGCATAAGAAACAAGCGAAATAGGAATAATTGTGAAAGGGAAATTTAGAGGAGGAATCACTAGGAAGGGAGGGACACGCAGGCTGTACAACGTCCACACAGCCAACACAACAACAAGCGGACTGGTTTGATGGAAATATTTGTTTTTTTTTTATTTAAAAAATAATACAAATTTTTTGTTAACTTGCCGCCCAATATATCGCGGTCGAACTACCCCTGCGCTGATAGCTAGCCTGCTTTCGACAGGCAAGGTTGATGTTTATCTATAACCTTTCCGCCTTAAAAAAAGTAATAAAATAATTAAATATTTGTATTAAAGCCGTGGTTAAAACTATTTTAGTGTTATTGGAATTGAAATAAGTTGAGGTTATCAAACTATATTATTTTGCAATGCTTCGTCACTTCAATATTGTACTGATTCCCCATTTTTTATATAGCTATTCATTATGTTGGCATAATCACATTAAAATGTCACATAGTTCAGTTACACACAAGAATTCACTGAGTGTGTGAGAAAAAGAGACAGCGAAGAGTGTAAAATACGCGTAAACTAAATGAAGTCAGCCAACAAAAAACAGATTGTTTTTGTACAAGGTCAATCCAGATTATATGTTTTTTGTTGACGCTAAACTCATTGTTTTCATCGATGTCGGAGTTAAAAATTGAGACGAAATTTGCATTTGCAATATATTCACGCACTAAAATCGATTAATTTTTATTGATTCTTCTTTGCGCTTATCAAAACAATCATGTAAAACGGTTGGTACACTATTTTCGGACGCCACTGTGTCGACTGTTGTGTTTTGCTTCACCCGCACGCAAAACAACTAAACAATGTTAACGAAAATCTTTAATTTGTGCGCGCTTTTTGTCCCGGCACTTAACGGTTCTCACTGTGCAACTATGCAAACTATGCAAAAAATAAATAATTTAAAAAAAGGCAACGGCAATAACTGAACGGCAAAAGAAATACCGAATTATTTAAATATGCTATTGTATTTGTTCAAATTATATTTGCTTTCCTAAATAGTTTTTATTCATTTGGCACAAAATTGTTGCGCGATTAGCCTTCTGAAAGCTTTATAAAATGCAAGATTATTTCAACGATTTTGCAATGTTCAGAACGTTGCAATTCAAAACGCGTACATATATGAGCAATATCGAAGAACGGGATCGACTAGACTGACTTGATTACAGCTGCCGGCAGATTAACGAGCACTTTTCAGAGCGCACTAAAAGCGCTGTTAATACCAGCGGCTGTAGCTTACAATGTTATATATATGTATGTGTGAGTGCCCTGGTCTAAAGAACTTGTGGGATGGTTCGGATGGGGCTGAGCTGAGGCCACCAGGCGGGTCGCGGGTTGCGGATAGCGAATGGCCTCCCTCCGGGGAGGTTAGCTGCGAATAATACGAGATTCCTCGTAAATAAGCAGTCCCGGACAAACAGCGCTTGCGATATTGTCAATCGCACTGACAAGGCACTTGTGTTGCCGCCTTCAAAGTATAGCCTCACACAATCCCCTATCTCCCCCCACAATTACCTACCCCATCCGATCCCCCACATCTCACTCCGGGCCAGACTAAGGCGTTATCCGAACCGTACCGAGAGTCAGCTTGGCTAGGGGCCTGGGGAAAAAAAACTAACCCATTCTCGAACGGTGGGCTCAGGCAAATGGCGACCGCCAGTTCTAATTTAGCCTTAGCCGGGTAATGCGGATCTCTGCCCAGGCGGACACTCATTTCTCCGCAGCACATGGGAACCAATGAAAGATTCCAAAAGAACTAAAATACCGCAGGATCTCCCTGCGGAGTATGTCGCAAGACATCTAGAGGGTCATGCCCTAGACGGGGAAAGACCCTCCCATGTGGTAGACCAACCTCCACACCGTACTGCACAGCGCCCTAAGAGGAAGGAAGAGTTCCTGCCACCGAGGGGTCAACCCGGTGGGCTGGACGACCCGAACCGGAGAAATCTCTGCGGTTCAAGGGTCAAATGGTACCTTCGATACCTCCAGCAAGGACACACTCCTGATGCTGCTCTGAAGAAGGCAACAGAGCCCAGGGAAGCGGCTACGGCACCAGCGCCAGCCCCTAAGAGGCGTAGCAGCGCACTCACTCCACCGGTAGCCACCCCCAAGAGGGCGTGCCCGGAGGCCAAGGGTGCTGCTCACGGCCCGGGGGCGGCAAAGGTGACGGCCAGAAAGGAAGCAGTCCTGGATCTCCGTCTGAGCACGTCGCGTGCAGCGGTCACGAAGCCCAGCTCGCCAGCACCCACCGAGCCCCGATTGTCATATGCGGATATGGCAAGAAAGGTAAAGGTGGCCGTGTTGCCCGTGGATTTCCCACGAGCAATGCTCAGTCGCGGAGACTTGTCTGTGCTGGAAGAGGCCATCATAGACGAAGTCATTGCGTCTGGTGGGGATGTTGCGGTCTCATTCGCGGGCATTCATTTCCGGGTCGGTTTCCTGGTCATCGAGTGCTTGGATGAGGCCTCAGCCGACTGGCTGAGAACCGCAGCGCCGCGGCTAAAATCGTGGAAGGGCGTGCCCCATGAATGCAAAGTGGGGGACAACATTCCGTCGCCCCACTGCATCACGCTGTTTTGCCCCAGAAGTGTGGATCGGTCGACCGAATCCCTGTTGGTTCTGCTGAAGAACCAGAACAGGATCGAGACCGACACATGGAAGGTGATTTCCAGGAGGAACGAGGGCGGAGGAGCCCTCCTGGTCATCGGGATAGACGAACTATCCAAGGATGTCATTGTGGAGAAGGGGCACCAGATCTACTTCCGCTACGGGACCATTCCCGTAAGCGGTTTAAAGAGGAAATCTGGAGCTAAGCCTCAGTCTGAGCAAAGCGGCAGGATGGCTGTCAACGTGGACATCACAACCACAGAAAACACTCCTGCCGCAGTTCAGAGCAGTTGCACTGCGCGGTCCACCGACTCGGTGGATGACCTCGCAGAAAATGAGGAGTTGGCATACAAAACGCTCTGCCAAATGGACATACTGGGAGATGAAGACATCCCCATATCCTCACAGAAGCTGGCGGAGGAGCTGCTGGATGAGGCAGCAGCTGACGTCGAAGTGACGTGCAGCGGTGACGGGGTCAACTCCAGGCCCCCAACCACCGTGTCAGCTGGAGCCTCCCCAGCAATAGATGGCCAGAGTCACCGGCACAGGGCTGGCTCAGGTAAACATCCACCGTGCTAAAGCCGCCTCGGCGGTATTAGCAAGGATGTTTACCAAACAACACCTTGGGCTGGCCCTAATACAGGAGCCATGGGTGCACAATGGCATTAAAGGCCTGTACACTGCTGACCCGAAGGTAATCTGGGATCGGAGAAATCCAGCACCCAGAGCATGCATAATGGTAAGGAAAAGTATTAACTGTACTATCCTCTCAGAATTCCTGACTAGGGACTGCGTTCCCATATTGGTACAGACCAAGAACGGCGCGGTCCCTACGGCCATGGTGTCTGCGTATTTCGCAGGAGATGGAGCCTGCCCACCACCAGAAATAGGAAAATTGGTGGATTACTGCAGGAGGGAGAAAATCTCAGTGCTCATCGGATGCGATGCCAATGCGCACAATACGATATGGGGAAGCAGCGACATCAATCTGAGGGGTGAGTGCCTAACGGACTTTATATTCAAATATAATCTAGAATTAGGCAATGTCGGATCTACACCGACATTTGTAACTAGAATCAGGGAGGAGGTGTTAGACATCACTCTGATTAGTCGGTCCCTAAAACCTCACCTTAGGGACTGGCACGTTTCCCAAGAGGAATCAATGTCTGATCACTGAATTATCCTATTTAAGTTACAATTAAATACGGATAGTAGTACACCAGGTGGCAACCCCAGGAAAACCAACTGGGACGGTTATAAGTCGGCCTTAGGGCTCTCCCTAGCCAACGGGTTATCTGGGATACCCAGGGGACCACTAGAGCTGGACAGGGCTATTAGTGACCTCAACAAGTGCATAACCAATGCATTTGAGGATAACTGCCCGGTAGGGAAAAAGTACTTGGAGAAAGATGCCCCATGGTGGAACGACAGCCTAGAAAGGCTGCGCGTGACCACACGTCGCCTCTTTAATAAAGCAAAGAGAGACGGAATGTGGGAGCAGTACCGTGAAAGCCTGACCTCCTATAATAAGGAGATAAGGAAGGCCAAACGGAAGAATTACAGAAACTTCTGCGAAAGCATAGTTAGCACAAGCGAAGGCGCCAGGCTCCATAGAGCACTGGCGAAACGAACGCCTGATGCGAACTTAGCACTGAAGCGTGGGGATAACTCCTTTACGAGCAGTGATTTGCAGAAACTAGTGTTACTCTTTGAGACGCACTTCCCAGGAAGCACACCCCTGCAGGAAGAGGCTATCGAAAGGGAAACTAGATACAGGCCGTCAACTGACTGGGAAAGACTTAACTGGGCAATCGGAACATTCCAGCCCTATAAGTCCCCTGGAATGGACGGCATATCGCCAGCCTTCCTTCAAACGGGACAGGAAATACTCCTCTCCCGCATTAGGAAAGCATTAGTGAGTAGCCTAGCCCTCGGATACATACCGGGCGCATGGAGAAGAGCTAGAGTAGTCTTCATCCCCAAGGCAGGGAAGAAAGACATTACCAGCCCAAAGTCCTTCAGACCCATCAGCTTAACATCGTTTTTACTGAAAACGTTGGAAAAGCTGATGGACTACAGAATCAGAAGCACTTTGCTTAAGCAAAGGCCGCTGCACCCAACGCAGCATGCATACAGAGTAGGCAGGTCCACGGACACAGCACTTTATCAGCTGCGACGTACTTTGAGCGCGGCAATTGATAATAAGGAAGTAGCACTATGCGCCTTCTTAGACATAGAAGGTGCCTTTGATAACACATCTCATGATGCAATCAATGCTACCCTTGAGAGAAGAGGCCTGGACCATACTACCAGCAGATGGATATCTGCACTGCTACGGTCCAGACAAGCCACGGCATCATTGCATGATAGCACTGTAACAGTCCTAACCACCAAAGGCTGTCCCCAAGGAGGGGTGTTGTCTCCGCTACTCTGGAGTCTGTTAGTAGACGAACTACTAAACAGACTTGCTAACAGTGGTATTCAATGTCAAGGTTATGCCGATGACATTGTTATCATAGCGCGAGGCAAATTCGAAGAATCACTCTGTGACATAGTCCAGTCAGGGCTAAGGATAACGTATGACTGGTGTATGGAGGTTGGACTCAACCTAAACCCTACGAAAACAGTCATCGTCCCCTTTACCAGACGACATAAGTTACAGAGGATGAGACAGATATGGCTCTCAGGGACCCTACTAGAAACAAGTAGGGAGGTCAAATACCTGGGAATCACATTTGATAGCGGGCTTAACTTTGGCACCCATGTGCAAAACATGATATTAAAGTGCTCCAGGGCGCTTTACACATGTCGTAGTATTGCAGGTAAATCATGGGGTACATCACCAAAGATACTAAGATGGCTATACCTGATGGTAGTAAGACCCATGTTAACCTATCGGGTGGTAGCATGGGGTGACAGGGCGCGGATGATCACCGTGAAGAAACAACTACAAAAGTTGCAAAGAATGGCCTGCGTATGTATGACAGGAGCTATGCGCACCTGCCCAACAATGGCCCTTGAAGCATTAATGGAGCTCACACCACTCCACCATATTATAAGGCTTAAACAGAAAGCCACGCTTCTCAGGATATCCGCAGAAGGAGTTGGGGGCAACCATATCCTTAGCCATAAAGATGCCCAACTCCTTTCAAACGAACTACCCCTACTGACGCAACCTAGGGACGAAATGGTAGCCGAATACACATTCGAGCGAAATTTCACAGTTCGTATGAGTAGTAAAAGGGAATGGACAAGTCTGGACGAAGTCCATCCCATGAAACCGCACACCATAAAATGGTACACCGATGGATCACTCACGAATCAGGGCACCGGCCTTAGAGTGGTGGGTCCTCGGGTATTCTACCATGAATCCCTGGGAACGCACACCAGCATATTTCAGGCTGAGGTGTGTGCGATAGGGAGATGTGCGGACTTCAACATAGAACGTAACTATCGGAATACGGATATATCCATCCTATCCGACAGTCAAGCAGCATTGAAAGCTATAATGGGGACTAAGATAACATCGAAGTTAGTCCATGAAGTTCGTTCGAAGCTAGACCTACTCGGGACACACAACAGGCTCACCCTACGATGGGTCCCGGGCCACAGGGACATAGCGGGAAACGAGGCGGCTGACAAGCAAGCAAGAATGGGGGCAGGAAGGCCCCTAACAGGACCAGAACCGTATTGTGGCATAGGAAAACACACTATACGACTGGAACTCAGAAACGAGGAAAGGCAGAGACGGCAACAGAGTTGGTCGGAGACAGTAGGACTCCGACAAGCCAGATGTCTCCTAGGTGGTTATAATCTTGTTCGATTTAAACAGATTATAACCATGGGAAAGAACAACCTTAGGATACTGACAGGACACTGTAGACTAAGGAGTCACCTGGCAAAACTGGGTATATTCAGTAGCGATCTCTGCAGGTTTTGTGAAAGGGAAAAGGAATCCTCGATGCACATCCTGGCAGACTGTGTCGCCTTAGTTAGAAGAAGAAGCAGCATCCTAGGGGCGCATGTCTTGGATTGCAAAGACATAGTAGACCTCAACCCAACAAAGATCCTCACGTTTGTGCGGGAGTTGGGGCTGATGGAGGAGCTATAAGCTCAGAAGGGGGCACAATAGATCAGATAGGTCGTGGTGCAGATTCCCCAACAACAATAATAATAATAAATGTGTGAGTGCCTTTAACAGAATGAGAATAGTTGGTACAATTCTGTTAGCAGAATTTATTTATATTCATGAAATGCTCAAATTCAAAATTTCAATTATAATTTATACTAATAATGACACATTTCCTATAACTCTTCTAATTTTATTAAGCCTCTAATTCTTGGAGTCTTTGAGATCTGCATCATACACAAACGGACATGACTTGTTGTTTCCTTCTGCCTGCTACATACTCTTGCACAACTTCATCATACCTATTTTCAAAGAGTGCAGGGTATAGCTCAAGTGAGTATCGACCAGCAGTCAGTACTATAGATTGATAAGACGATCTACTACATAATATTCTTTATATATACACACAAAAATATGAGATAATCTTATAACTGACCTTTCAATAAGAAAGCGGTCAATTAAATAAAGCTTGAGACGAAATTTTTAAACACCAAACGAAACACAAATTTCAAAAATATTCGTTTTCAGATTTGCCATATAAATTTTAAGCTGATAGCAAAAAAATCAAATCACCATTTCGGTTAGAGTTCATTAATTGACAATCGCATATAAGTCGCAGTGAATTTCCAATTTACGTACTTAGTGGTTTCACTTCACGGTGTTCAGTTCACAAATTGCATAGCTGTGTACGATCCAAGTCGATAAATTGTTAGCAAAATGAAATTATACTTTTCACTTTTTGCAATATCGCTAATAGCGTATAGTAAAGCATTGACTAACTGCTCGGTGAGTTCCTATAAACAATATATTATAATCTAATCTAATTTTTTCTAATATTCTCCAGTTAGAGAAGGACCAAATGTGTGGAGCCTATTGCTATAAAGTTCTACAACCACTGCTTAGCTATGCAGGATCAAAGGATGAAAAACTTGCAGAATTGCAAACCAAAATCAGCAAACTACAGGTTTCAATTGTAAATTTGAAGGAATCCGCTATGCACACAGAAGTTCAGCTGAAACAGCAAATCGAATTGACAGACGACCTTAAAAAAAATAAATTAATTCAAGATGAATTGTTAAAATCACAGGAAAAAAAGCTCGCAGAAAATGCTGCAGAAATATCAAAGTTGCAATCTAAAGTGAAGTCAAAAGATTCGCAACTTAATGAAAAAGACAAGGAAATAACGCACCTTAACGGCCTTAAAAAAAATAAATTAATTCAAGATGAATTGTTGAAATCACAGGAAAAAAAGCTCGCAGAAAATGCTGCAGAAATATCGACGTTGCAATCTAAAGTGAAGTCAAAAGATTCGCAACTTAATGAAAAAGACAAGGAAATAACGCTTTTACAATCCCAAGTCAAGGACAAAGATAACAAATTATCATTAAATGGTAATAAAATCAAACAATGTGAATCCCAAGAGATTTTGAAAGCTGCAAGCTGCTTTGATAAAGCGACCGATGTGTATACGATTAAACTTTCCGACTCGAAGACATTTTCTGTGTCTTGTGATTCGCAGTTGGCCGGTACAGGTTGGACTGTAATTCAGCGCCGTATAAACGGCAGTGTGAATTTTAATCGAAACTGGGTAGAGTACAAGGCGGGTTTTGGTGATGTGCGCGGAGAATTCTTTATTGGATTTAGAGAAACTTCACTTACTGACGCAATCGCAACCGCACGAATTGTATATTTACCTTGAGGACTTCCACAATGAAACCAGATATGCCAAATATACTCATTTTGTGGTTGGAAGTGAAGCAGAGTCTTATAGCCTAAAAGAGCTTGGAGAATATTCTGGTGATGCCAACAATTCTTTAATACAACACATAAATATGAAATTTTCAACTCCAGATCGGGATCTTACAAATTGTGCAAACTATTTCAAGTCTGGTTGGTGGTTTAAAGCCTGTTATTACAGGTAATGGAAGATTTAAGAATTATTATTTTTCTAATATTTATCTAAAATCTCTCTATTTTATGTGTAGCAATTTAAATGGGCCACATGCACCGGAAGATGGTGAGAATATGCCCAAGATTTCTTGGAATGGCTGGAAAATGCAAGGACTTAAAAGTACCCAAATGATGATTAGACCAAAACATCTTTAAGTTACAAATACTTTTCATTTATTTCACAATTATTTTGCTTATGTTGAATGCATATTGAGAAAGCGATCGAAATAAACGATTTCCATACGTACTTTTTAACTGATCTGATTAATTATATGTATCTTTCTCATTCTCAGCAGCTCCCAACTCCCGAAAGAGTATCTTACAGACTAGACAAAGGTTATTATCCTCTGCTGAGAAACTCATAAGATTTTTATTGCAGAGCTGTCAATTCCTTAATATTTGCACGCAGACAAAAAATCGCATCTAATAGTAGAAAATCATCATACTTTTAGCGCAGGGATAATTCATCTTATTATTTCGAAGACGGAAGGCTGTGTCTTTAAAAAATCAACGGACTTTCTTTTCTTAATTCCTGGGTAAATTTTTCTGAAATATGGACAACAGGCTTAAATTGCCCTACATTTTTTTAACACGCATCAATAAAACTGTAATGGTCGGCAGATAGATCGATAGGCGAGGGATATCGATGGGGGACCATCTTCAGAAAAAATAGAGAGGAGAAAAGATATAGGAGAGAAGAAAAAAAAAGAAAAAAAAAGATTTATTTAAAAAGAAATTCAAATAAATTAATTGTGAATAAATTATGAAGTAATTATATATCAAATAAAATAATGTAAAATAAATAAATATAAAGCAAAAGTAAAAAGATAAATAAAATAAAAACATAGAAACATAGAAACCGGCGGCAGCAACAGGCAGAACTATCCATCGCCACCATCAAGGAGAAATTCGCCAGGGACAACTGGACTCAGGAATCAGGAAGTCGAAGCTCGGAGACCCTGAGACGACTCGGCTTATATCAACACACCTGTGACTTTGTTCCCGCCTAACTGCGGCAAAGCAACTGAGCCAAAGACAGCTGATCGGCCCTAACCAATGCAATAGTGATGCTCATTTTGTCACTCAGTGATGCGCGCTTTTGAAGCCAAATAAAAAAAGAATAGAAAAATCATAAATATTTTGTAAGCTTTAAATTAAGTAAATAGATAAAATTGTACTAAATATATACAAGCGAATTTAGTGTTGGCCAATTTAGTGTTGGCCAAAATGTTACGGATCACGATGTCACATGTATCATATGAGTTGTAAATTAAATAGTCTGAAAAAATGAATATGAGAACAATACTGTTTAGTTATTGTCAACGTTGTCCGACTGTGAGAACGCGCGCAGTCAATAGAATTAATTAATATTTCAGAATAGAGAGGAACAATTGTAGGCCAGCTAGAAAGATAAAGGAGTGTTTTAACGTGTGATATTAAATTATTTTCGTTTCTTGTTGTATGGATTGTTACCTGTAGGTGTTACCCTCATCTCACCCATCTTAATGTTTAAATTGTATTTTCGAGAGTGCTGAGTTTGAATTTTCAGTGTTAATTTTTTGTGATAAGTCGATTCCCAGTGATAGCTTAGTTCTCAACATTATTGTTACAATACAATTTTGACTTAGAGATTAGGTTAGTCAAATATTTATTATAGGTTACATATAATTGTTTCTGACTTATTTATTGGTTATTGGTATATTTATTGAACATTTATTTATTTAATTCATGTATAGATTTTATCAATGTTTATTGCGTAAGTGGTTATATGTTGCTTATTTAATAATATAATCATTTATTTTTCCACTGGAAGTTGAGTAGAAGTACAGATAATTATTTTCCGTAGACATATTTACGCATATATTTATGAAAATTGGGGGTTAAATAATTATACGTTTTTTTTTGTTGCATGTTGAAACATATATAAAATTAATAATTACATGAGCGAACGGGTATTCAGGCAATCGAGTGCGGCGTAGCGGGTACTTTCAGACAGATAGAGAGCAAGAGAGAATGCGTCCAACTACTCGCGCACAAAATACCAAACCCACCGAAGAAATGGAGAGTACTTCTCATCCAGTCGGAATGCGTAGCCGAGAAGATGTAGCGGGTACCTCGTCAACAACGCAACAAACCAGGAGCGAAGTGGAGCTGCCCAATGAGCTGAAGTCGGCAATTAATGTAGCGATAGATGTTATGTTTCATGCGGTAAATCAACGAAGTGGTCTTATCCCTGAAAGTGGACAAAGGAAGAAGCGATTCAAGTTCACAAGAAGCGAGGGAGGCGAGAACTAATCGTCCACCTGCACCTACTCACCTTTTCGTGGATAATCGAGCGTTGGAATCCGAACAACAGAAACAAGCCGAACAACAACAAGTTCCCATATCCTGCTGGATGCAACAAACGGGTAATGATAGTGGACACACGCACGAGCATCGGGGATACGAGGCAGGAGATTAATCACATCCGAAGCTGGGGCCTGATCTTCGACGGAGACCCGAAGGGAATGCCGGTGGTGGAATCCATCTTCCGTTTGGAACATCTCCAGTCGCTGTACCAAGTTCCGTGGTCAGGTGGTGTGAACGGACAGGCTAAAGACTGGTACTGGATGTATGTGCGTACCTCTGGAGTTCCAGATTGGCCAAATCTCAGATATGGCCTACAGCAACAGTTCCAAATAAGGCGATCTGAATTTGAGAGAGAACTGGAACTGAGAGAACGCAAGCAACGGCATGGAGAAAGCACGGATGAACACATTCAGGCCATGTTGGTGCTAAGATCGCGGCTATCCAGCTGTTTCTCGGACTACGACTTAATCAAAGTGATTAAAATGAATGTCAGAGATCAGCTATCAAGGATAATTTACCGGATACCGGTAGCCAACCTCCAGAAACTGCGCGAGGAGTGCCAAGACGCGGAAAGGATGCTGTCAACGTGATGGGCTAGAACGTCAGCGAGTCAAGACTATGCTCGGTCCCGAGAACAAGCAAGGGTACACGAGATAGTTGCGACGGAACAGGATCCAGGGAGCGAACCACCAGAAACTCTAGAATCTATTTGTCGACCGAAGGAACCGGGAGATCGGACAAGCGTAACCTGCTGGAATTGCAAGCAGATAGGACATACATTCTTTGAATGTGAGGCATATTTTGCTATAAATGTCTACATTCCGGCGTAGTGTTGCCCAAATGCCCAAAGTGTCGACCGGGAAACACGGGTCGGAACACGATACAAGCGGAGGAGTCGCGTTCCAATTCGGCCAAAAACAATCACCTCCCATAGACCACGCCTCGGTTAGTAATTATAAGCCTGTAAGTAAGGATAAGGAAATAATTAATATTATTGCTAAAGTTAATCAAATAAACCATAGTATTAACTTACCAAATAACAGATGGTCACAACGTAAATCCCCAGAGCAGAGACAAACGGAGTATGCTCAGATGCGGGTCAGGAGATGAGTGAGACGACGAGCACGATTAAAATTCCAACAACGAAAGGCGAGACGAAACAGTTTGTGTGCAGCCATAAGATCGGTGATGCGCACGGATAGCAGGCCGTTCGCCAAGGTATGGATAGGTCACAAGGAACTCAATGGTCTGTTTCTGGATTCAGTGAGTTTGCTGGGACACGGTGGTGCTGACCTGGTAAAGGAGTTGGGATTAGATTTACACAAAGCTTGCTCGACTGTACAAACCGCTGGAAGATCTCCTCACCGCATCATGGGAAAGATACGGACCACCATGTCCTATAATGGAATCACCAAGGACGTAAATCTCTCTATCAAAAAGCCATCTTACGGAACCACATACCTTATCACGGGAACAAAGGAGCAACTGGAGCGGGTTAAGGCCAAATTTAAATCGTTCGCTGAACTCGGTCTAGGCAGGACATCGCTGGAAAAGCACGAAATTCGACTTTTCAAAGAAAGAAAGAGCGCTTCTATCCAGTTTCACCAGCAGTACAGGAATTACTCTTTGCTGATGTTGACGAGATGTTACGGCTATGAGTCAAAGAGCTTAATGAGAGTCCTTGGAGTAACAGAGTAACGCTTGTTCGAAAGCCAGGAAAAAATCGTCTCTGTCTGGATGCTCGCAAGCTGAATAAGGTGACAATCAAGGATGCGTATCCACTGCAGTGGATAGAGTCGATCCTTAGCCGAGTTGAAGATACAATCCAGATCCAGGAAAGGTACAAGAAATTACGGAGATACCCTTTCCGAAAAGTATACGCCAGCTACGTATGTTTTAAGGTACCGCTGGATGGTATCGCCGCTTCAACCGGAATTTTTCAGCCGAATCAGCACCGCTTACGGATTGCCTGAAAGGAAAATTCCGTTTAAAATAACAGAGAACGCGCTGGAAGCTTTCACAAAGTTGAAAAAGGCACTCACCAGTGCATCACTTTTGATCCATCCCGACTTTAAGAAGCCATTTTTTATACAGTGCGATGCAAGTCATATAGCTATTGGAGCCGTCCTATTCCAGCTCGACGAGGAGAACGCCGAGCACCCAATTGCCTTCTTTTCCGCGAAAGACATAACCCATATGCGATCTGGAAATTACGCACCACAGGCAAACGCAGCGGAAAGGACATATGTTGGAGACGACCACACACGTTGGGACGAGACACTGCCCGACATCCAGGGTGCGGCTCGAAGCGCTATACACCATAGCATTGGAACCTCGCCATAATTTGTGCTGTTTGGACAGCATATGTTTACAAGCGGAAAGGATTACAAACTCGCTCGCAAACTAGGAGCCTTAACGGACGCCGAAGTCCAACATCTTTCCAGGCAGGACCAGCAAACAAATCACCCGGCAGGAAGTCCAGAAGAATCTGCATAGAGCATATGTGAGAGCGGCTAAGGCTTATAATTTTAAAACGCGGGAAATCCACTATGTGATGGCCTACGTTGGACAAATATAGCCTCCTTTTGCACTCCTGTTTCTCTGAAATGAACCTCGAAACCGTAGTGTGGTGTAATGGTCGGCAGATAGATCGATAGGCGAGGGATATCAATGGGGGACCATCTTCAGAAAAATAGAGAAGAGAAAAGATATACGAGAGAAGAGAAAAAACAGGAAAAAAAGATTCATTTAAAAAGAAATTCAAATAAATTAATTGTGAATAAATTATGAAGTAATTATATATCAAATAAAATAATGTCAAGGAGAAAATCGCCAGGGACAACTGGACTGAGGAACCAGGAAGTCGAAGCTCGGAGACCCTGAGACGAGTCGGATTATATCAACACACCTGTGACTTTGTTCCCGCCTAACTGCGGCAAAGCAACTGAGCAAAAGACAGCTGATCGGCCCCAATGCAATAGTGATGCTCATTTTGTCACTCAGTGATGCGCGCTTTTGAAGCCAAATAAAAAAAAAAAAGAAAAATCATAAATATTTTGTAAGCTTTAAATTAAGTAAATAGATAAAATTGTACTAAATATATATAAGCGAATTTAGTGTTGATAAACAAAATGTTATGGATCACGATGTCACATGTATCACTTGAGTTGTAAATTAAATAGTCTGAAAAAATTAATATGAGGTGGTAAATTAATGTGATCGAGTGAGATGAGGGCATAAGAAACAAGCGAAATAGGAATAATTGTGAAAGGGAAATTTAGAGGAGGAATCACTAGGAAGGGAGGGACACGCAGGCTGTACAACGTCCACACAGCCAACACAACAACAAGCGGACTGGTTTGATGGAAATATTTGTTTTTTTTTTATTTAAAAAATAATACAAATTTTTTGTTAACTTGCCGCCCAATATATCGCGATCGAACTACCCCTGCGCCGATAGCTAGCCGGCTGAGCGATATATTGGTGCTTTCGACAGGCAAGGTTGATGTTTATCTATAACCTTTCCGCCTTAAAAAACGTAATAAAATAATTAAATATTTGTATTAAAGCCGTGGTTAAAACTATTTTAGTGTTATTGGAATTGAAATAAGTTGAGATTATCAAACTATATTATTTTGCAATGCTTCGTCACTTCAATATTGTACTGATTCCCCATTTTTTATATGCAGCTATTCATTATGTTGGCATAATCACATTAAAATGTCACATAGTTCAGTTACACACAAGAATTCACTGAGTGTGTGAGAAAAAGAGACAGCGAAGAGTGTAAAATACGCGTAAACTAAATGAAGTCAGCCAACAAAAAACAGATTGTTTTTGTACAAGGTCAATCCAGATTATATGTTTTTTGTTGACGCTAAACTCATTGTTTTCATCGATGTCGGAGTTAAAAATTGAGACGAAATTTGAATTTGCAATATATTCACGCACTAAAATCGATTAATTTTTATTGATTCTTCTTTGCGCTTATCAAAACAATCATGTAAAACGGTTGGTTCACTATTTTCGGACGCCACTGTGTCGACTGTTGTGTTTTGCTTCACCCGCACGCAAAACAACTAAACAATGTTAACGAAAATCTTTAATTTGTGCGCGCTTTTTGTCCCGGCACTTAACGGTTCTCACTGTGCAACTATGCAAACTATGCAAAAAATAAATAATTTAAAAAAAGGCAACGGCAATAACTGAACGGCAAAAGAAATACCGAATTATTTAAACATGCTATTGTATTTGTTCAAATTATATTTGCAGCAAAATTGCTGCGCGATTAGCATTCTGAAAGCTTTATAAAATACAAGATTATTTCAACGATTTTGCAATGTTCAGAACGTTGCAATTCAGAACGCGTACATATATGAGCAATATCGAGGAACGGGATCGACTAGACTGACTTGATTACAGCTGCCGGCAGATTAACGAGCACTTTTCAGAGCGCACTAAAAGCGCTGTTAATACCAGCGGCTGTAGCTTACAATGTTATATGTATGTATGTGTGAGTGCCTTTAACAGAATGAGAATAGTTGGTACAATTCTGTTAGCAGAATTTATTTATATTCATGAAATGCTCAAATTCAAAATTTCAATTATAATTTATACTAATAATGACACATTTCCAATAACTCTTTTAATTTTATTAAGCCTCTAATTCTTGGAGTCTTTGAGATCTGCATCATACACAAACGGACATGACTTGTTGTTTCCTTCTGTCTGCTACATACTCTTGCACAACTTCATCATAGCCTTCATACCTATTTTCAAAGAGTGCAGGGTATAGCTCAAGTGAGTTTCGACCAGCAGTCAGTACTATAGATTGATAAGACGATCTACTACATAATATTCTTTATATATACACACAAAAATATGAGATAATCTTATAACTGACCTTTCAATAAGAAAGCGGTCAATTAAATAAAGCTTGAGACGAAATTTTTAAACACCAAACGAAACACAAATTTCAAAAATGTTCGTTTTCAGATTTGCCATATCAATTTTAAGCTGATAACAAAAAAAATCATATCACCATTTCGCTTAGAGTTCATTAATTGACAATCGCATATAAGTCGCAGTGAATTTCCAATTTACGTACTTAGCGGTTCACTTCACGGTGTTCAGTTCACAAATTGCATAGCTGTGTACGATCCAAGTCGCTAAATTATTAGCAAAATGAAATTATACTTTTCACTTTTTGCAATATCGCTAATAGCGTTTCCAGTTAAGTCAGTCAGTAAAGCATTGACTAACTGCTCGGTGAGTTCCTATAAACAATATATTATAATCTAATCTAATTTTTTCTAATATTCTCCAGTTAGAGAAGGACCAGATGTGTGGAGCCTATTGCTATAAAGTTGTAAAACCACTACTTAGCTTTCTAGATTTACTACCATCAAAGGATGAACAACTTGCAGAATTGCAAACCAAAATCAGCGATCTACAGGCTTCAATAGTAAATTTGAAGGAATCCGCTATGCACACAGAAGTTAAGCTGAAACAGCAAATCGAATTGACAGACGACCTTAAAAAAAATAAATTAATTCAAGATGAATTGTTGAAATCACAGGAAAAAAAGCTCGCAGAAAATGCTGCAGAAATATCGACGTTGCAATCTAAAGTGAAGTCAAAAGATTCGCAACTTAATGAAAAAGACAAGGAAATAACGCACCTTAACGACCTTAAAAAAAATAAATTAATTCAAGATGAATTGTTGAAATCACAGGAAAAAAAGCTCGCAGAAAATGCTGCAGAAATATCAAAGTTGCAATCTAAAGTGAAGTCAAAAGATTCGCAACTTAATGAAAAAGACAAGGAAATAACGCTTTTACAATCCCAAGTCAAGGACAAAGATAACAAATTATCATTAAATGGTAATAAAATCAAACAATGTGAATCCCAAGAGATTTTGAAAGCTGCAAGCTGCTTTGATAAAGCGACCGATGTGTATACGATTAAACTTTCCGACTCGAAGACATTTTCTGTGTCATGTGATTCGCAGTTGGCCGGTACAGGTTGGACTGTAATTCAGCGCCGTATAAACGGCAGTGTGAATTTTAATCGAAACTGGGAAGAGTACAAGGCGGGTTTTGGTGATGTGCGCGGAGAATTCTTTATTGGATTAGAGAAACTTCACTTACTGACGCAATCGCAACCGCACGAATTGTATATTTACCTTGAGGACTTCCACAATGAAACCAGATATGCCAAATATACTCATTTTGTGGTTGGAAGTGAAGCAGAGTCTTATAGCCTAAAAGAGCTTGGAGAATATTCTGGTGATGCCAACGATTCTTTAAAATACCACATTGAAATGAAATTTTCAACTCCAGATCGGGATAATGATAAGCATCTTGAAAATTGTGCAGACTATTATAAGTCTGGTTGGTGGTTTAAAGCCTGTAGTCACAGGTAATGGAAGATTTAAGAATTATTATTTTTCTAATATTTATCTAAAATCTCTCTATTTTATGTGTAGCAATTTAAATGGGCAATATGTACCGGGAGATGTTGGTTGGAATATGCCCAGGATTGCTTGGAATGACTGGAAAATGCAAGGACTTAAAAGTACCCAAATGATGATTAGACCAAAACATCTTTAAGTTACAAATACTTTTCATTTATTTCACAATTATTTTGCTTATGTTGAATGCATATTGAGAAAGCGATTAAAATAAACGATTTCCATACTTACTTTTTAACTGATCTGATTAATTATATGTATCTTTTTCATTCTCAGCAGCTCCCAACTCCCGAAAGAGTATCTTACAGACTAGACAAAGGTTGTTATCCTCTGCTAAGAAACTCATAAGATTTGTATTGCAGAGCTGTCAATTCCTTAATATTTGCACGCAGACAAAAAATCGCATCTAATTGTAGAAAATCATCATACTTTTAGCGCAGGGATAATTCATCTTATTATTTCGAAGACGGAAGGCTGTGTCTTTAAAAAATCAACGGACTTTCTTTTCTTAATTCCTGGGTAAATTTTTCTGAAATATGGACAACAGGCTTAAATTGCCCTACATTTTTTTAACACGCATCAATAAAACTGTAATGGTCGGCAGATAGATCGATAGGCGAGGGATATCGATGGGGGACCATCTTCAGAAAAAATAGAGAGGAGAAAATATATAGGAAAGAAGAAAAAAAAAGAAAAAAAAGATTTATTTAAAAATAAATTCAAATAAATTAATTGTGAATAAATTATGAAGTAATTATATATCAAATAAAATAATGTAAAATAAATAAATATAAAGCAAAAGTAAAAAGATAAATAAAATAAAAACATAAAAACCGGCGGCAGCAACAGGCAGAACTATCAATCGCCACCATCAAGGAGAAATTCGCCAGGGACAACTGGACTCAGGAATCAGGAAGTCGAAGCTCGGAGACCCTGAGACGACTCGGCTTATATCAACACACCTGTGACTTTGTTCCCGCCTAACTGCGGCAAAGCAACTGAGCCAAAGACAGCTGATCGGCCCTAACCAATGCAATAGTGATGCTCATTTTGTCCCTCAGTGATGCGCGCTTTTGAAGCCAAATAAAATAAGAAAAGAAAAATCATAAATATTTTGTAAGCTTTAAATTAAGTAAATAGATAAAATTGTAGTAAATATATATAAGCGAATTTAGTGTTGGCCAACAAAATGTTACGGATCACGATGTCACATGTATCATATGAGTTGTAAATTAAATAGTCTGAAAAAATGAATATGAGGTGGTAAATTAATGTGATCGAGTGAGATGAAGGCATAAGAAACAAGCGAAATAGGAATAATTGTGAAAGGGTAATTTAGAGGAGGAATCACTAGGAAGGGAGGGACACGCAGGATGTACAACGTCCACACAGCCACACAGCAACAAGCGGACTGGTTTGATGGAAATATTTGTTTTTTTTTATTTAAAAAAGAATACAAATTTTTTGTTAACTTGCCGCCCAATATATCGCGATCGAACTACCCCTGCGCCGATAGCTAGCCGGCTGAGCGATATATTGGTGCTTTCGACAGGCAAGGTTGATGTTTATCTATAACCTTTCCGCCTTAAAAAAAGTAATAAAATAATTAAATATTTGTATTAAAGCCGTGGTTAAAACTATTTTAGTGTTATTGGAATTGAAATAAGTTGAGGTTATCAAACTATATTATTTTGCAATGCTTCGTCACTTCAATATTGTACTGATTCCCCATTTTTTATATGCAGCTATTCATTATGTTGGCATAATCACATTAAAATGTCACATAGTTCAGTTACACACAAGAATTCACTGAGTGTGTGAGAAAAAGAGACAGCGAAGAGTGTAAAATACGCGTAAACTAAATGAAGTCAGCCAACAAAAAACATATTGTTGTTGTTGGCGGGCGAAAAAAGCGAACCCTCTGGCAAAAAATAGTAGGAGACCAGATGTGGTGGTGGAGGTGGAGGAGCAAAGGGAGAGGGAGAGGGAAAGCGAGTGGGTCTAAAACCCATAAACATGTTGATTACATTTGCAAGATTAAAGCAGACATAATCAATCTCAGCGATTGCCTCGCTCGCTGGCTGACTGACTAACTGAATGACTTGGCGTTGCTCAAAGGTGTGTGTGTATGTGTATTGGCCAAGGGGAGTGGTGAGTGAAGGAGTGGGGGCAGCGACATGGCAAGGTGTAAAGCGCTTCACTGACATCGCGCTGACACAAAGAGCGACGTTTGATTAAGCAAAACGCCTTTGGCAGACACCAGGACATGACACCTACATCACTAGCTGCTACCCTTCACTCTGCCAACCCCTTATCCACTCTCTCTCGCTTCCCTCCCCCCCCTCTCTCTCTCTCTCTCTGTTCACGCTCGCGCTTTGTGCTGCTGCCAAATGCAATCAGATTACACTTCGTTTGGCATTTTTCTCTGCTGAAGCTCCTGCTGCTGCTCCTGCTGCTGCTGCTGCTAAATTGTCAGTGATAACACAAAGCGAAAGTAGCGCAGCATAAAGAAGGAATAAAATACAGAAAAAATTAAAAAAGAAAAAAGAAGCAAATATAAAAAAAAAGACGTAGAAGTAGAAGTAGAGAGAAAATGTGGAGAATATTATGCAAAGTTTGCCATTATGTATCAAGTATACGACATGGTCAACGACGGAACCTCTTTTTGGTTGCCTACAGCCACGCACTGAGCTTATCTCGATATATATCTTAAGTCTATAGTTGTTTGAGTGTATGCGTGTATGTGTGTGTGTGTCTGCAACGCATTGCCATTATGTACATTATAATTTGTTGCGCCTCGAGCTGTTTGCTTAGTTACACCAGAAATCGTAAAAATGCCACGCAAAGATTCAACGAGATACAGATAGTAGTGACAAAGACTGAGGTTGAGTAGCTCTCCCTCTGTCTCTCTCTCTCGCGCTCTTTCCCTCTCTCTCTCTCTCTCTCTCTCTCTCTGTCTGAGTATATGTGTATTTGTGTTATGTATGGCCTGCCACATACGCATATAGTGCGTGAAATTGCTAAAGAACCAAGCCAACTCCGAACGCTTGCGGTCTATTCGCACTCGGTGTCTGCTTGTGAATGTTTATCATTATGTATGTATGGATGTTGGTTTGTGGGTGGTTCTTTGGCTTCCAACCGAATACACCAACTACACTCAAAAAAAAAAATCAAAGCTAGAAAATATTCCTAGTTTTCTTTCTATTTTAGCAGATAAGATTTCTTAATAATAAAAAGTATAAATTCCAAATTATTTATTTTATAGATATGTACTCCAGAATTAAGAAATGAAAATCCCTGGTTAATAGAAAGATACAAATTTCCATTTTATATATATACTATATTATAACGATTTTTTCTGAGTGTTGTCTGTGGAGTTGTGGGAGGAGGTGGGCGGTGTCGACTCGCCTCGAGCTGTCACATGTGGGTGGTCGCCCGCTCTTTAGAGTGATGATGCTGTCCCTGCTTTTGGAATATAAAAAACTAAAGCTAAAATTTGACTTTAAGCTTCGTTTTTCTAAGCTAGAAAGCAAGAACATAATGCAAAGCAGCTACATTAATGCTTGAATACTCTTCCAGTTACACGTATTCCATATATTCTATTTACTAGAAGCGATAAATATCTAAACGAATATTTAAAAAATCAACGGATAAAATAAAATAATAAACTAAAACAACTAAATACAAAATATTTTCTCAATGATCTACAAACTTGTTTTCAACTTAAATAAAGCCTCCCCATATTGTAGCTAGCTTTATATTATTATATAGTATTATATTTTTCGCGAATTTTAGATTAATTTTAAAGTGAAATAGTAAACTTCAGAAAAATGTGCTTTACTTATAAATTATTAATTAATAAAAATATACATTATTATTTTTCTCTTGTGCATATCTTAAATAATTATCTTTAAATTGGGAACAACACATTAAATTTAATTTACAATTTTTATTTCTTAAAACCTTTCTTAAAAATTTTAAGCTGCTTTAATAATAATCCGTATGATTTTTTCTGTTTATTCTTAAATATAATGTATAAAATATTTGCAGCATTATTTTAAATATCTTACACGTACTTTAAGATAGGGTAGATAGCAAATCATAATTTTGACTGATGATGAGGCCCAGCATTATGACTTGTCTACACTAAAATTAGCATGCCAAGAGTCGAGCCATTTGATATATGTAAAATACCAGCGAATGCCAAGTGCGTAAATTGTCTGACAAAAATGTATACACTTGTCATTTATCTGAGAGCAAAGAAAGTCTTGTTCTTACTGGAATAGAATGACTTTACACATACTGTATCAAATTGTCATTTCATAACTAAAAGTTATGATTATTGAGGCATGAGATAAATTTCCATGAAATGAAAATATAATGTGTGGCAAAGTGAAACCAACTAGTATTTCTCCTAATACATATTTATAGGCAATCAAACATATTCTGCATTATTAACATAACTTTAAGCAGATTATACTGATATATCTCTACAGTATATTAATCTCTCTGTGCTTAAGGTCAAGCGATGAACAAAGAATTTCACTTTGTATAAACTTATTTTAACAAAAGCTAAGCTTAAAGCAATTAAATAAACAATTACTCTAAAACCATGGTATATACACTATATATCACAACTCAGATCCCACTTGCTCAATATTTATTTTAGTTTCAATTTTTATGGTCTACCATTCTACGCACATCCTTCCGTCCTGCATCCGTCCGGCTTCCGGTTTGTGCAATTGTTTTGTTACTGTTGTTCTTGTTGGTTTCTGCGGTCAGTTTTGTGTTAAGTTTGCTGGCTGCTCTGTATATAAACTGCTTCTAAATTACTTTGACCAAGTTCTGGCTCTTTCCTTTTGCAGTGAAAGCCTGCCCTGATCCATCCGCTCCTGCTATTCCTCCGTTCCCATCTCAAGCCACTCTGCCAACAAGATTTGCACTTCCGCAAAGCAAATACAAAAAAAAAAAAAAAAAATGAAATGACAAAAACTTTGCCCGGCATTGTTCTTGTCTCCTACGCCTGCAAAATGCAACTGTCTGTGTCTCGGCCAAGTTATGGATCCCCTCCGCATTCGGTTTTTATTCATCTCGCCCGCCCAGTTCATTGGCCACTTGGGCGGTGACCATTGGACGTCCATCGTCCAAATGCAGCTAAAAGTTGATTTATTGTTTGCATTTTTACAACTTTTGTGTCAGTTTATGTTTGGTTTTTCATTTCGTTTTACTTTGGCATCTCTTTCAACTCGAACTCTATTTTGCTTTTGCTATTGTCGCTCCACATATTGCGATTGTCAGCGATTGTTCGAAGGTCCTTGACTGTAACTCAAGCCAAGCACTTTTATGGCTTTTCAAATTGTTTAATGATTTATTTACTCACTGTCATGTGCTTAGCAGTCGGGTGATATCTTGATATAACTTGATATTCTCACTCAGAAAACAAATCGCAGTGAATCTTAGAAAATCACCCTCCGTCCAAGGATCAGAGTTGATGGAAGAGCTTTAGACTCAGAAGGGGTACAATACATCTATGTTGGTCGCAGTGCTTGAAACAATATCTGTCGTGCACTAAGTACAACAAACACTTAATGTTAAACAGATTCGTTCAATTGCAATTTTAGAGTATACTTAATGGGTTCACAAATGCAATTCGCAATGCGATTACATTTTAATACGCCTTGAAGGAATGCAAGACATTAAAGCCAAACAACGCCAATGCAACCAGTTTCAATGCCAAAGGACACACAAAGGACAGATTGAATTTCTAGCAAACACTACAAAGGATCTTCAGTTGTGCTAGTGTCAATTTAATGTAAATAAATCTGTAAGCAAAAAGTGCATATCCAATTCAAGCAATGAGAAATGCCAAGAATAAATAAATAATAAATAAAATCAATAAATAAAAAGGAAACGGAAATAGAAATTGATGTAAGAAAATGTGTTTGACCAGCCATTAGAACTGTCAGTTGTTAGATGTATTGTGGTCCTTCAAAGGACTTGCACTTGATTAATTATAAATGCTTCGCTCCCCGAAGCACTTCTGGTACCATTGATTTGGCATAGCAGGACGGCAAGTGCCAAACGTCAGGCTTGTTGTTAATTTCCTTAGTAAGGACACCGCCCAATTACGCAAATCCTTTGACATTAATTCAAAACACAATGAGCAGCAGCTGCCAGGAGCACAGGACAGCAACATCCACCAGCAACACCAGCAACAACAAATCACACAATTGCCTGCATGCAGCCCAAACAATGCAGCGCATCTTTAATTAATGCAACAACTCAGGACGCACAGAAGGACTATTTAAACGGCTGACAGTCAGTCACCCAGTGAGACGGCGAATACACTAAGAGGAAAATCCATCTGAAATTTGTGGACAAAGATAGCTTACCTCATTTACCATAAAGAAGATTTTCAAAACAAATAGATTCGTCTTTCATCAGAGCAGGTTATTTTTTTAATGTTTTTTATTATTCTTAAATGTATTAAAAACACGAAAGAAGGGCAAAAATGCCGAGATCTAAACTTTACTCTAAATTTATAAAACCGAACGATTCTTTCAATAAACTATAGTCGAAGGATCTTAATAATTTGTTATCAAAATATGAGTAGCATAATAAACCGCAAAACTGATGAGTTTATTTAAGATAATTTGGTATGCAAAAAAAATGTTCAATCGATCGACCGATTGTTCCTAGATTAGCTATATGATATAGTACATCGATTTCGAAGAATTTTTATTAAAAATTATAAAATATAATACGCAATAGACGTCTATTTTTGTGGGTTACAAACTCAATGACTAAATTAAAATACCACCTTTAAAGTTATGAAAATTTCAAAATTCTTCTTTATTTTATTTCGGATATTTAGAAACCATTCCTAAAAGCTAGAAAATCGTTCCATTTTGTGGGGCGATTTAAATTTCAGTCGATTGTTTTTCTGAGTGTATATCTGTCTTTCTGATGTCCTTGTCCATGTACCATGTACAATGTTCCGTGTCCCGTATTTTATGTCCTTGCTGCTGCCTTGTCTTGGCTTGCGGTTTCGGACTGCACTTGAAACCAGTTGGGTCCGACGAAGACTGATGGGGAGAGGGAAGTTGGGAGTGAGGAGATGGGAAAGGTTGTCCTTTATGCTCGTCTAATGTAATGTACGCCTCGGCGGGCAACAGCAATCCAAAGCAATTGTCTGCGGCTGGTGCTGAACGAGTGGCCTAGTGCCTGGGACAACTATTGTTTAAATAAGTACAACTATACCACACATCCTCTCTGCGTCCCACCACTCCGCCACAGCAGGCAGGCAGGCCTGTTGACACACGGGAATACAAAATAGAAAATGGTTTTCAGATTGCAATGCGACAAGGAGGCTTCAATATATTCCGTCTACTGCTGCTGCTGCTACGTGCTGCACTTTGATTTTCATGATGATGATGAATTGTTATGCAATCCTGCATCCTTTCTCTTCCTCTCTCTCTCAATCTTTCTGTATCTCTCTCTCACTCAGTGTCCCATCATATACTGGGCTTCACATTCCTCTTTCCAGTTGCATGCTCGTCTGCCCCTCAGCCCAAAATTTAATTAGGATTGCAGCTGACTCGAAATCAAATTAATTAGCAATACACAGGCATTTGCCATCCAGCTGATTGTGCATTGAGTGAGTAAATTTTGATAAGTGCCAAAGAAAATGCCCCACAGAGCTCAGCAACAGCGTTTGGTTACTTAACAAACCGAATCCTTTGAAATATTTAAGGCAATTTATTGCATTTTTAACAAATATTTTTTGTTAAATGAAAATCACTCTGAAATCTAAAACAAAATTATTGTTTTAATACAAAAGTTAATCTTCAAATTGTAAAGGTTCGTTTACTATTTCTTATCAATGTTTCCTTCTATTTTCTATTATTGTGTAAAATGTAGAAAAGGACACTTTAACTTTTAAGAAATAATACGTTGTGAAATTAAGAAAGGAGTAATACAATTTGCTATAGACGTCTGTGTTTGAATCGCCGTAAAATCTTAATGTTTCCAAATTAAGCTGTGTGAATTTACAAATCTGAGTTTTTAAAATACTAAAGTCTAATAATAATATAAATAATAAAAAATCGAATGTAAGAGTTATCTGCACATATAAGAAAAATCACTCTGGAAATTTGACATAATTTTTTAATTTTTTAGATAACAACTCCTCGAAAGCCTGGTTATTGGAATAACAAAATATTCCATTTAAGATATATTATTTTCGAAAAAAAGAGGGGCGCCAAAAGTATGATTTTTCCAACATTTCCAATTTCTCCAGCCCATAATATAAGTATAAAACGAATCAATTTTAAATTGTAACTAAATTGTTGATTTATTGATTGCATTAAAAATTAGAGGCAAAAACGCTAAGTACTAATTACGAGTATACATATATATATATATAATTAACTAAATTTATTTAAGGAATAAGGTAGGTACATAAAGAAAAACAATTCATTGTTGATTGTTGCTGCTTCTTGCTCGACTTTTAAATAAATCATTGATTTTCGAATTAAGCAATTTAATCTAGTGCGTGTACATGGTTTGAAAATAATACTAGAATCCGAAAGTGAAAGCAAAAGGATAACCAATTCGAACAAGTAATAAATTCGACCAAATTGGTATGTGTGTGTGTGCTGTGTGTGTGTGGGTGCAAATGCATGAAATTGAAGAGCTAAGTAAGTTAGTTAGTGTGTGCTTGTTATTAGTAGTAGTGATGTATAGTAGATGCTACCTAAATACTTGGATTAAACTGTAGTGGGTGGGTGTGGGTGTGGGCGTAGTTTAGCCCCGCCCCCAAACCCCTTTTTACCAAAAGCAACAACAATCGTTAATAGGTAAAATTGTCGACTGCCTAACTCATGCAATAATCACAGCTGCAAATAATTTGTTTTGACTTTTCTTCTCAGCAATATCAGAATATTATATATGGGTGCATGTATAGCACAAGCTATCCATATGATCTCATGTCATATCATATTCATTTAGTATATTCATATCAAATAAAAGATCTCATCCTCCATTGCAATAGCATATCTGGTCCATGAAGTAGTGTTTTTCTCAACTAGTTGCCAAACTGCAATAACTAATACGAATACGATTCCTGGCTAAATTTGGATTCCGGTTTTCATTTTCTTTTTTTTTTTTAAGGTTAAGGCCACTTAAGTACGCTTCTCGATTCGATTAAGTGCGGTTTGATGATGGCAGTAGTCACCATCAAAAATTTGATCCTCAAAAGCCAAAACTCATTTTGCCAAATAGGCAGACTTCAACTGCTGATATTCCAGAATTCGCGCAATTCCGTATTCCTGAGAAATGAATTTCAAAAAAATCAGAGTCAGTTTTATATATTTCAATTCTCATTCAAAAAAAATAAACAATAGAAAATTACCCAATAACCAAATTCAATGGCTGAGGTAACATTAACCACCGACCACAGACTCCAAAACAGATGCGAGAGCATGGTGAAGACCTGAATCTCTGCATCGACCGTATCGAGTTCTTGCATAGTGGGTTCGAAGAGCTCATCATCGTGATATTTCTTCAGATAATTGACTATGAAATCGCGTCGCTGCTGAACCGTGGCATATTGCTCTTTGTAATGATGGAAATAGGGGAATTGAGGATTGGTATAGTCGAAGGTCCATTCGATGAAGTGATTGGCCAGATCGAAGCCGCGATAGTTATAAGCGCAGTACTCAAAGTCAATGATAATGAGATCCGGCTCATGATCGGACATAAAGCTCGAGTCCAGTGCGGAGTCATCTGTGGTATCCAATTCCGGACAGGGTGAGGCGCTGTGCGATTTACTATATGTTTGCGAATGCGAAATTAGTCAAATTTGTTATAGATATTCAAAAATATATGGCATGGATAACCTGTATGTATTTGGTAATTTGCTTGGGCTGATTTTAACAACCAGCCTTATACATTTTTACTCAAATCACGACCGCAGCAAGAGGCCATCTAGAATTGTAGGTAGTTTTAAATGCATATATAGACTGTGAACTAATTTGGCAGTTGGCAAATAAATACGGGTTAGCGGCCAAACAGAAATATATTTTTGTGTTAAAAAAACAAAAAGAGTTCCAATTCAAAATAACTCACTTGTCATCTGTATCCAAGTTGCTGTTGCCATCCAGACTGTCGCCCAGTGTCTCATCAAAGTTGGATCTATTGAGGAACGGCATGCATTAGTACGCATAATAACTATATATTGTTTTGATAGAACTCACCTCAATATACTTATCGATTCCCTGGGTGTACGTTCTTGTCCACTGTTCGATTGCCTCAACAGGATGTTGCCCTCCTGCAGATCGTTGTGGCAGAAGACGACCGGATAGTCATCCGAATCGAACACCGATCTTAGCCAGGCCATTTCCTGCACATAGTCAATGGTGCGCATTAGTTCACGCTGCTTTTGCAGCACCGCCGAACTGGGCCTCGATTCAATCTTGCCCTTCACAATGCTCTCCAAGCTGGCCAGCCAACGATCCATGCAGTTCCATATCCAGTCTGGTTTCTTGGACAACGGTATATTCAGGCTATGGATTTCACCCATTTTCTCGGCGATCTTCATGGAGATGCGTGCATCACCCATCTCTGTTGTGGCCAAGGAACGTGCCTTTAAAACATATAACATTTTTCATATTATATTTATATATATGAAACATGGGGCTACTATTAGTCGTGATTTTTATATGGATTATATGCCATATTCTTTAATTTAAATATGACTTAATATAAATAGCGTGATTAATAAACTAAAACTTGAATATTTTCTACAAAAATGACAGAAACCTGAGTGAAAATTTCCAGACAATATGCAGATTATAATATATGGCCAGGTATCGCATAAATCGCGCATTAAAAGTGATTCAATAATTAAATAAGTAAGTAAGTATTTAAGTACTAAGTAGACTAAATATATATTTTAAAAAACAAATTTAATTTATGACAACATATAGCTAGATATATTCTTAAGCCAATTACAACTTGATCTTCGAATATTTTACTTAAACCGTAACCATCTGAAGTGCCTAAAATTTAGTGTATACATAATGATATTAAACATAAAAATCTTTAGCCATTTGTATTTGAAGCCCAAATTAAAGCAGGCAACACAATTTGGTTAAAAGGCTAAACACCTGCAATCAATTAATTACATTTTTTTCTTTTAAATAAACATGGAACAATTAAATAATTAATTATATTAAAAATGAATAAGCCAAAGAATTAAGTTATTAAAGCAAGGCATTTAAAAAAGTATATCAAGTTGATGGCCAAAGTTACTACATGTTAATAAGATTAATTAATTCTGCTTATTACTTATTGCTAAGTCATAAATAAATAAATAATAGAAAGGCAAATAATTTATGAAGTTATGTACACGATTTTTAAAAACCTTTAATCATAGGATTCAAGACCATTAACTACAGCGATAATTTATAAGTAACTTTTAAGTACTCGCAGCACCAATTAAACTAATATATAATATAATTTATTTACACAATATAGTGATACATAACCCTGCATAACTGATTTTTTAATTTATCGCATATATACCGAAATGATCTGCGTCACTGCATAACTTGCCCGAGGTTGCTAGAGCAAGTATTTGTTTACCTTAACCGAAACGTAGCTGGTAACTAAGAGATTTAAATACTTGAATGGGTTGGTTTTCGGGAGAACAACAATAATTGGCCTGCTGTGAATCTAAACATATGTCAAAACATCTATGCAAACCTATGAGTTGCGTCTGTATATAAAAAAACAATCATAAATCGAACTTCGGACTAGACTAGAATAATGTATAATTCTATAATATAAAATACTAAAAATATATGTAAAATAAGGTTGTCAATCTTATATAGATGCAGTATTTTATTATTACACGTGTCTAGCTGATATTTAAGGTACTTTATATATAATAAATATGTCAAATATAATAAATATGTCAGAGAGCGTGTTATCTACTTTTAAAAAAAAAACAATATAGTAAACTCATAGGTTTTTAGTCTTAGATGCAGTTATAATTCCTATACCTAGCTGATTTTGCGTATATTTTATACATAAATATATATATGATAGGGGTGGGTACACAATAATATTTTCTCTTTTGCTATTAACTATAATAACAGATAGCCTAATGCAAGATAAGATTGTATTATATATATATATCTATATGTATATCTATTTAAGTTTGACCTATTTAAAACGAACATGTGAAAATAAATATTATTAAAACATTCTTCTTGGCAAATGTGTCAAACTGTTCGTTAGTTTTAGTTATAATAATAAAATTAGTAATCTTAATTTAATAAATGCAGATTTGTTAAACCATTTACAATATGTATGGCTTGAGATTTATATAAATTATAAGCTTTACATATATATATATATATATAGAAAGAGAGAAGTTGTGTCCATTTTCGATATACTTTGTATTGAATCCAAGCCAACATTGTTACATCTAATAATCTTCTAGTAATATATACCATAATAATTACACTAACTGCATTTGATTTCATAGTTAACGTACCGATATATATTGCTCAATGCGTCCACCGGGAAAGATGCCGTGTAGCTTTGGTCCAAAGTTGCGCTCACTGAGCAAGGCGAAGACAACGGATTCAGTAATCATGCTCTCCAATGCGTGATCTCCATGTGTCTGGCCATAGATGCGCAAAAGAACCTGTTGAGGGAAATATATATATATATATATATATTTGTATATATGTAAATATTCGATTTGAATTTGTGCGTGTGCCAAAAATGCGTTTGTTTTGGATAATAGTGGCAACGCTGACCTACCTCACGCGGTTCCTGCTTGGGGGGAGCGTGCAGGCGCCTCAGCAGACTTGAGTCACCGCTGTCGCTATCGAAACGTCGCCGTTTGTTTGCCTGTTTGGCGCTCAGCGCCACGTCGTCATCATCGTCTGCGGCGCCAGCAGCAACGACGCCCCCGACAACCGTTTGGGCCAATTCATTAGCCAACTTTGGCGACTCGTTGTTGTTGCTGTTGTTGTTATTGTTATTGTTGTTGTTGTTGTTGGTGCTCCTGTTGCTGTTGCTATTCTTAGCGAACGTCGAGGCAGCTATAACATGTCTGCCAATGTTGACATTTGGTTGCGGCTGCTGCAGCTGGTGTTGCTCCACCTCCAATAGTTGCTGTTCATCAAAGTCATCCAAGTCGGGCAGACTTACGTAATACAGGAAATTTGAGAGGCCGCCACTAAAAATTATAATACATCAATCAAATAAATCTAATATATACATATATCTATCTACATGGATTTTATCTAACTCACCTGATACGCTTCACCACAAGCTGCTCCGGGGTGGCCACCTTCCACCTTCCGGTTAGATAGTCGCGGCAGATGCGAGAAGCCGCCTGTCGAATTTCCTCGAGTGTGGCCTATTTGGTGTGTTGCCAACAGACACACACACAACCAGAAAGAGCGCAAAATCCAATTCCGTTCAAAAGAGCGCATAAAAAGAGAAAGAGAGAAAATAGATTTTAGTTGCAAGGAGCGACCAAAAATGCGAAACGTTTCAAAAATTGACAAAACAAATTTATTTGCTGAGAGGGGTTGGAATATAATAAGCATAAGAGACCCAAAAGAAGCAACGTCAGAGTTCTAAAAATGTTTACGCTTTGAATTCTTATGGCAAAATTACAAGGTCTTTCATGTTCTAAAAAGTCTAGACTTGTGCTAAAACTGACGTTTCAATGATCTAAGACCTGTGTTACCCAAATAGCATGTAGGAACAAAGCAATAAAACCTTATTTTTAAAGCGAAATCTTAGCAAGTTATTTTAGTAATATTCAATTACGGTATTTCAAACACATAAATCAAATTAATTTGTAACTTATTCTACCAACTTTTAACATTTGACTGGGGTGTATTTTACGTCTCTGTATATAAACTGAACTTGTATCTGTCTTACATATTTCTTTCAAATTCAAATATTACTATTCATTTTAGGCTTATGAATCTTTTTTAATTTACAAAATAAAGTTCAGAATTCAAATAAAATAAATAGTAATATAAAAATGTATAAGAATCCTAAGTCATTGATAACTAATTAACATGAAATTAAAAAATTTACCAAAAGTAAAACCAATTAAGTATAGATATAAACTGATAAGGAATTAGATAGATTAACTAAAAGTAGCCTACTAAACAAAAATATAAAAATATATTTAAAAAATATTAATTGTATAAATAAATATAAATAATATAAACATAAATAATGAAGCTAAGGAAAAACTCCTGCTAACCAAATTCTAAGGAAATGTTTAAGAGTAGCTTGTATTATATCAAATACATATTATAGTGGTACCAAGTGGTACTATCATTCAATTTATTTGGCTTACATTGCGTCGAAAGTGTTGCCAGATATGTTCATAACTACAACGTTGTCGCTTGCAACAATTCAGATCGATTCCTTGCAATTTCTGCTGGTTTTGTCGACGAGATTTCTGTTTATTGTTAACACGTTTACGTTCTCTCATACTACACTTTACAAAAGTTCACCAATCAAAAATCCAATATTTGTATATAGTATATATATGTATATATATATATATACAAGTGTAAATCTTATTATATAAAATAAAGAAAATCAGAAAGTCAATTCCGTATGCACGCAAGTCTTTTAAGATATTCCGCGATAAGTCGATCGCTCCTCACAGCTGGGCGGTCAATAACGAACTGAATTCAAACTACAAACACCAACTGAACTGCCTCATAGACGCCTCGAGACGCGGTCTCTGCTCACGCTCTCTCCGTCCACACCCCTTCGCTCTCCTCTCTCTATCTCTTTGTGTGTGTTTTTCTCTTGTATCTTTCTCTTTGCGGTTAGCAGTTGTTTTTTTGGTGGTTGCTGCACCACAGCGAGCATTCCTTTCCCGGATTTGCTAAGGCAACAAGCATATGCTTTAACTACGTCAATTGTTTCTCGAAACGACTACAAAATTTGCGTGCTTTGTGAGTCCGAACAGATGTTAACTGGCCCATGGGGTAAAAGGTGTATCGATGACATCTGGCGACAGGTAAAGCCAAAAGCAAATAGGCACCCCTAGTATAAGATAATTTAAAGGCTTTTCAAGTACTTGAAAAAAACTTAAAATGCACTTCAATAATATATGTACTGAATTAAATATATACACATATACAATTGCGAAAAAGAAAAAATAATAGCAGCCCTACGATAACAAACCACTAGTTTAATAATCAATAATTAAGTTTAATATTCACAGTATAAATTAATGTTAGTTACTAGTTAGTAATGGACATCTTTTCAACATAAATAAAACATATTATAAATAAATCATATAAATATTCTATGGATTATATATTATTATCCGAAATTTCATTTCATTTTCTTTAATCTAACAGTGGGACCTCATGTGTATATAAATGGGTGCAGCAGCAGGTAAATGCAATATCTACATACATATATAAAATTTACAGTTTCTTTTATTCGTCTCTTTCTCAGGCAACCCTTACGCCTACCTACCTCTAGGTCTCTCGCTCTTATTCCCACCCTCTCTCTCTCTCTCTCTTACGTGTTACGCTCTCGCAGAACTCAAAACTCTCTTTTGCATTTCTATATATTCTCTAAGTTTACATATTACAATTTTCTGTTCCAAAACTCGAATATATTAAACCTAAATCATAAAATTATTTATGAACAGTATTTAAAATGTATATATATTTATAGAAACTTACTTTAATTAGTATATTTTAAATCAATATATTTATTTTTATTACATCAATCAATATACATATTTATTTATTAATTATTATATTTATACATTTAAATATATATTTATATTCTATAATACATTTTTTTAAGAAAACAAGTTTAAGCCACCAATAATCCAAAAATGCAACAACTTTCCACACACACACAAACACACTCGCATTGCTCGTGGAATTTTCCACACAATCATCGCAACAAGAAAATCTTCCATTTACGTACAAAGCCAAAGTCTTCTTATCTGTTGTAAGTTGTATAAAATATATACTAAATGAGTCAGCAGTTTAAGCAAGCAAATGTAAAACAAAAGAATGAGAAATAAATTACACAAGGGAATTGCAAATTGGTAGGTGATAAACCTATTAAGGGCTTACATGCCTAATAGTACAATTTGGAATACAATTAATGCAATTAACAGCAAAGGTCAGTGACAATCAGTTCCGGGCCTTATCAGTTGAAGCTTTTCGCCTTATCAGCAACGTGTGGCGCTTAGTTTGTAGCATGATCAACGAACTGTCTAGATTATAAATTTTGCGACAATCCTACAATTCTATCGTTCATACAATAGCACAATCAGTCTTTACTAATATCACTTACACAATACTTATAAAAGTTCGAGTGGATAAGATAAGTCTAGCCAGGTACTAATTATTGGCATTTAGTTTATTCGATTCTCTAAGGCACTTTAGTGCGAATCCACTTCGAAGTATCCGTGAACTTGGGAAAGCTTGGAAATATCTGATAGAGCTGTGGTTAGACCCATCTTTAATATCCTATCTTATAGAGCAAGCTGGTGTGACAGACTAGCTCAAATGCGAAACCGAAGTAATTCTTCACAAGGATATAAAATGTGGTACTCAAAAGGTCAAGAAAAGAAGTAGAGAAACCCATTAAATTTTAATGGCGAGACATTTTGCTCAATGTATTAATTCATTATTAGGTCATTGAATGTTGCAAGCATGTTGCTTTCCTTATCAACATGACTATAAGTAGGTCAGCTAAAACATGCATTTAGTCTAATACATACTCTTTAGTTGATAAGCCGAAATTGCAACTTGCCAAATTTCAGAAAAACATTCAAAAAAAATTGAGATAAGATATAGCAAAACGAGCGCGTGTGTTAAGCAAGCAAATTATAGGATCACTAATCAACCGTCTAATCAAAGAAATCACAAATAGTTCATAAGAAATCCCAGGAAATTTGATTATGTAATATCGATCAAATCAATTGGATGTAGTAGTTTACCGCTAATAGTTCATAAGAAATCCCAGGAAATTTGTTTACGTAATATCGATAAAATCAATTGGATGTATAAATTTACCGCTAAATGCATTGAATGAGCAGTATTATTTATTTTTCATTGACTGAACACTAAAACACTGAATGACGTATTATTATTATCTACAACAAATCCGATATATTGTATATTTGTTAAATTATTTTAGAATCTAATACTAAAAGTACAACATTTATAACAAATTTTGTGAGATTTGACATTAACTAAATACATAAAATTTCAAATAGTTACGTTGCAGAAGACGTCATTTTGAAAATGATCTATGAATTTGATAATAAAAATATATCCTTGATTTTAGTCTTTCGCATTTCGAAAATATATTTGTCTTCTTCTTTAAATTCAATAAAATTATATACGAAAACTAAAATATAACATTGATTTGCAAAAAATTGAGAATAATAATTATATAATTACCACATCTCGCGTGATGAGTAATTGTTAGTCATTTAGTAATTCCAGCACATTAATTCACAGCAGTACAAATAAAACAGAAAAATCCCACAATCAACAACAACCACTCATATACAGATAATGTAAAATAGGGAATAAATGCATAATAGGCATAAAATATAATATATTACAAACTATTCAGCGCAATTACCTGACTAGAATTCTGCAGCTGCGCAGCAGCAGAGTCAGCGACAGCGACTTCACGTGAGTTGTTACGAAGCTGGCAACTCCACCAGCAGTAGTCACCACAACAAAACAAGCGATGGTCAATCTAGAAGGGGGTGCGGAGCAAAATACTCGACTGTTTATAACCAAAACGGTAACAGCGAGCAGCGCTGTTTAATGCTGCGCGCATGGTCCATATAGTTAGCGATTAACGCGAATAACTTAATGGCAACAAGTTAATAATCACAGAAAAACAAAAACATAAAAAAAAACAGTAAGAATGCCTAAGTCGAGTGATCTCGACTGGTTGATACCCTCATAATGAATCGATTAAGCCATGGTTTCCAATTTTGCACACTAGAAGGTTTCTCAATTTCTATTTATCAAATCAAAATAAATTTTAAAGCAGCGCACGTTGTTTTCATACCCAAACTGAAAGCAAAAAACACGTGACTACAAAATATTTGCATGCACATATTTACATATGCATATATATATATCTCTGTATGTGTGTGTGTGTGTGTGTGTGCGTGCGTCTCGGTGAGCTGCAAAATACACATACACAAAGAACTACACGTATTTGTACTCGCTTCACCATGCACGCATGTACACATATACATAAATACATACCTTGTAGAGGCTTACGTCGTTATTTGTGCCAGCGAAAATTGGATTTGTATCGATATACGAATTATCGATAAAATGGAAAAAAGCTCGTTATGAGCTGGACATTTTCTGCCTGTTACACACTTTTGCTCAACTTCATCATACCCTTTTAAGCTTTTGAAAAAAATAAAAAATAAAAATAAACTGCTGATCCAGAGCAGCACTCAAAAAGTAAAAATTGAGGCAGCGTGCGATAAGCTTCACACTTGAACGATTAGCAAGGAATCAGAATATAAAATACAATGTTGAAAGAAACGACAGAAGAACCTTCCAAAGCGAGTCGAATCGTGAATACCCTTGAAATTTTTTTTGACTACGTCGTAGATGCGATAAGTGTTTATGGGGCTTGATTATTATCTTGAAGATTATTGGTTTAATGTCAATGTACTTGGATTCACTTCAAATATGCAAGAAAAAACTACTTTCAACGCAAAGATAACTAGTACAAATATTGTAAAAATAAAATATAATAATTATATAACATTAAGAGGTGATTCATCCAGTTGAGACAGTGGACGGTTTGTACGATTTAGATTACTACTCTGTTTTGTGCTAAGGTCCTGCGTATGTTTTCTTAAGCTTACAGAGAGCCAGAGGCATATACCTTCCTTACCCGTGAAGACGGGCAATAGAGTGCCTTTTCTAGCTATCTCATCAGCGTTACAGTTGTATAAATAATTAAAAAACAAATAACAAAACAAAAAAGTAAGTGTTCGAAAACATTTTCTTGATAAAAATACGCACAAAAATATCAGCTCGTTTTTTGTGAAAAATATTGAGAATATATATTTTTCAAATAAATTAAAAAAAAATAAAATTAAAAAAAAAAACACATAAATAGGACTTTGGAAAAATGTTCCTGATGACAAAAAGTACAACAATTCCTGAAATTTCAATGTCAGAAATATTGAACTTATATATATTTTTTTTAAATTGTGTATTCTTTGCCAACAGTCAACATAAATAATAAAGCCAAACAAACGTATTAAAAAAAAAAGCTCTCGTCAAAAGTGCAGTCAACTTTTATTTATCGCATTGCGTTTTACCATGGGAAGACTGCGATGTATGACACACAAACGGCGGTCAATGTACGAAATGCACACAACATGCATATATATGTATGTGTATGTACATATGTATTTATATTGGCAAACAGGTTAACAGACACTTCACACTTACCGTTTGCAAATTGTTTGACATCTTGTGTTGCACACTCTCGCTCTCTACACTGATTCCTGATTGGCTGTTTGCTTTTGCTGATTTTTTGCTGGCGTTCGTAGTCGAAAGGGTATGTAATAATAGTACTAAATATCAATGTGTGGGTGAGTGTATTTAACTTCGCACTCCCCACAATACTCAAAACAATAATAACAACAACGATTAGAAAATAACACGAGCCACTGACACAATTCACTTTTGTACTAAATATAATTACGACCAAAAATAATACAAATTGGCGTATTTTGTGTGTTTCTGTTTGCTTAACGGTATTTATTTTCACTGCTTCCGACACCTACTCCAAAACTATCTGCGCGCCCGTTTCATTCGCTACTGCGATCGGAGCTTTGGTGAGCGCCAAGACGACGACGATTGCGTTTCACATGTCTTCTCATTCCTTATCTTATCAATACTTTTCTAAAAACGTGAAAATCGATACTGTTATCGATACTTTGCAAGTAGCATGTCTACCGCGATCCAGCTTTTGCAACAGTGCGCAAGTAATTGCGATTTCTCTGCTAAAGGCTGCTTGCTATGACAGCTATTATTCAAATAGATGCAAATCTACGTAAGAATAAAATTGTAACTTTCCAAATGAAATTATCAGGCTGTTTAGATTACGTTGCTTCTCAGTCTTTCGTAATACACAGTCAGTTTGATTTATGGTCTTGCTTTCTACGTCAAAGGCAATCAATTGCGTTTTAAATAAATATGTTTACAAAAGCTCCTGTTTTTCTAGCAAACTCCATGCGTTTTGGCACGCTCGCATTTACAAATAACTGTGAATGGAGGGTGGATTCAAAAGTTCTCAATTTGTTTTGCTAGTATCAAGTTCTAGATCAGTACTTATTGAACGGCGCTCGCAAAAAAGTTTCGGGCTACATGGTCAGAAAAATGCGCTGTAAAATTTTAGCTTTTGAAAGCTTTCGCGATGATGATTCACCGCTAGCTTACTATGAAAAGCTTTCGGCGTGAAAGCTTTCACGTTCCACCAAATGCCTTGGAAAAATATGATTCATTGCACGGGTGCGATCATACTTATTTCTGAAAGTTTACCACTGTCAAATAAATGCGTATTAAATTATACCAAATGTGCATAAATATGTATGTACATTTTATCAATGATTAAAACTATTACTCATATAAAAAATATGCAAGCTTCGCACACGCAAGCTTTAGTGCGTCGACGCTGACTGATAAGCCGGGACTATTTCTGCATAAGCTGTACAGTCGCGTCCCACTCAAGGCAAATGCGTATTTACACAAACACACACACACGTGTGCTTACACACACAAGGCACACATATGCATACCTTTGCGAGCAACTTTAAAGAGCTTTTAGAAGTTATTAGAAAGTGCAAAAAAAAACCCATACCCAAGAGTAAACAGAATAATTTACTTTTTTTTTGTTCTCTTTTTATGTGTTTTTTGTTCTTTCATTTATTTTTGTGAATGTTCTCGAATGTTTTTGTTGTTGGGATTTTGTATTTCGTTTTTTTTTTGTGCTGGCTACGCTTTGTTAGCCATTTTCTTATTCTTGTTACTGCCTTCTGCTCGCTGTTTACTTTTGAAGTTTTTCAATTCTGCCATTTTCAAATGCTCTGCTCTAACTTGAATTATGTATTTGCTTTTGTTCCTTTCTTTCTGCATGTTTTATTAACTATGGTTTGGTCAGAGAAATTGTTGTTGGTTTTGCTGCTGCTGCCCTTACTAAAAAAAGTCACTCAAAAATTCAGAGTGGAGAGTGGAGTCAGGGGTGGGGTTTAGAGTTATTGTGTAACAATCCACACACACACGCCCACACATACATACAATGTCAACGATACCAAAATTGAAGAAATGGAAATGCGTTTAAGTCTTAGCCAAGTTAAGCTACAAAATACACAGTACATTGTATAGATATAAGACAGAAAGACAAAATTTTTCAGCTTGGTTGTTTTTGTTTTTTCAATTATTTAAAATATAATTCCTCAGCTCAAGTTTGGCGAGTTCAGTTTTGTTGTTGATTTGATTGCAATATAAAAAGGTGACATATTTCATTATATATATATATATATATATATATATATGCTTGTATGTATGTATGTTTTTTTTTTCTGAATTCTATATATATATGTATAAGTATTTTCTCAAAAAAAAAAAAAAAGAGGCAGCTTTCTGTTACTTGATTTGTTGTTGCTGTAGTTGGTGTTTTTAGGATTTGTTTCGAGCTTTAAACATAGAGCTTTCTTTTTTTTAAATATAAATATTCATATATAATATAGGATCATACATAAAATTAATGAAGAAATTATCTTAAAAATGACAAATGCGTCAAGTTAAAATCTGTTTTTCGTTTACACTTTGACGCACAGGACTTGTTTTTGTGTTTTTTTTTGTTTCGTTCTTTTTGTTTTTATTATTATCAAATTTGATGCTTTTATTTTTTTACAACTTTGTTTTTGCTTGTTTTATAATTGCTTAAAACGCATCTAAATTGTTTTTTTTTTTTGCTTTTCTTATTTGTGTTTATATATATATATAGATTTTTCTTTAAATTTAAGTTTTGTTTTGTTTTGTGTTTAAGTAAATTTTTAAATGATAATGGATTTTTGCTTGTTTCTTGTTTTGTGTTTGTTAGTAAAGTCAGAGAGAATCGTTAAATTGTTGGTTTTTTTTTTAAGACTACGCTCCCATTACAGGATTGTTATTAGAGAAGCGCTAAGACACACACACAGACATACACAGCCACGCACACAGACACATGTTCAGCTGCAGTTATAGTTGTGTGTGTGTTTTGTGTATGTGTGTGTGTGTTGATGAGCGCATTTGTTGTTGTTGGTGTGAGTGATTTCTCGTTATTAATTTTATATGTAGTTCTGCTGCTGCTTCTGCTGTTGCTGAGCGGGGGGGATTGTGAGGGGGAGGGGCGAGGTGAGATACACGATGCGACATTTTTAGGCAGCCACCTCGCTGGCCTCGGCACCGTTCTGCACGTCATCCTTTGTGCTAGCCTCGTCCAGCTTCGCCTTCTTCTCCGGCGTGGCAACCACATCATCAGCACCCCCCTTGACAGCAGCGGCTTCGTCAACCTTTCGCTTTACAGCTTCAGCGGCGGGCGCATCTAACGATCAAGAAGCAGAAAAGAAACAACAAAAAGAGAAAAAGCTCAGTTAGAATTGAGTATAAATGGAGTGTTGTAGCACTCACCTTTTGAATCACCATTGGCGGGCTCCTCTGCTGCTGCTGATGCATCGGCAGCATCGGCGCCATTTTCAACAGCTGCTGCTGATGCCTCGCTGCTTGGCTTGGCCTCAGCTGTTTTCTCCTCAGCGGCATCCTTCTGCTCCTCCTTTTTCTTCTCATCTGCGGCAGCTGTTGCTGTTGCTTCGGTCTTTTTCTCGCCATCAACGGCATCGGCGGCGGCAGCGGATGAAGCTTCAGCGCCATTCTCCTTGGCGCCATCGGCGCTGCTGCTCGACTCTTCACCGCCACCGGCACCGTTTTCTGTGGTGGTCGGTGTCTCAGTCGCTGCTGCTTCGTCGGCAGCGGCGACGGCATCCTTCTTTACAGCATCAACCTCCTCGGCGGCAACTTTCTCGACCACGGGGGTCTCGCTGCGAAGGGAAATTGATCAAATTAATTCTAGTATTGGACAATTCAAGAATGTAGAATAAATTCCTTAAGCACACTTATTTCGCAATTTTCAACAAAACACGCAATGAGCAAAAATAAAACACAAAGGAGAGGAACCGGCAGAAAATGAAAATTAGCAAACACCACAGCCGGCGTCATCGCCGCTTCCGCGTTATTACAACCACCCCCAGCGGCAGTAGAAGTATACCAACACCAACACGCACAAACACACTAATACACACACACATACATTAAAAGCATCTGCCACCACACAAATGATAAATGGGAGCAACAACTCTCGTGGAAACTGCGACGTAAAAGAGGACGCGAAGAAAAAAAAAGGTGAGCGGCATGCGCTTTCATATAAAATTGTTTTTTTTTTTTTTACAAAGCGGAAAATAGGTGTACATAGCATAAAATGTTCAGGAGTGTCGAGGGGGTGGCGGAGGAAAAAGCGTGCAAAAAAGAAGCGCGACTTGTTTGAAATACAACGAACGTGCCAACAAAAGGAAAAAAAAACTGGTTTTTTATGCTTTGAACACACTACATGCGTCTCCCTCGCACACACCTTTTGACGATTCAAATGCGTGCGCGTCACGTACACAAGGGAGAGCGAGTGAGAGAGTGCGAATTGCAGCGCAAGGCAAAGCGGCAAAAATAACGGTCAAAAATATATATATATATATATGGTCACACAAACACCCACTATACGACAATACACACACCTCCCCCCACCCACCTACACAACCTAAGACAACAGACAAAAGGTTTTAACGGTTATCTCTTCTGCTTCTTGCTTCTGCTGCGACGCAAGAGAAGTTAAAAAAAGCGCAGACAATGAAACGAATTATTTTCGGCAATGACAAAATACCTGGAGAAACACAATTTGAGCAGCTCATTAGCACAAAACAACAAAGTAGAATTGAAAAGAAAAGAACATGACAGAGAGCAAGGCAAAAGCTTTAAGCTACAAACGAAAATTGTGCAAAAGACGAACTGACGAAAAATTAATGGCTAGCGGCAACAGCAAAAGCAAACAGACGAGAGACAGACAGACAAAACGACAGCTGAAACCTAAACGAAAAAAAAAGCGGCAACTTGAATGCTTCACACAGTTGCAGCGCTCTCTCACACACAAATGTACTTGTGCATACACACATACGTACTTATTTGCTCACTCCATACACACACACACGCTCAATACATTACTTCTTTGCCTTCACAGCAGCAGCCACCAACAACAAAAGCACGCCGCACTGCTGCTGCTGACGAACTCGCTGCTGCTGTTTGCCGGCCGGAGTGTGAGCGAGAGAGCCTCATGACGCCGCGCCAAATTCAACGGCGTCGTTTTTTGCGCGCACATTTGAACCGCCTTAGCGAGAGCGAGATAACTCTATTGCATTTTCCAACCTTTTACGCAGATAGACACAAAATTCAAAAAGAAATTTTTTCCAAGCCGTTGGAAGAAAATGATGTACACCACTTGCAAAACTAGCCACAATTGCCGCTACATATATATTATTTAAACAAATTCAGCGCACACATGTATGCTTAGACGGCTAGCAGCTAAGGCGTACACACACATTTACACACAAATTCAAATAAAATTACTCACTTCTTTTTGTCAGCCACATCAGCCATTTTACTTTTTAAGAATTTAATTTTCAAAGAGAAGCGCGAAAAGTTGTTAGCTTTTTTTTGTTCTTTTCGCACGCGTAGGCAAACACGACTTTTAGATTCTCAAAAACAAATACGTAGTGTTTCAACAGAATTTGCAAATTTCATAAATTTGTGCAAATTGCTCTCTTGCTTGACAACTTTTAAGGTAGCTCTGCTTACAAAGTTGAATGTCTGCTAGACTTTCTTGATTGCCGTTCAGAAAAACGTCCACACAGTTACGCAGAAAAACGCCGAATGAGACAGAGACAGAAGCTGAGGTAACTTTATATACACTACGTATATTAACATGGTATCGATGTTTTTCAAAACCAAACAGTTGTCATCGATAAATTCCCCCTACAATCTTTTCAAACTAAAGCCCAATAAAATGGCGCTTTGATCAAGCAACACAATAAAAATGTAGATTTTCTGGTATATTAAGATTAATTTTACTCACTAAGCATAACATTTGATTTGGTTCATTCCTTAAATGCTTTAAATTTGTATAATTTTAAGCCGGCTTATCGGTTTTTATCCTGATAGCGATAACTGTTTAATGTAAATTAACATTATGTTATGCTCAGAATGGCACTTTAGTGGTGAACTTTGTGCGTCGCATCACAATATGTAAAATGGTGAAAAGTGCGAACAGAACAGCCAATACGGAAAGAATCTAGGTTAAAGTGAGAGAGAATTCCGTCCGTTTTGCGTAGAGCAGCAATACATTTATATCGATGACATAGCCAATTGCGATTTATGATTTACTTCATATTCAATGCATCGTTATATTCAAATAAGTTAAGTTGACTACTTATTTAATGTTGATAATATGTAATATGAACAAAATGTATTTGTATTATTCAATTTGTATTATTAAATCACGGAAATGTTTTAAATGTATTTTCTGGAGCATTTTTACCCACACATCTGCTGTTAACCCAAGCCAGGTATCGACTTGTGCCAGCTGCCATTTGTAGGATATTCTGTGGAGCCTCCCTTGACGGCAGCATTACAAATCGTAAGAATTTTACAGAACAGGAAGTGCTGCGTTTATTTAATTGTAGTCTGCCTCTAGATTTATTTTCATTTGTAGATTTCAACTCTACTTATAAATATATAAAAACATAAATAAATAAGATATTTATATGCAAGGGCGGGGATGGGGAAAAGAAAATCGGAAACGGGAGATATAACCTCATTTATAAAAAAAACCTTTTATTTATTTAAAATGTATGAAATTTGCATGAAATGAAATGTATTCTAAAAATACCATTCAGGCACCCCTTATGAAATTGGCTACTCCAGTCACGGACTAAACCCTATAATTAAGCGCACTTATAAATTATCGATCTATAGCTATAAAAAGTATCGATAATTACTACTTACACAATGCTCGACACGTCAATACAACTGCATAAGTACACACATACACACATGCACACAAAGAAAAGTATAAATACATCAGTCAAAGCGATGGTCGATTTGCTTTAGTTTTCCAAACGGAAATTACAACTTTCCAGTGCGGTATTTCTCGACTTGCTCAGGTAGCCAGATAGAGTCTGAGTTGACCCTGAGACAGATGGATTAAGCAGCATCACGTGCCATTGTCCTGTGCGTTTTGGATTAAGGACAACGTCAGAGGACAGCCGGCTGTTTTTATGTTTTATTACCTGGCCTGGTTACCAGTTAAATGCACATTTTCCCTGCGCGCCCTTTTTTGACAAGGTTTTTCCGGCTTCATTTTTGTCATGTGCGTCCAGCACAACATATACATATGTATATGTATATCTATATATATAATTATATATGTATATATTGGTTGCAAAATTGATACAGAATATAAACGAAATATAATAACCCTAATTTCTAACAGAATCGGATTAAACAGGAATTGCAAAATCTTTTGAATCGTATAAATTTGTTTGTAACTACTTCAAAAATATTTAAAGAAAATTAAGAAAGGAGAAAAAAGATATTTGAGTATACATACATATGTATATACAAATAAATATACAAATATATTTGTCAATATAGTCAATCGATCTGAGCCCAAAATGTAAGAGCGCTATTTTCACTGTGGCTTGGAAAACTCGGTGGAAAAATGTTCGAATAATTGATGAATACACAAATATTTGTATTATATTTATACATACAGTGTCTTACAGCTCAACTGGAACAGTGCCTAGCAAAAAATTTAAATGCCTGCCATAAACTAATTATCCAATATTTTTAAAAAATTCCAAAGACCGATGGCAGGTACATATATTAACTACCATAATGAATATATGATCCCAATAAACTGGGGTTTTCCCACCGGCTAGGCCGGGTTATGTAAAAAATATTAATATCCTTATTTAAGTTTTTATACACCTAATATGTTACTTTTCCAAGACTGTTCCAAAAAAGCTTTTACATGTATTTTGGATATGTTTTCAGTTTTTGACTAATTTTAGTTAATTAATTAATATATTAATAAAAACTGAAGTTTCCTTTTCAAACGTGATATAACATAAAACAAATTGGCATTTAAACATTTTGCGTTTGTTTTTTTGTTTAAACCTTATAGCACTTTAAATTTTTTGCTAGGCGCTGTTCCAGTTGAGCTGTAAGACACTGTATGTATGTATATAGATTAATCTCGTAAGATATCATATGTATATACATATGTACGTAGTATGTATGTATGTAGTTCCGTATATGAGAATCAACTTTTGATGTGTCATCCGTAATTTTGATGACTTCTAAAAATAATAATTAAAGAACAAACTACTAAAACAAACCGTGTAATAATAATAATATTTTATAATAATAATAGTATTTTAATTGCGTATAATCAGTGTTATTTATTCTTAATAATATATTTACAAATGTAATAATTATTATCTTATACTATTTTTGCAGAAGCTATTAAACATTATATTAAATATGTATAATCATATAAACATAATTATATATTTAGTTTAATGTTAATTAATTGAGGATCGAATTTTCAGCAATATATGTATGTACATGTATATGAATTGCATTCAATTCAACACACATATTCCTCTTCAACGTGCAATACATTTTCAATTTAAACACAAACACACACACACAACACACACACTGGAAAATGCACAGCTGCATCCTGTGGAGAACTCAAGGCCAGGTGCTGTATTTCTTCTTCTTTTTTTGTTTCTGTTGCTGCTGCTGCTGCCGTCGACTGCGCTGTTGCCGTTGTCGTTGATAGCCATTTTAGTAACATTTCTTAATAATTAATTTTATGGGCCTGCGGCAATTTGAGTAAGAGGTCCTTTCACACACACACACACACACACGCACATTAACAGTCGTTGCACATTGCGTTATCATGCTGCACAGCTGTACCGTTATCAGTTGTATGCGCTTTTCTGCGCTCTCTCTCTCGCTCTCGCAGACATGCGCTCACAGAACTTGCGAGACAAAAGCTCACTCCAAGTTAAAGGGAGAGTGAGAGAAGAGAGAGCGTAGCTGAGAGAGCGGCTGGCGCTTATGAAAAGTCCTTGCTGGTGCTGGAGCTACTGCTGCTGGTGCTGGCTGAGCTGTTGGGCTGTTGACTGTCAAAAATTTTCACTTAACAATCAGTCAAGTTTATCGTGCGTCTTAGTTTAGTTGCAGAAATTCGCGTGCGCGTCGCTTTCGTGACAAAAGTTGCTCCGCAGCAGCAGCAGCCAAAGCAGCAGCAGCAACAGCAATAAAAAAACAAATTGTTTTTTTTTTTACAAAAAAAAAGAGGTTAATAAATTCAATTAAAGTATTTGAAATGGTATCCATATTCGATTAAAACATTCCGTGTGAAAAGTGAAAAATGTGTAAAGTCGAAAAGTGTGTACAGCTCACAGCTGTAGGGAAAGAATTTTCTTTTCTGTACATGCTTAAAATCGTTATCGCAGCCTCCAAAACGAGAAAAGAAAACCGAAAAATGTGCTTCAATATTTTTTGTTGTTGTTGATTGCAATTAAAATAAGATACGAAATTGTCTGCAAATGCATAAATTGTGTACACACTCACACACAAACACAAATACACACACACACACATACTGACACCCATACAGACACACGCACACAAACAAAATCAGAACGCATTAAAACGAACCTTGAGCAAATCAGCCTTAAACACACATAGATAAACACATACAGCCAGCTGCATACACACATACACATTGTGTATATGAATATCCAAGAGCATAGCTAGAAAGTAAAGGATTTTTGTAAGCCAAGAAATGAAGCAACGAATTCGGCAATAAGGATACGACAGCTAAGTGAAGAGGAAACAACAACTCAGCTTCAGGTAGCACAAAAGAGAAAGCAACACACACACACACGCACACAAGAGTGAGCGAGACAGAGTGCGAGTGTGAAAGAAAGAGTGCGAGCGGGTATGAAGGAAATAATACTGTGGTGTGAGCACATACAGAATGTGGCTAAAAAAAAAAATAATAAAAAATATGTCATAATTTATGCAAATGGTTATTAAGCGCTATGCATAAAAATTTGATATCTCAATTTACATTTGGCTCAAGATTAAAATTCTAGATGGTTCCAGTAACCTATTTCCCTAAAACTGAAAAGAATATTATTTCGATTTAACTATAAAACGTATTTAAAGTTTACAGATTGTCAAAATTCTAAGATTTTACTTCTTTTTAGGTTGAATTTTAAATTCTTTATTTCATATTTTAACTTTAAAAATTAAAATCTTGTATCAAGACTAACAATTTATATTACAATGATATATTTTTCACTCTGTACTTAGAGACCTACTTTCAATTTTAATATAAATTATTGAGCTTTAATATTTGAGCGATGTTCACAAAAAACATTTTTAGTTTTTCTATCTTATCTTGTGATAAGATAAAACATGCATATAAAATTTATAAAAAAAAGACATTGGAACTGTTTGAAGACATTTTCAATGAAATTGATAATAAAGAAAACCAATATAAATATTTTGAGTAGTAATATTTATAATGTGTTATATATTTGCGAAAACAAATCATATAAATTATAATAAAATGATAAGATAAACTAATAACACAAAAAGGGGTTTAAGCATGCTTTAAAAGTATTTATTTAATGAGATTGCCATTGATATGATAGTGAATAGAATCAATAATACTGCTGTCGAAGTTAGTGGATATAATCATCAAGAATGCACTGTGAATAAAACCTATTAACTTGATTGTTACATTTTAGACTTAGACTACTATTGACAGCTCAAAATGCTTTGATAACTACAAAATAACGTACATATTTATGTTGGAATTGGTATTTTATTGTTCAGCTGAAATCATTTTTTTTTTTATAGAAAATAACTAATTAAAAGGATTCAAACGATTAAATAGAAAAGTAGTTTGCAACATATTGGAATTGAGTATTCAATGGAGCCCATTCCACTGTATTTCGGCGACAGGAGCTTTTAGATTAAGGCAGACACAGACACAACCACACACACAAAAACACACACACACATTCTCTCACACTCACACACACACACACACACACGTGCACAAACACAATCACAGGGCCACGCTCAGGGCTCTCGTACAAGGACGCTTCCGCCTTGGCGCTCACACACACACACACACACACACTCAAATTTATATTTAGAGAGTGAGAGTGAGAGAGTGAGAGTGAGAGAGAGAGAGAGAGAGAGAGAGAGAGAGATGGCGGTGGCAATCGGCAATGTTAAGCCTCAAATTTACTGTTAACGTTTGTGTTTTGTGTACAAGTTTCGTATTTGAGTTTGTGCTTTATATTATTGTTTCTATTTACCTAAGCGTCTCACACAGCTCCAGAAGAGCTCCCCTTCGTAAATATATATATATATATATAGAAATATGTATTTATATATATATTTATAAATTAAGTGAAGATAGGGCGACGCCAAAGCGGAAATGAGCACACTCCATTTATAAACCGGAGGGCGGCGATCAACGACAACGACAGAAAGAAATAAAGACCTCGCAACATGCCGGAAGAGAAGGCATCCAATCTTGAGAATGGCCAGACAACGGCAGCATCCACACCCAGCCACAGCCAGAAGGCCAAACGCCAGAAGACCCCAACACGCCGACGGCCACCCAACGAGGGGGACGTCGTCGCCGGCGGTGTGGGCATCACCGGTGGCGGTGTGGTCATCCTGCCCCAGCACGTACTCAACGAACTCTATCACAACTATTCCATCAAGCAGCGACGCAGCGGCCTCAAGTGGTTCCTATTTGCGGCCGTCCTCTTCAACCTGTGGACGATTTGCATACCATGGGAGCAGGCCCTGCCCACCCGGGGTGAGTTCCAGTTCTATAAATTGCACATGTGCACCCAACCATTAAAATCTTACTCATGGGTCAAATTACTCGAGATTTATTCGAGCTCTGTTTGGCGCTGCATTTAAACAGCTGGGAAATACATATATCTTCTATATTGATTTAGATTATGTCTGTGCAAGTGTTTTAAGTCTTAAAAGAGACATCCGAAATGAGGAATGTGAATAATTTACTTATTTAATTATTTATTGTGGTCTAAAGACAGTCAACATTTTTTGAAAATGGATTTAGTAAATGGAAATTTAAATTTAAAATTCAAATTATAAATAAATAACAAACTAAAAAAAATTAATTAATAAATATATATACTGTTGAGAAAAATAATATATACAAATAAAAAATATATATATTTAACAGAATTAAAGGCACATTTGTGATTCCCATAAATAGTTGCTTAGCCATCTCAAAGGGTTAATTGAGTTATACAATAAACTTAACTTCAAACATGTGCTAAAACTCTCTCCAGATAATGCAAAAAAAAAAAGATTCCGATTTGGTTTTTTAGAATTATTCTCAGAACTGCAGAAATGAGAGCCTTGAATGAATCTGAATACAGCACACCAGCTTGTTTCTCTGAATTCTTAATGACTACTTATGTATTTAATACTAATTTTAAAATGTGTACTTTAAAAAAAGTAAAAAAATTAGCATATTTTATTATTATTTACACAGTTGTGGTAAAGTCTGTTTATGTTCATCTCACTAAAAGTATTTATTTCGAGAACTATGAGCCGGGTTTGCATTTATAATTGCTGAATTCTAATCAGTACACGACTTAATTAATGTTCTTTGCTCAATTTGTTATATTCTAGCAATATAAATATAAATATTTGTCGTGCTATTAGTTATTTGCAAATAAGCAATATCAAATTATTTTTATAAATTCGAATAACTTATTATTATAAATGATTATTATAAATTGTCTTACTCTCATCTGCTCAGTGGTGAACTGCAGCATGTTGTTGGCCTATATGGCGCTAACGGCTCTGTTGCACATTGGACGTGGTTCGGAGCAGCCCTCGTTGAGACGCTTCCACCAATCGTTGCTGACGATTGTGCCACGTGCCTTGTGGTTTCTGTCGATGCTCCATTTCGCCGCCTATGTGATGCTGCAGGACAGCTTCTCGCCGCGGTAAGTACCAATATGAACTATACACTCAGAAAAAAATCGCTCCAAATAATTTCTATAAATTTAGAAATTTTCTAAAAACATTTCTAAAAATGCAAACACTAATTTTAAGAAAGCAATAAACATAAATTTTACTTTTTGAATAATATGGTGAACGACTATTGGCAATTTTTTTTTGAGTGTATCAATCTAAGCCGCCCCATTATGTCGTGCAATCTCTGTGTTTTTTTAGGGATGTACTCGGCTGGGCCATATTGTTAAACTTTCTGATATATGTGACGCTGCCATTGCCACTGATTTTTCTGGGCTTAGTCATTGGCTTTTGCACGTACTTCAATTGCCTGAGTCTGCCGGTGGGCTTCTCACGGCCGGATCGGTTAATCTCCGATCAGGCGGCGGCTAATGCGGTTTTGATAGCGACCGCGGCCTTAATTGGCCTATTGTATTACTTTATGGGCGAGGCCAAGCAGAAGCGTGCCTTTTTGGAGGCCAAGAAGAGTCTGGAAGTTAAGATGGTCATCGAGGAGCAGTCGGCGGAGCAGGTGTGTGTTTTCTTCATCTGCCTAGTGCAATGTATCTATTTATAACTGAATATATATATATAATATGTGTTAAAGGAACGTTTGCTATTATCTGTGCTTCCCAAGCACGTAGCCATTAAGATGCGCGAGGATTTGGGCTCATCCAGCTCGGAGGCATTCAAAAAGATCTACATGAGTCGGCATGAGAATGTTAGGTAAGCATATGGAAAAAATTGCTTATTTTTTATTTGTATAGTGACGGAAATCGAGGTAAACACAGAGAATCTTTTCTCTAAACTCTAAAGTATTATTTTGATTCAAAATGAAAATGTATCTGCAGAAATTTAGATTGAACCAACCCGAATTTAGATTGTGGATCTTAAAATGAGGCTAAATTTTGTCATTTTAGGTTTTCCATTTTACAACGCAAGTTAGTTTTTAAAATCAATTATTTAATTACATGAATCGAGGCTGTATTTTTAAATTCAATGCTTTGCATTCTATAAAGATGTATTCTTGAATCAAGAACCGCAGTTTAATTTTTAGAATATGAATTCAGAAAGAATAAAAAGTATATATTTTTACCAATTAATTTTGTATTGTTTATATTGTAAATATAAAGACAAAAAAATGGAAAAGGAGAACAAAGAGTATAAACTTTTATCTAACACTTAATCAGCTCGTTAAATATTTGTGCTGCCCATAAATCTAACTCACGCCAAATACTAAAGCGACTATTTAAATAGAAATTAAGTTTATAATTGGATTAAGTTATTTCAGCATAAATTGATATTTGCATAGTTGAATAGATTTCCTGTGTATATTTAGTAATCGGCTCATTACTAATACATGCATAGATTTGATTTGAAAAACCCCATGAAAGCCACGTGGCAAGCGTTTTAACCATTATGTTCTTTTTCGCACCCACAAAAAAAAAACCTAAAAAAAAAAAAATAAAAGCATACTGTATGCGGACATTGTCGGTTTCACCGCCATCTCCTCGACGTATAGCGCCCAAGATCTGGTGAAAATGCTAAACGAGCTCTTCGCACGCTTCGATAGGCTCGCCGAGGTAAAGAGAAACAAGTTTCGTTCTGTTTCGTTTCGTCTCGTTTCGTTTCGTGCCGTTTCGTTTTGCCATTGCTTCTGTTTGCTTTTCTGTTTGCTCTTTTGCCAGCTGTTCTTTTTCGTTCACCTGCCCACATAACAATCGCTTGTAATGATAATTATGATGTTTTAAGATAAGCATCGCACAGCATTTATTGTTCTTCTTCTTCTTTCTTTCTCTCATTTCCTTCAATTGCGTATTCCAAACATTAATTTAAATTCTTCTTCTTATCCATCTCTGTGTTCTTTTTGGGCGCCGCATTTCTAATGTTTTTATTTCTCTTTTTAAGTAGTGGGAGGGGGCCATTTTATTTTTTTATTGTTGCGGGACTTGGGCGTTGGTAACAAAAGTTAGGCTCAGTCAGCCGTATGAAATGTGTTGAGTTGATTTTTGCTCCAATGCGATTTTCGGGTTTGGCTAAAGGTCCTTTAAATTTAGGTCCAGTTAATTTAGTGCAGTTTGTTTTTTTTCCGGACTTGGGTCATCGACTTTTGTGTGTTTTCCTTTTCACTGATTTGCGGGTGTTTATTTTACTCTTTTTCCCAACTTTATTTTCATTCGTTTGCAGCGTTTTCAGTTCATTTCATCATGTTTGGACGGGTTGAAAGCCCCTGCTCAATTTTAGTTTTGATTTGCGGTATTTTATTTTTCTATCACGTTCTTCACATGTTTAAAAACGCCATAAAGCCTTATGAAATATAATATAATATGTTGTTATTTGCGAATTTGGAAATTTCTTTAAAAAGAATAGTTTATAATTTTTTTATTAATGTTTTTAATGAAAACTAAAAATGTTTGAAGTTTCTTAAATCTGGTTTTTGGGAGGCTTCAAAAAGTAAACAACGTGAATTGAACAACAACTTAATTTTTCTTACATTTTACAAAAAATACACCAAATGAAAATATAAATTTTATATTTCATTTATATTATTTATATTTTATATTTAAAGTTTTTTTTTTACACAGAAAGATTGCTTAATTAGTTCTTATTTTGTAATAGTAATAGTATGTTCACCTCAGTGAAAAACTGTCTCAACTATCTCTTGAATACGCCTAATGCAACAGTAACCCTTGAACAGGATTTACCCTTTTACATTAGGTATTTATTTATTATTATCTGATTATCTATATTTTTTGGTGCTATTGATTAATAATTCCCTGTAATTAAGCAAATTTTACTATACCCATGAATTACCATTGTCCACCATCGAAAGGCGCAATTACAGTTCGATTAGCTCGCTTCGTTATAACCAAAAACTAACTAACTAACTTAAACACACTTACCTGAACACACACACGCACACACACACACACACACACACACACACACACACACACACACACACACTTTACACCCCACAGAAGTACCAACAACTGCGCATCAAAATTCTCGGTGATTGCTATTATTGCATTAGTGGAGCGCCCGACGAGCGACCGGATCATGCCGTGCTCTGTGTACACATGGGACTTTCAATGGTGAAGGCCATCAAGTGAGTAGAGTGGAGCATGTGCCGGTCCACCGGGGACCGCAGAGGACAGACATGGGAAGCCGACCGACGACAGGCGACGTCAAATCAACGTTTGTTCAATTAAATATAATTGCACTTAACCACGCGTCCTGTTGTCCTGTCGTCCGCTGCGGTCGCCTGGTCCTCCAGGACTTAGTGTATTTTTTTTTTATTTGTATTTATATATTTGTACATCGACTTATTCACTGCCACACAGATATGTGCAACAGAAGGCGAACTCACCTGTTGATATGCGTGTGGGCATACACACGGGAGCTGTCCTGGCCGGCATTCTTGGCCAGCGTCAGTGGCAGTTTGACGTTTACTCCAAGGACGTTGAGCTGGCTAATAAAATGGAGTCGAGCGGCAAGGCTGGGTGAGTCGCTCAACTATACTATTTGCATAATTGATGATGATGGTCATGGCCTGGTCACGTTATGATTTCTCCTTGTCACTTCAATATGCAAATTGATTGACACACACTCAACACACACCCACCTTTTAACCTGTGGTTGTTCCTTTGACAGACGCGTGCACATTTCAGACAAGACATTGGCCTTCCTCAATGGCGAGTTCGAGGTGGAGCCAGCCTTTGGTGAGAAGCGCGAGGAACTGCTTCGCATAGCGGGCCTAAAGACCTACTTCATTACCAAAGTGGTTAAGCCGGTGAGTGGAAGCTACTTAAAATATGCCAAGTTCCAAATATCATCCATATCTATATCGATACTTAGTTCGCCTCGCCGTGCACCAAGAAAATCAACGAATCCAAGTCGGAGAATGCCAATCACAGTCCCGACTCGAATGCAAGCAGCAACGATAGCAACGAGAATGCCGGCGATGACAATGATGCCACCCTGGATGATGAGGAGCTACTGGCCCAGAGCGTCGTCATCAACGGACACAATCCAACGGCCGCCGAGGATGAGGAGGAGCAAATCAAGCTGGAGAACTTCAAGCAGCGCTTGAAGGATGAGCTCGTCACACGCGATGGACATGAGTGAGTTGCCTTCAAATTTAAATTAAATCCCAAGCCAAAAGATACAATTCTTTTTATTTTTTTTTTAAATATTGGCAGTCTGTCGGAGATATATACGACCCCATAAATATACAATTATTTATAAATTATTTATAAATTTTTAATTTGACGGAAAATGTTATGGAAAGAAAATTTGCACACTTGAAAGCCAAAAGAAGATATCTATTCTCGCATAAATATACAAGCATACCCAGAATTATTTTTAAATTATTTAAATATTTGAAAATTTGTGATAGATTATCGTGAAAAGACTTTAAAACATGGTCTCTAAATAGTAAAAAAAAACTAAGACTTTGACTTAATTTAATTTGCAATATTAATTTTAAATTTAAATTAAGTTTCCATTAAATAAATAATTTGCATTCCTTCTCTTCTCGGAAGTGCAGTTAATGTTTAAACATTAATCTTATGCATTTTTTTTTTCATTGAATTTTTTCAATTTATATTGATTTTTATATTTATTTACTTTTTATATTTATTTTGTATTATGATCAATATTAAATTATTATAGGGATAGTAAAGTTTTTGTTTTTTCATTAATTATTCCTGGCATTATCAATACAAAAAGTTTTCGTAATAATATTGAACAAAATTTAAATTATTTGGCCTACAAATATGCATTTTTGTTATGCACAGTTTTCTGTATCTAGTCAAACATTTTAAGAACCGAATATATTTAATTGTCGGTTTTAATATGCCATATTACCCTTAGCATTTTGTAAACCTCAATCTTTTAAGGGCTAACCTTTTAACAGCAAATATTAAAACGATAAATAATACGATAAATACGATGGTGTTTATAATTTATTGAATTACATTACAAAAAGTATTTACTAATTCCAAATTGAAATTGTCTGCTAAAATGCCTGCTCTCTTTTTTGTTTGACAGAAATCTGACCAAGGACACAAACATATTTCTGCGCTTCAAGAACCCGCAGCTGGAACAGGCCTATGCCGTCTATCGTGAACCGTACAGCTCTCTGCCGTTGCTGGCCGCTTTGCTGGTGCAGTGCATCGATGTGTTGTACTCCTACCTGGTGTTGCCACGTTCGACGTTGCATTTCATTAATATTGCGGCACCGCTGGTGCCAATTGCAATGCTGGTAGCAATTAGCATTGCGGAAAGCTTTGGTGGCATGCTGCCCAAGTTCTTTGTGGACGTGAGCAAGCGATTCAATGACATTACCTTCGTGCGCGAACTGGCGGCCATAATTATAGCACTCACCATTGGGCTGAGCAACGTCATCGACATGGTTGGTAGTAGTAGTTGAAGTAGTAGTAGTAGTAGTAATAGCTCAAGTCCTTATTGATTTTATGTGTAACACTTGCGACTCTTGCAGTTCTTCTTTGTCACCTTTGTGCGCACCGAGCACATTGTGAGCGAGAGTGAATTCAATGCCACGGCCGGACTGGAGGAGGTGGTCACCGCCGAGCACCTACTTCCCGAATCTTTTGTGGAGCAAATGCGGGATGCGGTGCCAACCGAACGTGTCCTATATCCGTCCTATCTGAGCAACTTCAGTGTCCTTATACTCATCGCAATCGCTGTGATTGCTCAGCTCACCCATTTGACCAAGATCTTGCTGCTCTTGTCCATTGCTGGTAATTGTCGATGATGATATCAGAAATAATTCCATGATTTACTATCATTTAATATATGTTCCTTGCAGCTCTACATTGCTATTTTAATGTGTGCATCATGCAGGATTTATACGTACTGGAAGATGATCTAGCAAATCAGCCGTAAGATTTACATTAAGAAAATTATTTATGTTGTGTTTGGACTTGGGTTTTTTATAGTAAGGTGTAGTATTTTTATTTAATGCCATTAAAGTTTCTTTTATTTTTGTATTTACTTATCACAACTGAATTTGTGTCCATGTTTTTCAGACTCATATCAACACGTTACTGTGCCTCAGGTCTGCTACTGGTTGCCGCATTGTCGCTCAGCTTTTTGGCGCGTCATGTGAGTATAGAAAAGATACCCTGTTATCTGTACTAGAATCTAGATTTTAACGGATATATGCTAAGTTTCAAGTAGATAGCTTAAAAACTGAGGAAGTCTAAGCCCAAAATGACGATAGAACGAACAAACGCGCGTGGCTACATCGACTCGACTAGCATTGCTGATCAAGATTATATATATATATATTATGAGTTGGTCTCATAATAGGGTATAAAAACTCAACTCGTATACATGATAAGGTACTGGCCATAAGGTTGTGCTTCAAACAGCTTCAAACTTTAGTTAGCATGAAATTTATTTAAATGGAGTGGTCAAGATTGTATGGACGAAAGTGGAATTCTATATATAATATTTCTTAAAACAAAATTAGTCTATAAAAATGTTGTGAAAATATTATTAAATGGGGGAAAAGGTTTCACAAATTGTACATAATTACCTTGATGAGAGGAAAAATATGGAGCCCTTTCCAAAGACGGAGTACAGTTTCCAGTAGGATTTACTACTGAAAAGGGCTCAGGCTCATTTGGAGTACCTGACGTTAACTGAACTTGTTTGCCATGTGCTTCAATTCCCATCCGAATTGAATCGAATAACTTTCAGATGGATCATGAGGATCGCGTAATCTTCAAATGGAAAACCGAGGTGGCCGAACAGAAGGAAACCGCCAACGATATGCGACAACGAAACGAGGCATTGGTCTACAATGTGTTGCCGGTGCACGTCGCCGAGCATTTTATGAAGAACACAAAGCGTTCCCATGACGATCTCTACTCCCAGAGCTATGCCGAGGTGGGCGTTCTATTTGCCAGCATGCCCAACTTTTCAGGTAATTTGCAGATTTTTGCATTCATCATTTCGATGTAAATTATGTTTACACTCCACTTGCAGACTTTTACTCGGAGGAAACAGTTAACAATCAAGGCTTGGAGTGTCTACGTTTTCTCAATGAGGTCATCTCTGACTTCGATGCGGTAAACAATAAAAATAATATTATTTTAGTCCATTTATATACCAGCATATATATCAACATTTCTAGCTGCTGGAATTGCCACAATTCCAGGACATAATTAAAATCAAGACCATTGGATCCACGTATATGGCGGCCAGTGGGATTAATTTGCAGCGCAATCTGCGCAACGATGCACCAATTACCGAACGCTGGTCCCATCTGGCCGTGCTCGTGGAGTTTGCCTTGGAGCTGAAGCATGCGCTGCAGGGCATCAATGAGCAGTCCTTCAATCATTTCGTATTGAAAATGGGCATCAATCATGGACCGATAACGGCTGGTGTGATTGGCGCCCGGAAGCCACACTACGATATCTGGGGCAATACGGTGAATGTGGCGTCGCGCATGGAAAGCACTGGCAAAGCGGGCGCTGTCCAGGTCACCGAGGAGACCTGCAAGATACTCGAACCATTTGGCTATACGTTCCAGCAACGCGGCCTGGTCGTCGTCAAGGGCAAGGGTCAGCTAATGACCTACTATTTGCAGGTTGTGGCTTCATTTGCGAATTGAAATGTAATTGCTTTCGAATATAAATCCATTTACTTTTCAGGGTAAATCGGAGAGCAGCACAGCAGCAGTGCCCAAGGCGGCCATTGAGTTGCATGGCGCTGAGGAGGGTGCAGAAACAGGAACAGTACCCGTTAGTAATCTTGAGTGCAGCACGGAGCTGGAGGCGGATATTAAGACACCGCTGTTGAAGCTTAAAGCGAATGATGCAGCAACGGAAGCAGCTGCCACCGAATCCTGTCTGAGTAATGGCACAGTGGGCGAATCTCAATCGTTGTTGGAGTAAAAAACCAAACATAAAATCTGTGTATGTGTGAGTGAGAGTATGTGTGTGTGTGTGTGTGTGAACAAAAAGTTAACTGTTAGACAACTGTTATAATTGCTAAATTTTGTTTGCCTATATTCGTGTGATATTCTGCTAAACAAAAGAAAAAAAACATTTAAAAAAAACCATTCGAGACGACGATTAAAGTCGGATCATCTTTAGTTGTGTGTATTTGTGTGTGTGTGCGTGTGCGTGTGTGTGTGTGCGTGTGTGTGTGTGTGTGTGTGTGTGTGTAACTGCTCTCTGCTTTTGAAAAGTTTGTAAACTGTGTACCTAAAACAAGTATATAACTATAACTAAGTATTCGAATTATTGTGAGTGTTTTGTTTTAAACAAATTGTTATTTAATTTACACTTAATGAAACTGTAACATAACAATTCATTTGCTTTACAACAATTATTAGTCGATGTGTAGTTGAAATCAATTTATAATTCAATTTAGGAATTAGCAAAACAAAAACAAAATATAATAAAGCAAAAATATACTACTTGCAACAATTTCGCAAACAAAACCCAAAAAAAAAAAAAACCAAATCTCTAAGTGAAAAGATTTTGCATACGAAATGCGCTTAAAACTAACTATAAATTAATTAACTACAAATTAAATACATACATACATAATGCAAATATGTAGACTAAGTCGAAATATTTACATAAATTATACATTTAAATTGAGAATCCGAATCCCACCACACAAATGCAACCCACAAGCAAGTCCAAAAGCAGCAAAAATTACAAAAAAAGGAAAAAAGAAAGCAAAAAATTAATGATAATAATAATGAAATAATATAACAAATGTATGTACTAGTTTAATGCTAAATAATTGTAATCTTTTAGTTTTAGTTAATAGCAATAAACCATGTCCTATTTAGTAAAAGAGCAACAGAAGAAGGCGAACCGAGGGGAGATGAATTATGCATGCATATTACCCAGCAGAAAATAGACTCCAAACGTTAACATAGAAACATAAAAACATGAATATGCATAAATTTACACACATATATATACATTAGCATATATATATATATATATAGCGTCGCATGTTTACTAGACAACTTCAACGAATTAGTAAAGAAACAATCTACAAACGAACTTACATAGCATAAACAACAAACAACAACAAATAGCATCAATATATTTAAAATCGAACAGCAATTCCAGTTTTTAAGCATTTTTATCCATACATTTTGTTAGCTATACCTCCCACTCCTCTCAGAAGAATTCGTTATTAATTTATTAATGGCTTAAAGCATGACAATCAACGAAAATTATGTAAGTTAAAGGTTGATTAACTGTGAAATCTGGTATCCTTATAATATAAATTCTAATTTAATTTGCAATTTGGAAAAACTAACTAGCAAAATGAAAGCAAAACAAAGAAAATTTAGTCATTACGTTTTAAGTGTTGTGTTTTAAGCTGTTAACAGTAAATCGAATAATGCACTTTTATATAATTTAAATAACAAAACAAACAAAAAATAACAAATAATTAGCGAATTATAGAAAAAAATAAATGAAAAACTTATAAATCTACATAAATTTTGTAATTATTTCGAGTTATTTACATTTATAAATACGAACAAATACGAAAACTGTGTTATTCAAATAGTCTGCGTATTTAGGGTTGATTGCGGCAACAGCTGTAGAGTAGTCGATAATGAACCGATGACAGATAGCGGTGTGGCGTGCCATCGTTATCGCAATTAGCTTATTACAGGGTTGCATTGCCGCACTGTCAACGATGGAAGTGGACTGGCAACTCTGTCGCCGTAACATAAGAGTTCATTTTGGATTGTAAAAAAAGTGCAAAAAACCTAAATTTACGCATTATTCATTAGAGCATAGTGTAATTAAAAAGCGCGTAAGTGAACCACAAAACGCTGCCACGCCAAACACACCGCCATTTTGGGGGCCGAGTGGCTGGCAAGTGCCGAGGCCGTTGTCGTCTTTACCTCAGTTTTTTTGGCCTAGGGCCCCTGCTGATTATGCCTGCTCTCGCAACATTCGACGAGGGGCGACGCAATTTTCTCATTATTTATAACAAAATGCGCGTTTACAACAAATATTTACACTGTTTGCTGTTGTTGTTGTTGCTGCTGTTGTCATCATTGTGAGACAGCAGCAACGTTTGTTGCACTTTGTTAAAACGCATCTGCCAATGTTGCTCTGCTAATTATTGTTTTCACTCAATCGCCCACCCACTAAATCAAAAAAAAAAAAAACAGCTCAGCAAATAGTCCATATCCTTCCACACTCACACACACATCCACAACACACACACACACACGCAGCAGAGGAGATGTCGCTCAAGCCAAAAATAGTGGAATTTGTTGATGTCTGGCCGCGCTTGCGTTGCGTCGCCGAGGACGTGATAACATTGAGTAAAGTTGAACGCGCCGTTTGGAACACTAGCTTCAGGTGAGTATCGCTTTACGTCGCACAGTGGGCCAAAAGTATTGCCATAGGACGGAAAATGGAAAATATTGTTTAAATAATAAAAACCCTATAAATATCAGATCTAACAACATGCACAGTGGGTACATGTTTAAAGAAAAATACTTAAACTAAAGTCGGCATTTTAATCTATTTTTTTAAATTTGTGTATCGTTTGATTTGTCATATCGTAAGTGCTAGAATCTAGTTTTACGGACATGTAAAGATTTACATTTGTAATGTAATGAACAGTTTGTGGCCCACTGTGCGTCGCAGCATGATTTGCCAAAAAAGCAAAATGTTCTTCAACAAATACACAGCCACATCTCAGATGTTTTCAATTTGAATACTCATCATTCTCATACACACACACGCACACACACACATATATATATATATGTATTTATATTATACTTTTGAATACCAATCTATGCAGCGACGTTTATACGTTATGCGTGGCGCAGCCGGAACCGATGGCAGATCAACTGTATAACGAGACAAAGCACTTCCTCGAATCGCACGTACAGGAGATGCTGGCCAAGAAGGTGCTGGCGGAGCACGATGCGACCAATGCGAACAACACGAACAGCAGGCCCGATTTGCTGCAACGATACTATACCACCTGGGTGGAGTACAGCCAGGGTATTAAATATCTACATCAGCTCTATATGTAAGTTGTGCTTGCTGTTTAAATCCATGATTGCTCCTCTAATATATTGTTCGGTCTGTTGTTTGGCAGCTATCTAAACCAGCAGCACATCAAGAAGCAAAAGATCACCGATACGGAATCATTTTATGGCAATCTGTCCAGCGATGCAGCCGATCAAATGGAAATCGGTGAACTTGGCCTGGACATTTGGCGCCTCTATATGGTTGAGTATTTGGCTCAGGAGCTGGTGCGTCACATACTGGAGGGCATTGCGGCAGATCGGGACAGCAATGGGACATTGGATTCGCATCGCGTAAAGGTCATCAATGGCGTCATACACAGTTTTGTGGAGGTGCAAGATTATAAGAAGACTGGCTCTCTGAAACTCTATCAGGAGCTCTTCGAACAGCCCATGCTGGAGGCAAGCGGCACTTACTACACGAACGAGGCGAACAAGCTGCTGCAACGCTGCAGCGTCTCCCAATACATGCAGGAGGTCATCAAGATCCTGGAGTTCGAGAGCAAGCGAGCGCAAAAATTCTTACACGTCAGCTCGTTGCCCAAGTTGCGTAAAATGTGCGAATGGAAGTTTATCAACGATCGATTGGGTTTCATCTACTCTGAGTGCCGCGATATGGTATCGGATGAGCGGCGGCAGGATCTGCGCAACATGTATATCGTGCTGAAGCCCATACCTGATAATTTAAAGGCGGAACTGATACAAACATTTCTCGAGCACATCAAGAACGAGGGCCTGGAAACGGTGTACGCGCTCAAAGGGGAGAACATCCACATTGCGTTCGTCGAGAATATGCTGAAGGTGCATCACAAGTATCAGGAGCTGATCGCCGATGTTTTTGAGAACGATTCGCTATTTCTGAGCGCGCTGGACAAGGCCTGCGCCAGTGTCATAAATCGACGACCCAGCGAACGGCAGCCATGTCGCAGCGCTGAATATGTGGCCAAATACTGTGATACACTGTTAAAAAAATCGAAGACCTGCGAAGCGGAAATCGATCAGAAACTCACCAACAACATAACCATATTTAAATACATCGAGGATAAGGATGTCTATCAAAAGTTCTACAGCAGACTGCTAGCCAAGCGACTCATCCACGAACAGAGCCAGAGCATGGACGCCGAGGAGGGCATGATCAATCGCTTGAAGGTCAGTTTTCAATTATTAAATGTTGAAAAAATATATATATATTTATTTATATATTGCAGCAAGCTTGCGGCTATGAGTTCACCAATAAACTGCATCGCATGTTCACGGATATTTCGGTATCCACAGATCTAAACAACAAGTTCAACAATCACTTAAAGGACAACGACATTGATCTGGGCATGTATTTTACAATATAATATATAAATATAATATAACTGTCTAATGAGTCATGCATAAACATAGTTTTCAACCTCTTAAATTGATTTTCCACAAAGCGTGAAATGCAAAGTTATTAATTTAAAATTTGAAGCATACTAAAAATATATTCTCCCCCCAGAATAATAAACCCATCAGTCTGTCAATCGGATTCAGTGCTAACTGTATACGTCTGAACATAATAATAATATTAATCTTTATTTTTTGTTTTGCAGGCATCAACCTGTCAATTAAAGTGCTGCAGGCGGGCGCTTGGCCCTTGGGCTCCACACAGGTTATACCCTTTGCAGTGCCCCAGGAATTTGAAAAGTCCATCAAAATGGTACGTTTGCCAAACAACAAAGATGTTTTAAATTGGTTAATAATTTGATTAATGCTTTTATTTTTAGTTTGAGGATTATTATCACAATTTGTTCAGCGGCCGTAAATTGACATGGCTGCATCATATGTGCCATGGCGAACTGAAGCTGAGTCACCTGAAGAAATCGTATATTGTGACAATGCAGACGTACCAAATGGCGATCATCTTGTTATTCGAGACCTGCGACACGCTGAGTTGTCGTGAGATACAAAACACGCTGCAATTGAACGATGAAACGTATCAGAAGCACATGCAGCCAATGATTGAGTCCAAACTGCTGAATGCCAGCTCAGAGAATCTCTCCGGTGATACGCGTATCGAACTGAATATGGATTACACAAATAAGCGTACGAAATTCAAGATTAGTTCGGCGTTACAAAAGGAAACGCCACAGGAGGTGAGTGCCACACAAAAAGTGCTCATCAATGCATATGCATTTAATATATTTAATTGTATTATTATTCATAAAGGTGGAGCACACGATCAATTCGGTAGATGAGGATCGTAAACTGTTTCTGCAAGCGGCCATTGTACGTATTATGAAGGCGCGCAAGGTGTTAAAGCACAATGCGTTAATACAGGAGGTGGGTGCCCAAAAAAAAAACCATAATTAATATCTAAATAAAATATAAACTTAACAATTTATGTATTCTCTTACACCACAGGTTCTATCCTTGTCGAAAGTCAGTTTTACGCCGAACATAGCAATGATCAAGAAGTGCGTGGAATCGTTAATTGACAAACAATATATTGAGCGTACTGCCAACTCTGGGGACGAATATAGTTACATGGCTTAGACTGCGAACGGGCCAAAAACAGCTCGTAGAGATTATGAGAAGAGCACGACAAGAAATTCTTCACAAATTGAATGAACTCACAGTGCAAACCACACACATTATAATTGTCACGCATATATATATTTTGTTAAATTTTTCAAATTAATGACTCGCAATACAACAAAAAGAAGAAGAACAAGAAATGGAAAGCTCTAAACTAGAATAACTGTCCGATAAACAATAACTAAAACTTTACACATACAGTGAATTTTTTTGTTTTTGTTTCACGTACTTGAAATAATTCAATCTAATTTTGTTTGTTTTGTAATCCCATTTAATCCTACTGCAAAAGTCGAACAAAATGTTCGCATTACTGATTCGTTTACTAAGTTTATTTAGTTTTTGTGAAAGCGTTTATTTTTGTGGAGCGTGTGTTTTGTAATGCTGTAATTCCTCTTTATAAATTGTATATTTATCTGGTTCACACGAACACACACTCTCAACACACGCACAAATCCAGATTGTGAAAGAATGTGTAATAAAATCAAAAATGCAACAAGTAAAACAAATAAATTTCCAATCATACGATTTTGAATTAAACCAGTAAATAGTTGATAGATTCTTTTACAACGTGTATCTTCTAGCTGCCCATTTCAACTTTGCAATTAAAACGCATCTCTTTCATATTTCTCAAAATTTGCAATGCTATTTTTATTTAATTTTGTTTTTTTTTTTAAATTATTTAATTTTAATTTCATATATATATATACATATATATATATATACTTTTTTAAAAATTCATTTGTTCTTGCTAAAAAATTATATCATTTGTTCTGTCTGTGCTAAACATTTTATTTCATAGCTCTTTAATTCATATGTATGTGTGTGGTGTGTGTTATTTTTGTTTTTTTTTGGTATTGTTATTGTAATTCGTCATATTTTTGTTTACTTTAATTTTGTGTTTGTGGTTTGCTCAAGCATTAAATCCTTGTATAGCTGAATGTATGAGAATTTATGATGTACATATAGTTTTTGGGGGCTTGGTTTAGTTAGTGCTTTAGAAAGTTTGCTCAAAAGTAGGATTTCTTGTCAAAAAGTCTATGATGGAAAACCTCTCTAAAATCGACGTTATTCGTTTATCTTTTGGGTCTGATATTATATTTCTTTTAGTTAAGAGTTTATTGTTGCTTTACCATTTATTTATTTTTTTTTTCCAAATGTTACATTTTTTATAGTAAAAGTATCCATTTGGCAGCTTTATTACTTTGTTTATTTTTATTTTTTAATTAATTATTTCTTCTTTTTTTCTGTTAGTACTTTCTCAATTTTCACACTACTTTTCTAAAAAATAAATTCAATAATATTAATACAAATAATTGTACATACAATATAATTAATTATAATAAATACCAACTTGCTATAGCATAATATAATAATTCGTTAATAATACTTTTCAACTGGCTCTGTCTCTCTGAGGGAAGGGGGCGCCTGTTTATAAAATGCTGCCAATATTTTGCGTTATTTTATTATATTGGCATATTGGCTTGTCAGTGTGTTAATAAAAAATACATAATCTTCAATATATATATATAAATATTTCACTTTTTTTATTATTAATTATTAATGACTAGTAAACGTTTACAGTTGTTTTTTTTTTGTTTTGTTTTTTGTTTGTTGTCGTTATCTTTTGCAGTTAATCGTGTTATTCCGATTTTTTTTATCAAATTACAAAAGCAAATGCTGCCTGGTAAAGTTTTATTGAGCATTTCTTGAATTTTTCTGTCGTTTTTCATTTTTTATTGTATGCAATTTTTTTTTTTTTTGGAAATTGTATTATCAAACATTCTCTGAAATTTGGAGGGCGTTTCGGCTATTCTAGTCTCTCGAAATTTCAAAACTAAATTTATTATTGAATATTTTTGCATGTTTCTGCCCGAAATTCTACTTCGTGGTTGCTTTGGCTTATGAAATTCAAAAAGATTGGATAAAATCTATTGGTATTCTTTTACACTATCCGCCCAAAAATTCGCAACTGAAGCGTAAAAAATGTGCTTCGTGTATATCCAACATCGTAAATATAAAGTAAGTAATGCTGCTGCCTGGAACCCTAAACGGTTCAGTATATATACTCCACAAACTATGCATATAGAGTTCATATACTATATATAAATTCAGTGCTTGTATAATTATTAAGTTTTCATTTTTTTATTTTTTTTGTTTTCCTACATTTTGTTGCTCATCGTTGCGTGCTTTTTATTGTGTGTGTTACGTGTGTTTCGGCCATGGAATTATTGCAAGTTCAGAGTCTGGGCTCATCTGGTTCCCATATACATATCTGGTGTATATTTATATATATATATATAGTGTGTATATATAATACTGTTTTGTCTGCTGGTCTGGTGTTGCATTTGAAGTTCTCATATATTTGAATTTTTCAATTAATTTTCTTTGTTTTTTGTTTTTTTTTTTGTTTTACTCATTTCATTTACATTTTTGTTTGTCTTTGTCAGTCTTTACGATTCACGGCATTTGTGCATTTAATTTATTAAGTTCTTTTTTTCGCATTATAATATGACCGATATAGTTGTACCTTTATGTACGATATATATGTTTTTTTTTTGTTTTGTTTTTTGCAATACTGAGTGAATTTCAAGGTGAGCGAACTTACAAACGAAACGAGCTTGACAATTAGTGCTCGCCTGTGTGTTGGTGTGTGTGTGTGTGTGGGTGTGTAAATAGTTCATGGATGAGCAGGTGAGCAGTCTGGTAACTTGATAGGGTCTGTGCATGCCTAGCGTAGTACCAACACCGTCTTCATATTGTACATGTATGTGTTATGTTACTCTCTGCATATAGTGTATATTAGAAGTGCGGTTATTATCAACGTTCATCATTAAAAACATATAGCTCCAAAATTCCATTGGAGTATTTTGGGGGGTGCTTGGGGGGCAGTGTTTTGGCTTCGTCTAAAAACAAGTCGACGTCTTCTCCTCGTCTGTGCCTCTATTGATCGAGCGAGGTGGTTTTCGTTCGCTTCCACAGCGCCTTGAAGAGACCCTTCTTTTTGGCCTTGGGCGTAGTGCCGGGTACAGCGGCCGCATTGTCCTTACTGCGACTGCTGCTCTCCTTACGCTTCCCGGAGCCCACTGCAAAAAAAAGAAAGATATTAAATATATAATCTTAGTTTTATCAGTTAAACATGTTGTGCTGACTAACTGATTGTTAGTTGTAAGCTGAAAAGAACTCCTCGTCTGACTTCAGTTTTCAAAAGTTTGAAACTCATTTGCCGAAAACATTCTGATATTCTTTGCAGATATATTTGACTATTATTTTTAGCAAAATCTGTCAATTGGCGGTCAAGGAGTAAAGATTGTTTCTGGAATAGCTCAATTTTTGTCAATTAGCCTGGCTGTCATTATTCAAAATATTTTTCAATAAACTACAATATTTGCGCAGCCAGTTTTGAACTGCACTTTAAAACTAATAATAGATTTGAGATTTGTGTTTAGGTCAAGTATTTTAAAGTGAGCCATTGTCATAATCCCATAGAGATTTGCCTTTGGGGAGCTGTTTGAGTTTGATGCTTTCGTTACCTGTCTCAAATTCATAGGCATGCTTGCTGTTGCTGTCATCCATGGGCAGATCGCTGTATGCCTTGTGCTTTCGATCCTTGTTGTGCTCTGAGAAATGGCAATCAAATTGTGTTGAGTAAGTGTGCATTAGAATTGATTTGGAGGCACTTACTCTTTTTGGTTATTAGCAAACTGGTGACCCGTCGCAGCGCCTCGCGTGGTGACTTGTTCAAGAAGGAGGGCGTCAAATTGGGCGGCAGGGTGAGCGGCTTGCGGGATTGACCCGTGCCAGACATGCCAGCCGGATTGTCCCACACACGCACCGATGCCAATCGATCAATGTTCTCCGTGGAGGCGGGCCGCATGTTCCGCTGCTTGGGATACCAGCCACGAGCGGGGGCGCCAGTCATGCGCAGCATTTCATTGGAGGCTAAGGCGTGATTGATGGATCGCTGGCGACAAATCTGAGCGGTGCCATAGGGGCCAGCTAAAAAGGCAAAATGCCATTTTATATACAAAGTTAAAGATACATCAATTATTTAAATTTACATGATATTTGAATGAACTTGTGCATAATTTAAATTAAATGCTTCCTTTAGAAGAATTACGATTTATCAATACTGAATATTTAAAACATTTTAAATCGTGGTATGATGAATTTGTTTTTATGAAGTTTATTTTGTTATTGTAATCAATAATAATACTCGAATTTATAGAAGTTCTAGTTCTGATTCCAATCGATGTTTCACTTTTAATAACAATTTTATTTTATCAAAACAAAAAGTTGTATCAAAAAATACAGTTCTTGTTTGCAAAAGTTTCATTCTTGATTGGCGAAAAACTATAATTTCTGGTTTTCAATAAAGAAATTACAATTTTTTCAATATATATTACATACATACATAGGCTATTTTTGAAATTTATAAAAAAAAAACTTTTGCAAAATGATTAATCTATTTACAAAATTTGAAATTTCCATGCCGGAATAATTAATTATTTAAGCTTTCAGATTCAAGATTTCTATATCAGATTTAAAACAAAAAAAACTGTTTTTAAAAGTCGTTATAAATACTATAAAACTATAAATAGAATGTTTATAATGATTTATGATATGATGATAAGATTTTGAAAAATAAACCAATAAGGTCTATAATTAATCTGCTAAGCAATATTCTTAAAATAATTATTTTAAGAATAATAACACATTTTCTATAAAATATTAAGTGAAATGCAATGATAATTTTGACTTTTGAGAAATAACAAATCTAAATTAAAAATGTTAAAATACAGTTGCGAAACTTACGTCCTATGCCCAAGATGGAGTTGCCCATATTGATGCTATTCGAGGTGCTCGAACGTGGCGCTGTGCGGGAGCCGCTGACGGGAATGGGATCATTTTGGCGTCGATATGGCGTACGTGGTATGTCACAGCTGTAAGCAAATGAATGGCAATGAATTTCACTGGAGGATTCGAGTTAGCTGTGCAAGTGGCGGGACTCACCCTCTGGCAAAGATTGGGGTTTCGGGAAGACTACATGAGGTTTGCAGGCGATGCTCCTCGCGCGGCGACTGCTTCAGGCTGCGCTTGGTGCCATAGTTGATGTACCGTCGCTGATAGGAGCCCGTGCCAGCAACAGAGCCGCCATCGCACGATGACCCAATGGTGCCCATCGGTGGCTGGGGCAGCGGCGGCATTTGGCCGCCGAGGCCAGTGGGCGTGGTTATGCCACTGCCGCTGCTATAGCCAAAGAGTTTGGGCGATCGCTTGCGATACTGCGAGTCAATGCTCCACGATTTCATGGTGTTGAGCGAGTGACCGGCACGATGTGGTGGCACCACCGGCGCCATTGGTGGTGCCGCGTGTCCCAGTCCTGGCAGCACCTCCGCAAAGCTGCTCGACTGATGATGGGCCGGTGCCGGTGGCGGTGGCAGCTCATCGTTGAAATGACGCACTGCAGCCACATTGTCGCGACTGCGTCGCGTATGACTGTTGCTGTGCACCGCTGCCCCCGAAGCGGTGGCATGCACCTCGACGACAGTGGTGCCCCGATTGGCGGGCACCGCTGAGACAGCAACGGACGCCGGCAGCTCCATCTGCTTGCGTGCCTCAATGGGTGAAGGCGGCAGCGGCGCATCATAGTCAAACATATCCGGATTGGAGCTGGGCGGCGACGGTGGCAGCGGTCCAAAGCCAACAACATTCTGCGACAGCAGCATCTCCTTGGCACTCTCCGACTTGTGCACGCCCGGACGGAACTCCAGCACGCGCTTCGCATGCAACTCAGCAGCTGCAGCTGCAGCGGCAGCAGCAGCAGCAGAAGCAGTGGCTGCAGCAGAAGCAGCAGCAGAGGCCGCTGCACTGCATCCATTGACCGGACCCATCAGAGGCAAATCGCCGCGCAGCAGCGCGCTTATATTGTGCTCAATCTGCTTGAGCGGTGCGCAGCCGTAGCTAAAGTCGGACAGCTCTTCGTCCTCCTCCAAAGTGGGCGCCAGATCTGTGTGTGGTGTTGTTGCCGTCGAGACGCGTTGATCTGCGTTAGGTTAGAAAAGTGAGGCAATTAGCAAAGAATTGATTAAGTAAGAGTGTTCGAGAGTAGCCTATTCTGAAGTGCTTTGTAATATTTGTAATCGAATCGGTTAGAAAACTAAACCTAATTGAAAAACCCAACTAAAATGCGAATAAAATTTGGATGCATTGATGTGGAAAAGCAGATTCACAAGCCGAGTCTAAGTTTGAGATACTGCTAAGAGCCGTAAACCGAACCAACGATTATTGCAACCAGCTACAGTCATATACATAATCGATAAGACTAAAGGTATTTTCCAGTTTCAAGAAACCTGCTTTAAATTGTGTAATTATATCATTTGGGAATCGGATCAGTTTTCGCGACAATATGGCAATTGGAATCTTAACTTGTATGTAAGAGATTAAAAATATATAGAATAGAATAGTTCACATACGAAAGTATATATTAAATTTGTAACCGAGAGATTGTTTCGATATGAGAGAAGCGGAAAGAGCTTATAAAATGTATAATGAATAAATAATATAATATATATATTTAATACTGGACATCTTGAACATAAAATTGGGCTTGCATCTCAATTTATAATCTCAAAGCACCAATCCGTATCTGTTTTGTAAGTGGAAAATATGAACAATCTGAAAGAAGCTTGATCTGCAAATATAAAACAGAGGAAACTACATTTCAAATATGATCTGCCTCGGCTAATGTCAGTGATACAACTTCGCTCTATATATCATATATCTTTTACTTTTAGTCCATCACATCTGGATCTGGTCACTTACCGTTTCCGTTATAGCCAAACAGATCGTAGCCATTGCCGTTGAGGCGCGCCTCGTCGAATTCCTCGCTGCTGGAGGTGTTGTCGGGCATGGACTCGGCGCTGAGGCGCTTCTCCGTCAACATGGCCGTCTTGCTCTTCACGGGCTTCTTGACCAGATGCTCCGCCGCCTCGGCAATGTCCAGGGAGAGCGCCGATCTCTGGGCACCAGCCAATTCGAAACTACGACGCGTCTGCGCCGGTCCCGCATCGCACTCCTTGCACAGCGAGCTCATCTCGGATGGCGCCGGCGGCGGCGGCAGTGGCGCCGATTCGCTGGGTTCGCTGTCGCTCGTGTAGAACTCATTGCTGATCGCACCAGCGCCGAGGGAGGTGCGTGGTGGCTTTGGTATACTAAAGACATCGACGGCACGTGGCGGCTTCTTGGCTGTGGATCGCCTGATGACAAACGTACCCTTGCCCAGCATGCTCTGCTGTTCATTGTAGACGAAACTGTTGTTGAAGTCGGCCAGATTGTTCTCTCGCGGTTGTTGCTATGGTAAGGAAACAAAAGGAGGCTATTAAAATGATGTTTTCAACAATTTAGTTATGGTTCATAAATTTTGATTAATGTTTGATTCAAATATTATAAGCAACGTAAAACATTTTGTTAATTATCTTGGATCAAGTTGTTCCTAAGGCAAGGATTTGATTTGTTCTATTTTTTGTATTTCTCTTAATGTATTACTATTTTAAGAGAGTTGTATCTAATATGATTACCCCTAATTAACATTCATATTTATTTAATGTTGGAGCTGAACACTCCTTTAAAATGTGTTTCAAACTGCTTCGTTTTGAAGGATAAGTCTGCATTCTGCACAAGTCGCACAAATTTTAAGCACAATCTTTAGAAAGGCTGTCATTATCCAAAATAGAGTTTTGTCGTTGTTCAGACAATCTAATGTCACCAGTACTTCTCAACTGAGCAACTGGAAAACAGTGCTAGAAAGATCGTCGGAGATCTATTAAAACTCTTATATATTGATCTTTTCCAGCCAGTTTAATGACTTTTGTGCCTTGATTACTGCCTGACTTTAAAGATGGCAATTGTTTAATGGGTTTATCTTCTTTATAAGTGAGCTGTATTTTTCATTCATTCAATAAATAGTTGCCAACACAAAAGTTATTCATATAACAACTTTGCTATTAATATTAATTGATTTTCTAAAAATGAAATCAACTAAAAATATATAAAAATTAATAATGAGTAAATCAATTCTCATCTGGTTTTATCTATGGATTTGCTATTATAATTACAGCCTCAATGGAAGTCTAGTTCATGGACATCTTGGCTAATTTAATTTATTTAATATTTGTAAGAGTCGCTCACCTTTTTAGCAGCAAGCGAGGATGACTTTTTCGTGGCAGTCGTCTTCTTCTTATTGCTCTTAAAGTGTATTTCCCAGGCGACCCCATTCTGCTTGACGGGCGTCAGATCTGTCGAAATGGTTGACTCCTCCAGCGAGTCCTCAGAATAGTCATCAGTCACCTGTCGCAGATGCTTGGCTGTGGCGACATTCATATTTATATTGGATGCCGATGGCGATGCTTCGCCGCTCGACGTGTGCTGTGATCCCGACGATGTCGATGGGGAGGTGGAGCTATTGGAATGTGGATTCAGCATGTGGCAGACCTCCTTGTGCTTCTCCACAGAGTTGAGCAGTCGCTTGCTGCGCGCACCCTCGCCGCTGGCCTTCGCCGAGGGACCCGGATAGATGGTCACCGGATGCTCATTTAGCATGGGCTCCGGCAGCTTGGCAAGATTGCCACGCAGAACGGCATTGTGCACTGCACTGATGTCGATGCCCAGCACATTGCGCTCCCCGTTGCAGCTGCCGGTGCGAGTGGCAGCCAATAGACCATTTCTGGATGAGTTGCAATTGGAGGCGGCGCACAGATTGGAGGCGGCACGGGCACCGCAACACGGCAGACTCGAATAGTTGGAGTTGGTGGCTGGCGCTGAGTTCGCACTGCGTGCCTTCGGCTGATATGCGGGGGGGAGTAAGGTGAAGAGGACATTAATTGCTTTTCCATTAGCTACCTATGCTCAGATATGTATGCAGATGTTTGCATGCTTACCAACGTTGTCTGTATGAGTGGCGTTGTCGCTTCCTGGCTGTGCTCCGCCTCAGATAATTTGGTTAGATTTTCGGCAGTGCCATCAACCTCGTTGAAACTGCCCTCGGGCACGGTGTCTGTGCTCGGCGTTTGTGGCACATCTTCCGAGTCCTTTTTCGACATGCTGCACACAGAAAGTGTCACAACAATTTTGATTGGAATTAAAAATACATTAAATTAACTACTTTTTGTACACTTTAAGCAAGTTGTCTCTATTTCATTTTGACTACATTTTGTTTAGATAATAATATATTGCGTACTATTACACTTATTATGGGGCAGAATGTCAAACATGAATTGGAATTGGATTTTAATTATTATTAAAAATGTCATTGTTTCAAGTAGTAAAAGGTTAAAGTTTTAAGCAAAATTCATTGATTTATTGAGAGCATCTATTACTATTCCCATATTATTAGTGATTGATATTTAAATAAAAATAGTGATTAGTTTATAAGACTCGAAATCACAATGCTTTGAGACGAGTTAATGAATATATTTTTTGTGTTTTTTCCTCACAGCTGATCTGTGATGTATTTTTATTAAATTTTTGAAATTTCCTAATCCTAATCAATTAAAAGAAAATAAAACTTGAATATAGAAATGGGAATCAACGAATAGTTTTAATGAAAGCATATGAAAAGAATATAAGGAATAAGAGTTTAACGATTTGTTGAACATTAAATCAAGATAGAAATTATTATATTATGCTATATTATTTATCATTCAAATTATCAAACATAAAGTTAGATATAATTAATAAATTTACGAAAAGTGACTTGATAACGGAACTGCATCTCTCAAAACGGCAAAATTGTAAACGTTTTTAAAACTTATTGTAAGATTACATAGAAAACTTTATAATATATTATTAAACAAACGTTTTTGCATATTTTTAAAGTTTTTGAAATGGATTTGAATCATTGTAATATTTAATTACAATTGAAATAATTTTTTAATTATTTAATTAAAGTTGAAATGAGAGCTTAGCAATTTAACAGTAATTAAATAATACAATGATCCTAGTCGATTCTAATAGGAAATTAGTTACTTTTTCGTATAATTGACCAGATGATTCTTGCGATGATTTGGATTTGTTCGTTTTTATGACTTTTGAAAACTGTAAACTAAAAACTGTTGATTGGAAACTGTTCAGAACTCACTTTTTGCGACTCAGACTCATGTAGCCGTCGTCCTCTGATTGATTCTCGCCACTGTTGCTGTGCAGGGCAGCTGGCTTGGTTGTCGCCTCCTCCTCGAACTCCGATATGATATCGTCGAGCACTCGAATGGGCTCCGGTATCTCGTCCAGTGAGATGGGCTCCAGTGACTGCAATTGCTGATGCTGCTGCAGTTGCTCGCTGCAAAGACGAAAAGCGAAATGCAAATGTAAATGTAATTAGGCTACGTGTCGAGGAGGCCTGGCCTGGGCCGTGTACAGTTGGGCCAACTGCAACCGAGTGTGGCAGGCACTCTAGGCCACAATTTGAATTTAATTTCATTTAGATGCTTGCGACATACTTTTGCTTTTGTTGGTCGTTGGCCGCATCTAGAGCATCTAGCGCATCCAGAGCAGCGGGCTCCGTCTCCGTCTCTGTCTCCGGCTCGGACATGTTGTTAGCTGATGAGGCCGCCTCTGTGCCCTCCTCTGCCTCTGTCTCTGTATCCGCCTCGGGTTCGAACGCCTCCACAGAATCGCGTGCGCCACACGATTCAGGTGTTGCCTCCATTATGCGATATTCATTGAGAAACCAACTGCAACTTTATTTTTTATCTTTTTTTTTCTTCTTTTTTTTATGTATGTGTTTTTCTCTTTCGTTGATTATGAAAATGTAATCAATGCGCCCACATTCGCTGTCGCTGCCTCAGTTGACGTCGGCGTCGCTGCTGCCTCTGGTGCTGCTGCTGCTGCTGCTCGTCTTTGTTGTCGACTATTTCAATTTTCATCTATGCAATGTGTGAAAGTGATTGGCGTTTTTTTCTTCTTCTTTTTTCAGGTCATTAAATTCGTCATCCAAATGCTTTAGTTGCTGCTGATGGGAAAACAGTGGGGAAATCGTGTGGAATAGAATAGCATAATAATAAAAGTTGTAATTATTGTTGTATTTCTTGTTGTACTAGTTGTAATCAGCTTAAGCCTCTCTCTCTCTCTCTCTCTGTCTCTCTTTCTCTATCCCACTGTGATTTGCTTAAAGACTGATTTGATTTGCGTAATATTCAATAAGAGACGCTAAGCTCTACCAATTTTGGTTTGGGATTTAGCGGAAATTAGTATTTTCGCAACGCTGAGCTGCAGATTAACAGCTCTTAATATAATTGATTGTGATTTCTAAGGGAGTGGATAATGGATAAACAACAATACTTACTAATGGCTTAAGCAAGGTATTTTTGTTAACAATATAAATTCAATTGATTTTGTGGTTAGTCACCATAAATAACCAACTTTTTGGATCATATTTAATCATCCCAAAATAATTTTGAACACATATTTCTTCTGTTTTCTTGGGGTTATTTAAAAACATAGGCCATAAGTAAGTATTTTCATTAACATAATCTAATCATCTATATATTGTTTTCTAGTGTTAAATAATACGGATAAACCGTAATACTTACTTATGACTTAAAGTGCTTTTCGTGAATTTAAATAATTAATCACCTGAACAGACTTCTTAATGTTTATCGATTCCGTTGGCATGGATAAACCACATTAGCCACAAAAAGGTGTTTATCATCTCAACTGACCTTTTCTTAATAGCTATTGAAATATTATTGACTACAACAAATATGGCTTCAACTCAATCATACTTGCTTTAGGCGGCGTTAGCTTCTTATCAATTTAATTTTCTTATAATTTGAGTAGAACTTTTATTGAAATTTCTCTCCCATTTTGTTGATGATTGACAATTTTCCTACTGACAGCAAACACAAAATAGCCCAAAATATTTAAAATGATGTCTCGATTACCGTTCTAATCACCAACTAGCTGATTTTAGTTTGCGCACAACTTTGATATCTAAAATTACAGTAAAAATGTGTCAAGAATGCGAAAAGCAATGTAAATGCAAATCTTTTGAATTTGACGCAATGCAAATCTGGGTTTTTGGGTTAACAAGCGGCGTTAACCGCAATGATCTTAAGTAGCTAATAAGAAAATATTAAAAATAAATGTTAAATTTTGTTTATGACTGTTTTCATGTTGTAAAGTATTTGCAATTGAAATTTAAGCCTAGAGCCGAAATTAATGTTAACTGAATCATTTGCTGTGGCAATCTTCATATAAGGTATAAATTATATACAATATGATTTTGGAATCCATCACTTAGACTCAACTGGTAAAAATGAGAAGTTTTCAACTATTCGCAGATATCTTCAGAGACCACTTTTCACAATTCCACTTAAGAATTCTTGTTACATCTTTCATAATTAAATACTTTCTGGCAAGTTTTCAACTATCTCGCACTTTCTGAAGCCAATTAAAAATTTTTGTAACACGTCCCACACATTTTTTGCATTGATTTTTCACGTAGAGCTAACAGGGCCCACCTCTCCCCTCTCTCCACCCCCATATACACCAATCCCACATCCTCTTTACCGTTTTGGAGTTGGAGGTGTGAAAATGGGAAAATTAGTGTGTGAGAAACACTATTCTCACTACTCACTTCTCTTCCTCTCCTACTCCTTCTCTTTCTCCACCACATACTACTCCCCACACTCGGCGTATCTTTAGTTTTACTCTCAACTCCTTTGCTCCTCGCATTTCGTGTCTTCATTCATATTTTCTATACACTTTGTTTGTAGAGAGGAGTTATACATATATATATATATATATATATATATATATATATATATATATAAGTGTGTGTGTGTGTGTGTGTACGTATGAAGCTCAGGCGCACTCACTCACACACATACACACTCACGAACACAAAGACAAATTAGCCTCCCTGTTTGCCGCCCACTTAAATACATACATATAAAACAATTTATATGCTTCTATACATAAACATCTCACACACACACACCTAGAGACGCACGTTGCCTTTGTCTTTGTTTTTTGTTTTTTTTTTTGCATTTTATAAAACGGGAAAAATTTTATTTCCGGTGTTATCTATTGCATTTAGCTGTGCATAAACTCATTTCCAATTCGAACTCCAAACTTAAGCTGCAACCATCCACCCACCCACACATACAAAGCACACACGCACATAGTCAAAGCAAAGCTTCAACTTTGTCTAACTGTAAAATATACTGTCGCCGTCGACGTCGCTTTGCCTTTTGCTTTACTGAATGAAGTTGTTGCCTGCCTGGCGTCGTCGCAGGGAGTCTGGCATCGATTTTTTCATATGCAGACACACACACACAAACACACTCGCACACACTCCACTCACATCAGCGTTTGCATGTTGTTGTTGTTTTTTTTTTACTGCTGGCAGCAACGCATAATAATTACAGTTAAAAGCTTTTACTGCCAAAAGGTCAAATCAAAAATCTTCCAATTGGAAAATATTGCTAAAAATAGCAAAAAAAAATATATGACGAGCGAGCGAGTGTGCGAGAGAGAGAGAAAGAGACAGTCGACATCATCCAACGGGGGCTGCTGCTTCTTCTTGCTGCTGCCGTTGTTGTAATGTGATAGACGAAGCGGCGGCTGCGACGTTGGCGGCGTCCGCTTTTGAGACGATGACAAAAACAGACACGGCAACTTCCGAGAACAAGAGAATTCTATTCGCATTTTGCAATTTGCTTATGAATTGCACACGCATACATACAAACACAAAAACACAAGTGACACACACACAAACAGACAAAAGTTTCGTTTTGATTCGTTTCAAATTGTTGACTATTTTTGCATTTATTTCATTCGAATAAGATAGTTTTTTTTTTTGAATTTGGAACATAACACAGACCACAAACTGCACATTTGTATACACACACACGCACACATACCTATTTACATAAAATATTGCAATGCATGCGGCGCGTATCGCATCTGGTTAAAAACACACGTCCGCTCGCCTCGAACACCGAAACACGACTAAACGGAAGAGCGTGAAGCCAATTGGACACATTGTGCTGCTGTTACTGTTACTGTATCTGGTGGAAGTGGTTTTCTCCCACGACTCACTCTCAACTCTGTCTTTATCTCTCTCGCTCTCCCAATCGTGAGTCGTGAGTTGACTTTTGTTCATCACTATTGTTGCTCAGGCTTCACACAATGAACGCGAGCAAAGAGCGAAGCTCAAACAAATACAATGTATTGTGTGGGTGCACGATCCATTTGACGCTCTCTTTAACTGTCAAAGCTCTGCTACATCGAATATGTAACTGGTAATTTAATATGTCTGCATTCTGCAATAATGCAGCTTACATATGTGCATAAATTAGATGTTTACTTGCTAGCATGTCAACGCGTGCAGCCATACAAATGCAGAGAGTTACAAAGAGAGCCCTTGGTGTGGGAGTTCTTGCTGCGCTCTCTCTCTCCCACTGTGTATCTCTCAGTCCCTCACTAAGTGCCACCCCACGGCGATGCTGTCATTGCTGTTGTTGTTTTCGTTCGCCAAACGCCGCATGTCGCATATTTCTTGTAATCATTAACATTGATTGGCTTTGTGTGCTTTGCTTTGTGATTTTGCACTTGGCCACGCGGCGCGTTTTACGCACACACACACACACATACACTGCAATAAAAATATGAAAGGCGAAACTCAACCCTCGTTTTGCAGGCAAGGCACTGTGTTAACTACAGCTGTTAATGGCTTAACAGAATAGTGCTGTTCACTTTAGCCAGCTTGTGGCTATGTTAACTATTTAGCGGCTGGATTTGATAGCCAACATTTGCAATATATAAGTTGTCTAGTTATGGGAAGTTTGAGCAGACAGCATCTCAAAAGGATCTTTCCCATCGTCTACTTCGGTATTTTAACATCGCTCGTGTGCTGTTAAGTGTCACTCTGTTTAACAGCAGCTGTTTATTTATGTTCTTTTCCCCAACTTTTTGTACTAACTAATCTCTTTTCTGGTAGCTCTTGATGTATTTTTGCTTGTTGGTTTTTTTTATATAAACTTAAAGTAGTATCATTTACTTGATTTATTTTGTTGTTGTTGGTTGTTGTTGTTTTACTGTTATACAATTAATAATCATCAAAATTTCTTTAAATGTGTGTGTTTCTAAACGCCGACAGCGACCCTTGTTGTTGTTGGTTTTGATCGGTTTCCTCTCCTCAACCCGCCCGCCACATTTTCATTCTTCGGTTCTTTAGCCAGCAGGCGCAGACGCAGGAGCAGGAGCAGCAGCATGGGGATGCAGGGGGAGGTGGAGGGGGATGGAGGCTGTTCCGTCGCTTACAACTTGTCCAAATACTGCGACAGATCGGGCAGGCCATCCTTGAGGCCCTTGCGCTTGCGCGTGTCCTGGACAATCTGGTAGGGTTTGCTTGAGGGCTCGCACGGATCGCCAGGCAGTACCTGCCAATGGTCGAACACGCACTGGGGGAACGCCTGTCCACCGGTGTTGGAGCGCAGATCGGCCGTGAAGCCGAAGGATTCGTTTACAGGCAGATAAGCCTTGACGACGAACATGGGGGTGCCGACCACCTGGTTCTCCTCGAAGACGTGGCCACGACGCCTGTTCAGCACACCGTAGATGCCGCCGACGGCGACCTCCGGACACTGGATCTCGCAGAGGTAGACGGGCTCCATGAGACGGGGACCGGCTGTGATCGCAGCGGCGTAGAGGCAGCGACGGGTCGTGGGAATGATCTGGCCACCGCCGCGATGAATGGCATCAGCGTGCAGGGTGACATCGTAGATGTTGAAGCGAACGCCGCGCAGATTTTCGTCGGCCATGATACCCTCCTTGGAGGCCCACTGGAAGCCGGCGACGACGGAGTCCTTGATCTCGTTCAGGTATTGCACGGACTTGGTGCAGTCGAGGATGAAGTTGGGGCCGGTGCCGTCGGGGCCAAAGCACCAGATCTTACGGGCCTCGGTCACATCGTAGTCGTACTTCTCGGCCAGGTAGCGGGCGCGCACCTTGAAATCATCCTTGGAGCTGACATCGCCGTTGTCAATGTCCTCGGGAAGGCCGTCGGGCATGGGCAGGGCCTTCATGAGGAGACGGTTGTGCTTGTTGGGTGATTTGGACAAGCACATCTGGTTGGATTCCTCGTTGACCGTCTCGCGGTAGGAGACAACGGGATCGGACTTCTTCAGGGGGATGCAAGCGTGATCCTCCTCCAGATCCTTAAGGCAAATCTCCAAATGCAGTTCACCGGCACCGGCGATGATATGCTCACCGGACTCCTCAATGATGCACTGCACCATGGGATCGGATTTTGCCAGACGCTTCAGACCCTCCACCAGCTTGGGCAAATCAGCAGGGTTCTTGGGCTCAACGGCAACGCGCACCACAGGCGACACGGAGAACTTCATGACCTGGTCGGGGGATTAGAAATGAGATTTAGTAACATTCTGACGAGGCAATCAATGTTCAGTGTTACCTTCATGTTGTGGGCATCCTTGAAGGTGGTGATGGTACCGGTCTTGACCAGGAACTGATCGACACCGACCAGACCGCAAATGTTGCCGGATGGCACATCCTCGATGGCCTCCACATAGCGACCCATCATCAGGATGGTGCGCTGAATGGCCTTCTCGTATAGATCCTCCTTTTTGCCAGGGGTGTAATTGGGGCCCATGATGCGGCACTTCTGGCCGGTGGCCACCTTGCCGGAGAACACACGGCCGAAGGCATAGAAACGTCCCTTATCGGAGGTGGGCACCATCTTGGAGATGTACATCATCAAGGGACCATCGGGATCGCAGTTCTTCACAGCAACCGCTGCCTCATCGTCATGGGGACCCTCGTACAGCATCTCCATGCGGTACTTCTGGGCCACGACGGGCGATGGCAAATGGATGGCAATCATCTGAAGCAGAGCCTCGCCAGCTGGCAGCCAGGTGCGCATCACTGTCTTCAGCAGCACCTTGCCATCCTTGTCCTTATCCTCGTGCTTCAGCGTCACTCCAATCTTCGTCAGCAGAGTCTCGATCTCCTCCTTTCTGTAGTTCATGATGGCATCGAACACCTTGTAGATGGGGTCCAGAATGTACATGCAGAAAGAGCGCTTGTTGTCCACCTCCTTCTGCTTCTGCCACTTCTTGGTCTTCGCGTTGAAGAAGTTCTCGCCCCACAGACTGTCAAAATCGAAAATATCCAACAAAATAAATTAATTATTTTCGCTGCATTTTTTACAGGTTTAAGGTAAGAGAATACTTATAACTTAAATTGATATATATTATTATATTATATTTATTTTTAATGTCATATTTAATTTTTGTAATGTGTCTCAGGTCTGTGTTTTTTTTTTTTAATTTTTTTTTTTAGAATAGTTATGAATATTTTCTTACATACACAGAAAAAATCATCCAGTGGAATCTTGAACCCTTTCAACCTTTAACCTTGTTTGGATGTTATTTAATTTATATACTGAATTACTTTATACTTTTTTCTACTTTCCATTCTACTTATATTTCATAATTTGATTTCTACATTCTCTTTCACCTAAAACCCCTTTATGCATAGCGTTTTCCTTATATATATTCATTAATTTCATCTTCCTAATTTAGTATTTCCTTTCATTATCAATTACTGGCAATATTCATGCCACTTTTATTCCTAATCTGTTTCACATTTTATAAGAACAGAATCAGACGATGCCTAACAAATAAATGACGTAATCCAACAGAGTAATACAAGAGAATAAAAAAATTCCAAATATTATATGACCTGGGCGTATATTTTATGAGGTTATATGTTGAATACCAATCAGCATTGACTTTTTCAGACTTGAAAGTGACTTTTGAAATGCGTTACTTGTATCTCTTTTTTCATTCTAAATAGGAAATAAATAAATGAACTTATATGTGACATAGAAAATGCCATTTTATGATAAAAAATATGAAGCCTTATATAATAAATAAATCCATTTATGTATGAATACATATTTATATATAAGTAAATATGAATATAGTAAACATATTTATATATATAAATATTTATGGATTTGTCGAGTCGCTGCCTTAGCAAATGCACCGTTTGAACATTGGGAAAGCGGTTCCGATGCAGCGTTTCAGCAGCGTCTCCAATGGTTTTGATCTGCTTTTATTGTTTGTTGCACTTGTGGCGCTTTCAGCACGCGCGGCTCTTGAGATTCGAGAATCGGAAGAGTTCGCACGTTCAGCGTCACACGTTTTGTGCTAAAAGCAAAGGGATGCGGAGCGGAATGGCGGATTGGTTCAAACTTACCGGTTCATTAGCTTGACAACATCGATCTTGAACTTCTCCGAGTACATTTCGGAGAACTGCTTGAGGGTGAAGGCCCAGCCGTGGAGACCGGAACCGAAACCGACGGATCCCTTGCTGGGATCGACACGCACCTCACCCATTGGGCCACCATCGTCGTTGTAGGTGGCAATGATGACGTTCACGTTCTCCACGATGCGCTGGAACGTCTGATAGAGCTCCTCGGCGTCCAGTTGCAGCTCGAGCAGAGCACGATCCATCTTGTTCATGAAGAGAATGGGCTTGATGCGCTCAGCAATGGCCTGACGCAGCACCGTCTCCGTCTGCACGCAGACACCGGACACACAGTCGACGACGACGAGGGCGCCATCGGTGACACGTAGTGCGGCGGTCACCTCCGAGGAGAAGTCAACGTGACCGGGTGAATCGATCAGATTGATGAGGAAACCCTTGCACTCCTTCTCACGCTGATCGGGATGCGTGATGAAGACCAGATCCTTCTCCTCAACCTCAAAGTACATGGAGATGGCACTGCAAACGTGGGTAAACAAAATTAATCCAGTATAAATTGAAAATAGGGGCGTGGCTAGCCTTACGTTGACTTGATGGTGATGCAACGCTCCTGCTCATCCTTGCGGGTATCGGTGAAACGAGTCTCACCTGCCTTGGCTCCAGCAATGATACCGGCCTTGGACACAAGGGAATCGGTCAAGGTGGACTTGCCGTGATCCACGTGAGCGATGACGGACATGTTGCGAATATTACGCTTCTTGTCCATCAGGCCACGGATTTCGTCGACGGTGAAGTTGACCTACAAAATGTAAATAAAAAAAGATAAATGTCATCGATGAGAAAGGGAAATTTTTAAGCTAAAGTTTAACTGTAAAAAGAGCCAGCTATTAAAAATGGCGTTGGCAGCACTCACTCACTCTCTCACACACACACACACATTGACAGACTTGATCTTGTGAGGTTATGTTGAGGCACACAATAAAATAACCACTTGCGTTGAACATTTTCTTGAGAAACACACACTCACAGCAGACATATAAATGTATATTATATGTACATATTATATATATGTAGATAATCACTTACACTGCTGCAACAGATTTAGGACCCATTTTCTAAATAGCCGAAATTGCATACGTCATTTGTACAATTTCCCCTTGAGCTATTTTTCTTTGTCTTGCATTTCATCAGTGTCACACATTCTTGCATGCACACACACACACACACACACTCTCACTCATGCACATACACAGGTAGACTGTGTCACGTCTGCACTTTTTTTTTGCGCATAATTTAATGCATTTGCCTGGCGCATACATAATAAATTTTTATGCTGTCGACTGCTGCATTTGTTCAGCGTACATTTTGCGGTATTAATGTGGATTATTGGCACCTACCATTTTGGATGTTTATTGATTTGCGTGGACCAACTTTAAAAACACTACACGCCTGCACTGGCGTATCGACAGGAAAGAACGGGCAACGTCGCTATGCTAGTGATGTGACTGCAAACTGCTGCTCTATCGATAGTCTCTCAGGCTATTGGCGTTGCATGCTATCGATGTGTGTCGGCGCTATCGCTGACACGGATTATCGCACAGACCTATAGTTAAAAATATCTTGCTTAAGAAGCGCGCGAAATACGAATTTCAAATTGCCTAATATTTGAATATATAATTATTTTCTTCACGAATCAAATTGTGTTTACTGTATAACAGTATAAATTTACTTTTAGTGTGATTGTTAAGTGCTTGCATACCTAAACATGTTCATATACGTATATACATAAGAATATAAATCGCCGTTCATTTAATCATATTTATTTTCATAATTCTCTCTTTTGTGTTCGATTTTTATGGATCTTAATCTGAAATAAGAAACGCACATTTTTTACGGTTAATTGCTTAATTTGTCTGCGCATTTAATCGCTTTCCCAGACAAAGAAGAACAAAACAAAATTTTCACTCTAGAAACTTGTTGAGTCACCTTTTGAGTTCATTTTGCTTTGCTTGCTGCCATATAATGTTCAGCAACATGTCGCACGATGTTGCACATTGCAAACTCACCTCTCTGTGATTCTCAAACTGTAGCAAGAGCAACTCAAACATGCGCGCAACCAACTTGCTCGAGTTCGATTTTATTTTTCACTCAAACCGCGTTGTGGCAACATTCTTGCTGCTGCAGCGAGGAATGCGGCAAACGGGTTGCTGCAGCAACTATGTTGCCGCAACATCATTGGCTGCATGTTGGAGACAATTTCAGTTTCAGTTCGTGCCCGAATCCGATTCGACCGGCCGAACAGTTTTCAAGTGATTTTCTGTGCGTGCGGTTCGTGCCAACGGTAAAAAAGAATAACTGGGGATCTCACTCACACACGTGTGATTTGTGGTTGTGTGTGTGTGTGTGTTAAGGATGCAGCGAAACTGCATAATAATTAAAAATAATTAAAAAATAATTATTTCATAAAAGAGATTGAGAAAACAAGCTTGACTAATATTCCAATTGGATTCGACGGGAAATGTTCTGTGGGATATTTGCAAGCAGCACACAGGGAGCAGTTAAGATCTGATCTAACAATTGTAAAAGAGCAAATTTTAAGACAGGAATTAATTAGGACATTATCTCTTGGATGTTGGAAATATCGATTTAGTGCATATTATTATTTTGTATGACATTTGAAAGATTAAATCAGTTAAATAAAAATATAAAATTAAATGAATTTAAAATTAAAAAAGTGAGCAGATGTTACTTTCATATGTATTTTTAATAAATTACGAAAATTATAAAGTCCCACAACATAATCAGAAAAGAGCTTCTCAAGTTCTAATTGGAATATTAGCGAAGTCGAATCTCAATTAAAAATGTCCCTTAACCCAATCAATAAAAGAGAAATTATCAATCGAGAGAGCATAAAGCGGAAATTTTGAAAGCGCCATTTTGAGATTTATCAAGCGCAAAACTTTAAAAGCAAAAAAAAACATAAGCAAAAGTTTTTCAATCGCTTTTTCTTTGAACTCAAAATAAACAAAATAATTATAACAAATGCAACATAAATGAAAATGGGGTAATAGAGCCATTTCTCCATTTGCCGACGATCGCGACGGCAACTTTTGTCACCTTGCCCCATTAGAAAATCCTTAAGCTCGAAAGTCGCAAAGGAGCCGAAGAACAATAGCAAAAGAAGAACAACAAAAACAAGAGCGAAAAAATTGCACGATTTTAAAAGTTTTTTACGCTGTGCAATTTTTTTTTTTTGTTGCTTCTATTGTCGCGTTCTGCGCTGCCAAACAAAGTAAGAGTTAGAGGCGAAAGTTCTCTCTCCGTGTGTTTGTGTCTGTGTTGAAAGTGCGGCAAAAATAAAACAACAACAAGAGAAACAACGACAAGAACGTGCAAGTTTAATTCGATTTTAGTGTGGAGCAATCAGTGCGAAAAGCGCCAAGCAAAAGCAACAACAGCAGCAAGAAGAAGAAGCAGAAAACCGCACACAAACAACAAAAGCGCAGCGTGCAGAAAAGTTACCGTTATTCTCGTCGCTACCTTTGCACATTCACATTCACATTCGTATGCATGCGTCTGTGTGTCGGTGCGTGTGCATGTAGTAATAGCAGTGAGCTGCAGAACAGTAAAAGTGGATTAGCAGCAGCAACAACAACAATAACAACAGCAGCAGCAGCAACAACTACAACAGCAGCCGCTATTGCCGCCGGCAGCGCAGTCAGTGTTAAATTTTGTGCAGCGACTGAGAATCTTTTTTTTTTGGGATTCAATGCGGAGGAGCGCTTAGCGTGTTAGTCTTTCAACTCGTGACTGTTGTAAGTTGCCTGGCTTTTGGCCATTTTTAACACATATTCCCATGACTTCCCTCCTCTTCTTTTTTTCGCACTCACTTAAATGTAATTAATTTAATGTTATGCGACTGAGAGCGACACAGCGAGAGTAAGAGAGAGAGAGAGAGAGAGAGACAATTTTTTGTATAAAAACTGAGAGTAAAAGAGAGAGGGAGAGAGTATTGAATATCAAAAGTAAACTTGTATATGAGCAATTAAAAGCAAATAAGTTTTGTATTTTATGCGAATTTGCGAAGCAAACACAAATGAAAACCATGAAACAAATTAACTGTAAATAAAGCACATTGGCAACAGTTTTTGATTTTGATTGACAACTTGGCGTACAAAGTTTGTCTGGGAAGTATTTACTTATTTGATTTGAACATATATTTTTCAGCGCATGCCAAAATAAACACAAATTGTGATAGTCTTATTAGAAAATAATAAGAGAAATGTTCTGTACTTATTTGATTTGAACAAATTTTTTGTCAGCGCATTGCAGCAAATGTTTTTATATATTCCCAAATAAATAGGCCACATAAATTGAGATATTTTTAGAAAATAATAAAAAATTAAAAATGAATGGCAACAACTATGCTAAAGCGCTTTTGACATTTTTTTGTGTCAATCTGAAGCTTAGCTTACGAATGCCAGCGCAAAGCAAAATGCTGCAAAAATATTAATGAACGACGCATTGCAATCAGCTGCAATTGAAAGAGACGACGACGCTGCTCGGCTTTACCATTTGCAATTGTAGCACGGCACAAAACAGCACTCTACACAATGAGGCAAACTTAGCGTACAGGGACGAAGCGAGGGAGTGGGTGAGATGAAATGAGGGTTGCCAAATGTAAGCAAGAAGTGCGGTGGCCGAGCAGAACTTTTACATAAGGCGCACACACACACATACACGTTTATACGTTTGCTGTGACATTCGCATATTGTATGCACTTCCTACAACTTCCTGGCGGCTAGTCCTTTCTTGTCTGGCACGTCGGGCAAAGTCTGGCAATGTCTGACATGTTGTCTGACAGTCGTTGACTTTTGCATAGTATTTGTTTCTTGGCTGCGCTTGCAACGGTCTCAACTTTAAGTTACAGTAAACACTCGTTAAACAGAAGGCATTTGATATTTAAAATAAGCAAACAATAATTTATTTGATATTAATATTAAAAAAAAAACGCCATTCAACTGTTGAAAATATCTAAATTTTGTTGATGAGCTTTTGATTTTTCTGATTGCAATATGAAAAGAAGAAAAATGAAAAATCGTCGCGGATACAAAGTGTCGCTGATTTTAGTGATTTCATTTTTCAATTCTCTAGTTTTATTTGTTTTCTTGGCAAATAAAGAAAGTGTGCAATAAAAGTAATCAAAAAAGACAGCTAAATATTTTTTATTAAAATCTGGCAATAATTGGATTTGGGCTTCAATTTGATTGAATGAAATTAGAAAGTTTCTTGCATTAATATTTATTTCCATTTTCCATTTTCTAGAGAATTTCTATCGACAAAAGTTTTAATATACAAGTGTTTACTGTATTTGAATGTATTATAATTGACTTGGAAAATCGACAAAAACAAACGAAATTTCATTTTAGAACTAATGACTTGTGTGCCACATATTAGCAGTCTTTATGAAGTTGTCCAACGGTATAAAATAAAGTGGGAGTGGGAGAGAGAGAGAGAGAGAAACGCAGGCGGAGAGACTGTACAGTATGCACACTTTATGATGACTTAGATTGGTATCAGCACAGCTGCCATATTTATGGGTTTATTGGGACAAAGACGTTTGCTTTCTCAGCCCTTGCAAGTGTGTACATATTTTGTGGAAGGGCTAAAAATCCAAATAAACCAAAAGGTTATTCTTGAAATCGTAAAGTGTTTTAAGTGCGTGGGCAAAGCTTTTAGGTGTCTCCGATTGCTACAATACGGTGAAATGATGGATAGTTTATAGTTTGGGTGTTATTGCAGCGACGAAACCTTTGGGGTCTATAAATATGTGCTAAAAGAAACGATTGAAAAGCACTTGTCCAAAAAGCATCGAAATTGCTACGAAAAGTGCCATTTGAGAGGCGTAAAATGTTATTTTTTTACTTTATAAACGGCTAATTTGAAGATTCGAGTTGCTTATGAACATTTTCCTGCTCACAAAATATTGCATTGCATTGCGGAAAGTTGTAATTGAAATATTTCTAGAAAATTGATTAGAAGTTGTAAAAAGCTGTCAATTGGAATTGATAAATAATACAATTTTAGTTAACATAAGAAGAAAAGGAAAAAGGAAAAAAATATTAATTTTTACACCTTATGTACCAGAACCTGGGTCTGGAATTGGTTCTGGAACTGGAACTGGAACTGGAATCTAAACTCGTTTCGATTTGAGACCGTGAGCAGGTTGCCTTCAAAGTTAATATTTTACTAAAATAATGAACGTTTCTGCCTCTCTTACAATGGAAAATTTATTATTTGCACTTACAACTTTTTTGAAATTGAAAAAAGTGATTATTTTTGAATGTTTCCCAGACGTTTCTCAATTTGAACTTAAGTGTGGAATAATTGAGAGGTCTTCACTTCTTACTCAACTCCTAAGCAGGTTATTAAAAGGTTATCGCTTCTTATTTACACCCACTAAATTAAGCCCCAATTTGCGAATTCACTTAAAACTCGAATTGTGCTCTTTTAATACTATTTTTGGCGTTCTTTCGCCTTTGATTGTGTGGCATAGTCACTTTATAAAAATTGCACCCGAACCCAACTCTATAATATCGAAGTTCTGTCATTAAATGCAACTCCTTAACAGACAGTCAGACATTTAGATCCAGACATAGACAATGCGAGCCCAAACTGGTAACTGGGAACCTGGCAGGGCATTAAATTGTGAGACTGCAAAAAGTTGCTCGGTTCGCAGTTGGCGAAGTTAAACACTTAAAAACTGCCACAAAATCAAAGAGCACAGAAGAAGCCAGCAGGCCTCAAGGAGTCTCTAGGATAGTGAACCTGCCCAACAGATACCCTATAATAATAAGGACAAATATACCTTAAAAGAGATCAAAAAGGATTTTGAATCTAGTCAGAAATAGACGAGAAATAAAATACATTGAAAGCTTGATTCTCTTATAACTTGACATAATTACATATTGGTTAGGTTATAAAAAGTTTAAAATTATTAAATAAATTAAATATTATTATTCTTTTAAATATAATGAATTTTGAAATTATCTGTAAATGAAATTGTAATTGATATAATCCAACCAATATAAATATTAAATGCAAATCTATATAAATATTATCTGGAAATAATTTAAATCCTTTTGTATTTAAAACAGCAATAATAATATTTATAGTTTATTATTATTATTAAGTTATCAATAATTATGGACATTATTTAGCTGATGCCTCCTCCTGCTTATCTTCATAAATATCCTCAAGTACCCTTACAAAATCAGAAAAATCAAAAGTTTCGCACAAGTTGTGTTTGGTTAGTGAAGTGGCGGATGTGTTGTGTGGATTTTGGTTATGCTGCTGATGGTGGCGACTCCAGCCAGCACCATGTGCTCCTTGTGCTTCTTGTGCTCATTGTGCTCCTTGTGTTGTAGCTGCTGTTTCCCTCCGCTCAGCTCTGCTCCGCTCTGCTCCAGCCTGACGCACAAGTGCATTTGGCACTTGGCAGTTTCGCGCTTTGCAAATCGTATGAAACGGGCCAAAATTAAAATAAAAGGCGCTAACAGCCACAAAACTTTGCCTACTCCTTTCTTTCTTTCTTTTCTTCATTCTTTTCTTCGCTGGCTTTCTCTCAACGATTTGCCTGCCTGCCTGCCTGCAGTCCCTCAGCCCCTCATACCTCGCAGCCAGAGTCCTTCTCAGCCTCGAGTAGCGTCTCGAAATAAATCTTCGAATGGCTTTAACATGTTTTCAGCGCAAGTTTTGCTGTGCGGCATTATGTCTGACCCTGTGATTTATACATACTAAATAATTTATTGGACAAAAAAAAAACATTTTCTTTCCTATGGTTATTTTTTCTCTTTTTTGGTGTGTGTGTTCTCACTCAAATGGTTTTACTGTGTCGGCAGCTGGAGTTCTTTAAGTGCGAGATGAACTGTTTTCCCATAGTTTTTCATTGTATTAAAAGTTTGGGCCTTATTTTTTTTTAACTAGTAATCCAAGTGTTAAGTTGTAGTTTGGAGTGCAGTAAAGAAGATTTGTTAACCTTAAATGCACAATTTTCAACTAATATTAAAAAAGGAACTTAATTCACATCAGAGTAATCTTTAAAAACGAATTTTTCATTTTTTTTAAGGAGCACATCATGTTTTTTATTGCAAAATATTAACCACTTTTTTTAATGAGTGGTTTCAAGATCAATTTTTGAATCTATAAGCGAAATTCCTTTCCTAAATATCAACAATTTTGAAATACTTAATAATAAGTAACGATTTGGTCGATTTTTAGATTTCAGTTTATTATTTTTTACTTTTATTTTAACAGAACAATAATGTTTAATATTCAACGAACTTGAAAAGAGAATTTTTAATAGGATAATACGCACCAAATTAGGTTCTAGAAACAAATTTGATTTGATGCTATTCAAACGATATTTAACTACTGAAGCAGCCAACTTTATTTGTACTTATTTTAAAATAGTTATTTAGGGGAAATCAAACTCAAACATGTTTGTATTGAATTACTAAAGATTTCCCATTCTCATTTTGTTCAGTGCATGCGAAATACTTCAATGAATGATGAAATCGAAACGTGTTGCAACTGCAGCAGACAACGTTGCATCTGAGCTGCTGATCTCCTACTCCATCCTCTCAATCTGTGTGTGTATGTTGCTTCCTCTTACGTGCAACACACTCCGCGCAAACTTTTTATTTTTGGCCAGCTCATCGCTCTTTGCCTTGACATGAACGACGACTTTGACGTTGTCGTCGTCGTCGGCATCATTTGAAACTTATTGCTCGCTGGAGCTGTCAACGTGGTTGAAACGGAGACGATGGTTTGGGTTTTGGTATGAGTACCTACAATTTCTTGTTGTCTTGTGTTTTTCTATAAGATGACTGCAAATTCGATTTGACGTATTGCCTGCAAGCCATAGTCATAACAGGGCAACAAGTTTCGTGTCGATCTCGTTAGCCAACTAACAAACCACAAAACATATGCAGATGACAGGGTAATGTATAAGCATTTTTAAATCGGTTTTGCCTCTCAGTCTCTCTTTATCTATATTTATATTTATATATTTGCCATCTCCTTCTACCTGTGCGTGCGGTCCAATGGAGCGTTGCATTTTGCGCTGGCCGTGTCGCAGTTGTTGCACCTTCTGCTCTCGGCCGTAACTAATGACTGGCAAACACTGTTGCCACGCCCAGTGCATTAAGATTTATGCACAAATTATTGAAATGTTAATGAGCAGTGCGCTGCGGTTCGAGGGGTGCTCGAAAAATTCCAATAAGTTCGTTTAACAATTGCTAATTTTTTTTCTAGAAAATAACACACGTTCAAATATAAAATACAATCTTTATATTCAACTTTTGTTATTACTAATTGAAAGTTTTTTTTTCCTAGTTTTTATCCCAATTATTGAAAAAGTCAATATCTGCTCTTATTAAGCGATTATTTTGATATACACATACAAAATATTAATAAGCAATTAGATCTTCTAATTACTTTTATATATCAGATATTTTTCTATGCTTAGTCATTTTTGAAATTATTAAAACAATTAAGATACAATTTGCAGAATAAATATAAATATAATTACAAATAATATAATTTTTTCTTAAATCTAATCAATGTAAAATGAATTTTTAACAATATTAATTAAGGGATTTATTTAAGTCCTGTCCTTAAAGGAAGATTTAAGCCAGATTTGGTTGGAAATTGCGCAAAAAACTCAATTCAGTAATTGTTGTTACAGCCCTCCCAGCGTTTTTCCTCAAACCCACGGGAAAATGATTGAAAAGTGTGGATCATAAAAATGGGCATGGTTTTCGGTGAGCTGTAAATCAAAGAGTTGGTAACGAGCTGATTAGCGTGTTAACTGCGCAATTATTTTGTAGTTTTTGTTGTTGTTGTTGTTTCTCTGTATTTATGTTTTTTCTCATCTTTTTTCAATTTCGGAATTTATTTGCCTCTGTGGTTGCTGATGGTCGATTTGACGAGCGGTTGACGGCTTGTTAGCCCGATAATGATATATTGCCATCGAAATGTCAAAATTAATAAGCACTCAGAGCTGGTTAATGAGCCGCCGTTAACGCTTACGACATCTGAACAACTGAAAACCGCAGTCACACATTGGTTGATCGCAGCGGTGGGTTAAAAGCTAATTAGTAACGATATTTCTGCATTACTTGGAATTCCTCCACGACGACTTACCTGGAATCATTTAATTGGTATTTGCCTGGAGTCTGGGTTTAGTTTAGTGGTATTAAATATATTTTCCTTATGCACATTATGTGAATAAACGCTTTATTCGATTGCTATCAGCTACTTGGAGTTTTCCATATTTTGTCATTATTTGAACAATTGTATTATTATATATATAATTGTAAGATTAAATAGATTTGTAATCCGTTTATTAAATATATTTATCTTATGCATAATTATGGATAAAGATTTTTAAAAGCTCTTTTTCAATTGCAATAAACTAATTGTTTTGATGGATTTAATTTGAATAGAAAATTTCATTAATGTATATAGTTCGCATAAAAACAAACAGACTGACAAATATGGTTATATCGACATTCGACGTTTGCTGTTCAAAAGTATATATGTATTTCAAAAGTGGGAGATATATTATTCTGAGATTTGCCTGCCCTTAAGCTATTTCATTTTATCAATTTTTAATGGCAAAACAAAATGAATAAATAATAAAAAAGTCATAAATTCCAAAAAATTTCTTCCTAATTACTCCCATTTGGTCTCATGGATTTATCAGTTGCGCTTGGCTTATAACCCAAAATATTCTCGCTTCACATTACAAGATGAATTTTGTTTTTGGCCAGTTGCCAAGATTCCCTGCCTAATGAAAGGGTTTTTGTGGGCGGTGTCAGTTCAAAATTTGTTAACATTAATTTTGCATTTAACTTTACAATTTGTTGTACGCTTACTTAACAGAGAAACCATAAACAGGTCGAACAAAGTAACTATCTGTTAGGCTTCACTGTAGCGCGCTTCAATTGACTGCGCACCCCTTGTTTGTCACATATGCAAACATTTTTGATGAACTGAGCGGAGAACCGGCGAACCGGGCACCAACCCCAAATTCACAACGTTAGCTTCCCCGCAAGAAATTCCCGTGCTACATTTTAATTGTTCATAATTTATGAACTTGTCGACAACAACGACGACGACGACGACTCCGTCGACAACATCATAAAAGATCCCCCCTAAAAACATACATAAACACAAACAGAATGTTATGCAATGCCACGCCTCCCAAACAATCTGTGCATAGAAATGAATTTCATTTTGTTGTCATTTGCTTTCATTCATTCTATACGAGTAGAAGAGGGGATGGGGAGGTGTGCACCAGACCAGACCCAAACAGACCCACCGACCTGCTCTGCAAACACCTGGCACCTTATACGCCTTACCTTTCAGTAGATGACAGGAGGGGGTGTGGCTGGGTAGCACGCTTAAGCAGACGTCACTTTTGCTAATTAAAAGTTCAATGCGCAACATTTGCAGCAGCAGCGACATCCAAATGGACAACAACAAGCAGAACAACAATGACAATGACAAAGGGAATGAGGTGAATGAAAATAAAAGGGAACAATAAAACAGAACAGTTTGTTGTTTTTGTGTGTCTGATCGACGATTCAATACTCTAAGAGTTCATTATTGTATAATGTTTAGTTTAATAAGATGCCAAAAACCAAAATCAATTTTCTTTTGCAATTGCATTAAATAATTTAAATAAATTTTATTACTATGCCAATCTTACAAAAATTAAATTAGATTTTTCAAGCAAACATTTTCTCAAACATTATTGTATAGTTTATGATATATGATGATTAAATACTCTTGCAGATCTTTATTATATTATGGAAAGGTTAAATTTAAACCGAAATCAACTGAAAATTTCAATAAAAATCAGAGTCCATTTTTTTGGTATTGTTATTGATACAAGATATATAATATGTATAACATCAAAATAGGCCATTAGAGCACAGTTTTTAAATGACTCAAATGCAATAGTTAATTCATTTTAAATCAGGTATAAAAGTGAATTGAGCCGTTGAAAGAGAATAAAAAACATGAACGTAGTTAATTTATTTCGAACATTCTTAACTTGTCTGCCTTTTGTTCGGCTGAGTTGTCTGTCTGATTTCCGTTTTCTGTTTAAAATCTGTTTAAAAATCCGGTTTCAATTATTTTATTAATTGCGCAACGTTATGTAAATAACCAGTGGGCTGTCTTTTGCGATGTGACTCCATCACAAATGCTCTCCAGTTGTAATTCATAAAGATTTTCAATTATTTATGAATTAAAGAAACTCTCAATTATGATTGCATCATGTGCATTTATTGAAGTTACAAGCATTTCTCTGCAAACGTTTTAAGAACTTGAGCCAAATGAATCTCGAAATTTAAGCCATTATATAAAATTACATTTGGTTGTGCCACTTAATTACACAACTTTTCGTCTGCCCCCAACTCAATGAACCACCAAAACAACCACACACGCACACCTGACACACACATACACACACAAACACACACCCCCACACCTGGTACTACACACAAAGTACGCATATAAAAAAGCACACAAAATCACCTGCGAGCTTTGACACATGGACACCCAACGATTCCAGGCGTTTTGCAGATGGGTGGAGGGGGAGGTGGAGGCGGAGGCGGAGGTGTGGGGTTGCATGTGGGGCGGGTGCGGGTGCGGCACAGCCCAGCCCAACGTTTACTTATTTATGACCTCGCTGGTAACATTTGAAGTTATATTTTTGATTTTTTCTGTTGACTTTGGGTCTTCTACACTAAGGGAAAAAACTGCGCTGAAATTTAGTAAATCGCCAAGGGCGCTCACCTTATTATTTAAAAATATTTATAAAAACTTGAGTCTGTCTTCTCTTAACGCAAAGGTAGAAAAAGATTAACATAGTAGTTTTTATGTGTACTATTAAATATTGAACTTAAAAAAAGTCGAAATAGCGAATTTCAAAAGTTATTTATAAATTTTAGTTCAAGCTGAAGATTTTGGAAATATATTTCTTAAAAATCGAAAATATTTATTAAATATAGAAACATAACTTCATATTTTCCAAATTTTAATGAGAAATATTTGGAAAAATAAGGTTATTTCATTTATATATTTTATTTATTTCATAACAATCTTAAATATTTCGGAGAAATAGAATTAAGACTTTCTATTTTAAGAAATGTCTTTTGGTACATTTAAAAATTATTTTTGAAACAGGAAAACCTTTTTTAGTTATCAGAGCGATTTCTTAAAAATTTCTGTTCGAGTGTAGACCATGTTGCTATGAAGCGCAAATGTTGACAACCGCAACATCTGAACATTTGCTGTCACAATACATTCCGACACTGGCTAACACTGGAGTGGGAGGGGTGTTAACTTTCCTTGAAGTATTGGCATTTGGAAAAGTATTTTTCATGGCTATCTGGTCATAATTACAACAGAATGTTTCGGCTATTAGATGAACTTTAACAGCTAGTCGAGCAGAAAAATATATGAAAATAACATGATAAACGGCCAAGTTTTACATGGAAAAGTTTTAATAACATTGCGATAGATCTGAATGTGTGCCCCAATAATATGAACATGCCTTCGTTAGTCAAAAAACTGTTCCGTGTTTGTGTATTTTTAGCGGTTTTCAATTTGTGGTACGTGCTCGGCGACCTTAAGTGTTCCCTGGTGTGCATTTAAGTGCTTTTGGATTGATTAAGCCAACATATTTTGTCAGCCAAGGGAAAACATATATTATGACTATTAATTGAATTGCAGTTTATAGGGCTTTAAAATAAGGTAAGACTTTTTTTCGTTGTAATATGCTTAAATAAATTCTCCAAGGCATTAATGATCTGAATGTGTTTTGCTCGTGTGTCTGACTGTGTTACCCTGCGAAAAAGGGGGAAAATACAAAAATTAGAATAAATAGATTGTGCTTAATTAATGTAAAGATTTTAATCTATTATTCGGTTATTTACTGAATGACTTAAATCTATTATTGGGTTTTTTAAATATTGTACCTTTTAGAAATAAAACTCAAGATGACTCAGAAATATATTATTATTATAAAGACAATATAAAAGCAATTTAAAGAATAAATTTTATAGAAGCACATAAGAGTGGACATTGTTGCATAAGAAGGTGAATAGAATTTGTTGCTTTAAGGAGGAAGCACAAATCATTGTTGAGTTGAGTCTATTTCAATTTAACTAAAATATTTTTTTTGATTTTATATTTTTGTTTATTACAACAAAAAGTAAACAGCGAATAAAACTAAAACTCTTTTGCAAGAAACCCAGTTTTAGCAAGCATAATCGAAAATTACAAAAATAAATGTGTGCGATATTTGAATAACCCTTTAATAAACCTATTTTATTATAGGCGCCACCCCAGGCATTCAGCTAAATAGCCATAATTACGTGCGTATATTTAAAAGTACATTAAATAATTGTGCACGCCCCCTTCCCCATTCATGCCACACCCGTCGCACGTAAAACAAATTACTGGACTGCAAAATGAAATTAATTCAAAATAAACAGCAGGGTGGCTGGCTTGTTGCCTCAAGGAATCAGCGAGAACGAAATCAACGTGCATAAATCTACATTAAAATTTCACAGAAAAAAAGGACAAAAAAAGAAGAAGACAACCAGAAAATACAGCAAATTCCATTTGCCAGTTAAATTTTGTGAAATTTACTTTTGTTGCACCGACATTTGGTTGTTGGCAAGTGCCACGCCCACACAGTTGCCTCGCTTGAGGAGGGCGGCAACCTCTGAAAATTTAACGGGCTCGTTCGAAGAAATGAGTAATGTCGTTTGTACTTAATTTGAATGACAAATGTCTCAGTGCCGTAAACGTATTTATTACGCTCACTGTTGTTGTTCTTCTTCTTCTCCTTCTCCTTCCTCTTCCCCTTTTTTTTTTGTTCTTGTCGCTTATGCAGAGGGATGCTCCCAAATAGTCTGGCATAACTTGCCACTCCACCACATACCGCTCCACCGACACCATCATCCTTGCCACCATTACGTTTGTCATATATCTTGGCACTTGCTCAGCTGTCGCTTGTTGTTTGTTTCTTTGTTTGTTTGTTTGCTTGTTTGCTTGTTTGCTTGTTGTTGCGTTCATTAATCGTTGCATGCGCAGCGATTTAACAATATTTTCCTTAATTATTCAAAGGCCAAACTCTATTGACTTAAGTTCTTATCGTGACTTGTGTGTGTGTGTGTGTGTATTATTGTTTATATTTGTTTATTTATTTACTCTAAATGCCCAATGTTATTTAAGATTTAAACTAGAGTTCATATTGTAAGAGTAACTTAAAACTATGTAATCAATAGCTGAACTTACGCAACTATAATGGAAAATATTTACTTGTTTTATTGCAGCATGGAAACCATGATTACGAGAAAATACAGATAGGAAAATGCCAGCGCACATTTATTGGAAGAATAAGCAAATTCGGGCAGTTTTGCTCGTGGTAAGTGATATATTTGTGTAAATATAATATGCATAGATTAAAAATAAAGTAATATATGTTAATAATAAATAATAATAGAGCACAAATTGTGCTGTATAATTTGTAAAAAATATGAATATGCGATTTTTTTCCGTGACCTTGATCAATAAAATGCCAAAGTATATTTAGAAATCCAGCATTCTTGCATTTGTGCAGCAATTGGTATTAATAGCAGAGCTATAAGGCCAGGCGGGGCACAATAAATCTGGCAGTAGATATTAAAAATCATATTTAAAAATAAATTCGAAGACTTAATTTATAAATGTAATTTATAATTATGCCTCTATATTTTAGCACTAATTTTAACACTAGTTTTGTTAAGTACATATTTATGTATTTGAAATAGAGATGTAGTTGTTAATCAAAATGTGCTCGTCTTAATATTGCATTAGATTACTATGTGGTATCCGCCTGAAAGCCCAATTTACTTATAATGTATCCACAAGATTGTTAAGTCTCCCACATAACAATATAAAATGAGGGCATGATTTCACTGTGGTAACCATTTGGGTAAACCTAACTGCAACTTAAATATGGTAACATTATCGTTAAAGCCAGTTGCCAGTCAAAAACTGTGTGACAATTATAAGCCACAGCAGTAAAGTGGCCAAAAAGCGAGCCTCCAACCCTTTTTCCTTGGCACAAAGAAACGTTCATAAATTTTAAAGTAGCACTCACAAAAAAAGGACAGGCATCAACTTTTCGCAAAAATGTAATAAAACATCAAATTACCAATCATTTAGATGGCGGCAAGACAAGTCAAGGATGCGGAGGAGGTGTGGCTTTTGGGGGTGTGTGAAGGTTGAATCCTTTTTTGGGCTACTGCTGCTTTGACCAGGCTCTGCTCAACAAGAATTTGAGTTGGACAGCAACACGTGCCGCTTTGTGATTTCGGATACTTTTCGTCGGATTTGGCCAAGCGTCGGCATTTTATAGCGGCAATGAAGCAAAGCGAGATGCTGCAGTCAGTTCTACAAAAGAAAAACCCAATCCCAAAACCCAACTCTACACTCAATGTATTTTGCTGGTCATTGACTAAAAAGGATTAGGTCATGTGGCTTGTATGTGTGTGTGTGTGTGTCCCTTTCTCTAATGTGTGGGCGTGGCTGGGAAGCATACAAGTTGTTACTGTGTGCACATTAACATAATGTATTTTATTTGGCTGCTGACTTGTACGGCCCCACAGTTAGAAATCACTTAAGACGCTCAATCCTCCACAGTTCCCCCACCCAATTTATCTTAGTTCGTTTCAAGTTACCCACAGTTCGGTTGATTGGAGTAGAGGTCCAGTCTGAGGGGTGTCTTGGCTTGGTTTGGTTTGGTCTGGTCTGTTTTTGGTTAAGCCACACTGCCTACTTTTCACATCAACCTTGTTTGTGCTGTCTCTCTGTGTGTGTCTTTGCATTTGTTTCGACTTGCGTGAAATTGCAAAATCAATCAATTCGATTACGTATACGTAATATTTATAAATATTTAATGTTAAGCTTTATACGCATTTTTGGCCAGCCTTACAGCCTTCGATATGTAACGATACGAAACAATACAAAATACGATTCGATGTTATGTAAATGCCATTGTCTACAGAGGGGTGGTGGGTGTGAGGGTGAGGGTGTGCTGTGTTTTATGAGCTTGATTCCCCTTCGGTTGTCAGGTCATGTAGCAGGGGCTCCAATGAAATGGTTTCGATATGTTAATAAGTAATGTTGAGGCAAGTTTTCGCATAACCTCAAATTTGCTGGGCTCATTTGGGATATTAAATATATGTACATGTATATATGTTTATATAGATATATATTTGTATATATATATATATATATATATATATATATATATTTTGCAGTTCAATTTGAATTGTTATTATGACATTGGCAGGGGATATTCTAATTTTCTTACGAATTGTCGAGCCACAAGAGAAAGAGCCCATAAAGTATATATGATAAAAATGTTGAGCTTTTACTTCAAGATATGGTAAATCAACTTGTTACAATTGCTTCTTTCTTATGATTCAGATTATTTGGTTTATGATGCTGTTTTAGATAGGACTGCCACCAAACAACAAGCAAACTTAAACTAATCTAATTATATGTTTAACCTAATTATACAAAACGCTTTTAACATTTCTATATCTAAAATAAATTTATTAATATAATAAACGAAACGAAATCGAAACAATTTCATCTTCCATCTTATTTCAAGATTTTTGTTTATTTTACTTTTTTAATGTTAACAATTATTTAATTTTTGATGGATTGATGCTAATTAATCACAATTAAACTGATGTTGTTGTTTTTGTAAAATCCAAAATTTTAAATTATTTTTGTTTTGAAATTTTTGAAGTTTTGTTTAATTACATTTTTTATAACAATACAAACAATTAATATTTAATATTGCTATTAAATTATGGGATTTGTAAAGCTTTTAACCTCACTTGGCTTGTTAAGGCCATTTTTCGCATCATAATTTTTTCTAACCTCTTTTATCTGTTTAATTTTAGTTTTTAAGCCTTGTTTTATATATTTAATTAGTTAATGAATCACTGATTCAGCACTTCTGTGTAGCCTTATGTATTTTTGCAAAATTTCGTAAATATTTCATATTTAATGTACTGATGCTAATTTATCACAATAAAAAATTAGCTAAGGGCTGCGATAAACTAAACTGAAATTTTACAATAATAACTTATAGAAAAATTGTTTTACTATTTTGTTATTGATTTTATTAATTAAAAATACTACGTTATTTTGTTCTTCAATTTAGTGGAGTCAACGGCAAGTTTATCTATTTTAATTTGTAGCATTAAATATTTCATAGCATTAAAAACTATTTATATTTAATGATGCATTTAAATTAAGGGATCTGTAATACTGTTGACCTCAGTTGGCTATTAAATGGTGTTTTGCGCGATTTTGGTTGACCAAATTTAGTTGTATTTTCAATTGTTTTTAGCAGTTAATAAAATATGGAAACTGTTGTTGTTGTTTGCAAACCTAAATCAGAGCCTCGCATCCTGCTTACCCACCTGCTTCCAAAAGTGACTGCAATATTTTAAAGGTTATTCTTTTTTTTTTGTGTTTTGTTTTTTTGTTGGTTCGTTTGGCGTTGGACTTTCGTGCAGTGGAGCTTTTAAATAAATGCCGAATTTTTTGTCTGAGCCACCAATGAGCCAGCGAGAATACATGTTGGTTGGTTTAATTGTTTTAAAATGTTTCTGTATAGCACAGCATAGTGGCAGAGACGTGGGGAGGAGAGGGCGTGTGCTACGTGGCGTGAACTGTATTGCTGCATTTTATTTGCGCACATAATTTATGCATGTGTTGCCTTTGACTGAGCTTCACAAAGCGGTCCTGCTCCTGCGGTGTTATCAACGATTCCGAATGGAATGTTAAATGACGGCAAAAGTCAAATTGTGAGGCTTGCCACCAAATTGGAGAACGAAAAACAGACACTGAATATTTTCTTTGATTTTCCAACAGATATATATGTCTAGTGGAATTTAATAATCAATATAGAAAGTGAAAAGCATAGCCATAATAAATGTGCCACAATTTATAATCCTGCACATTTTAAATTTGGCATTGAGCCATTTATTATAGATTTGACGAAAGTGAAGAATAAATAAGAATATTGAAATGAGAATCGCTATTTGTAATAAGCTTGGCACTGAGTGGCATGTTAATAATTAACTTTTGTTAATTATGAACGGGATAAATGGCTTACCATAGAACCGACATCAGTTAATACAGAGCAACTGGATCATGGGTTCACTTTCAGAGCCATCAAATACCGAAAACTATTCGAACTGTTAAGCCAGCATTTAAGGCAACCATTTGCATCCGACATACGCATACGTATATGGGTCATCAAAATTGTTGGCTGATGGCTCAACAGTTGAGAGTTGACCGAAAATCGCATGACAGTTTCACGCATCGCTATCGCAAAATTCACGGACTGCAAATTGCTGCGTATTAATCAACGTCGGCGACACAGGACCCGCACATGCCTCAGGAACTGTCCGACAAATACACACACACACATAGAGAAAGACTAGCCACCAAAATGTGTGTTCTGTTGGCATGTACACATCGCTTGCTCCTCTGTTTTGTGTATATTTGGGTGTGGGTGTCTCTGTGCGTGCCTGTTGGTGCGTAATAATTGCTTGGCCATAGGCTCAGCGTCAACTTCACAGAGACACTTCTACACACACACACACACACGCACCTCAACACACACACACCCAGAGACCCACACTTGCCACAGATAGTTCGTGTTAGTCAGTCGTGTGATTAGCCACATACACACACACACACACACACAGAGGCGAGTGTGCTGGGCCCCCTTGGCCACTGCGAGTGCACGAAATTATGCGGAAATTGTTGCATATTTAAGTGGGCACGCGTGTATAACTGTAAAAAAATACTTGCTTTGCTGTTGCCGTTGTAGACGTGTGAAAATGCTGTTAAAGTTAATTGCGTGCGGATTTGGGGAATGTGCTGAAAATCAACTAGAAAGTTGCAGCCATAGAAATTAAACATATGAATGTGGTTTTGACTCGTTTGAAAATATCTCAAATTTTGCTAAATTGTTAAATACAATTTCTGCATAACTTTTGTGTGTATCATTGTGAAACTTTTAGGATATTAAGATGATGTATACAACAATAAGTTTGTAACAAAAATTATAGTTTACCACCACAACAGAGGAAGAGAGAGAGAAAGAAAGATACAGACTCAGAGACAGATTGATTTTATGATATAAAGCTGATTCAGAGATAAAGAGGTTAAGAGAGATGAGAGAGAGACCGAAATAGAGAGAGAGAGAGAGATGTTGAGCAAGTTAAATAAATTTTTTGTACATATATTTTTTTATATATATATTAAGGTGATATGCAATACTGAATTCCAATTGGCCTGCCGACGATAAAGGTATATGGGAGAATTAATTCTACTACAATTAAAATTGACAATTAAATCAACTTAATTTGTGGCAGATTGTCGTATTATGTTACAGGGATTAATATTACTTTGAGCACTATTTTTCTCTGAACTCATTTAATAAACATGAGGAACAAAGTGCTAATCGCTATTTGTGCCGCATTGCATTTGACATTGTCATTGGGATTGACTGCTTCAAATGTCTGCATAACTTATTGATGCTTATTAAATATGCTTTTCATCCATTTGTTTGTTATTTTCGAACAAAAAGCTCAAATTAAGCAAAAACAAACTGCAATTATTGCAGTGTTGGAAATTAATAATTGTCTTCTTGCGATTTCTGTGCAATGCACTTCAACTGAATCAAGCCAATTAGGCAAATTCTTGTTACCAACTCGAATCTCAGACACAATTCAATAGTCCGGCAAACCCCAAAAACCTCAAACCCAGCTGCACACTGAGCATATTCAACCACAAAGAACAAATTCAACTACAGTCTGAACGAATTGATAAATTAATTTTTGCTCAAATTGAAATGCATAACTTTGTTTTTGTTGTGTATTTTGTTTCTGTTTCCTTTGAAGTCATTTGACCGGTGCACAAAAACTTTGAGTAATTGCCAAAAGAAAAGCGCCGAAAGAATACAGCTAGAATTGGGTAAAGGCAAAGAAAAGCATAAATTCAACTCAGTTTGTTAGACATTGTATTGCCCACAGAACACGAACATATATACTTAAATATACACATAAAACACACACACACACACACACACATACACATATACATATATATAAATATATAACAAGTTGCTCCCCCTCTCGGCTGGCAACAATGCCAAACTCAACTATTATTGGCACATTACGAAGCAGCTAAAAGGGGGGAGCGGGACAGTTGACTTGTGAATTGCTTTCGTTAGGGTCAACACACACACACACACACATTCAGACACATCATGCACACATATACACACCAATACACTCACAGCCGCGTAACAATTGCTAATGTACAAAATATTTCATGATTCTGCAGTTGGCTTATACCCTTGCAGAGGAGATTATCATTTTGTCGGGATGCTTGCAACGCATTACAAGAAATATCTTCTTCAATCGATATATTAAAGTCAATATTAATATACATGCATCTTAAATTTTCAAAATTGATATATTGTATGCTTTAATATGTAAATGTAGACATTTAGAATTTAAACAGAATCTTTTGAGCTCTTCAGCTGTCAATTTAGCACTTCAAAATGATGTATGTCATCTTACATTTTATATCATCTCACAGTCATCGTTTTGAGGATTCTTGACATTTGGTACAGGCATATTTTATCAATATTTCTAGAGAAATAATAATCAGAAAACTATAAGGAGCATTACAAGAAGACAACTTTCACTTCTGTATTTATCGTTTTAAATCGAGCATTATTATTATAATTATTAATATTTCTATTATTATTATTAATTATGTGCATATGTGTGTACACACAAGGTATCTCGCAGTCGAGCATTCATCATTTTATTCCTTTGATTTGTTCATATTTGTTGTTGTTGCTGATTTTGCTGCATGCAACACTAGACTTGCATTCTTTTATTCATTCATTTCTTTCTGTTTGGAGTTTTGGCTTCTGTTCCCCTTTTGTCTATTCAGCTCTCTTCTCTATTCTATTCTATTCTATTATATTCTATTCTCTTTAGCTTCACTTCACTCACTCATTTGCAGCTGAGTTCAGTTTGTTTGTTGCCGGCTCTCTTTATCACAACATTCAAACATATAAAAAGCAGAAAAACTGCTAAAATGACGCGATTTTGTAACTGTGGCATTGTTACGAGGTCTCTGGATTGCAGTTCGGCAAGAAGGGATTGTGGGGCAAGGGGTTGTTTGTAATGAGGGATGATAGAGTGGAAGTTAACGAAGGGGGATGGGGTCGAGTGGGGGTCGCTGGCAAAGTCCCCACGACAGCAACGGTACGCTCAATTGGTCACAGCGACCACAAGCGCTACAGAAGTTGAGCAAGTTAGTTTAGTTTGGGATAACAATATTATTTATACCACGCTTTCTATTTGTAAATGTATGTGTGCATATTAAATAAACCTGCAATGATATTGTTTTTATTTATTTATTTATTTAATGTGTACAAACAGTACAAAAAGTTTCAAATTAAATCATTTAGAATTGAAATAAATTATTTAATAAAAATTTTCAAAAAAAAAACGGGGCTATTAAAATGTGAAATGTGAAAAGCCCCAATCAGATTTACCTTACGCATAATTAGTGTTAAAGTATAATTTCGAAAAGTTCCTGATGATTTGTAATATTATTAGAAGAGAGTATTTATGTATGTAAAAGTTGCAGCAATCTATCTACCAAATTTGGTGACTAGCTTTATAATAGTGAAATATATGTGGTTTTATCTTATTTGCAAATTTACTTATTTATTTAAAGTTGACTAATAATAATAATTTAAATGAAATTAAAAATTAAATTTAATATGTATGCTTGCAAATTTAAATTTAAAAAAATATGATCGATATTATCGATACTTCCAGAACTTCAATTTTGACACCTTATCGAACTCAGGCATAGTTAAATATGTGCTGCAAGTTTCAGAACTCTAGCTTTAAAGGTGTCGAATAAAGTTGCGGTCACTACAGACAAACAAACTACCGTAGTAGAAGGTAGAAGGTATAATTATAATTATAATTATAATACAAGTGAAAATGAATGCTCCTCGGCCCCAGTGTCCATTATCTTTTGTCTGCTATGGTAAGCACCCCTTCAAACGTACTAAAATGCCTTGCTCTGTTGCAAGTAGGTCAGTTCACAAAAAAAATTAATGATTTACTTTTGCAACTTTTGTGTATAGTTCTCATTCTCATTCTATTTCTTCCATTTTTTTTTTTATTGAAGTGCCAGTCACAGTGCCGCAACGGAGAGAACAGTCATCTAATAGCTTGGTAACAACAATAACAGTTAGGACGAATATATATGTTTATATATATATATATATATTTACCATGTACAAGAGCATTACATGGATAGTCGAAAAAGAAATGCGCAGTAATGAGACTTGTCCATTTGTGGTAATTAATTTTAATGTTGAGCAGCGACAACGTTGGCAACTCTGCTGACCACACGGGCATGTCAATGGACATGGGGCGTCGTCATTTGTGTGTTGGGTCGTCGTCAATGTTAAACTGAGCAACGGCAGCGACAAATTGAAATTAGAAAATGGCGATCTGCCAGTTTGGCAGCTGAAATTGGTAACTGTCACCCGTTTTCGGGGGTGCTCGTAATTAGTTCTGGCTGTGACCTGGAGCACCTGCCCATCCTGCATGCACTTTCATAACTTATGTAAAATTTAATTACAACAAATTTCTTTAGCTAGTTGACTTTAGTCAACACACAGACACACAAATTGTGTGTTCATTTGTTTTTGTGCGTTCTCATGTCCTCAAGATTTAATCTTGGTATCAATTTGTCGAAGTGTGTGTTACAATTCATGTATAAAAAATGGTTGCCTTGCGTGCCGTTGAGTTTTTCTCGGCAATGAAGGACATGAAAGCCTTTTGTTATAAATGGGACAGGTCCGTAAGGAAAAATGTCTCCCGCTTTCCACTGCCACAACTTCTATATTCTATTTTCTAGTAGTGCGTTTTGTGTGCGCTTCGCTAGTATTTCTTCACCCACTTTTCGAGCGGATTTATTGTTATGTGTAGTAAATATTTTCCTTACCCATTCTCATCGTATTGCGTTTCTTTCTTCTGTCTGCGTGGGCCTCCTCGTGCTGCTGCTATTTCAATTTGACTTTGCGACCAAGGTTTTGCGTGTGCCGCTCTTTTCTTCTTTTCCTTCCTCGGATTTTCTTTTCCTAGTATTTGTCTATCTGTCCGTTTGTCAGTCAGTCAGTCAGCCAGTCTGTCTGTCTGTCTGTCTGTGTGTTCGTGTGCATGGGCCCGATATTTGTTTGTTTGTTGGTTTGTTTGTTAGGTTGTTTTGTTGTGTTGAGGGCGTGTTAATGGCCTAGGCGTACGAGTGCTTGACAAGTTTTGCGGTGAGTGTTTCTGCCAGAACAACAACAAGAAGAGGACGACGATGGCGAAGACTACCCAAGAAATAGCAAACGAAGCTGTGCTATTTGCGGAGATGATTAATGGCAGAAGCGAGCTGGAGTAGATTCGAGTTGAGCTTCTCCTACTATCCGGACTATTGACGTTGGAGTGGTAAATAGAGAAGTTGACCAACAAAATGATAAAGCATCGAGCATTATGTGATTGAAATGCAAGATATGTTTAGTTACCTCAAGAAGCAGTACTTTTGAAAAGAAAGATACAAATTAAAAAATGAAGAAGAATATATATCATAGGTGTTGTGTACTATAGAGTTAGTGAGAGAGAGAGAGAGAGAGAGAGAGAGAGAGAGAGAGAGAGAGAGAGAGAGCGAGTGAGTGAGAGAAAGAGCAATGAGAGAGTATGCAAGATATAGAGAAATGCAGAGTAATTTACAGAAGGAGTGAGTGAGTCAGAGAGAGAGAGAGAGATACAGATACAGAGAGAGAAAAAGAGATATAGCAATATAAGTAGTAGATGAGTAAGTGAGGGTGACAGATATAGAGACAATACCAGGGACAGAGACAAATGGAGGGACAGAGAATGAGCCCCAGATATCTCTAAAGTGAGAGAAAGAGAAGGCGAGAGTGAGAGAAGGTGGCAGCGATTAACTGAGAGAGACAAAAAGAGATAGCGAAATAGATTTTTAAAACTCAAGTAATTATTGAGACATTCATTTTGGGTGTTCACCAACCCAAAATTATATTCGAATGGTCGACATGAAGACTTAATTTCAAAAATAGAAAATAAATAAATAAATAAAAAATAATCGACATCTTAAGCGAAGCCTGTTGTCAAGTGTTCCCTGTAGCTTTTGGGGGCATGACATTTTGGCAGTTGCCACTTGAAATGTTGGCCCATTCGCCAAAAGGCACGTACCAAATACAATAACAACAATTGCTACTCTGCCTCTCTCTCTCCCTCCCTCTCTCTATTGCTCTCTCTCTTTCTCTGTTGGTCGCACACTCGATATCCATGTGGCAGCGGCATTCAAATTTGTAACACTCTCCTGTAATCCATTCGTGGGTTCGTTCATAGGGCGACAGACGTTTCCCTCATCGCACTTGTCTGCCTATCTTCGAGCTGCCATCGACTCCAGTTGGGAACTGCCTTCCCTAACTATCCTGTGAGATTCGTGCATTTTATTTCAATTTCATTTCGATTCGATTTTTGAGTTAATGACTGCAGGACATGCAAAGCAGCACGATAGGACTCTTTCTTCTTCTTTTACTATTTTATTTATTTATTTTTTTGTTTTTTGTCAGTCTTTGTTATTTTCAGTCAACGTTCCCGTTTTCCCAGTTGTTATCTGCCCATTCACAAAGCAATTGATTACTCGCGCCTTTGGCTCACTATCGATGATATTTACTGACAAAGTTTTTTGTCATCAAATAAATATATGCTGTTTTATATACTTTTGTTGTGCTCGACGACATAAAGTTCATGCTGGCTTATAGCTTCGCTTGATTTGTCCTCGAAATATCTCTGACATGAGTCATGAATCGTGTGTGGAAATATTACGATTGTTGTTCTCGTTTGTTTTACAGTCTTTGAACTCAGATATTTTCTTTGCAAATACATTCATAAAAGTTAATAAAAAAGAGCAACAAAATAATAACCGCGCTTTTTATATACATAGAAATGATTTTTTTTTACTGTTATTATAATATGGATATCTTTAGATATCTTTATTGGATTAGTTTCTTGAACAAAAACTTCAATAAGCAAAATGTGAGATTCGTTAGAATAGCAACTATTTTATTTAAGAATTCGAAATGAAGAATGATTGGTATATAATAAGTTATTTACTATTACGAATTGTATTCCTAAAATTTATTAAAATCATTTGCTTAAAGAAGTCTTAACTCTCTTGTGTCCAAGAGCTCCTATAGATGGCCTAAGTTAATTTTCACGCATATAAGCTTATCTTGTAAGATCTACGGAAATGTTCATAAGTAGAGAAAAAGTCAGATTTCTGCACCAAACGGTAAAAGAGTAAATAATTATTTGGACTGAATACATGCTTATATTCAATTAGTTAAGTGTCGCAGTCTAAGTCTTTTGTTGTTCCCACTGGTATCTTGAGAAGCTATTGTCTCGTATGGCAAGAGTTAAATGGCTTAAATCAAGTATCACACTTGCCATTTAGCTATCATAAAGTTCAGTTGAATTAAGAGAACAATAAAGTGCGTACACTTTAGCCCCGAAACATAGCTTTATACTCAGCATCAGCTGTGCTAACCTAGCCTAACAAACTTTGCTGCACCATAAAACGGCTGAAATAGCAACAAAAACCGGCTAAAAAAAAGAGAAAAGAGTTACAATGCAATATTGTTGGGGGTCAGGCCAAATGGGAAGCCATAGGAGTTAGGTAGACCGAGGCAGGAACCGAGGCAGACTGCCGGGGACGAAAGCTGCAAACCGGAAACAGTTAACAACGGCTAAGCCCTTGGCCACTTACGGCTGTTAAATGGCCTTAGACCCTGCCCCAGCGGTGTAAAGAGGTGTGAATTTTATTTTTATAGCGCTACTTACGTCATAGATACAGATAAAATTATAACTATATATATATATTAATATATATAAATATATATATATATATATAGAGAGAGGGGGTGGGAGAGTCAGAGAGGGATTTGTTCGATGTTAGAAGATGCTTTTTGGACAAAGTGACATTTGACCTATGCTATATGTGTGTTAAGTGCTGCCATCGAAAATTAATGACAAAGTAATGTCAGTCAAATTGATGGACAGACCCAGACCGACGAATAGACGTGAAAACACAGAGGTAAACCGGCAGGCAGGCAATCGCACATGGACAAAAAGCGTTAACTCCAAACCCAAACCCAAAACTTAACTCCAACCCTTGGCTGCAACCAAACAGACATCCATCTATCCATCCCTTGTCATGTCAGACGCTCTGACTCTGACTCTGTCTCGGGTTTATTGTTGCCATAGCAACTGCTTGTAAAAGTTGAGCGCAGCTTTGCCAATTGCTGCTTTTGTTGTTGTCTCTTTCGTTGTTGATGTGTCTCTGTTGTTATTGTTATTGTTGTTGTTGTTGTTGCTGTTGCTGTTGCTGTTGCGTCTACCTTTGTTTCTGTTGCCCACCACACACACCCTCCCATTTTTGGCTCCTTTTTAGCCAACGTTGTTTAACCTTTGCGCATACGAAACATTTTCGCTCATTGACGTTTTGTGCCGCCTGTCGCTTTGAATAAATAACTGACGTGACGCAACAGACACATTACCCACACACACAAACACACACACACACACTCTGACACATAGGCATACATACTTGCTTAGATACAGTTACAATACTAAACAATCAACTAGCACTGCACTGCTTACATTTGACAGTCTAATCTACCTGTCCTGTCTGCCTTGCCTAGGCTAGCCTAACTGCCTAACTGCCTGACTGACTGACTGACTAACTGACGATGCTTGGCATCAGCATCTCAGTAGCATCCCTACCTCAATCGCCTGGCACTTATGCAAAAATTGCCTGCCTCACAAATGAACCTGGAAATACATACATATATAGATACATGTATATATGTATATATATATATATATAGCCGACTCACGTCTCTCTCGAAATAGACTTGACAGTCGTCTTTTTCTAGCCTTGGCAAAACATATTGCACGGTGGAGCTGTTGCAAATAAATTACAAGCGGACATTCTATTTTATGTTTCATCAAAGCCAATTTCATCGTAATATGAAACTTTACAACCGAATTTATGATTGAGATTTCCTTACTTTGATGTAAATTAAAATGTTCAGCTACTGCCAAACTCAACCAGATTTTCAATCAGAGTATTTGCTGTTGTTATGCAAAGTTGGAATATTATAAATAATATTACATTTGACAACTTTTTTACATTGATATATATTAAAATTGTTAATATTTTCGACCAGATTTTCAATACTCATACCCTTCAAAATATTGTTTGTTTGTTTAATCACTCCTTTCAATCCGTAAATAAATTTAAGAATAAGAAATCTTTAGAGTTAGCAGATTTTAGAATTTTAAATATTATTTAAACTTTCTTTCTTTCTCTTGCTTGCAAACAGTGAAACAAGTGAAGTCAAGTTAAAGGTTAACAAACCTAAACATTCGATAAACAAATAAACCTCTTCGAGGCGTTTAATGGCATTGCAGACACTTTGCTCGCAAGATTAATGTGAACTTTTTAAGCACACAACACTTCCTCGTCCATCTTTTTACTTTGTTTAGCATTAATCAGAAGGCATTAAGCAATAATAATTGCCCATTAACCATTAACCTTTCAGTCAAACGCATGGAACAAATTCATAATTTTCGCACCACTGTGCACATTAACTAACTACCTACAATGACTTCCTGCCATGATGACGCCGACTACGTCCTGAGCACTCACAGCACACGCACATCCACATCCACACACACACACACACACACACACATAAACACAGGCAGCTGCTCGACATTTGACGTATGTTCGAGAAATATACCTCCATGTTTTTGGTGGGTTGTGAAGAGGGTGTGGGGAGGAGGGGATGGGTAGATGAGGCAAAGTGAGTTATTGAAACTGCTTCAACTCATAAATAAATAATTACCGGATTCGCATAAAATGTGCTCGTCCAATGTGCTGTTTGCTAATGTTTTTTCCTCTTCTAAGCGGTAGGCAGTACATAGATGCCCCTACAACACCAAAAAAAAAAATAAATAAAAAAAAACACCTAGCAACCCCAAAAAGACGACCACCTACAAAACACACGACTTCCTGTACGTACTCATTGTACACCTGGCTTGTTGGCCCAGTCACAGTCTTTAGTTATTTGTTATTTGTTTTTCTTATGCTTGTGTTAGGGTCGCCAGGGTTGTAGCTATTTCCATTAAGGGGAGCAAGCAGTGCAGGGTGTGTGTGGGTGGGGGTATGGGGCAGGGTCATGTCGGGTTGGATTTAGGTTCGGTGGTGGTGGCTCGGACCTCAAACACTTGAAACGTGGTAATAGATACTTAAATAGTAATTTAGTAGCTTTTCTAACCGCATGGATGGACATATGAGATTTTACGCCGATTTTCCTAACAGTTTATCCATGTGTGTGTGTGTGTTTGTGTGTGTCTGTGTGCGTCTCTCTCTTTTACAGCCTTTATTGCACTACATTCAGTTTATCGGACATTTCATCTAGCTGCCAGTTCATCCATCTCTTGTGTTCCACTACTGTGTCTGTGCTTGTAAGCCCAATGGGTTTTTACATATTCCCAGCTAAACTGCTATAAAATGGTTTTGTCTTAAGCTTCGACTCGATGTGTGTGTGTGTGTCTGTAACTGGCTAGTTGGATCATGTTTCATGCATAGCACAATTTATGTGGATTCCACTTTAGTGTGTGTGAGTGTGTTCTTTTTTTTTTTTTTTGCCTTGTCTGTGGTCCATTTGCCATTGATTTGCCTTTAAGATTAGCCTTTCATATGTCGGCTGTTTATTGTTCGGTGTCTCGGTCAAGAGGATCAGCATCAGATGGCCCTGCTGCAGTTGTTGTTGATTGGTCCATTGGCTGTGTGCTGGGCCTTAAGTTAAACAAGCTGTTAAGTCGACTTGTGGTACATATCCATGTTGGCCATTTGTAGTGGGTTATTGAGGCATTTAGCTGGCTAACTGCTCGAAACGAATTCACGACTGATACAATCGCTTAATGACAATGAAATAATAATGAAGTTTAAATGACAAGCTAGTTTTCCGCATTGAAATCTGTTGAATTTTGAAATGGTTATGTCAGTTAAGTGTCAGTAAAACACGTTTAAAATGGAAAGCTTTACGAGTGAAAAATGTTCAAATTTCTACACACAATTAGATTTGATAAAAATCATGTATCAAATTAATATATTTTCCATTCATTTTATATGTTTATATATTTTTTGTAATCAATATAAATTGAAAATAAAAGAAATACTTATGTTTTTAACATATTTTAAATATTTATATTGAAATGAAAGTTTGTTACATAAAAATATAAGAAATGTTGAGTTCAACAAGATTAAGTAAATATTTTATAAAATATAGGTAAAAATATACTTTATGGTGAGATATTTACAGAATTTTAAGATATTCAATGTATAAATTTCATTTTAAAATCAAAAGCAGATAAAGCAGTCTGAATAAATTTACATACCATTTGAGTTCAAAATAAAGGTAAGGCTTGAGAAAGACTTTATTTATGATACAGAAGAATTAGTGATAACCTGAAAAAAGGTCCAAGCTAAATCAGTAATACATCATAAATCAAACATTTTTCTGATAGTATAAAACCTTTATTATTATTTAATATGATATTAATAATTAAATTACTATTCTAAAAAGTATAAACTTGCATGTGTGGTCAGTCCATAGACATAAATTAAAGCATCAGATCAATACTCGACTTGCAAATAAATTTTGGATTGAGTTGTATAAACCGCAGTTTGAAAGAACATGACTTGTAAATAAATTCATTTGATGAATATATTACTGAGAGCGACGCAGCCCGAAAAAAATTACGTTAAGCATTAAGAGTTGAATAGAGAAATCTGGTGTACTTTGTGTCTAAAGAGAGAGCTTTAGCACATAAATACTTGGCTAACTGTCTGCTCTTACGGTAGTCTATTTTAGTAAAACGCTTAACCCAGTTGAACCCCGATTACGTGTTGTTCGCAAAAAAAAAGGCGTGGGGCACGTGGCATACGACACGCCATTAAGCAGCTGCAGAGGCAGAGCCAGCAGCGGCAACAGCAACAGCAACAGCAGCAGCAGAAGCAGAGGCACCAGATACACGACATACGGTTTGGTCCACGCCCAACGCCCATCGTATAGCATAACCCTTGACACGCCAAGTCGAGATTGTTTTCAATGCCTGTGGGGAAGGGGTGGGGGAGGGGCATACGTGACGCGTGTCCTAAGGTTAATGTGCCTTCGATATAAAAAGCAGCGTTCCGGCCAAAAATGCAAATTGTTAACGTGACTAACGTGAAAGCCGCGTGCGATGGCTGAAAATTTTATACACAAATATAAAAGTCATCTTCTCAACTTGAAATGCCAATAAAACCAGGTGACATGTTTGCACTGCATTGTTGTGTTTGCCCTAGGATTACGTTACTCACTTTGTTGTTGCTGTGCCTTAGCTGGTACGCAAGTGCAGACATAATTCGAATATGGTGTTTTAAATAATGAGTGGGGAAAAGATACACAAATTTGTCACAAAATAAGTAAGACATGTGTACGAAGCAGATACATAGATTTCTCATCAGCATATAATAAACGTATACATTTTTAACAAACTAGACAATTACTGATAATATCTACAAATATTATATATAAAAATCATAATTAAACAAATTCTATAATAAAATATTAAGTATACGCAATCATTATATCTTATTATTAATTATTAAAACTTTCAATTCAGTTTTATGCTTTCGGAAATAACAATTTATAAGGTTAGATAGAAAACAATAACTTTTTGTTTAAAATTGATCAAGTTAATGTATTTTAGAGAACTTTTTTATGAATCAAAATGAATCGTAACAATCAAACAAATAATGCAAAATCATACATAAGATATTCATTTATTATTTATTTATGGTAATAAATGGACACTGGCATAAATTTTTTATATAACTTTGAAAATGGAAAATACAATTTTGAAGATGGTATATATAAAAATATAGACATTATGTTAAGCTTTCACCTCAAGCACAATATTCAAGTGAAATTTAATTTTAAATTTGTTATTTCTGTTGTGTGTTTTGCAGACGAGCTTCTGCCTGCTGCTTTCACACGCCACTTGGGCAAAGAAACTGAATGCTAGTCAAGCGTTCGACGACACATGGAATACAGCATCCGACTTGGAAAATGAGCTGGAAGTGAGTATACCAAAATCGTAAATCCAAAATCCCAACTGACCATACAAAGATGTCATCCATCCTGTGAGCTTTCAATTAGCAAAACTGAACACACAAAATCCTTATCCACCAATTGCAGCAACAGAAACGTGCCAAGGGCAGTGCAACAGGATCATCGGGCCCTGGCTCGAACACTGGACAGTGGTCGACCTGGTCGGAATGGTCGACATGTTCGCGCACCTGCGATGGCGGCATTATGCAACAAATGCGTCGCTGCAGCACACCGGGCAGCTGTCGCGGCGAGAGTGCCCGCTATCGCATCTGCAACATGCAGCCGTGTCCGGAGCAACAGGACTTCCGTGCGAACCAGTGTGCCGCCTACAATGATGTCCCCTACGATGGCACCCTCTACAAATGGACACCGCACTACGATTATGTCGAACCATGTGCCCTGACATGCAGGTAAAACTCGTCGCCGGCTCAGCCCACAGCTCGTAAATGCTGCTTGCAGCTTGCAGATCGCAGCTTGTTGCATACCAAATTAATGTCCACACCAATGCGCTTATGTTCGGCTGGCCAGCAGCTCGGTGGCTGGTTGCCTCCAGTTTCACTTGTATATATTTTCTGTCCGTGCATCTCCACTCATTATTCATCATGGCTTCCGTTATACCGATGCAGCTGCCTGCCTCAACTGGCTACCCATTCTCGGCAGCAGTGTGACAATAAAAAAGCTATTTGCACTCCCCTCTTTTTTTGCATTGCGCTATAACCTGGCTATTGCTAGAAAAGGGGGAATATACATTGGTCTAAATAGGGCAGAAGCAATTTTTAAAGTTTAATATAAAAATATTTCGAATAAACCAACATAAATATTTCCCTCTACCAGTTCCATTATAATTAAGCAAAGCTTAAGTAAAAGTTTTCACAATATACACTTGAATTGGTCAGCGTTGATTTTTACTCAATCTTCTATAATAGCTAATAAAATATATAATATAAAAATATATAAAACTTGCAGGGTATTTGTCAAGTCGGTAACATCTTCTCATACAGCACACTTGCTAGTTATTTTTTAAGACCATTTGTATGTGCGGCTAAAATTAGTGGCAGCCGTTTCGGTTTTGTGGCTCTTGCGGCTCTCAGTTTTGTGGTTAATCCATTCGGGGTTAGATTCCATATTCCTCTTCGCCTCGCAATTTACATGCATTCGGGATTTATAAATCATTTGCTAAGCGTCAAAATTGTGCAATTTAGTTGCAAATGAAGCGCTTGGCCAAGGAGTTTCGTATGGCAAAAAACCATAATGGCCCAAGGAGTGTAGCAGGCAATATGAATTAAGTCATTTTTAGATTAAAATGCTGGCAGAATGGCAATGGTAGAAGAGTCATTTAAATTGCACTGTTAGCTTTAGTTGTGGATTGTTTGTTATTCCGCGGGGAGATAGTATAAAACGAAAAAACCAGGATACAGTCGTTATCGAATATTAAATCTCAGAATTAGAATTGTTTTACGGGCAATAAAAAGATAAAAAGATTACATAGATTTAAGTTTCAAGATTTATATCATATATATAATATGTAAAATAAATTTTTTATTTTTTTTTCTACATATCATATTTTAAATATTCTTGTTTTTTATTTTTTATACTCGGATATGTTTCGAGTCCTGTGGATATTTGCCTTTATGCAGAGCTTTACAGCGTCCGCCGAAACAGCTGTGGATTTTGACGGGACTCTAAATGAAAAACAAAAAACACTTGACAGAGAGCCAGTGAAAACCATGAATTTAATTGTATAGGATTTATTAGTTGGCGTTGAGATATTAAACTTTCTTAAATAACCTAGAAAAATTAATTTAATTCCTAATAAAGAAATTGATGAACCAATTGTAAATACAACATTTGATGTTGTGTAAGCATCAGGGTAATCCTACTCTTTAAGAAAAATCTCCAATGTTTAATCAGGCATTTGCAAAGACATTAAATGAGCCATAACAATCCATCAACTTATATTATTCGTATATTTGCTTTCTGCTTCTTGCACGCTAAAACAGAGGCCATCCGGCGCATCTTACGGAGGACATCTCACCGGAATCGGCTGCTGGTAATACCGAGGAGCACTACGATGAGCAGAGCGTCATTGTGCAATTGTCGGCACGGGTGCAGGATGGGACACGTTGCCGCTCCGGCAGTTTGGATATGTGTATACAGGGCAAATGTCAGGTGAGCCGAGTTGTCTCTTTATACTATAAAGACTATCGATGTAATCTAAATGTTTAGTCAACGATATAAGTGTGTGTGTGTGTGTGTGTGTGTGTAAGGCCTTTTGGCTTCCTTCCTTCCCGTGTGTGTGTGTGTGTGTATGGGTGAGCTCCACCACTTAGCTGTGCTCCAAAACTAAAAGATGATAAATTATGTCGATGTTGTCAGCGCAGTTGGGTGGTGTGCCGGGCTTGTAGGCTGGCAGTGGGTGATGATAAAAACAAAAGGGTATCCACTTGCCATTGCCATCGCCGTTGCCTTTGCCTTTGCCTTCACCTTTGCGCCAGTGTAATACGTACTTACGTATGCATATATATGCAGATTGCATAACGCAAGCGCCTTTGTATCATTATGAACGTGAGCATAAATAAATCATAATGCTGGCGCAGACCAGACTGCTGTGTGGCAGTAGGAGTATTTCTCGTAGTAATATTTGTGGAGAGCGTGAGGTGAAGTTGCTGTGGAGGCTGGTGCTACTCCTGCTGCGGTCGCTGCTGCTGCTACTTCAGTCAAAGGCGAACTATTGAAATGCCAATAAGGCGTGCTGCTGGCGTTTGCCTGGTTGCCACTTCACGGAATTCAACCGTCAACGCAGCACCGAAATGCGCACTACAAAATATGCTATGACAGGATGCCGCGATTGGAGTGTTCAAGAAGTTTCGAGAAGTTGGCACACAATTTTGAAATGTATTGACAGGAGTTCGAAATGCAATAGTATTTTTTAAATTTAATGCAATACTATATATTTTACTGAAATGCGATAGTTGTTAATATGCAAAAAAGAATTAAATACATAAACAGAGAACGATTAACTTAGACACTTTAGGTGTAAATCTGCTGACATTTTAATTTTTTAAATTTAGTTTTAAAATTTCCAACGCGTTGAAGAATACGCCTCCGACTTGATCAGCAACTAGACGAGCCGATTTAGTTGAATTTGTAGTTTTTAACTTGTAAATATACATATTTTTTTTAATGTGTGCTGCATCAGAAATTCAATATATTTTAAACGTTTTCAAATTTAATATAAAATATGTCTCAATTGTAGTTGAATATATTTTCCTCAAGAAATATATCGATCATATATGTAGATCAAAAGTGATAAAAGCAATTTGGGTTAGAAGAGTTGCTAAACGATTATTTGTAATATATATTTTGCACATATATATCTTATTAGCTGAAAGATATGTATTTTTATAGGCAAGTTTATTAAATGCTCAACTTTGCAAAGCGACTTGTTATTTAAGTTTTCTTTGGCCAATTCAGACGATGAGATTTTATTTTATCTTTTTAGTTATTCTATTTTTTATAACTAAACTGTTGTGCATAACTTTTGAGGCACACCGTGCTCTCGCAGAGAGAGCATGGAGGTTGCCGGCGACGAGCTTGGCCGACATACAACTACAATAATGTTGAACGAAGTTGGCGACAGCAGCAGCAAACGGAAAAAATGAAACAGCAATACCAACAACAAAAAACAGCAGCAACACAAAACAAAGGCAATAACAACGACAAGAAATTGTGGGCGCATTAAAACTGGCAACGGTTGCGCCCCCTTCACCCCACCAACCCGACCCTTACCCGTCTCCCAGTACTATTGTAGAAAATGTTGCCCTCTCTCTTGTCCTCTTTAGAGCTGCTGCCCGTGGTTTGTTTGAGTTTCAGTTCAATTTGTTTCGAGTGTGTGCTTGTGTGTGGGCGTGTGTAGGTTGTGTGTGTGTGGTTGTATTGGTGTTGGGCCTTATCCGACTTTTCGCCTAGTTTCACGCCGTTGCCGTTGCCGTTGCTGCCCCCCTCCGCGCCTTTGTAATGCCGCCAAATCGTCACCCCAATTTGTTGTAATAAACGCCAATATGTCATGTGGTTTACGCTCTGCCTTATTGGTGTCCCCTGAAGTAGATGCTGCAGCCAGAGCTGTTAACTCACACACTTATATAAAGACATGTATATATATATATACCTATATATATGTAATATATATGTGTATCTGTTGCAAATAAATCAAATAGCAAGTTGCCAGTTTTGTGGGTTTAAATGCGGCCCACGGGCTTATTTCTCGCTAGCGCTGTTTGTCTTGCGGTTTAGACCTAAAGTCGCAACAAACACACAAAAAACATACACACACACACAGAGACATTCACCCACATATGAAGTACCACAACACATTCCATTCTATAGTAAAGATCTTGCTTGACATGGGTTAGGATCAAAACATTTGCTTTCAGGGCACTGGATTACATTTCAAATTGCCACTTGTCATTTGGCGAATTCCCGGAATCATTCGGCGCCTTTTTTATTACGTAGCAACTCAAAAATGCTGTCACAATGTAAACAGGTGCTATTTGGCTTAAAATTTTGCTCTAGTTCAGCTTTAAACTAGTAAGGAATTGACCTAATTCAACGTACAAGTTTTTTATGGCTTCTCGGTTTTAAATATAATTCTCGGCATTTAAAAAGGACACCGTCTAAAAGTTTACACAAGTATGTTTCTAACTAAGTTTAATTTAGTTGCTTTAATTTTACCAGAAGCAATATTAAATGCTAGAGTTTTAAATATTAACAACAAATTATTAAAAAGAGAAAACTTAGGTGCCTTCATTTTGGCGCACTTTATTTATTCATTTATATTTATTAGCTAGTCGCATTGATCAAAGTTGTCGAGCTCAAGTCCTTTGCAAACTGACATCAAGCCGATCAGCATTGAATATAAATAGATAGATAAGTAAAATCGACGTAATCTTAATCTTTTGTATAAATACTATATGTCTTAAAAAATATTGCTTATTTCCTAACCAAAATCCTACACTGATGCTACATATCAAATAGCATTGTCTTAAATAGCATTCCTTTGATATTCGAGTTCAATACGCAACATTCGAAACTGTGGCGTGTGCCATGAGGCACCAGCTGCATATCATTCATTGATACATAGTACGAGTACACACACACATAGTCATACACACAGACATACGCAGACATGCCTCACAGATACATCATAAGTAGATTCGAGTGATTCGCGCAACTGTTTGCCTATCTGTGCTCTGCTATGCGCTTGAGCTTGAGCTTATGCAACGAATTCTCATTGATTTCCATATTTTATTTATTACATCTGCTACAGCATGTGTACGTGCTTAGGTGTGTGTGTTTGTGTGTGTGTGTGTGTGTGTGGGTGTGTGCTTGTTTGCCAATAGGTTACGATATGATACCGCTAACAGTTGATTTACACTTATTTACGTAGCATTTCTTTTATTTGAGTTCCTATCGTTTGAATACACTTGATAAGGGTATTCTACTTTTTTAACGAAATTCGCAGGAATACAAATTATAGAATAGAAAATAAATATAATAAATGATATATATATAATAGATTTTATAAACCAGCTAATTTTTTTTATTTTGTTTTTATTATAAATATATATATTTTTTTCTTTTAAATATTTTTCAATTTCAAGTGATATTACTCAACATTAAATAAATTTAGTTTACATAGGAAAAATCGGGCTTAATGTGGCTCTTGTTTTAGCAGAGTATTTCAATTTTGTCATTATTTGTAGCTAACAGTTATTTTCTGTTTGATTCTCTCTTTTCAGCGTGTCGGCTGCGATTTGAAAATAGGCTCAACGAAGAAAATCGACGGCTGCGGCGTGTGCGGAGGCGATGGCAACTCCTGTTCGCAACCGCTCTATTATTGGGAGATGGCACCGATGTCGCAATGTTCCGTCACCTGCGGCGGCGGTAAGTCCTTAGTCCTTAGTCCTTAGTTCTTATGCATGTACTTACGTAGTTGTGAGTCGAATCGAGTCCCTAGTGTAAATAAACAAGTGGAATATGTCAAGAACATTGCCACAGGCATTGGCGTGCCTCGTTGCCGTTTGTAATCTTTTCCCCGTACGCGAAAAGCTGTCAAATTTTTGTCTGTTTTTTACATGCCCTACCCATAGGAAAGAAAAAATAAAAATAAAACGCTGGGGGTGTGTAAGTGTGTGTAGCAGGCAGCTATTTGTCGTGCTCATTTATTTTCATTGAATTGGAATTTGTTTCGATTGAATGTTTGCATGGCAATCGAGTGGCAGTTGTGCTGCTGCCCTGCTTCGTGCTGTTGAAAACTGTGCACCAAATTTCTTGGCAAAAAAAATGCTTAAAGTTTTTCCTATGGATGTCTTTTCTTATTTCTACATATATATATGTATATATATACTTATGTATTATGTGATTAATAGTCTCGTCGAAATAATATATTAGCAAGTAAAGTTTGTCGATTAGCTGCCGACTACCTTTCGGCAGCGACTCGGATGCGATCCAACTTTGTTTGTTAGTCAGCCTAAGGTTAACTTCTACTAACAATCAACCTTCTGGCTGTGAGTGGGTTCATAAATTGCTTTGCATGCAGCTAAAAGTCGATGTCAGAAGTTTTCGGATTCAGTTCACAAAAGTTCATAAGTGTTCCAAGTGTGTGTGCCCAACATGATGAGCAACATGAGGTAATATAACTTCGGTGTTATACTGAATGCCTGAAGTTACCTGTTTTACATGAGCGTTCATTGGGTTCTGCGAACAAGCACAACTACTTCAATTCTTGTAGCTGATATAGTTTCAAAGTATCGAGTTCAATCTACAATATTGATTGCCATATTGAGACTTGCTACAAATTTTGAGTATCTGCATATCACCTAAAATACAAATTAAATAAGCTTTTTTTATAAATGGCCCATCATTATTTAAGTCCACTCCCACAACACCGTCAAGGATATTAATGCATTCTGTTGAGCTGTGTTCAAAGCAACACAAACCACAGCTACTAATTAAATTAAAAACACCGCTCAGTAAACTCGTTGAGTCTGCTCGACTAGCGGATACTGCGCTTATAAGCCTCAAACAAGATAAAAATGCTGAGAAAGTGAGTTTACTGAAGATTTTTAAATTATACTTGTATGCAACAACAATAAATAAATTGATTTGGATATGAGAAAAACAAATATATATATATATATATGAATCTAGGATTCTTGAAGAACTCTCGTATTGGTCCGTATAACAGTTGGTAGATGCTTTTATTCTGTACACCCGTTTTAAAGTTATTTTTTTTTTATGAATGGCGCTTAAGAAGAAGAACAAATTGGCTGCTAAACGAAATAGGAATCGTTATTAATCTTAATACGAAAATCGATTCAAACAGAATTTTGAATAGATAAATTTTCAGACACGCAAATACCGATAATAATGACGGCGAGTGGTTATGGCGTTAAACCAAAACAAATATTACCAATGTCCCCCACTCCCCACTCCACATGCCCCATATCCATACCCCATCCAATGTCTGTCTATTTTCTGTGGACTAGCAGAACAAACTTTGGGGCAACACTCTCATATTTTTGTGGCCCCATGCATTTTTAATCAACTTCGCGCTTGCTTTTTCGGCCATTAGGCCGTCAAAAATGCCAAACGGAAATAATCGGTTTGCCGCTTGATAAATGTCAGTTTTATTTTTTTTTTTGGTGCACGACAACGGGGCAGTGTCAGGGGTGGGGGTGGTGGCAAAAGCAACGCCAACAACAAGATGGCCGCAGAGGCGGAACTTGTTAATTTCCGACAATACCAGAGTACTGCGGGTTTACTTAGTCATTATCGTGGCCCGTCTCTTGCAAATGGCAAAATCAATTTGTTTTTCAATTTTAATTGCAATATCGTTTAGGTACCTTCAATTTTGTGGGTGTTGCTCCCACATGCACCCCCCTCTCGGCCATCATTCTTCGCTACTTTAATTACATTTCAGCGTTTGTTCGCTTCACATGTCACTTAAATGTCAAATGCAAGTCGCCTTGTACTCTGTCCTCGGGGACCATCGAAATTAACGTTCCAAAACATCAAACTAATGTCAATGTTTATGTCTCATGTTTTTGCTCTACGCTCCTGCAGGACACCCGTGTCCTGGCCTTGACACGAACATTTATTTTACTCACTTATTGACAGATAGTTGCACACACTTTAGTTGGTCAATTATGCCGCACTCTACATACATTTTTCGTATACCTTGCTGCACATCCACTTAGTGCATTTAGCTGGCTGGCTACGTGACACCGCTCCAGTTGATATCCAACTTAGTTTGATATTCTTTTTTTTATTTGTGTGCTTAATGGAAAACTGTGCCAGTTATACCAAATGGCAGGCACTTAATGATCGTTTATATCTAGGCTAGATATGTCGCTAGATGTGAACTCATCTGCGGAGCCGGACTCAATTGCCCTGGCCAATTGGTCGTAATTTTAGTGGAGGCCTATTTAGGTTCTACACACTTAAGAAATAAGTTAAAGGCGGTTAATTGACTATGAGAATGTAGCAGGGTATGATTAAATCTAAATTGTGTGTATTTAAAGATGCAATATTTATTGAATATAGTTATTAATAGATCAGATTGCTCTATAGTAGAAGCATAACAAAAATACTTTGCTTCGATAGCTAACCTCTTACGCTTAATTTCTTTTTATTTTAAGACTTTGCTAAGTTATCAAGTCTTCAAAAAAAAGATTAGAGATTATCTTAGTCAAGCCGAGGGCTACGTATCCTTGTAGACCTGAGTGAAATTCACGTCTTTTAAATTTGACTTGAAGTTTAAGAATTAACTGATTGCAACTATTAAAGCTATAAGATATAAAAGTCCGCTGTTATTAATTATTTGTCAAAATGTTGATGAGTTTTTTTTAGCTGTATGATTGAGTAAAAATCTGTATAAATACAGGCTTTCATCTAGATAGTTTCAAAACTAAGTGACTAATTTTCATAAAAAAGACTAATTTTGACAAAATTTTTAAATAATTTATTATACGTTTAAAATTCGAATTTAGACTTTTTGTGTCTACGTATATAATTATATTCTGCGTCATAATTGACATTGTTTGACCACAGACTGTGAAATGCAGATGAGAGTTTCTTATTATTATCATTCCTATTTGTCTATTTCACATTTTGATTTCACTTAATTTGGTATGCATTAAACAAATGGCAACAGTCACGACTGCAACTAATATTCTTCATTCATGTTCCCACATCAATTCTACTGCATCTGCTGTATGTCGACTTTCTAAGAAATCTGCAGTGAGCATTAACATTTCCGCTACAATATAAATTATCATCAATATTAATGACAGGAAGATTCCCCATTGCTGCGCAGAGCTCGATATGGCCAACATGCTGGGTGAAGTCAGCTTTATAAATCCACTCATCGGACCCCTATGAAGCTGCACACAGTAAGCCCCCGATTGATCCCCTTGCCTCCAGCTGTGGCAGTGCCCAAAAGCTGTGCAACACATGCCACATGCCAGTATCTTTATCTGTCTCTCTCTCCTATCTTTATCTCTCTCTCTCTCTCTCTCTGTGCTTCTCGTTGCCGTGAACATGAAGTCGACTTTTTGCGTTACAACAATTGACATAAATGCCAAGAGAGGATATTACCAATTGCCTTAAGCCAATTGTGTCATGAATACGCAGCAGAAGCAGCAGCAGCAGCAGAAGCAGCAGCAGCAGCAGCAGCAGCGCCAGCTGACGTCTATGATGATGTTTAGAGCGGCAAAATGGGGGGGATGTGGGTTAAACTAAGGATAAGGATAACAATGACGTTGCCTGAGCGCACACAATGAAGCTTATAAACGAAATTCAATAGCTGAAAATCGGCGTACCATCTGTGCTCCAAGGGACTATTTACAATCGAATCGAATGCAAGAGAAAGCTACCAGCTTCCAACTATTTTTCAAACTGACAGATCGTTATGGCATTATGCATTGTGCGACAATTTTTGTTGTCATAACCACCTCCAGCCACCTTTACTGTTCACCTACTCCGACCCTCTCAGCTTCTCTCTGCTGCTTCTGTATTCGTTCTTTCAATTTCCGGACGTGCCTCTGTTTGAGACGCAGCATCAAGAAGATAACCCACAACCCAGCCCAGCTTATTACACTTAGCTGCAAATTTCGCATCTGTTTGCAAACGTTAACCCATTAAATTGCAGAAACTTCGCTTACAATTACTAACTTTAAGACATCTGACTTTAAGACTGCAATGATTTTCAAATGAAACTTAAAAAGGATTACAAGTTATTTGTGGCAACTAGTGGCAATTTCGATAACCAGCAAATTAATTATTTGACTTAGTAATCATAGTCTCTACATAGAACATAGCATATTTGATGAATACATTTGCATATAAAGAGAATAAAATAAAAACTTTGGAAGAGTCTAGAAATCCGCTGGGATAATTTTTTTTTATTACTTTATAACAATATCAGTTTTTTAATTGAAAAATGTATTAAAATAACTTACATAAAAATGTTCTCCAAATTAATGTAATAAATATCTTTAAGACCGTTTAAGACAATGCTGTTAATAAATGTTTTAAGAAAGGTTGCAGAATATTTATGGGATAAGAAAAAATATAGTAGTATATATTAGTTATCTTCTCATATTAACTACGACTGGAACATTGAACATTTATAGAAAGATACTTATTTGGTGAAAAGAATGAAAACTTCTCTGGTATTTTCATAAAATATATTTAAATATTCTTTTGCGCCAAAAGTTTCCATTTGGCCAGAAGGGGACGAGGGAAAAAGCCCCATTAAACTTTGTGCTACCGTTTCCGTGACTTTCTTAAGTGCCTAAGTGACATTAAAGTTGCACGACAAAACCCACCCAACCCACTGAAAGCCGTTTCAGACATTTATTGATTTTAAAATGCAATGGCAGCAACGGTTGTCTGGCTGCAATATGCCATTTCGAATTTTAGCCTTTTACCAGTCGACTAACATTCTCTTTCTGTCTTTCTTTTTATATTTTTCTCTCTGCCATTTCTTTTACGCCTTAGGTTACAAAATGTCTCGTCCTATATGCAGGAATCGTCTAACTGGCGCTGATGTCGATGAGACGCTCTGCAGCGTTGCTAATCACCCGGAGCCATCGGTGGTGCCATGTAATACACACAGCTGTCCGCCGCGGTAAGTACAGCTCTGACAGTTGCCCAAACTCCCTAAGCTACTCTGCTACCTTCAATGCCACAATCCCCATACCCTCCTCCTCCATTCGCAACCCTCCACTTTGCCAGAGTCCACCTGTCCAGCTATCAATTTAAATGGCGTTGGTTATCGTGCGCACGTTTTGATTGCCTACCCCGGCTCTATTATCGCCCAGTCTGTGTCTCTGGTTGTCTCTGCAACGGTGTAGGTTACATTCAGTATGCCTGGCTCTGTGCTTCGTGCACCGTGCTCCGTGCTCCGTGCTCCATGCTCCGGGCTGTCTTGGGTTGTCTTTTCAGTTTACCCCCTACCCGCTCTTTATTTATCGTTTTGTGACATTTTCGAAAACCGAACCGAAACTTTACACCAATTTTGCGAGTGCCTCGCGCCCAGCGCCTCAAATTCTAATCTCCGTTCAGTGCGGTTGTCCATTGTTGCTGTTGATTTTCCATTTGAATACCCTGTTCAATGGGTAGAGTGTAGAAGGAGTCAGAAGTCTATAGAAAAGCGAAAAGACAAACATTTGACAATATAAATACAAAATAAATTATAGATATACAAATAAATCTGTGTCTCAATAAGGATAGTCGAAGTCCCTAGTAACTTGTAATCATTAAACTATTAAGTTCAATAGTTAAAAATAAAAATTAATTTTTTGAATAATAAGCAAGATATAATTTTTGTGAACTTTTTATTAAGTTATTTTTGTATTAGTTGTAAAAATTATGTTAATTAATCGAGTCTGTTGTCAAGCCTACGAGTCAGCTAAGAGATTATGTAAGTAAGACTAACTCTAATTAGTATAAAGGCTTCGAAAAATAAAAGCTAAGAAATGCCATGTTCAACTACAAATATCTCAAGTATTTGCCATCTGAATATGTGCTCAGATTCAGCTGAAAGAATATTTAAGTTATAATAACTTTATTTGGTGTTTAGATTTTGCATAACATTAGCTAATAAATTTGTTATACAACAATAAATACGTCAAAATGAAGTTCAATACACATTTGTTTAGATCAGAAATCAGATATTACAGGGCATTATCCAGTCGAGCACTGCTTAATTGCTTCGTTTTTGCTCGTCTATGTTGCTCTCTGGCATTCCGACTCCTTATTGCTGTTCGCGGCTTTGGGCCGCCTTCTCCGTCGTTTGGGACATCAATTATTGGCCGTGATTTTGGCTGTCTTGAGGTTTCTGTTTCTGGCAGCGCTTACTGCAGCATTGGGGATCTGCTAATAGCTAGCTGGGGCTCTGTCTCGCTGCCAAAGATAGCATTGTCTGTTTGCCAGAGACTTATGATAGTTGTTAGTTATGCATGAGCAATACAATTGAGCTGCTTTGTACGAGAGCAATTGCCAGAGCTGCCAAATAGCGCAAGATAGTCGAGATAGCAAAGGATTGCAAATGTAGTCTAGACATGTGAGGTGCTTGTTTAATTGAGTATGTAACAAGCAAGATTAGTTTAACTGATAGAATTTCAAACTTAAAGCTTTTAAGTGATATATTAGTAAGAAACAATTCAAATTATATAAGGTATAATATTTTTAATGTTTCCTGTGAAGTGTAACATTTTTTAAAACATATTTTTAATGTTTATTTTTTGGTTTTTTAAATAATTTAAGCTGTAATTTCTCTATATATAATATTTAAGTAATAGCAGAAAATTAGTTGTCAATTTATAAAATATTTTCAAATATTCACTGTAACTGAAAATAATTTTAAAATTTAATTATTCTTTTGGATTACAACTAGAGTTTTAGTATGTGAAAAATCTAGGTGAATAGGCGCAGAGTTAAAAATCAATTTTAGACAACTTTGGCATACATTATTAGAATTTTGACAGCATTTTTATTTGTTAACATAAATAAATGCTCATTCCTCTTGGCGTAACTAGATAATTCAATTTATTTTCATTTATTTATTTTGTTTATTCCAATCTAGTACACAAACAGTTCGTTAGGTATTTGCATAGTATTATATTTAAATTAGATTACTTCAGAACAATTTGAGAATTTAATGGGGAATGAATAACTGTATACATTGAAGTTAACCGAGCTGGTAATAAAATGGGAAATGATTCCCTCGCTCTAAAGAGAATAATTTGTATAGTAACCTATGTAAATTGTTTCAAATATCTCATGGCAAATTGTCTTCATTTACTGACAACTCAATCTTTGTGTTGCCCCATTCCCCCACCTCACGACCTGCAAATGATTCAGCCAACTATATAATTTGTCTGCATTAAGCGCCATGCACTTTAGTGTCTAACATTATATCAAATAGAGGGCGTCGACGCTTTTTTGCTGTTTTCTGCTCCTTCTTCCTTTTTTTTTATTTATTTTTTTATTTTATAGCTTAACCGCAGAGGCGGTCAGCTGGCAACTTGTTTTCGAAACAATTTAGTTGAACTAATTCAAACAAAAAACAAAAAAATAAAAAATGAAAATAAAAAACGCCCGCGCAAGTGGCAGTCTACTACACTCTATGCCGTAGTTGTAGGATACTCTAACACACTTGTCCACCTCTTCCGCAGTTGGATAACCGACGATTGGAGCACTTGCAGTCGCCTCTGTGGGCACGGTTACCGTGAACGGATGGTTGTCTGCGCCGAGGAGACCAACGGCATCAAAACGAGGGTAAGCGAAACTGAAAGGCACAAGTTGCCATGTTGCCACGGTCAGAAAATACGAAAAGTGTTGGAATGCAAGTGGCTATTACCAAAGTGCCGCCCACTCTTAAACGCTGATAATTTTGCATAAAAAGTGGCGAGTCGACTCAACAGCAATATACACGTGCATACACACTGAGCAGACATATTATTATAACCATGTTTCACACACACTTCTTTTTCCATTCCATCTTTTTGTGTCTTGCCTCTATTGGTAACAGGTTGCAGATATGATGTGCCGCACTCCGAAGCCGCCAACACAGGAGACCTGCATTATTGAGGAGTGTCCGCACTGGGAGGTGGAGGACTGGACCGGTGTAAGTACTGTAACAACAAGAACAACAACAACAACAGTCACAACAAGAACAACAACAACTCGTGTAATAATCATGCACTTTTTGCCGGCACAACGCAGACCAAACTGAACTCAAGTCGTAGACATCACGTGGTTGATGACGCAGACGGAGACCGAGACGGAGACGGAGACGGGACCGAGATGTTGACGAGAGGCCGTGTCTGGCCACCGTGTATACTTAGCTAAATGTTCAGACGGCTTCTAGTTTCATATGCCCTAACAGAGGAACTAGGGTACATTAGTTGACCTAATCTAATGTTGGCATCATTTTAGGAATGAAATATAAGTCTAAATTATCAAATTGTACATTAGTTGACCCTGGGCATACTGGATATCTGGCATTATTATACAAATGAACTGCAAGTTTGAAGATGAACAAATAACACATTTCTAAAGCTTTATCATTTTTTAATTAACAAAATTTAAGCAAGTAGTATCTGTAGGTAAGCACAGACTTAGATGGTCTCTTGACATGAAAATTATTGAATTCGTGCAAAAATCTGAGTTGATGGAAGAATTATCGCAGTGCATAAGTCCCCTCAATAATAATAAATAATAAAAGCAAGAGTTGTTTAGGGCTGTGGATCTTATTATTATGTTCGAATTCAGAGAGCATTCTCAATACAAACAGAAAAGTAAATTAACTTATATATTACATTCTTTACCTTACTTCTTCACAAATTTCTTCAAATTATCATTAGCTTAATATTAAAATTGTGTAAAAGTACTTAAAATCCAAATTAATACAAATCTCATAGCTAATATCATTTTCTTTTCGATTTCCTCAATTTTAAGAGGAAACATAACCCATAAAGTTGCCTCAAAAATCAGCAAGGGTGAAATTATTTCAAATACTCGATGGCCATCGAAATTCAAAGATGACTTGTTTAGCATATTAAAGTTGTATGATTTTGTTTTGTGGTTGGTTACCTCTTTTTACAATTAAAACAAGTGTTTTCAAGTTAGTTAATATCAATCCAGAATTAACTTTTAAAATATGTATAAATTAAGACAAATACTTTACTTAAAGGACATTTAAGGCTCAGCGCTTTAGTTTTATCTTCAAATATGTACATTAAAGTTGTATATGTGCATATATTCTAATACATATTTAAATAGAGAATATATATAGAATTAACACAGAGAGCATTTAAGTTTCGGATCGTTAGTTTTTACGGTGTTTTCGTTGTGGTGTTTTTTGCAATTTACTTTGCTTGCTGGCTCGTAATAAGCCGCTAGACTCAAGACGGAATGAAGCCTCTTCCCGGTTATAGCCGTTCAACTTAATCAACTTGCCGGTGGTAGCTGCTGCTTAAGTTTGTCTGGCCACAAGTACCTCCGTACCCCTTTCTCCTCCTCCTGTGTGTCCTCTACAAGCATACGCTATTTACACCCAACATTTCCGTCGTATCGAGTCCATTTCGCTGCTGTTCATTTAAAGTGCAAGTTTATTAATGTGCGACTCGATTTCTATACATATATACATATATATGTATTTTTATATATATATATATATATATTCTGTATATATGTGTGTGGTGTAAACTTAGCGGCTGGTTTAGGGGTTGTTGCACATGCCAGGGGTGTCAAGTTTATGTGTTGCTTAATTGAATTGTCTAGAGTTTGGATTTTATTTGTTTTCATTTTCGCTGAATGTTGGTCAACATTGTTAGCCTTTTGTTCTGTGTGTGTTTTTTTTTTAATTTTATTTTTTTACGTACGTTAGGGGCATATAGGATAGTAGTGCCTGCCCAGCTGGTTTCATGTGTATTCCCTGCCACACTTAAGCTTGACGTAAGCCAAAGTGACTTTTATAGGTTTTAATTCAAAGTGGATTACAATGTTTGAAAATAATGAGCTCAAATTCAGCCTATTAAGAACTTTATCAACTAACAACAAGAGAAACAAGAATTAAAAGTTTGCAAAAAATTTAATGGCTTGCATGTTAATGGCAAACAGGACGAGTATTCTCGAGATGCAATCGTAAATAAAAGACGAGTTATCGAAAGCCGACGAGAGAAATACCCTTGCTGTTGTAGGGCAGCGGAACGAATATCTTCTATTTTAACTGATGATGTTCGATAAGAACTATAACATAAAGTTTTCGGATTTTAATTGATAGCAAAATTAATCTTTTAGTTTCTGATTTTTATTAGAATGATGTCACTTATGACAAACTAATTCTGCTTCAGAAAACTCATTTCTCGCCATTTTACATATTAATGCTAATCAAGAATATGTAAATATAATACCAAAAGTTACATTTTTCGTATTTAATTCATAATATCATGTGGAAGGGCATTAGACCGGCCAACCAACCAGCCAGAGAGCCTATTATAAAACACATTTAATGTTTCTGCACATTAATAAAATAAGTATGCACATCATATATGCCACAAAATTAAGCGCCATTAAAATGAGATGATATGTAACAAAAGGAGGTTGCAGGAGGCTGCAGGGGGTAGTAGATGCATAAAAGTGGGGAGGTTGTGAGGGGTTGTAGATAAACAATGAGTTAAGCCACTTGAAAACGTTGCGTTACGTTACGTTACACATACGCCGCGTTTAACCGGCGACTGACAAAACGCAAACAATATGAAAATTTGCATTTATATGCGTGAGCGCGTGCACAAAGAATTGAACTGGGGGGTTTGGTGAATGGAAAGGGGGTAGCGTGTAGAACTTACTCGCCTGACCAAGCCCATGCAGTGCTGACAACCTTCCCCACCCCCCACCACCCCCAAAAGGGAGGTGGGCCAAATGGCCACTTTTACTTTCACGACAGCAGTTCGTCATCGCTCGGTTTTTGTGCCAGCTCGTCAGCTTTTGTGCAAACAAATGAATTTTTATTGCGGCCCTCAGTGAAACATATTGCAATAATTTATAATGCTTATGGATGTTAATGCTACCCCCATCCCAATCTCTGCCTTTCTGGTCCACAGTGCTCCGTTTCGTGCGGGCAGGGCATCCAGATGCGCGGCGTGGAATGCAAATCGACGGATGGCAGCCTGAGTGCCAAATGTGATCCACTAACCAAGCCGGGTAGCATGCAGCAATGTTCGACGGGTATTCACTGTGATGGTGGCGGCGGCGGCGGATCGGGTGGCAGTCAGAATAAGGGCGGCGGCACCATCATTGTTGGCAGCAGTCGCTCCCTGAATGAGGTAAGCGTTTTTCTTTTCTTTTTTTCGGCAAACCCAACCCCAAAAGAACTAAATAATCTCAATTAATTCGTATTTATAGCGGTCCGAACGACACATGGACAGCTCGGATCTGGATGAGGAAGATGATGATGAGGATGTAGATGAACAGGTCGAGGATGTGGATGACATGGAATCGGGTCAGGATACGGACGATGGCGAGGGCCTCTCCTATGCCGATCAACCACTACGCTATGCTCATCATACCCAGAGTCGATTGCATCACGAGACGCCGGAGGAGCCACGCACCATGCGTCTGATGAGTGGCAGCTCCAGCAAGAATCACAATAATGCCAGAACAGGTGCAAGTGGCGGCACAGATGTGCCATCACTGGATCCCAGGTGAGTCTGTTGAACATGGCTAATTCAATTTATTATTTATTGCAAGACTTATTTATTGCAAGATTTAATTAAAATGTCAGTTATCAAGTATCAAGTAAGTTTGCCCCAGTTGAAAAGGAAGCAGCTTGGCTCAACTTGTTTAAGTTGTTTGGCAGACCTTAAAAAATAATATTTAATGAGCACATCCTTTGCTAGGAGAATTCTATAATCACATATAAACATAAAATCCCGGTGTGAATTAGCCAAAGCTTTGGGAAACTTCTAACTTTGTTTGACTTAACCTTTGAAAATCGGCTTAGTTTTGACTAAAATTCGTTCTGAATTGAAAAAAAAACAGGCTGTATATTTTATATGTATACTTAGAACTCCAATATTAACTTATGTTATTAAATATTAGTGTTTTAAGACTCACGTTGTCTTAGCCAGTCTTTTGTGAATCCGGTCAAGGCACTGCTCGCATACGTCTGGCTGCCTAAGTGGTTAACAATCCATCATTACTCAGACTCCGACTCAGACCTCCAGCCAGGATTCGCTTGACATAATTCAACTGTAGCCCAAGTGCGAGTGAAGACTTCCTCCCACCACTTTGCCGTCTTCTCTAGCGTATATTGCATTTTGCTTTGGAGCTTTGCTTTAGGCCGTCTTCTCATGACTTCAGCTTAAGCACTTGGCTTACAAGACCTTACAAGCAGAACAAACACTTGCATATGCATACACACACACTCACACACACACTTATACACACACAAGATTGACTATTGCCACGTCGTCTCCTGTGTGTCTTCCTCATAATGTCCTTGAGCCGTGTCGACACCTAAAATTAAGGCTATCGACAACGACATCATCATCATCATCATCATTAAGAACACGAAACTGCTCGAGTAGCTTGTAAGTACAGTAAAGTACGCCTAATGACAATTAAAGTGCTGCCATCGCTGCTTTCTCGCTGCTTTGTTGATGTTTATTGGAAAGCGATAAAGTAGCCGCGATAAGCTGTCCAATTTAGTCGTTGTGTGGAGCAGTTGTGTTTGTGCCAGTGAATATAAACCAACACTTTAATTAGCCAATGCGATATAGCCGAGTATGGGAACATCTAATAAAGTCGCTACGAGCTTGGAGCTAGCTAAATCAAATGCTTTTAACTGTTAATTGGTGTGTGGGGAATACTGAGTGTAGTTTACCAAATAATAAATTACAACTCTGACTGTTCAGCGCTCTCTCTCTCTCTCTCTCTCTCACACACTCTCTCCCCGTCTATTTCTATCCTTGATTGAGGGTATTTCAGTTTTGCTAAAGTATGTGCAACGCTTTTAGTTAATAGTCAGTCTTGATCAGGATAATTAGATGAGTAGGTGTGTTTTTAATTTAAGCTCTCCAGCTATGATATATATATATATATATCGATTGATAGGCTATATTTGTGTATAACAAAAACAAAATATTTATCACAAAAATTAACTTAGAAATCTTACACCATATAATATGACTCTCATAGGTTATATGAAAGTTATTAATTTTTATAGCTTATATATTTTAACCAATTTGAATTTGTTATAATATAAAGAGCTGCTCTCTTAATGTAAATAGAATTTTAACAACTATTAGAATACTCACGATTTTTAAATTAAAGAGTATTTAAATGATGTCATGTAAAAGTATTTTTTTTTTGTTCGTTGTTATTTATATGGCTGTGTTGTACTCAAGAAAATTAGTCAATGTAAACATGAGCGACTTGGGATGTTGCCTAGTTGGGAGGCGTACCGAACTTAAGTACTCAATCGACTTGAGTATATATCCGGTACTACTTAGAAATTTCTGAGAAATGATGGCTGACATATTTATGCAGTGTAACTAATGTCGTAAGTCATGTACATGGCAGGAAATGACAAGGTCTATCGTCTAATCAGTTGTGCAATCAATATAGTATTTAGTATAGCAGAGCAGCAAACTTTAATGTGAAATTAGTTGTAATTGGTGCTTGGCTAATATATATATTAAATGGGGACACATCTTGGCATGTAATAGCCTATCCGCTAGTAATTTCCCACGACATTTTTTTTTTTTATTTAATGCATTTCAATTAAAATACTTTCTTGGCATACAATTTTAAATACCATGTATAAATCGATATTTAGAGCAATAATTTTCTTTTCAGTTTTCAATTCAATTTATTCTCTTCGTGGGAGTTTAATTTTGACTACTACAAAAACGTGCGATTTTTGTTTTGTGTCAACAGAGCTAAAAATGTTTAGAATTCAGCAAACGTACTCCATAAAAGAAATTTATAGAAATTTTATGCTTAAAACTTGCAATTCTCGCAATATAATGAAATTTGACTGTAGACTATTCAAACATTTCGTGAGCCTTTGTTGATTCACCTGACATTATCAATAAGTCTCTTAGCTATATAAATATTGACAAATTGCCTGTAGCAAGATTTCACGCCTCTTTTTCGTTCCACAATGTGTCGTGCATTGACCCAAGGTCCAGACCGAGCACATCTCAAAGTCATAATGGGGGGGAAGTCAAAAAAACAAACTGCCGCTTTTTTATTATATATTTTGCTGAGAGGGCAATTCAACTTATTTGTGTATAGAGTATAGATACGATAGATAGTATCTGCTGGGCACTAAACTGAAACTATTGGCGGCCTGTCGACTGTCGCCTGCCGCCATAAAGTCGCGTCTTGGTGCCGCCAAAAAACCTTGGCCTCTCTGTATGTGTGCGGCACAAGGAGATGTGAGATGCGCTGGCGAATCGCCAGACGAACAAACAAACGAACGGAAAAAAGACAACGGCAACCCCAACAATAGCAATAACAACAAGAGCGCAAACAAAACTTCCAAACGTTTTGGGTTGCCACTTGGCCTACGCGGCGTATGAGGAACACTGTCAGGCGCCGGTTATGAAATCAAGCAAGCGACCTACTTCAAAGATCTTTTCGAGGCTGCTGCTTTAGCACTGGCGCCACTTTAATTCGCATGATTTTCTGTGGCTGCAATTTGACTACAAATCAATAAGTGACGACAAGCAGAGAAATTTGTCAGTGTTGTGGAAGGAGCAGGAAGAGTAGGAGGAGAAGCTGTTTGCTGTGGCCTGCCCCTCCTGCTGCTGCTGCTACTGAGGGGTCAGAAAACTATGTGCTGCGTGTGCCAGGCTCTTCTATTGACTGTCAATGCGGTCATAAAAACCACTCCGGCCAACAAACAATGCCCAATGCTACAACACCAACACCAACAATAATATATAGCTGTTGAATAAGTTCCATGTCTCCTGCAATTGTTTGCAGGCTAACTGTAGAAATACCCTGTAACTAGTTATTTATGGTTATTCGTTTATTGAGTAACTTTTTTGTTTGTTATGCGATTGCGGTGCATTTGTCAGGATGTATAATTGAATTGCTAACATTTTTATAGTATATTAGTTAGATAATTGGATCTACGAGAGAGATCGCGTTGAGGTCTTCTATCTTTCCTAGGATACTGCGTCTTCTTTGTAGTGCCAGTACTAGACTATATCTGTGCAACTGAAATTTCTATTATATATTTTGAATGCACAATGAATATAATTTGTTTGACTGTGTTTGACTTATTGTTGAAAAGGCGTGATTAAACCCAAATTTAAAATGTAAATATACGTAAATATACAATAAAATATTAATTGGTATTAAAATGAAATTTGGGCTAAAATATATATGTACCAAACTATAGCGGAATATATTGAAAACTGAATACAAACTTTGAAGCTTTGGCTTAATACGATTAAACTGTGTGCAGAGGCTGTGAGTGCCATTTTTGAAGACAAATTGTCTATATCAGTACCATATAATGAGTATATCATAATAATGAGATTGTTACAAGCCATTGAGACTATGTTAATCAATTAATAAATTATTATAGATTTCAGGTAATGTAACTAATTTATATTAATTTGTTAATTACATTTTGTTTACAAATATATAAATATTATGTTTTTCTTTCATATTTCTAAATTTTGCAAGTCTTTACTATCCTTCTCAGACACTTTCACGCCTTCGGGATATATCTATTGGCGATGAGTGTCGGCAAACAAGTCATAGAACACAGTTGTTGGGGTCTCTGCCAGCGGGCGGCTTAATAAATTTGATTCGAATGCTGCGTGGCATGAAATGAAATACAATGTGTAAAACGTGGCCGTTGACTATTGTTGCATCACATTTGTATAGCTGTCAAGTGACGAGAGAGAGAGTGAGAAAGAGAAAGAGAAAGGAGAGGAAATACGGTTCATAGTTTAGGTTGTTGTAGTTGCCTCCTTTTATGTGCTGTGCTCAGCTATTTGTTAGCCAAACATAAAGCTCAACTTTATGGTTTTAGTTTCAATAAAACACAGCATTGCAGTCTGAGATTTAAATTGTGTTGTTTATATTTCTATATGTGTTCTGATGTTAGCTCATAGCTCATAGTTAAATATGATTTAAATATTTGTAATTTGTTGCAATAATCCTGAGCATTGCAGTCTGACACTTAAAATATGTTTATTATAATTCTTGTAGCTCGTAGTTAATAGTTAAATTTGATTTTGTATTAATTCAAATTTATCTTTTGAAATAACAAATATGAACGACTATTATTATTATTGTTCATATTCTTTTATCTAAGACATAATCTTAAATATATTCAATTTATAACAATTTTTTTGTCATCCTTTTATTTCTCCTGTAGCTTCATCAAAGACACAGATTGGTCATCCTGCAGCGTTACCTGCGGCGAGGGCATCAGACGTCGTGCTCATAAGTGTAAAATCTTTCTGGAATACTCACGCACAGTGGCCACTGTGAATGACACACTGTGCGAGGGCAACAAGCCACACGATGAGGTTGAGCGGTGCGTGGAGGATCCCTGCATGCTGCCCTCTCATGGCTATGACGATCAGTTTCCCCGTGACTCCATCAAGGTGGGCGTCTCCGAGCCGGGCAAGACGTATGTGTGGCGTGAACAGGGCTACACCTCCTGCAGTGCATCCTGTTTGGGTGGCGTGGAGGAGCTGATCATCAATTGTGTGCGGGAGGACAATGGTCGGGTTGTATCCCCCTTCCTCTGCTCGCAGGAGACCAAGCCGGAGGCGCGGGTGCGCACCTGCAACGATCGACCATGTCCGCCGCGCTGGAACTACTCAGACTATACGCCCTGCTCGAAGAGCTGCGGCATTGGCATCAAGACACGCGAGGTGCAGTGCATCCATGAGGTAACGCGTGGCGGCGAGAACACTATGGTGGTGCCCAACAGCATGTGTCCTCAACCACCGCCGGCCGACAGGCAATACTGCAATGTGCTCGACTGCCCGGTGCGCTGGGAGGTGGGTGAGTGGTCAAAGTGCTCCCATACCTGCGGATATGGCATCAAGGATCGCAAAGTGGAATGCAAACAGATAATGGCCCAGGAGCATAAGATTGAGCGACCCGAATCGATGTGTCCCAGCGTCAAGCCGCCAGATAAGAAACCGTGCAATGTGAAACCATGTCCGCCCGAGGATCCCAAGCCCGTCATTCAAATCAGTAACTCGACGCACATTCAGCACGATCCAAAGAAGACAAAGATTACATTGAAAGTGGGTGGAGCGGGTGTTGTTTTCTTTGGCACCCAGGTGAAAATCAAGTGTCCCGTTAAGCGCTACAATCGCACCAAGATCAAGTGGAGCAAGGATCACAAGCCGCTGGTGCGTTCACGCAAGTTTAAGGTGTCCAAGAAGGGTGCACTTCGCATCCTGGATATCACGTTCCGCGATGCGGGCATCTATTCCTGTCATGCCGGACTCAGCTCCGCAGAGATTCACATTGAGGTCAAGGCGAAGCCCGGACAGCAGGCCGAGGAGCTGGAACGCCAGGAATCAGGTGCAGTTCTCATCAGCATAAATTTTGAAAATGTTAACCCAACTCTTAAACTGTTTTCCCTGTCGCATATCTTTAGATCGCTTGGTACGTGAACGCAGCGGCACGGAGGCACTTACCTCAGCGGACATGACGTCACCAACGAGTGGTGCCACATCGGGTGGAGCGGCAGCTATGGGCGGCCCTGATGGCGGCCCTAATGGGTAAGTAACGACAGTCACTTTTCTGACCTTATGCCCAAAACAAAAAACTTTTCCCTTTCAACTTTTTACTTTGAAAGAGTGGCACAGAAATTGGGAAAATATGCGAACTAATTAGGCAAAAGCGCAGGTAAAAGCAGTGAAAAAAAAAACAAATTTTTACACAGGAGTTAGATATAGTATGGATGTGACAATATGGACAGGAATATCTATAGATATAACTAGAATATATATAGAGAAAGGAAATGTTTAAGTTAATTAAATATAAATAAATCACTTCTAGTAAAACGATGTATGTGTTTCAACAAATGTTTTCCTAATCTTGTTATAAGTAACGAAATTTTAAATACAAATAGAAGTGAATATAATATACACAAATCGTTTTAAGTATTCACTTTTTCTAAATCTTGATATGCTAATAAACCGTATCTGAAATCTTCAAAGGTTTAATAGTTGCAGCATATTACATAAATGACAAAATTTAATGTAAATAATTACTGAAAGAAAATAAAAATTATTGTATTTAGAGCAGAGCCTTCTATATTCTCTCATTACTTAATAGTCCTTAAATTCACATATAACTTGACCAAACTAAGCAGCTATGGGTGTTCATATTTTACTGACTTGAGTGCTATTGTTCCATGAAATATTAAGTTTTCTTGTGACGTCAACTTTGTGTGGCCTATTATGGATAAAAGGTTTGTAAACCTTAAAATAACGGCTTATTCCCCTTAGTGTCCATTAAAAATGTATTACAAACTGGTCAAATGTTTATAAAAGACAGAAGCTGGCATTTTTTATTGTTATATTTATACAAGTTTATTACGCCATTTCTTACCATTTATGACGAGTAAAGTAAGGTAAAGTAACATTTATGTTCTGTGTGCTACAGACTTAACATATTTGCAGACATTTATAACATATGCATTTAGTGCAAGCAGAAGGACGAACTATTTCTGATACTTACAATATAACACTGTTTTTAAACTACATTTTAATTATAGGATTTATCAAATCAGCTAGATTCTGTTTCAAGACAATTGGTTATAAGTACAACAATATGAAATCTCAATTAAGAAAAAACTTATTATAAAAATCAAATTATATTATGCGACGAGTTGAAGTGTTAAAATACCTGAATATAGCTTAAATTTGATTTTATCTTTTATCTGTTCTGTTTTGATAGCAGCAGCCATATACACCGCCATAGATATTATAATTTTTAAATTAGTTTATTAGAATGTGTTGCATTAAACATTTCTATTAAACAGTTGCATTAAAGGATCCCTTGTTGGGTTTTTTTAATAATGCAATTTTAATGTAATTGATTCGCCTACAAATTCGCTTCGGTATGTTTCTATTTCAGCTGTAGCTGAGTTGCCCAAAAGCTGCAGAGCTTAAATAGTTTAAGATTGCATTAAGACTTGTCCGTTTGTAGTTCGGTTGCTGTCTGGGCTCCTTTGGCAATGACTATGACCATTTGGCCTTGTCTTGCTTATCTGTCTGCTGCTTCCTCTTGTGGCGCACCATGTCGTATACAATATGCGCTTCCCATTCGCAGTGCTTGAGTGCTAAATGCTGGCTGGTCAGTTATGCGCTTGTTTCCTGTCTTGTCGGTATCTGTGCACTGTTTCGCATTTCCCACACCCCGTTCCCCCAAATGGCGAACACTTGACGCTACCTTTCGCTCCACTCCCGCCCCTCTCGATGCTCAACAGTGCGTATGCGTGTTATCGCCTTCGAAGTGTTGCATGCCACACACCTCTGCACATTTACATGTACTTGCTTAGCACTACAATTCTAGTAAAAACAATAGCAACAAATTCTAAGTAAATTTCATGGTTACTTAAATGTGTTTTACCTCAGCAATGATTACCTTTCCCATCCAGCAGCATTACCCGTTTCCGGCCCCGCAGCTCCCTTGAATGGGACAGCATTTAAATGGGGAGTATTGACATAATAAATAAAGCTATCTACATGAACACTTCCATCTTAAATGCTCTCTTTGCCTGAACACTTAATTTAAATTACAATAGACTTAAGCCATTTATTTCCATAAAAATAATTATTTTAGAAGTAAATTGTTGTATTAATTATAACTATTATTATTATTCTTATTGCTTGCGAAATCAATATGATAAGAAAGTATTTTGTATTTGGTTTTTTCTATATATATTTTATTTAAACATTTATTGTGCTTGGAAATATAATTTGCGCATGTTTTTGTGGTTGGGCATCTTAAATAATCCCAGTCCATGCAACATATATGTTTCACCAATTTTGCAATTAAATACCCCAAGCAAATATTTTTCCACATACTTCATCAGTTTCTACCTTATGGATTTTATTGAAATTCATGAAAATACTTTAAAAGCCACTCAAATAACTTTGTATTACGGGTTGCCGTACAAGTTTGCAATTTTTCGGAAAAGAATGATAAAACACACATTTGAAAATAAAAATTGTTAAATGAGTTTCCATTCCGTTGGATTGAAGATATAATTTGATAGATTTAATAGCTTGGAATATCTGAAAACCTCGTTTTAGTTTCGGTCTCAATTCAATCAATCAGAACAATCCAATTCTATTTCTACAGCTAAACCACTGCTAATAAGTTTGAATTTTATAAATACGCGTTTGTTTTCCGATGGGGAATCAGAGCATTTGATAGTCGATTACGGTCCGTAAACTGCATTCTTCCCTATTTGTTTTGGCATCGAGTACTCGAATACTCGAATATGTACGTAGTTTGTGTTTGGTTGGTATTCGTTTCGGCAGCTGGTTGCTGTGCAACTATTCCTTGTCTAAGCTACTTGAACCCTTAAGTCTATTGAGTGGCTTTACCCTCCCTAACCCCTTAGACAGAACCTCCCCCCCCCCCCCCCCACACACACCTCTTCTGCTGATATATATTTACTTTCAGCGCGCGTGTGCGGTTTATTTTGCAATTTTGGGTTACGTGTTCGTTTTGGTTAGAGCCACGAGCTTAAAAATGCCAAAAATTGTAAGCACACAACAATTCTATGTGTGTGTGTGTGTGTGTGTGTGTGTGTATAAGTGTGTTGAACAGACGCACGACCTGCTTAATGGTTAAATGCAAACAGCCAACAGCAAAATGCATTTTGGCCAAAGCCACAAGCTCACACACACACCGGTACACAGCGACACACACAACCACACAGACTCAGTCGAAAGAGAGTGGCATTTTGGGTTTACAAATGCATCATCAATATGTTTTGCAAAGTGTTGGAAAGCTTTCGGGGGCGGCGGTCCAAATGAATGCCCCCATATATGTCCACATATATGTACATAAATTTATATGCTATCAGAATGAGCAGGCAACAGTGGCAAGGTGAGGGGCGGCAGTGCCATTTTTAATCGCATTTTAAATGTTAGCATAAATAATATATTTGCTGAGACTCACGTGGTGGCAAATTTTCAGACACAAATTTTTGTGGCAGCAACGAAATGTGCAAATAGTAATATGTGACGTGGATTTGTTGCAGCAGCCGGAAAGTGTTGATGAAGGGATGAAGGAGGGGATCGGCGATTGGTTGCATATTTGTACTTCTAGTTCTTTGAAGAATATTTTGTGTTTTTAGGCTTTTAATACTTTTCTGATATTGACAATTATTCAATGTTTATTATTATTTGCTGTTCAGCGCACAAGCGAAATACTGTTTACATAAGTGGGGAAAGTGTAGAACAGGAAGTGGTTGGGGGACAGACAGGGGCGGACAGTGAGCGTGTATGTGTATCATAAATAACTGTTTTCGGAGTTTCAGAAATATGTAAATGTTGATTTGTATGATTTTTAGGAGATAAATTTTATAAAATTGAATTTTCCTTGAGCTTGCAGCATTCAAACAACTCTTCAATTATGCATGAGAAAGCTTCACAAATTTAAACTCCACAAAGAGAAATAATAATTGAAAGATAAACTAAAAACCAGGCTGAGGTGCTCGACTCTGAGATAAACTCTCCTTAATCGATGCTTGTAGGCATATTCATACATATTAAAATACTATATTTTTTGAGTGTATGTTGTTTAAATGCTAAGCTAATCAGTATATTGCATTTTTTTTATATCTGTACCTTTATGGCTAGTGAGATTAAAGGTAGCCGAGTAAAATTAGTAATTTATGGTTTTGTATCTATACAATGACTTTATATCTATATATAAAATATTAACGCATATATTTCAAATATATCTAAAGGATATAAACATATTTGTTGACTACATTTTTAAATAAAAAGTAAATTAAATTGAATGACAATTTAGATTTCAAATTTGTAATAGCTTCACATATTTAAAAGTCAATTTTCCGATTGCATACTTGCAATACAAGTGAAAGCTAGCTACTCTATTCTTGTATAATATACTGTGCCTTTTTTAAATTCCGCCTTTTCTACTCGTATATGAATTTAAATTTCCATCATAATACACAATGGAAATCATTTTTGTAGAGTGAAAAATGCAATGTGGTTTAAGGAGTACACAAAAAGCAGAAGTGTGAGGAGTGAGGCGTGAGGAAATGTATGGGGATAACTAGAGCCAAAATGGCACTCGAAGTGCTTTTGTGTGCAGTCGGAACACGTGGCTTAGAAAATTTAAAAGTCCTGTGCATTTGACATTTTGCTGTCAGCCAAGCGGCAATAGCAACCACAACTACAACCAGGCAAAAAATAAAGCAAAAAAACAAGTCCAACAAATCTAAACAACCAGTTCCGGCATTAAGTGTTAGCAGGCTATCTGTTTGTAAAGTTTTTGTATTTTAAATTTGTTTCTTTCCTTGGCTTTGGCATTAATTTGGTTTATTTTTGTCCTGTCTTGTTGGCCATTTGCAGGTCGCAGCAGCAATCGTCAACACGTCGCAGACAGAACCAGTCGGAAAGGATGCAGAATGGCAGGGAACGCAATCGACGCCCCAAATCGGATGGAGTGCAGCATGCGGATAGCAGCATTATGGAAGATGAGGTAAATGATCAAATTTATGCAAACAACTCTCGAGTTGGCGACTTATGATGATTATGATTATGTCGTCGTCCTTGTATCGCCAAAAACACAAACATAAACACAAATTCACATACACACATTAAATATGTTTCATGTCCAAAGTCCATCGCTGACACAATGATTACAATGCCTTTGAGGTTTAGCTTGTCGCCTTATTTTGGTCTGCTGCTTCATATCCTTTGCTGTCGACAGTCCACATCGTAATTTGATAGTTTTTCTACTTTACTCTGATATATAAACTATACAAATGTCTGCAGATTACTCTATATGTATATATGCGCTCATACTACAACTGCATTGTGTCTGTTGGCATTTCAGATTTTGTGGCTGCAAATTTTTTTTTCCCCATTTTACTAGTCAACTGTCCAAACACATGTACGTATACGTATACATAATGCGCTTTCAAATGAAATTACGTATACGTAACGTTTGCCAGCAAAAACAGGGCAGAGCCGAGCAGCATTGTGCTGAGCCCAGTAAAGGCAACCCAACAGCATTTCAGTGCCTTTACACAACAAACAGATAGACCAAGGGAAAGAGGAGTGGCGAGTGTGTCTTGCTTTGCCATTGATGGGAAACAGGATGCGCAGCAAGGTGAACGGTGCAAAAGCAGCTTCGTTCAGCTCGACTAGCTCACACAAATCTCGAGTAAAATTGTTTGTCTTTTCCCGTTTGTTGAGCGAACTCAGGTCAAGTCGTATAAACAGAAATATTAGCGTAAATGCTTGGATTGAGTTCCAGTGCTGTCGAAATTGCGTTATAATTTTATATATTTTTTTTTTGGTTGTTTTGGCTCTGCCAAAATAGCAAATAGCATAATAGCAAAAGCAGATTTCAAGCCAAATACTGCAGAAATATAAGGGATGCAAGGAAATGGGAGAAAATTGGATTTTTGCTTGCAACGACTAAACTTCAAAATTCTATAAGCATTTGAGCACTTGAACATTGCTTACCAGAAATAGATTCAAATTTTGCTGTCTGAAATAAGAGGGTTAAGTGCTTTTTATAATTAGTTACTCAACTGAATTTTAAAAAAATATTTAAGTTATTATTACAAATAGTGCCAATATCTGAAATGCACAACAAATTATAAAAAATCCCATTGAAATTAAAGTAAATTTAATGCTATTAAAAATTTTTCAATTATAGAACTTATGATGCAACCTAAATAAGAATATAACACTGTTAAATTTAAATTCATTCAAGTGAATTTATTTTTAATTATTTTTCAATTTTGATTAATAGTAGTATAAACAGAAAAAGTACAAAAATAAATTAGATTTAAATAAAAATTTTAAATCAAATTATAAAAAAAAACTATAAGATATAATTGCAAACCCAGAAAACCTCAATAGTAGTAAGTTAATTGATATGGGAAAATGGAAAGAATTAATGGGAATTTATAATGGGAACAGCAACATTTATTTGGCTTATGAGCGTAATTAGAAGTTTTACTCCAACAACACAACGATTAGTTAGGGAATATTTGTGAGTATAAATTGCAAAATCTTCACATATGTTAATTGTTAACATAAATTCAACGATAATCTTGAAAATTAATATACCAAGGCGATCTATTATTATTTGTTTTATGGTTCAGCAAGTTTGGGCTATGCTATCAACACTTCTCATCCCCAGCATCAACAAGACCAACAACATTTATCCATAACTATATTCAACTATACACGAAATACATAAGTTTTGTAAGAAAAACCATTATTAATGAATACTTTTCTCTCTCCCCCACCAATGCCAACGAAAACACCCTTTATCGATGCGATTGCGAATTGTGTATCATCAATAAAAAATATTCCATGCCACACATATATGGATTTATATTTATATGTATATATGTATATAAATATATATATATACATATATATAGCATTCGCAATTAGTGCAATCCCAGGACAGAATTCCACAGCCAGCGAGCGCCAGCAGCGGCAGCAGTCGCACCAAAACTCTTCTGGCCATGCCCTATTTCGAGGCGTTGCTGAGCAACCTGCAGGTGAGGAGGCATCCTTTGCATTACATTGCAATGCGTTGCATTGGATTGCATTGGTTTTGTTTCGTTTCGTTTCGTTTGGTTTGGTTTCGTTCGCTTTTTCGTTTCTCGATTTTCTTCTTGTTGGGCGCATTCATTACTACATTTTGAGATTGTTTTTGATTTAAATGCATTCATTTTCTCGCTTCTTCTTCACACGTGAAATTATTTCGCTTTACCAACCAGACCATTTGTCGTGTAGTAATTTTGTAAATGTAATTGTTACCCCAGGTAGGCCGATTGTCGTGGTGCATGTGTGAAATTAGTGCACTTCAAACAGGGAGAAGTGGGTATAGGGTGTGTGTGTGTGTGTGTGTATGGTTGTGGGTGGGTGTGTGTGCCATTGCCAAATTGCCAAAGTTCTGCATATAAATTTACACGCTGCGCATATTTGTCTTTGGTCTGATTGGAACTTGTGCCCAGCAGCTCGGCCAACAAATTTGTCCTCGAGCAAAGAGCACACAAATACACCTACACCTACACCTACTCATACTTACACACATGCACGTACACACAAACGTTCACATTCGTACATATCCATTCATCAAGCTTAAATTGCCGACAACTTTGCGGCAATTGGTATTGGATTGCTGCAACAGTATTATTATCTGGTATTATCTTTTAATTTTGCACGTATATTGTCTTTCAACATTATTGTTTACACAACGGAGTTTCATTTGATTCTGATTGAAACTGTTGCATTTAATTGAATGTAAAAAGTGTAATCTGATGGTATTAACACTTTATGGTCTTTTAGCTGGTTATTTGTTAAAAGAAAAAGAAATAAACACAGACTCTCTTGCAATTCCCAACCGAGCTTAAGCTCCTCAGCAGTTGCAGTCAAAATAGTTGTGCAACATATTTATGCCGTTTGTGTTTATTACTTTGACTTAAGTTGATCTCTCTGATTTATGCTTGTTGCTTCATTTTCTTAGCAGTTTTTCGCGTTCTGCATGTTTTCTCGTTCTCCTTGTTTAGCACTTGGTTGCATGCCATATTATGATGTTCATCACTTTAATTTTATTTCTCAAACACACATTTTTATTCTTTCTTTTCCTACCTATGTATACGTATGCCGAAACACTGAATTTTTGTTTCGCGCTCGCTTTTTGGGGGCGGGGCGATGTTGCGATGCTTAATCTCAAACAAACCCTCACATACAAAAATAAACAACAACACAACGATACAAAAAAAAAAAAAAAAATTAAAAAAAAACAATATATATATAAAAACAACAACAACTACAACAATGGAAATACAAAAACAATTGTTTTCTGATTACTGATATGCAATGTAGGTAAAATATTAAATATTTCTGTATACAACAAGCTATATGCTTTCCATTTCCATTTTATTTCACTTTATATTCACCTCTTTCAAATAAAAACATATATATATATATGTACATATATATTTATACAGTAAACAGCGCGTAAACAGTTGCAGTCTCCACCAAAAACAAAAATTTGTATACGTTTAATTACCGAATTTTTCATTAAATTTTCAATTGGCCAACGAGCTGCTGGAGCACTCGAGGCGAGCTTTTTACGCGCATTTTGCCGCCATCGCCAAAACTATTTGCAATCAAAGACATTTTTCGCTGACTTTTATTTGCATTTTGTGCATTTTGTTGAAATGAGCAAACAATTGGCTTAATGGGCTGCAAAAACAAGCAAACAACGAAATGAAATCAAAGCACAAAAGAGCAAAAGGCAAATAATAAAAGTCAAGTAAAGCGAATGCTTTGCATGCCCAAGCCAAAATTATTGTTATTATAATTGCAATAAGTGCAAAGTGCAAATTAAGCATCGTATGCATAAAACTATTTTACTTAACAGAATAATATGATCGAAAATTAGCATGAAATTATGCAAGCTAAAATACTCAATTGAATAAATGCAAATTTGAGCGAAATGTGAGTGGCCGAGTGACATGTTTAATTAATTAATATCGATTAATTCAAATACAAATTTTGGTTGACCAATATTCATTACTCCATAGAATGTATTTAAATGTACATTAATATATATTTAATGATAGTTGAAATTAATGCTTTTAATCGATCCTTGAGATCAAATTTTAAAGTCGCTTTCTAATAATATTTAACAACTATCAAAATACTTCCTAGAACTGGAATTCTTATGCAGGCCTAAGAACCAAAAATATTGGTCGATTTATTCATAATATATTTAAGCACCAATCAAGTATATAAAATGCCAATCAAATACAAATAAATTACAATGAACTAACAAATTATAACGGAACTTAGCCCAAAAAAATAGCGAAGCCCTTAATTAAATCTTAATTTGTATACATAAAAATTGAGCATTGAGCATTCTTTTTGGTCTACCGAAACAAACGAAATTTTAATTTCATTATATTAATATACACACACATGCAAATATTTTATATGCATACATGTAAGGAAAACCACTATTTTTTTTACGGACATGACACAAAAACCAGCTGCAATTCACGTAAATATGTTGATAAAATGCATATAAACAATATGTTCGTGACCTCAAAAAAAACACACACACACATACACATGTAAATTGGGCTAGCTGAGATGGTCGCGACTGGGATATGCCCTGCAAAAAGCAGTTCTAAAGTCGGTGTCAATCTGTAATTAAGTACAGATAATTCAATTATAGAAATGATCAAATTTTCATAAAAAATATCAAACTTAAAATATTTGATTGAAAATAAAAGTAATTATTATTTTGAGTATAAGTGTATAAAAATATAGAAAATCTATTAAAAATATAATCAGAGATCTTTTCCCATTTGATACTAGAATAATTATTATTTTGAAAATAAATATGAATAAGGTTAATAAGTAAGATGGGTTAACTAGTATACAAAATCAATTAGATGTTTCCTTACTCAACTTTTGATACACTCTGTTTTTAAGTGTATTTTAACTTGTTTAAAATATTACTTTTAGATTGCATGTTAATTGAAATGTTATTCAAATGCATGCAAAAATATTAGTTAATGCAAATGAAACAAATACGAATTTATAAAGAATATGTGAAATGTTTAATAACTTTTTCACTTATGCTTTTTCAAAAGTTTTTAATGAGCTCTTCTCGCTGCCATTGAATGACAGCAGCAGCAAAAGCAGAAAAAGCTAATTTTTTGTTAGTATGCTGGCTGGGTAAGTGCCACGCCCTCAACGTCAAGCGTTTCCGCCATGTGTGCTTGTGAATATGTGTGTGTGTATGTCGGTGTGTATGTGATAGCCAACAAACAATTAGCAACAAATTTTTTTTGCCACAAACTTAATTTATTAATTGAAAAGTTTGTTTGCCGCGCGCGGGTTCATTGCAATTTCTACCTCACCTTTTGCATTTTCCCCACCAGCTCATAAAAGTTATACCCTATATATGTATACCATATATGTGTACACCAAGTCAAACAAATTTTTGGCATAGAAAATTAGCTTTCAGTCAACGCTGTCGACGGCATCGCCCAAAAGTTGCCTTTTACACCTGACGGCCAAGTTGATGCTCTGTGTGTGTGTGTATGTGTGTGTGTGTGTGTGGGTTTTGTGTTTGTGTGTAGCATTGTGTGTGTAATTTAGTATCGTGGTTTTTGGTTATGAAAACGTATACAACAACAGCAGGAGCAGCAGCTTAATAGAAACCATTGAGACTTAAGCATAGAAGTTGGCTAGTGTGCAGCAACTGCTTAGTAACGAAATTTGCTGCAAGCCAATTTAATATATCCGTAATGCCAAATGCAGATTTGGCAAAAATAATTTATGACGCACGGCCAAGCACAACGCAGGACTAACCTCCAACCCAGTTTATGGTTGTCACTTGCAACTCTTGCCTCCCTCCAGGAAGCAGATGGCACATTTATCAAAGCTAGTTACCGTTAAATTGTAAGCCACATTAAAATGTAGCCCGGCTACCTAAACAGGCACTTAAATAGCTCGCAATGCGATTTTTATCTAATTTCAAAAACTATTTGATAATGCTGCACATTTTACGGTTGGCAAACTGAAAACTATATGTATCTATATATATATATATATATATATTTATATAGTGTATGTATATGTGGAAATGAATATACATTTCCAACAGCTTATTCGGCATGGTGATTTTGGCCAACAACTTTTAGCTATATATATATATATATTTGAGTGCGTTAGGCACAATGATAAAGTTCTTTTTGTATTTGGGGTTGAGAGCTTGCGGCGCATTGATTAACTCTTTGCGGTATTGCGCTCGACTGCTCACTAAAATAATAATCAGTTTGCATTATTACTAAAAATAAAATATATTTGCATTTGATTTAGTTGCCGTATGCGCTGCACTGTGTGGACAAAAACGTTAAGATTTGGTTCAAATCAAGAAAGAGGAAATATATTTAACACAGCCTTAACACATGTATAATGTTGTAAAATAAATAATGTCCATAATTCCAATAGCATATTAATTGCAATATTGATATATTTAGTTGAGTTACAACTATATTGAGGCAGAAAAAAGAAGCTGCGCTCCACTGTGCAATCAAAAATGTGTCCGTGGCTCTCAAGCGTGCGTTGGTTGAAATAGTAAAATTTTTGATAGTTGTTAATAGCTCACAATTAACTCTTAAAATATTGATTTATCATATTTGAATTTTGAAATAAATAATAATTGCATAATTGTTCAACCGCATTTTAAGTGATTTAGAAAAAATATAATCAAAGTATTGTTTCAATTTAGAAATTAAAACAAAAATTATTTTGTACAATTGTTTTGGAATTTATAAAATGTAAAATAAATTGCATAAGTTAATAGAGAACTATATATGTATGTGTGATTCATAATGTTACAACTAAAAATCAGTTTATATAATGGACACATAAATGGGATTGTACTGCTCCTTTTCCAGCAATGAGGGCAATCCACAGATACATTCGTTATTAGAGTATAAAATGCCAAATATTGTATAATTTAGTTACTGCAGGCCATCAATTTAAATTATTGCACAATGAACAAGTGAAACTTACTCTCTTTGTAACCTTTCTTTTAATATTATTTGAAAAGTTGGAAATATTTTATACAAATTTTCTATTTCCAACAAGTTAGAGTATTTCGCAGTCATCAGCTGTTGAATGCTTATTGGCATTCAATAATTTGCCGCTCTTATGAGCCTTATCTCACGTTATTAGCCCTCGAGCTGCCATTCGATTTCTCTAGCTATCTATATGCTTACTTTATAGTACATTCTATATTATAATATGCTATTTAAATCAAGGTAATTTACATTGTTGACTCAATTGGCTAACTGTGCTCAGTAGTAGCTAGTTTATCTTTTGGCCAAGGCAATCCATTGAATGGCGATTGGATTTTATACAGCAGCATAGCTGGTAGCCAGGCTAATGCATTTTGGCCATTATACATGCCAATTAGCCAAGATGAATAACAGCTCGTACGAGCCATGCAATTTATGGCTCAGCATTTTCGCCTATTAGTTATGCAACTGACTTTTCTGCGTAGGCTCCACAAATCTGACAAATTTATAAAGCTTGTACCAATAATCGCAGCGCTAAGGGCGCGTTAATAAATTTCCACAGACGTTGCATAAACATTGCTGGAGCTACCACTAACCGGCTCCTTATCCCCCTCCCTCCCCCCTTGGCTACATAAAATTTCTAGTGCTATTCATCAGGCTGCTGGCAAAATGATTTAAAGAAGCAAAGTGCAAAAGGTTTGCGCAATTTTGCTGCCCTTTTAATTTTGATTGCAACTATTTATTAATGCTCCGCTCGCAGGATGTTGGCAGGCTCACAGGATAACCAGGCCCCGAGGCGGTTTTATGGTTCTGGTTCTCTGACTCTGCGCTCCATTTAAACTGCTTGCAAATTGCAGCATTCTCTGTATATGTTGAATGCAACATTTAAGCGCAAATTAAATTCAGTTGAATAAAATAATAAAAAAATATGTTGCACATTTCATGAGTTGGCTTTCATACCCTGCATAAATTAAATAGGGTATAATATTTAGGCAATAAACTGAAGTCACATACATGTGAACCTACAAAATAAGTATATCTCAAAAGATCTGAATTAAATTGTTCTATAAATTCCACAACTTTACTCAAAATATTTCGAAATAGTGATGTAGGGTATCTGTTTGGTCAAATCACTCTGGAATCAGGAGAATATTATTTGTAAATGTTTTTTTTTTTATGGCTGATTGTTGGCTTATGCCTTTTTGGTTACCTGGTTGTCAATGGCAATGCTTGGACCGCTTTTCAGGCGTGAGAATTTAACGATGTGCGTGCCTCAAAATTCCTCTTTTAAATGATTGCAGAAAATATATAAATATTCACCTTTGAATGCTAATGAGTACAGCTAAAGTTAGCCAAATCCAGTTAAAATGTATTAATGAGTGCACTCTGATTCATAAAAACAAAATATGAATATATTTGTATAAATATAGGATGACACAAATATTTTGTGGAGTCACGCAGTTTATATTCACATTCAACATTTTACAGGAAGCATTGCTGTAATTGTTCTTAACTTACGAAAATTCATTTAGCGTTTCTCTCTTTAAAAGCATAAATTATATTTTGTGCATATTCTTAAACCTTTTTTCCCTCAAATGTTTATATTTAGCATAGAAGTTCCTATTATATTTCGCTTATACGAAGATCACGCTGAGTCTTATTAAATTTATTGGAAAACTTTCAGTTTCTTAATTAATATGATTAAGAACTAATAAAAACTTTTCAAGTAATTATGTTGTCTAGCTTTATGTTTCTCTCAGTATCTTAAACTAAAGTTCAACTACAAAAAAATGAATATCTTTCAGACAAGTTTCAAAATATATTTTTTTCTCATTAATAACCCTATGGAAAATGCATCACTTCGAGTAGCACAACAACGCTTTGACTGTTTGGTTAGCCACAAAATCGATTTATTTAGTAAAACCATATTGAAAGAATTGGTCTTATCAAAAGGCCTCTTGTGCGATACTAATAATGAGTTTAACATTGGCCTTCTAAGATTGCATTGAACAAATGCTTCGCCTAACAGGGGCAACCGAAAGGGGCAAGAGTAGCAGCTGCAAATGCTTGCCAGCAATTTTGCTTGCTGCTTCAACTACAGTCTGTATTGACAGGGGGCTCACTGGCAACAACAACGGCAGCAGCAACAACAACAACAATAGCAACAGCAACAGCAACAGCAACAGCAAGAGCAATAACAAGAGCAACACAGGAACAATGCCAATGCCAGCGATTGCAATTGCGATTGCGGTGACAATAAAAGGCTATGGAGGCGTTGGCGTTAGTGTCGAGCTACAAATGACAACGGCACACGCTTGCACACACTTGCACACACACACACACAGAGACATACATATGCATTTACGGAAGGAGCAGCAGTTTCACATAAAAGCGCAGCAGATGCAACTGCAACAGCAACAACAACAACAACAACAAGAACTAGAACAAACACTGAACCGTATTTGTCGGTTTCAAGTACCACTTGGGAAATCATCTTTTTTGGCTGACTCCCATCGACCCCAACGGGTCGGGCTGTAAATGAAAACGACCAACGATGATGACGATGATGATGATGATGATGATACTTACAGTGAGACAATGCTAGTTTTACGGGGGATACAAAATGGGGGTGTGCTGCTGCGATAGTTTGCCAAAAGTCAAAAATCAAATGCGTTGTATATGCACCAGCAAATTGTTGATCCCAAAAATCCATTTGGTAGTCAAATTTTTGCACAGCATTTGTGCCAGGGGCCGAGGCTGCTGAGGGTGAGCGGTGAGGGGTGAGTTAACCAGGGAGGTTGGTTTGTCATGGGTTCACCAATTGGTACAGAGTTCAAAAGTTAATCGGATTTCGCACTACGCAGTCAGTCAACGTGAAGCAATTGATGAGGCCAATTCAAGTGTGCATACATGAAGAGCAGCGTCAGTGTTGTCCACATTTCACATCACTTCCCCCGTCCCAACATTGGATAATGTTGAAATTTTGTGATTTTTGAGAACAACCAGCAGCGGAAGCGACATTTTATTTAATTTGATTTATTTATTCATCCGAGCGCTGCACGATTGAAACTTATAAATTATTGTGCTAGTCGGAAGAGATTTAAAAAATAAATATGATATAAACGCAAAGTGAATTAATACAAAACGAATTGTTTGGAATATTAAGCTACTAGTTTAAAACACCATTTCAGCTGCGAATTAAATTGAATTAAATTATATTGAGGTGTCTTAAACAGTACTTAGGTCGAATTCTTTTTAGCATAACTACTAACTAACAATATAAATAATTTAAAATTTTGAATGTGGCATTTAAAAAGAAACAATCAATAATCCATTCAAATTAATAAAAAAAAAAAAAAAAAAACATTGAAATTGCTGTTGTGACATGTGACGATAAATTGGCCTAAAGGCATCAATCATTCTAAAAGGGTTAAATTGTTTATGTATCTTGAGTTTGTTATATTCATGAGGGGTTTCTGATATTCAGAAATTTACTTGGCTTTCATTTAAAATATATTGAGCATTTGAGGTCTGAGGGAACTTGATTTCATAAGCGAAAAAGTGCGTCTCAAATACAAAAGTATGATATTGACAACTTATTTAATTATTTGTTCTTCTAGATTGAGTGAACTTAAATTTATCAAAGAAATGAGTTTGCTACTTTGCATAGAATTACTTTATGTAAATATATTTGTACAGGCTAGAAGCCAAAGGTTAAATATTTTAAGTGCGTCATTGAAAATATGCAAATCAAATATATACTTCTCCAATGTAAAAGACAAATTCAAACTTTCCATTTACGAAATATTCTGAGAAAGGAATATAGTATGTAAATAATTGATATATATGTAATGCATGCTTAAGGTCATATTATGTAAACAGTGACTATTGAAAGAGTAAAAAAAATTAAACAGTTTGTAGATTATGTAGAAATCCAATATTTTGCTCTTCATATTAATTATATTAAATAACACAAAAAAAAAATAAAAAAGATATCGCGATAAATTCATATGTAAAAATTGTCTCATTTTTTTAAATTGTATTTTATTTAATGCAAATCAGATTTCTTATTATTGCGTTATGTTCTGAGACTAGTTATATTTTGACAGCACTGAAACGTAGACACACACACACACTCGCCCAAACATACACACACATATCATAGAATTTGCACAGTATGAAAGCGGAAACGGAAACGTGTTGACGGCCGTGCAAATTTACCGTAGCATAGCGTAGCTCAACATGGCGCTCAATTAATGCTGCCTTTGTGGGTTGCCATGTGACTGCTGCCTGCTGCCTGCAGCCTGCTACTTGCTGCATGCCACATGCTGCATGCGGGCTACATACATAGCAAACTTTTGCCTAATATTTAAGCTAACATACGTAACCCGAACTTGATGATTATCCCATTCCCTGCAGTTACTCTGGCCACTGCAGCGCTTTAAGGACTCGCGCGGACAACATCTGCTGCAACGTGAGGCGCTCAATTACGGTCTCGACTTGGAGCCGCAACAGCGTTACGAACTGGATGAGCCGGTCCCCTCCCCAGCCCCGACTCAGTCTCCATCTACATCAGCGGCTCGTGTGGTAACCAAAGAGCTGCACACCGAGGCGGGTCGAGTGGAACTTGCCATACCCAGCCTGAAGAGCAGAGGGCCACCCCAAACGGAGAATGTGCCGCCGCATATGCCACACGCTCGCTGGGAAACGGCAACAACAATCGCAATTGCTCCACCAACCAACACACACAGCAACAGCAACAACAACCTCAAGGGGGGCAGCAGCGACGAGGGGGTGTCGGAAAGTGGTCACTATGACTACAAATGGGAACTGGGCGATTGGTCCAAGTGCTCGCAAGAATGCGGTGCTGCTGGCAGCGGTTTACAGGTGAGTTCTCAAAATCGATTACTTGGAAACCGTTTGCGATTTAGCATTGCTTTTGTCAGTCATTTAACGTTCAAAAGGGGGGTCAAACTGGTGCATGAGATTTAGATTAGCATCACTGAAACACTAAAGTTTTTGAATTCTATTAAAAAATAAACAAAATATTGATTGATTTTAATTGGGGAAAGTCTTTGAGATAGTTATTTCTTAATATTTCACTGCAACAAGCAGCATTAAATCTATAAAAGTATTTAATCTTATTTAAAAGAAACAAAATAAAAATTCACAATGGTTAGCTCGATTTTAATTTAAAATATAAACGCTATTTATTTTTAACAAAGTTTTGTTATCAAAATGAATATTGTTATTTTTTTTTTAAGATGACATTCCGTCAAAGAAATCTTAATTAAATGTAAATATTTATTTGCGTAATACAATGTATATAAAATCCTGACTTACCCTTCTGGCAAAATGAGCTTCACAAAAGACATGAAAATGTGTTTCGCACAAGCATTAGAAAAGAGAGCGAACAGTTTCCCCAAGCAACAGACGACACTTATATAATAATTAGCCAAATGCAAGCCGGACAGGGCAGAGCAAAATTGCACAGCAGCCACCGAGAGGATTTGTGTATCCCGAGTCCACATAAAAATCAAGCACGAGTTTAAATATTTTAACAGCCAGTGACCGGAGAAGACCGAAACATGGTTGTCCTGCCTGCCTGCCTGCCTGGCTGCCTGGCTGCCTGGCTGCCTGCTGTTCTGGCCTCTTGCTGGCATTGTTTTATGTGCCGCAAGAAAAGAAAGCAGCAAGTATAACAGTTCACTTTGTTTCTTTTGCCACCTCTATCCATGCAAACAGCGTCGCACACTGAGCTGCCGCCGTGAGGCAACAAAGAAGGCAACGACAAGGATGACTGCATTGTCAAATGGTGATGGCATCGTCGCCCAACTCGTGGAGAATGCAGAGTGCCGTGCCCAGGGGCTGGACATGCCTGACACGTTCCAGAGCTGCGGCAACGAGCCCTGTCCGCACTGGACCAAGGGCGATTGGTCTCTCTGCCAGAATTCGCGGTGCCACGGGCGCAACACGGCCATGCAACGGCGGCAGGTTAGCTGCCGCTACGAGAACGGCAGCTCAGGCACCCTCTGTGACGAGTACGAGAGACCGACGGGGCGGCAGGAATGCTACAACGAGCGCTGCAAGGGCGTCTGGCGTGTGGAGCCCTGGTCCGAGGTGGGTGGATGTCAGCTGTGGCTCTGGCTATGACTATTACTACACTCGGACAAAAAAAAATCGCCCTAGATTTATGGTAGTTTCATTCTAAAAACCACTGCTTGTCTTTCAAAATTTAATTTTTCTAAAATTTAAAAGAATCTGTCTTTGAATAATTCTTATAATCAAGTTTTTGTTACTTCTTTCTTTGTATTTTTAGATTTTACATATACAAACAATTTATATAGCTTATAAATTTATTTGAAAAACTTATAGAGCTACTTGGACTCTAAATCAGACTCTAATATGAAACAGAAAAAGACACTAAAATTAGAATGAATTTATACTTTTTAATAATATTTTCTATTATTTCTAAAAAGAGAAATTTTTGAATTTAATTAGGGCGATTTTCTTTTTTAATTCTGTTTTGTGTGTGTATGGTTTGTGCCTGCATTGCAACATTGAGCGCATCTTTTATTAATGCCACAAATGCAATTCCTTCCACAGTGTAATGCGCCCTGTGGTCGCCAGGGCATTAAATTCCGCATTCTGCAGTGTGTCTGGTATGGCAGCCGTCGACCCGCCGGCAATGTCTGCAAGCATCAACCCCGACCGGCTGTCATGAAGGTGTGCAAGAGTCCCCAATGTCAATCCAAGCGTAAGTACATAACTACATTCATCTCTAACTCAAAGTACAAAACATAACAAATCAGCATTTGAATTGCAATATCGATGTTAATAATTTATCAAATGCATTTGATGCTCAAATATGCATAAATACTTACAAGTATAAAAAAATATAACCTTTCATATTTTATAAGCAGATTTTATACTTAACCCATAAAACAGTTGATGTGCAGCAGCAAATCAAATTAATTTTGCTCTTAAAGTAGGCTTTGAATGGGCACAGTTATTTTATTTTAACCAGCCTTACCAACGAATATAGATTTTTATTAGGTAGATTTATTTTAGTCTTTGGTAAGACTGATTAAAATGAAATTCAAATGCTAAGATATTCCTTGCATTTCTAATATATTCTTACTTTATACAATTTTTCAAAATTTAATTGAATTGATTTTTTATTTAATTTATTTTGTACTATTTGTATTTTTCTATGTCGACAAATGAATATAAAATTATTTGATTATTTTAACCGATATCCTTAACAATTTATACGAATATCTACGCTTATCTGTCTCTCAATTACATATATTAATATGAATATTTATCAATATGCATATCCATATCTCAACTTATATTCACAGTCACTAAATCGTCTGGTTGTCGCGATACTTCGCGATATTGTCGGAATGCTCGTGCCATGGGTCTCTGTCGATTGCATCGCTATAAGGAGAAATGCTGCGGATCTTGTCAGCCCGAGCAGGAGGAGCTGCAGTAGATTTTATAGATGCGCTGAGACTACCAGCAAAATAAAAATTTAAGAAAATCAGCATGCTATTACTATAAGAGTATATGAAGGTAAAATTATAGCATGATCTAGTTGAGAGTCGTACAACTTAACTGAAATATGTATGAATATTACTAAGGAGGATGAGTGCAATTTAGTTGATCTTATGTTAAGGCATAGTTAAATGTAATAATTGAGAAACTTTGTAACGAGAGTAACGCGAGATCAATTCGAGGATAAATCACATTTAATTAACATACATACATATATCGTTTCCTTTTTGTCTACTATTTACAACTATTCGTAAACTAAGCGCAAAATATCGTTAGATATGCCCAAAAGCAAAACCCAGGCTGGCAAATTGTTTGGATAAATGTATTTTATATATTCTATAGTATTCAATTATACATATATGTAAAATATATGATAAATTCCAATATTTAATTTGGCAGCGTGTTATTTGAGATAAAGGCAGCTTGGCTTTAAGCGATTCCAAAATAAAATACTACAAGTATTTGATAAATATTGAAAGTAATACGAAAATCATTCGAATCTAACCTCAACAAGAAGGTTAACTACAAGTTTTGACTATGCTTCAAGATGTGCATTAGACTTTAAGACTTTAAAATAAACAGTTTCAAGTCGGCGCTACAAAGAACCGTGGAAAATTTGGCATAAATTACAATGCATACAGTAAAAACAATCGATATAAGGTTGGCTATTCATAATGTTAGGGAGCTAATAAGCCATTTCATAAAAAAAAATGTTTCTTTTCACTAAAAAAAAGAACATAATAGGTCAAAGTTTGAGTATAATTTTTAGAAATTACCCGAAGCACATGACATAATTAAATGTATACATAAAGAAACTAACCCAGCAAAATAATGAAATTGAAAAACGATAAAAGTAAAAAATACAGCACTGTTACCTAATGTGGAAAAACATATTATACAAATACATATACAAACTAAATACATAATGTAAATATTATAGCAAATGATAAAAGTGAAGATAAGCTGCATTTCTTTGATCGATTCTAATTATAAAATTATGTTTATATGTGTATTGTAAAATTTAGCAAACAATAAATTCCTTTGCGCATTTAAATAAACCAAAACAAAACGAACAACTTAAAAACTATGTCTTATGGCTTATCTAGAATTCAAAAGTCCAGTTATTGTAAATAAACATTTAATTTTCAGTCATAAACGTTATTAATATATATAATTATATATATATATATACATTTATATAAAATAATATATATGAATACTTGTAATTAGTTTATATTTTGTATGAAAAAAAACTTGTTTTTATATAAATGTATTCATGAAATGCAAAGATAAAAATTAAAACCGTTAGCTGCTAACTATAGTTTAATAAAAAATACTAAAAACAAACAACATTGCGAATCCAAGAAATGTTAAATGCGAATGAAAAGTAAAATCGAATATTTAAATTGTTAAGTAAAGGTTACAAATAAATTAAACATATACAACAAAATAAAATGCATACCATAACCAATGTTAAACATACACAGACACAAAATACACACACATAACATAGCATTATATAAAATAAATATAATAATATAATATAAAAGTAAATCAATTGATTTAAGCAAAAGCGAAAGGCATTGTAAAATGTAGTACGAAAGCAACTGCTAAAAATATTGTAAGAAACTGAAACGAAGTGAAATAAATATTAAAGTTTAACAAAACACTAACGTTTTTTACTTTTAAAACATTTTCATTATAGAACAAAAAGAATACATGCAATTTGCGTAATAAAACTATAAAAGAATCAACTGCATACCGGATATTCTTGGATATATATATATAGTAAATAGTGAAACATAATCTTAGTTTGATATAAAAAGTACACATAAAACATTCATTCAAATATTTAATGGATATTAAACATATTTAATTTGATCCCTGTCTTATTAAAACGTTTTAATTGTGGCGCCATCTATTGTCTATTATGGCAACGCCATCTACAGGAACATAGCACACACAAAATTTTAAAGCATTTGATTAGTTCTAATAATGAGCGCATGGCGTCGCCACAAATATGATCCATTGCGCATACGCCCCGCATCAAGACTGCAACTAAAGCATTCAAATTAATTTCAGGCAAGAGAAAAACTGTAACCTATTGCAGTGCAAGCTGAAAGCTTGACGTAACTGCAGTCCGCATACACATTAGTTGTAGTCGCCCCTCCCTAGCTTGCTCCCCCCTCGCGCGTACTCTGACTAATTTGGGAACATGCTGGGAAACATGTCGAGCGACAATTTCGGCGGCGCTTGCTGGGCGTAGAACACAGGAAATTGTCGATTTGTGTGCCATTTATAAAGCGCAACGAGCGATCGTTTGAATGCGCGAATCGTACATCCTAAGCAAAAAAACCGTTGCATAAGGTTTTTTTTTATTTTTGTTTGTTTGTTTCTTTCTTTTTCTTTTTTCGCAAATGCAAAATTTGTATAGCTATTTTAAGCAATCAATGGCTATCAATAGCATTCGTTGCAGTTCGCATCAGTTTTTACTATACTATATATAGTCAAGTGAATACCCATTGATAATGCTCGATTCATTCAATCAGATCGTATGGCGTAATTGCAAATTTAATGCCTAATTATATTGTCAATAACAGAACTAAGACAAGACGTGTAAAATGGAATGTTTTCCATAGCCGGAGTTCATTTAACAGAGCAATTTACTGATAGATATGCAGTCACTGAGTGTAATTGAAAGCAGGGTATACAAAAACCATTGCACATGCAAAGCAATTTTCAGTTATTAGCGTTGAAGCAAGGGCAGTAACTAAAAGCTAAATGTTTATATCATTATGAAAAATATACATACTCTTGCTTAATTTATATTAATATTTAGATCTATTAAAATATATTAACTCAAGTTTCTATTGTCACAGAGTATCTACAATTTATTTAATCTTGTGGAAATATCCCCTCCACAGTTTGACAATAATTCTGTGCCTCTTGGCTTGTTTGTGTCGCAAAAAAGATATCCAAACAAAATAGCTATGACAAATACTTATTATTATATACAAACACATATACGTATGTATATACACATAAATTTGCGATTAAGCTAATGGGAAAGAGTACATTTACCCACATACTTACATATACATAATCTCAATATATACAAAAAAAAAAAATAATTAATCGGCTCCACTGTGTTCTCCACAAAAACTTTTTTTACAAGTGAAATATGGAACAGGAATTTGGAAACCAAATACATAAACAATATTGATATGAAGCGAAACTAAATCAAGTTTAAGACCATAAAATATTCGCAATCTAAACAAACTATTTGTTTATTATTTTTATCGTCAACAATATTGATTTTCAGTGAAGTTTGGCATTATGGCTGATTTTCAACAGAAAGAAGCGGAATATTTAGTTGAAAGATAGTTTTCTACGCATATTTAAATCGATAATCCAGTGGAATATTTATTTGTATTGCTGAAATTCATAGATGAATCAAGAAAGCATGCCGAAGATTACACACCCTAGCAACCGAAGTAAACTTGGGCACAACTTAGTTCAATTATTAAATATAAATTAAATATATTTTTAAACAAGAAACAATTATAACAAATACATATATTATTATGATATGGTAATCAGATGCAGATTATTTTCTGCTAAATGTTGTAGGCATCATAGCACTTGTCATAAGTATATTTTTTTCCGGATAAAATTTTTTTATTTATGCCTTTCGAAAATATTTGATTTCGTGTTTCTATACGGCAACTGCCTTCTGCAATTGGATATATATTTGATATTTGTAAGCTAAGTGGCAAATGAGAATAAGGCACCATCAACTCTAAAAGAAGTCTCCTCCAATTCGTTACACAGTCGACGAGACAATTATGGTACTCCCTGCAAGGGAATTCAGAGAAAGAAAAAAATTGATAATGCTCCTGCTTCTGTCTCAATGAACATTAGCGTAGCGGCTTAATTGAAAGCAGAGACCTTAGCTAAGGCAAATACTCATACACACTCAAGCATGCTGTGAGTGTACTCACACTTAATATATACAAAAGTACTCGATGCGAATACAAACAGAGCGTCGAGCTTCGGGCAAGGGAAACGCTACAAATTCTAATGGAAACAATAATAATAATAATAATAGCAATAAACTGCACAGGCCGTTTAAGCTAAAGCAAAAGCTATAGCAAAAGCTGAAAAATCAAGGCAGCAACTGGGAAACGAGACAAGTCGACTTTATAAAGTGCGCTCAGTGTCAAAGGAAATCATATTTCATCTGGCAATTAGTTGGGATGAGCCGTGAATCTCTTTTAATTGTGTCATTGCACGAATTCGGTTTAGCTTTGCAATTGTACAGATGGACAGTTGGACAGTTGGACAACAGTTGGATAGTCAACTCGGTATCTCATCGTTATGAAAATATTATTCTAGTCTAGTCTAATATGAATATATATATATATGTATCTTTCTATAGGCTGCACATAATCAGTGTCTTCAAATTCAATTAAGCGAAATTGTGTCACGCGCGTGTCTCTCCATATCTCATGTCTCACGTCCCATGTCTCTGGGCGGGGATAAATGCTTTTTCCATAGTATATACTACCTTCTTAATGCCTATGACAACTAAGTACCATGACATTAGTATGTGCTGGCATTTGTGCTTCTGGGTCTGCATATTTCTGGTTAATTTACACGCTCAAGAGAACCTAACCCAATAGCAATTGTACTCTGTTTTTACAAAACCAGCTGTGCATTTTGGGATTTGGATTAAAGATTTCTTAAGCTTAGCATATATTTGATGAACAGGTTTCTATGTCAAGCACAGCAAATGAAAATAAAATAAGTGTTATTTATCAATTTAATGCTAGCATTGCCAACTTTATTTTGTGTGATTATCTTTGATTTGAATTAAAAAATAATTACATTTTTAACACTTTTGAACGGGTTTGTTTGTAAATGAATTAAAACAATAACTAATAATGATAGCTTTGAAACAATGTTTTCAAAGTCTACTCACCAACTGAGTAATGTAGCTAACTTCTTGAGTCTTAAACAGAGTATTGCACAGTGAAAATACTTGAGATTCAATATTCATACTAAATTCAAAAGTTTACTCAAAGTTTACTTAGACTTATCTGCTGTTTTTTGTATGATTTAATAAGAGTTTTAAATGCTTAATTACCCCTGAACTTGTTCTGGCTATCGTGTTAGTTTTAAGGAAACTTATTTTAATTAATTAATTGCAGCTTTTTTTTTTAAATTTCAAAAAGTGTGCTAAGGCGTTTTATGATTCAACGTCTTAAAATTATTTTGTTGAGAAATAAATCAGGGATTTAAATGCAATTATTCTTATCTTATAATTTTAGTTATATTTAAATAATTTTGATTTTTTTACAGATATAATTAAGTAATTTTATTTGCTGTTTTCACCCAGATGATTTATGGCTATTTAAATAATTTTATGGTATAAAAGAAGTATATTTGCATTACATCTATAGTCCAAGAAACAGCTGAAGCGAACATATTTTTAAGGTAAGTTGTGTAATTATTTATTTTTTGACTTAGTTTGTTTTATTTTTCAAGAAGCAGCTTAAGGCCCTGGTAGCCTAATTATGCTATAACCCATTAAGTCTGCTTGTTGAGCTTGTAGCTATAATTGTGCTGCAATAAAAATTATTTATTGGTATTCTTTACAGTTGTTTCGAAAAGTAATTGGCACAAAGATAGAGTGAGGCTTTCATTTGCATTTCGCGCAGATCTTGTGCATTCTTTGGGGACTGCTTTCGGACTAAAATGTTATGTGTTATAACTTAGCAAAGTGTGTACATAAATGAGTTCACATGTAAATCTGAATGTATCTTGATTAAGACCGACACTTGTTGCCGTTGCCGCTGCTGTTGTTCAACACGTCGCACAATTTTGCATATGGGATGCTAAGTTGCGGTGTTGACGTCGACGTCGACATCGACGTTGACGCCGAAGTCGAAGCCGCTGCCGAAGCTGCTGTCGCCGCTTAAGAGACAATAAAACCAAAAATAAAATAAAATAAAACTGTTGCGACCCTCAGTGCAAAGCGAGAGCAAAGAACACTTTATTCAATGTGCAACACGATGATGACGATGTCTCAAATGATGATAATGATCAACGCCTCTGCGACTCTGCGACTTCAAACGCAGGCGTCGACGGCGACGCAGCTTTGGAGGCTTTGCGTTTTGGAATTGTGGATTTGTGGTTTATGGCACGAGCTTGACTCAGTTGAGTTCAATTTCTGGAACGGGAAGTGTCGATCAGTCTCGCGAACGGGGAATACAATAAGATATACAGATATATCTCCGTGTCTATATAGGCAGATACATATATATCTATATATATATCTCGCCAGCATTGAGGATATTCCGCTGTTGCGCTGAAGAAGCAGCATCGAAAAGTGCCTAAAATAATGCCGACCATCACCGAGGATTGCATCGATGGATTTCAACAGTACTATGCACGTCCGCCCGAGCGTCCCAAAAAGAAGTCCATCAAGCAGATGATCTACGATGAGGATGAAAATTCATATTTTGGCAGGACTATCGAAAGCTGGGGTAAGTTGCAAAATCGATTGCATGTTGTACTCGTTTTTTTTTGTATTTTTCTTCGTTTTCTGGGATTTTTGTCTACTTTGCAGTTACGTAAAAAGCGCACGGCGTAAATCTTTAGCAATTTCAAGCTGTGCCAGTTTGGATTTAATCAACATCTTTTGTTGTCGCATTAGTGTGATAAAAAAAAATGAAAAAAAATTAAATTTTATATACATTTGAGTTTGGAAGTCCACCCAAAGTAGGCGGCACGTTTTTATTGCCTGCCTCTGACCTCCCGCTGCCTTCGCACCCCCCCCTTCGCACACTTCTCGCCTGTCGCCTCTTCAGCGGCCGCTTTCAGCTGTGCTCTGTTTGCTCTGTTCTCTTTGACCTTTGACGGACACACACACACACACATACACAGCAGCACACTCATGTCTGTGTCTGTGTAAGTGCCTCAGGGTACTCGACCAATATGCCGGTCAATTATGTCATTATGCAATCAAAGCATGCATCTATGGAATCGCAACAGCAACAGCAACATCAAAATCAGCAACAACAAAAAACAACAGCGACACTCATAAATGAGCATATAAAAATGCTGACATTGACTAATAGGCAATTTCTTTTCTCATTTTATTTTTGCATCTCGCATTTTGTGCTTTAATCCGATTGCAGTTTGATTGCATACATTTGTTGGCATAAATCTAACAAATTTATTTATTTAGTTATGCTTTTAATTCAGTTGAATTCAGTATAAATTCAAACAGAAAACTCAGCCATTAAATTAAATGAGTATATAAATGTGGAATCAGAGTAAACATAGACAATCTAGTCAACACGTAAATATTATATTTTAACAATTTGAAGATTTTTTATAACTAAGTAGAAATAATATATTTAATCTAAATCAATGCGACCACAAAAATACTGATTACAGTTTGATATATTTGCTTTTGTATTTATAAAAGGGATGAAAGTTCTCAAATACAAAAATATCTGTGGCATAGAAACATTGCCACAAAAAGTTTTAATTACAATTTAAATAGTTAAAAATATGTTATTAAATTTGACCAAATCCAAAAGAATAATTTGTAAACAGTTTGCCTATTGGAAAACAAGTAAGAATAGCTCAATTATTACAAAGCTTAGTTTCTTTATATTATTTATATAAATATTAATGTACACATGCATAAAGCTATATTATTGTTAGTGAATACATAATCTCTGATTGATGTGGTCAAGTATATATTTATCTCAAAAGGCTGTAAATGTAAAGTATTGCAGTTTAGACAAGCAATCCAAATGCTTACATCTCAAAGTGCTGATGGACAACGCATCCTTGTTTAGCTGGTTGCAGTAACGGAAAACGTCAGTTGCGACACAATGCAGTTATTGTTGGCCAGTGGAGAACAAGAGTCTAAGCCAGAGGGCACTTCCATGTCACTCACTGAATCGCAAGCCATTGTTGCAAATACGTTGCTGTCAGTCACAGTAAACAGCGAATAGATATTAGATAGTGGATACAGTGGTTCCACACAGCAGTTTTAAGTCCTTTATTCTATATCTGATTTCTAGACTACACTAAATAAATAAAATAATTGTTTATAATTCATTTTAAAAAGAAATATTTAAACTTTTTGTGTAGATTAGTTGATATATTTGAAGTGCCTACTATTTTTAATATTCTTAAGTCGTACGCCTCTTAACTGTTCAAGCTATCGGTAATCGATTTTCGGAATCGTTTCGATAATCCTGTTCGTGTCATCTGTGAATCTTACAATGCAGTATTTTACACTCTTGCAGTGAAACTCTCTCATTCTTTAATCAAATCTTTAATGCTACAATATATCCCGGAAATCTCTGAGCGTACTTAACTGTAATAAACCTATTTTACTCCTCAGGTTTAAGGATTTGCCTATCTACATCTTGTGTCTCACATATTGTCCCACTTCCTGTTTCTGTCTCTTTCTCTCCCCTTTCGTTACGTTTTATTACTAACGCTATAGTTGGTACACGTTTTTCTGGGTTTCCCCAAATCTGTACAATGGGAATTATAATATCAATTATTTCATTTCTTTAACATTAAATGTTAATTTAATTATTTAAGATTAATTTTTCTTACATACTTTCTTATATACTTATGCTTAGTTTTGCCTGTTATTTATTTTGGCACAACTTCACTCTTGCCACAGCTAATTCATATTCTCAAATAAAATTTTCTTGAAAAAAAATGTTAAACAAAATATATTTTCTCTATAAGGTTTTCCAAAACGATTTAAAGCAGAATATAGAAGAATATATATACAATATTTTTTCTTCAGAAAATGATATTTTTTTATATCTGGTTGACCACGGTAATAATGCCCTGAGTCCAACTAGCAGCCCATTGACAGCGACAACACTCAATGGCGAAAACTAACTGGAGCTGAGTTGGGTTGGGGCTCGATTTACGGCTGGACGATTTGCTAATTGGAACGTGCCAGTTGGAATAGTCACATCAGGACACATTCACACACAAACACACACATATGCAAATTGTAGACACCAGCTCAGGTTACCGTTACCTGTTAGTTGGACTTTATGCGGGTCCTCCTCATTTCAAATGAATCATTTCAAAAGAGTCTGGAGTCAGTCGTAGACACACGCACACACACACACACATATGAGTTTTGAGCCCAAACTCCCAGAAACCTCATCGACCTAAAAAACCTGTAACCTTATTTGAAGTTCTCAGCTCGCAGACTCCATTAAAAAAAAATATATATATATATAAAGAAAAGAAAAAAAACGGAGTATCTGCGTAGTAAATGTGGCGTAAAGACCAGACCAGGCCAAAACGCATACAGCATGAAATTCCACCCTTAACTGTGGAAGCGTATCGAGAGCAACCCTCGAGCGGGAAGCGGTAAACTGGAAAACGAACGGAGTTGAATGGAGTTGCCAAAGACAAACAATACAAAAAAACAACAACAGCAATAACAAAACTGGTTATTGCGGCCACGCGGCCAAATGCTTTCTCTCTCTCTCTCTCGCTCTCTCTCTCTCTCTCTTTCTCTCTATGTATCTGTCGCAGTCTCTCTTTGGCTCTCTGTTTATGCTTGAGCTACTATGAAAATGACTCAAAAGAAAGAGAAAACATTCGTTACTATTTGTTATGGCCATTACCCTTCCAGCGATCCAATCGATCTTGCCTTGTTTCCACAACAACAACACGAACAACAACAACAGAGCAAGCAGAAGAGAGCGAGAGAGCGGAGAGAGCGCAAGAGAGCGTGAGAGTGAGCAATGAATGCACTCCACAAAAAGTCACTCAATCGATTCGAGTGACTGAATCAGGAACAACAACAACGGCTACAACAACAACAATTATAAACAATGCGATTTCATGCTGCAGTTAACGGTACATCGTATTTGACCAATGCATTTGGTGCTTGTAGTTTGAATTTAGCAAGAAACGGCAGCCTGCGAGTGCTTAATATATTATGCACTGCAAGAAATTGTGACTGACACGGAAAAACCCAAAACTTTAATAATAATAGATATAATAATAATAAACAAAATAATATATCAATACAATAAATTCATTAGTGGATTTTAAAATCATTTCATTACTATTATACATAACATCATTTAAATGTTTTCATCATCCATATCTAATAAATTAATTTTATTAATTTATTAATATCAATGATTTTTTCATCCAAAATATCCATAATCCATAGTAATATTATTATCTCAATGGTGCGTTATCTAAAGTCGATAAGTATTAAAGAAAATCATTCATAATTTTCAACAAAATTTCAGTATGTTTAAAATACTAGACTTATAAATGGAAAAATTAAATATTTTCATATCAATTAACTTATTGAACTTAAACAAAAACAACCAGTTTTTTTTAAATCTAATTTTAAAAATAATTGTGTACATTTTTTGGCACGATTCTGTACAAATCTGGGCTCACGTGAGGTGTCAATAATAAAACATATTTGATATTTTGATTTGATTATTTTACATTCTGATTATTTATTCGCACGTATTCTTTAAAAAGATTTGGTAAATTTGAGTATCAACAATAAAACATGTTTGATTTTTTCATTTGACAATTTTTTTATTTAATATACAAACAAATATTTAACAAAATTACTTTGGGCCGAAGAAGACTTACCATGGAACTCTAAATAAAACGAGTTTACCGGGTTCCAAATCGCTCAACTGAAACTCAACACACAAATTAATTGGCTATGGAAATTTTTTTCGATGCGAATATTGTCCCAAAATATCACCTAGCTCTAATTGGATACTGATTACATTAACACAGCTGTTTGAATTTGCTTCCCCTCTCTTTTTCTCTATCTTTCTAACACTCACGATTCATTTGTGTATATAACTGGTGTATTTGTATTGAGTCAAGGTTTAAGAATCTTAGCTCAACTAATAAGTTAATTTTGATCAGTGTAGCCACACAATTCGCACTAAGTGCAGAAGCAATCATAATTTACGTTGCATGCGACTAATTAAAACAAGTGCAACAACAGCAACAATTACGAACCGCAACTCAGAACCCAAATCCAAGCCCAAAACCCGAAAATGCACTCCAAATGAAAACAAACCCAGTTTTGCACTCACTCACAAAATGCAAATGCCGCCAAAAGTGTATTATTTTTGCACTCAAAACCAACTCAACGAAGCCACAACACACTGAGTGCGAGAGCGAGAGAGAGAGAGAGAGAGAGAGAGAGGGGCGCTCACTCTCGCGCGCTCGAGAGAGAGAAAGGTGGCTGTACGAACTGAACTGAACTGAACACAAAACTGAGGCCAAGCCAAGTTCTGTGTTTTGTTGGCGGTCCAGTCCAGTCTTCGATTAAGTTTACGGTTTCTCAGTCTGACATTTGTTTTGAGCGCGTGCGAAAGCGGGCAGCGGGCCATTTTCAACACACAATTCTACAAAAAAATAAAATAATAATAATCGAACTAAATTACGAAGAGGAAAAGCAAGAAGAAGAAGCATAACTCCTTTAAGCCAACTGTTTTGCACTCTTCCTCTTCTTCTTCTTCTTCTTTGTTATTGTTGTTGTTGTTGTGCTTCATTTGTGTTGTTCGTCAAGTGGCTGGAACAAATCACTCGAATAAAGTGAAGTGAAGTTTTGTTTTCCTAATCAAAGAAGAGAAACCATTCGATAATTAATTTTAATATTTAAATATTACAAATATCAGACCTAGGCTCAAGATATTTACTTTGTCACACCCGAAATACACACACGCACACACACACGTGCATACAGTGAGCCCTAGCTGTAGCAAAAAGGTGTGGTTGTTTGTATGTTCGACGGCGGCTTTAAGAGCGGAGCTACTCAAAACCCAAAGAGAAAAAAGTAAAAAAAAAAACCAGATACTTTATAAAGCAATACATATGCATAAGTGTGTATCTGTGTGTGTGTGTGTGTGTATTTTAAAAGAGCGTTATCGCCTAAGAAAAAATAGAAAGAAATAAAAAGAAAATAAAAGATATGCAAAAATATAAATGAATAATGAAACAAAAGTTGTCGGGTAAATGATACAAATGTATCTGGCGGTCAAAGTCAATGCGGCATTTATAAAAGTAGAACAATACGGAAATATTTATGTGCAGCCAGCCAGACGGAGAGGAGTTGTAGCAGACGAAGAGGTGGCACTTTGGCCTAGTTCTTTGTTATCTGTTGCACTCCATGTGGCATCCAACAGTTGCCAACAGTTGCTGCCACATGCAGCTAGCAGGGTGCTCAAAAAATCTCATTGGCTTCACAGCCCATTGGGAAACTCTGACACGTATATTGTTTTTTTTTTTGGGGTTTATTTCGCAGGACGAAAAGGCGCCAAAGTTGTTGTTACTGCTGCTGCTGTTGTTGCTCGACAATTTCACAGCAAGCCGGGAACGAGTGTACAGAAATTTGTGGCAAGAAAATCAAAACAGAGAGCAACCAGTCAGAGAGAGTCTGTGTGAGTGTGTGTTGGAGGGAGAGCGGGAGAGGAAGAGGGAGAGGAAGAGGGAGAGGGAGACGGAGAGGGAAAGAGCAAGCGAAGCAAATGCGAATTAGTGTCGAAAAATAAAGAAATATCTTTAAAGTGAAGTGGGCTTTTGCAAATAACAAAATCATAATGAAAATTTTGTGGGAAAATGTGAAAAATTAATGCAAATTGCAATATGAGGGCAAAAAATGCACAAAGTTTGAACTTAGCGAAAAGTTATGATTGGTGGAAAATAGGAAAAATAAATGTGGAAAGAAATACTAAGAATTTTTAATTACCGAAAAGTTACAAATATGAATAATTAATGGGGGATAATATGATTCGAATTTCAAGTATAAAAAATTATGGTAAACTTAAAGCAAGCAACAAACTTGGCTACTTAAAGCATTAATCATTTAAAAAAAAAAAATAACAAAATACCAAACATTGAAACCAGCAAAAAATAAAAAAAAAATTAATAAAATACCAAACATTTAAACCAGCCAAAAAATGCTTACAAATTTGCATAACTCAATACAAAACAGTCAAAATAAAATGTGTTTTTCAAGGAATGGTTGATAATTTTATGGAATAATTTAATTAATTTATGGAATATAAACTCATCTTGCATAATATATCCAGGTTGAACAAACTACGTAGTCCTATAACCGAAACAAGTAGCAAACGAGTGAATTAATTATTTTTTGCCAATATCCGTCACAAAATTGCGCTGCGTTTGTGAAGAACGTACAAATTTAAATAAATAGACAACAACAATCGACCAAAAAACGAAATACAACCCACCAAAATGTCGAAACCCGTTCCAATGCCGCATTCCAATACGAATGAGGACCTGCTGGCTCTTCGCAAACCCGAACCCTTTCGGCTCTCTCAGTTCCTATACAATGCGGACGAGGGCACAGTAATGGGACGAGATCGCACCTCATGGGGTAAGCTATGAAAACGGCGAATAAAAAAGTGGATTGGAGTGTAGTTGAGTTGAGAAATAAATACACTGCTCGCCACTCGAAAAGGACATCATTTACTCTATATCTACTTATATATTCAGGAAACAAAATCGTATATTTTCGTTTGTGTTGAATATATTAAATTTCAATGAATTCGAAATTTTTTCTTATTAGTAAAGGAAATTTAAATTCGAGTCAGAAATCCGAAAATAATAAATTTGTATTCTTAGTGTTAAATATATTCAATTAAAATTAATTACATTTTTTTCTCTTAAAAGTAGTTAGTTGAGTTGAACATTTCACGCTCGATAATTGGATTTCTGAATATTGAAAAATCTTTGTTATTTAAAATACTATAAAATATCCATTGCAGAGGGTATTATAATTTTGTCGTGAAGCTTGTAACGCAAATATAAATATTCTTGATCAACTGATTATTAGCCGAATCGATAGAGCCATAAAACCATAATTATATTTCGTACTCTCCACTAAAATTTAAATGTCGTCCAATTAATTTAAAACTAAAAGTGGACGTTCAACTATTTTAGTTGAATAGAACAAGTCTCTAGTCACATTCTTTTTTTAGGGAACGTGACTCGCCGAGCTAGTAAATATTGTTTTGGGGTACTTAAAATAAACCAGTCCATTCACAAATAAATCAACTGGTTAATGTCAAATTTGTATTTTTCTATTTATTTTCTTAGCCTTTTTTACGATCGTGTCTCAAATGCAACACATTTGAATTATACACCTCAAATAGATACTCGTACTTGCCTGGGAATGTTGCCAACTGGAGCCAGTTGTTGTGTATTGGGTTGTCATAGTTTGAGCTAATTGTGCTAACAACACTTATTATATAGCTGTCAAAGTAACATGACGGTATTGCCTGACAGACAATTCCGGAAAAGAGAGCAAAAAAATAAAATTATATGGCGTCGGTAAAAATTAACACCAGGGCTTGTTGACGAGTGTAGTTTTGTGCAAAGGATGTTAAACGGGAAAGAATAATTTAGAATGCATTAAAAATAAATACAATTTAATGAGATTTTTAAAATATTACAAATATATACATATTAGTATTTATTTTAATTATCTCAGTTTTGTAAACCTTGTTGCTTAGTTTAGGGCAAAGCAATATGTGGTAAATAGATACATATGTACCAAATGTGGAATACTTAAAATAAAATAATTAAATAATTAATAGTTTGACTTCAATAAATTATTTTCTTCTAAGCATACTTAAAACGTAGATATTTTATAAAACTTTCTTTAATCGTTTTTACACAGTATTTTACTTAATGAATGTAATAAATTAAATAATTATCTTACATACATATTTCAATTATATTTTAAAAACATTTTGCCTAACAGTAAGTTTTGTAAAGCATTATATTTTAATTCATTTAATTTTATACATATATCATATATATATGAATACTGGATATCATATAACAGATATTTTTTAAGACTTTTCAAATTTGAAAGTGCACATAATAAATTTACTTATTTCAAGAACTGAACTGATTTGCTAAATTATGTAGATTTATTTTAAGCACTTTAAGTGACTTCTGTTGAACTTTTTTTTGCCTTATAGCTGGGTATCTTATCGCCGTTTTCTCAATACAAGCTTAATACTTATCCGAATATATATAAATGCTCTGACAAAAATTTTGATTTCAAGCACGTTCACATTTTTATTTTGTGTACTCAATAAAATTACAAACTCATTTCTCATTTACTCTTCCAATCGCAACACTCTCTCTCTCTCTCTCTCTCGACTTCTCTCTCACTCTCGCTCTCTTTACAAATCGAATAACTTGTAGTCACTTGTGCAAATGTGTGCGTGAGCAGAAAAGCGATTAGACTCCAAGAAAGCTTGCTTCCGTTGAGCGTCGCTTACGTGTCTAAGAGCAAAACGTTCAAGCCTTATACACTGATATGATTCAAGTCTTATACGCGTATGATTCACCGTCGATCAATGCCGTGCAACTGTGCGATTGTGATGTATGAGAGTAGCAACTTGTTCTTATACTTGAAGTTTGTTGACGATTGTAATGAGATGAAGAACTGGCGCTGGACGCTCAACGCTCAGCACTCAACGCTCAGCACTCAACGCTCAGCACTTAATGCTCGCTTCGTCAATTAAAAGTTTAACCCATTTGTGACTTTTGGTCCGTTGTTGCTTCAAGTGCTTAATTTAATCAGCTCAATTTAAGGGGCGACAATTCTTGTTCACGATTCTTTAATAATGCTCATTCGATTTGAGCTCTCTCTAATGCGTTTAGCGTTAATGGTAATCTAATTAATTTCCCATTCGTTCTCCTCGTTTCATTTAGCTAAGATCGGCATCTTCTACATTGTGTTCTATGTCGTTCTCGCTGCCCTCGTCGCCATTTGCATGTGGGCCTTCTTCCAAACTTTGGATCCACGCATACCCAAATGGACATTGGATCGCTCGATCATTGGCACAAATCCAGGTGGGCAATATATACATTAAAGAATATTACTCTTTACATAAATAAATTAATAAAATATAAATAAAAGTAAACAAATAATTAAAAAAATAATAATACAAGAAAATATATTTTTAAAATGAAATAAAGTTTATCATTTAGAATATAAATATAATTATAGAATATAATAAACAAAAGTGAAAAACAAAATAATATTAATTTAAAAAAAAAATATATATATATATATATTAATTAAATAAAATTTAAATAAATATGTTCACTAACCGTTGCGTTCCCCAAGTTTTTCTAAGATGATTTTAAAATAACTTTCACCTTCCCCCCATAATCAGGTCTCGGATTCCGCCCCCTGCCACCCGTTGAAATGGTGGAGAGCACATTGATCTGGTACAAGGGCACTCAGCACGAGAACTATAAACATTGGACGGATTCACTGGATGACTTCCTTGCCGGTAAGTCGAGGGATACATTCAGCAGTTCTTTTGGCCAACTGTTTGCTTTGGCTTACACATGTTATGTTAAGTCGGACCGGCAATTAGCCAATGTGCAAAGGCTGTTCAAATGGGCTTTGCATGTTTATTGTTTTTTATGCTACACATGCACGGATGTGTCCATGAACTATTTTTATTTTTATTTCTTATTGCGGATGTTGTGGTTGTTGTTGTTGTTGTTGCTAGGTAGAGGCAAATGGGTCGGTTGACAACACGCAACACGCTGTTCAGCATTTATTTTCATTAAAATATAATACTATTGATTTTAGTTGACATATGTTCATATATTGAAAACATTGCTAAGCTATGCTCAGATTTACGTCAAATATATTCGGCTATCGAATTAATTTATAGGTAGTGGAACCAACTTGGTCGCGAATCGTATCCAAGGTCAGTTAATAATGTATCTTTAAGAACTTATCTAAGATCGAGTTCAGTTTGGGCTGATTTTTTCTAGGCTAAAATAAATAAATACAAACAAAACAATAAGGTTGAACAATTGTCGTGTGTTGCATGATAAGTATACAATATATGAACCACATAATATATAATTTCACAAGTAGCACATTTTAAACATTTCCCCCACCTCTCTTTGAATAGTTTACAAAGTGCCCGGCCTAACACCCGGGCGTGGTCAGAACATTTACAACTGTGACTACAACCAGCCACCGCCGAGGGGTCAGGTGTGCGATGTGGACATCAAGACGTGGGCACCGTGCACCAAGGAGAACAACTACAGCTACCACAAGAGCTCACCTTGCATTTTTCTCAAGCTGAACAAGATCTACGACTGGATGCCAGAGTTCTATAACACATCCACGGATCTGCCCAATAATATGCCCGAGAATCTCAAGACCTACATTGCCGAAATTGAAAAGACGGAGCCACACAAGGTAAAAAAGGAATAGTTAAAAAATTTAATTCGAAAAAATACCTGTTGATAAAGTATATACAGAAATATGTATAGTCATCCCTTAGATGTATATAAATGCTTTAAATAATTCCATGTTCGAAATAATTGTTAGTTTTGTAATCTTTTTATGGATTTTTATGTCAAAAGGATGGCAGCCCAAAGCGGGAGTTTATAGCAGGCAGCTAGCGAGCGTTAGCAGCGATCGCTTAGAGTTGCCAGACTGTTGAGGCAGTCGCAAACATTTTTAACAATCAATCAGTGAAAATATAGATTATTTAGACAATTGGAATACTTTAATGTACTGAGATAATAATCACAATATTATAAAATAAACAAACACAATAATATATTAATAAGCAACATCAGCATGCTGATACTTGAATTCATTAGTCTAGAGTGATATTCAAATATATAAATAATAATAATAAGAGTATTAATAAATGTAATTAAAATGATTTTAATAATAACTATCAATTATTTACCATGCAGCTGAACACCATTTGGGTCTCCTGCGAGGGCGAAAATCCAGCCGATCAGGAGAATGTTGGCTCCGTCAACTATTTGCCCGTTCGCGGATTCCCGGGCTATTTCTATCCCTACCAAAACTCCGAGGGCTATTTGAGTCCACTTGTCGCAGTTCACTTTCAGCGCCCCAAGCGTGAGTAGAAAATCATCTGTCCATATCTATTTAATTAACAGAGCGTATATTTGCATATTGAGACTTATTTTTTCATTTCTTTCGAACATTAAAAAAAATAACTTCCAATTATCGTTCGCAGTTAAAATTTAAAATTTAGTTTCATTCCTTCTGGCAACGTTTTCAGGCTCCTATGGTTTATGTTTCTTGCAAGCATGTGGCAACGCTGAGCAAGAACGCGTAACGGTTGCTTTTTGAATAACAAAGTTCAGTTTGCTGGCTGCTTTTGTGCTTTATGCATTAAAATACACGCTCTGATAGTTGAATATATATATGATAAACACTTAACTAATTCTTGATTCTTATCAGGTGGCATTATCATCAATGTAGAGTGCAAAGCCTGGGCACGCAATATCAAACACGATCGCAAGGACAGGCTCGGCTCGGTTCATTATGAGCTGTTGATTGATTAATGTTGAGGCCGTTGTGAGAGGGCTTTAAATCAGCAAAATACAAATACAATTTAATGAAAAGCTAAAGTTAAAGAAAGTGAAAGCATAGCGAGTAAAAGATATGCGTTTGTTTAATGTAAGCAAGAACAACAACACCAAAAGAAAAACAAAATCTAAAAAGAAAATTAAAGAGAAAAACAAATCATACATTATAAATAAAAATATATATATATAATAAAAAAAAAACAAATCTTGATAAGAAAAACCCACGAAACAAATATTAACAACAAACATTTTTGGATACAACTCAATTTTTGAATGTAGCTTCTTCTTATACAAATTATAATAATACAAATTATGATAAAACAAAAAATAAAAAGAAAACAAAAAAAAAAAAAAATAGCAACAACATATAGTTAAAATTTAGTCTACCGCCTAAGAAGATTTCTATATGAATTGTGAGCGATTTTTGCATTATAATACTATTTAATACATTTTTATAATAATTATTAACTAATATTAATAATAATGCTGAATTCGATTACTAAATGCCGTTTTGTGAAATGAATGAAATCTCGAATAAAATACCAGATGTAAAAACCTAATCTTTAAAGGCTAGCTAAGTACGAATTTCATGCTGTTCAAAAAATACGAGACAAATTTACATGTTATTATTGCTTATTTAAAATTAATCATTAAACTGCCATTTAAATGCAAAACATAAATCTAAAATTAAAAGCCAGCGAAATTTTTTTAGTAGCCCCAATTAAAAAAAAAATACATAAATAAACACATACAAATTAGTTAAATGTATGTATCATTAACAGCAACAAATTAATGTTAACGATAACGATAAAACAAAATGGGATCCTTTTGACCAAATGTAACAAAAAAAACACTTTGTACTTTGGACTAAAACTGCAAACTGACCAATTTCGGAGCTACAAACAAACATTTTTGTATTACAACTTTCGCAACTAGTTTTTCAAGTAAAACAAATGAAATAATCTTATATACAACAGTCTTCTATATACACGGCATACTAAATAAAATGTTTGCATATTTTTACACATATATGTATACCTATATATATATATATATATAGTATATAGCTCTAGCCAGTCTAAATGAAATGTATAACAATCAATCAGCAATAACAAATTTGCAGCGTTTAGTTTTTAAGTTTATTTAAATGTTAACAATAACAAAAACAAAACGAACAAGCAACAAAATACAAACAACAAAAATACACACACACTAGGAACAACAAAACTACATATTTGGCTAAATCTGAAAAAATTTTCCAACTGTTCTCAATAAAAATGGGCGATACAAAATTAAAAACATTTTGTTGTAATTTTATTTATTGACCAAATTCAAATTATACTGTATTTTACTGGGTTTGTTTATATTTAAATGGCACGTTTTCGAAATTAGTTTGAATAATTATTATTCAATAATATAATTTCGATTAAACTTACAAAAAAAAACATCAGTAAAATATTGTTTTATTAAGAAACATATTTCTTAAATATGGCTAAAATGTTTTCCTAAATTATAGAAATTTTTGTTCTTATATTTATAAATTGCTTTTATAGTTTTCAGGGCGAACTTCATTCTATGGCATTTTTTAAAACACAAGGTGATTTTTTTCTGAGTGTAGAAATTTAAATTGAAAACAATATACTTAATATATTTTGTTAATCAACATATTCAACAGCTTTTTTAGGGTATATCCCAGTGGATCACTCGCGACCACAGCTTTCTTGCTTGTAGCCATCAGCTCCGCAGTTAATATCTCTTCTGAAAGCTAGAGAGGATGATGAGGTGGAGTTGGTGGCCACTCATAATTTGTCATATGCCGTTATGTGGCTTATATAAAGTTAATTGCTGTCGCATTGTTGCGTGGCAACGACAAGGTGCTGATAAGATATGAAGGTGCGACAATACTCGAGGCACTCGTAACCCAGATAATAATCACAAATCTGAGATACTTCTTTTGCTGTTGGGCTGTTGGTCAGCAGTGTGGACAATGCTCGACCGATATGAAATTGTATATATATACAGTTGCAAAAATATAATAGCATCAGTCTCACACGAAATATTGTCAAAAGTATCTTTTTTAAATTTGTAAGTTTAAGGAACTGGAAGAAGGCTATTAAAAAATAAAAATAAAAATTATCATAATTTTATTCACCGCTTTGAGCTTATTCAAATTAAATTAAAACTCAAATTTAAAAATTAAATTTTATGAAAAGGGAAGGCATGGAAGGAAAAATACTAGCACCAGTTTTCAAATTTGCACTTATTATTATGAAAATTCGAAATAAATAAACTAAACGAATTTTCTAAAGTAGGTAAGAAGTGCTTTTATTTGTTCGCTACTTTTTGACACATTTCCCTTAAAAATAAAATAAAAAAAATTTCAAAAATATTTGTATATATATGTATATATATTTTAAAAAGAATTTCAGGAGCAGTACTAACTTCAATTTATAAGGAGAATACTAAACAATATATTAAACATCAATATTTAAAAAAATTTGGAAAGTTATTGTTCGTTTTTTCATTCGTACAAAATTTGTCGTAGTGGTGATATTATTTTTTCGCAACTGTATACAATTATACATATGTATGGACATATATATATTTACTTGTATGTGATAAGTTATCTGGGCAATTTTATCAATTGCGTCATTGCGGCTGATTAACAGAATGTCCATGATATATGCTTCTGATTAAATTTTGAATGAGTTGCACTGGTTTTTGAATGTCAGCTCGAGGTGTCAGGCTTTTCTTGGTTTGAAGACTTTTCAAGGAGATATATATATAATACTACTAGAAAAAAAAACCAAAAACACCTGAAAATCCAATTATAATATTGCTTAACAAATTCTATGAAACTCGAATTACAAATTGTGGCTACTGTTTAAATTCAGTAAAGCCTTTGACTTTTATGTATATTATTCATTTTGCCTTAAAGTTCAGTTCAAATACACTTTGAGATATTTAACTCTGCTGCGATTCAAAGTCAATATTTGGGTGTTAAAATTTGAGTTGACGAGCCAAAACTGTTACTCAAAAAAAAAAAGAAAAAACACTTTAAAAGATCCACTTATGTTAACGGGTTATTTCTGGAATCGAGGCAAATAAATTGTATTTTGATAATGGTGCTAATATAAGTATTAGATGAAATTAATATTTTTGCGATTAAAACTATCTTGAGTGTGTCGAATTGTGTCAGATAGTGAAATTTGTAGCATTGATATCTGAAAAAAAAAAATCAATTTAAACGTCACATAATACGTAATTCCAGAATAAATAAATACAAATTGAATATAGAAATATTAAAATTGTGCCAAAGTTACTAAGAAAACTTAAATTAATAAAAAATTGACAAATATTTTTCTTAATTACTATTCTCTATAGTATTGTTTATGTGTACATATATTTAAAAATTTGAATGATCATAAATATGTATACATATTCTTTTTCTTGCTTCAGCATTATTGCTTTTTATGATGACGTCAAGCGAGCAAAATTAATAATGTGAAATGAACAATAAAACCAGCAAAAGATAAAATTACAAAGTTAATTGGCAATCATATGGTATATTTTAGGGTATACAATTGGGCATATCTGCTGTGTGAATTACTTTTTAAAGCATTATCAGCAAATCTGTTGCCTAATTGGCAGCTAATTAGCTAAAAGGCAACCGCCTAGACGACTGCAAATCAACAGAGTACACAACATAGGAATGACAAAACAAAACAAAACAAAAATAAAAAGAAGATGCAGTGATTTACATATATACATATTTATATAATAAAAAAGAAATCTGCGCTAAGCTGGAAAAATCAAAAGTTTGCTCTAATGAGGAAGCTTCGCGCAAATTGACCCATCCATCCATCGATAAAACTGACCACTTTGCTGGAAAAATCTTGTACAATTCAGTTTGAACGAGATAAACTGGTTTCGTAAGATTTAGCAAGCTCATGCAATGATATTCCCGTGCCCCTTGCCCCTATCCCGCGTACCCCTTCCCTATGCCTTACCTCATGCTCAACTCGCAGTTGAATTCAAGTTGAAGTTGAGCAACAAAACACAACAAGATTATGATTTCGATCTGTGTAGGTAATCAGTTCGAGTCGATCCAAGCTAAGTTGTCTGGAAGACCCTTTTCATGTATTTTCACTTGAATAATTCCCATGTGTAGGTTTTTAAAGCTTTTTAAATATATAAATATTTTAAATATTGTGAGCTGATTGACAGATTTAGACAAAACCATATCGATTTCCAAGCGAAACAACATTTATTTTCTATATTTATTTTATCAGAAAGATGCAAAATCTTATTTAAAATTCAAGATTTTCAAATATTCGGGATATTTACATAATATTTTCTTATCTAAAAAACATGCAGACATTGTTAAACTTAATAGTAACTAAAAAATACAAAATACAAAATGTTTATCTCGATGCTTTTCCAACGTTTACACTTAGCGCTCCCCATTGAAAAGATTCCGTAGCTGTTCCTTATCTAATCAAAACAGTTTAATAGAATGCCCCTTTAAATATCTCTCTATGTAAATATGCAAATTTAACTTGTAACAAGCAAAAATGCCTTTCACACATCACAGAGATGAATTTCTAAGCAACTAATGAGAGAGACTCAGCAACAGCCACTGAATAAAGGGGGGATAAAGCGTTGTCAAGTGTAATTTAATAAATTTATGATGTTTGCAACCATAAAACGCAAAGATTGAAAGAATGATGATTGAAAGACAGCAGACCCACAAGAGGCACTCCATAAATATTGAGAGATTGACAGATTGAGACTTGATAGGGCAGCAATCAAGGGAGGGGTTGCCGTGCTTTTACTTACTTATTTGCAATGACAACGCTTCAGCTCCAGCTTCAGCTCCAACCACTATCGCCATCTCTCTTTCGTTTCGTTGTCGTTGTCATTGTCGTCTCGGCAATGGTCGCTAATGCGAATTAATAATTTAAAATTGCTGCGACACTTTCAGCTTTTCACATGACACGATGACTAATGCAGAGCCCTTGACGAAAAACAATAAACAAGAAAACAACATTATTATATTGGACACCCCTCCCCACCCCAACCCCCACACACACACACACACACACATAAAGAATGTTATTTGAAATTCTTATTCTGCAGCAAACCGCAAAAAAATGAACTTATGTACGTATGTCTGAATGCATGTATGTGCCTATACAAAACAAGAAACAAAGGCACGCCGATGACTCCATACCCTTTTCAAATGAAGTCGAAATAAATTTCAATGTAAATATGGTACTTACATATTTAAAATTATTTTACTATTATATTAATACGCATATTAGTTAAGTTTGATTCATATATCAAAAATGTTCAAAGCTTTACAAGGTTCGTGACAAAATTAAAATATCTTTGCCAAGTGTATAAGAATGTCCCCAAAAAACAGCGTGAGATGCACAAACATTAAAGCAAAACACAGAAAACATAATTCTGGGTACTCCCAGAAAAAAGACAACATCAACAAAATGGCACACAAAAACAAAGATAGGCATCAAGCTCAGTGAGAGTTGGAGCGGGAAACAACGAAATACAGCAAAAGGCAACGTACTCGTATCCGATCGCATCGCATGCCGTGTATTAGTAGTTAATATATTCGTATGCATTAAAAGAGGGAGAGAAGAGAAGAATTGTAATGGGAGAGCACACATTGAGCTTGAGTTTGTGCTTATGTGTTTGTCTGCCTGTGTGTTTGAAATTTCTGCTTTGTGCTTTATTTTAATGCACATTAATAAAACAACAGTTTTACTTTACAAATATTATATGGGGTATGCAATAAAGATGCTAGTGTGCAAATATCTCAATAAAAGTAGGGTTTGAATATTATAGGCAGTAATAAAAATAATAATAATAATAAATCAATTAATAGTTATACATTTTTATTAATTACATATTATATATTATAATATATATAACATAACTAACATAATGAATGCATATAAAAAATTAAATTAAACGCCCGCCTGCTTTGATTTAACCCCCGTTGCGCACCTGTACTTCACTGTCTGGCCGATGTCTGCACTCAATCAGTCATTCTATTTGCGTAGCCACAAGGCTTGGGAGAGGCGCTAGCCTCTCCTACCTTATAAACTGGCTGTCTACCAATACGGCAAGAACAACATCAACACCAACACCAACGAAAACAGATACAACGTCCCAGCACCCCAGGGAGCTTTTTTCATTGGCAATGTTGTTGTGTTTGTTGTGTCAAAAGCGTTCAACAGCTGTCTCGCATGCTTTAGCTTTGTAATACCCTGCACCCATTGCAAATGATTAAAATGTGTACTATGAGTCGTTAAATAATATGCAACAGTTTGTTAGAGACAAGTTAAAGACAGTTTTCTTAGAGGCAAGCCTCTTGCGTAAAAAGTAAAAATAAAATAAATAAAATCTTGTATTTCAGTTAATTTCAGTTTTCCGCAAAAATTTGCTTACGTCTTACTTTGGCAATAACTAAAGAAAAATGCGACTTTTGATGGGTATCTGTTCTGTCCGATTCTTGTCTTGCTGTTTTTTTTGTTTTGGCGTTTATGTGTGCGTGTTGACTGAGAGGCAAAATGTTGGATGTGTGAGTGTTGAGCAGCACAGTAAAAGGCGACGTCGGCGTTGCGACGCTCACGATGTCGATTTCGGTTTGGCCACAACATTTTGTTCAGTTGGTGATCATAACTCGAGAGCGCAATACGCAGCACGCACAGACCAACGAGATTTCGAGTTAGCTCTGCTTTTGCCTCTGTGTGTGTGCGTTGGTTACATACTTTTTTCTTGGCGGCAAATTTTTAGAACAGCAACGAAATTAACCTAAAATTAACAGCAAAATTAAATTATTAAAGCAACAATAAAATATATACACATAAATATACAAAAAATTAAGTGAAATAAAATTTTTTAAATAATTTTAAAAAAAAATTGTGTATTCAATAATTTTTTAAAAATTTTCCAAATCCACGTGAGCAACAAATACAAAACTCAAAAAAAAAAAAAATTACGTGCATAAGCGCAATTTTTTTTACATAAAACATAACTGTTGTTTGCATAAGTCGAATATCGAAAACAGAACGAAAAGAGCGGCAATATGTCGAAGAATAACGGAAATGCTGAAAAGTACGTGAGTGAATTTCCGCAACCGGCCAAAAAGAAAACTTTTTCGGAAATTATCTACGATCCGAATGAAGGCACTTTCTTAGGTCGGACGCCAAAAAGTTGGGGTAAGTGCGCCAAAACGAAAAAATTTAATAACTCCTTTAAGAGAATAGATAAGTGAAAAAGGACATTGAGTAACGCAAAGCTTAGAGTTGTTCGAAAAGCACTCTCTTAGTTCCTGACTAAAGAACAGACAATAACGAAAAGCAGACAGAGTCTCTTCTCTCTTTCTCTCTCTTTCCTTGTTGTACGTCAATTGGAAGGCTATTCGCATATACAAAAATTGGCTGTACGTCAATCGAAAGCTGCTGAGTCGTCAGCGTCACAAGGAGAGCAAACGATCGAAATAACTGAAATGTTTTTACACACAACAACAAGAACACACACATGATCATATATGTAATGCAAGTCGGTCAATCGGCAATGAGTGCGAGCAGACGCAAATAAAAAGAGCTTATCAGCTATTGTGAGTGTTCGCTCTGCATTTTTGAGTGAAACGACAAAAAAGAGCTTTAGATGTCATTGTCATATGTGGCAGTTAGTAATAATAAACCTCAATAACGTGTAAAAACTGGATAAAATTATGTGCCTTACGGATGTCTAAAGCAGCCACATCTTATATATACTATGTACACCATCCAATTATACATTTTATTTTTAAATGCGATAATCTTTAAGTACATAAATTTTGCGGTTTTCTATGTGGAAGCTGTAGAACAGTTGCTAACAATGTAATTGGTGTGAAAGGAGAAGTTCTAATAAGAAAATTACACATCTGCTTACATATCATAAAGAAGTACATATTTCATGTATTTATATTTGGAAAACCAGTTTTTGAGTGCATTTCAATAGCACTTTAACAAAATGATAGCCTTAAGATTAACTGATACGATGATATGATACAAACACAAATATTCATTAAAATTTTACTCACTTAAATATAACACTTGTGCATAGAGTATTTAGTATTATTATATTATACTACAGAGAATCTCACTCAAACATATCTATACTCATACATATATGCGAGAAATATTTTTTCTACAATTTTTTTTCTGTTGATTCATATGAATTTAATTAAATTTATTCTGTAATTAAAGATTTTAATAAAAGCTGATTTTTAATTTGTGTTCTATTAATTATTAAACTTATTGTTTAATGAGTAGCAATGTTGTATATTTTTTGCTAATATTTTGTTTTACTTGCCCTTCACTCGGAGCAAATCAAAAATAGAATTTCAACTTTTAAAGTTCAAATACTTTCAATTCCATTTAACATACAAGCTTTGAAGCTATTAATATGAGTAAGCAATTTTATATAGATCTATGTGTATGTATGTACGTCATATATGTACATACTGTGTACAATATATGCAATATCGAAGCACATTCAAATTACGGTTTTGGTGTTCGCAGAAGCAAAACATATTTTTCCTTTATTTTTGTTTTTTTTTTTGTCGCCCCAAAAAGATAAAAATTCTATGCCAATAAACACGGACGCACGTTTCTATGTATAGCGAATGAGAGCGGATGAGCAAAGACAAAGAGAGAGAGAGAAAGAGTGCAGATGATATAGAGCGTGTGTGGGAGAGAGAGAGAGGGCTCATTAACGGTTAATGCTGTACTTGCACACTGCATCAAATTCATTCGTTTTGTAATAAGTTCTGTAAACAAATTCAAGGTTTCTCTTTGCGCTCTCAATATCACCGTCTCGCTCTCGCCCCTATCTCTCTCTCTCTCTTCTCTGTCTCGATATTTTCACTCGTTTTTGAGCGTAGCAAAGATATTAAAAGTGTATAAGGAATATAATGAAATGTTGTATAAAGAAATATCTTATTATCAATTTTTTCCTGTCTTTATTTATTTGTTTATGAATGGCGTACGGTCAACAAATACTTCTTAACTTAAACTTATTTGCATTAAATGGAATTTTAGCTAAAGTCATAATTAGTTGACTTAACTTTGCGCCCATAAGCTATCGATAAGCACAGAAAATGTAGCGAAGACCAACAGGGTTTTTATATTGGACTTTTTTTAACTTACGGCAAAGCTGTTAAGTTCCTCGTCATTATTATCTGGTAATTTTGTCATGCCAAACAATTCGACAACTGACCCAGCCGTTGCTGACACACCTGCCAATGGCATTCTTAATGCACCCTAGTCGAAAATAAAAATACTTACGGACATATACTATGTATATATGTATATTTCATTAATTTTTCAGCTGTTCTGGCCTTGTTCCAGCGAATGTCTGTTCCTATCATTAACTACATTTCATGGCTTCAATTATATTTCCTTTATTCGCTTAACACATTGTTGCTTATAATTATTGGCATGTGCACTCTACTAAAATAGTGATATATTTTTTTGGGGTTAGGTCGAAATAGGTACTTAAGTTTCCGAATATAATTTTGTCTAAAACAGATAAAGTTACTTGCTGTTTGTTAGCTAAGAGTAACATATATATCTAAATGTGATCATATCTAATCCAAATTTTCTTAAATAAACAGTAAAAATTCTTAAAAATAAAAATAAACAGCTTTCACGTTTGACTGGGTATATAAATAATCATTCTTATCTGAAAAAATATGTATTCATATCAAAGTTGATTACGTTGAAACATTCTTAGTATGGTTTGAGTGTTTCTTATAGTACAAATGAATATATCATCTATGCAAAAATACTCATATCCAATATGTGTAATAAGTAAAATCAAATCTATAGAAAATGTACTTCCAAATTGCTAACTTCACTATTAGGGTATAGAAGTGTATAAAAACAGTTCAACAAATTGTGAAACAAGAATATCAGTTTAATTTCTGTCAATGATAATCTGCTAAAATAGATTTGACGTCGACGCAAGAGCAGCAAAAGTAATTAATGCTACATCCTGTGCCCCAATTAAATGGGAATCAATCAGAGCCAAACGGCGTGCTTTAAGTGGGTCAATATATATATATATATACATATATATATATATATATATATACATACATATATATATACATATATATGTAAATCTATTGGTCTGTGTTATTAATTCAACATTTAGTTGGGTGGGAGCATAGGGGGAAGGCAAAGTTAGTGATTGACCCTCTATGCCAAGTAATTATCAGAACAAACTGGTTTTAGTCAGAATTTAAATCCACAGATAGTTTTTAATTTTTTTTTTACTTGTTTTGGGGTGCAACAAACTGAAAAAAAATGAATTAAACGAATGTCGAGCTAAATAAAAAATGCTAGCCACTGAATTTGTAATGAAAGCATTTCCAAAGCACAAACTCACTCAGATTAAGGCCGCTGAACCGGTTTGATTCGCTTTATCACAAGGTTTACGAAGCATAAATAAATAGATAAAATTGTATAAAATTTGTTAATGTCTGAGTGACATTATTTCGATCGCTAATTTATATTAATTTTTATTTATTTCTTTTCGATTTTTTTTATTTAGATTTTTTTGGTTTTTTTTTGTACTTATCCGCTAATATTGCCATGCTTCAAGCAATTTGTGCTGAAACAATCACTATTTTTAATTAAATCAATGTGAGAAAATATATAGTGTGAAAAATATTTTCAATCGAAAATAGATATGTACTTTTGATGCAGAGATAAGTCCATTATGCAAATAATTATAATTTTTTTCTGTAACTTTAATTATATTTATTTTTTATTTTTGTTTTGCGAATAAATAATAAGTTCCAAATAATAAGTGAGGGAAAAGGTCATTTAAATGCTATAAAATAAAAAATTAATAATTAAATTAAAGTTTTAAATTAAAAAATTAAATAAAATAAATAAATAAAATAAATCTGTTGATATTCAAATGTAATATGATCTAAAATTTATTAGGGAAAGCCAATCGACCAAAAAATATAAATATATTAAAACCTCAAAGTTATACAATACAAAATTGAATAATGAAGTTATATATAATTGGCGATATAAGCTAACATGATTTAAGCTTACATATATTATACAAAATTATGGATTATTCCAAATTTTATGCTGCCATGTTTCCTTAACGATTTTGTTGAACAAATGTATGATTAGAAACTCATTTAACCTACCTTAAAGAACACGGAATCCAGTTGGTAAACTTTTTAAGAAATCTGAAAGAAAATAAAATAGAACTGCCAAACTTTTATCAAAGGAGAAACTTAATACAACTTTTGTGTATATTGTCATTGTCCAATTAGCCAAGCCAGAAACAAAGCAAAAAAAAACTTGATAAATTTATATATGTATATACAAATACAAATATATACATATATATTACATATATGTCTATATATATATATATAGATATATGTACACGTTTGGGCAATCAAGCGGAAAGCCGCCCTCGAATTAATCAGCTAACTAAACGGGCCGTAATGTTCGCATTGAGTTGGTTAAGCGGGGGGAGTGTGTTTTTATTATATGTTGGTAATATGTGAAATTAATTCACTCAACATGCCGCAAAGTATGCTATATATACAGTATATACTACCTAGTTTGTACTGGAAACGATGACGCATTGGGCACAGGGTGTGTCGAACCTAGTCACACGAAGGATTTGGATTACCAGAGGGTGGTGGTGGGTAGTTTATACACTTAACACAGTGGGTGTGGATACCATAAAAAAACGTAGCTTGAGGGTGGTTTCTCCATTCACTTCCTCCCCCTTTTAACAGCGCATAAGTGATGGTCTTATCTTGGCCCTGGACGAATGTGTGTGGCGGGGGTAATGAGTATAATGATGACATACACAAAGTTGTTGCTGTTCTTGTTGCTTGGCAATAATTGTTGCTTCCTAGAGACCTCTAAAAAGTCATCGTGTGTCTCCAGCACATAAAACAAGTCAGCTCAACTAAAGGGTTTGCAATAGCCTGTCAAAGGTTGATTTTAGACATGCAAATTGAGGAAGGGACGTGAATAGGTACTAAATGAATCAAATCCTGTTTTCATTAATAAAAGCTACTTGTTGGACAATTTTGTATTTTTATTTAATGTTGTCTAAAATCGTTCACAAATTAAGGATAGCTTTAAAAAGATAACATAAAATTAAATTTAGTATTAAAGATAATAATCAAATTATATTAAAAGTGTGTAATTAAATTAAAACTTAAAATAAAAAATAAATTATGGTGCTAATATGTACCGTAATTATTTTTCATTTATTTGAATACAGCTAGAATTTTGATAAATTGGATAATTTGGCCATAAACTATGCCAACATTAATTCAATTGAAATTCAGCATCAGAATTGAACATGACGTTTCCTGATTACTCGACAGGGTGTCAAACAGGAACCGATATTACATTCGGTTTGAATGTCCACTTAAGATGGGGGAATCAAATCGAACGCACAAAAATATCATGACAAAATCAAGAAAATTAAAAATTTTTTAATTGAATCTTAAACCTGTTATTTATCTTATATTCAAGTTAAAAAAGACTTACGCATTACTGCCTAACGGATTTTTAAGTTCTTTTGCTCTACAGCACACTTAGTTTTCGTTAAACAGTTCATATATATCTCATTATATATATTTTTATATATATAATATATAATATAAATAAATGAATCGCAAAATGTTGCTGGGTCAGTAAATAAAACCTGTCACAATTACGCAAGCAAATGGGAGCACAGCACAACATAAATGGTGTGAAATCGCACACAAGCAAGCGCTAAATAGAAGTCCCAGGAGGAAACTAACTCCAAATGGGTGCCTCGGGTCCGTGAGGCATTGAGCCATATGTGGCTGCCACAGTCAGCAGTAAAACTATTAACCCTATTTGGCCTTCGCAGGGAAGCTCAAATAACGCCAACGAGCACGAGAAAGCTATCAATCGCTGGTCATGCAAACTTTGGCCTTTTGGGTACTATATACATATATAAATATATATATACATACACATATGTATATGTTATATATAGGTCACGGGCTCCTTACATTTGTTTACGCTATCATCAAGTTGCGCGTGCTTTGATTAAAAGTTGGTCACTGAGTTGCGTCTGCTTACACAATGCGGCGCCTAACAAGTTGCAAGTTGCTCCAACTACCCCCATCTTTTCTCCAGCTCAAATTGGTCAGCTGCATTTGCGACATAAACAAAGTTTCACTTGATTTGTGTTTACTGTTTTATACGCACAACATATTTGCTGGACGTTTTATGTACACGCCACAGAAAGTTCAACAATCTAGGGGGCATGAGAGTGGGTGGGGGAGGTAGTGGTGGGAGTTCTATAGGCGCCTCTGCCCCACTGTGGCTTATGGTAATGCAAACCGTATTCAGCTGGTAAACATTGCTTTCTGGGCAAAACTAACAGCAGCTGACAGCATTTTCATTGTTTATCCAACATTTCCTTATATAAATTAATTTTTTTTTGATAAAGTTATACATTTTTGAAAAAAATTTAACATTTCCAGCAAATTTAGAGGATTATTTGTAATATTTTTAATTATATAAACGTTTCTTTGTTATCTTCTGCTTATTGCTTAATAATATTTACAAAATTAATAATTTATTAATTATAAAAAAATATTACTGCAGGTCGTAAACCATTAAATTTGATTATTTATTTTGCAATTATAACTTTGTTTACATAATAATAAAAATTCTTGATTTCTTTCTTTCTTGTTTATATAATGAAATAAATTTAATAATTATAATTCTTGGGTCAAGAATACGTTATTTACTTTAATTCGATCTGATCACCATATCATTTGGCTTTATATAAACAATATAAAAAAGTCCAAGATACCTTAACTAAACTAATTATTTCAAAATATTTCGAATGCGCTCAGCACTTAAGCAACTTATTATTAATATTAGACTACTATTTCATAAAAATATTTTGTTGAAAACTGAGTTTTAAAATGAAAAACATTTTTTTTTTTTGGTATGGTAACTTTTAGCTTGCAAAGAAATATAATATAAATTTGACATCGCTCAGCTGTCATTTGGCAACCCGCAAAGAGAGCTTCTTATTATATATATGTATAAATATATATAATAATACATAATGAGAATATGTATATATATATTTATATATGTATATTTATATATTATATTTAGTCAAGTTGCTAATGTCTGCAGTATTTCCCTTGTATGTCTAGTTTGCCCAAAAAAAAAAAAAATTATATTTGCTTTTCAATTTATATTCGCTTACGCTAGTTGATTACAAATATCGTATATAGATCTGCTGTGGCCCGATTCGCATTTGGCATTTTCATGGCAGATTGCCTTGAAATATGTTTCACTCGCTTCTTTTCTCTTTCTCGCTGATTCTCTATGCAAACGAAAATAGATACAAAACATACATAAATGTATAAACCTGAAAATATCACTTAAAATATTATTACGAGTTATGAGTTCTCAGTGCCATTTCTGCCAGACACCAAAGAGTTCAGCTACCTTATTTTAAAACTTGGGAGGGCATTAAGAGAAATTTCAGAGCATAAAAAAAAATAAAAATAAATCAAATATAAAAAAAATTACAAATACTAAAATATTTATGATATCATTATGTAATATTGGTTTAATTATTATTATTAATTTTATTTTTATTTTCTTATTTTCTCATTCAAGTATATTTTCCTGTATCGACTGATATAATAACTAATTCATGCTACCATTTTCCATGCAGCAAATGTTTCACCAATATTACAATACCAATATTACACTCAGAAATTTTATATTTTTGTTGGTTGTAGTCAACATTGAAAATGCATAATTATAAAATTTTATTCGAAATTTTATTCATTATTATATTTTTTTTTGTATATTTTTCTGTGTTGACTAATTTTAGTCGACAATAAATAAATCCAATAAACAGTCATAATATTCTTTGGTCGCTCAATAACGAACTTAATTGATGATTTAATCATCATCTCCACAGGGATACATATATATATATATATATATATATATATGTACATATCCTTGCTCTTTCCAAATTCCCCAAATCCAACTAATTGGATTTGACATTTTGCTCAAGCTTTACAAATTAATATGTAAATGCCCTAAGAAGAATGGACAATAGGAGAAGCCAATTATTCAGTTGATTAAAAGCAGAGTTGATTTTCAGGACTAGTCAAACTAAGGAAAGTCCTTTATGTATATGTAAATGTAAATGTAAATGTAGATAATATCTATCCATTATGTTGAAGCAAGTATTTGTTAAGGTCATAAGCAAGTTGAAGTAGGCTTATCGATTACGATTCCAAGAATATCTCTTTTTGTTGTCAGTCTCTATGTGTGTGTGCCTGTGTGTGTGAGTGTGAGTGTGTGTGGGAAGACATAAGAATGTAATTGCAATAGATACTCGTATGCCTGCCTAGATATTGGTTACGCACCTCGGCGCCTTGGCCTGGAGACCGTCTGGACAATTGACCGATAGACAAACTGACACACAGACAGACAGACATATTGACTGGCTGACTTGACTGCCTGACCAACTGACTAGCTGGCGTCATAGCCCAGCGTCGTCTGGGCCCCCCCTTCAGCCAAGGCCAGAAAGTGGCCAACAGCTAGCTGTTTGAGCAGCGTGTGTTCATTGCCAAACTTATTTCCTTGTTCTTCGAACACAATTCATTTTCTTTGGCGCTTGGCAACAGCAACAAATTTAATGTGCAGTGGCCAAAACACTATAAAATGATAAATGAAAGCATTTGGCAACAGTAAATCGAAGTTTACATACTCTTAAATCTGATGACATTTAAAATTCATTGCTCATTTAAAAAGAAATGTTTATTATTTGAGTTAAGCACTTAAAAACTTATAAAATGTTTTTAATGAAAACATCTTTTGTGAGGGAGTTTTCTTACGACATATACCTACACAAATATGATATATGATATGATCCGATTGGGGGGATTCAGTCAAATGCAACAAAAATATATATACTGTTCGAAGTTCCATTCAGATTACTTTTAAAATTAGCAAATCGATTTATCACGAATCACAGTACAGCAGCGGCCACACACATATATTTTAATCTATATATAAATACTAAAACAAATAATTCCTATATACACAAATTCACAAATAAGCAAAAATAATTTCAGCTCCAGCAATCAATACACTGAAGCTAGGTACACATTGAAAGATGGGATAACTATAAAAATAATATCTAATAAAGTGCTTAAAATATTTCAATACATAAAAAATGAAGCGTTTCACATAATAGTAGTGGCATAATTCAAATTAATTCAATCATCTCAATCTCAAATTAAATAATCATCTCACTTTGGAGATGCATCTTTTAATGTGCTGCTTACTTTAATGCAAAATTAGTTGAGCAAGTTCGAGTATGAATGCGATGTATACAAGAACAAAAATATTATACAAAATATGATGAGACTAGTCTTTTTTAAAGACTTTCAGCCGTAGCAATAAAACGAGTGTTCGAAATTATTTTTTATTGATTTATTTCGGGAATAAAATGAATAACCTTTTTCTGCAAATGAGATGTGAAAATCAAGCATAAAAATTAAACTTTTTTTTTATGGTATATCGAATTGAGTATTGTGTATATCGAACCGGTTCTTAATGCTGATCAAGAATGTATACAAATAGATATATATATTTTTCAAAGTTGCTTACGTCGGTAGATAGTAGATACCCTATAGACAGATTTCAAGTATGAGTGCCGTCGTCATTGATTACTTATTGATAGATGCTTTGGCTATTGTCTTTGGTATTTGTCGATGTTGTTGTATTCCACATTGTTGTACTGTACATTGGCCATTGTTTACAATGTTCATTGAAACGAATAATTTGTTATTCGTTTCATTCGTGATCGAACACTGTCAGTTTCGGTTTTGGTCGACGTTGCGTTATTTATGCAATGTGCCTTTCCAGGGGCAGGGTTGGGTTTGGCTGGTCTGGTCGTTCAGTGAGAAAGTAACAACGGATTCTAGCTGACTCGTCGTCAATGTTATTGACATTGAAATTATCGTAAAACAGAGAATCGTATAATGCCTACATAGATACACTCTCACACACACATACATTTACTTACCCCTTTTGAATACTGTTCGCTATTTGCTTTTGTCGCCTCCTGTCTGTTTTTTGTCGTTTTTAGTCTAATTACTGCACTCGCTGCGGTTTTCATAGGTTTTCAATATACCAGATACAAATGTAATGGAATTGAATGACAAAATTAACAAAAAGTCAAGCTTAAGATTGTGCTTAGCCAATATCGGATATAACCGTTTTGATTTATGAATTGTGTTTTTGTGACGAGTTGATAACTGTAATTATATTTCTGATTTGCTATTAAAATTTAATTACTTAAAAAAACATTAAACAAAATCAGTATATTATTATTCAGAAGCCTTAAGTATTTTTTTTATGTCGATTATCATAAAAAATACAATAACCAATTAAAATGTAATATTTGTGAATCTTGAATTTCAATTATAAAGATTGTGGGTGTTTAAATGCACATATACAGGAAATATATATATATATATATATTTTTATATATTTTTATTTTTGCATTTAATTTGATTTAACTTATATAAATGAATACTATAACTAAACTCAAATTTAAGTTTGAAAATGTGCAATAAATTGATAGAATGTGTATTTCTTTCTCATCCACAGGACAACTGATCACATTTTATACGATCTTCTATATTGTCCTTACCATAATGTTCACGATTTGCATGCAGGTAATGCTCTCCACGATTAACGAGCATCATCCCAAATGGAAGCTGGATGAGTCGCTGATAGGCACCAATCCCGGCATGGGACTGAGGCCTCTCAGCGAACAAACCGAACGGGGCTCGGTGATTCGATTCAATAAAAATAAGCCGAAAGAGGCCGCATACTGGACTGAGCTGCTCGATGACTTCTTGAAAGGTATTGATTATCGAAGTTCTTTATATTTATTTTAGATAATAATATATGTATCTTATTTACAGATTATAATCACACTGAGGGTCGCCAGATGAAGCATTGTGTTCCTAGCCAAGTTCACAATCCCGACGATGTGTGCGTCGTCGATATTGCAAAGTTTGGACCCTGCTCATCAGCCAATAGCTATGGCTATAGGACGGGCACACCCTGCGTCTTCCTCAAGCTGAACAAAATCTTTGACTGGGTGCCCGAGGTTTACGATACTGTCGATGGCAGCACACCAGCCGAGTTGAGGGATCTTCTTACGAGCACGAATGTCGAGGAGGTATATAACTAAATATGTCAAAAAAATAATAGAACCACTCTCAAAATAAGTGTTTGTAAAGTGACTTTTTTAGTTTAGTTTTTAGTTCAAATTATGTCTCTACTGACAACGCAAGAGTAAGAAACGTGATTACTTAACGACAAAGAAATACGTCTACAATATCGGTTTAAAATACGAAGAAATATAGAATAACTATTTCCCTAAGCAGAATTTTCATAAATATAAATTTATAATTTATTAAGTTTCCTTAAGTTTGCTTAAGTTATTCAATTCAAACTAACTCACTGATATTACAGCGCAAACAAATCTGGGTGACATGCAATGGACACTATGGCAAGGATAAGGAGCAGTTCAACAATATTACGTACTATCCCAGCCAGGGCTTCCCCGCCTACTATTATCCGTATCAGAATCAGCCGGGATATCTGAGTCCTGTTGTTGCCGTGCAAATAGTCTCGCCGCCGGATCACGAAATGCTGGAGGTTGAGTGCCGTGCATGGGCCAAGAACATCATCTACAGTGGCAGCTTACTGGATCGCCGGGGCTCGGTTACCTTCCAGTTGATAGTGGACTAGGAGAGAAGGCGATGGTCAACTACAAATAACTTGTGATTGCAACAACCTAAGCCAGCCTTATGGGCAAATAAATCGTCATCGGTTTCTAAACTAAAATCTGAGACCAACAAACAAATAAAAAACATTAAAAAAAACAACAACCATTAAGAAAAAACAGCAAAAAGAAGAGTTAACTTAGAGCTTAGGCGCTTTCGTGTTTTAAATGTATTGTACATATATTTATATGAGGAAAATCAAAAATATATCGACGAGAGAGTCAATAACAGAAATCTGCCCGCATCAGAAGAAAATTAAATATGAAATTATAAAAAGAAAAAAACCAGAAACAAATAGGATATAATGAATATTGAAGCGAGAAATTCACAAGAGTTCAAATCGTACACCCGCAATTGTTGTTATAGCTTCCGGCTTGTCTATTGCTATAAGTTAATATTTACAAATAATATTTAATTTATAATTTTATAAATTCCTGTAATAATATGCTTAATTTTGTCAGTTGTATTTAGTTTGTATTTATATATGTTATTATTGCCTTTTATTTTTTGTTTGTCCTTTGAGTTTCATTATTATTTGTAAAAAGTTATAAAAAAAACCAACACAGAATAAAATGTTTATTTGTTAAATTAAATTCACCCAAATAGGCGAATACATATATTTTTTCAAATATTTAAATACAAATCCTAGCAAAGCTACGTAAATAATTTATTTGTTAACAATTGCCGTGCTTGTGGCAAAAAGTATTGAAGAAAAATATATATGTATATCCTTTAGTTCAATTTTAGAAATAGCTGAAACAATAACAAAATTAATTCCAGGCATGTTTTTGAATTAATTCTTAAGCCATTTTGAGATTTAAATTAATGGAAAATTTTAAGAAAATTCTTCTCTGTTGCATTATTTAATAAATAAAAAACTCAACTAAGAAATTATGTTTTTTATTTTATATGATTTTTTAGTGTAATTTCAGCTAATAAACATAAAATAATGGGATAGTTATTTTGAAAATTGCCCCAAGCCCAAACGAACACACAAATAAGCGAGTTAATTTTTTAGGTGATGTGGCAACGCTGTCTGCTCACTCGATTGCTGGGGCGCTGCCAACTTGCTCAGCGCACAGCTGATGCGCATATCAATTGAGCTGACAGCTCGTCGATATATCGAGCAAAAAAAGGAAATTCATCGGAATTTTCATGCTATTGTCAGCTTTTAGCTGTTTACACTATAAAAACTGCGACAAATTCCAATTGAAAACGAAAACGAAAGTCAAAAGGCTGCTGTAGCAACAACGAGAGCTCCTCGTACACCTCAACGAGCGGAAGTGGGGCGCTGAGAACGGCAATAAGCATGGAGCAAACTATAGACGTGGGCTGCGTCAAAGAGGAGCACTGTGAGGCAATCTGCAATATGTTCAAATCCCAGGATTGGCAGCTGACCATGCGACACAGGGACTTGGGACAGCCGGTCAAGATTGAGCAGGACATGAGCTTTGTGTGGCAGAGCGGCACGACCAGTGCTGTCACAGTCGACAACAAGGAGCGACACCCGGAGAAGCATTCACAAAAAAAGTGAGTACAGTAGTCGCTCGCCAAGTGGAAATTGTCCGCAATCAAAACCGTTATTTCAATCAGAAATTTTAGTCACACTTTTCAATACACCAGAAATCTGTGCGAAAGCCTTAAATTTCAAGTATAGCTGACAAGAAAGTATTTATTTTAAATTTGATATGTTGAATTATTTTATTTATTTTACTGGCAACTGGAAAATTTTTCGAAAAAATACGTCAAGTAATAAATAGATTAAATTAAATTAAAAATAATATTGTAGATTATATTTAAATTTAAAAAAGAAGGTATTTAAATGAAAAAGTTGAATTTATACTCAAATTAAAATATAGATTTTGAAATTTTATTTGCGAGCTCTACTCTTATGTCAATATAGTATTATTTGTCATATATTAAAAATACAAATGAAATGTCTTTTTGCTGCTCAGATTCCAAAACAGTGTCAAATCACAGTTTGGGGGGACGGTGGGCGAAAAGCCATTTAAATGTGCCCACTGTGGCAAGGACTTTGCGACAAGCAGCAATCTGAAGGTGCATTTGACGCGCACACATTCGGGAGATCGTGAGCGTCCGTTTCTCTGCCCCACCTGCCCCAAATCGTTTGCCACCAATGACAATCTGCAGAAGCACATTCGACGGCATTCGAATGAGCGCACCTTGAATTGCCCACACTGCCCTAAGGCATTTGCCACCAAGGATAATCTGCAGAAGCACATACGACGGCACTCCAGTGAACGCACCTTGAACTGCCCACACTGCCCTAAGGCGTTTGCCACCAATGATAATCTGCAGAAGCACATCCGGCGGCACTCGAGCGAACGAACTCTGAATTGTCCGCACTGCCCCAAAGCGTTTGCCACCAACGATAATCTGCAGCGACATATTCGTGGGCATACGGGTGAACGTCCGTTCAAGTGTCCGGTTTGCCCGAAGCCATTTGCCCAGAATCGAGATCTCAAGGCGCACATCCTGGAACATACGGGGCAGAAGCCGTTCAAGTGTCCGCACTGTCCCAAGGCGTGTGTCCGCAGCGAGGGACTAAAAAAGCACATCTTGCGTCTGCACAAGGACATCGAACCGGAGCAACGACTGACCGCCAATAATGCGACAACCAAGCAGTGAGTGAATCACAAAAATATATATATTTAAATCTATTGTTAACTTTATTCATCTCCAAACAGATGGCAGCCTGGCGACAAGTCCTTCATCAACGACACCAGCGGCAGAATATTTATGTACAAATACGATTTAAGCAAAAACACACGAATTCCAACCGGTGAGGCGTAAACAAATATCTCAAGGCTATCAAGGTCCAGAATCAATCCGGAACTCCAGCGACTTTTGTAACAAGTGAAACAACTTGCAACCAAAATGGCAAACAGCAAAAGAATGCATTTGATTTTTGAGCTTCATCAACTTGGCTACTGATGACGATGACGAAAACTAAACATTTTATGTAGCTCTAATGGCCAGCGAGATCGAAAGGCTTCCTCCATATACGAGAAAAACCATATCAAGTTTGTTTGATGTGATTGGCAGGGGATTTCAAATAAGTATGAGGAATTCACTTGATGTAAATATTTTTTGGGCTAAAGCAATAGTTTATTTTGCAAACAAAATAAAACGCATTTTACGGCTATTAAATAAAACATAAATAAATTACAAACAAAAGTGTGTTATAAATTTGCACCTGACTGAAAATTAAAACCAACCGAAAATGAGGTTTTTAATTAGCTGCAGTTTTCAATATTAAAAATTAAATTAATTTCAGAGATAACCAAAAAGAACCTAAAAATTTAATTTAAATTCAAGCAAACTGCGACTTATGTATTTATAATTGTCTAAAATTCCAAGCTGATCTAGAAAATAATGTAAATTAAATTTAATGCAATTTGTAGATAATTTTCAAAGTGTTGTCAAAATTGAAGCAAAATAACCAAAAAGATTTGTAAACCAAACGGAAATTTAGATTCAATACTACTATTAATGTATTTTCTTCAAATTCCGATATCCCAGCAATCGTATGCTTAAGTCGAGGAAATATATTAAAAACAACAATTATCATTTCAACTTTGATTAGTACAAATTAGTTTTTAGTGTACTTTGGTTGAACTTTATTAGTAGGTATTCATTAAATGTGTTTTATTGTACCTATATTACAGAATATTTGTATAGTTAATTATTGGAGTTGGGTGTTGGTTTTATTGAGAACTGATTCTCACTGCATTTGGAATTTTTGATTATTTTTTTTGTAGTATTTGTCATTTTGCTAAACTTAATATTCATTTTGATATAGTATAAAGTAATCACAAAATATTATTATCACAATTTGCGGATATAAATATTGTTTTCTTTTCATATTTGCTAATTGTATTTAAATATACATACACACATCGTATGTTTTATGTAAATATATTGTATTTACCTTCGGTTTCAATTTAGCCAACAATGCGAGTAAAAATTCGAACTACATTCGAGTACAATATTACATCAAGATTAGTTTAAACATTAATGTTTTTAGTGCTCTGTTAAAGTCAAAAAGTTAAATTTAGTTGAGACGAAATTTGAAATATTTAGATAGTTAAACTATTAGTGCTGGGGGGAGGGGCATTTAAACCATTTTGGGCATTGCTATGTTAGACAAGTCATCGCACAAGGCACACACACACAAATACGGACAACATAACAACACACGCACAACACACACACACACTTTAAGTCTGCCGAGCGCCCCACAGTTCCGTCTCATGATACATACGATAAATATTGTCCCTGACCAGCTTGGCTTTGTCTGCAATATTAATAGGGGAGTGTTAGTTTTTTGATTATTGCGGTTTTGATTATGAAATCAAAGACTTAACTTAACTTTAAATATTATTTGAAAATGTTTTTGGACAGTCTTCTGATTAAGTTTTTTTTTTTTTATTATTTCTTATGCACTTTCGAAATCAGTTTGGCTTTCTCTTCAGAGAAAGTTTGACGAAATATATTGCAGTAATTATATATATACATAAAAAAACTTTATCTGGAGCCAGCGAGAACCAGATTTTAGTTTTTAAAAGAGATTTCCCAATCATAAAAAATAAATAAATAAATATATAAACAAATTCTAGTTACATTTATAAAAGTAAAATGACAAATAAAATCTATTAAATTCAAGGTAGACCATATGACAAAATATATAAATATTATCAGTACTTGAATAATAACGTATTTAAATCAGATGAAATCATATAAACAACTGCAATAATGTGAAATTATATAATAATCGGGAGAAGCATATCTTCAGAAATTATTTTATAAATTTAATACGAGTTCTAGAAACATATTTTGCTCATATTTAAATCAATTTTAATGTTGGAATTATTATTATTATTATTTGTATTATTCTTATTATTATTTATTTGTTCTTTTGTTATTATTGTTATTATTACGCTTATTTATAAAATATATTATTCTGAAGATTATTAAATATCGTATGATTAATGATACCGTAATTCCCAACCTCGCTTTATTTTTCTTACAAATATACAATTGGAAAACTATCTTTAGGATCTATCTCAAATACTATTGTAAACAAATATTATTAAAACATTCTATACAAGTAAAATTAAAATATATTTAAATATCATAAACCATATACAAAAATATGAACAGCAAAAGATTTCATTAGATTCGAAAAAGCTAACAAAAACAATAATAAAGAAATAAATATATTTTTAAATGTCAAATAATATTTATATAAAAAATATGAACAGAAATATGTTTCTTAGCACCTAAAAACAAAAAGGAAAAAAACGAATTAAGTAAAAAATATTTTAAGATGTCATATAAAGCATAATATAACATATATTAATATATGAACAGCAACCGATTTGTTTGGCACTCACCCTTGGAGAGATTGAGGGACACAACATGTTTCTTTAGAAATTCGAGGCACACTGCTTGGCTAGTGCCCAGCGAGTGCATGTTGCACGTGAATGCACTGCAAATTATAATTGCCTTAGTAACTCGAAGTGGGGATGCGATTAATCTCAGCCAAACACTTACCCCAATTGCCGAAATGCAATATCCTCCTGTTCCTTGGCCGATTGCGGCTGTGCCTGCCCCAAACTGCATTTGCTCGACTTGCGCTTATTTGTTGCCGGTGTCGCCGTCGTCGTTAACGGGGTGGTTGCTGCTACAGTTGCAGCTGCAGCGCCTGCATGATGCGAGGAGCTCGAGGAGGAATCAATGCCATGTTTACGAGCGACAGCAGTTGTTGCCTCTGGTCCTGCCCCTGCTGCTGTTGCTGCTGCTGCGTCAAGGCGCTGCTGCTGCTTCGCCTGACGTCGCTGCTGGCGTCGCAGCTGCGAACTGAGTCGATGCTCCCGCTCCGCCTGCATGGAGTCGACGAAGATGGCGTTCCAGAAGCGCGGTTGCTGCCACAACGGCTGCTGGCGCAACAATATAAACAGATACTCGCGATACGCATCGCAGCCAGGAACTTCAACTGCAATATCAATTTAAAAGGACATTTAATTAACTTGTACAATTTATAATTTATAATTTGTTTATGAATTCTGACAATACAGAAAAGTTGTTCATAAAATAACTCTGATCGTCCTATCTATCTTAGTCGTCAGTCATTCTTATATTATATTTATTTATATATATTTTTGTTGCATATAATTATTAAGCATTTGTATTTTTAGACTTCAAATATTCACAATAATTTTCCATGGTTTATAAATTCATAAAACTTAATTTAAAAAAGCCAGCTAAACTCTAATATAAAAGACAAGCCAGTAAATTTCATTATTTGTTTCTGAATTTTATAAAGGATCTTTCAAAAAATTATGGTTTGTATTTCTACTTTCTGGAAATGTATTTCTTTATATAAGCAAATATTTAAAAAAAAATAGAAAATAATTGCCATATTTTTGGGATTGTCGATTTGCGACAAGCTCTTCTAAATTTTAATATTTCGAATTTATTTCTAGAAAATAGAAAAACTTTATATTTTTTTAAGCCGATTTACAAACTTTTGGCCATTTTTCTCTGATTTTTTCCACTTCTGCTTATTGCATATAGTTGCAATAGTCGAGTATACCCATTTTGAAAAGGACCAGGGTATAAAGAGAAGATTTAGAGATTTACCTTCATGATAGAACAAGAAGCAGAGATTCATGAGGATCGCCGCTGGGGCATAGTCCTCGCACTCGCCACACTCGAAGAGGGCCAGGGCAAAGTATTGGGCTAAAGCATTGAAGGTTAAGGTTTCGAGTCGCTTCGACTTGTTGCGCTGCTCGCTGAGAAACCTGGTGAACCAGAGTCGCCCAATCTCCAAGCGGAGCAGGACGCCAAACTCTGACTTGAGCTCCAGATTGAGAGCCGATGAATTGTTGAAGAGAAGCTGTGTGAAATGTTTCATGAACTCCTTGACGGGCTCCTCGCCGGCGCGACAATCCAAGCTAATCGAGGATGCCCACGAGGGAACCGAGTTCTGTGACTCGGAGCGTATGAAATGGCGCCAATCACTCGACTCCATGCTGGGACTGGCCTGCAGCTGATCGGGCAGCTCGTCCCGCAGGCTGGTCAGCGTGCTGCTGTTCGAGGCGCGACTCCTTGCCGCAACACGTATCGAGTTGCCCCACGGCTGGCGGGCGGGTGGCACGGCACCCGTCTCTGTGGGTGGCTGCACATCGATTTGTGGCGGCATCGCCGTCGCCTCGAGCAGCTCCCCAATGCGCTGCACATCCTTCTGCATGTCCAGATCGCTGCGTCGGGCGCCCGCGATTGCCCGCTGCCGCTCGTAGCCGCCCGAGTGCCTCGATTCGAATTCAAGCGAATTCGAGTGCGTCGTGCTGCTGACGTCATGCGAGCGAGCCGGCGTCGGCTCGGGCAGCGACAGAGAACTGCTGTCATCGCTGCTGCTGCCGACACCGCCGCTGCTCGAAGATGAAGGCGAACTGGAGCGCAGCTTGTTCGCATGGCGACTGCGCGCATGCTCCAAGCGTGGACCTAAATGAGTGCATTATTAACAGCTTTTACAAGAAGAGAACAGGAAGGAGAGCTTACGCGGCGCCAAATTGGGCTGCCTGTAGCGGCCCGAGATGATCTCTTCGTGCGCACGACGAGCTTTTACGCGACGCGCCTCAAAATCGATCTTCGTGTAGTCAATTGTCTCATCATCTGCACAGAGAGAGAGAGAGAGAGAAGGAAAGAGAGAGAGCGGTTGAGAGAATGAGAGAGAGGGAGTGGTTATTGAGCTCACTTACACTTCGGCAAGTCCTCATCGTCGTCATCGCAATAATCCGAATCGCTGCTGCTGCTGCTCATCGTCAACTACAGTGAAACAAAAAAACGGGAAAGTTCAAGCATCAAAATTTGTTGCCTGTTATAAAAGTGCTGCCAGCTTTTGATACATGTGCATGAATGATTGGCAGCACTGTAATAAAACATAATGGCGATTCATATTTGAGATTAAAATAATATTTAAAAAAATAAATTCAAATTAAAGAAATGAGAAATATGGAAAGTTTAAGGCATATTTAGATATGTTTATGGCAAACAATTGGCCCTAAAATCAAACATTTATTTATATGCTATGATTTTTCACTATAAAAAAAATTGTAAATATTATTAGGACCACATGAGAGAATAAACTGCGAGATAGATGACAGAAATAGGGAAAAAGCGAGTAAAGAAATTGAGTGAAAGAAAGATTCATAGAGAAACGGACTATGGACAAAGGGATTTTTAACAATAATGTAAATATAAAAAAAATATATATTTTTATAAAAGAATTTTACAATCGACAGAATAATGGTCAGCATTTCACGATGCTGACAGAATATATTCAAAGATTCCTAGAGATTTAATTTCAGAACTAAGACACTCATTCCCATGAAATCAGACAGAATGCTCAATAATATATTTGCATTTTAATACCCCAGAAATCTTAAAAATCAAATTTAATCTATCTTTTACCATTTGTATTATTTGAAATTTTCAATTTCCAAGGCAAACGTTGCCATAGAAATCTGACAAAAACAGGTCGTTTTCAATAGAAATTGCAAAACAAAAGCGACGCATAAATCAAAAAAAATGATAAAGCAGTTTTTTTTTTTAGTTTGACCTTGGATTAGCGATGCAGTTGGCAAGTGTCTCTAAAGAAGGACAGAACCAACTAAATTGATTGCTTTTCCACTTGCAGCACTTGCTCAAGGCGAACAAGAAGAGCGAAAGAGAGAGATAGAGACAGACATAAGCCATAATTAACGGCTGAACAAACACGTCGACTAACACTCATATAATTAAATTCGATCAAGGACAAGTGAGGGAAATAAAGGGAGATAGCTGCGTTGCAAGGCTGACAGGCAGAGTCAAGTGGAACGGCAACAACAGCAATAATAATAATATCCGGGCCAAATGAAGGTCAAACGAGTGCAGCAGCAACAAAAACTATCAAATGTGTCAGTTGCTGTTGCTGTTGTTGTTGTTTTGCTTTAGAGAATGCAGCAAAGAGAAGCTCAGTTTCATTATCAAGGCCTTACCTTGTTTGATATGCCATTGAGCAGCTCATTGCTGTTGCCCAACACTGTCAGAAATTTTGACTTGAGCGCACCGATGCTCGGCGTCCGTTCCATGAACAGTTTGATTTTCGATCTCTCGCCGGCAAACGCAGCCGGCGGCGTACCGGGCGTCGTGGTTCGCGCGGGCGGCGGCTTTGCATCCACCATTATTACGCTTTATGCTTTACTTTCGTTTAATTTCGCTCAGTTGCGCTTTATCTAATTATTGTGCTTGCTGCTGCTGTTCTAGTTGTTGTTGTTGTTCTGGTTGTTTAGTGTTATTTTTAGCAGTCATTTAATAAGCGATTTACACCGTTGACGTCGACGTTGCTGTTGCGAGTGCTGCCGCGACAGCTGCGACTGCGACTGCGACTTCTGCTTCTGCAGCTGCTGCTTCTTCTTCTGCTTTTGCTGTTTCACGTATCGATTTTTCGACCTGAGCAGCTGCTTTATTCCACTTCCTCTCTCTCTCTCTCTCTTGTTGTGGGGTCTTTCCTATTATGGACTCGAGCAGCATTTGTAATCCGGCTGATGCAGCAAATCCTCTTTGTAGTTGGCTTTAATCATGTCTTTGGAACTTGCTTGCATTTAATTTAGACTTAATTCAAACGTACTTCTTTACATATATATTATTGTGTGTGGTGTTTGCATATATATTTGATATATTTTCATTACATTTTTAAATCATTTTGAATTTATTGTTAGTTGAGCGACAATATTATAATTAATTATTTTCAATAGAAGTATATCTTCTTTGACTTTATTGAATTTTAATAAACATTTTTTCCCATAAATATAATATTTGTGATTTTTTTTATATTATTGACAATATTTATTATGTTATAAACATTTCTTGCTTTATGGTCTTTATTTAGGTTCCACATACATAATCATAAATTGCTTACATTTATAAATAATTCAATATTTTATTTATTTATAAATTTATTCTTGGCTTAAGCTTATGTTCCACAGTATTTCCACAATTAAAGCAGATTTTACATATATTTATTTATATAAATGTATAACAATTTATTTCATAGAAATGACATCAAATTGTGCTCCATTTGTTTTTATTGTCCACAAGCATTACGCAAATGAAATTAGACGCACATCAAATAACAATAATTAAAGGCACAATTTCTGTGATTATATTTAAACAATGATTTAATATATTTTATACAGTGCTTTAATATTGCACTTCAAAGTACATTTAACTTTTAATTTTCCTCTATGCACACTTTTTGCACGCAGGTCGCCGTAAAAATCGTTTAATTTCTACACACACACACACACACAGACACACACTTATACATACACACGCATAAACACGCGAATTCACGCGATTGAGTTGCGTTTCCTGCAACACTCGCTGCGCAAATGCAGCCGAAAATTGTGTTTCCAGCTTTAAGAAACCGCGTATGCTGCCGCAACGAAAAAAAATCGCATGCAATAAAAAAATGAAGCATGTGAAAGCTTTTGCGTGGAGCTTTCACGCTGGCAGCAACAAGAACAACAATAACAACAGCCGGCATTTCGCTTGTTTACGAACAGCTGACAGCTGAGCCGAACAAACCGAACGAGCCGAACGACAGCTGTGTCGTCGCAGTCGCAGTCAGCGTCGACGTCGACGTCGACATCGAGCGGACAAGGTCGCAGGCAGAAGCACGGCAGGAGCCAAGGCAGCGGCAACGGCAGTGGCAGCGGAAGAGAAAAAGGGCGCAGCGGGCCTATCAGAAATGCGTGTCTGCAATTATTAGGCTTCGCCTTCGCCATTTTCTCCGAAATCCGTTTTGCATGTCATTTATTGTCAGCTTAATTTGCACATACACATATACACTCACACACACACACACAAACACAGTTTGTGTATACGTAATTGTGATTGGAATTGGTATTACTCATACCACATGTTGCGCACACGCCGCAACGGGTCGCAAATAAACAGCCTGCCACAACAAGGCGCCAACAATGGCCATAATTCGCATATCGTATTTATAAATAAATACTTATTATTTGTACTTATTTATACAAACGCACACGCACACACACTCACACAGTAGTTAATTGCTTTTTGATTTGTGCTCACGCTGACGGCAGGTGGCGCTTTGGAAGCGTGCTACAATCAAAATATGAAATACAAGTACAAATGTTCTTTACTATAATTAAGCTATTGAAATATATAAATAGAAGCAGCAAAATTACCATCGTACGAAATACGTATACATATATTTGTGCTTGTTTATTCCAGCTATATTATTTTACATTGCCTATTCAATTATTCAGCAGCAAAAGGCAAATCATTTCCAATTTTGTATGAATATTTAAATCCGAAATAAAGCATGAATTGAATAAATTATTTAAATATTAAATCCAGCATGAATTGAATAAATTATTTTATGAATTACTAATAAGAACCAAAATTGTTATATCATTAATGCAGAAATTGACCAAAATATTATTTTAATTTATTTTCTCAAGTAGAATTTCTTATGCTACACACCTGTGGACTTCCAATTATAATTAAGACCCATACCAACAAAATTTTATTAATGCCAATATTTATTTAACAAGCGATTGTTCCAGGTTTCTAGGAGGTCAATTGGGTGTGATTTAATAATTGCTTGTTAGCAATAGGTACTTTGAATAGGTACTCTGAATTATTGTTTACATTGAAAATAATATTTATGTTTAAATCAAAACTAGACAGGAATAAAAACATAACTCTGATATTATGAGATTCATACACAAAGAATGTTATAAACATTTGTAGATTATATTAATAAGTCAATGATCTCTAAAAATTTACTTAATAGCCTTTTATTCAACTTTTAAGAATTACAGACAAAATTCCAGACTAATCAAAACCCGATAAATGTTTCTATATACATCATTATGATTTGGTATTTAGTATTTATTTCTGAATATTAATAATCTGATATTTAGTATTAAAGCCATAATGGAAACACGGATATCAGATAAGAAAATAATAAAAGCTCATAAATAAATTTGTCGCCGGTCTGCGTCACAATTGGAATCAGCACCAGAATAAAATGTACGCAAATGTTTAACAACAAAATCAAAAAAAAAATTTTCAAACTTTTTATAAAACACGCGTCGAGCCTGACAAATTTTTCAATACGTTGGTTTTTGTAGTATTTATAAGAACAACGCGATTTCCCCAAAATAGACGCACAAAGAGAAAGAACAACAAACACCACAGTTGATGGAAGAGATGGAGACACATTGAGAACAAATTGAGAAATTGAGGAAGAGATATATAGTGATATAGTTCCTGCTGAGAACTGCGACATCTGCGACTGCGACTGTGACTGCAAACTGCGGGTTTGTAGTAAAAATGTTGTTTAGATAGCCGGATAGAGAATTCAGTTTGTTAGGAGACGATCGCCGAACCAGACCGTAGCAAAAATATATTTAATGTCGAGCGGCTACCAATAGCAATATATATATATATATAGTGTATATCTATATATAAATAAATATATATATATATATATATATAAATTCGTGTGCTACCAGCTGGCAGCAACAATTTTGAGTGCGGCGGGACGTGAAAAGAAGTAAAATCGAATTATGTAAGTGATCTTAAAGAGGCTGTCACATCGACATATCTGCAAAAAGTTCAATAACAAATATCGCTAATAAGCCAAATAGAAAAACCGTACATATTATAAAAGAAAACCCCTTGAAGTGTGTGCTAAAAATAAACATAACTAAATTTAAACTCAAACGAATAGAAGAACGGAAAAAGCTAAAAGTTCAAGGCATTTTTCTGAATCTGATAAATAATCCAAATTTATGAATAAATAACGCTTGTTTTATTTTTTTTGCCTTTTATTTATTCAAAAACAAAAAGAAATCGAATTCGAATTGTGCAGAAAATAAACGCAAAATTTGGGCAATTAACAAAAAAAAAAGGAAGTGTTTAAAAATAGTTCGTGCGCTCGTCTGCGAGACTGTGCGTGTGTGCTTTATGTGTGTGTGTGTGTGTTTGTATGTGCATCCAAATATGTATGTGTGTGTGTGTGTGTGTCTGCTCCCAGGGCAGCTGCCACTTGAAGCTGCCAACGACAACGCAGCAGGAAAAACAAAATGCGGTGGTCAAGATACATATATATATAATGCATACGTTTGGGCCACCTGAACTGTCTGCAATAATTTTCCTCTAAACAAACAAAAGAAAACATATAAAGTTATACAAGTATTTTAGCAAATATTGGTTTTACCTAAGCAAAATATATTGTAAGTGAGGTAAAGGTAGTTAAAGATAAATTCAGTCTTGGTAAATTCACATTTTTATTCGATTCTTACAACACCTCTCTCACATTTTATATATTTTATTATGAGTTTTTCTAATAACCCTTTAGCTAAATAAGTCATAAATGCTTTACGAAAAAGTAGTTTAGAAATTATATATATTATTTAAATTCAAATTATTGATGATATGTTGAAATATACTTCTTTAAAAAAAATTAAATGTTGCTTATTAAATTCGATAAATTAGATATTTTCGTAAAATATTTTTTCCTTTTCCCGCTTTGCCACAAACTAAGAATCCAATTATGAAAAGAATAATAAAAAAAGTATTTATATTCAAATGATTTAAAATTATTAAAATTACATTATTTTTAAATTTGAAGACTTCAATAATAATTTGAGTATATATGTTATGATAGATAATATATTTGAGTTAATTGATAATTTTAACAATAGATTGCAGATATAATATACCTTAATAGCTGCTGTGCATTCGATATTTATCATAGGTCTTATATACTCATAATGCCACATAATATCAGCTAAAATAATTCATATCTTTTATTTGAGAGTGCAGTCGAAAATAATTCAAAATTTGTCTACACTCATCTATCTGCTATCTAAAATTGCTCTTATTCTACATCAATCATGCAGCTGGCTACAACAAATTTTGACCAAATCTCATTTACGCAACTCTCAATTCTCTATATTTATCGCTTACTCTTTTATAGTTCTCTTTGATTTCCCTTGGGGTTTTGTTGCTTAAATTCTCTTTACCTTAGAGCATTGATATTGTGTTCATAAAATTGATTTAAAGGTTCTGTCTTTTATATCCTCTCGTTCTCTCTTTCCAACTGTCTTCCAGTTGGTTTCCCTCTTTTTCTCTCTCTCTCACTCCGTCTCTCTCCGTCTCTCTCCGTCTCTCTCGATCTCTCTGATTTATATTCCTCTTAAGCACGCTGTCATCTTGCTCTAATTGAGTCACACAAATGATTTCCTTATGCTTATTTTGCATCGTTTCATAAATAAACAACAACAATTTTATGCACAATTTGGCAAAGCATACTAATACTTAATACCCTATAGACTAAAAAGTAATGCAGATATGCCTATTCTAAATAAAATTTCATAAATATATAAATTAATATTTGGAAATAAAGATTTATAATACATATGCAGCTTTCAAACGATCACTGCGAATATCCATCGATCAACATTTATGTTGATTCTCCATAGAGTATTCGTTAGTCGGTTGTCTTTCTCAGTTCAGACTTGTTTTGAATATAGAAATGTTGACCTATATTTATACGGTTTATTCGTAGAACAACTCTGGCGGCGTTTGGTCGTTTGCATTTGCGTTGCATTCATATTTTAGCTAGGGACTTGCCACACAAATTTAGGTGAGCATGCTAAAAATATTCAAGAAAATTTTATAGATATTTTTTGGCAGTTTGGTGTAATTGAATATGAAGTGTTTTGAAGTGCTCGAGACAGATGGAAATAATGTGTGTGTAATGTGTGCCTCAATAAACACAAATACTTTGCCAGACATCAACTGGCGCAGTTTACGATCAAATAAACTTCACATAAACACATATTTGATACAGCTTCTCTACAAAGTAGATCACTTTAATCACTTTTTACATAATATCCAAAATATGCAGCATATAAAAAAAACAAGAAGAAGAAGAAGAAGAAGAATAATAATAGGAAGTCCAATAAACGAATTGAACGACAAAACGGCTGCCGCAGAAAAGAAGAAGACAAAGATGGCGACACAACAATTGCTCAACAGAAACATTCGCACAATGCCCACATGGGTGGTAAGTCTCTCTCTATCTCTCTCTCTCTTTATCTAGCTCTCTATCTCTGCCTAGAGTTGTATTTTTTAGTAATACTCTGTGTAAATACAATTGCAGACTGAGGCAAACGATCGCATTGGACCCAAGCCGCCGCCAACGCCAATGAATGGCAACGGGACTCAGCTGAAGGTGCCAGCCCTGCCACCGAAGACGAAGAACACACCCGAACCCGACTACGAAATCATCGAGTTTACCAATCAACAGCAGTACTCAAATGAACCAATGAAAACCACACAGATTCGCACCAAAACGCCAGGCAAGTAGATCTCTGATGGGACTTGAAAATACTGACATTTTTATGACAAAAAGTAAGGCTTACGTTTAAGCATAATCCGCTGATTTAACAAATATAACTATTGAATAAATTAGTTTGATGGATCACCTGAGAGAAACAGGGCTCCATTCAGAGAACTACTCTGCACACATCCGAACACTAAAAGTACGGAAAATTCTATTAGAATTATTACATTCGCAACCTTTTTGGTTTGATATCTTAAGAAAAGTTTTGCCTTAACAGAATATGATTATAATTAGACTACTATATTTGAAAACAAAAAAATGAATTCTAATTGGGCTGCGAAATCATTAAGCATCATTTTGAATTATAAGACTTCCCAAGAACAATCGTTTTCTCCTTAACAAATTGACTTGACTTTTATTACCTCAATTTTTTTTTCTGCTTCCAAGATTGCACTAATTATTTGTATTATTTTTTGTCGAGATAAAATTTGAATATTCTATAGCTTTCTGAGGAGATGTTAATCAGCCTTTCACATATTTACACTTTGCTAAAGATCAAGTTAAAATATTCTAATGTTCAAACAGAGATCTTAAAATGAAAGAAAAGAAAACGATTCAAGGTTTTTTTTATTTCATATTTATTAAACATTTATAAGTGAGTAGTTAATAGTATTAATTATTAATAATAATTATAATAATAATAATGACAAGTTTAAACTTTTATTTCTGTAGACAACAAACTGAAGTGCACATTGTGCGGCTCACAGAACCCATGGGTGACCTGTGCCGAGTGCGCTGGCCAAATCTTCTGCGCCTCATGCGACGACATGTACCACAAGCATCCCAAGCGGAAGCAGCACATACGCAAGGTAGAATTACTGAGTGGGTCAAGTATATAGTGTATATATACTGTATATATTTTCATGTATTACCAGGCTGTGCAACAGGGCATACCGCCCATACCGCCAAAGGCACAGGGTGGCGCACCGCCGCCTGTTGCACCGCCGAGACGCAGCAAACGTGGATTGCTGACACCGTTTCTGGGCCGCAAGGAACAGGTACGCCACTGCACGATATCATAAACCAAAATACAAACTCCGTACTAGCGAAAGTACCAGTCCAAGTACTAGATCCTAGTTCTACCATTTAGTACCAGTTTGTAATCGATTTTCTTAATGCTTCAATAAATCAAAAAAAAAAAAAAACGAATAAAACAACAATCAAATATTAAACCTTTATGCTGCTTGCAAATTGGAAGATAAAATCAGCCTTCTTCGGCACGCCGAATATTATAAATACCTTTGCAGACCGATGTTAAACTGTTTATACAAATGGGGTTTTCAATTTAAACTTGATTGAAAAATAAATGAATAATGAGAGATATGCTAAAGGGGTCAATTATTCTGGTCTAACATTGATACCGATTTTCACCCATATTTTATACATTTTTATATAGCATTCCAATGTATTCTTTACTCTCTTAAGTGTGTATACATTTTAAAATACTGGAAAATATTCCATTTACAAATAAAATATATTGAAGAGTATATAAGAATTATATCATTATTTATATGTATTTATATATTTATCATTAAAAATTTGTGATCTAAAATAATTACAAATTATAAGTCTTATCATTATATATTATATAAAAGAACTAAACATTATCCAAACTTTGTAAGAACTATTTACTCAAAAAAGAACCCAAGTACATTTTTAAAAAAATTGTCCAAATATCTAATATATAGTTTATTAGAAATGTCCACCTTTTTTTTAGGATAAGGTAAAATGGGTTTAATGCTAGATAATATTATAAAAAAAAATGATAAATTCGAGGCACAAACAATTTAAACAGTCTGCAAGGGTATACATAAAAAAAACTAGAAGAAACAACCGAAAAATGGAAACCAAACCGAAATTCTTTTGCAGATGTTGCCCCCGCCATCGCCGACGCCGTCGCTGAAATCCACCAGCGGCTGGCGGGGCACAATGCCACCACAAATGACAAATCGTCCGCTGCCGGAGCCGCCACGTCCCGCACCCAGTGAGGGCGGCGGCTCCTCACGGTCCGGCACGCCCAAGTCAGTATTCGATACGATCAGTCGGCCGCCGTCCGTTCAGCTGGAGAAGATCAAGAACAAGGCGAACGCAACGCTGGATCGGATGGCGCAGCTGCAGCAGCGATATCGCCAGCAGAAGGCGGGCACCTCGAACAGCTCGAACATGGGCAGCGAACAGGTAAGCCCAATATGTGCCACCGAATCCCATCCAGTCACCATTCAATTGTATTCCCCTCATCTATATCGTATCGTATTTTATCGTATCGTGTGCGTCTCGTCCATGTCACTCCCCTCTCTCTCTCCCTCTCTCTCTTTCTTTCTCGTTCTCTCTCTCTTTTTTGTTCTATGTACATTTCCTTGCGCAGCATTTGCCGAGCCTCGAGCATTGGTCAAACATTTCACCATCGCCCTCGCATTTTCGTTCCGGCAGCATGTCATCCGGTTTGAATTCATCGCATTTTGATCTATCGGATGATTCACACAATTTTCACAATTCCCTGTTGTTCCAACAACAACAACAACGACAACACCAACAACTGCAACAACGACAGGCAGCCGGCGCCCAGCGTCGTCAAATGAGCACATCCGTCTTCAATCTCAACTCGATGAACACGCGGCGCCCTCTAGCGGAAACCCAGCACAGCGGCGCTTGGCTGGCCAATCAGCGCATGCAGCAAGTAAGTTCACCAACACTAACAGTGTTGCCAACATTTCATAAACTGGGGGAAATCCGATTTAAACTAACGTTAACGATTGCATAATGTTCTACTATATTTGTAATACTACACTCCGCAAAAAGTCACACATTAATTTAAAAAATCCTACAAAAATGCAAAAAAAATAGCATTTTCTGATTTCTCAAAATAATTTCTAAATTAACGAAAAAAATTCTTAACTTTAGATCTATTTTTCACAGATATATTCTGCTATTGAATAAATCGCACTTTAAAACACAGCAAAAGCTGATAGCTTTCCCATTTTTCACTTAACATGGAGCAGGCAACAAAGTTAGCAACTAATTGAGAATAACAAATGCAATTCCTTGACTTCGCTTCCAGGCACAATCGATGGCGCAGCTGAACTGCGCCGGCTGTCAGAGCCAGCAGCAGCAGGGTAACTGGGCAGCGCATCCACACGCTCATCCGCATGGGGATGAGTGGTCCCAGTTTGGGTCGCAGCAGCAGTTCAATCACTCGAATCTGTCGCTTAATATGGGCGCCGGTTACTTGCCACAACACCAGCAGCAGCATCCACATTACCCTCCACCCGTGTTTATGACACAACGTGGCATGATGCCCAACATGTATCCAGGAGCTGTTGGTTATCCCATGATGCATCCAGGTGAGCTGCTAAGAGTCACCTTAAACTATCCTCGATTTATTGATTCCCCTTCCAGGCGTCATGGGCATGCCACCGCCTGTTGCCTCGCGTGCAGCATCCCGTCCTCGTTATCCTGCCTCCCCGACACCCAGTCGCAAGTCACTCTCGATGCGACGTGGCAAACGCAGCAGTTATGGGGATGATGAGCTGACCGATGATGAGGATTCGGATCAGGATGATCGTCGCTCCCTTGTCTCCAATCGCTCGGGCATGACGAGTGCCTCGCGCTCCCATCAGCATCAGCATCATCATCAGCGTCAGCGCCGCTTGTCCAGTGCCTCGCAGATGATCAACAATAGTGGCAACGATGAGTTGGATGGGGAGCAGCGTATGGTCAGCAGACAGCACAAGATGCGCGATCGTCGCGGCTCCTTTGCCAAGTCTGTGCAGAGCGAGTGGCTGCCCGAGCGCAGGGATTCAAATGAAGGAGGAGGTGGAGGTGGTGGTACCTTAAAGAGATCCCAACAGGAGCCACCAAAAACGAGTCGCATCTACTCGGATCTGGAATCGGAGGGTTCGGATGCACGTGCCTTGGTTCAAGCCAAAATACAGCAAAAGCTGCAGCAGAACTCTACAGAAACGCAGCAAACCAGCAAAAGGAACGAGGTCAAACGCAAACCGGAGATGAAGGATGAGAATACACAGGCAGCGGCGGTGGTTCAAAAGAGCCCAGTAACTCCAGCCAAGGCGGAGAACAGTGAATCCGATTACGAGGAGGAGGTAGTTGAGGAAGTTCCCGGCTCAGAGACCGAGCCGGAAGAGACGCCAGCAGCTGCGACAGTTGAGGTTGGTGAAGATGATTTGGGACCACCGCCATCGACTCCCGATCACGAATGGGAATGCGAGTTTTGCACCTTTGTCAACGAGGCCAATGTGAAAATCTGTGCCATCTGCTGCAAGACGCCCTGCAAGCCACCCACAAAACCCACAGAAAAGAAAGCGAATACAGCGGATACAAAACCAGAGTCAAAGGCTCCAACATCCAAGCCGGAGACCAAACTGGTGCACAAGAGCTCCATGAAATCAACTAATCAAACACCAAGCAAACCAAAACAAACCACAGCAACAGCAACAACTGCGACAACGAGCACCACAAGCACCACCAAGAAACCAAGTGTAACCACCAAATCGCAGCCGAAAACCACGGGGGAAAAACAAACAGAAAGTTCCATCTCCAAGGGTTTCACACACAAAGGTAGGATTCTAAAGAAAATCTCATTTTTCGAGGGTACCAAGAACTGAAACCGAAAAAACCCCCCACAATGAAAAAAGTCAAACACAACTCAAGCATTGTGCATCCTAATTAATAACAAACTGTAACTGTTCAAACTACAATTAACGCATTTATTGAAACATTATACGAAATACAAATCAAGTCCCAAACTAAAAACATCCTTGAGTTTTGTTTTTCTCATTATTTTGTGTTGAGTTGAGTGCCCTACTAAAGCTCTCATCCATCATCTTCCAGAATCCGTTGAGAATATTTGGAATACACTGGATGAGAGCATACAGGCACAGGCGGAGCAGGTGTTGAAGCAGGCCCAAAAGGTCTCCACAGGCTGTGGCGGCACGCCGCCCAGGGAGCTACCCCCCAGACAGGATGATGCTGCCATGGAGAGACAAGCTAGGGAAATGGCCACCTCACCACCACCGCAAAGCATCTCCACTCAAGTAAACGATCAATCTGCATTCAATCCTTTGAAATCCTGAGGTTAATTAGCGCCATTTACAGACCTACGATGTGCTGCCCATTCACGCCCAGTCAGAGGAACCAGCGGCTCCTGTCCAGGAGCACTTTAGATCACCAGAGCCTGCCAAAATGGAAAGGAAACCGTATTATCGCAGCAACTCACAGCTCCCACAGGAGAACGAACGCTATCGTAGCGCCAATGATCTGAGATATAGTGTGGACACTGCTTCAGGTCCATATAATACGGGTCAGCTCACCAGACGTCCCAATTTCATAAATGATCTGAGATCTTTGCAGCACGTAAGTCAAAATAACGTTTTCTTTCACATCCTATCGATCAGATTAACTATGTGAAATTAGGGATATTTAAAATGTTGAACCTATTAAAGCTATTAAGAGGGTGTATCCCATAGTCTAAATCAATGAGCATAATCAATTATGTTTATTTGTGAATGTTTTTCAATAGGAAAAAATAATCTATTATTGTATTTTATCAGTCAGAATAGAGAAATTATAGTTTCCCATAATAAAAAAAAATAAAAACATTTTTTTTAATAATTATTATTAGTAATATTTTTATTTGTTCTCTCTTTTAGCAAAGTTCCTCGCCATTTGATATGCCACACGATCCAGTCGGCTACAAACACGAACCGGCCCGCGATCCCGAAATCGAAATGCACATCATATTGAAGGAGCTGGAACTGTACAAGTTTACAGTTGAGGAACTGGAGGCAGCTCTCAAATACTGCGGTCCCGATATGCATCCCATACAATGGCTGCGCGAGAACTGGCACAAGCTGGTCCAGACCGTGCAGAGTCTCTCCACAAAGTACGGCCAGGAGCGGGCGGAGAACACAATTGGGACAATCTCGCAGAATGAGGCACGCGAGGCTCTGCGAAGTTCGGGTGGAAATGTTTGGCAAGCGGTTGCGGATTGCATACAGCAGAGGCAGCAGAAGTATCGCAAACTGGCCGCCAAGGGCAACTTTCTGAGTGAGGATATTGTGAATGCGTTGACAGCGCATCAAGGTAATGTGGAACAGGCCTTGGTCGAACTGAATCGCACACAACTCAAACCATTTCTAATGCGCATCTGGGGCTCGCCGAACGGCGTGGAGAATGAGGGTGCCGCCGTAGATAACAAGTCGGGTCAGTTTCTAGCTCGAATACCATAAATCTCAATCACTATTCACTATATACAGCGGTCGCTCGAAATTTTGAAGAGACTCGAATTTGGTTTCAAACATAATTCTAATACCTGAAAAACAAATTCAATATAAAATAATTCGTATTTGCCATATTTGAAATAAAATTGCTATAACCCATATTTATTTATATTAAAAGTAATCGTTGTAATTAGAACACACAGCTTAATACCAGAAAAAAATTAAATGTTAATTGCTTGCCATAACATTTTTTAAAATAAATTAAAAATGATTATTACACATTAAATGTAATTTACTTTTTTATATTTCATAATTTTAAAAAATCCATTCATTTTTCAACCCCCCAACAAGTTTTGACTTTGATGGACTGGCAGGGCGTTCTCAAATCTAGAATCGGCACAAAATACATAAAATTAACAATTTCATGCTCACTTTTTATTTGCTTGTAAATTTTTGCCTGTTATAAAGAAATAACCAAAATTAACCAGAGAGACAACAATAGATAGACAATCAGCTCACTTTGTATACTTTTTTGGCCATTATAAAGACGCAACCAGTCACTCATAAGAATTCCCAAAACCTTTTCTCAATTCTAAAAAATATGAATTGTAGATTAAAGCAGTTTAAGGCACTGAAATAGGTGCTTTCTGGCAATTTCTGGCAGTTCCAAGTTGCGAGCGATCACTGTAATTCTATTTTACACTCCTCATGTTCTCTCTCCATCTATTGTGTAGATATCCATGAGTTTCTCAACACACATGCTTTGGACTGTTTGCAAATGACGAGTAGTGAGAATTCTGCATTTGCCAATCCATTCGATGCTTTGTACACTGATGATAATCACAGCCCTGCCAAATCGTCTTATGCCACGCCGAGTCCTTATCAACTCGAGGATAGTACACTCAAAAATCTGGAAATACTTATTGGCAACATGGAACAGAATCAGGCCAAGCAGAATCAGGAAGTGCTGCGTTCAATTGAAACAATGTTGGAGGGTTTCAAAAGCAAACCCGAGCAGGAGTATGAAACGGATCCAGAAGTTATGCGCATCCTAACCAAGAGTCCGATTAGCACATTGAAATCCCCATCTGCGCTGCAGGACAAGTCCAGCGATGATGTCAAGAGCTTTGTCTGGCAACACATACAGGATATTGTGCCCAACCTGGTGCAGCAGGTGGAACAGGAGCTAATGGAGCCAACAGAGATGGACGAGGTACCCCTAATCCCAGAGGAAACAATCACACCTGTGGTTGAGGCAGTGGTGCCAAAAGAGCCAACACCACCACCAGAAGATCCGGGTGTTTACATCATGGAAGAGATCATCAAGCCAAATTTACGGGAGAGTTCAATACACGAAGAATTGCCAGTTAATTTCATTTATGCTACCGAAATAGCCAACTTTAAGCTGGAGTTTGATCGGGGCATCGAGAGATGGCATGAATTGGAATGGGAATTGGATGACTTGGAAGACGCCGAGCATATTGTCTACAAGAGTTATATGGCGCCGAAAGTGGAAGAAGTGGAAGAGGCCATTGCGGAGCCAGCTGTAGCTATGAGTGAGACGGAGAGCAATAGTCCACAGGACCTTGAATCTAACAGCAATGTTACAACTGAGGCCGTAGTGGATTCTAGCGCAACTCCCTCAGCGAGTACAACGAAGACAGAAACGAATGCACCTCAAGAAATGGAGGAAGTAATTTCACCAAAACCCATCAGCGAATCAACAACGAAACCAACCGAAAAGACAGAGACTCCACCAGAAGAGATTGCAGCTGAAACAATAGTTGAGAAGCAGAAGGAAGAACCAAAGGAGATTCAAGCCGAGTCCCCAGCAGAGTTAGATGACAAACCCAGCACCAGTCGAGAAGCTAATAGAAGAATTAAACGATCGCAGCTACCGAAAAAAACAAGGACTCGGGATCAAAGCCAAAAACCAGCTAATCGAACTAGATTGCCCAATAAGACGGTGGAAAAGAGCCAACAAGATGAAGCCAATCAAGTCGCTGAGCAACAACAGAAAGCAGCAGATACAGCCACAAATCAGATAGTTTCAGATTCTCAGATGGCAACAGCTATTGTCGAGACTGAAGTGGAAGTAGACAATCAAGTTAAGGCGGAGGAGATAACTCACACGGATGGAGGAGAAACTGAAACAAAGGAAGCTGAAGCGGAAGTAGAAGCTGGCATAAGAAAAGAAGCTGAAATAGAAGAGGGAGCTGTTGCAGAAGTAGATGCTGATGTTACTTCTTCAACACCGGTTCTTGAAACCGCTGAAGTTAATGCAGCAGAAGAAGCTTCAACATCTGTTAATGAAACACAAGAAGAAGATGCAGCAGTAAAATCAGAACTTACTTCTTCAACATCGGAAGCCCCTGAAGTAGAAGCGTCAACATCTGTTAATGAAACACAAGAAGTAGATGCGGCAGTAAAAGTTAATGTTACTTCTTCAACTTCTGCTATTGAAACACCAGAGGTAGATGGACAATCCAGTCTAACTGAAGCTAATCTTGCTCAAGTCGAGCAACTTTATGTTAATCCGGAGGAAGAGTCAGGAGTTTCTCAAAGTCCTGAAGTGCCACAGTTATCTACAGCTGAGAGCTCGTCAGCTCAGCAAGAAGAAAGTATTGCGCTACAACTCCAACCAACCCCAGCTTCAGAAGAAAGAACTGCCTTGGAATATCAATCACAGGAAACAGCTGAGACCTCAGACCATCAATCACAGGCAGAGTTGAACACCGAACCAGTCATTGAGACAACACCAACAATCACTGCTGCAACTAATCAAAAGCGTAGACCCAAGCGTTTCTCAAAGATTCCGGTGAGAACCTTAAGCATAACTAGTCTCCGCAGTGAGAGTAGAACTAGTATCCAAACACCAACACCAGCAGAAGCAGAGAATAATAAAAGAAACTCAGAAGAGCATGCAGAAATCCAGGAAGAAGAAATCAAACCCGCTTCTCCTTCATCAATCGAAACGTCAAATACATCTTCCTCGGCAGCAGAAGTCGTAACTCCCAACGATTCCGAAGAGGTCTTTGAGGATGCAGCCGAGTTCAGCGGTGAGGAACCGGATCTACACGATGAATATCCCTCGGATGCCGAGCTCTATAGCCTGGACAGTGAGGAACATCTACCAAAGTCACCCGAAAGTGAAGTGTTGCTCGTTCTCAATACCGAGTCACCTGCAGAGGATTTCCACATTAACAAATCGACTAGTAATACAACAATTAGTTCACATTCAAGCCAATCCGAGCCAGAGAAGATGGTGTTGAAGGAGTTTATACCATCGGGAGATCCAGCCAAGCAAAATCTGAGTGAACTTGTCGAGGACACTCAACGTTTGATCAAACAAATGCGCGATGAGATCAGCATGGACGAGTTTGAGTCAACCGATGACGAAGATTACTCCGAAGGCTACTCCGATGAGTACGATGAGGGCGAAGAGGAGGAGTGGTATGATGACAGCGAGGGCGATGAGGAGGAGGGCACATACAACGAGAACGCATCCTTTATTGAGGAAGCCTCCAGTGGGGCAGCAGCTGGCTTGGCAGATGGTGACGATGAAGCCACCGAAATCGAGGACATTATGGAAGAAGATGAATTTGAAGAGGAAGAAGCAGAACCAGAGCGAAAAGGAGACAGAGACGATAATACAGACAATAATATGCTTGCTCAGAAAGCTGACACGCATGAAACAGTCACGAGCACCTCATCAGTCACGCCCACAAATCATGAAATGGATCTGAATACAGAGATTGAGACGGTTTCTTCCACAGCCAGGATCAGCCCAGTTGAGGCAAATATCAAGTCAACCGATGAAACAGTTCAAAGACAAGCTGCTGTAATAGAAGAACCTGCAGAACCCGTTGTTGCTGTAGTTAATGAAACGGTTCACGATTTATCCCCAGCCACAGAAGCCATTGTACCAATTACTGAAACTCCTGCCGTGGAAATTTTATTGGAATCGGAAACCCAACCAATAACTGAGCAGGTCGCAGAACCAACTGCCCTACCCCTAACACCCGCACCACCCATTATCGATTCAGAAACCCGTCCGCTTGAGCTGCCCACCGAAACAGTATTGGAAGAGCCCAAAAAGGTAAATCCCAAGACAATCCCAAATAAAACCGAGGCTAGCAAAACTCCCAGCACACTGAAAACCAACAAATCTACAGTAAGCAGAATACCCAAACTCACAAATGAAACCAACACAAACACAACAACCACAACAACCAACAGCAAGAAATTGCCGATGCGTTCCAAATCCTTTTCCGCACCCATGGGCATCTCATCGGTCAAACGCATCCAGCAGCAGTTCCTGCAGAAACAAACACAGTCCAGCACATTGAGCAGCAGTCGTGTGCCACTCAAGACTAGTCCAACCAATAGGAAATCCCTGAGTGAAGCGATTAGCAAATTCAATACACAAACCACACTGGATGGCCCGAGCACAAGTGGTGCAGCAGCTGCGGTAAATGCACTGCTCAAGCCACGATCCCAGCCGCGTATACCCAAAAAGAAATATCATGAGACATGTTTCTCGGATGATGATTACGAGACATCGGCCAACGAGGAGGAGCCAGAGGAGGAGACAGAACTAGCTGCACCACTGAAAGCAGAGCTGCTCAAGCGCAAACTCAGTATGCCCGTCTTTCGGGCCTATGCCAGTGTTCAGGAACCCATTATTGAGGAGCCAGCGGTGTGTAAAATCCCTTGGAGGAGTACAGTAAATATCTGATACAGTCTGTGTCTGTTTCCACTCTTAATTCCAGGTGCTGGCACGCAAATATGTCGAACAGCAGCTGGTCACAAATATTGCCGAGGCACAGATTGCCGCCACACTGGTGAACATGAAGTTCCAGGAGGATGTGGCATTGTGGGCAGCAAGAGAATGCTCGGATCTCGACCAGGCCATCTCCATGCTGCAGCAGGAATGCGAACTGTGCATGAACAACTATCCCATGAATCAAATTGTCTCCATGCTCAAGTGCACCCACAAGTGCTGCAAGCAGTGCGCCAAGAGCTATTTCACCGTACAGGTAAACAGATAATATTAACTGCATATTTCTAATTAATTATTAATTGTTTATATATATAAAAATGTTATCTTTTGTCCCTTTAGATAACAGATCGCAGCATCAACGATTGCAGCTGCCCGTTTTGTAAGTTGCCCGAGCTGAGCAACGAGATGGCACATGAGGATGAGCACTTGGAGTACTTTTCCAACTTGGACATATTTCTCAAAAACATTTTGGACAACGATGTGCATGAGCTGTTCCAGCGCAAGCTCCGCGATCGCACACTGCTCCAGGATCCCAACTTTAAGTGGTGCATCCAGTGCTCCTCGGGCTTCTTTGCCCGCCCCAAGCAGAAGCGTTTAATATGCCCCGATTGTGGTTCGGTAACCTGTGCCTTGTGCCGCAAACCCTGGGAGAGACAGCACGAAGGCACCACCTGTGAGGCGTACCTGGAATGGAGGCGTGAGAACGATCCGGAGTTACAGGCCCAGGGCGTACAGGAGCATTTGGCGCAACATGGCATTGATTGTCCCAAGTGCAAGTTCCGTTACTCGTTGGCAAGGTAAGAACATTAATGTCCATGAACAATATATGTCATGAAGCATATATCTTATAATTAGACAGTTTCCACTCGGGATTCCAATTATCTCACAATGATTTCCTCTTAACCCATTTTTTCCAAACAAAAATTTTCCAAATGTATATAATAATCATATGCTCAAAAAATTTATATTACTATAAATTTTATAGCGGTTTCGAAAATTAAATTCTTCAAGGCGTTTTTTAACAAACAAAAATATTTAAAATAATTAACTTTGTATCTGTATATTTACCAAACACGCAAAAGTTTTTCTGTTTGAAAACAATATATATAATATACATCACGTCGTCTTTATATATATATATATATATAAATTTCAATATTCTAGATATGCAGCTAATAAGTTGAAAATAGTTATTATTATAACTTATTTATTATTATATACAAATATGTGTTTTAACTTATTAAACCTTATTATTGATATAATCTTTTCAGGGGCGGCTGCATGCATTTCACGTGCACCCAGTGCAAATTTGAGTTCTGTTATGGTTGTGCCAGACCCTTTATGATGGGCGCCAAATGCAACATCTCGCCGTATTGTTCCAAGTTGGGTTTGCATGCCCATCATCCCCGGAATTGTTTGTTCTACCTGCGCGACAAGATACCGCTGCAGCTACAGTTTCTGCTCAAGGAGCACAATGTCACATTCGATACGGAGCCCATCGAGACCGACGATGAGCCGAGCAGCTCCAGCACGGCAAGGGCCTCGTCCCGTTGCCCCATCCCACTGCAAAAGGAAACCCCACAAGGCCTAGTGGACACCGTTTGCAACAGCGATGTGCCCGAAAAGTATGCGGGCATGTGTCGGTACGTGTTTTTTGGGGGAACTCCCACTGGTGTCTTGAAAAAACAGCTAATTGCTCTTTTATAGCACACATTACGTAGAGTATTTGGCTGGCAAGGTTGCCAAGGCCAGCATCGATCCGCTGCCCATTTTCGATTTGACGGACTGTGTCCAGGAGCTGCGTAGGCGAGGCATTGCTCTTCCCGAGCGCGGTCCCTGGGACACCGATGAGATCTACAAGAAAATGTGCTCTGAGGTTAGTTCAATAATGTTTTTAATGTTTTCTTTTCTTTTTTTTTTTTTTTTTTTGTTTTGTTTTGTTTTCGTATTGTGTTTAATTATTTGCGTACCCACCAAATTATATTTTTCGTACGAAGTGTATAATGCTGTGTGGGATATATCATTGAAGATATCCCTGCTTAAACAGGGCACATTTTGATTCCGATGAATATTTTAGAAAATCATATAGAGGCTCAAGCAACAAAAAAACAAAAACTATTTTAAATCTATTATTAAATTTTAATTGTATTGTGTTAAATGAAAAATTTTGAGAAATCAATTCTAATTATGTATGATTTCTGATTTTGTTTGACAGTATTTAACTTCAACTTACAATTACCGTATTGTATAGCTTCTATATCAAAAAAGTATCAAATTTAGATCTTATATGAGCAAAACTTTACTTTTTTAAATTAAATTGGTTATAATTCATATTATTCACGATAAAAATCGATTCCAAATATATTTGTTCAATGACAGGATAATTGTATTATATTGAGCAAGGGTATTCAATTTGCGGTAGCACGAAGATAATGTTTTGTGTTTTTGTTGATTTTAGCTTTGGTCTTGTTTTGGTTTCACATTGTGCTTTTTATTGAGTTTTCTTAACGTGGAAAACGCATTTCCTGCGGCTGTTTTGACCCGATGATTCAGTTCACGCCCCCGCTATAAATAAGCGTCGATCGATGAAAGCAAAAACAAGGTGCCTAATATGCTCGCCTAAATTTAGGAACCACTCTGACGTATTTCATACGCGTCTTAATTGATTTTGTTCGCCTTTATTAGTATTAGATTGTAAACAAGAAACGCAAGCGTAAATTACAAATGTTTATCTCTTGCTCCCACTCAAAAATTCTCTCTTTCTCTCTTTCTCTCTCTCTCTCTCTCTCTCTACTTGTAGGTAATCAAACAACATATACCACTCAAATCGGCCTAAGTGTGATCGTATACTTCGCAGTGTTCTCCAAGGGCATTCAATCAACGCTTCTTAACTATTGCAATTGTTCATGCAATTTTTTATGAATAATCGTAAACATTTATATGACGACATTTTTATATACATAGAGCATACACATACATACAAAAATACATATATATATATATATATATATATGTAAATTGTAGACAGTTTATTAGACATTCGACATTCATATCATACATAATGCCAACTCGTACACCCGCCCATCCACCCGATAGCACTACCAACTATTTGTTTAGCCCGTAAGCAGTTTATTATTATTTTTGCACTTCAGGCTAGACACAAACCATAGCCAATAGACACAATAGACAGACACGAGGCACTAACAGCATCCAATAAACAGCTTGTGCGAGAACCGAGAATTGTTAACGGGTGCAATTTGTGCAAAGCGTGTTGCAAATATTCGACATACTGCAAATATATGCGTGCCAGATGGCGTTTACCTTGCCATAATAATCGAAAATATTCAAATTTGTTTGTTGTATATTAAGCTATTGATTGTGCGGTGCTGAAAATTTCGATTCATATGGTAAGTGGTAAGTTTGCAGTTTACATTGAAATGGTAATCATCTTCTGAAAATATGCAATTGAAATGTAATTGAAAAAACTGACAGAAAATTGTGTCAGTAATTGCTATCTAAAAAGTTTATATATAAATTACTAGTTCAGGCACCAATGCAATTTGTATACTCCGATTTGACTTACAGCACAATTTAAGTGGCATAGAGTTGATAATTAGTATGCATCAATGTATCTTAGTATTCAGATTCGTACACATAAATATTAAAATGTATGAGAAAATGACAATTTGGCCCAATATATACATGGATATTAAATTTTGCTTAATATTGCTTAATAATGTTGTTAATGGAATGAAAGATCTTTCTAAACCACAATTAGCTATTCACAGCTCCTCGCCAGCGGCTCCTTGGATTCGGATAGAGAGTAGAAATGTACACAAAATATGCTTTAAAATTAGAAAGTATATTTTTTAATTACAGAAATATTTGTGTACTCTGATACGAAGATGGCCTTTACATATGTTTCTTATCTAATAGATATGTATATTTCTTTATCTAATACAACTGAGTGAGGATATTGCCACATATTTCGTTCTGACGATGCAAATTTGACATCCGCACATCAATTGTTTTCTGAGCTCACATATTTTCAAGGTGATCAAACCAAACTTTTCGTAATAATATAGAAAAAAGAAACTAAACACATTTTTTATATTTTTTAATTTTAGAAGATTCTCTAAGATAAAATGTTGTAAGCAATTTGATATTAGGCAGAAGATTAGTTAAGAAATGGATGTGGACTTATTATAAGATCAACTACTTCTCTTACTTATGATAAGCCACAATTCCACAGGCCTATACATATATGTTGAAGAAGAGAGCGTCTCCGGCAACACCTGTTGTCACATTCACTCGGTTCGAGAAGCTCCCAAAACGGTTGCATACTTTTGAGGTTGAGGCTGCTACAGAGTGTCGCATGTGGCGGCGAGACGCTCACAATTCTTAAGTTGGACATTCGAAATAGCAAATGCGTCTCGTAAATAACGGCAACAGCAGCAACAACAACAATGAAAAACAACAATGTGGCGTTGTTTGATGAGTTGATGCCTTGACGCGGCATCATAAAAACTTATTTTCGGACGATTTGGTTTCAATTTATGCGCGCGGCACAACATGTTTTGCATTTCGGGCAATTTTACACCAATAAAATCAAATTAAATAGGATTATTTGTAAATTCATTGAGCCACAGTAATGCGAATCTAAATGATCGAATGACATTCAACTGGACTGCAAAGGCCGCCACCTGTCTAAATTAATTGATAGCCTGTGAGAGAGAGGCACGTGTCGTGGATATATGCCGATTATGCGACTGACTAACAATGTCATTAATTTTTTATAAATTTCAGTTGACTCTTCGCATGGACTCGAAATCCATAAAACTGCTTTAAGTGTTAACATGCGCCGTTCGGTTCTTAAGCAAAATAATCTTAATCATCAAAAAAACAAATCAACAAACCTACCCAGCAGCTGCTATATCCAACGGGTCTACTAAAGTCTGGGATAAATTTAACTATTTTAAATTTAGAAGCAATCTAATCAATACTAATATGTTAATTAATGTTTTAAAAACACTTGTCTTCAGCTAGTTTCTCTAAATCTCATTACAAATGGTTAAATAATTCATGAATTTTATATAAGAAGCATTTAACTTTGTTACAGAGTATCTTGTAGTCGAGCGCTTGCAACCCATCAATATTTTATTTTCATGGCAAAATAAACAAAATAAAAGGCGCGTGGCCCATGTTGAACTCAAATTTAATTACAGGTAAATGAACGTAACAGCCAGTCAATCAACCGAGTAACCAATCAATCAATCAATCAGCGAACACAGCTTTATTGATTTACTTCAAATCGTATTACATTCAATTTGAATGCGAAAAGAAGCAAAAGGAAATGAAGTCGGTGCCAGGCAACAGCACTGTGAAAAATAACCAGGTGCAAACAACACGAACACGACCAGCAGCAAGTTCGCCTTTTGTTTAATCAACCTTCGTTTTGCTGTTTATTAGAAACAGATTTACTATAGCGTCACATCCTGTTCGTGTCCACTCAGCAACACAAAAATAGATAAAGCAACAAAAACTACAAGTTCATTCATAAAATTTTAATCTATTGTTTAGGGTTTTTTTTTGTCTTCACAATATAATATATCCCTGACCGCTGCTGACATTCGCCGGTCAACCTTCAAAACTATTGGCAAACATCTATAATCTATCTATATGTATATCTGTGTGAAGTATTGCAGGCGCAGAAGTCTAAACAATAATAAATAATTAAAGATTTTAGTGAAATTTTTAATGCGTCAAATAATAAATATTTATCGTTAGTTTTCGTTATATAGCTCGCGCGTAATTTTTTAAACAATGTGCCACATTGAAGAACAAAGCGTATTGTTTTTGCACAGTTTTTATGACGGTTGTGCAAATGTTTAGAAATTTCGCTTTTACGACTAATATCGTGGGTAGCCATAATTTGATATATATGTATGTATAAACAAATACGTATATATACATCATACTATATTATATTATAGCCTACGGCCTATTTAATTTTATTGTTGACAATTTTCAAATGTAAAACTTGGAAAAAACCAGTCATAGATTTGAAAACATGAAGAAGACAAAGATTCCATTTAAAATCTAGGACAAATATTGGACTTTATACTCACCTAAAAAAACAGGCAGAATAATTTCATTAAAATATTAAATAAAACAGTTTGATTACATTTTATAAGCAATAAAATACTTACCGTTCGCTTTAATATTTTCCTTTGCATGCAAATCTATGATTTTAAATTGAAAATCTTATTTTTCATATTTTTCATATAAACTCAGTTGAAGTTTCTATATTTTTCATTTGTGTTTATTATACATAACTCATATATAAGTAGTAGATTTAGATAAAATACAAAATAACGTAGAGTAGACTACAAAGTACACATAGATGTAATTAAAGTCTAGCATTTACAGGGATCGTAAACATAATTACATACTCATATTGGATTTAATGATGTATATATTCAAAATATATATATAGATAAGACAACACTTAGCTATTAATTGGTCATATGTGGTATTATGTATATATATATATATATACATATATATACCTCTATATAGTATAATTGTTTTGCACTTAGTACACTAAACATTTAATTCTAGGTAATTGCATTAGTTGGTATCGTATTTAACGTTTAAAGTAAGTAACGCGTACATCACACAATAAAAATGTATACATATATATAAAACTACATATACATATAGATATAGATTAAAAAAAAAATTAATAATAAAAAACCATCGTTGCGGAAGACTAGAAAGGTAACACTAGTGGAAAGTCCGTTGACGTGTTTCTTTTTCTAAATGGATTACAATTAGTTTCATTTTTTTTTATTTATTCATTTTTGATTTTGTTTTTTTTCTTTTTTGGTTCAAATCCGTACTATTTATGTAGTTATCTATATATATACATATATATATATATATATGCATAGCAAAATTCGTCTATAGTTATTATAAAGGTATATTCCGTTTTGGTTTATCATCGAACCAAATAACAAAAATTGGTTTCTTTTTTTTTGAGAAGTAACTTCTCGATTTTTACGAACAATATACGATCTCATAGATCTGAAAAATCCTTAAATTCCGAGACTGGCTAAAATCTTTGAGAGGGCAAACTACTGTGCTATGTCCAATGCGTGCAAACTTTCGATTTCCGGATCGAAATTGGCATCGCAGTGGGACAACCAATCCCAGACACGCCGTCGCACCATGGTCTGATCGATGGGACCATCCAATCCGTAACTGGACATCATACGCTTGAAGCGCAACTTGTTCTCATCGCCGGAGAGGCGACCTTCGCGCTGATTGAGATAGATGCACGAGTCCTGGTCATGTTGATTGGGTGAGATCAGCGTGGCCGACTTGGAGGCTGAGATGCGACACTCCACCCAGCGATCCTTCATGTATTTGGTCACCTCGGTGATCTTGCAACGATCCTCGGGATCATGGCTCAAATACTTGCGGAAGCAGCGCATTAAACGAGGCGAGAAACGCCGGAAACTATCCGGCACTTTGGTCGTTTTACGCTGTTCATATTTCATAAAATTCGAATATGCTTGATCCTTAACCCAATCCGCTGACTGCCATGGGGGATTGCCGGTGAGAATGTTGTACAGCAGGATGCCAAACTGCCAGGAGTCACTGATGGGCAAGCACTGGAAACGCTCGTTCTTGATCAGCTCCAGCTGCTCGGGCGGCACACAACTGGTCCACGTATGCTTCACCTTATGCACGAGCAGACCCTTCTTGGTCGTCGCCCCAAAATCGCAGAGCTTGACGCGCCCAAAGTCCGGCGTAAAGACCAAGACATTCTCAATCTTGAGATCACGATGCACCAGGTTCTTGGAGTGCATAAAACCCAGTGCAGAGCTCAACTGTTCCGCAACCAGTTTGCAGGCCGTCTCATGCAAACCATTTGGGCCAATGTTCGAGGCGAGATCACCATATGGAGCATGCTCCATGGCGAACACAAAGTAGTCCATGGTCTGAAAGGCGACCGCATAGGCGCTCAGTATGTGATGATGATGCGAGAGCTCATAGTTGTAGTGGAATTCCTTCTGGAACTCCTTGATGGTGGTCAGCTCCGCATGGACCGCCTTCAGCACAACGGTCGTATTGGTGGGTCTGTGACGGCACAGCAAGATCTTGGCAAAGCAGCCCTCGGCCAGCGTCTTCTCGATGTTGTACTGATCGGCGAATGTCATCAGTGGCAGTTCCACATCGGGTATCAAATGGATCAGACCCCCATCATTCTTATCGGGCTTCTTGTAAATGCTGCTGCGACGACTTACCGATGCACCAGGCACCTCCAACCTGCCGGTGCTGGTGCTGGTCGGAGTCAATGGGGTACTGCATCGCTTGTTGTTGTTATGATTGGTACAGGTGCTGCTGTTGTTGTTGCTGTTGCGGCTATTGGTGCTGCCACCATCGCCGAACGAGCGACGCAGCCGGAAAGAGAAGGAGCGTTTCTCTACAAGAAGCAAGAAAGAAAAGGAAAAGAAAGAAAATTCTTAATAAAATTCTATGTTCATTTAATATTAAATTTAACTCGCTTAAAATAGCTCAAAATAATGTAGCTAAATTAAATTCCTGATTCCAATCTATCCAATTATATTTATTATATCCATTGTTATTTTTTGTATTTTTTTCCTTTTTAAATTATAATTTTATTATTAAATTATGATAGCGATTATTTCTCGTGTTCATCGCTTAAATAAAATTAGCTGATTAATTATAAATAAAAATTGCAAAAAAATATGTATTTATATATTTCGTTCTATCTTTCTGATCTTTTATCATCATATCCCTCATATTATAACTCAATATTCTATATTTGTATAAAGTAAACTATTTTTACTTAAATATCTATTTTCAATATGTGTTGCCTCAAGAAAATATGAATATCCTTCACTGAAAAATGCGAAATTACTTCAAACGAGCCAATTGCAGTTTATCAAAACAATACCTTGACCTGTTCCCCCAACACCACCCAGGTGCTTGGACACAGAGAGAAAGAGAAATTCTTTTCACACATTGTCTGGGATTCGAGCCCCCACAAGCAGTAGCAGCTTGAAGTGGGCCCCTTATTAAATATTGGCCAAAATATTTGCATGTTTTTTATTATATTTATATTTGCATGTATTTGTTTATGATTTATTATCGACTTTTGATGTGAACATGTTGCTTTCTGCTTTTTATGTGCCATTATTGTTGGCGAGGAGAATTATTAATTTCGCAGCAAAATAAAAACATAGGAAATCGCTTTGTTTTACAGCCCTCAAAGAAACAACGCCCACGATGAATGGGACGACGATGTCGCCGAATTGTCTGTGACAGAGTTAGTGCAAAATTTGCGTAGATTGACGCTGTTGATAATGCTCGGATCGGTGTGGCATAACTTATATAGCCAAAAGACGTCAGAGTCTTACGGTTAGTCACGATTCGAGTTTTGGATACCACATTTACTCGATACCCGCCTACCCAAGCACGTTTGATTTAAAATGATTGCAAATTTATGGCCAGTGCGAAAAATCATTTGATTTGCGCTACAAATGAGACAGCAAATATACAAATAGATATCTATATATATATATATATATATTGTACAAATGCATATATGTATGTGGAACGGACTGGCTGGAATTCTGGCATCACACATTTATAGGGCGTGATCTGATTTGAGAGATCTGCTGCAATTTTATGTCGCCACCAATACCGATTTATTTCTATAGGTATTTTGGGTATTGGAATTTAAAAATTTAATTGCTGACTATAAAACTAGAAAAATATTTGGATTTTCACACAAATTATGGTTGAACAAGAAATGCAAATATTTGTATTGAGCAATATATGCGGGTGGCATTTAATTTATGGTTGTTTTTCATTGCTCGACAAATAATAATATGATAGTAGCTCTGAAAAAATGTACGTGATGTATGAGGTGTTATTAAATGAATACAGCTGCATTTTGTTGCATAGTTGAGTTGCGAATGTAAATTTATTATAAGGAAATTGAACAGCCACCGTCTGGATAGGAATTGTAAAAACAAACAGTTGTATTTTTGTCTTTAACATCTGTATTTGTTTCTTTACTCAATTGACAGCATTTTCTTCTTAAAGTTTGTTCTTGTAATACTAATAATAATAATTATGATGATTAGCCATTTTAAAGATATGAATTTGTTGCCAGAAACTTAATAATGTTATTAGTTATAACTTTAACAAACACAATGTGAATGTAATGTTAATTAACCATTAAGAAATTTAATCCTAAGCTGTATTTTTATCTTTAAATGTGCTAAATGTGTTCTTATAATATAAATAATTATAATACATTTACCCTGAGCAATGATAACTGTCTATTTATAGGAACCAAATCAAATCCCATTAATTTCGCCGTCACGTAAGCTTTTTTATTAGACAAACTTAATCCGTTTGAAAATCAGCTTTTTTACGATATAAAACAAGAGTCTCAATTAGCTAATAGATCAATCATATAATGACGTGCTAAACTAACTTGCGTCACAGCCAATGTGATGGCCAATCTGTGTGAAAAACTTGATCCCATTAACCCCTCAGCATGGGGACAACACTCATTGCTCATGTTGGGAGATTGAGCTAAAATGCTACTGGGACTACTACTGTTTTCTATTTGAAGTTCTATTTCCGTTCCAGAATTGATTGGCTCAAGGCCAGAACCTGGTAGATTGGCCATTGGGCAGTAGCAACTACACATACACAAATATACACTCAAAACAAAAGCCGTCGAGCTCGAAAACTAATTATAAACCATTAAGAACCATCAATAGAGATACAAAAGCCAACCGACTGCGTGTGCTCATAAATCAAACTTTCACTTTTGCTCACCGCCTCCTTCTGCTCCTTTCCAGCCCACCAATAGAAAATAGATATAAATGTTGTATGCCAATTATTGTTCAAAACGGAAAAAATACGACAAAATTACATGCCAAGAATAGAAACCGTCAAAAGGGTCAACAAGCAAAATGCATTTCGAGCCGCTAAATTTAACAAACTGAATTTCCTTACAAAACGCTCGGAGAAGCTATACAAAGAGTGGGTCAAACAGACAGACAGACAGACAGACATACAGTTAGCTCCAATTGTAAAATGCAATTGCAAGCAAAAACAATATCAACAACAAGCAGAACAAGAACAACTGCAGCGCCAATGGCGTCAGGAGATCGACCTGCACAACGCATAAGAAATTGTTCAGATAGCAAGAGCAAAAAGATAAAGTAGAAAAAACCATTGTTTTAAATGCCGAACATTGAATACTCTTTTTATACGCATATAAATGAATGTAAATAATATTTAAAGCATAACTTGAATATCTGATTCTAATTTTTTGCTGTGTTCAAGTATTCAAATTAATTACAGTAATAAAAAATAAACATATTTAATTGAGATTGCATTTTTATTGTATATATTTCATGCGCAATAAGAAATAATAGACAAAATGAAATTAAAAGACAATTTACATACATAATTGAAATTGCACATTTTACTGTATTTATGTATTTTTCACAAAAATAATTAATAGTAATAATAATTAATAATAAATTAATTTAAGCTTTACCACAAAAATAAAGTTATATAGTTAAGGTTAAATAAATATTAAATTAAAATTACTTTTTTTATAAGATTTATTTTGTATGCATGCATTTTTGCATAGGAAAAAATGGAAAAATATTGTAATTATCAAATTAGTTGTACTGGGGGAGTCTTATTAAAAAAAAGGTGTATTTATTCAGAAAATCAACTTTCACTCCAACTGAACAATCGTGTCACAATCTGCAACACGTAGCTGTGCCAACCCACTTGGCCAGTAAAAACAAATAGTGCAGTGCAGGGAAGGTGGCGCAGCATCAAATTGTATGACTGACTGCCAAAATGACTGTGTTTCGCACCACTCCCCTGGCGAACCCCTCGTTCACCAGCTCATCTCCCCCAGCCCCTGTACTCTGACATGGTACGGTTCGCTTTCGGTCCTCGCCTTGCCTGTTTGGCAACCCGCCCGCCACAGTTTGCGACTTTGGGGGCATTGCTGACGTCAATCGGCAAGTCGTTGTCGGTCGGCGTGCCACATACACAAACGCACACACACACATATATACATATATATATGTATATATATATTAGATATATACGCATATATATCAATGTGGCTGCTGCGTATAGATGAGGCAGCCGTGCGGGCGTCTTCCAACAAGATTGTTGTTTGATTATCGTAAAAATAATACCTAAAGGCACGCATATATACAATGCTCATGATCGGCTAGAGTTCTGAGGGGTTGGTTGGAGATTATTGTGCACGATGATGATAAATTGGCAAAGTCCGAGCAGGTCGTACTCAAGACTCTACACACAGAACGTCGTCGTTGGCCGTGCTGTCTACGATATTGAGCTGGCCAGACAATTATGTAGCTGCCCCCACTCCATCTACGTTATACTATACATATATATATATATATATATATATATATATATATATATCATGCGTTGGGTCGTGTGCTCTACAACAAATTTGCTACAATTGATTTGACTTTATGGCGCAATCAGATCTACTTTGAAATGTAGCCAAACCAATGTTTTGTTTGTCTTTGATGTGGTCCATTAAAAATTGATTAAGCATAATTTGCATAGATAACATAAACCATAAGAGCTAAATTCTCCTTGGCGTCTCCGACTAGTAGTCTGATTATATTAAAAAGTGTTTCAATGACTGTAGGCTCTTTTTTACACCTTGGCTGTTTATAATTAAAATAATTAGGTCAACAAAAGTTTTTGTTACATTTACAAATGTTGTTTGCAACTTGAACATTTTTTTGTTTTTATTGCTATGGAAGTGATTACGATTTTGGCAGCTAATTCTTTAAATTTTATAATTGTTAAGCGCAATAATTTATATTTTTAATTTTTCAAAGTATTTTACGAGTAGCCCTCAAATGGTTTTTCCAGTCGAAAGGCTGAAAAATCTCCACTTGTTGAATGTGTGGTTTTTGGAGAAGAGCTTTCTGGCAAATTTGTTGAGATATTTGATACACTAAAGTATTGTTTAATAATATTGGTTTTTTTGAGTTAATTGCCCAATATTATTAGGTAAACTTTTGGAATATTTATAATAGTAAAATGTTGCTTAATAGTCTTTACCCAATATGCATTTTACTTATAAATAGAGCGTGTTCAGTGCCCGCTAGACATAATTTTAATAATATAGCTCGCTTTTTCAACAAAGTCTTCCTTCTGCGCATTTGCGCTTACTAAAAACAACAATATAATAAAATTAAATATATAAAGCGAGTGTAAAACGAAATTTCCGTTGCGCCCACAACAAAAACAAAAGAGAAAAGAAATACAAAACAAAAAAAAATAAGCAAACACAAAAAAATATTCAAAATAAAACAATAATATTTAAATATACAATAGAATGAACAACACAACTTGTATATATATTTACGTATATTGTTTAATATAACATATCTTTCTTATTGTATATGTTTGTTGTGTGCATATTGAGGCGTTTTTTGTGGCGACGAAACAAAAGAATAAAATAGAATTTTTATATATCTAATTGAATTTCTTTTTGTTTTGCGCTTGTATTTATAAAATACGATTAATCCGTCGATTGCTTTGCAGTTGGTCCATGCCGGTATTAGGAGCCTATTTTTAGGAAAGTAGGCAAGCCCACAAATTATTGATATATGACAGCACTCTAAATGTGTTGAACCAGACAGCCGAGGCAGCTGCTCTTGGCAATTGCGCACATGACTTGCACACGATGAGCAAAAAATTGAGAGATAGATAGAGAGAGAGAGAGAGAGAGAGAGAGAGAGACAGGGGAGTAAGGCGTGTCGGTGTGAATCCGTAAGCCACTTTCTAAAACTTGACAGCAGACCCAAAGTGGAAAGTGCATGTCACGGCTAATGAGGCCGTGAAAAGTGTGAAAAAAAAAACGAATGCGAAATAAATGGAAGAGAAGAAGAAAACTTGCACACACCTAGCGATGTCAGTTTACGTACATGCTGACACCGCCCACGCAGCTCTGTATTTTCCATAATTTATTTAAATAGTTCCGCTTTTATGATATACTTAATGTTCGTAAATAAATTCTTATAAATAGTTCCCTATAAACATCGTCAGCTATAGGTAAAATTTAATTACGCGCAAAAAATCAAAAAAAAAAATCATTTGTAAAAATGTTGTAAAAGTAAAAATGTTGTTGCCGGTTTTCAAGGTAAGGTCAAGGCAAGCGCCGACGTAAGCGACCAAGCGTCAATATCAATTAATCAAATTCATGATATTATTAAAACACTAAAGCTGTTGAAAAAGGCTTACAAATGTATTACACGCCAAGCGACCATAATAAATAATAATTTCAACGTTGAAGGGCCGTCGTGTTCGACTTGACGGATTGAAGGATTGAAGGCGCTGTACGCATTTATTTTGAAGACCTATGGTGGAAACCACTGCCACTCTGCCACTCGCGATAAAAATGTAAGCAAATACTTTGGGTGTCAGTTCAAAAGGAAAAACATCTACAACAAAATGGAAATATGTGCGCGGGTATTGAATAAATAAATACCAGAAACACTGTTTAATATCTTTGGCTATTTCATCAACTCTTTTTCTCGGAACCCTCAGAATAAATCAGTGCAAAGATGCTCCTCGTAAATACTTGTAAGTAATGCTAATAATAATATTATGATTGCAATTCTCGTTAAGTGATGGGTATGACTGGTGGAGGGGGGGTGAACTGACGTCAAGCGCTAAGTTGCTGCTGTTGAGTGAACTGAGCATTTCCTCAATTCTAACAAGGAAAAGGAAATGATTAGATGATCAAGCGTGATTAAGTACTGCAAAATTCCATTTGTATGCGTGATGAGCGAAGCTGGAATAAAATAGAACAGGATGCCAATCGTATTTGCACACCCATTAGCAATTCAATCTTTGCCGGATATCTGGAATCGCAGTGTGGCCTAATTCTTAATCGATTATTTACGCATCTTCGATTTATGAATTGAGTGGAGCATATATTATTTCGATCATAATTGGTGGCAAACACAATCTAATCGAATTAATTAGGAATCGTTAGGGACAATTAAAGTTATCATATTATTCATAGACAATTAATATTTAATACAACTTTGAACAATTAATTATTAAGAATCATTATTATTATCATAAAGTAGTATTTTTAAATAAATATGTACATACAATAGTAAGATGTGTAATTTATATAGGAGTCTTCAAGACAATGTAACCAATACAGTCTATATCAAAAGATAGATGTATGTATATGTATGAGTTAAACTCTATTACAGAGAAAACTCTATATTAAGAATAATCAAGAATGTAACCCTTCTGAGTAAAAAGCAGATCAGCAAAGGCTTGGTCCTTTGTAGTATTTATAGAATCGCCTAAACAATAAGTATACCAAGTAGTGTGACATAATTTTTTTTTCTTAGAAGCCACATGTAGTCTTATTTGAACAAGTATACTCTATATTCAAAAGATATGTGCAGAAAAGAAATATATATTTAAATAATAGAAAAATTTATACAATTCCGTGAAAAAATCATATTAGCAGATGCTTGACGTTTGTGATTTATGTAGTATTTTAATTATGCTCAAATTTCTACAGCTTAATGAAATGCATACTTATAAATAATAATATAGTTTATATGTTTTAATTTGTGTAGTATTTCAAAACATATTTAATATACTGCTTAATGAAATGCATACTTATAAATAATAATATAGTTTATATGTTTTAATTTGTGTAGTATTTCAAAACATATTTAATATACGGCTTAATGAAAGACCTATATTTATAATACATTTCATTCCATAAAAAAATTTCTATCTACTACTAAATATTTGAATAGTTTTGACGACAGTATTCTTAATATATACCGAAATGAATGAATGAATATGAAATTAGATATATATATAGAAAATAAGTCCTATTCTTTCTTATTGTTTGTAAATAACTTGAAACAAATTGGTATTGCTCTGAGAGCTCATTGAAAACATGTAATTGAACGAACGGCCATAAAAATCAGAGACAGACAAACAAAAACAAATATGCAAATTGTCAATTAAGTAAACAGATTCGCATATTTGTCTCTTTTTCAGATTTGAAAAGAAAACAAAATCCTAAAGCAAAGCGAGACAAAAACAATAACAATACTTAATACGTTAGCACATCACGTGTATAGAGTATAGACAAGAAAATAAAAACACAATATAATTGAGAAAAAAAAGAAGAAACAAATTGAAAACATAAGCGAAACCGAAAAAGTTCTTGGTCGTTTATTGCACTGGTTAAAACCAGCTCTGAAAGGCACTTGAACTGGATCGACCCATTTATTGGCTGATTAATTTGGGCCACTTCAGTGCATATTGCCGTTAACTATCTATGGTTAATGTTCTCTGATTAGTTGTTATATATTTTCGACTCGTTAGACTCGCTTTTATGGCTTTGGCCACTTTTCTATGTTTTCCAAATTGGCTGCAAAGTAAATTTCCAAAACAACAACCGATGAAATCAAAATATATTTTTGGATTTCAAACGAATTTATTTCATTCGATGCGTTTGTCCACCTCAGGTATATAAATAAGACCAATAACGTTCAATCAGAATTTTCTGGGCAACCACCACACGTATTATATATATATATATATATATATCTGTTAATCGAACTAAGCTTCGTAGAAAATTCTGTCCTGCTCTAATTTGTTTCTTTTTTCTTTCTTTTCTTTTTTTGTCCCCCGGAGATTTTTATTTATAATCACTTACGTCCCATGTCATGTGTGTCTGGCTGATGAGCGAAGCATGCGAAAATTAATAATTTATTAAATACTACATATATAAAAAAAAAATAGAAATAAATACAAAAATTAAAATAAAATAAAAGAAATGCTCGGGGCTGGTATAGGATTGGACAGGAGTACAGGAGACGGCCAAACAGAAGAACATCGTCAACAACAACGACGCGAAACACCCACGTAATTTTACTTTTCATGTGAGTTCGAAAATAACATAAAGAGACGTTGAATTCACTGAAATTCTGAGAAGGGATGTGGCCAATCTCAGTTAGCAGGTGGAACAAGTGACAACAGCTGCCGCATAGCAATTGATACTGTATGATACAGTAATCTGATCTTGATAAAAATCTATCAAAACTGTAAAACAAATGTCTTGCCAAATAATTCTGATTTGTTCATTAATATTTATGGGCAAGAAATATTTGGGAGCTCTAATTAGGAATTATAATTTATATGCTAGCTTTTTCATCTTTGAATATAATGAATGATCATTAAACAAAATATGACTTCAATCGGATTATAAGGCTTAAGTTCCTATGTCATATATAATCAAAAAACATATTTAACCCAAGTGTTATTATAACATACACTTTGATAAAAACAATTTTATTAATTTTTGTCTAAAAATAAAGAAATTGCACATTTAATACATGTTAAGAGAATAATAAAAAAGTTATTTTTATTGTCAAATAATCAAAATTTGATTTTTAATATCTATTAACAATATATATTTCGCATGCTCTACTTGAAAATTATGGTTTGTTTGATAGCTTTTTGATCGTGTAAGATAAATTAATTCAAGTTTTTAACATTTAAATTTAAAAATATCGCAGACATATGTAGTATACATATGCGATAAAAAAAACATATATGAACCATGATATTTTATAACTTGCAATCAGATGAAAAGAATATTAAGTCTTTCATATAAAAAATATTATTTAAAAATGTTATAAGAAATGAAAACAAAAAGCAGTTTTTGTTGCGAAACAATCAAAATTGGATCCTTAATATTTATATGTTTGCCAGTTTCTTAATTTTTGATTATAAATCAGAAACTTTTTAAATTTGTATAAAACAATCATGACTTCAACTGTATTTTCAAGCTTAAGTTCAAGTGTCATGTTTTACTGTGATAAAAACAGATTTATTCAAAATTACATCAGAATATTAATTCTAACATAAAATTGAAAATTTGAATTTTAAGTTTATAGTGTTTTTGTGGCCTAAAGCTCGTAAAATATTTAAAGAAATAAATGCATGCATTTGAATAAATTTACTAATAAATATTAATACTTAAGATACAGTAAACGCTCGTTAGCCAAAAGCATCTAATGAATCTCAATTATATCTGTTAGAGCACACATTAAATGGTCAGTAAAATATAATAGATGAATTGAAGATGCGATGTGACAGTTTTTCTTTTGTCCCTGATTTGTCAGGCCGTCAGCAATTGCCTTGTAACCACACAAAACAATTAATAATAATATGGGCTCATAAAGAGACCAAAAGCATAAACAATATTTAAGCCAACCAAAAAAAAAAGTGTAAATTAATACAGAAATGATGTGCACAATATAAATGCTTAATTTTTACAATTTTTAAGTACATATTTTTATTGCGTGTCAATGGCAAAAAGCACGTCACATAAGACAAACGACAGAAGACAGACACTCGACCGGCTGCCAGACAAACAGTTGGCCAAAATGACACAAAAAAAAACTACATAGTGTGAGATTCTTCTTCTTATTCTACTTGTTGTTGCTGTTGTTGTTATTATTATTGCTGGTGGTGATTCTGTTCCCATGCTTATATATTTTATCTTTTGGTTAGCCATAATATATCTCGCGCCGACAGGCGACGGCGACCTTGTGCCACGACTCAACGCGTAGAAAGCGAAACAAAAAAAAATCAAAAAATCAAAAATCAAAATAAAATAAGAAGAATCGAACACAACGAAGAAAATTGTGAAGAAAAACTACTGCTAACATTCGTCAAAATTATTTTCACTTTAAAATGCACACAACATGTAAATATAAACACAATTTGTATTTGCTTAACGTACTCGCTCGATTGCAATATTATTAAATTGTGCGTTCTGTTTTGCCTTACGCGGCGTATACACAATGTTTGTGCACTCATCCAGCATTGGTGATTGCACTGGAAACAGAATTTTTAATGGCAGCGCATTAAAATGAAAGTCAAATAAAATAAATATACTTTGTGCGGCTTGTTTGCTCATATTCATTATTTTAGCGTTGCGCACCAAATATCAAATTAGCATAAATCATGTTTTTACGGCTGAGCCAAAGATGGTGTTTGACATTTGCGAAAAATGCCAAAGAGCAGTAAAACTCATATAGCATGTGGATAATGCACTTATTGGGGAGCTCGTCATTTTATGTTTGTCTTAAAAAGCAACCAAAAAGTTTTACAGATTTCATTATTTAAAATTATACCCATATTTTGGCTCAAAGAACTAGAAGTAGAAAGAACTCAAGGAGTACAACGAATTGAAAAACATAATTATTATAACAATAGGCAGAAATATTTAATCAACTCTTTTATTAAATATAGTTAGGTGAATAGATTTTAAAAGCAAAGAAAAAAAAAGTTAAATCTAATTTGTAATTAGCAAAAATAACAACAAATATTTCCAAGAACTTGTGACTCAGAGCTCTACATTATTTAATTCAACAAATTTATGTGAATTAAAAAAGAAATATTGTAGTAACAAATATTTTTAATGGAAATTTAAATTTATTGAGCTTTGCGCTTCCAAATATTCACTCAAATAACAAGTATACTAAATAATAGAAGCAATTTAATTTTCAATGTCAAGCTAAGAAAAAGAGCAATTATGTTTTAGGAAAAGGAGCAGAACTGTTTGAAATTCCAAGAAATATTTCAATAAGCAAAGCTCTTTAAGTACAAATCTCTTCAGCAATCTCATATTTGATGAACATAAAAAAGAATCTGAATGAAAATAAACTATTATTATTAATCGACTCAGTAATTAAAGGCTTTTAGCATTGTTGAAAACAACTATTGACAAAGACAAGCACTTTAAACAGCAATTAAGGCAACTGAACGGTTCGTTGCTCTCAATGACTAAACGACCGTACTCATCAACCAGCACTATGAATACAATTTGCCACAACTCAGTGAATTAATTGAATAAAATGAGCGCTGAAAGGCGCGCAATCAAAAGGCAACTTACAGCAAATGGACAGGCCGATGGCTGGACGGACAGATTGGCCCATTAGCCGGGACTGATGATAAAAAACATCTTGGCAGAGGCAAAGCAATAATATAATTTTCTTACAGTAAAGAAGACATCGCACATACGCGTCGTGTTCGCCACGCAATGCCAATTAAAATGCATAAACAAATTGAATATTGAAATGTGTGCAAAATGTGCGTCGGCTTAGCATTTTATTTGCATTAATCGACATTTCACTTCTTTGATTCTTCATCAAAATTAAAGTGGGTAAATGCGACTATTTGAGAGTGAATAGTTTTTTTTAGTTAAATTTGAATTAAACCTTTCACCTTTTTAGATATTTAAAAAAATATTACCTTAAATGTTATAACACAATAGTTGGTGTGATATCCTGAAAGGATTTAAGGAAAGGCTCTAACCTTTTCCCTTTTAACATATAAATCTGTAAATGTCTCTATTTTTAAGTGCCCACAGCGTTGCCTCCTAGATTTAATACATCTAGTTTACTTTCAATTCTCTAATGAACTAATCATTTAATTTTCAGCATCATATTTAAGTATATTATTTATATAGAGTCATTTAATCGAGGGTATAGCATCGTCTGTATTGTTGCGCTACTAATTGATCGCTTTTTAGCATTTCTAAAAGCAGGGCATATAACAATTCATTTGTTTATTTGAGAATAATATTGAGAAATATTTTGAAATATTTTAAAATGAAGCGGGGGCAAGTTCAGATTTTCTAAAGCATTGTGTTGCCATATGTTTATACCTATTTATATACAGTGTCTACTGTTGAAATTTTAAAGGCGGCAATTGGCTTCGCACTTCATAAATGCGGATCTCATCCCCTCTCTCTATCTCCATTTCCGCCTCTCTCTCTCTCGATCTCCATCTCTCTCCTACTTACTGTCTATTGCCCAACATTTTAACACATTTGAAAAATATTTTGAATTTTATACGGGCGAGCTGGGTGGCAAGTGGCAATTGCCGGCAATTCGAAATTGGCTAATTTCAATTACGTTTTTGGTTTTGCAATGCATTCAAATTCTGTATTTAATCGGAATCAATCAGAGGATCTATTCCCTGCTCGGCTGACTTTTGGTACCATAACAAATTTACATATTGATTTGTTTGCGCCATGTGAAAATTACCATCACATGTTAACCGGCTGTACAACATGACGTATTAGTGATCAATTAATTGTTTTCGACAAATCTATTTTAAAACGATTTATTCGAATTGTGCGCAACTTTATTTATTTCGTTAATACTGTACTTATAAGCGTGAACAAATGGGTTGAAATGATGCAGAGCAAATACTGGGCAAATATATTCCTTCGGCAATGGTATTCATATATACAAATTATGGATCAGATATACAAATTATGGAATGATATACAAATGAGTCATTATAAATCTCATATGTACGTTCTTGAACTGGATCAGCTTTGATTTAAGGTTCTCCTACACTAAATTAAATTGAAATATATGCATTTACCAACTATATATTCCTCAAAGCTTTTGTGCATTGGAAAACTTACAATTGACTACAGTGTATCAAATATTCGAGGTAATCGCACTTATTTCTAATTTAGCACTTAGTTACTCAGTTTAGCGAGGACTTACGTATATGTTATTCATGTCATTGATTTTCTTCTTTCAACTCAATTTATTGCGGGCCACAAATTAAATTACCATCAACGTCGAATGCAAATTGATTGGTCTTGATATTAATTGATTCCGACGAAATTTATGGTTGGTTTGATTGCACTTGTTAGATTAAAGCTTAAGTACAGTTTTCGTGGAATTAATGTTCTGCACTTTGCTTTTCCTGTTATATCAACAACTCGGCCTTGTAAACAAAATTAGAAGTCTACAGAATTTCCACACACACACACACACACATAGCAAGCACAAAATAATTTTACAATAACGACAGGATGTCGAAGAACAATGAAGCCCATTTGACGCCACAGCTCAAGGAACACTACGAAATGGAAGCGGAAATCTTGGCTCTATTGATGGAAATGGAGAAACGCTATCGCCAATATTACGAGTTCTACCAATGCGAATTGGAGTCACAGAAAATAATCATCGAACGTCTGTGGTTGCTAACCCAACGATATCTGATACTGATCAGCTCGACGCCAGGTTGTCGCTATCCCGAGGTTTATACCCTATCTGCCGAGGAGGCGATCATCAATGAGTACGAAGAGAAACTGGAGGTGATGCGTGGGTCCAAGTAAGCTAAAGTTTTCTATAGAAATCAACTCAATATTCATATTTTGTTTATATTATTTTCAGCAATGACATGAAACATGCTGTTTTGGATCTTAATATAGAGTGCAAGAAATTTTATGAGGCTTACAATCAGCTGGATAAAAATATGGAGACACCCTTTATACTTGGCGATAAGTATCATCACAGCATCGAGCACCACAAGGAAATGGTCGCCGATATTTTCAACTACTTGTATTCCGCTATACTCAAAATGAAGTGCTATATGCACCAGCTGGATCCCATCAGTTTGGAGAGTGTTGAGGATTATCGGGAGCTGCTCAAGGCCGACAATAGCAATGAGGAATTTCACGAATTCCTAATGAAAAAGTTCGTCTACTGCAAGTGCTTGCAGCCGAGGCCCACCTGTCCCATACTGAAGCTGAAGTGTGCCCACGGCAAGATTCACAACTTAAAGTATGTTGGCAGAGTGTCGAAAATGCTATAATATACTATACTATAATAAAACTAAGTGAAAGCATTTATAAAATTAAAAGTAAAGCTGCAAAGTTCCTAAAGGGCATACTTAATAATAAACGCAAAATATATTTTAAGTATTTTCCAGTGTCTACTGCAAATAATGCTACACAACATTACAGTTATATTTAACGGCAATGCAGCTTAATGTAGTCATTAACTTGGCCATTATCAGGATAATGCCCAGAAACCGTTGCCATTGTCTGCCCTCGCAGTTATTGTTATATGAAAACCTCTTGAGTATTGCCTCTATAATTGTCAATATATTGTGCTGAGTATTTGAGTAAGCGGAGACCTGACCTCGTATCTTCCATCAGTCTGTTAATATTCAAATTAATTTTGTGTACACTTCTGTGGTTCATAATTTGCGTTGGTCAAGGCGACAACAATTTGCCTGCAAAAACTTTGACTAAATGTCAAGTGCGATACACAAAACCTCCCACATAATTACACTCTACTACATTATGTTCAACTGAGAATGATAAACTGGAATATTTATTATTTGTTTAATAATGGACTTGGTTTTATTCATACGTAAATATAAAACAAGAAAATAAACAACATTTTTCATCTGTGTTTGAAGAAGAACATTTAAGAATTACCAATCTAGAATCCCGAATTTCTCAGGCTGGAATAAAAAGTCTTACATTTAGCCTCAAATCAAGATTTAAAATCCTGAACAAATATTGAGTTTTTAAAAATAATAGCTTACAATACAGTCATACAAAATTACGCTTAGATTCAAGATTGATTAAAATGAAAATAGCTTTGAAAATAATGAAAATATTATAGATATAAAATAATTTGTTAAGATACGCGAAAAACATTCTGGAAACAAGAAAGACATATTTTCTATTTTTCAGCAATATATTTCTAAAAAGTAGAAGTGCAACTCCAGAATTTTTGAGAAAAAAATCTTTCTGAAATTCAGAAAGTAGTAATGAAAAATGGCGGCTTTCTAAAAGACATGGAAGATTTTTTTCTGAGCTTCGTATTTGCTTGATTTTAGATTAGTTTTTGACTTTTGCTGTCTGTCAACTGCAACTAATGCGGTGTTGGGCAAATTCGTAGTGGACAGTGTTTGCTTGAACACAATTTGCGCTTAGTATCGATGGTCACATTCAACTCTGAACTTTTAGCTGACGCCGACGAGAAATTTGCTTGGATGCCCGGCTTGGGTCGGGGGATAAAACACACAACAGGCAGGCAAACAGGCAACACACATACAGAGTGAGAGAGAGATAGAGAGATACACCCACGCACGAACACGCACAACAAATGGCATACAAAGTAGCAACATTCAGATGAAAATGCCCCAAACCCCACAGCACAACTGGCACTTGTGCGACAGTCGCACAATGAACCTATTGTGGCAAGTGGCACTTTAGCCAGTGTTTCTGCCTGGCTGGCAATCAAAGCGCATTTGTATCTGGAAACATGGCCAACTGAGGTGCGGTGAGGTGTGTCACGAAAGGACACTGTCATTCAAGGATATCGCACGTTGAACAAACACACAAGTTTTATATATACATATATACATATATACATGTATCTGCATATGCTAACTGTATATGGTATATTTTTAACTGTTGTATGGAAAATCAGTGGCGGCATCGTGCGTCATTCGATTGTGACTTAACACTGACATTTTTTTCAGTTTTTCACCGCTTATATTTATCTAATATAACATTTGGATAAAATGAATTTGGCCCGACAGTCCTAACGAGTAGACGGACTGGGAGTCCAGACGGGATTCCGACTTCATCACAATGACGTCGTTTGGCTTGCTTGTCGTGTGTGGGTGTTGAGCAATATAAAAATAAGTTTATTGTTGTTTTTGTACTGTGCTTGCTTTGGTTTATTTTTGGATCACACAGTTAGGATAATTGAAAAGCAAACACTCACACTCACACACACACAGCACAGGATATGCCCATGTCGTTAATGCCCCAACGCCCCCCTCATGTCATTTTAATTGAGAAAAAAAAACTCAAAGCTTTTGTTGATTACCGATAGTGGTATATTGTTAAGCTACTTCTATAGAATTTCTTTATATAGAAAATATTATTAGGGTTCTCTTTTTATTTGCCACTTGCCCAATCGTGAAATGATTGGATGTCAAGTTATGTAAGTGCCAGTTGTGCAACAGGAGCAGCCATAATCGTCATATAAACTACACTTTAAAGTAGTCCCAAGTTGCAATTACGCTGGAGGACTCAGTATAAAGTATATCAGAATAAGTTCAAGTGCTAAAGTTAATCACAGAATTGCTTTTAATGGCATAATATAGCTTATATAAATTCACCTGTTCTTATTTGCAATTACATTGAATGCGTCGAACAACTTGAAGTTTCTAATTATTTGTGGAGGTACTCTGAGCTTGAATGTAATTATTTAAAAAATCATTGTGCATTTATTCCTACTTGTATAACATTTTGAGCATTACCTTAATCTAATACGAAAAATAATTAATGATATTTTTTCTACTTTCTATTTTTTCTCCTTCAAAATGGTTGGTTAGTTAGTTTCAGAATCTCATAAGCATAAGCTTAATCAAAGTAGAATAAAAGAAAGGAATTTTCTCAACTACCGATTATCTACAACGCTAGTAACGCCTACAAATTCTTGGTCTGATTGGGTTTTTCCAATTCTTGCAATTGGACCATTTTACTTTTTAAGTTTAATTCTGATATTATATCCCTTGTATTCTATTTCCCTTTTATTGAATTTACATTTTTAATTTCATTTATATCTTTTAATTTTATATAAGTCAACTCGTTACTTTAGTTTTACATTTTTATTTTTTAAAACCTTTATAAAAACTATGAAATATTTTAAGTTCACTTCACATAAAATAATTAGAAATAATATTTCGGGTCAAATATGATTGTTATATAGTTTTTGACTATAACAGACATAATATTACTATCAATTATGTAAATTGGCTCATAAGGCCGTCGGCTAAAAACCAATATTTTTAAAACATTGTTTGAGACTCAAACTTGAGTTAAATATTAATTTTTTTTCCTAAGATCGGCAAATAAGTACCTTACTTTTTCTTTGATTTAAAATGTACTCCATTACTTGAACCTAGCCTATAAGATTTCTTAATATACTAATCCAATTTGATGTATATTTATTTAAGGATTAACAAACCAGATCATTTTATAGAAGTACTCACCAATAGTGCACATTTCGTTGGGTTGGCAGCAGCTGCTCGTCCTTTGCCGTATTCCAAATTCGACTTGTAGACCCACTTTGAATTTTTTTGTTGTATTTTGTATTGGCAACAGCGCTTTGATCAACGTCTCAACGATGATATGGCAATTGATTTGAGGTTTTTGAAATATATGTATTTGCTTGGCAACACAATAAAGTACAATTTGCTAGAGGGTTCACACTTTTAAAGTCACATTGCAAATGGCGGTTGGAAATACTTAAGTTTTGTATTGCACTTGTGAAGTTGGCAAGTTGTTTGTTTGCAGCTCAAGGTTGCTCACAATGTAAAAATCAGAACGCGGCAAAATATATCGCAATATAGGATTAATGAAATTCGTTGATGGTATTTGTAGATTTTTGTATATTTTTGGTTTGTTGCTTGATAGATAAGTAAGTGTGGTAAGAAGCGAAGTGAGCAGCGATAAGAGCGAGACGCACTCACAGAAATAATACACAACACAAGTAGCGAAAGACGTGACAAAGACAGAGCACGACGAACACGTCCACACGCCAGGAGTTTTCCGTTATGAATGTTTTCACATTTTCCAAGCGCTTCGGATTTTATATTTGTTGCATAGTCGCTCGGCAAACGCCTCGTGCATGAATGGATATTTGGTGTTCGGTTGATTTCGTTCGATTTACCCGAACATTATCACGGGCTTTCTCTCACTCTCTCTTTCTCTCTCTCTCTCTCGCGATGTTCTCCACCAAAATGTTCCATGTTGGAGAAAAGCTGCAGTGCTTTACTGCTCAGTTGAAAGCTTTCATTAACGCGCGCATTGGTCAAAGTTCTTTGGGTTCAATGCATTGTGCGTAAGTTTAACATTGCGTACAGGGGCGGATTTAAGCAGTTCAAATGGGGCCCAATTTAGAATAAAGCTTAAAGAGCATTTACACTACTCCACATTTAAGAATTAATAATAATAAATTAAATTATATACAAGTTGCCATTTCTCAGTTATCAAACAAATTGTAAAATTGGAGTACCCATGATAATTCTTAGCTTAATTATATTAAATTTAATTACTTTCGTCAAATAATTAAGATAGTTACGAATATGTATTGTAAGTTATTAAACAAAAGCACTTACTTTCTAAGACGACTGTATAATTTGAAAAATTGGGTTGTCCTTTTCTAAAAAGAACCGTAGAATTTTGGAAAAGCTCAACTTATCTCTAATAATATATATATATATATATATAATATTTTATTATTAAATTTTCTATAATTTTTTGCAATTAATGTTGAAGTTTGGAAGAGCAAAGATTATATCCATTAAAATAATGTGTGTTTCTTATTTTAATCGAGGTGATGTGCAGTGAAATACTTAAATTTTGAACTACTTATAATTAGAGAACTATAAACTTAAAATTAACATTTTTACCACAGAAAATCAGCTCTCAAAATATACCTTGCGAATGGAAAAAATCTAAATAAGAATTCGCTAACTTTTGCGTAATTTAAAGTTTTGTCCCATAAATCTAAATTTAAATGTAAACGATTACAAGTTGTCAGCTGCTATGTATTAAAAATGTTTTACTAGGATAAATCCATACCACTTTCAGATGTATAGCTTTCGCTGCTTAACTGCAAACACCCCTGACCCCAATACACAACTTTTAAACAAATTCCGCCCCAGCTATGATTCACATTATCCGAGCGATAAAATAAGCGCAAGAACTATTTTTAAGCTGATTTTATTACCTCAGCGATTGGAGCGAAATTAATTACTGTCCCACTTACAACAACAAGAAACAAGTATCTTCTTCTTCTGTTTCTTCTGCTTCCTCGACTGCTACGAAAAGCAAAATACGAAGCAATTTTTAAGACAATATAAACAAAATAGACTGAAGCACTGAGATTTGCACAAACTTCGCAAAACAGCACGCAAGGTTGAGCTTTGCCCTGATGTATGTAGGTGTTGCCGTGTGGATTTGATGCCACCACCCACACAACCGCCAACCCACCTGTCATAGCAAAAGTCGCAACTCGTGTAGAAACCGCCGCAGAATTAAGTTTGCGGCAGAGACGTCCTTGAACCAAATAACGGTTAGCATTAAAAGACAAAGCCAAGGGAAGGTATCCGGTACTCACCTGTAATCGCCTGACATATAGCTACTGCTCCGCCCCCGGCCTGATTTACCCCATCGACTCCTTTGCGGTAACAGTTAACTTGATTATTTTACAAATAATTGAAAAGGCTGCCAAGCGCCATTGTACAAATTGCACAAGTAGACAACTAGACCCTGCTCTGGAAAGAACCTACTACCACCAACTATTCCCTTTAACCCACTCTCCCCACTCCGGGGCCCGCATAGACGTGGCCGTTTCCGGTACGTGGCTCTCACGCTCCAGCGAGCATTCATATGAGCCACGTCTGACGGCAGCAACGGCGTCGACGTCGTCACCAACGCCAAAGCAGCGACGACTGTGACGACAAGACCAGTACCAACACCAGCACCAAAACCAACACCAAACAACCAGCAATGTATAGAGACAACAACAACAACATCAACAAAAGCTGAACACAAGTATTGCGCATAAAATGCCAGGACACGACGGAGATTCATATTTTCAATGTGGGCACAGCAAAAACACTTTAAATGTGCTCTCCCTGGCTTAGAATAATATAAAACCCAAAAATACTCTGTGGGTTTTCTTTGCTTGTCAAAATTTCTGTTTCTAAGAATTTGGTTCTCTACACTTATTCCCTTTGTCTCCTAATCAACTTAAACTTTAGGATTAATTCTAACTAAATTTGATTCTTTTTGTATCCCAAACTCAACTTAAAACTTTAGGATTCATAGGAAAATAAAAATGCGATAGCTATTTTCTAAATACCTTCAGGCCCACGTTGCCGCTTGAAGTATTTTGTAATTAATTATTTTCCTTTTTTTCGTTTATATTTGTATATATTAAAATTGTATTTTTATTCAAACAAATGATATGGATTTGCAGTGTAATTTATATCACATTAACAATTAAACTCTTTTATCAATGAAGCCCATCCTCTATAATTATTTATTATTATATATCTTACGATAATTTCTTTAAAATAATTTTCTGTAATTCCGATAATATTTATGGCTATCTCCAAAATGTCAAGTAAATATGCTCCAAAATTTTTCTTATTATACACTATCTTCTTACCTACACCTTATCTTAAATTTGTTAATTTGTATTTTGTTCTTATCGTATCATAAATTTTCGTTAACTTTTATTATGATTTGCTGAGATCATTTTTGTAGCCCAACTAGATATACTCTGCTTTCTTCAGACTTTAATTGTTTGGTATTATAGCAAACTACATCGATTTAAAGATCAATCAGGAACCTTTTAAATTATCTTTTAAATGAAACAAAAAATAATAATTGTAACTTGCCTAGTCCTTTTATTTTAAACTTATTATTTTTAATTTAAATAATTCCATTTTCAATTTGAAAATGTATTTATAAAATTTAAACTTCAAAAATGTATTGACTGCATTTAGTCCAGATTAAATAATCAAATAAATAAATAGAGAGAATGCTTGTTGGAGTAGAATAAATTAACTTAAAATTTTAATATGAAAAATTTTAAAAATAAATTTGTTATTAAATATTCCTTAATTGCTTTTTTACTTGCCATAATTTATACATTAGCTTTTATGAACTGCTTCTAAAAACATATTCTTAATCATTTTCATTAATATACCTTAAGTCATTTTTCAAAGGCAGATTTCTTGAATTAAATCTGAAAAGTGCCCGCTTTCGAATTGTATATGCAACTTTAAAATTAATTCATATTCTGTAATATTCCTTAACTTGGTAAATATATATCCTTTTTATTAAAAAGTTAATGTTCTAAATATGCAAATAATAAAAACATATTCCACATAAGCTATGCCAAGGTCAATAAGGAGTTGCTTTGGCTCTCCGGAAAACCGATGCAAACCTTAACTGAAGTCGACCTAACCCAATGTAAGTTTGCACGTGCCTCGAATGGCTATGTTGCGACTCCGAGCTGCCGTTGCATAGGAGAGGCGCAAGCTTGTAGCTATTAATAGAGTCGTTTGAGCCGAAACTGAAGTTATGAACTTAACTGGCTCAATGGTTGCCAAGCAGCCCCCATATGGGCCCGCCCGTAGTCAAAATTAACAGTACACACACACACACACACACACACACACACACACACCCATATATACAAAGAGAAAGACAACTTACAACCTAGTGGCCCAGTCAGGCAGTTAGTTAGTTAGTCAGTCACTGAGCTTCGGAGTGGCGAAATCGTGTTTGATTTTTGGTCTGGTAAAAAATATGCACGAGCTGCTCCAGAAACAAACGCGTCCAAGCAGCGAGCCACAAGGTGTCAGCAAGGAACAGCAGAAGCAGAAGCAGCAGCAGCAGCAGCAGCACCACAAATGTTCGAGTGCCACGTTGTGCAACACACGGACGCCAGTGCAACCGCTGCCACCGCCACCAACACCAGCCACGCCCCCAAGCATAGCTGTGCATAGCACAGTGCCCAGCACAGTGCCCAGCACAGTGCCCAGCATACAATTAACACCAGCACCGATAACAAAGCCAGCTGACAACAATAACAACAACAACAACAAGGAAAACACCTGTCCCGTCCGAGTGCCACAGGGTGCTCCAAACAATTATGTGGCACGTCGCACCTGGATTACCACGGACCGCATGAATGAGCTGAGGCGCAAGGCACAGGATGCGGCCAAGCAGAATAAGATCTTCACCATTCGCGGCTGCTTCCACTCGGTACGCAATGCGCTCCTCGCCCGCGGCTGGGTGGAGAAACTGGACATGCATCGCAAGGTGCTGCCCATGGGCCAAATGACCTACGAGGATCTGACACAGCGTCTGCCCAAGCGCAAAGCGGGCGAAACGCGGCGCCAATATGTGTTGAAGTGTGAAAGAAATATCATGTCTAGATTTCTGGAGCACATGCCCGTGGACTTCTTGTGGACGAATCGCAAGGAGAAATGTGATTATATCGATCAGGCCAAGAATCCCGGCATGACCATCAATAAATTCCATAGAGCACCGTTTACCTCCAAGGAGGGTCTGTGCAGCCAGCTGCGTGATTTCCATTGGTTCTTCGAGGAGGGTATGGCCGAGATGTATTTCCCGCGCTGCTACAACGTCTGGAGTCCCGAGGAGCTCGGTGAATTTGTGGATAACTTTAAGCTCACGGCGTGTGTGGCCTATTTGCGTGCCATGCTGTGCAAGTATCATAAACAGGGCTGCGATGCCGTCTTCTCGCCCAGCGGCAAGATACCCTATTCCTCGATAGACTTTGCCTACAAGCGACTGGTTGACTACATCGATAGCTGCCAGCACAATGACATCGACTATGAGGATCCGCCCAGAATTTGGGAGCACGACTGGGATGCCTTCCTCTATCAGCACCAGCAGCTGGTCAACGAGGATGCACGCATCCAGCATGATGGCCAGCGTACGCTGGACCACATGGTCAAGAGCTGCATCACGCTGGTGGAAAAGATGAAGACTCATTGGCCCCAGTACAGCCTGGATGGCTATCAGAACTTGTGGATTGTCAAGCCAGCGAATAAGTGTCGGGGTCGAGGCATCCTCCTCATGGATAATCTCAAAAAAATCTTGGGCGTCGTGAATCCATCAATAGCATCAAAGAGTCGCTATGTGGTGCAAAAGTATATTGGTGAGTGTTCGCAAAAAGGATTGGATGACAGATACCCCCAAGATGGTATGAATGTGTCAACTTTATTCAAATCATTTTTAAACATAAAGATATCCCGGTTACTTATGCAAACCAAAATCATTTTCTCTTCTCAATCTCATCATAAAAAAAAAAGAAAATAAAATCGTGTGCTTAACATAGTTCTATATATGTTTCAGGTCTGGAATAAAAGCATTATAAACAAACACACAAAAAGTAGGTCATAAATCGAGGCTTGGCAATTGGGCGTAGCCCTACCAAGTTTGCCACCCACAACTGCAGGCACGCACATCACCCGTCGTCTCACAAATACATACATATGTAAATGTATATTAACATATGTATATACATATATACATATATATATATATATATAGATATATATATATATATGCTACTTATATGTGCATTGAAATGTGTGTGCAAATTATAAAAGTGCAGCCACTGGTTGTTATTTTTGATGGCATCTGTTTGGAGTTGGATTCAGAATTTATTTTATAGGTTTTGCTTGTCAATAACAAAATACTTTGATGCAACAGGTTTACGGCAGTATGGATAGGAAAGTTAGGCAATTTAAAGGGAAGAGTAGAAAATGGAGAACATTGCGTGTAGCACTAAAAGTGGAGACAGTGGATAGAGGTGAATGGAGAGAAGAGAATATGAATTGCAGAGAAGTTAGTGAATGGTAGAATGATAGTAGAGAATAAGAAGTAAAGTACTATAAGGACTTGAGGACTTAGGACTATGAAAACTAAGACTAAAACTAAAGACAAAAATAAAAGAGAAAGAGAAAATAAAAGCGAGCATTTATACATTTATACCGTAAATCTTATTTATTTATTTATATTTTTAATTTCTACTGCTTCATAATATGATTTTTTATTGATATTACCTACAATAATTATAGGCAAATACCCAAATTACACTCGTGTATTGTATTCAATTATAAATTAAATTATATAGTCTGGAAATTGTGGTAAATTCTTCAGAACTGAGAAATATATCTCTAATTGAATTGGTTAAGAACTTATTAATCTACCATTGATTTGACAACTTGCCTTTCAGAACGACCCCTAATTGTCTTCCAAACGAAGTTCGATATCCGCCAATGGTTCCTGATAACGAACACACAACCGCTCGTGGTGTGGTTCTATCGGGAAAGCTATCTGCGCTTCAGCTCGCAGGAGTACAGTTTGAGCAACCATCACGAGTCAGTGCATCTGACGAACCATGCGATACAGAAGAAGTACACGAATGGGAAGCGGGACAAGAGGCTGCCCAGTGAGAACATGTGGGACTGTTACTCCTTCCAAGCCTATCTGCGTCAAATTGGCAAATCGAACATGTGGCTGGAGCGCATTTATCCGGGCATGCGAAAGGCTATTGTGGGCACCATGTTGGCATCCCAGGAGAATATGGATCGCCGGCCAAACACCTTTGAGCTATTCGGTGCGGACTTTATGATATGCGAGAACTTCTATCCGTGGCTCATTGAAATCAACTCCAGTCCCGATCTGGGCGCCACCACAAGCGTAACAGCTCGCATGTGCCCCAAGTGCCTGGAGGATGTCGTCAAGGGTAAGTGTTGACTGTTAACAGCACAGTAAACCATTTTCGACTTCAACAATTCGAATAATTGCAAAAATGATACCATTATCAAATTTCAATTAAAATAAGAAAACCAGAAAGAACGGCTATCTCAGGCAAGCTGCCAATTACCCTTGCTGACCACAAGACACCTCTAGTTTTAAGAAATCGATCGACTGCTTCTATAAAAGATACATGATATGCAACCCAATCCACTGTTAATTCGTACATCAAACATTTTCTGATAGTAATAATTTCAGAGAGTTTTACTTATGTCAAAGAAATGACTACCGAGACAAGCTTTAATATTATATATAAAAAATATGTTTGACCATTATTAGATCGTACAACAATATTATTTAATCTGAATATAAAGGTCAGCTGCCCTTAGCTCCAAAAGTGTGGCCAAAGAATTTTCTAAACTTTAGGTCGAAATTTTTTTGAGTGTAGTAGTTGCTCGTGGTTTGATATATGATATATTAACGATTCTCTCTTTTTGCAGTGGTAATTGATCGACGCTTGGACCCCAAATCGGATATGGGTAACTTTGAACTGGCCTATCGTCAGGTGGTGCCACCGACGCCCGCCTATATGGGCCTGAATCTATTCGTCAAGGGCAAGCAGCTGCTGCACAAGGCGAATCATCATGGCCACTATTACTATCAGCAGCAGCGCAAGGAGCGCAGTCTGGCCACCAGCAGCGTCTATCGTCAGAGGTCGGCCATTGTGCCCACAACGACCATATCGCGCATACATCGCGCCATGCCCACCTTCAATGCCACCGAGTACATGGAGAAGTACATGGTGGAGCCACTGAGCAGCAGTCGCAGCAGCATCAGCAGCACACAACACCAGCAGCCAACAGCAACAGCCGCAGCAGCAACAACAACAACAACAGTGGCTACACTTAAATCGCCAGCGATTGTCACGGCGCCCACTTCACCCTGCCCCCCGTATTTGCTGAAGCAGGCGGGTCGCTCTATAACCCAACTCCTCACTGCCGCTCACAAGCGGAACACGACAATGGGCAATGGGGTAGAGGCAGCAGCCAGTGCTGCTCTGCCACCGAAGCGACAGCGAAGCTGTGGTCCGCGTTTCAGTGTCAATCAAGTGGAGACGACAGAGAAGAAATTCAAGATACTCATCAAGAATTATGCCAACAATGGTGCTGAGAATCTGGTCGAGAAGCAGGAGCCACTACCCACGGCACCGGCAACAGCGCCCGTTATCAGTGAACGCAAGTGGCGCAGTTTGCGCAATATAACCACCACCAACAACACCACCACGACAAACAGCAGCAGCAGCAGCGTGACACCAGCAGCCGCCACGATGAGCTGTTCCCGAGCCCGACCAACGCTGAACGGCACTCTGCTCGATGCGGGTGGGCGGAACACTTGCTCGCGTCGCTTTGCGCGCACCAAATCCGAGATCGAGAGCTCGGCCAGCATGCATGCGATTGGACGCACCTTTGGCCGCAAGTCGAATGGTCCTCGGCTTCCCATTAGCATCTCGGTGCAGGCGTTGCATCGTGGCGAGCCCATTCTCGCAGCCATGAAGCAGGCCACCAGCGAGGTGCAGCTCACCCAGACGCCACTAATCAGTCCTCGCAATAAGCTGACCACAAACTGCACGTTGACTGTGCCACTGCCCACTTGTTAAAGAGAAAACACACACAGAAACCACCCACTCAACCATTTAACCACCACCCACTACTGCCATTGTAAATGGTGCACGAACAACACCATTTTAAAAACATTATTTTCAAATAATATATGTGCAAATATCTTGCAAAATCCTTAGTTTTATGAGCTCAATTAGAAACTGTTTTTAAATCAATTAATATAATGAAGTATGGAATTTCTTCTGATAATATTAAATTCAAAACATTCCAATTGCCTTCTTTTAGAAAATCTCTTGCGACTTCATATTGTTAGCTTATTAAATAATACTAATCCTTCGTAGACATCTTACTCCTCCTCTAGTTTAAATTTGGATAAAAATATTTATATATTTATGAAAATAATAGCGCGAATACGTTTGCTGCGATTATTAATGTAAACTATTGAACTGCATTTGGAAACTCTACGTGTTCAATTCATAATTATTATTAGATATATTTTACAGTTTCACTTTATTGAAATGTTCAAAAACTCAAAAATCAAAACGAATTTGAACGATGAGCTCAACAAAGACATAAAAAATATTTTAAATGCAATGTTTAAAGAAATGAAAACCAGTCAATTTAAATCTTAAGCTTCGTGTTTTTGTTAGTTTCTTTTTTTATTCGATTGTAAAGCGTATGACGTAACATGAATATCTGAAGTCTATATATGTATATTGTTAACTATTTTCTTGTTAAAGTCCAGTTAAAGGCTTGCTGATTGTGGGCGACGTCTTCGATCGAGATATATTTATCTGAAAGCAGCTCAATAAATTAATGAATTGTATGTTATCAGTCGATTGTTAACAGTTGTTTAAATTGTTGGGTAGGAAGGATAAAGTAGTAAATAAATTGTTAATTAATAATCCAATGTATAATAATCGCTTACCTGTTAGTCATTATTTGGGTGCTGTATATTGCAGTGCTAAATTCTCTCGCGTCTTTGAGTTTAATCCCACTTTGCCGTCCAAATTCCAGCTCGCTCTCGACAACTTCTGTGGATAATAATAAAAACAAAAATATATATTTATAAAATACAATCAAAATTATTTGGGATTATTTACCGGGCTGCCCACTTTGCCGACGACTAGCTTGGTGGTTTGGGGCGTTGTAACCGTTTTGCTTTTATCTTTGCCAAGCTTGCGACTTGTCGTCGCCCTCACATTGTTGAATATCTTGCGCAGTAGACGCGAACGCGGATTTGGCCGAGTTTTGGGCAGAGTTTCGCAGAGTTTCATTTGGGTGCCATTTAGCTCGAGGGGTCGTGTGCCATCCAATTCCTTGTTCACGTTGTGATTCACTTGGAAAGCGCGCTCGAATAGGCCCGTTGCGGCCAAGGGATTCCTTGGCACATCCAATACGACACGTATGCAATCCTTTAGCACTAGCGGACATATTCGTGCCGTCACCTCCGTCGAGGCTGATAAATCCGGGGTGGAATTGATTTCAATTAGTATGGGATTGTAACGCTCGTCCAGCATAAAATCACAGCCATATAGCTCGAATGCATTCGGCACCAGTTCCGTCTCGTCCAGGCTGGCCAACACCACAGCTACCAGATTCTGTTTGATCCCATTGTAGATTTTAGTCCAGGTATTGTCGGGAGCGCCCACTTGACGCAAATGCCCCTTGAACTGTTCCAGTGACCACATGTTGTGCTTCGGCAAGCGCGAATCTCGATTCAATTTATTTTTGTAGCGCTTTTGCACCGAATTGTTCGTCAAGTGGATCGACTCCCGCAGATCATCCAATGTGAACTCCTGCGAGCTGAAGCGCAAATAGCAATCACGATATGTCCAAATTGTTACCTGGCTATCGCTAATCGTGAGCAGCATATATTGACGAATATCAAATTTGGTGTGATAAATAAGATATGGACGTTCTGGAAATAAATAATAAAAATAAAGCATACAATTAGGCGCTTGTGTTGCGAAAGACTTCTCTAACCCCATCAAATATATATATTTGATTATACTAGCCAAATAGATATAGAAAGATGAATGGAATGGAAACTCTCTTAAGGATTATTTTAAAAAATATGTGTATTCGCTCTCTCTTATTGGAAACTCTCCTAAAGGATTGTTTTTCAAAATTTCTCGAATCGCTCTCTCTCTCTCACTTTCTCTGCCTCTGTCTCTATCTCTCTCTTTTTGTGCTGCTCACCAATATACTTTTGAACAATATATTTCCGATTCTGGTTGTTGGACGTCCATTGCAGGATGTCGTCCAGAGAGCTGCGCATAACGATGCCAATACCTCTGGACTGATAGCCAGGCTTGAGTATCCACAAATTGCGTGATCCATCCCAGCGATAGTCGAGACGCAGTGCCTCAATTTGATCCAGATATTGAGCGGAGAGGCGGGCATATTCCGTCATCACCTTCTCGCTGACTTTGAATTTGGCATGGCTATGGAGCACCTTGGACGACTGACCCATAAACGATTGATTCTCGATCATTTCCGTGGCCGTTGGCATTTTGATGCGTGCATCATCCAGTGAGTAATGCTCCTTCTGTCTGATCATCGTTTTGACCTTGTTGAGGGCAAACTCAAGCGTAAAGCTCAACACCTCGCCATGTTCCGGGTCGGCCATCTCAGCCGGACGGTGCTCCTTAACGTAACGGAGCAGCGAGCGCGCCTGTGTCTGATGATAATCCTCGATGAATGCCGCTCGGTCCTCCATGCTGTTGGGGCCCAAGCGATAGAAACGCGGATAGCTCATGCCGCAGACACCGTCCTCGCGAAACCAGCGCTCCTGCTCCGCACAGCCGACGAGACCCACCTTGGTGGAGAAGTCCAAAAAGTGGCTGCGCCGGACACGATTGCGATATGGTTTGACCTCGCTGAACAGGTCGCGTTGCGCCTTGCTCTGCCAGATGAAAAACGATGGAAAGTTATTGATCATTTTGGATAGGACAACTGCTTCATAGTCATTGCCGCGACGCGCATGCTCCAGCAGCGCCTCCTCGGACATGGTCTGCAGCTTGGCATGCCGCCCCGCCGGCAGCTTCTCCAACCAGCCGCGGCGCACCAAGGCGCGCCTGACCGTGTGATAGTTGCCAAACACAGTGAATATCTTTCGATTGCGATAGGCGTCGATAACACGCGTTCGATAAGTACTGCGCAACTGTCGCTTGTGCGCATCCGGCGCCAGCGTCAGTGTAGCTAGCGGCTGCGAAGAAATGCGACTCTGCGTAGTACTGATATTATTGATGTTGCCCGTTTGGAGCTGCTGCTGCGAAAGGAGACTGCCAAATGGACTGTTGCCGTTGTTGCCAATATTCTTTGGCAGCGAACATTGTCGGCACAGGGTGATCAGCTCTGCGTCCAGATTCTGTATCAGCGATTGTATCCTTGTGACGGGATTATAGTAACGGTTACGCTGTGTATTATATGCACTCGACGAAGCCTGACTCATTTTGGAAAACAAAAAAGCTTCGACTTTGTTTCTCTTTAATTTTGATCGTTTCGTATCCTTGAGCTTTTGCGCGTCTGCTATTGATTAAAACTTCTGTTTTCGTTGTTGTTGTTTTTGCTTTTGTTGCTATTATTGTGGTTGTTGTTGTTGCAATAAACGAGAAATTTTGAAGCAGTAGCCAAACCTTTTTTTTCTAATAGTATCACATTTAAATTGGCAATAATATCTTTATTGATTCCTGAAACATTGCTTCATCGCTTAAACAGTAAAATTTGAGACCAAAAAAAAAAAACTTGTTACGAAACGGATTGCAAGACGAAATTTGAATTGAATACAATTGAATACAAAGCGCCTATCAATATTAATGGCTATATCATAGCTTGCTTAAAACACACACACACACTAAATCAATCAATGCTGTCAACCTTGTTAATCCCCCAGTTTCACATAGTTTTCAATTTTACTCCGCAGTTCGGCATTCAACGCAAAAATCGGTCCATGTCCGGGCACAATGTGCCCGCATAGCTGTGACATCCTCTGCCTCTCATCCGCCTGTCTCTTCTCATCCTCGCTGCCAGCCATTTTCCAAATCTTCGCATCGTCAATATCCTCACGCCGCTCAAACAGATCACCACAAATGCCAACAGTGCCGCCCAACTGCGTATTGTGCACAATCACAGAGACACAGTCCAGCGTGTGGCCGGGCGTCTCCTCGAGCAGCACTTCACCATGCGTATCCAGTGCGCTGGGATGCTCAAAGTACAGATCACGCTTGGAGGCACACGTGCCGACAATGTGCAGACGCGCCTTCTGGAACAGATAATTGCACCCAGTGTGATCTGTGTGAGCGTGTGTGCAGACAACCACATTAATATCATTCACTTCCAGGCCCTGGGCAGCCAGCAGCGATTTCAAGTGCTCTCCATCCCAGGCGGTCAGGGTGTCCACGATTATATTGGTGCCATCGCGACAGCGGATCAATGTACAACTGCAATTGGCCCGCATGGCTGTGGGGTCGCTGGCATCCTTGTAGGAGTAGCCCACCTGGAGGGCGATCACCTGATTGTGCGCCAGTGACATCATTAATTTTGCTTTCACAATTGTGGGCTACATTCAAAAATGTTGACTTCTTTGTTTTCGAGCAACGAATACAAATCCAAAAGACGACTCCCAGCTGATTCAGGGCTGCAATATGTATGTATACTCTAAGCCAGGCCCCTGCGAAAAAACTACACACAAATTCATTGCGTTGAAAGCTCTCAAAATGCGCACAGTGGAATGTGTGCAAGGCAAAATGTGTGCATAAATAAATAAATAATAGATTATGAATTTGAGCTGCAATTTTGCATGACGTCCACTGATAATATTCGTTCAAAATTAAAAAGCTAAAAGCAGTCGGTAGACTAATTTTTTTAATTTTTGTTAGCTATTGGCATCAATTGCGATTTACTGTTGTTTGGCTTTTGGGCCCACAGTAAACGTCATTCGAGTATTTCGAACCGAAAGCTCTTGCGTATTTTTAAAACTCACGCATGCGGATTTTGGTAGTATTTGTTATATGTTCAGTGCAACTATTGTTGCGCACTTTTATTGTGCTCGCAACAACTAGTTGAGCTTACAGAATGCATTAGCTATAAGGGACATTTGCCTTTCACATTCTAAAAACATTTTAATAAATTAAGTTATATGCCGAAGAAAGAATACGCAATTATATTTTATTAAATATAACAGCTATGTTAAATACTGGAACGCGCCAAAAATAAACCAGAGCCATTAAGAGCCATGAACACTAACTCCAAGTTCATGAACCGAACACAGGCTGGAAGCACCCTGTCACGCTCAGCTGTTGCTTTGCGCTCAGCTGTCTCCCCATTCATGAGCCAAACCGAACACAAGTTGGCAGCACTCTCTGCCGCTCACCTGTTCGGTCTTTGCGTTCAGATTTAACAAGTCGCTAATTGTTTATTATTTAACAAGTTTTGTCTATTGAAGTTGCCCAGTTGGACATGTACCTAAACTGCTTGCCACGCACACCATGCAAATGCATGCAATATTTACTGCAGACACGTCAATTGCAGCTGCTGCGCCGTCACGTAAAAATAGGCGCCAAGCCGCCCATTAAAGAAGCAGTTCCTCGGCCGATGAGGAGCAGACAGCAGCAACTATTTAAACACAATCAGAGTGTGTTACGGTCCTATAGCAGCGACCAGAGCTCAGCTGAGCAGCAACAACAGATAGTCAGCTCCATGAACGAGCTGGACGGCTGTGAGGCCATCAAATTGGAAGATGAGCTCAGTTTGCGAATTGCTTCAGCAACAAGTGTCCAGGAGTTGTTCGAGTTAATGGAACAGGAGCAGTTCGACGCAGCACATCAAGTTCAGTGCATTTCAGTGCTGTGGACACACTATCAGCAAGGCCTAAAGTCAGACATGGAGAAGGGGGCGTTGACGCGGCGTCTTCAAAAGGAGCTGCTGCCCACTTTGTCGCCGCACATCGAGCATATGGATGTGAACGAGTTGAGCTGCTCCTATTTGTATCTGCGTAAAATGCATGTGCCCAACAGTAATGCCAAGGTGGAGCAATTACTCTCACGTGCTCTGAAAATTATTGATGAAGATCTGGAGCTGGTGCCGTTGCCGTTGCCGGCGCTCTCTCGTCTGCTGGTGGCCATCAATATCGAGCGCGATTTCTTTACGCCGCTCGTGTGCCGCAATTTCGTGCCACATCTGGAGCGGCATGTGGCCAACTGCGACAGTGAACAGGAGGTGCGTCTGCTCTCCACATGCCTCTTTCAACTGAATCCACTAATTGATGCCCAATTACTGGATGTGTACAAGCAGCGGATACAGGAGCTGCTCCAATGCGGCACTTTAGGCAGCACAACGCCAAAGGCAGTGGTTAAGCTACTGCACATGCTCAATTTGCCCAACTGGTCGCATCTCAATACGGCGCTGATCAGGCAACTTATGTTGGCCCTCAGCAGCTGCCTGCCCCAACTGGAGGCCAGCGATTTGAGGAGCGTTTGTCGCACCTTTCTGCATCATCAGGAGCCGGCGTCTCTCGTCCAGCCGCTAAAGATCGCCACGGAAGCGCTGCTCGAGCGAGAACACACACCGGATTCACTTTCCTGTGCGGTGCCGTTTGCGGCACTGAAGCAGCGGGATGCGTACATGCGACAGTTTCGCACGCTGCTCCAGTCCAAGTCTGCCTGGCAGCTGCCCAATGCGAGTGGGCATTTCTTTAGCGTGCTGCGGTCTCTGAAGGTAGCCGATTTGCGCTATTGCAATGCGTATTGGTCGGCTGTGATTAAGGAATTGGATGCCACCGTCAAGGAGCAGTCGCAGCTGCGCTTTCTACGCCATTGTCAGCGCTACATGAACTTCAATAACAATCTGGGCGGCACGTATCGCCATCAGCTGCTAGAGCGCCGACTCAGTCGCATCTGCATGGAGACCATCGAGCTGGATGTCGCCGGCCGATTGCCATCCAAGTTTGCACGCCTCGCTGCGTTTGTCATGGCCTACGGTCAGACACCGTTTGACTGGAAGAAGTTTCCAAATATGCTGCTGAGCAAAATGCTCGCCATGGCGCCACAATTTGGCATCCAGGATTGCTTCCAGCTGAGTCGCGGCATGCAAATCGCCAGCGAGCTGCGCTTTCGCCAGCATGTGCCGCATCTGGTGGCCATGCAACTGTCCACAATGGACAGCATACTGATCTCGTGTGCCGAGAGGCATCTCAACAGCAGCAGCACCAGCGACGAGGAGCAGCAGCCCCTAAATGCCAGCGATCTAAGCCTCATTGTGCGCACCCTAAGCCATCGGAAAAGTGAGTTCCACTTAATATAAAATTAATATAAATTTCTGTATATTTTCAATAACATTTTCACAAGTTGCTTATATTTTGGGATTAAACTAAAATAATCTTTTTTATTTTATTTATCAGATAGTTATTCAATTTTAGCTTTTGAGGTTTACATTCAAATGTATGCAAATTGAAAAGTATTTTTATTATTTTTATCATTAATTTTTGGAATATTTGTGAAATATTTGCAGCACTGAAAAACACGCAGGCTTATAGCCAGGCGCTCGCGCATTATAAAAGCCTGCAATGCAAGGATCTCAACTCTCGAGTTGTGCGCGATATGGCATATAATTTTAATGCGTCGCATTTCTTTGTGCCGGAACTGTTGGAGTCGATGTTCGACTATGTGGCACAGCAGCATGAACACATTACCGGCGACACCGTCGAGAAGGTGCTAACCTGTGCCTACAATCTGGGCTATACGCCAGCATCGCTAGAGTCATTGGACTGTGCAGCTTCGGTGCTACTCCGGTACGTCTACTTATTGCCCACGAATACAGTGACCATTTTAAGAGATATTCTCTCACAGTGACTTTGATCATATGAGCGGGTTGTCTTTGGTGCAGTCGTGCCTGGCGCTGTGCTTCTATAAGACCATTCCGGAGGAGCTGATCAATCAGGTGTTCTGCGTCAAGTTTATACAGCGCATCGAGGATGAGATACAAATCTGCTACTCTAAGGCCACCTATCCCGGCCTGGTGCTGAATCGTGTGATGCAGCTGAATCGCACCGTTTGCCTCGATATGCCCGAGACGAATGTGCCCTGGTTCCAGCAGAACTACGTGGAAGCGCAGCTCAGCAAGAGTAAGATCATTTTTATTATTATTATATATTATTGTTAACCAGCATTTTATTGTAGAACCCCATTTGACCACCGCTTTCAGCACAGATGTGAAACTTTTGCTGCAGGACCTGCTTAAGGATGAGAACTACTTTCGGTGCAATCACACAACGCCATATGGCTATAATATTGACTTTGTGATACACTTTGATAAGGATAAGAAACCGATGCCAGCACCGCCAGTGGAGGCCACCATGCTGGATCGCATAACCAAGTACATATTTGTGGTGGCAATAATTAAATAGTATTTTGAAATTTAATATTATTAACTCTATTTTCAGGGTAGCCATTTTGCTGCTGAAGCTGGACTCATTTTGTGAGAACGATTTGACTGCGCTGCGTGGACCCGAATCGCTAAAGATCAAGCATCTGGAAATGATGGGTTACAAGGTGCTGCACATCAACGAGCATGACTGGAACTCCAAGTATCTGCAAGCGCCGGGCGCCAAAGCCAACTACTTGAAATGTCTGCTGCAAATATCACACTAGTCTCCCAGAAATTAATTTAGCTTGTTCTTAGATGTAAGTTCAATTTAAAGTGAAGTTGTTGAATTTGTTAGTAAGTTAGTAAATATATCTAGATAAATATATATCTGTATAATATGTACATATGACTAGTCAGATACAGCCTACGAGCAACTTGACTTTACACAATAATTTGCTGAGTTTTAACAGATAAAATACTTTTTATGCTTTGAATGAAATGTACAAAAGTAATGTAAATATATTCACAAATACAAATAATCACTGTGCAACTATTTTACAATTAAGAAAGCACAACTAATAGATATCCTTTGATTATTTAATTATTATGCCGGATAGGTTCGAGCGTTTTCTGAGCGTCTTGGTTCAATTCGTGTTAAATCGGCCTAGTATCTATTATATAATGTTGTCCAATGGTTTAAGTTCAGTTTTTGCTTAAGCGTGATCAAGAATATAAACATTATGGGCAGATTTTGATGGTTTGAGATATATAGAACAACTTTTTAGGGAAAACGGATACAAGATTTGTTACCAAGTAATATTTAAGAGATAATTATGTGTGTTTATTTAATATTTAAATATTGCATACAATATAAAATGGCAAGTAGAAAAGTAATGAAAATAAATGTCAATAATAGAGTTTAATGAAGAATAGTTGCAATATCGGCCTATATTAGTCCAGTAGTTGTGCACACCAATTGTAGGCGTTGTTGAACATCAGCTGCCAAGGACTCTCCATCTGGGTGCCTGCGTCGACTGCAAAGCCCGGCGGCACATAGGGCCACTGATACATGGCGCTGCAGCGCTCGGGATGCGGCATCAGGGCCAAATGACGGCCATCCAGCGAACAGAGGCCAGCGATGCCCTGGGGACTGCCATTGGGATTCATGGGATAGGTGGTGGTGGGCACACCCTCATCATTCACATACTGCAGCGTCACCAGTTGCTCCTTGTGCAGCTGACTCAACAACTCCTCGCGCCGGAACGCGAATCGTCCCTCGCCATGAGCCACCCAGCAGCCCAGGACCAGGTCGTGCATGTTGCTCAGCATGATGGACCGATTGGGCGGTATCCTCACCGTTGACCAGCGGCACTCAAAGCGCTGCGACAGATTGTGCAACAGAGCCACCTCGGGATTAGCGGGATTTGCGACCGTTGTGTTGCCCACGAAGCCAATCAGCGTCATCAGCTGGCAGCCATTGCAAATGCCCAGCGAGAAGACATCCGTACGCCTTTTGAATGCTTCAAATTGGGGCTGCAGCACGGAGCTGTGCAGAATGTTCGCTGCCCAGCCCTTAGCGGAGCCCAAGGTGTCCGCATAGCTGAAGCCGCCTGGAAAGACCAAGCCACGATACTGCGACAAGCTGGTGGCGCCTGTAAAGTATTTGAATTAAACTTTTTATTGCAAAAGATGTACTCTATAATCAGGCGTGCTCCAATTGTTGGTTTGGAGTGCTTTTATGTGGCTTACCTGCGAGCAAATCCGACATGGTCACATCATGCACCTCAAAGTTGGCCCTCAGCAGACTGGCCATCATTTCGCGCTCGCTGTTGACGCCCTCCTCGCGGAGCACAGCCACCCTAATGGGCTGAGCACAGCGCTTCAGGGTAAGCTCCGCCTGCAGATTGGCAGGCGCCTTATATTGTGGCGCCTGGCGATAGTTGAGGCTATCGTATTCGGATTGGACACAGACGACATTTGCCTGGAGCTTCTCCAACTCGTAGCTGGTGCGCTCCCATTGCTGGTACAGTTTGAGCAGCGGTTCATCGAGCAGCGTTTTGCTGCCATTTTGGATGAGCACACGTGAGTTGGCCAAACCATAGCCGCGGCTCTTGCCCAGATAATAGTTGGGTACGCCTGCCTGCTTGAATCGAGAACGAACCAATTCCAATTGAGACACTTCCACCTCCAGCACCCAGCCACATTCCTCGCTGAACAGCAGACAGGTGTCGTTGCCAATCTGCTCGCTGACTGCATCGTAGCTGGAAACGCCCGCTGTTGCCTCCCCGATGTCCAGCTGGAGTCCACTTAGTCCACCGATTGCCATCTCCAGCAGACAAACAATCAAACCGCCATCGCTGACATCGTGTCCGGCCAGCAATAGTTTCTCGCCCAGCAGCGTTTGGGTCACCTCAAAAGCCTTGGTCAGCACTTGAGTCTGCAGCATGTTGGGCGTCGATTCGCCCTGCTGCGAGTAGGCCTGGGCCAGTGCCGATCCACCAAGACGTGCACGTCTCTCAATGTTGATCCAGAGCAAAGCGGTCTCCTTGCCGCCACACGCCGGACCCTTGAGATCGGGCGTAATCCGTACACGCACATCCGGACACGGCGCATAGGTGGAGAGGACAAGAGTGCCCGGTGATTTGATGACTTCGCCATCCACTTTAGCGGCCATCGACAGCGAATCCTTGCCGCCGTCAATACCAATGCGCAACTCCTGCAGCACCTTGCTCAGCGCCAGACAAGCCTCGTACATTTTATAGCCCTCGCCGGGCAACTTGGCCGCCCACATCCAATTGCCCGAGCACTTGATGTCCGCCATCTCGCTGATCTTCACAAAGACCAGATTACTCAGCGCCTCGGCCACGCACATGTGCGCCATGTGCACTGGACTGATGAGACCTGTACAGTAAAATTTAACAGCAAGTTAGTAAAAAAATATATATATAAATAAATTTTAAGTTATTATTTACTAATAGAAAACTTAAATACAGGTTTTAAATACAAGTTTTTTAATACATAAATAATCAATTTAATTTTAAATTTTAATTTAAATGAATAAAAACAAATAATCGAAAAACAACACATCATTTTTTATATATTACTAGGGATAATAAAGTCGATGATTTACTTAAAATGGTAATTACAAAAATACAATAAAAAAATATAAGTAAAAATATAAACTGTATAAAATATAACTTTATTACAAATTATATTTAACATTTAAATTTACCTCATTTTAATTGCAAATCTTTTCATAAGTTATTTAATTCTTTTTTTAAATTAAATTAAATTGCCTAAATCTTTTTCAAATGTGGAATATAGTACACAGTCTACATTTAATTAATATATCAGTGTAATAATGTAATAATGCTTAAAGTATGATTATTAAAATGAATTTAAATCAAGTCTAGAATTGGCTCATTTTAAATCTTTAATTTTTAAATCTTTCAATGTGTTATTTATTTCATTTTTTTGTATTTTCTATTTGAAATAAGTAGACTTATTCTAACAAATAAATATATTTGTGTGGCTAAGACTCACCCATGATGGGCTGCGTGCCTATGGAGGTGGCAATGCCGGCCGTGCTGAAATGTGAGACGGTGGTCAGTGCGTAATCCGATAAGGGCGCCTGAATGGGGCCCACACACTGCTGCTGGGCAATGAGGCCGCCGACACAGCGATCCACTTTATTGGTCAGGAAGCGTTTGCTGCCCACGGCGACAATGCTCAGGACGCGCTGGAGTGCATCCGCTACCAGCATATTCTGGGGCAGCTGAAGCAACTGGCGTGGAATGGCTATTTCGGCGAGATCGTAGGTGCGCTTGGGCATATCGCCCAGCACATACGACAATTCCAGATCAAATGGCGTGGCTCCAAAACTTTTGCGCACCTCGGGCAACAGAGCCTGCTGCAGATCGGTGGGAGCTGCCTGCTCCACCAGTGTGACCCGGCCATCGCCAGTGACCACGCCCACAAAGCTAATGGGGCAACGTTCGCGTGCACAGATCCGTTCGAGCAACTCTCGATCCTCCGGCTTGCAGAGAATCGCATTGTTCTCCTGGTACTCGGCGCCCCACAGCTCCAGGGCGGTGATTGTGGGATCGCCCAGCTTAAATTCACCGCTGAAAATGATGGCGCCCGCAAAGCCCGGTTCGACAAGTTCCTTCAACACATTCCCATTGCCACCCGCGCCCTGATCGTGTATGGCCAGGATGGGATTACGGGGGCCCAGCTCAATGCAGGCGCGAACCACGCGATTCAATTTATTCTCCATCTCCGGATCGCCACGCTGCACGGCATTAAAGTCGAGTTCCGCATCGCCGGAGCCCTGAACCTCCACGGAACTAGCGGCGCCGCCGCCAACGCCAATGCGATAAACTGGCCCGCCAATCTTCGCCAGCAACTGGCCCCGCTCCGGCGTCAGTTTGTGGCGCATGGAGGCGGGCATGGTGCCCAGTCCACCACTAAACATGATGGGCTTCACGTACTCCTCCCGGATCTGGGGTGCAGCCGCATTCTGCAGGCCATACGATATGGCAAAGCCAGCGATGAGCGGCTCACCAAATTTATTGCCATAGTCCGAGGCACCATTGCTCGCCTCGATCAGCACCTGCAGCGGCGGGGCAAACGAGCCGGGATACTTCATTCCCTTGGGTTCATAGGGCTGACTGTAGCCCGGAATGTGGAGAGCACCCACGCAGTAGCCGGCGGTGCCGGCAATGGGTAAACCACCTCGACCCACACCCTGAACATCGCGCAGGCGACCACCAGTGCCGGTGGTGGCGCCACTGAAAGGTGCCACAGCCGTGGGCATATTGTGCGTCTCCGCCGTGAATATCAAATCGGATTCAATGCGCTGAACATGAACAGCACCCGGCACGCCAATCTCCAGCGGCTGCAGTGCATCATGCGTAAAGCCCACAATGGCGCTACTATTATCACTGAATTTAATCGTATTATTGGGATTCGTATTGCGCTGCGTGTCCATGATGAGCTGAATCAGTGTGCGTGGCAGCTCCTTGCCCGCGTGCAGCATGCGTCCGCGGAAGAACCAGTGGCGGGAGTGCTCACTGTTGCTCTGCGCACAATCGAAGAGTTCCACAGTGGTCGGATTTCGCTTCAGCTTCTGGCCAAAGAGCTCCGCATAGTAATCCAAATCGTAGTCGGTGAACGCCAAGCCCAGCTCCCGATTAATCTCCTCTAGCGCCGGACGTCCTTGTTCCAGCACGGGCACATAGCTCCAGGCGGCTTGCTCTGTCGGCAGCTGCTCATCGAAACTATCACGCGGCATATTACTCTCCGTATAGATGCACTGCGTCATCCGATCCCCGAGCACTGACACATAACGGGATAATTCACGTGTCGCCGCCGCCTGGGCAAAGGTCAGCAAATAAATCGTGGAGCATTCCATGCGTCGCACCTCCTTGTAGCCAAGATTCTGAAAGATGTTCACACAGTTTGTGGAGTACGGCGTCGAGAAATTGAAACGTGGCCCAATCTCCACCAGCAATTGAGTGCGCTCATCCTTCAGCTGCAGAGCTGCCCGCTTACTAAGAGATTGCTCCGCCTGAAGTGGTTGCTTAACCAGCCAACACATCAACTCACCCAGTGGCAAAGGATGTTGGCCACTGCCACTGCTCCGATTGTCGTACTCCAGGTGATAGCAACGCTCCAGTCGAACGGACACCAGCTGCGGATCAACTGACTGCAGACGCTGCAGCAGACGCTGCTCCTCCTCAGCATCGAATGCGGCCACATCGTAATATCGCAGAATGCCCATCTCTCAGTTGGTTAACTAAGCAGGAGGCGAGGAAAGAAGAAGTGCAAATATCCCAGATATATCTTTAATAATTGGAATTACATCTTGTACGCAATTGCAGACTAGTTGCTCAGATTTTAAAGATTATTTTTATCCTTTTAATATTTAAAGATTAAATTGATTTTAGCAAATTTTTAAAGCTATTTAGATAAAAAAAATTAACAATAAATTACTCTTGTCGCTGGCAAATCAATTTATGAATATTTTATCTATTTATGCAAATCATTTAAATTATAAATAAATTAAAGTATACATATTTAGAGGACTGAAGGCATTGCATATAATAATTTTGTAGCTTTGTTGACATGATGTTTCCACAATTGGCAAATCAAATAGATTATTATTTGTGCATTTTATTTATTTATTTTTGCAAATCATTTCAATACAGTGTTGAAATCTCACTTTCCAATCAATTTGCACTGAAAATAAGTTCAATTTAATTTACAGTTTTGAAGTCACCATTTGGATGCAATTTGAGTGTCACTGAATTAATTTCACTTATTTCACAGATCACTGCTTGGCTAGCGCGAATATAAATACTGTAAACACGCCCACTTCCATTTTCGCCCACCTGTTAATGCTCTGGTATTCAAATAGAGAGGATAAATCTTTACAACGTTCTTTTCTTCTTTTCTTTTAAAGTTTGCAAGTCGGATTTTGAACATGCGTTTTTTACACGCTCTGCGGGCAGACTGAGGGTTGGAATCGAGCGACGCTGTCGAAGTCGTTGGCAACTGGAGCAGCAAGCAGCAGCGACGACCACGCTGGAAAGGTTATCAAGCACAGATCAGCTTTTCAACGCATCAAATTACAACAGACGGTGGCAAATGGCAATGCAATCGTTTATATGTTGCACTGGCGTCACTGGCTTATTTTCAAGTTATTTTCACCGTTGCTGGAACGCGCTGATAAAACAGCGAAAGCGTAAACATATTTGTTGCAAATAACATGATACTTAGTATTTATTGCCGAAACTAATAATAAATAACTAACCCGAACTAGATTACAGTAAGCGGTACGTGCACGCGCATAGGTGAACACAAGAGACAGAGTGAGAGACTAATAGTGAGAGAGAAACTGAGACTGAGAATGCCACGCACGTTTTGGCAGCACCGAATTGGAAGCGGGGGCTGCCAAGCTTTAAACAGCTGATTTATTGAAAGTGCGCTTGTGTTTGGGAATAAATTGTTGACATACAAAAGCATTTATAGTATTGCAATTTTATATGCAATTTTATGTTTTTAACTATAATAAACCAACATGTCATATCTACATTTTAATAAGCACAATAAATAATACACAATATTTTTAAATTATTAGGTATTTCTTAAATCATATGTCGAAATGTATACAAAAATTTAGAAATGCGTGGGAAAAATACGAATTTACTACATTTGTACATGTATAATTTCAAAACTACCTGTATATGGTTACATACACACATACAGATGTACATTTGCTGCTGGCAATGTCACGCGCTCATCGCTATAGAGACAAAAAGCTCTCAGCTCGCTTGTTGTCATGTGTCGTAGTCGCCAATCTCGTATGGCAACAGAAACAAACCGCTGTGATACGTCACGGAAAGCTATAAAACAAAACTGCCAGGAAATAAAGACGCAATCAAAGTGTGTTGACAGTTGCATTATATACTTCTTGGTTTTATTTTTAAATATATTCATGTGTTTAAATCATTTAGGGGTCATCAACAATAGTTGGCAGACAAACTAAATACGCAGTAACCAAACAAAATAATTCGATAATTGAGCGATTTGTGATTTATTTAATGCTCGCTTGTTTATTTAGATTTTTTCTCGTTTCTTTTCTTCTACAATTTGTTGCATATTAAAAACTATGTTTTTTTGGTTTTATTTATAAATAAATAATTTGTTGCTACGATACTGCTGCCCTCGCTTCCGTTGCAGTTGTTTTTGCCATGCCGCCATAAAGGCTTTGTACGTTGGAGTGTGACCCTATCAAACACGCGCAGCTTTTGACTGATAACCACAGGAAAGTTTCAGTATTTGCTTGGTTTTTGTTACACTTTATAAAATATATAATATATATATTGAACGATTTGTTGCGCTATTTTCAATAGAAGTATTCAATTTGGTTATTATTGTTGTTATGGTTCGCGTTCATCGTGTTCCTCTCAAATATTCTAATTCACTTGCAGACCTACACACACACACACACACACAAACACATACAGACATAGCCTGTGGCCAGTGTTGCCCCCGCCCTATGTAATGTGCATTGCTTTCGCCGCTTTCGATGCCTGCGCACTCAACTCGTCCATGCTTTTTCTGGCCGATTCGGTGACTTCATCGATGGAACGCCTTGTGCTGTGTATCAATTCATCTGTGCCACGTGCCGCCGAATCGGCAATGCTCTTCACCTCGGTGTTGATCAGTCCGATTACCCATTCGAGGCCTTGCCGTCCCTTCCCCGCATTCGAGCTGATCGACGAGGTGAGTATGTCTTCCATATAGTGGGATAACGGAACACCATAAACCGTTACAGTTGCCTCCTGTTTGAGTAGCGTCTTACTCGAATCAGCTGGATGGGACTCATAGTAGAGAACCTCGTCGACGCTAATGTTCCGACAAAAGGTCAAATTGTTTGTCTTCAACACCATCTGCTTCCGTTGCGGATCGACCGTGGAGCGTTCACTGGCAAAGCAGGTTTTGGCTGTGCCAATTAACGCATGCGTCCACTTCGGAAAATACCATTTGGACTGCACCAGGCGATGTGTGTGAAGGACGCCGTCGACGACGCGTCGCTCGACGACATCGGTCCCGATGATGGAGGGCGTCATCGGATTCGGATATTTGCGCCACGCCGCCTGTGTGACAGTCTCCCACGGATGATTGAACGTATGCTCTGATGTCCAGATTTTCATTATGCAAGCGTTGCGTCAATTGCGAAAAATTCCTTTCTCGTGTCTTTAGTCGTCTATTTCGCAAGGCGGGCGCGCGACTCTATGCAGCCTGTTTTGTATCGTTGGGGCAACGAAACGGGATAGAAAATAAATAAATAGTTATGTATGCGTTTTGAGCTCGTTTGACGAGCAGAATTTTGAGATAAAAATGGAATATTTCTGTCAAACCGACCTTTACTCAGGTGTTCTGCGAGCAGAGTGACTAATATCGATACTTCACTCTGAGTACTCGTACTCATATTTAGTCTGTCGATAGTTGAATAACACCAAAACGGTCACATCTTTCACATCTGCGAATTTATCGAAATTAAGTAATCGCCTCCGATTATTAAATTTAAAAGCAAAAATATAGTTTGCTATGTTTGTTTTTGTTTATTATTTGATTGGTTTTTTGATTTTAGGGATATTTTATATCCATATTGAAATTAATTTGTCCAGAACGTTGTTAAAGTCATTGTTGTTTCGATGTTGCTTTTGCATCCTGCTGTTCATTACCGTTATTCTCGGGCTCCGTTTCCGGAGGCGGGTCAGTGAAATCCATTAGAAGCTCCCGGTCAGATGCGATCGATTCTTGGAATTCGAGAGGTTGAGAATTGCCATTTACATCGAAAAACGCATATCCCATCATTAACAACGCAACTTCAGTCACTATATAAGACATTTTAGCGAGCTATATTGCGAGCTGAGCAATCGACAACTATCCCTAGGGCTTTGTGCGGAATCGATTAATCTATTAATGATGCCACAGTCAATCGATCCTTTTTTAGCAACAGAATATGGCTGCAATATGACTCATCTCTAGATTTCATTTCGATAGTTTTATACACATAGTCCTTTTTCTGCATTAGCATATTCGCACAATCAATTTGTTCGCAAATATTCAAACGGATCGAAAATGAGCACTTTACCCAGAGTATTCTTCGACATGACCGCCGACAACCAGCCCGTCGGTAGGATAGTTATGGAGCTGCGGTCTGACATTGTGCCCAAGACGGCGGAAAATTTCCGTGCTCTGTGCACAGGCGAGAAGGGCTTCGGCTTTAAGGACTCCAGTTTCCATCGTGTCATTCCAAACTTTATGTGCCAGGGCGGCGATTTCACCAATCACAACGGCACTGGCGGCAAGTCGATCTACGGCAACAAGTTCCCCGATGAGAACTTCCGCCTGAAGCACACCGGCGCCGGCATTCTGTCAATGGCAAATGCTGGCCCCAACACCAACGGATCGCAATTCTTCATTTGCACCGTGAAGACCTCTTGGTTGGATAACAAACACGTTGTGTTTGGCGAAATTGTTGAAGGCTTGGATGTTGTCAAGCAGATTGAATCTTACGGTTCGCAGTCGGGGAAAACCACAAAGAAGATCGTGATCGCTGATTGTGGATCACTTTAAGATAGCTAAACTCCTTCTCTGGTCAATACGAATTAAAAATACCTACTCGCATTTTCTCGGACAAATCAATAAATGTAATAATATGAAATACATTGTTCAATAGAAAAGAAAATAAAAAATATGCCATCTCTAGAAGTCGTTGCGATAGTTTACATTTAAATTAGGTGTGGCAACATTGTCCGATGACAACAAGCAGCTGTTCTGCTTGGGCTTATGTATTAATGTACGCTTCTATGTAAATAGATATGTAAATACAAAATTAATGCAAACAAAAGCGCATTATTAATGATTTTTTGGAATATACAATCATTAATTTTATCACAATGAAAATCAACGAAAAGAACCTGTGCGTCTTTGCCCGATCGCCGCCGTTCGACATGGAAGGCTAGTTTTTAATTTTAAAATAGACAATATTTTATATCTACGATTAATCATAATGTTAATGGTAATTAATGTCGCAGGTTTTCTCAACAAGCGCGGCGTAGTCAACAAGGCATTTCAAAGACGCTATTTTGTGCTCAAAGGCAATTTGCTGTTCTATTTCGAGACGCGACTGGACAAGGAGCCTTTGGGTTTGATTGTCGTCGAGGGATGCACAATTGAGCTCTCCCTGGAATCGGATGTGGACAACTATTGCTTCGAGATCGCCTTCAATGGGAATCGCACCTATATCCTGGCTGCGGACACCCACGACAGCATGGAGGCGTGGATGAAGGCGCTGACTTGCGCCGGCTACGAATACAAGCGGATTATTGTCGCAGAGCTGCAGCGACAGCTCCAGGAGATCGAGGACTCCAGGAACAGTAGGCGCTGAACTAAGCGAGAAAACTACCTGCATAAAATGCTCAACGATTTAAATGTTTTTCTTGCAGAGATGCGCACTGATCCGTCGGATGCACTGGTGGACAAGCCACGTCCGCCACCCCGGCGTCAGAATCCTTTTAATCGTCCTGCGCCACCGCCGCCCGATTGTGCCCCGGGGTTGCGCAACGGTGTCATCATGTCGCCCATGCCTTTTGTGGCAGGCTACTTTGGCTCCAGCAACGCCAAAGCGCAACTGCAGCAGGAGCGATCCTATCCAGGTGAGTGATGTCACCAGCAACAGCTGTTTTCGCTGTTTACCATAGCAAGCGAAGTTTTGACAAGAGAAGTGAAAAGTCGTTTTTGGCACACCGAAATTTAGATACCCTTGCGAAAGTTTTCATGTTATATATTGATATTCTAGATAGATAGGTATAAATACTCCGAAAGTAATTGATAGTTGCTTAGCTAATTAGTTCAGTTTAGATATGTTGGTAAACGGTAATGCTTTTTAGGAGAAGTATTCGTTTTACATATTAAACTTTTATAATTAGAGGTGAGCATGGGTAAATCCAACTAAATCCTATCTCTTACAATTAGAGTTGTGCACGACTACATTTTAACTTTTGCTTTTTCTGCTCGGCTAGATTCGAAATTGAACATCTCCGAACATCTACCGTTTATTTATTTTTTTTTTTTTGCAAAACAAAATGAAAGAATTACCCCCATAAAAAAAGATCAATTATAATCTGCGCAACTGCGGCTTTTTCACCTAGAGCAGCAACCATTTTGAGTGCAGCCATGCCGTGTTTCGAGGTGAGGGTATTTAAGTGCAGATAAGCAAGCGACAACCAAATATATTTCTCAGTAGCGTCGCTGCCTGCAAAGAGTGCCGAGCTTATCGCAGTTGCTTTTGTTCTTCTCGTTCGCAATGCCGTTATTGCAGCTGATCATTGAGAAACTGTGCTGCACAAATATAAGAGAAGGCTATAAGCCGTTATTATTTCCACTTCCAGGCAATAACAACACAAGTCCGCAAACAACGCCCAAAATGCAGAGACGTCCACAACAACCACAGCCTCAGTCGCAGCCTCAGCCTCAGCCAGGAGCAGCGCACGCGATCTTCTATAGTGATACACCGATAGCAGCAACCCGAGTATTAGCGATCAGCAACAGCAACAGCAACGATAAGAAAAAAAGGCCAAATGCCTCGGAGGAGTTTAAAATCAATCACGAACTCCATCGGAAAATCATTATGACAGATATCGAAGCTTATCGCCAGGGTCAAAAACAGCCTCTAATACAATTCTAAGTGAACCTATATTTTTAATGTATCTGTTCACTTTGTGCTAAATGAAATTTAAATCTATTTATATTTATGTCCGATTTCCAATAATGTTACAAATATACATGAAAGACCCTTTAAGCTATATATACAAAAACTGAAGAGTTAAATTATAGCTAGAATTTATGTATTTTCAATGCTATGTTTGTCTTACTTTAAATTCCATCTTTGTGTATCTCTACACATTTTAATTTCTGGTTTTATAATAGATAATTTACATCTAAAATCGCTGATAAGCTCGTTCAGAGTTTTATAAGAGCTGTATTTTCTACAATTTAAAAAATATTTAAATTCGAAAATAAACAGCATTGAATATATGTACATTTGAATTTCTAATTGTATATATACATGCAGATATATATTTAATTGGTTAGGGTTATAACTAGAATCGAGATATTCGCGCAGCAGATCGTTCGATTAATCTATTTATGACACCAGTCCACTGAGTCCTTTGTTTAGCATCAGCATATTCACAATGTAACTCATCGCTAGAGTTCGTTTCCATATTTTTCTAAAATTTAAAAAATAATCATTGAAGAGCTATACATTTGAATGTCTGATTCATACAGATATATATATATTTAATTAGTGAGGATTATGACTAGAACTGATTGAGATATTCGCGCAGTAGATCGTTCCTTTCCCGTTGGATTACATTGGATTCCTCGATTCGTTTGCTCAGCTCTTTTATGGCTGAGATTCTGCTGCGCTCCAGAACTAACAGTTGTCGCTGCTGCTCCTGGCTCACAGACAGATCTGGCGTCGCTGCCAGCATGTTTGCGTCCAAAGTTGCACACATATCCAGCTGCTGCTGCTGCGGCTCGACTGCATTATTCTCGGCTTTGATAGCACCCATTGAAGAGGAGGAGGATGATTTATCGTTGTGAAACATTTCGTCGAATGTATCATAATAATCCCAGGCGACTCGCTTGCGTCCGTTCTTCTTCATTGTCTCGCGACAGGTGCGATATGTCTTCTTCATGTTACGCCACTTGCGATCGCAGATATCTTCGTTGATTCCCTTGTAGCCTCCCCGTTCCATCTCATCTACAATTTCCGTCCACAAAGCCCGTTTGCGTGTCTTTGGATCTCGGAATCTGTGGCGTCGCTCTGAATAGAGTTCGACGAGGAGTTTGGTGCTCTTCTGATTCCAGTGCCATTCCTCGACGCCGCCCTCGCATTCCAGGTAATAATGTGTCGTTTCTGTGTCCTCGCTGTCCATTTTATCCATATATTTCCCGGCCAATTCTTTTATTTGTTGTCAAAATATCCCAGGGCCGAAATACACCAATCGATAGCAAACATCGCACTTTAGTTCGATAACATTAAAACCCTATCGAGTCGATGCGGAATTTTTTAGCTAATTTTACTTTGGCAAAGTGTGCACACACTTGTACTTCTGACTAAATTTGGTTTTGTTGTTTTTGCTGCGCGAGAAACGGGAACGCTTAACGAAAAAGTTATTAAGTGTAAAACTCAAAAAGTAAGTCGTTTTTGCATAATTTTGCCATACAAATCAGTGAGCCATTTAATCCCTATATTACCATATATAAACGCGTTTCGAGCAACTAATGCGGCTCATTGTCTGCGTTGCCTTTGTTTGATGTGTTTTCGAAAAAGTGACGCCAACATTTCAAATTTGATTTCAAGCCGTTGTTCAATTAAAGTAATCGTAATATATATATAAGATTGGGCGCCAAACAGTTAACGGACAGTTTGAATAACAATTATTTAGATTTACGGTAAATTTCTGTTGATTTTGGGCAATTGCAAAAGTCGCGTAGTCGGTTTTAGCATCGCAGCGGGCTTTGTTGGCGTTCATTTTGTTTTTCCATGCTTGCAAAACCACCACACACTCAAACACACACATAGAGCGTGTGTGAGAGCTGCGCTTAGAGATGCGCTCGTGCAGATATTCGCAAAAACACGCGATGAGTGTGACTGACTGGAAAATAAATATGAAAATTTGCAATTCCATTTTCCCATGGAAAAAGTGTTTACTAAAAATTAAAAAACAAACCGGTTTTATTTCTTGTGCAACACCCTAACGCAATTAATGCGTACAATGTCGTGTCACGCACGCAACACTAACGGAAACCGCTACGCTCTGCTGGGTACAAATTCTGGTTATGCTTCTCAACGATTGTTGTTGGTCTCTTTTATTACAGCTGCTGAGAGGCAAGACAAAGAACTAGAGTGAGCGACAGAGACAGCGAGAGAGAGAGAGAGAGAGAGACAGCGCGAGAGAGAGAGAGAGCGAGGCATTGCTGGTAATAGAAAGATGTCGGCTAAGCGCAAGGCAGGTGGCAATGGGGCCGGTCCCACCAAGCGTCGTCCCAAAAAGAAGGAATCCGACTACGAGGACGAGTTCAGCGATGAATCCGACGATGATGTCGCCACCGCCGCCCAACAGCAGCAACATCAATCAGCTGGTCAAATGGAGGTGCTAATACCTCATGATCATCTCGATCCGCCCAGCAAATTGCCAGAGGATTTACTTGCCACGCTGGAGAAGACGCCGGGTCAACTACTACTGGCGGGTATGGTCACCTGGGATTTGACGGGCAAGCGCGATCGCAAAAATGTCACAAAAGTGCGTCCAAATCTGTTCAGCTTTCATCGTTTCACAGATGAGAAGGTAAGCGAAGGAGTTATTTGGAATTGGGAGCATATTTGAATGATTCTCTCCCCTCCTTAGTATCGCTCTGCGGCCAGTGGTCCCGCTGCAGCGCACACAATCCTCATCAATATGGATCGCAAGGCACTCGGCTTCGGACGCAATCCCAGTGGACAGTTGGGCCTCAGCTCAGACATCAAGTTGGTGGAGAAGCCCACGCTGATACCAGCCCTGGAGCAATTGAATATTGTCCAAGCGGCCGCTGGACGTCATCACACGCTCTTCCTCACCGACACGGGCACCGTGTACGCCTGCGGCGAGAATAAATCCGGACAGTGCGGTGTGGGCAATGCCCATCCCAATGTATTTGCACCCACACCGATCAATTATCGTGGTCCGCCCATCATTCGCATTGGTTGCGGTGCCGAGTTCTCCGTCATACTCGATATTAAGGGCAATTTGCATACGTTCGGCTTGCCGGAATATGGCCAATTGGGCCACAATACGGATGCCAAGTACTTTGTGAATGCCAACAAGCTGTCATTCCACTTCGAGACATCCCCCAAAAAGGTTGTGCTCTACATCGAGAAGAGCAAGGAGGGCCATGTGACACCGGTCGATGGTGTTCAGATCGTTGACTTTGCATGTGGCAACAATCATACGGTAATAAACTCTATTCAATATTTAATATTTATATATATTAAAATTGTAATCTCTCTCTCCCTAAACAGGTCGCAATTGATTCGAAGAAACGTGTTTATAGCTGGGGCTTTGGCGGCTTTGGTCGTCTGGGCCATGCTGAGCCCAAGGATGAGATGGTGCCGCGTCTGATGAAGTTCTTTGATACCCAGGGACGTGGTGGTCGCAGCATCTATAGTGGGTCCACCTTCAGTCTGATCATCAACGAGCTGGGACTGCTCTATTTGTTTGGCCAGAACAAGAAGACTGGCGAGGCCAATATGTATCCGAAACCAGTGCAGGATTTGGCAGGTAATAAAGATGTAATACGAATTGAATTCCACTAAATTGGTGTGGTCTTTTCTCACAGGTTGGAATATAACCTCAATTGGCTGTGCCAATACCTCAATTATGATATCGGCGGATGACACACTGATTGCATGGGGCGCATCGCCCACCTTTGGTGAGCTGGGCATCGGTGAGTTCCAGAAGTCGTCGACGGTGCCCAAGGAGGTGCCCAAAATGGATGGCATTAAAATACCTCAGGTCAGCATGGGCTATTCCCATACGGCTCTGCTTGTGGACACCACTCACGAGGCCACCAAGCAGAAATACGAGAAAATGCCCGAATATACTATCGAAGATTAAGCAAAAGCAACAACGCAAAAGAAAGAAGATATATATAAAAACAAAATGAAAGGAAAAACAAACAAACATTAAGTATACCGCTGCCAACAATAATACTGCTCTATATATATACATAGATACTACAAAAACTTGAACTGATCAACGAAACTCTGCTGCTACTTATACTAAATGAAAAAAGAAAAGAAAACAAAACAAAAACAGTACGGATAATTCATAAACATTTTATGCTATAAGTTTAAAGTAATTACTATTCTCTAAACTCACAACCACCACTCATATCTCAAATATCGTTTGTGTATTTATCAGCATTACGATTACGATTACGATTACAATACATATTTTCTTGGGTAGTTAGTTTTCGTAATTTATTTTTTATTTATGAAGTCTTTTTTTTGTAAAATTCTTGCTGTCTTTAATTTATTGCCGCCCATGATTAGGCTTAAAAAAAAAAACAATTTGTCTAACCCAACTATTCCAATATACGTATATTTATAATTTCTTAAGACCGATTCATTTACAGTATTTCATCTAAAACAACAAGAAAAAGAACACAAAACAACTACAATGTAATAACTAAGTGCATGAGTTACATATATAAAGATATATACAAATTGAAAGTATACAACGGATCGCAAATCCAATACAAGATGCAACTATTAAAGTACATCATGCATTTTAATCATATACAACAAAAATATTTAAATAAAGAGAAAACATGTTAGTATTTAAATTGTCTGTGCATTTTTTTTTTAGTTTTGGGATCCAGAAATTGGACAACATATGAGAAAAGTCATCCTTGCTAAGTAGAACCTTATCTTATGGAATATCCGTTTTTGGAAGTATACTTTTAAAAGCAGCTCTTATACACAAATTGGGATCTTTAATTTAATTTCAATCTGCCTGGTATATCTGATATTTGACTTTTTTTCTTTTCAGCTAAATTTATTAAATTTGCATATTAAAAATATTTTTATAGACTTTATGTTTTTAAATCTATATATTTGTTTCTATAAATGACAAAAAAAAACCAATCTTTTTTTTCTTGTTCAGCTAAACATAAAATTTGCATATGAAAATTTTTGTAATAAAAATCTAAAGCCACAATAATTTAAGTTTTTTCTTTTAAATGTATATTTTTGTTTGTATAAATTAAAAACAATTTGATATTCTTTTAATATATTTTCTTTTTCAACTAGACTTATTAAATTTGCAGTTGAACATTATTTAATATGATAATAATTCAAAGTTGTATTTGTTTGCTTCTCTAAATAGTCAACATTCAACTCGCCGTACTATTATTTATCTAAAAGATTTAATATGGCTTTAATTATAATTTGTTTTCTTTTTGCATCTATATATTTGTTTCTATAAATAGTCTGGTCTGCATTCAACTCGCCGCAGTTCTGAGTTCGTCTCCCAGCAGGCTCCTGGCCAAATGAATGAAAGCGAAAGTCATTAAACGAGCTTTTGTCGTTTTCTTACTCGAAAGCTCTTTTATTTCGGCGCCTGTCGGCGTCTCTCGCGACTTTTAACTCCGAACTCTGCTCTTCGGCTGTTTGACTGTTTGGCTGGCTGTTTGGCCTCAGCACGATTTTCACTGTCACACAGGACAGTCTTCCGCCGTAGTCCTTTCGTGTAATGTGCGCTATTGAGGAACATTTTTTGCACGCCGCACACTGAGTTTTATTTTAGTTTTTTTTACCAACACACACACTCACACACACACACGCACACACACTCACACACCTACACTCACAAACACACACGCACGCACACACACAAACATACACACACAAACATACAACTGTTTTACCGTTCGCCAAACAACAAACTTTTTTAAAACAATTTTATAAACAAAAAAATCTACGAAAAAAAAAATAATTCAATAAACATGTAAAAATATTTGCTAAAAGTGTATTTGATATATATAAAACAAACAACAAAAACGACAACAACAACGATTAAGACGCGCCCGCTGCAATAACTAAAGTTTTTAAAAACGGAAAATAGTTCTAACTGTAAATTACAGTGCCTTCGATAAAGTAAACAACAAAAAAGAAACAGTCGCTACACAATAACAGCAACAACAACAACAACAGGATCAACAGCAACAGCAAACAAATTTGTTAGCTTTTCCATTACTCATGAAGCGCGCAACAACAAAACTGTAAGTTATTACGTATACTTCTATGTGTGTGTGTGTGTATGTGTTTGGGTGAGAGTTGCCGCCTTCTGATACAACACTAATTGTTATTCAGCTTATTTCGCTTCTTTTTTTTTTGGCCACGCCACGCTTTTTTATGGCTAGTAATTATGGCGTCGTTTTTTACATGCCCAATATGAGTTTTCGTCTATATAAATGCGGGTTCGTCCGTGTTGGTGTTGGTGTGTGTGTGTCGGTGTGGGTGCTGTGTCTTTTGCTTTTGCCCTGCCCACGCACTTTTCATTATTCGGCACAGAACTTTGCACAAGTTGCCATTCCCGAGGCAGGTTCGCTGCTGCTGCTAATGCTGCTGCTTCTTCTTATTATTTTGCCCAAGCTAACAGAGAGAGGCACAAAGACAACGGTAAGCGCACAAACACACACACGCACACTCGAATACAGACACACATTGTATTGTAGAAGGCACGAAGAAGCTAAAAGACGCCTGGACACTCACAAATACATTCACCCAAAAATTCTTAGCTGTCAAATCAATAAGCACACACAGACAAAAGCAGCGGACGATCTCTGTGTGTTTGAGTGTGCGTGTGTATCCAGTCGGCTTTTGTGTGTGTGTGTGTGTGTAAGTGTGTTTGTGTGTGTATGTGTAGGCGCCTTGTTATTAAATCACCTGTGGCTGACAGTTTTTCATATTACAAGGCCAATCACAACAATCGAATCCATCTCTTTTTGTGTATTACGCATACGCCACCGGAACCCAGATACCATTTTATCTCATTGGCTTCACTTTTGTCCATTCTTTGTTGCCCCATCAGGTGGAAGGGGGATGAGCGGGGGGGAGCTGTATTCGCTTTTGTCACCTTTTTTGTAGCTGGTCGGCCTGCTGCCGACGTTTGAGTGACGTAAATTAATATAGATTTCATTTGACTTTCAATAAGAAAATTTAACGCCTGCGTTACAGAGTTGCCAATCCTATTTTTAGGAAGTTACGATTTTGTCTGCTTTGATTTATGTTAAATTTGGATTTTTGAGCTCATTTTTCGGTTCAGCAAAATTCTTTCGTTTATAAAAAAATTCAATAATTTGTTTTAAAAGGTTATTTTTTTATATATCAGCGGAACAGTTTCATTTTCAACAAGTTTCTATACTTTTATTAATTCTTATTTTATATACATATAGTTTTTTTATATATAGTTTCAGAATTCAGCAGAGCAGTTTCCATTCTTTTCAACGAATTTGTATAGTCTTCTATTTATATATTATATATATATATATATATTATATATATATATTTTTTCAACATGTTTATTTACATTTTCCATTTATTTATTTTATTACATTTATACACAAATATACATTTTAGATATTTAGATTTTAGCTCATAATATAGAATATAGCTCAAATACAGAGAACACAAGAACACCTGGATTATATTCATAATCAAATAAAATTAATGATTTTTATATTGCGGATTTTTATATTGTAAAACAGAATAGCAAATATATTTTGTAAGAATTAATTCAATCAATACAACTGATTACAATGTCAAATACAACAGGTTATTTACAAGGCGACGCACACACACACACACACACACAGACACACACACACACACTCACACACACAGACACAGATGCATACATATATAAAGCTATTGTATAGACATCACTTTAGAGAAGACTTTTGGTGAAAGGACACAGACAACAATGTGGCCCATACTTGAACACACACACATACACACACAGACACACACACGCAGTGTGTTCGCTGGGCCACGATTAAATTAACGCAAATTAAGCAGATTAAGCAAACGTCAGTCACATATCCAGCCGCCGCACAATAAGCCGCCGAAACAAAAAACACAGCAAAAAGCAAAAGCGTTGACGTTTACACCCGCACACACGCACACTAACACACACTACAACACACACCCGCACACATTCACACATGCTGCACACACAAATTGCGCTGAACAATGGCGGCGGCTGGAACATCAACACCACCAACAAAAATTGATACACACTAGCAGCAGTCAACGCCAACCACAGATACTGACGCAAGCAAAAGCAACACACACGCACACACACACATACATATACACACATATTGAACAAAGCGCGCTGTCTGCCAGAGCTTTTGTGCACACACACACACACGCATACACACAGACGCACATAAAAACACGCACTGACTGCCTTTTAATCATTGCTAGACGAGGGTGAGTCACGCCGCCAGCGCACACATTCTGTTCATTTGTGGTGGTCAAATCTTGAGTCACCCTAGCATTGACTTTTTGATGGCGCGCTTAATGAGTTGGGTTTGTTTGGTCGTTCGCTCGTTCGTCCGTTCGGCCGTTCGTCCGCCCGCTTTTGATAAGGTTTTCAATTAAAGTTTTTAATAGCCTGAGCTTGCTTGCATTTATTGCAGCATCATTCAAATTGCACTTCTACTTCTACTCGCTCTTTTACTCTCCCACACACTTTCTTTAACACGCAATTAAGCCTCCAGCTTGCTCGCTCACTCCGTTAGATAGCGCTTAAGCGCCACAACACTGCCCGTCACGAGCAGTGAGGCGGTGGTGGGGAGTGATGCACCAAACCTTGCGGTTTGTTTGTCGAGGGCGCAAAGTGCAAGGTTGCCATTCATTTGGCTCTGCAAAATGGGACACGGCGGAAGGAAGCGCAGCACTAATCTCTGAGTGCGCCCTGTTCGCATTGCATAAGTGTCAGTGTCAGGCAGAGGCTCTGCTCTTATACATATATATATGTGTGTGTTTGTGTGTGTCCGTGTGGGTGTGTGCATGTGGCTGTCACTTTGTGTGTCCTTGCTGAAACAAAACAAGATGGAATGCTCGAGCAATAGCTCGTCTAAGTCATACCTTGCAATAAATGCTTCAGCTGCAAGCTAAAGTTTATTATTTATTTATCAGTTAAGCTTTATAAAAGATATTAGTATATATTTAACAATCTCATAAATTGCGTGCTTGAAATTGTTGATATAATATTATTTTTATTTATTTAAATTTCCTAATTACGACACACAAAACATAGCACACTTATTCGGGCAATTTGCTTTTAAGTATTAACTTCTCAATTTTACTATTATATTATGACTATTATCAGAGTGTTACAAAGTGTGCAACAGTTTAACTATGTCCAGCATGCAATAAGTGCAGGGTATGAAAGACTGATGATGATGGCATTTTGTTACTTCCTACCTTCTTTTATTTTATTTTTTTTTAATTTTTTTATTTTTTTTATTTGTTTCGATGCAGCACCAGCAGCAAGCACCTTTAGTATGCGATGAGGCAGCCAGACAAACGCATCGACAACGATCGGCAGCGCCAAGCATTAGAAATACACGAGTGTGATTGAAGAATGAATAGCAACAACCTGCAGCAATGGTGGGAAAACACATATCGACGACAGCAACAGCAGCAGCCAGCCACCGTCGATAGCAATATCGATAACGATAGCGATACCACACAGCTTCAGTATGCGCTCCTCGAGCACAACTACTATGCGGGCGATGGCGGCAATGCGCTCGGAGCCGGAGGCATTGGCGTAGGCGGAGTTATCGGAGATACTGCTGTTCGTGACTTTGACTACGATAACTATGGCAACTTTACGCTGATCGATCCGTATGGTATCGATAGTGCTGGTGCGGACACTGAGCATGCGATTCCATCGTTCACCATTCTGCTGCTGGCCATCAGCTATGGCCTGGTCGTCTTCGGCGGCGTTGTGGGCAACTCCACATTGGTGCTCACCCTGTGCTCGGCTTCGTCGGTGCGCTTGCGAAATCCCCTGCTGCTTGCCGTGTGCATTGCGGATCTGCTAGTCACGGGCATTTCTGCGCCAGTCACGCTCCTCAATTTGGCCATGAATCGAGGCAGCAGATCTCTACCGCTCCTGCTGTGCAAAATAATACACTTCGTTCAGGTAAGATCGGTTTATGCTTATATATTATATATATTAATATCGAACATCACTTATCGATAAATTCATTTACGATAACAAAAGAAGTCAAGAAAACTAATTAATTCTTTAAATGCTAGTTTTTAATTCTTATTTAATGTGGACTAAAAACCATTCAAAGTTTTTAAAAACGTTTTAATATATAAAACTTAAATTTAATATTATTTTTAAATTATATTATATTAAAGTTACGAATTAAGGCAATCTACTAGGAATATAAAATTTAAAATTATAAATTAAAGTAAATATTATAAATCGAAATTTTAAAGCTATGTCTTTAAGCTACAAAATTTCTACGAATTCGGTTGAGAAGTATTCAAGAAAATCTTATTTTCATATCTACCAAATGAGTCAGCAGCAATAGCAAGCATTTTTTTTGTTGGTGTTTTGGTTTTAATATCTAATAAGCGTACAATTTATGATAGGCCAAGAATTTCCTTTCTCGACTACACCCATAATAAATATTCCAAATTTTAGTAACTCGCCATGGCGCCACGATATTATTCAGAAAATAAATTTCTAAAATTTATGGTTGTGGCAGCCCAAAAATTATAAACGAACAGTTTACAAGGTTTATAAAATAATTATTTTAAAAATAAAATTCGAGTCTATCTCATTAGTTGTTTCTGAATTTTAGAAAGGATTTTTTTCAAAAAATAATTTTTTGAAATTCAACTTTTTACAAATGGGTTTCTCAGTAATAGAAAACTATTGTTGGCATTGTCGACGTTGGTCAACCATTTCTAAACTTTAGAAATCGTTTTACTAATATTTACAAATTATGTATAAAAACAAGAAAAACTTTTTATTTTTTATGACAATTTACAAAAGTTTCGGTCGATTTACTTTATTAGGGTAAAACACTTTTGGATGTTTATTTACGATACGATTTATAATCCGATTTTTAGGTGATGCCAGTGGCGGCGAGCACAATATCGTTCTTCATGCTCTCGCTGGATCGTTATGCAACTGTGAAGCACCCACGGCTGGCGCAGTTGCGTCAGCGACGCTATTTACACGTCTCCCTGGCGGTGCTCTCGTGGATTGCATCGGCAGCGATAAGTTCACCCTTTCTATTTGCATACAAGATCATTGCAAAGTCGGTGATCATCAAGGGAGCTGGGGCGGGCACCACACCGAATCCGGTTAGCATCAGTTGCACCTCGGAGCTGGGTGCGAATGCGATGTTTGTCTCCTTCATCATGTTCCACACGATTGCGGTCTTTGTGCTGCCCGGTGTCGGAGTGCTCCTCAATCATTATGGGGTTCGTCGCAAGCTTTGCGCCCTGTCGCTGACGGCGAGGGCGGCGCATGGCGAACTGCCGCTGCCCATGCCGATCCTGCGCCGCCAGACACACATGGTCATTGTGACGGGCTGTGCGAATGCACAGCAGGCGGGTTGCGGTGGCGCCACCACCGTCGACGATACATCGAATGGCAATGGCGGTGGCCAGATTGCCGTCAGTCCGGGCGATATACAGTTGCACAATTTACAACCAGGTTTGCCGGGCTCCAGCGCTGCACTGGAGCCGGGCTCCTATCGGTCCAGCAATCCCATTTCGCCCCGGTAAGTCTCGGATTATTTAGTGAAACTTAAGTCAATAATTGCAATGAAATTCTAATCTTCTAGAGCCATGAGGGAGATTCGTGCCCATTCACAGCGGCAGCGCATTCATCGTTCCGGCCGTGGTCCCGCCACACCTGGTATTCCGTTGCCGCAGACATCGACACTACGATCTCGTCGTCATCTGGCCAATATGCTGATTGCGTCCGCCTTAATCTTCATCGTCTGCTGGGCACCGCATGTCTTCTGCATATTCTACAAGAATTTCGGTTATAAGCAATACTGCAGTAAAACTTCAGTCTATTTCAGTCTTCTATTGGGTAAGTGGAGCTCATTATTAAATTATGTTGTTATCTGATAGAAACTATCTGAAAAATTAGAGTATGTTATTTACTTATTATTACAATTTAACATTTTCGATTTTAGCTAAAATGTTTTTTTTACTGAACAAACTACTATCTGCAACCAAGCTTTCTAACTTGTTCAAAATTAATAATTCTTTAACAAAATTAATTGAGATGCTTGCGAAGATATTATTTCAAAGACAAGACATTTAAAATTCTGCTCTTAATGAGGGAAATAAAGAACTCTGAAACGATTAAATAATAAATTCTATTGTAAAATTACAGGCCACAAGAAATAATTAATAGAGCAACGTTTTAGAGAATTAGAGAAGAAGTAACAGAAAGGTCTACTGGGAAAAGAGGGAAGCTCAGCAGAATCGAGTTCCCTATTTAGTAATTAATTAGTTAATGAGGGTAGATCAATAAGGAGGACTCAATGCACCCCTGTCATAGTAACGAATCAAAAAGCTCGTATTTGTCGTGCACATATTGGGATATTGTGCAGACCATTCAAAATATCCGTAGTTCAGAATAGCACTAACAAGACAAGAAATCTATAAAGTATCCTCGATTTACAAACGCTTTATTGCAATTATTAATTAAAAATTTAATTGAAATTGTCTATTTTTTGATATATATATTTAACAGGCTACTTTTATTCGGCCATCAGTCCGGTCATCTATTGGGCGCTCAACCACAATACGCTACGACAATCGCCCTGTGCGCCAATCATCCGGATGCGCTCCATGCAAAATTTCCTGCGTTCGCGCTTTCGCTCGCATACCGTCCCGCCGGCACCCTCATCGACGAATGAGGCTGCGTTGGGGGCTTTCAATCCTAAGTTGATAAAGCTAACACCGAAGCAGTATAGAGCTCAGGCTTCTTCGCATTATCTCTACTAGTGTGATACTAAACTAAAACTTGATATACATTATACAAACATATATATATATATATATACATACATATGTATATATATATATATATATAAATATATATATTATTATATATATAACATATTTTTTACTTACGACACTCGACCCCCAAAAAGCTATCCCCCCTCTATGCAACTCTCTTGATGTTTTTCTCCAAAGCTCTTCGCAATTAGTTGTCAAAACAAAACAACAATATACAAATATACAATCGAGATCATATATATATATATAAAATACATAAATACACTATACATATATATACTCTATACATAGTTTAGCTACTACCTGCATACATACATAAATACATAGTTGTTAACGCTTATTTACAAAAAAAAAAGAATGTAAGAGCTGCAATTCAAATTAACAACTAGCATGATTACAAATACAAAATACAAATTGAAACACAGATAACGAATCCATATAGAAGAACTCATATAGTGACTTGTTTAAAATGTTGTTTAGTATTTAAGCTGAATCTAAATGAAAATAACTTACATACATACATACATAATATTGTACTATGTTCCTTCTCATAGATAAGCAATAAGAAACGCTTTAAGCCAAGTTTAACAAACAAATCAAACTAAAACATGATCTAAAACTAAACCAAAAAAAAAAAAAAAATCAATTAAACAAACTAAAATCAAATACATATTTAAACAAATCTACGTATTTAAGAGAAGAAAAAAAAACACAAAAAAAGTTAAAAACAAAAAATTTAAAAAAAAATTGTATATAAATGTGTCGAAAAGCATTCTTTCTACACTTTTTCTAAAATTTTTAACGTTCAAACGACCTGTAAATTGAACACCTGTGCAGTTCAATCCATACGCAATATAAAATTATTCAGTTTTCGAAAGCTATATGTACTTAGTTTACCCACAAATGTATGTATGTCTATCTGATGTAGAAGAATTCCTTTTCCGTTCCCATTTCTTACTTAGTTCTATATCTCAGTCTTTGATTGTCAATCAGCCAGACAAAACAATCTTAAAATATTATTATTAGTAAATGTTCGATTTCGCATAGATTGTGTTAATATTTTATGTATTCAGTATCGAAATTCAAAGGATTTACCTGTTAACTGACTGACGCTTTTGGTTGCGTTACATTAAATTACAAAACATTAACATTATCCAATATTTATACCAATCTTGACATTATTATTACTCAACAATAGGTTAATTATGTGTTCGCATATATTTCATTTAGCATTACTTTACTTTAACTAAGCAAACTACTTGTAGCAATTTTCATTTTGTGATCACCTCAAATTTCATACAACAGCAAAAATCCAATGAGAACCTATAAATGCTATAAATATGCTACTATTTAAATTGTGTTTTAATGTTATTTTTTCTCTTTATATGAACATAAGTGGGTAAAAAACAGGTAAGAGAATGGCAATCATAAAAACATTTTATAAAATATTTGAGCTTTACTTCTATTTGTTATGTATATGCATATTTGCACAATTTACCGTTGTAACTTTCCCACGCCATGTGAAACTGAGAGAATAAGGCGGGAACAATGTCAATGCGCTTTTGTCACCGTAATTTCAGTCAACGCCTGTCGATGGGATCGTTTGTATTTAGTTCCGACGCCAATGTCAAGCTTAAAAAGCTTATTGTGTTCAAGTAAGCTTATGGAGAAGGCAGCAACTGCGTATTTTATCTAATCACTTCCAATAAGCTTTGATAATTACATTTTTTGCTGTAATGATTGAATATCAACCCCGTTCATCTATCCGCGATTTATCATAATGGCGTTATGGAAGTCGTGCGACTAGAATTTTATTGTATTTATAGCTCAAGTGACCATCAACTAGTTAATTATATGTGCAAAAAATCCCGATGTTGCTACCCATTTGCATAAAAAATTTATTAAGCACAATATTTACAGCAACTGAAACAGTCGTTGCTAAGACGTGCAAGCGGAAGCAAGTTGAACAAATATTAATAAATGTTTTTTAATTATTTGATACATAGTCTGGCGCTGCTGCTGCTACTGCAGAGCATTTCAGCGAGAGAGTAAGTTAATGAAATCATGTAAAAAATAAACTATATGTGTATGTCAGAGATGCTGGAAGGGGCTTTGATTGCTTTCCATTTATACAATCGTTTCTATTACACGCCTCGATCGCAGCGAATCACAACAATTTGTCCGCCCATCTCTCTCCGGCAGACTGAATGCTACTTCTCATTATGCGCACTTTGCACCTCGCTTCGATGCGCATTTTCATAATTCTCTTTATCCTTTATTCTTCATTGTGATACAGTCGCATTGAAGTCCCTCGTTCTCAGCTGGCAAAACACTCTCAAAAGCGTAGACTAATAACTAACCACACTTTTCCGTTGTTTGCCAGCTGGATGCACTTGTTATTACAAGTTTTTGATCTGCACTACATTTGTTAGGCTGTATGACACTTATTCATACCCTTTAATCTTAATCTTTTAGATATCAATTTATACCTGGACGCTGCGAGGATTATCCAGGCGTGGAGTCGCAAATTGGCGGTGATCTTACTCTCTGCAGCTTTCCACCCAAATATGAGATGCCTGATAAAGAGGATATAGATGCCGTCATCAAGCACATTAAGGGCTTACTAGCAAATTGAAACATGTTAAAAAATACTTGAAATATAACTAAAGAAAAGTAAACATTAAAATATGGGAAGCTATAGTTATTAAGAAAAAACAAGAGAGGCCGCTGTAGCCAGGCGTAACCTACTGCGAAATACTTTGATACCAATAAGTTATACCATCTGATAACAGGTGCCACAGAACTGATTGGTTGGGTGTAGCCAAGAAATGTTGATCTTTAATAGCAATCTAGCAATCGATCCTCCAAGTTTGCCTTTAAAATTCCGGTCGATATAGGCTTTTGTGAAATTTGCTCAGTTTCCCGCTCAAGTTTGAGATGTATGATAAAAAGGATATCATCAAGTACAGGACTTACTTCAAGAACTTACCATTTAATTGAATTTATGAATTTATTTGTAGTTTAGAGAACTTTACACTTTTATTTGCAAGAAACGACGCGCGATTAAAAACATAATTCAAATATAATTAGCTATAACGGTATACATTAATTAGTGGCGCGCTTTGGCTGCTGCGCATGCAACTGCATTCGCTTCTCGATCTCGGGCCTGAAGTGACGAATGAGTCCTTGCACCGGCCAAGCGGCACCGTCACCCAACGCACAAATCGTGTGTCCCTCGATCTGTTTGGATATCTCCCACAACATGTCAATCTCAGCAGGTTGAGCATCGCCCTTAACAAAGCTAAAAAAAAAAACAAAAAAGAATACAGTTAAGAATGCTGTAGCGAGTGAACTCGGCTACGATATACCCTCTAAAACCAGCTGTTAAGTGTATTCTACTTTTATTGGCTGTTTTTTTGTGTTTTGTCAAACATTTTTTTGCAAAGGAAGTAAGATAACACTTTCTTGACAAACTGTATATGTGCTGCCTTAGTTTCTTTTACTTCTGTGGCTGCCATAAGAACTGAAATCATGCCATCCCTGCATATTTATGCATACAGAAAATCCTTGCGCCTGCTGATAGTAATAAGATCAACAATAAATTGGGTGTTTGAATTCCGATCTTGTCAATGTAGAGTACCTTTTAAATTGTATCTTTTATTGCTATCGGCAATTGAAACACATCGATATTAGATAAACGGATTCAGTTATGGATAGAATGAAGCAAATTTGCGAGTATACGAGAACTTATATTCCAAATTTGATGTCTCAAGCTCGTATAGTCTCTGACGGACAGACAAATGTTGATCCTGACCAAGAATATATATAACTTATAACTCGCAGATGCTTCCTTCTGCCTGTTTGTTACATTTGCACAAACCCATTATACCCTTCTTACATTCAGTGAGTTCAGGGTATAAAAACGAATTTCTGATAAATGCTGAACTCACCGTTCCATGATCTTATTCATCCAGCCGATTCCCTCGCGGCAAGGAGTGCACTGGCCGCAGCTCTCGTGTTTGTAGAAGTGGATTAATCGAGCAATGGCCTTGATCACATCTGTTGACTTGTCCATCACAATGATGGCCGCTGTGCCCAGTGATGTTTGGGCCGCAATTAAACCATCGAAATCCATAATCACATCATCGCACACCTTCTTCGGTATGATGGGTGTGGAGGAGCCGCCGGGTATGACACCCAACAGATTATCCCAGCCTCCGATGACGCCGCCACAGTGGCGTTCAATTAGCTCCTTCAAGGGGATGGACATCTCCTCCTCCACGGTGCAGGGCCTATTCACATGCCCCGAAATGTTGAAAAGCTTCGTGCCGGAATTACGAGTGCGTCCAAAGCTGGCAAACCAGTTGCCGCCACGACGACAAATGGTGGGCGCCACAGCGACCGTTTCCACATTTGTCACTGTCGTGGGGCAGCCAAAAAGACCCACATCGGCTGGAAATGGGGGCTTCAAGCGTGGCTTGCCCTGCTTACCCTCCAGCGACTCAATCAGCGCAGTCTCCTCGCCACAAATGTAGGCGCCAGCGCCGCGATGCATAAACACATCAAAATCGTAGCCGGTGCCGCAGGCATCCTTGCCAATAAGGCCTGCCTGATAAGCCTCTGCAATGGCCAGCTGCATGTTGGACGCCTCGTTGTAGAACTCGCCACGAATATAGATGTAGGCAGCCTGGGCGCCCATCGCACGACCAGCAATCAGACAGCCCTCCACCAACTTATGCGGATCGTGACGCATAATATCGCGATCCTTGCAAGTGCCCGGTTCACCTGGTGGAAGTATATATTTGTAGAGTAGAGTGGGGAAGTTGTCTTTTCCTAGTCATGGCCTTACCCTCATCGGCATTCACCACAAGATATTTGGGACGTCCATCGCCAGGCTTGTTCATGAAAGACCATTTCATGCCGCTGGGGAAACCGGCACCACCTCGTCCACGCAGACCGGACGTTTTGACCTCATTGATGATCCAGTCGGGTCCCTTGAGCACAATCTCCTTGGTCTTGTACCAATCGCCACGCTTCTGGGCACCCTTCAAACGCCAATCGTGGCGTCCATAAAGATTGGTAAAGATCCGATCCTCATCGGCGAGTGGACCAAATTTTGTCTTCGTTTGTGGTGGCGGTGTGCCGGGTGGCGGGGCCTGAGTGCTCTGTAGACGCAGCTGCAGAGTCGACGGTAGCGCCGCAACTGCAATAATCCAATTTTGTACAAAATCAATATAAATTATATTTCGCAGCACTTTTGTTTTGATGTGCGCAAAAATTACATAATTTGTTTGCAAGTGTAATGTTTAGTATATGCCAGCTGGCTGCGCGTTAAATGCCACGGCTACTGTGCAACTTGGCTGGGCAATGATAAAGTTAGGCATGCACGAGTAAAGAACTTGTGTTTATTTACCAAATTGCTGTTTCGTTAACAAATTATATCGCACAATTGCAGACATTTTCGGTACGAGACGACTGACAGCTGCGACTTGACGTTTGCGTACAGCGTTGCCACACAGCCACACAGTCACACTTGCAACCTGGCGCCACCTATGTGCCAGCGTCAGTGCAAGCAATCGAAATACATTTACATCGGTTATCGACAACCGTTAAAGAAAAAAAGTTCGGTCACACTACGAAAAGCTGCAGCTGATCTACTAGCTTTGTTTGTTTATTTCGCCAATTGAAAATGGCTCACATGTCGTCAAGTAATACGTCCGATATATCAAAAACAGAAACTGTGGACGAAGCAGATGGCGGCCAACAGGCGGAGCCGCCCACCTTGGTGCTGCGCCTCGAACAGCCGCGAGACAAACGCCGGGTCGTCTTCCAGGATGGTATCATCGACAATGAGCACATGAATCGCATGAAATCCAAATGTAAGCGTTAAACTGATTATTAATGATTACATTGACTGCAATTCTTGAGTGTGTGTATTGGTTTAGGTTGCTGCATATACAAGAAACCCTTGGCCTTTGGCGAGAGCTCCTCAGAAGATGATGACGAATGCGAGCATTGCTTTGGCCATCCCGAAAAGCGCAAGAAGAACAAGAAGAAGCCAGCGGCCAATAACAATGATTCATGTCACCCAAACGAACAGCCTTCCACATCCGCTGAAGCGCAATCGAAACCGATTCAAGGCACAACAGCGAATCCAACAGCAGCTGCAGTCAAAGAAGTAGAGACGGCAGTGCAGCCATCGCTATAGCCACAAACCCCAAACACAAAGTAAACCATCTTGAGGTGAAACATTCTTACATTTAATTGAATATTAACAAACAACAACAACAACAAAAAAGTAGAACAATTTGCTAATACCAAAAGAGGCCGTTTATACAGACTATTAAAATTATCATTTAAATCATTTCTCGAAATTTTTATTTCCTACAGAAAAAAAAAAACAATTCCAAATTACAGATTCCAATATATTTATTATGTACTGTTTTTTAAACAATGATTTCATAGACACCTGTAAAAACTAAATATAAAAGAATTGTTTTTTAAGTAACAAAGTGAAGTCGACGCAATTTCGTGAAACAAAACAATTTCAAATTACAGCTTCTAATATATGTATTATTTGTTTGTTAAACATGAAGATTTCTATAGTACAATTTCATAGACATCTGCAAAAAAAGAAACAAAATATTAAAGAATTGTTTTTTATGTAACAAATTCAAATCGATGCAATTTCTTTCTTCAGGCAGTTATTGTTGTTAATTAATTTTTTGGCTTTAGCTCAAACGATTCGCTGACATTCAGTGGGATGTTGTACGCCGTGGCCTGGGCACGAGAGCGCCAAACCTATAGATAAGATATACAAGATCAGATCAGATCAGAAGAGATGCTGGCAATTTACCTTAATGGTGTAATCATCACTGGTTGTGACCAGCATCTGGGAGTCTTTCGGATTGAAGGCAACACTATTGACCACATCCGAGTGCTTGAACTTGGCCAAACTGATGCCATAGTAGCGATCCCACAGATATGCATGCTGATCCTCAGCTCCGCTGGCCACATACTCGTCGCACACGTCCAGGAAAATGAAGAAACAATCGGTGCTGGGCGTATAGGCTTTGTGGGCACGCAGCATGTTGCCCACTCGCTTGAGCGTCATCAGATCAATAACGTGGATGTCGATCTCCTGGGCAATTGGCGGCGGTTCCAATGGATTGGTGATGTTGTAGTTCTTGGGCCACGGGCGTGTGTTCACATAGAGATAGCGATGATCCGGACTGAGTGCCATGCCAATGATATGTCCATGCAGATCGATTACCTTGTCCACCTGATCGAAGCGATCCTTGACGGACTCATAGTCCCACCAGTCGGGATCGTTGTGTGGCGTCTGCTGCTGCTGTTGCTCGGCGGCACGCTTGGCCGCAATTCGCTCCTTGAGCGTCGGACCCGGATCCAGTTTCTTGGGGAAATACACGTTGCGAATGCGCTTGAAGCCAATCTGATGGGGTGTAAATGTTTTCGAGCCGGTCGAAAAGATCAGATACTTGGGCACATTGTTCTCCATCTCATCGTATTCCTCGCACGACTCGTACTCCTCCTCGGTGTCCATCTCATCGTCCTCCGTGGCCGTGACAGCCGCCCGCCTATACTCCTCCAGATAGTGGATGGTCGCATCCGTTGTGTGACCGGGTCGTGCCCGCGATCTCCGCACCTGGCTGTGTTCACTGATGTCCGGCAAATAGTTATCCTCCGGCGTAGCGCTGCGCGTTCGTCTCAAACTGGCTGCATGCGACAGAGGATTGCCACTGGCAACGGCCAGCGCACCTGCAGACGTCGAGGGTTGCTCATCGCAGTCTGCGGGAGCAGCGGCTGCTTCTGGCTGCGGGCGTGCCAACGGATCATTGGAGTCATCCAGCCACGGACATCTTGCCATCATAAGGGCGCGCACAGAGCTCGCGTTGCGATTGTAGAACTTGTACAGCTGACTCATGATGGGCACATGCTCCGAGTCCGCCTCCTGATTGGCCTTGTTCAGCCACAGCACCGAGGTGCTCACCAAATGCGCCAGCCAATGCAGATCACCCGATATGAGATACTGATCACTGAACCAGGTGCCAAAGATGTCATACGGACGATTGACGACTCGGCACCGCAGATGAGATTCTGTTGCACCCAAAAAGAAGACCGCGATCTCACCGGAAGTGCTCTGAGGCGAACCAAAGTGCACCCCGGAGACCAGGAGCAGCGTGTCCGTCTGATTAAACTGGGAATACTGTGTGTATTTCCAGCTGAACTGCTTCATGTTGTGCGCATATTTTTCTGAAAGCATAAATACGAAAATGTATCATTCAAATTCGGTTTGTGATAACTCAATTGGTCCAAAACTGAAAAGTTAGAAAGCTGAATTTCAGCTTGGAAACAATCGGATAAGGATGAAAACTTGCTTGCTTATAGGACATATAAACACGGAATCAAACTGTTACCGATTGAATTGAATCTAGCTCATCAATAAACCAATAATGAATTCAATAAGATCATCTAGCGCCCATAAGAAAAAAGTGTGGATCTTTTAAATTTACAATGAAATTCGGGTTTAATCAGGTGGCTGCCGGTTTGGTCTGCAAGGGTCTGTAACCTTCGGAACTCCCTTGACAGATGCTCTTGCTGATAATGCCTACCTAGTCTTGGAAATAGTTGAATTATGAGATGCTCAGTGAAAGCCAATGATTTGAAGGATTAGTAAAGGCAAAGGCAAAGCTCACCAGTACATGGATGTTGTGCGTTCCAGATGATTACATAGCCATCCTTGGAGCAGGTGGCAAACATTTCGCCGTTGTGGGCAAAGCTCACGTGCAGCACCTGATGTGTGTGGCCCTCATTGTTACCGTCGCTCGGCTCCAGACGCTGGGCCTGCACAAATGGAATTTTTGTGCTGAGCCGCTGATATTCGGAACGCCAGCAACTCGCGCCCGGCTTGAGCGGTATGCTTGGCGAGGCACGAAAGTGTTCCTGGAACTTGTCCCGCCACAGCACATCATCGTTGCAAATGGCATTCCAACGCCGGCAGCTGAGTCCCGCCTGGACCAGATCATAGACGCTTAGCCATGCAAAGATCCGCAAGAGGACAGGCTCTGGAAGTGCCCACCAGCCCATCTCTGGCTCATCCACGGCATCATCGCTGTAATCTTCACTTACATCACCAGCAGCAGCGGCAGCAGCAGCAGCAGCAGCATCTGCATCTGCATCTGGATCTGCAGCTGTGTTTGCATTAGTCACCAATCGTGCCTTTTTGAAGGTCAATTCCATTTGTAATTTGAATTGTTTGCCGTAGTCTAGTTTATTGAAACTTCAACTGTTAATCGCGGCACAGTGTTAAATACTACTAGCGAGTTGAACGTAATAACTGGTTTTGTTGCGCTGCTTGGCCTCTATTGTGTGTGGCTTGTTGTTGCCCAATTTAACGTTATAAATTGAAAATAACTTTCTCCGCTTCGCTCCGTAAATGTATTTGTTGCTGTTATTTTCGGAGCAAATCAGCTGTTTTGACAGCTGCCATGAGCGAAATGTCACAGCTGATCGGATCGTTGTGAGTGTGTGTGTGCGTGTGTCGTGTGTGTGTGTTATCGAAATCGAAAATTCGAAATGACAATAAGCAGCACAACACCCGACAATAACAATAACAGTAACAGCTGTTTTGCCAAAAAAAAAACAAAACAAAAAAATGTCAGCAATATTTCGGCCGCAATGCCTGAAAAGGTGCGTTGCAATAAACATTATTATTAGCACTAGAAGAAGTGCAACTAAAACTAAACTTAACTTTAGTATCAGGCAATTGGTGCGCAACTACAGCCCCAAGCCAAACCAGAATGCAGTGGTCATCGCAGCTGCGGTGCGAACGCCCAACTCCTTCGAGTATGCCCAGACGGAGGATCAGTTGGCTGGCCTGATCATCGATGAGCTGGTCAAGCGCACCGCTGTGCCACGGGAGGAGTTCAAGAAGCTTTTTGTGTGCACCTCCAGCGATATTGTGGATAGCGATTCGCTCAGCAGCGTCGTCCAGAATCTGGGATTGAAGAGCTGCCAGACGCATGCGATCCAAAACAAGGCGTGTTCGGTGAGCGGGCTGCAAATGTCACTGGAATGCTTGCAGCAAAACGCAGATGGTTGCATCATATTGGGCGATACGCGTGCGCATATTAAACAGCAGGTGAAAGACTCAATGCCCAGTGAATTGATCACCGCCAGAATGCGGCCCAGCAGGAAACCCAAGGGTACAGCAAATACTGCGAAGGATGGTTCGGATGCACCGGAGGAGTGTCCAGGCGCTGCAGCACTGGCACTGACCACCATGCAAACAGCAGAACGCTTACAATTGCAACCGCTGGCGGTGGTGCGGGAATTCTTTACAGTGAATGACAATAAACAGGCAATCTATCGGTTGAGCAACAAACAGCCAATTCAGCTGAACGATGTGCACAACTGGCAGCTGGTCGTGAATGATGCGCCCGAGCAACATCTGAACATGCTGGCCGAGCTGAATGTGAAGCATGTGCGCACGCACGATGTCAAGCAGAGCACTGCCAGCCATGTGCTGACGCACACAGTCCATGCCCTGCCCGCCGGCAGCTTGGGCTGTGTCATTATGGAGTCGGGCGATGGACGATGCGTGCTGATGGTGCTGGAAAAAATGCAAGTAGCTCCAAGCAAGCGTTTCCTCATTTTGTCATAATGATCTCTCTTCCCCTTCTACAGCATGCCCGCAACCAATCTGTCGAAGAGTTTGCCCCAACTGACACTCTATACGAAAGAGCCGTGTCCGCTGTGTGATGAGTTGCTTGCGCAGCTGGATCAGAACTTTGCCGGTGAATTTGAGCTGAAGAAGGTGTTCATCGATCGCAAGGAGAATGTGCGCTATCTGCGACTCTTTCGCTACGATATACCCGTGCTGTTCCTCAACGGCCAGTTCCTCTGTATGCACACCCTCAACAAAAAGGCACTGCGTGATCGACTATCCGCTCTGAAGTTAACTGCAACAGCAGCAACATCTGCTGCTGAGCCAAAGAAATCGAAGTAGGCAAACAGTTGATTACATGTCGCACTTGTTGTTGCTGTATATATATATTTCTTCTACATTTCTGCACTGCATAAACCAAATTCCACGTGAAGACCTAAAATATCTCGCCCATCGGCTTTATGGTTATCTCGTGTATCTGCAAAGTGTTCAATTTACATTTAAGACAATTGAGAATTGATGGCAATATGGTTTACCTGAACATGTGGCGGTGTGCTTAGTGCATAGAGCACCGCATCGGCAATGTTCGAGGGGTCCAGTCTGGCCATGTCCTTGACATAGAAGTGTATCTCTTCGGGAAAGATATTCGTATTGACTGCGCCCGGGCAAATGCCCGTGACACGCACCTTGCTCCTATGCAGCTGAAATTCCTGGCGATACGTCTCAGTTATGGCCGTAATGGCAAACTTGGTGGCCGGATAAATGTTGAACGAGGGCAACACATCTATAAAGTTCAACACCTGCTGGCCGGCAATGCTGTTAATGATCAGCACATGACCCTCAACATCGCGCTTCTTCATATTGTTGAATGCTGCTCGAGTGCACCAAATGACGCCCATAATATTCGTATCGATTACTTCGCGCAGCTTTGCCGTATTGCCTGGCGTAACCAGCTCGGTTTCGCGTGTGATGCCCGCATTATTGAGGAGTACATCGGCGCCCTCCAACTCACGTTCGATCCAATCGAAGGAGCTCTGCACCTGCTCCTCCTTGGTAACATCACAGCATCGTGGTATAAAGTTGTGCCGCAATTCACTCGGCAGACTCTCGCGCAGCTCCTTCAATTTGGCCTCGCGACGTGCCAGGCCCACCACGCGCAATCCAGCGCCAATCATGGCTCGGGCACAAGCGGCTCCAATGCCGCCACTGGCGCCAGTAACAACAGCGAGTTTGTTCTGCCACCTTTCCATGTTTCCAGGCAAATGAATGCGACTACGGCTGATGTCAGCTCAGTGGTTCGGCTGTCAAGCACTTTGCTGGCTTCTCTGGGCCTGCAATTGTTGTCCGTAAAGTAGGTTAATCTCATATAGTTAGTCTAAAGTGCCCAGCCCATATTCGACAAAAGAACATTTTTCATCTATGAAAAACTGAAACAATTTATTCTAGTTTTAATTTATATTTAATGACTTTTGTATAATTCGTACAGTAAACGCTCTATAAATTAATCGCTTTGTTGATTTCCATTCTCAATCAGTACTAAATTTAACATACAAATTATTTGAAATGAGTATTTTGTATTAGGTTTTTGAAAACTCGATTTTCAAACAATTCTAAAAACTTTATAAGCAATCAAAACAAACGAAATCTACATAAAGTGATAAGAATGGAAGAAAGTTGTTATTATGACTATTTGATAAAATAGTTCGATTTTTTGTTGATAAACCAAAAATTGTTTATAGAAAACCAAATCTTTTAACAGATTAAAATTTTATATATACTACAGTTATTTAAACTACTCATAAGATATATCTCGTTATTTTTTATATAGCTATCAATAATATTACTATAATTCCCTTTAAAAAAGCTTGGAGAACTACGAATTCATGACATATTGTAATTTACAGAGAATGAATCAATAGTTGGCTTTCAATTTGGTCAATCCTAAGCCTAACTGAATCGAGTTCTCAATTTGTGAGGGAGTATTATGTTTAACTTTATGTTTAATGACTACTTAAATTCTAGTTACACATATTTTGATGCAAACAAAATAATTGTGTTCAGTCTATTGTCGCTCCAATTGTACTCTTTCATATCTAAATAAGATTTCGCATATTTTTTCTCTTGCCTCCAAGTTAAGATCCGGATCCAGCCTATCTAAGCACTGACCAACATATCTGCTGTAGCAAATAGATGGCGGTTCCTGTTTCCTACTCGTTTGGTTTGACGTAACGCCCGACAATTTGTGGAGCAATGCGTTTTCAGTCGTTTCTGTTGGCTTTCTTTTACGTTTGGCCTGCAGTCTTTCCGGTATGGATTCGAGCACATCGTCAAAATTCTCATTCGAACGACTAAACTCATTATCCTGAGGATCTTGAGCTAGCGGTTCGAGCACTACACAAGGTTCGCCCGATCCCATTTCAGATTCCATTTCTCCATTTGAATCTGATAAGCTGGCCGACGTTTCAAAAACCTTTAAATCAAATACACATTTAATTATAAATAAAGTTGAACTCAGGCGAATAATGTTCGAATATTTACAGAATGATCAATATGGTTGAACGTTGGTTGCGGCGCCCGGCAACCAAGCAAAAAACTCATTCTTGAACTGTATTTCCAGCCTCCAGCCAAATGGTCCTCTGCATCGGAAAGGCTACCGTTATTTTTGGTCTTAACGGATTTCAGATCCGCTTGGAAATATGTTCGTAAATTGTTCCATTTCTTAAAGCAATCATCTGACATGAAAAAAATAGTATTTTAATTAATACAATAAAAGCATATAAAAATAATAAAAAAAATATTGAACATACTTCGAGTAAATGGAGTCCGTGGCTTTAGGGCTCCATTTATTTTGTCGGCAGCCAGATACCAAAAATGGGCTTTCAAATGTTTCTTTTTAAAGTCAGGCACTGAAGTATCCCAAACATAGGAATGGCTTTTGATTAAATCAATCAGATAATTGACTTCTGCTTCCCGCCAGTTTACCATTCTTTGACCTGCAATAATGATTTAAATATAGATGTAATTTGTTTCTGGAATTGCTCAGGAAAATAAAAAAAAAAACTAAAAATATAGATAGAAAATTAACTGCTATTAAAAAATCCTAAATCAAATGAGTATATCGATTTATATTTGCGCTTGGCAGTTCCTTATCGTGGGATTCGCAAATATATAATTCCTTACCTCTGTGAATTCTGTAAAACATAAGAAAATGTTGGTTTCAATTATGTCAATTCTAGAGTGCAGCACAGAAATGGCTCACGTTTTAGTCTGATGCTCCTTTTGGTGTGTCTGCTCCCAGTGCAACTCCATCTTCTCGGCGATATTAAATTCGGGAATTGTGTCCTTTTCTATCTTCACAATTCCAATGTCAATTTCTGTGGGGGGCTGATGTTTTGCTTCGCACGCAATTTTGTTGTTTTCCATTAGATGCTAATCGAAGTCGTTCGATATTTGGATGCAGGCAACACGTGTGTTTTGTCCAATTATGGACATTGCTTAAGCTACAGCTAAAATATATACATATATATTTAGCCACTTAAGACGCTAATGCGATAATTTTCAGACATTAATTTAAAAATATACACGGTTTTGCTATACTAATATTTTTCTTGGCTGTGTGGACATGACAACTCGTGGAAAATATCGTATTGAAAACAGCTGTTGGCAATTGTACTAAATGCGAAAAAGTATGCAATGCACAAAAATTATTTTTATAAATAAAAACACATCCTGCTGATTCTGTTACTTAACTTATTTGGTAGCTTTAAAAATGCTTAAAAAGTAATTTCAATATGTATTGCTAACATTTGAATTTGTTAAAATATATTGGCGTTGCAATGAATATATATCAATATATCAATACAGTTAATCGACTGACCGCCACAACTCACTTGGCTATCTACAATAGTTGTCGAGTAAAACGCAGGTGTTTAGACTTTTGTAGAATTAGTCCATAAGACAAATAGTTAAAAATCGAAATAAATAACAGCCCAAAGCCGACACACACAAAATGGCACAAATGGATTTAGAATTGAAGAAGGTACGTGCTTAAGGCTGCAACCAGTCGACTGCCGGTTTGACAGCGCGTGTTCAAGAAAAAACACACTCATCTGTTTTGCTGTTTGTTCCTAACCCAACCCCAAATCTCAAATTTCAAACAGGCCTTCACTGAAATGCAAATTAACAAATTGGAAACGACGAAAAAGATCAACATGATTGACATGAAATGCGACATGGTAAAGACGGGCAAACACAAATATACGCTAACCGAAAAGGGCACCAGCAATTTAACGGATGATACCAGGTGAGTTCAACGATGAGAAACTTTAATCAGATTTATAATTTCTATAATTAATTCCAGGGTCTACCTGTCTGTGGGGCGCATGTTCCTGCTGACTGATGTGCAGAACATGCGGGACGAGCTGAAGGGCAAACAGGAGAAGTGTGATAAGGCCATCGAGCTGCTCGAAAAGAAGAAGGAATTCCTGCAAAAGTCCCTTAAGGACCAAGAGGATGGCTTGCGTGAGCTGGTACAGCAACGTAAGGACGCCGATGCAACATCAAAATAATTCAACATTCATTCAAATTCAGTCATAACATAACACAATCAAACTCGAGCTATTTATTTGTCAATATAATGGTCAAAATTAAAGTTTGCATAACTAACGAACTCATTGCCCAAATTCCGCTCATGCTCTGGTCGAAAGCTGCACTTGTGCACGGGCAAACTGGCGACCAGCCAAGGCTCGACGACTTCGCCGGAACAAAATACAAGCTTGGACTTGCTGCTGCGCTGTAGTCTGATTATTATCTTTGACATCTTGGACATGCACTCCTCGGAGAGAAAGGGTGGATCCGCAATTATTAAATCAAAGCATTTGTGATGGTCTTTGAGATAATTCGAACTGCTGTCGACGGCATTAAAATCATAATGCACAAAATCATTGCCGTAGGCAGCAAAACGTTGGTCGTACTCAAAGATGTTGACTGAAAGTGAGATTGTTCTTAAGCAAAACATTGATTTATACCAATTTTTAGCTTTTACCTTTGTCGTGTAAATTCTTAATTGTTGCGTACAGCGAAGGACAGGATAACAAAGCTATGCGAAAGTCGTCGTTGCTTTGTTCAGCCAGAATCTTTTCCACTGCATTTCCAATTATACGTTTCGTATGCTCACTGTACCAAAATTGGCTGAGTTGCTGAAGGAAGACGCCCAATAATTATATTAAATACTCAATCTGTTTATTAAATTTACTTACCCAATCCTCCTCGAAATGTGCATCCTTCCCGGTTTTATTAATTTGGCGCTGCTCCTCGGCATGCTCACGCTGTGAGCGTTCAGCTAAGAACTCATTAAGTATGGCTAAGGTGTCGGCAGGTAATGTTAACTCATCGTTGTTGTCCATGGCTATAATTTGCCAAAACTTTGTGCCATTAATTTAATTGTTAAATGCGGTTGGTCTGCCTGTTGCTGCAAGCCCCCACTTTTAAATGATATGTACACACTGACCGCAGTGCTGCCAGATAGTTAAATATCGATAAGCGTGCCAGTACTGCATACAATTATTTATCGGCAGTCATTCAATCGCAAGTTTGTGTCGACAGATTTATATTTTGTAATTTAATTTCGCTCTGTAAAAGAACGCTGCACGTTAGCTACATTTTTTCGGGTAAGTCTGCGTTATTTTGAAATTAAGTTTGCGTGTTAGTTCTAAATTATTTGTCAGCTTCCCCGTTCGCGCTTTTTCGTTTACTTACTTTCCTCAAACGTTGTTAGTATTAGTGTGTGGATGGAAGAGGGTTCCAAATTAATAAAAAGAAGTGCGCCCGCAATGGTTAATAACCTAATTTCCCTATGATGTGCATAAATTGCTGTACATATATAAGTGCATTTATTTATGTGAACAGAGGCACAAAATATGCAGGTCGTCGTCGCGTCGTCATTGCTTAACCGGCTCCTCGTACGCTGTTGCTACGTGTTGCCCCAAAAAAGCGGAAAGCGAGAGTCTGTTTTTCTTGATGCTTAAATGAAGTATAATGAAATAGGCGCTCTATGTGTCTATAGTTGTGTAATTAAATATTTATTTTGCATATACACATTTACGAGCATGCGTTTGTGTTTAGGGCGTACTTCAGGTCTAAAGAGTTCAACGATGTCAATCAGAATCAGATGTCATACACACAATAAATAAAAGCGCGCACCTTGTTCTCAATTGTGCAGCTGACGTGTTCCTCGTGGTCCCAAATGTGACGTCACTCTTTATTTGAACGCATATTGGCATATATCGATTTCACAATGTTCAGCTCAATTTAAACCACAAATAATTGATCAGTTCGATTCGATATTAAGTATCAATTATTGCTTGATAGTCGTGGTCAAATTCCAGCGCCCAACTTGACCCACTTTAATCGAAGGACCTGAAAATCAATATTTGTCTGCTGCCCTTCAATTTGCATATAAAATGATGGGCACCTAATGACCCACTGCTGTCCCTGCTATTTGACAAACGTTTTCAATCTATCACCTGTATGCACTATTATCTGCCAGTTTTGCCAGTGTCTGACGACCAATTCAAATTAGTATTTTAGAAAAGGTATTAAACTAAATTTCATTACCTTAAGTGAAATAAGTGCGTTTTCAGGAGTCACTCAATTTTATATATTTACTTTACTAAATTATGTATATTCAACTTCTCTCGTTATTTGTTTTTCTGTTGTTAAATGAATAACATAATGGGGGGAATTGTGGGGTTAGCTTGTAAATGCTGGAGTAATTAAAATTAATAATTTAAGAAATAATAGACATATTCGAGGAAGCTACAATTTTAGCATGTACATTTAATAGTAATTAAAAAAATACTTTTAAAAATAATACTACGCCATAGAGCTAAACACATTTTAGACAAACACATCTTTTCCCTTGCCCGCTCCTATTTTATTTGATCAATATCAACAAGTATTCAAGTTTGGCTTGAAAACAGCGATAATGACAACATTGAATTATTATTACAACACTTTTCCCGCGAGTTCAAGCTTCGTTTTCTGTTCATGTTACACTTTGCTTTGCACTCGCTCACCGGATTCGCACTCTATTCTCTCTCCGTCCCCCTCTATATCTGTCTCTTTTTCTCTATTGTTGTCTGCCACCTGTTCGACCAACACGTACTCTTACATCAATACATAAAGGTGTGTGTGTGTGTGTGTGCGCTTGTGTTTTGGCGGGTGTATGTCGTAACGACTTGCACATTGTGGTTACTACTTCGTCAGTGACAGACGAACCGTCTCGGAATCTTCTTCTCCTCAGTCCGTTTTTGTTATTCACTGGAAGTTTAGCTGTAAACTCGGATTTAACGGCGCTGCAATTGACGTATAAAATCTCTTAATTGCTTTTAGTGTATGTTCGGATTTCGTGAAAAGCTCATTTAATTGCTGTGCCTCGTTAACTTCTTTTCTAATTTCAACGAACATACAAGCTCAGCTCTAGTAATTAATAGTGAAAACTAGAAAACTATTTTTTAGTGCATGCAGCTCGTATGAAAGTTGAGATCGTTAGGTAAAGCTTTAGAGAAGCGATCGTGTGTTTATATAAACAATAAGTGACATTTAATTGTTTTGTTTGGTTTATTTGGCCTGTGCAAAACTCGACTATAATTGCAGTCAGCTTGTCCGCATTTACATCACATTTGCAAGCCAGAGACTCCAAAATTTACGCCTATTTGACAACTCTGAACACGCCTTCGACATTAAGTGTGTGTGTATGTTTGTGTGTGGATGTGTGTGAGCTTCCAACTTTCCATTCAACTTGTTTTTGTGTGTTTTTTACGACATATTTATAATGTCTACGTAAATTACAATTAACAGCGCGTGCCATTTTAAAACCCTATCACAGCCGTGTGTTAGTTTTCTAAATTTTACTTGCTTTAGTTTGTTGAACTTTAAATAGTATTAATTTTTTTTTTAAGTTAAGCAAAGCTATAGTAGTAAAAGTGCACAGAAACCCAATTATTAAGGTAGAAAATAACAAAGCAATTTAGAAATTGGCTAGCAGATATAACAGCTGATAGCGAAACTTGAAAAAAAAACTTTTACTAGGCGAGAAATTTCAAAAATTTTCTGTTGCTTTCGTAATTATTTTTGGTGATATGTTCTTTTTTTTTGTAAATTCCTGTACTCTTTTTGTTGTTGTTATATTGCGGCGAGGCGCTTTAAGTTTATCAGGGCAACGATTAGCGAGGGATTGATAAGCTTTTGTTTGTAATACCCACTGATAAGGTGCAAATGTCTAATGGTCTTCATATTTTTTTTTTTGATAACTGACTTGCAGGCTAAGAATATCAGCAGAAAACTGAAGGAACACTAAGACAACTGCAAGCATGAGTACGACAAATGAGCAGTCGAGCTTCGACAGCGCCCAGGGCGATGCACAGCCAAATGCCTCAAGCGGAACATCACAACAACAACAACAGCAGCAGCAGCAACAAGAACAACCGCAGCAGCAGCAACAGGAACAACCACAACAACAACAGACAACACAAAATGCACCGGCAAAGCTGCTGCAGCATTTCCAAACAAATCGCATCGACTCGGCGCTTTGGGCGCTACGCCTCCTCGTCATCTTCTTTACCATCAACTATGTGTTGCCCATATTAATGTAAGTATATATACATATATAATAATATACATCTTCTCATCTATGTTGGTGCTGATTGACTAAAAAAAAGTGTGCAAAATTTGCAGTTGTAAACAAACATTTTTAGTTAAAATAATTATTAATAAAACGGAAGCAGCATATTCTGTAATGCCACTTTGAAAGACACAGAAACACAAAATTTCTAGGACAGGCCTAAACCCCGAAGTAGACAATACTTGAATTTAATTACAGAGATCTGTACCTAAAGAGAGATGTGTGTATATAAAATCACTACTAAAACGGCAAAAGATTTCCAGCCAGCCACCAAATCTTTTTATATTCTGTTAGCTCTTAGTTCTCTTAAAAAAAGTCACACTTTATTTTTGAAAAATAGTTCAACAATTTGAACGTTTTCTGAATATTGCGAAGTGTTTACTTACTTAAAATGTTTGATATATAAACTGTTAAATATCATATCATCAGCTACCAACTACTGGCATATTTTACGCCCAATTATACATCAGTTGAGCTGTATTAATTGAGATACTAATCCCTTGCTTATCATAATTTCTTGCAGATCACAGCAGAGCGCCTTTAGCAAGGTGCTGCTGGCGAATGCGGCAATTTCGGCGCTGCGCTTACATCAGCGCGTGCCAGCGTTCTCGTTTAGTCGCGAATTTCTGGCGCGTCTGTTTGCCGAAGACTCCTGTCATTATATGATGTACTCGCTGATCTTCTTTAGCATTCGGCCAACGTTGCTGGTACTCATCCCAGTCGTGCTCTACTCCGTGCTGCATGCGTCCAGCTACTCGCTCAAGCTGTTGGATGTAAGTCCAGCTGAGTCACAGATCTTATCTTTCAGTTGCTAATTTATTTATTGATCTCTTTTAGCTGATTGGTCAGAACTCTTGGTGGGGCGCACGTTTCATCATTTCGATTGTGGAATTCCAGGCGGCCAACATACTGAAGGCCACCGCCTTCTGCGAGATCTTTATTATGCCCTACACAATTGTGATGACCTTTATGTGAGTAGTGTGCTATATATGTATATTTATATCCCTAGCTAATCCATTATCCTTTTTTTAATAACAGGGCCCACGCTGGTCTGATGACGCCCATCCTCTACTATCACTATCTAGTCATGAGGTACAGCTCGCGTCGTAATCCCTATCCGCGCAACGCATTTGCCGAGCTGGGCCTGGCCTTTGAGCTGCTGGCCGCTCGCTCCCCGCCCGCCTTTGCCAAGATCATTCGTGGTGGCATTGGATTTGTGAAGCGTATCGCTCCACAGCCGCAGCCAGCGCCAGCGCAGTAAACGAAATCAATCAGCACACACACAATTTACAGAAAGAAAAACAGTCAATGACAACCAGCAGCAACATCTTAAGCTAAATAAGTCTTTTTAAAACACAATCACACACAAACACACGCAAATCAGAGTTTTGGGGTCCACACATATTAATTGTTTACAAACAATTCGTGACGTACGCTTGTTTATCATAAAATTAATTGGTTTATGCTATAACTAAAAATGCACCTTTCTTTTATGTGTACTTTCTTCATTTGCCTCTTTTGATTTTGGGCATTTAGTTAAATTATTATTGTTTTACAAATATTCCATAGTTGTGTTCACTTTACAAAGCAAAATGTGCATCGATTTCAAATTTAACGCTCGTATTATTAACGTTAATGCAGACCATTAGTTTGTTATAAATATATATATATATATATATGTTTTTGTTGCTCCTTTTTTATTCATTTTAATTAAAAAATTGAAACCTTGTAAGCTTAATGAGAGAGGATTACAAATTGATGCGCCGCAAGTCGGCATCTTTGGGCAACTGATGATTTACATACATATTTATGCATAACATCTACAAATATATTTTTATTAAAGCGTAAGAAGCAAAATAAAAAGATCATGCATGTTAACATTTAATAAAACTATCCACGTGATGGAATGTAATTAATTTGAGTTTAGCTGTGTGCTCATTTAAACAGCAAGTAAGATTTAAATATTGACTAAGCTGAGATGAACTTTTGGATAGCCGGGATCTTCCAAGAATTATTAGTTTTCAGCTTAACTGTACAGGTAGATTTCCATCAGCATTTATTTATAAATATGGAGTTTATTGGGTCTCGCTCTCAGTTTGTCTCAACAAATGGACTTTAACGGAAGATTAAGTCAACCAGCTACTGATTTTGTTGCAGCAAATAAATAGCAAGTTCATCGTCAGTATACATTTTCAATTACTTATATCAAATATAGTTGTAATATATTCTTATAATAACACAACTATATATGTATATAAATGTTTGAAACTCCATTCGAAATGAATTTTGACAGTTCATTTATTGAAACTGATTGAACAGAATCAGCACAGCATCTTGTCTAAAATTATACTGCATACTTTTAGGCGGATCAAATATAGGATAAATAAAATATTTGGCACACAATTAAATACAAGGAAGTAAAATTGGCATACTTTTATTATGGTCTTGCTATTGTTGACCTTCAAGTTGCATTGAATTCATTTACATATATTTATGTTGACCGAAATTCAAGTAAAATGCAAATTTTACCTAGTATTTAATGAATGTAAAACGACAGATGTCTGCTATTGTCTGGCAAACTTTTACATCAACAATTTTAATACCTGTTTTTTTTGTTATTACAAAAGGAAAAATCATTGCAAAAGCTACAAATTGAATTAGTTTGCTGTTTAAAATGAATAAAAAACGGAATTGAAATCCATTTGTTGCTAATTTTATACAGCAGGTTTTTGTTCCATTTCTTGTTAAATTTCAACAGCAAACTGATTCAATTTGTAGCTTTTGAAATTCATTTTAAGCAAATGAAAAAAATAAAACAGGGTATAAAAGAAATTTAGATTTCAAATTGATTACATTTTTGGCAACACTGAGTCCTTACTCCTTATGCCAGTTTTTAAAACATTTTTAACGCATGTAAGTATACAAAAACAAACAATCATATTTATATATATGTAATATACATGAATTTTTGTTGATACTTATTATTGCATTAATTTTAATTGTTTGTCCTAAAAATTAACTTAATCTTTTTATCATCTTTTTATTAAGACCAAAATGGCAGTTCAGCTTTTTATATATATTCTTGAGCAGCAGCAATAGAGCTGTCTTTTCATCCGTCTTTTTACTGAAGGCAGTTCAGATCGCCTGATTGAACATCTATTTTATATGGCTATAATAAAAATGTCTTATATTTGCTAAATCGAGATAGGAGTAGATATAAATATTGGCCTTTCTGTTACAATATAACTACATAAAGGTGTAATATTCAGACATGAAACAGGTATCACAAGAATAATATTGGTTTATTGCCAAAATATTTATTTAGCTGTAAAAATATTTGCTTAAAAAATCAAATTCATCTATAAAAACACAAGATTTTATTAATGTTTTCCCAATTGGTTTATTGGTTTAAACATATGATTAAATATTATTTTTTATAATTGGCATATTTACCTGAGAAAATTCAGCAATTTATTAAAATAAATATGTACACTAAATATTTAAGTTTCTAGTGTGAATAACGCCAGCAAAAAATCAATGCAACATTTGCTTTCACTTTCTACACACACACACACACACACAGAACAAAAAAGGAAACTCCAATCTCATTGCATAGGCGTAGGCGTCGTGGGGGAGGAGGATGGGGGCGGTGTGGCCAATATATACGTAAATTAACCAATTTGTGATGAAGAAGAAGAGAAAGAGTCATTTCAACCACCAAGTGAGTGAGTAGTAAGCATATTTGGTAAGTAGACAAAGTGGGGGTCTCCACTAGCAAGAGTTTCAAACAAATTTTGCTTCCGAGTTTTTGCCCCGTTACTCCGCCCCGCCTCCACCCCGTCCGCCCACGGGCAGCAAGTTCAATGAACTCTTCTGCGTTGAACGGCAAAAAGAAACAGAACTTTTCTTTCGATTGCCAGTTGAGGGGGGTTGTGTGGGTGGAATCGAGACGATTGTGGCACGAGACTCACTTTCGTTTTTGGTGAGTGGGGAAAAAGTGTTGGCAGCTCTGCCTGCTTGCTGGCTGTTGTTCTTCTTCTTCTTCTTGGGCACAAGGGGAGCACTCGTCCATTCAACAGTGAGACAGGCAATGCTTTCAGCGCCCCTCAGCTCCCGCTTCAGCTCCTGCTCCTGCTCCCCATTTATATAAGTATGTATGCGTGTGTGTGTGTGTGTGTGTGTAAGAGTCGCTGGCGCTGACGCTTTCATGGGGTTCTTGAACTTTCCCTTCGCCCAGATTTGGGACGTTTGTTTTCTTTTGGTCTTTTCGGAGCACCACATTCACACACACACACACACACACACACACACACACACATGCTTTATTGACACCCAAGAATTTTTGGTTAAAGATTATATTGCGTTTAAATTTTTGATCGCTTTTCGTGCTGCATTTAAAATTTACGTGTTTCGTGCGCTTTTCCTTTGTGTTTTTTTTCCAATTATTTTTTTTTCCTGCTTGATTTGTTGTTTCCGTTTCCGATATTATTTATTTTTTACATTGTTAAAAAAAGCTAACACTTTTTTTTAAGGCACTTGCTACTTTATTTAGCATCTCCATAAATGTATTTGTTCAACTTATTTTAAATATATTTTTCGCAGACTTTATTTTTATATACTTTGATATATTTCGATATTAAGTACATTTAATTATTCAAATACTGTGTAATTAAATTATAAAATTTGATATCGTTAGGACTTGTTGGGTCTTTTGACATTTTTATTTTGACAAAAAAAAAATAGTTTCTTTTTACAAAACCTCTAAAAAAATATATATATGCCTCACAAAAGATTTATGTTTACATTTTAAGAGACAGCTAATTTATAAAAGTTTGTCATTCTAAACAATTCTGCTCCTATTACTGAGACAAAAAAACAAACAAACAGAAAACCAATTAATAAATAAAACATTTTGTGTTATAAAGATAGAACTGCTCTAGAAAAGCTTTCATTAGAAATTGTAGATATTAAATCAAATTACGAAAGCTGTTGAAGCTTACTTGAATGTAAAATTACACTTGTAAAAAGAAGCTTGTAGAAAAGTCATCAAGTTATTATTATTAAATGTATTGTGTTTTGTTGATTTCTTGGCAAGCACGAACTATTTAATTAACTAATCTAATATTCTTCGCACCATGAAGTCAATTCTAATGGGACTACACAAAATCACACATAAAATATTTACATGGAATAATGAATAAAGTCATACTGAGTAATCCCAGATGTGGGTCAAACTAAGCCAAGTAAACACAAATCAAATTGTACATGAAACATTGTGGGTTGCGAGGGGGATGGGAGGGGGGAGTTGGACATAGGAGGTTGGTTCGTTGGGGGGCGGGGGCTGGGGAAGGCTCTATCAAATAGCAACCACCATAATATGATAGCTTACCAATCCACAACTTGGGACACGCATAAAAGCGACTGCGAAGATTATGCATTATAACAACCCTCGGGCTCCACACCAACACAACGTGACATCATATGAAACCCACCCACACAACTAGAAAACAGTTGCAGTTGTTAAAAAAAGAAAAAAACTAGATAAAAAAAATTAAATTAGATACAGAAAGTAAAAGCAACACCAAAAGCCCCATATATTATTTTTTGGGGTTGTCCGCTCGAAGCTCACCGCTCACCGCTCAACGCTGGCAGCTCGCAGCTCGCAGCTCAGAAGCGAAAGGTCTTTGAACTCTGCAACGGAAAATGGGTCATACAACAATTTTGGTGTTTTTCCAAATTTCCCTGATGGTGGTGGTGGGTGTTGCGCTCAACGTTCAACGTTCAATGTTCAACATTCTGTGTTCTGCGCTTCCTCGTCTTCTCCCCGCCGTAAGTCAAAATCAATTTCAATTGCATTGCGTAGTCGCTTGGAGTTTGCGCATTTCAAACAGCTGATTCCACTGAATTATGCGTAGGGAAATTGTTGAGGGAATTTCTTGTCAATTTGAGTGAGTTTCATGCGCAAGTTTGAATGGAGACTGGCAGTTTTGAGTTGAGATTAGCTGGTTGAGTACAATTTGAGGTAGCTAAAAAAAGAATTCAGTTTTGGGTAAGCTTTTCAATGTTGCGTAAAAGATTTGATATTATTTTATAAATATAGAAATAAATCATTCTTGAGAAGATAGTTATCTTCTAACAAATTCAAATCGGGTTTACCTTTATAATATTTGATAAATCTTTAAAAGCATTACCATTTTTAAAAAGTTAATTTTATTTTTTTTTCGTTTTCGTTTCTGTTTTTTTTTTTACTTACATAATTTAAATTCTAGAAATTCAGTTTATAATTTCTGGAAACTTAATTGAAGCTTATCAATAAACAGTTTTTAGTTAAGAACTCTACATAAAATAAACAAATTAAACAATAATTGGTTTTGAATTGGTTTTCCCTGGTTCCTTCAACTCATATGTAAAATATAAATAAAATACATTTAGCTACATTAAAACCTATTTTTTATATTTTTCCCATTACCAAATGCTGTATTCGTGTTGCGCTTCAAATTACATAAAATGACTCAATAAACAAACACCCAACAAATTCAAATTACACCAAATTACCCAATACATAAACAGTCAACAACAAACAAACAAGCAGCAACAACAAAACTACCCATTAAAAGTACTCAACTCATAAATGCCCTGCGCTCAAAACGTTTCAAATTTCCCAGCGCTAACCCACTCACGGAATTGCCCTGCATGACTTGCACTCAAACGACTCGCGCCGCACTCAAATGTGATAAAATGCTTAACGTAAATTTCCCACCCAATTGGATTCATGACATAACCGGCTGGAAATTGTTTGCTTGTGCGTGAGAGAGTGCGTGCGTACGTGCCTATGTATGTATGTGTGTGTGTGTGTATTTTGTTCTCCGTGTTGCTTGTTGTTCGTTTTCGTCTGCTTGCTTGTTGTAGTATACAAGTGCAGTTGGTCTGTGTGGGCCAGTGACCTCAAGTAACGGTATCCATAGTATTAGATAAGTGTTTGTGTGTGTGTGTGTGTTTTTTTCTCCGTTGCTTTTATATTATGCTCTTTGTACTTTTCGGCCCGCAGCGATGCTTTTATTTCTTTCTATTTCGGACAAGGGGGGCGTAGTTCAAAAATTGTTTTGTAGGGGTGGGGGGAGCTGCGACGATCATTCGGAAGCTTTCTGTGGTGGCTCCTTGTGGGTGGGTGGATTGCACTTGAGTGTTGTTGTGATCGAATAAAGTATTCACCTCGATATCATTGCACAAGTGGAAATTTATTGCAGATCAACTCGAGTTTTTCGTAAGGCTTTTGTGCAATTGAAATTGTTGTTTAGAGGAGTTTTCTTTTTGGGAAATTCTAAGTAATTTATTTTGTAGTGTTTATAATAAAGTTAAGTTTTAGATGGCGTCTATTCGAACTGTTGAAATGATGAAAATGAGCTTAAGAGCTAGAAAACAGCAGAAGGTCGAAGCTTCAGGAAAAGCGTTTCTTAATTTACATCATGCTATTTAACATTATAAACTATTTTAATTGCTCAGATCTAAGTGAAAAAAAATACTCTTGAAAAGAGCTCGAAATTCAAGTGCAAAAAAACAAATTAAATAAATAACAACTAAACATTAAAAACGAAATTATTTTTACCCTTTCGACTTCCATGGACCCAGGCCCCATTATCGTCTCAGCTGTCGTAAGCCCATTAAATTCTGCCCTACAGAAAACAATGCCAGCAAAAGAAAAGCCCACAATCCGCAAACCCAACCCCAACCACCCGCCGTCTAAATAAAAGCAAACAAACCAAAATGTTTGCCAGTATGACAATAAAATATGTCCTAACTAAAAAGGACTGCCACGCATAGGTCTACGTAGAAGGAGAGGACTTTTCCTTCCCGCCCCCCACCGAACCCCAACTAAAGAAATGATGCGCATGTCAATCGGTGCTGGAGGAAGAGAGTAAACCACCCTTGGTGGAGGGAAATCAGCCACCCCCGGTTAGAGTTAAGGAAATTTTTGTGTCAAGAAAATGAAAAGAAAAGTGCAAGGTCATTGAACTTGAGCGAAAAGCGAAAGCTAAGCCGGAAAACTCAAGCCAAGGCAAGAAGCTGAAACCAAAGTCCAACCTAAAATGAAAAAGAAAATCCAAACCAACCCCAAAGCGAAGGAAATTTCTCGGTCAGCGTTTTGGGAAAACATATGTATAATGCAGCAACTCTAGAGGGTGGCTTCCACACCTTGCCCGGCGGTGATGGGTGGTGGTGTGTAGCAGCCTGGATGGGTGGCAAATTGACACACATCTGAACATGAAAACAGATAAAATGCAGGAAATGAGAGCATTAAACGCACACCGTCAGCCAAATAGAACGGAGTACAACGTATTTCTTGGGCCTATTTACGGCGTACTCCTTGTCTCCTTGTCTTTGTGGCGCCCGGCTATCTAAATCGTAAAATTTGTAATTTATGCCACTACCAGTTGGCGGTTATGTGCTTAGGCCAAAAACTTTTCAAACATCTTGCCCATTTGTAATCAACTTAATGTGCCTTTAATTGCGCCGGGGAGGAAGGTGCTCCACTGAAGGGTTGAGTGAGGTATCTTAAGACTAAATTTAGGGAAGTCTAATGGGTACTAGGCTGTCAATAGTGTCCTTAATCTGCTTAGCATTACTTTTGCTTGGTGCCCTGCAAACTTAATAAACATTTAAAAGTATGTAAGCCGATTGAAATCCGTTAACGCATTGTCAAGCTACAAGGAGACCCTAACAAAATCAGAATCGCATAATTTACAACCATATTTAAGAGGGGTTGCTTTTATACCCTGCACCTATTAAGAACTGGGTATATTGAAGAAGTCAAACAGCAGTAGGACTCCATAAATTCTATATTCTAAATTAAAAATAAAGCACATTTATATTCTTCATCAATTCTTCAACAGAGGATCCCCGATCTCAAACCAGAAAACTATAAAAAGAAACTGTGGATTATACTTATTATATCAAGGTGATCGCTGCTTATATTTTATCATATTAATAAGAAAAATAATAGAAAACCATAATAAATAATAATAAACAAATTATTAGATTGATTTTTACTCTATTAAATTATACAAGTTTAAAAAACCATCATTAATAATAAATAGATAATAAAATGTTATTCATATTTAATAAAAATATTATAAAATTGCATTAAAAAATAATATTTAACCGATATGTACATTTAACTATTACATTTTCCACATTAAAAACGAGAAGTTAATAGTAATAAAATAATTTAATAAGTTTATAACAGTAATTAAATGTTTTGACTTTATTTATTGAAAGATTATAATTCAATAGTCGGCTTCCCCTTCACATTTATATTCATCTATTTAGTATTGCCCTAGTCTGTTGTAGACTATAGCTTAATGGAAGTTATACAACAACTTTTCTAATCTGTTTTTATGCACACTCGCTGGCACAGCGATAACAGAGATTAATAAAAACTAATAATATAACATATTGCGCGAAGTGAGCTAATCATTGAAAAGATCTTATTTATAGATTCTGCAATTACACGTATTGATTATATGCGCTTCATTTGCTTCCTTCCATCAATTTCGCTCTCTCTCTCTCTCTCCATCTCGCTCTCTCTCTCCCTCTCTCGTGCGCTTTGAGCTGTTTCAGAACATTTGCAACGAAAAACGGAGAAAGAAGGAAGGCATAAAAGACGAAAAAAAAATGGTGCCAGGCCCTCAGGGCCAAGTGCGGACCCAAGTGTCACCAGCCATAAAGTATGCCATGGAATTGCCTTTGGGGGCTTATTTATTGGCAACGTAATTTAAATGTATATATGTATGTGTATATACTGCATGCATTTACACATGTCTGTATATTTATGTGCGTTAAAGTCATTTTTCTTGATTTTTATTTGCATCTGGCAAATAAATTCCAGTTACTGATGCACAGCATTATGTACAGCTGAAGTGACTGAAGTGCCCAATAAATAGAAAAGAAACTCCAAATAATGGGGAAATCCTTCTGTGTAATTTATTACAAATATCTTAGAAAAATAAAGCGTTTCTTTAGTTCTTTTCAAGTACTTTCTCTGCTTCTGCTTCCAAATCGATTTCCAATCTAACATCGACCTTTAGCTAACACTTATCATGGATTTCAGCCCCAATACTTAACAAGTTAACTCTTACTATTTATGTGTACATGTTGTACGTTTAATAAATATTTATTCATTCACCTGCTTGGCTTTATCTAGAGAGTCTATAGGTCGTCAGATTGACGCACTTATTCTTTTTATATTTCCTTACCCATGTCTGATATTTTTTACCTTGATTCTTGTTATACAATTTGAGTCACCCAACGAGGATCACTAATCGATTATTGAGCTAGTAACTCTTTTATCACTAGTAATAATGACATATCACTAACGATTTAAGCAGCCATTACAAAAAAAAATCAATCAATAATAAATCTACTTTCAACTTAAACTAAGAACAAATATTCAAATTGATCACTGATTGAAATGATGTTTAATGATTGATAATGATATATTCAACAAAAGAGATGACGTAAGAGTTTATTTATTAATTTTTTTATTTTATGTTTAAACTAATTATACTTAACTAATTATATTTAACATATAAGGTATGGTGATCATTAACGAAAGAAAACTCACCTCGATCTGCTTAGACATATTGATAAACATTGATTGTTGATAGGTAAAAGTTATTGTAATTCTCTTTCTCTTTAAACTAGTTTTTACTTGTAGATCGATTCATTTAGATCGAGATGTAGATCGAGAAACTTACATTTTATAATAATAATACCAGATGTACAACTCTAACAAAGAATTGATTAAAATGTAGTAAAACTGTTCCTTTTTGCACAAAAATTTCAACATTGTATAGGTAATATATCGCTAGCTACCCATAAATTATTCTTAGTATATCAATAAACTTTTCATTTATTGCTAGATATATATATATATAATAATAATAGTGTATGTGAAAGAAAATGACATCAGTTCGTTCAGTTCAATTTCGATAAATTGTTCATCATATATAGTAGTTGTAGAAATGTGGAGAACCTTGTAAAATTGCTTGTCTATGGACCGTCCCAGCCATAATTCAAAAGCAATCCCCGCCTTTATGCGATAAATAATACTTTTCTAATGAAAATCTCGAATAGTGCATTTTGTTCGAAAACACGTTCCGGCCATTAGCATAAAGCGTACAACGGCACCGGAACCGCTCACAGCGCCAATAAAATCGGGCAAAATATTATGTATACACATATACGACGATATATATACGAAACAACAAAAATACATAGTACGAGTGCTGTTCTAAAAATTGCAATTTTACATCTTAAGTTTGACGTACGCTGCCCACGGCACGTGTAAAAACGATCGGGTATGAAAGAGACAGAGAGAGAGAGAGAGAGTAGAGAGAGAGAGAGACACACACACCGAGTTAGACAATTTACCAAGTCAATGTACGACATATTGAATCGGCTACTTCTGAAGGTCGCCACAAGTCAAGTTACTTCAATATACACAACAAAAAAACTTGAACCGATTTTTTAATTTACTTACTAAAATAAGATTAAGACTATAAACTATATTGTATATATTTATTTAATGTGAACTAAATAAAAATGGAATGGAAAGTAATGTAAAAAGGCTATAATAAGACTGGGATCTAAGATGTACTATGATCCAACATATATTGCTAAATTGGAAAACCCCAACCCCAGGAAAAACATAATCAGTTCAAAATGCAATCCTAAGGCAAAATTCCTAAATTTAAAAAAACTTTAGCTTTTATTTGAGTCTTGTGTTAGAATAATAAGAACTTTACAAAATTATTTTAATTTTAATTTTAAATTATCGAAATATAAATACTACAAACATTTATAACTTCTCCAAGTAAGTTAAATATTTATGCACTATATTATTGAATTACAAATATGAAAACAACCTTAAAAAGTGTTTTATTTTAAGAAATTAATTTTTAGTGTTAATGGTCCTTTGTTAAAGTAGCTGGTATCTGTCGAAAATATTATGAATTTTAAATTATACAAAATCAAAGTGTTTACATTAAATAATATTAATTTTGGCTGCTTATATACTAGTTTGTTAAAGTTCCAGGGCCTGTCTTAAATATAATACAAACTATAGCTTGACAAATCTTTAATTAAAATTACTCAAAGTTTATGCTTTTGTTTAAGTGTAAATATAGATCCATCCCATATTATAGATTCTTAAAGTGCCTACTTAGTTGCCCAGTGTCGTTCAACAGTTTTTGCCAACATTGTGTGAGGTTCGCAAATAATTGCATTATGTGGAACCACTCCGGATGGATGTATTTACGTAAGCGAAGGGCCTGAAATATTGCAAATTGAAAATTGCAATCTATACTGATAGCAATCAAACGTGTCGTCGTCTAGACCTGTTGCATAATCGACGATTCGACGAATTAAGATAGAAATGCGTTGTACCTCAATATTCATTATTGATTCGAGTGTCCCAAACTATAAAACTGGTTTGAATTGAGGATATATTTTGATGTCTAGAAGTTCAATTAGCATATATTGCAGAGACATACCTATGTAGCCTTATGCATGAGTACTATTAATATATAGTATAATATAATTTTGTTGGTTAAATTTAAATTGAAATAGTTTGCATATTTTACATTAGTTATATTAGTTCTCTTATCTCAAGTACTGTGGCAACAACTTAATAATAGTTTGGGCTTTACACTCCCGGAAATTGACTCTTAAGCCCAACGACAGGGCAATAACTCACAAATAATATCAGTATTTAGACGCATACACTCCGAGACATATGAATAGGAATGGATTTATCTAAAAAAATTAACAAGTAAATAATAAATTACTTTAAAAAATAATCAGTATATAATAATGATAAGTATTCGTTTTCTAATTTTTCGGTTAAAACTCATATTTGGTTAGATTGGTGAATAATCTAATAGTGCTGCTTGTGAAGTAAATTAACAGATACGGCTTAATAAATTAATAAGTGAAATTGCTGTTATTTTCCATGTATGAGAAAGATTAAAATATTTTTGATTTTTGTATGTTTTGTTTACCTTATTTTATCAATAGCATTTAATATTTAACATACAATAAAACATACTGTGCAACAAAAAAGTGCAAGCAAAAAAGAATTTTGATAAAAAGTTGATTTAGCAATAACATGAAAAAACTAAGCATTTTCATACATATTAATATTGCACTGTCACTATTCTGTTGTCTCGGACTGTGCATGCATAAATTTCAAGCTTAATCCCCATCACTTTAGATTAAACATATAAGAAATATACTCATTTATTTTGTAGTAGTTGTTGGGCCGCCACAACGGAAGCTCAAGTTTATGGTCAAATACAAACAATGGTGTGCAATTTTTCTTATCATTTCTTTATTAGATATGAACAAACATACCAAAATACATACCTACTTGCATACGTGCAAAATACAATGTATACATTTGCAGTTAGGCAAACAATCTATCCTTTGTGAATTGCAATAGAATCGACAAAAATGGGCGATGATTTAAGAGGCCGGCAATGTAGGCAAGGCGATAAATTAAAAATAACTGTAAACATCGAAAGTAGCCGAAAATAAAACGCAAAATTAATGCAAGTTACTTGAGAATAAAATAAAAAAAAAAATCACACACACACAAGAGCAGGCCACGCGCAACTGTAAAGTAAATAAAAAATTCAAGCAACATCAACAACTACAAGCTGGGGCATTCAGTCGGGGGCTATAATAAGCCATTTCACATGCATTCACACACACTAAAATGAATGTATTTGCTTGTGTGTGTAGCTGTCATAGTGCTAGAGCGAGCGAAAGACAGAGAGCGCTAGTGACATGTGCATGCGATAAAATGCAACGTGTATTGCCCGCCTTGGAGGCAATGCCAATATTTTCCACACAGACCACATACAAATGCAAGAGGATGTGCACGGGTTTTCAACGCACGTGCCGGCGGTCAATGAACTGCACGAAGCCACAAGGAGAAAAAAGCGATGCAGCAATAGCGGCGAGGGAGGAAGCAACGAATGCAACACCATAGCGTTCGCGAACCCTATCTCTCTCTCTCTCCCTCTCGCTCTCTCTCAGTGTGTGGAAGAGTCTGTTTGCGAGTGTGTGATTCTGTGAGAGAGGGAGAGAGTATCTATAACTTTTTGTCGCTGCCGCGTGTAATGCAGTTATTATTGACGCAGTCTGGCCGTCACACTCCCTCTGCTGTTTGCCATTGTGCTCGCAGTTTTTGTTTGTTGTGCTATCTGCTGCTGGCTAATTGATATACAGCTCATTTACATCTCGCTGCTCAATAATGAAAACAAGTTCGACTTACAAAGTTACAATGCAATGGGCATTATTCATAAATTCCGCAAATTTATGCAAATTTATTTTACAGCTGGCGACATTAGCTCAACGATTTTTTAAATTACATATTGCCCTTTAATTGTTAACAACAACAAAAAAACATCAAGTAAGAACAGCTGACTGCTTGCCCGCCGCACTTTGCATACACTTGTAAATTGAAATTTCCTTATTCATTCTAATTTGCCAAATTATTGAATGGAAAAACTTTTCGTATATGAACTTATTGTTCGGCAAATGCTTCATTTTATATCAAGCTTTACAAAAGAGACACTATTTTTCTTAGAAAGTGACAAAAGTGACACTCTTCTCGACAAAATTAAAATACCCTCTGCAGAGTATAATATAAAAAAACAGCTGCTGCTGCTAAAACCACAATAACTATAAAACTAAAATGCAAAGCTGTTTAGTTATTTTACGATATTCCCTTGGTTATTAACTACGACAGATGTGCATAAATACTTGTAAATGTACTATATAAATATATATTTATAATTTCGACCAAATAGCAGTCGATAGTATTTATTATTATACACATTTGTTTGTCATTTACTATTCTATCATCTGCTTAATAAGCATGTAATTTTGCTTACATGTATATTTATCAATATCTATATCTTTTTGCCTATAATACACCCATATATAGATATGTATCTGTCCACCCCTCCATCCAAAGTAAGCGTATGCAACATGTAACTTAAATTACAATGGAAGTAACAAAGTCTATGACTGGCACTGACATTGATTACGACTATAGTAAAAACATATACATATAGTGTCTATATATACAATAAGTACAGACACATACCCAGGCGGTAAGCAAATGTTTTCTTTTTTTTCAATGCGGCTCTTCACAATTATTTGTTTAAGTATTTGTTGATCCCTCCAATCTCTCTACCTTCCCCGATGCTATGAATGAGCACGTTTTGATAAACAAATATATTACAATAACAATAATAGCGATTACATCAGCTGAAAGCTTTAGATTAATCCTACTCCCATATTCTAATCAAAGTTCCACGCTGCGTATACGTAATAGACACATATTTCAAGAACTTGTGTATTATTATCTCAGGAAATTAAGCGACGTAGTTTTCTATTTCCATTTATTATCTAATGTCAACATTGTTGATCAGTGGTTAAATATTTTTGTTTTTTTCCCCCGTGAATATAGCAGTATAAACTATTTTTAGATTATGTTCATTGGGTTTGCACTTAAATTAAATATTTGTTTTATTTTTAGGTATTAAATTAAAAAATAAATTAAATTTTTATCTATTTTTATTTTATTTACTTTTGAAATATAATTATATATTTATTGTATGTATTTTTTATTTTTCCACTTCCTTGTTGAATTTATGGAACCCTGTTTTGAATGCTGCTTTGTGAGAACGCAATTAAGGTTGTGCAATTCCACGAGTTATTTATGTTTATTTTTGTTGCACGTGGTAATTGGCGCATTATATATGCAATGACATAATAATGGCTAACAGCCCTGGCGACAGATAAGATTAAAAGTCTAGCCAAAAAATGTGTATTCCACAATATACATCGGAGAACTAATGGCAAAATAAAATAGTGACAATCATAATTATTATCAATAATTATTGATTTTTGATTTATATAATTTATATAATACTTTCGTGCAAAAATGTGCAACAGGCAGAAGAAAGTCGATTGATTCATAACGATTATTGACAGCAATAAAAGACACAATTTTAAAATAATTATCTATCAATTTAAATATAATATACTTTTGTTAACCAAGAATAATAATAATCATATTGAATAAACTACTTTGAGCAAAATCATTTTCTGTATACATGAGAAGAGAGCAGCATGATAATCGAAGAACTTTTGCAATACTTTAAATAACTGCTTACATTTTAGTGTGCAAAGCTATTAACGAGATAAATTCGGCAATTAATGTGGGACCTGTGTTCAGGATATATCTTTGTCGAGCTCTCTCGACTGGAGTATTCTTATTTCGGTATTATAAGTATCGAAATGATTAGCACACGTAACTGTTGCACCTAATTGACGCGCAGGAGTCGACCCAACGTCAATGCCTAATGATTCATGATGATGCAATTAGTAGTGACACTCACCATTAACAACTGTTTTTTTTGTTCTTTCCTCTTTTTCTCGGAACTGCTGCAATATCATTAATGTTATGTGAATTCCACGAAGTATCAAGGTTGTTGCCATGCCACCCATAAAATAAATATAGGCTTCATTATCTTAATTAATTTAGTTCTGTAAATCTATTTTAAATAAGAAATATGTTAAAATGAATAAAATGAAAGCATGAAACTAACAATAAATGTAAATGTAAGAAAGTATACATTTTTATATGATACAAAATATAATCATTTTCAGAACTCACAAGAATCGGATGTAATGCAATTAAAATGCACTCATTTAGATTGTATAATTCATCTTAATAATGAAATATTCTTAAATAAGAAAAAAGTATCAGGCATTTAAACATAATATTAGTTTAAAATTCATGTTAAAATGCTGTTCAAATAAATTGTATATAAGTATTTGCCAATGCAATAAACTTTTCCAAACTGAACCGATTTAATGAATTTTAGCTTGCAAATTAGCTTCTGCTGCAAGTAATGTAAAAATATTTTCATGATTTGTCGAAAAATAAAAAAAAATATTAAAACCAGTTGAAAACTGTTTTTATTTTTTTATAGACAACTAAAGCTGTATAGTTTTTTGCTGGACTTTGGCCATTCTTTGGCAAATGATTCAACCTGCTGGCAAGCGCCCAGACACAGACTCACACAGCTGCAACAATACACATATACACACACATATATATATATATATATGCATGTGTGCAGAAAGAGCGAGAGAGACGTGCAACAGACTCTTGTGTATCCGTTGGCTGCAAGTCCTCTGCATGTGCAGCACATTTTGAAAACTGTGGCACTGCCTCCGATGTCAGCTGTCGAAAACCGTTGCACGGCCGCCACACGAGCAAATTTAACTGCTGCTGCTGCGGCTGCTGCTGCTGCTTGCTGCTGCCGTTGCCCCTGTGCATGCGACAACGTTGCAGACATTTTGGGTTTGGGTTTTATTTGGTTTTTGTTGCTGTTTTTCTTCTGCTTCTTCGGTGTTGTTTTTTTTGTTCTTTTTTTTGGCTCGCTGCTGTTTCTGTTGGTGTTGGTCGTTGCCAAAAAGGGATGAAGCTTGAATTTATTGCACCGTTCGGTTCACAAAACCAAACACCCCCCCGCAGCAGCGACAGCTGCGTCGACTGCAGCGCAGGCAGAGGAAATGCTTGACGTCAGCTGCAGCGCTGCTTTTACGTACTCGGCCTCTGCTGCTGCAGCTGCTTCCTCTGCTGCTGCTGCTTCTTCTTCTTGTTCGGTTGCTTTCTTCTGCAGTTTATTGCAATTTCAGAAATTTTCAACGAATTTTTTGGAGAACTTCTTATTTATGCACAATAATTCCAATTTTTGGCCGCTGCTGACTATAAATGCTGCCCGACAAAAGAAATCTGTGGGGTCAATACTCTCCCCAAAATAATAATAATAATGCCGACCAAATAATGACTGCACTTTAGTAGGAGACAAACAGACGCACCGATTGTCACACGTTGAGGCAAGCGAGGCGGAGTGGTGGCGAGGGAAAGGGGCAGAGATGTGGAGACAGACAACAGCAGGCTATAAAGTTTTGGGGCATTGACTTGCCAAAGATATTGTCGAAATTTAACATTTCGTATTCCAGAGTATTCCATATGGGGCGAAAAACAGGAATTGGGAGAAAACATTGATCTAACTTTTCTAACTAGAAAAATAAATCATATTTTCCCACTTCATTTGCAAAAAGATGTGTTTTATTATTATTTCTATAACAGTATATTTTAACAATTTTGAAACTTTTAGAAACGAAAAATATCCATTCTTTGTACCCTCCTCCTAATTGTACATATTGTTTAGCATCTAAAATAAATATTGATTTTGAAAAAATGTATTATTATTATTATTGCCTCTGTTGAACAATTTCGTTGTTAAGCGCAGTGTGGCAACTCTATGCGATTCCTGAACTTTTTACATACATATCTGCAAAAACTCAAAAAAATATTTATGTAATCCATAAGAGCCTGTTATAATGGATATTTTAATTGTTAAATTTGCTTTATTCTGTGCAATTAATAATAAGTTTTTAGTGGGATTGATTAAAGTTGTTAATAATAATGTCAACAATAGACAGTCTAGACAATAAATAAAGTAAGAAATAATTTAAAAAAATAAACGATATATTGAATTAAATTAAAATAAAATTAAAAATTTAAAAAAAGTAATAATTATTCATAAGATACTACTTCAATTTGTGAGAATAATATTACACATTGCTTTTAATAATCAAAGCTTTTAATCGCCGTCAGATATCAATTTCATTGCCTATGATTGACATACTGCGACTTGCAGTCTGTATCATGTGATCTTTAATCTTTAGATATCTGGATGCTGATAACATGTTCCCTATAATGCTAACCAATCACAAATTGAGATTGTACACATACACACATACACATATATTTATATATGTATATTCATGTATAAACAATTAAATACGTCACCAAAATAAAGTGCGAAAACAGAAATGCGACAAAACAACTGATCAAATACAAGAAAGAACAATAATAACAACAACTGTGATAAGAACCAAAACATAGACAAAAACATCAACAACAACAACAGCAACAACAATAATAATAAGAATGCAAATTGAACGGCCAACACCGCCAAACAAATTATATTCGTGTGCGTAATAAAATTTTTATTGAGTAAGTTGAGCGCGTTTGTAGCTGCTGCCGCTGCTGCTGTCGCTGTTAACGTCGCCGCCAACGCAGCAAAGCCGAAACAATTGCCGAAAATAACAAAAACATATTCATTGCGGTCGCAAAAAAAAAAAAAAAATTTGCCTCAACTTTTACGTTGCTTTGTGTGTATGTATGCGTTAGGCGCAGCAGCAGCAGCAGCTGCTGCCGTCTCAAATGCCGGCTCACATAAGACACTTACATAGATACATACATGCATACATACAGATACACACACACACACGTACATATAGATATTGAAGCTTGCACACGCAGCGCTTTCATTCTTCAGTTTTCGCCGCCGCCGCAGCTGCTGCTATTCAATACTGCGACGCGAGCTGCGCAGCAACTGCTACGCCGCTGCTCAGTTCTCAGCGCTGCCAGCATATTGTTCTCGGCAAAAATTTTATGAACGCTGGCCGCCATTTCGTATTTCTCAGCGAGCTGGCGACGCGTCAACACACGGCAAACGGCAGCGTTTCTGTTTCTGTTCTTGAAAGAACTTTCAATAGTATTAGAAAGCTTTTAACCGTGCAAAAAGAAAAAACAACATCAACAAACTTAAGCAAAAGCTGCTGTTGACAATTCTAAAACGAAAAAAGAAAATTAGAAACGTTATTTGATCTCCTTTGCCTTAAAAAATCAACGCTTAAGCTTAAAATAAAATGCAACTAGCAAATGTGTTTTAACTGTTTAAACTATACAAAAGTGCAATTTTTAAATTAATTTGTGTTTTCGCTTAACTGTTATAAAAGACTGATAAAAATATAATATACATAAATTTAAAAATATATGAAAAATGAAATCAATTTTAAAATGCCAAGAATGTATCGCTAAAATATAACCTAGAAAAAAAGCTATAAAATAATGCGATAGGCAAAAAGTAGAAAGAAAAAACATATATCTGAAATACAAAGGTACATGTGTATATATATATATCTGTATATAGTATATAACCTAGGTCAATATTGTTTATAGTGGCGTGTGAATGTGAGCAACAACAAAGCGTTAATAGCAGCAGCAGAAGCAGCAGCAACAAATACAACAACAGCAATCATCGTAGTGCTGCGCAGCTACGCACACACAGCCATAATCAAAAGCAGCAAAGATAATAAATAACACACACACACAAATACATACGTTTGATACACAAATTCGCAGCAACAACAACAAACGAGCTCAAATTAAACTTGAATAAAGCTCTGCCGGCATTAGAGACGTCAGCAGCAACAGAACGAACGTCGCAGCGTCACACACCCACACACACACAAACGCAGACACCATATACGCAAACTCGGCTCGCAATTATAAAACACACAAGTCGTATGCTGCTCGCTTGCTTTCGTCTCGGTCTTCGCCTTCGTCTCCATCTCAATCTGTCTCTCGCTCACACACACAGAACAGTCAGTGAATTCTTACACAATTTTCAATATCAGAGCGAGTCGATCGCCAAGTTTGGTTAGTCGATCGTCGACGCTGACGCTGACGCTTCGCGCATATTGGTTCTGATTCTAACGGCCACTTGAATCGCATTTGGTAATTAGCCAAGCGAGCGAGCAAACGAGCGACAAGTGCAGAGACTCTCGGAGAGACGGCGACATTACCGCCCGATTACCGTCGACGTTTTTTTTTATTCTCGAATGCCTCGGCGCGCTTCGACTGCGCAACAGTGAAAAAGTTCTTCAAAACACTTGCCACTTGTCGGTTCGCGTGACAACAAGTGTTTTTCACAATAAATAAAAAATATAAATAAAAATAACAGTTCCATCTGACAAACCATATACACAGTTATTAGACAAATAAAATCTCAAAACCATAACATTTGGATTTGCATTTTGGAATTATTAAGGAAGCCCTAAGGAATATTTCAACACTTATTGTTTTGGATTTTCGTAATTTTATGGTGAGTTTTGAAATACATAAATACATAGTATATAATGACAAATTATTTTTAGCAATTCAAGAAGAATATTAAATTTTGATTAGTTGTTATCTTTAATCGCTCAATTTGTCAATGATTCAACGTAAATTATAAAAACTTGATTTTCAAACCGAAATATCATTGAATTAAATTATGAGAAAAAAAAATATATAATATACAATTTAATTATTTTAATTTTGATTTTAATTTTTTTTTAATATTTTTAATCTTGAAATTGGTAAAAAAAAAAGAATAAAGTAAGTTAAAATATAATTTTGAAATTAGTAGTAAGCAAAAAAAAAATTGTTTTTAATAAATAAATAGAAATAAATATATATATTAAGATTTAACAGTTTTTTTAAAATTTATTGTTAATAAAAAAAATTAATGTTCTAAAATATTAAGCAAGTTTTAGATTGACCACTTGGCGTATACGTAATGTAGAGCTTTCTAGTTACAATAGATTTCACAATCTTAGGCAGTTTCTTGGAATCGAGTAGATGACGCTTCACAAAAAGGAACTAAGAACATACTGCTATAATATTTGGAGAGAACACATCAGCAATTACTTTACGCCATGATCACACATACGCCCCATGACTAGCAAAATTGTCACAAAAAACAAATGATGAATTTATCTATTTTAGCACTTGCACACATATTCCTTTATCAATATACCACCCACACACAATTTATATATATTTCACCTATCATTCACCTAGGACTGAGAAATAGCCTATCTCAACTATATAGATTCCTGATGACTCAAACTTCTGACCGTTAAACGAGCCTCTTGACTCATCCACATTGGTCTAATAAAAATTTGTGAGTCTAGCCAATTTCACATCAAATTCGATTGTGATCAATTATGGCCATATCAAAGGGGTTTCCTAAGTATGCCTGACTCATTCACTTGAGTCGAGTGAGTCACGACGCCACACGCCTAAGTTCAAGTATGAAAGGATCGCCAACTAACTAGCACTCGACCGATTTGACTACGATAATGATAATGCTTCGATATATTATGAATGCGGCTGGTCAGGGCTTAAGCTGACACACAATGTTGATAGTGTTAAATGTAATTTCTAACATTTAATATTATCGGTTTGTTAACATAAACTGTCAAATATTAGTAATTAGACCTAGGAAATGTGATCTGATATTGATTGATCGCAGCTTTAACTAATATATTATCGATTTCAGACTTTTCTACATATCAAGAATAAATTTAAGTCTGCAAATGATGACAACTTAATGGAAGCATATTGAATTTTGATTAGTTGCTATTTTAAATTGTTTAATATTCTAAATTAAAAAAATATAATCTTTAATTTTAAAATTTAGAGAAAAAATTAATATTTTAAAAATATTTAGATAAAATTTTTGATATTTCCTTCTTATTTTGACTATATATACTGAGACTTATATATTAACATTTTAGGTATTTTAACTTTTAACTGATATTTAGCATCAATTTTGATTTGCTTCTTTTTTTATTCTACGCTTTTGTTGAAAAGATCTTATAACACTTATTGATATGACTTTAGACTTGCGCAATTTCTTTGCGATAAAAGAGTCCCGTGCACGCAAAAAATGGTTTTTTATTTGGTGTTTGCTTTTTGTTTTTGGCGAAGTATTTTCGTATTTTATCTATTTGCTAATTTTGTGTCTGAAGGTCAGTACCAGCGTCAACGAAAACACAATAACAAAATGTGAGCAGCAGCATGAAATGCCAAAAATTCGTGGCGCTTGTTGGCGGTAATCTTGGAAATTGATATTGCGGTATGTGCACAGGAAATTGTATCGAACCGAAAGTTAGAAAATCAAAGGCAGTTCGATTAATTACACTCATCAAAAATTTGGTCCTCAATTTTAGTAAATAGTCACACATTTGGCGACAATTATTCAGAATTTGTGATGCTTTCTAAAAACTTGGGATTCCATTTCTACATTTCAGAATGGAGGATTTTTCTAAAATATAGAAAAAATATGTATATTTTTCAATACGAATTTTTTCTAAAAAGTAGGGTCTGCATTTTTACTTTTGTGAAATATTTTATTTAATAATAGAAAATATTTCTATAAAAATAAAGAATAAATCGTCATATTTTTGGAATTGTCAATTTCTAAATGCTATAAATTGTTTTCTTAATATTCAGAAATTATTTCTAAAAATAAGAAAATTGTTATATATTTTATGTCGATCTTTTTCTGAGTGTACGAGAACCGCAAGCAGTTATCGCTAGTTATCGGCTAGCAATCGACAATTGATTTACGTATGTTGAGGTAATCGGGTATCGGGTTCGGTTGCGGATTCGGTTGTGGTTCGGGTTCTCTTGGCAAGTTGCGTTCATTCACGTTCCACCTGTATTTTTTTATTTGTTATCTGTTGGCACGTCAGCTCTTTCTGATTTTTTCTTATCGATGCGACATTTGAATGTGTCTTATGCGGTTTTTGTCCGCTGACTGATTTTTATGAATGGGCCGTGCTGAAAGTTCACTTTTTTAGTGGCCCTAGTGATTATTATATGGGTGATTACAATCGGTTATCGACAGATAAATGCAGACTGAAGTGATGTCAACTTTAAAGAAGAATTTCGACTTTAATGTGGAGACTTATGCAAATTAACTTCCCTCTTTGATAGGCGTAATATGTCATAACTAAAATATAATCAATTCTATTGTCTACAAATTATTTTCCTTATACCATAATTAATTTCGATTCCCAAATCGTGTACATTTCAAACTTTATGATCACAATTTATCGTTATATTGTCATAAAGTTTTGTGTATATTTTTATGTGGCCCTATAAATCGAGATACCTTTGAACTTCACTCTACACACTCACTTAATATTTTGGAGAATTCCTTGAGCACAGAGTGCAAAACGTAATCGCTTAAGAACTTATCAAGTGCCCACCCCATAAATAAACTGTTTGCATTTGCCAAGCAAAGCCAAGAAAGCATAACACTAAAACAATATCCCATAAATAGCTCAGATATTATTGCCGTTCTCTTGCTTATCAGCATACATATTTATTTGAAATTTTATATATTTTACTTGTTCAAAAGTGCATAGAGTCTTTGAAATAATTGATTGCTTATCGTTAATTTGTTGGTCACACGGTAAACTCGTGAGCCTAAGCAAAATGATTTGTTGATTTTTTCGATTTGTCTACCGACCCTTTGCCTACCCCATTAAATTTTGTATTGCAACACATACAAATGTGCGAAATCAAACGGATACACACAGATACAGATTTCTTGCCTCCGATTTGGTCTAACGCAAAAAGCCGGTTCGCAGACATGCGTAAAGAAGCTTTCTGTATACACACACATATGTATATATAGATATACATAAATATATATATATATATATATATATATGTGTGTGTGTGTGTGTGTGTCTATCTATCCCTATTCAAGTAGTATGTATTTCTGCATGGAACTCATCCCTTGCCACCCGCAAATGTTGTATCAACTGCTCAATTGCCTCGATCCGCCATGTTTTATTGTTGTTGTTGTTGTTGTTCTTGGTAACTTGCCCGTTAGATTGTTGTTTGTTGTTAGCATTTTTTAAAGTTCTTTGCAAGTCTACATACACATACATGTATATACACACATACATATGAACATATATATATATATATATATATATATATATATATATATAATCGCTACCCAGGCCCAATGCCTATTTATTTTTGTGAAATAATTTTTTATATAGTCGAACAAAATCAACAACAAAATTGTTGACCTTGGTTAACAAATTTGCGCATGTATTTGTTTATACAAATACATACATATATGCTTATACTTACTAATATCGGTTTCAGCTACGTACAGTATGTATATATGTATATATGTATATTTTTGTGTATTTCTTTGTTCTAATTGCCAATTCTGACTAAATGAAGTGAGCTGTTGTCCCGTCATTCCATTTGTTTTTTCATTTGATTCATGCTGTTTTTGTGCTCTGTGGTCAGGTTTTTGGTTTTGGTTTTTTTATTTTTTATTTGTGATGTGAAATCGTTGATTTCTTCGTTTTGTCGCTTGGTAACGGTGGACGCTTTCTCGGAACTCTTAAAACTTCCGCTCCAAGAAATGTGTGTGTGTATATATGTGTGTACATATTAGGTATGAACGCGATTGAAATTCTGAAAATAGTGTACTTTTTTAAGCTTATCATTTTAAAATTCGCTTGTAATCTCTTGAGGGTTTTCTGAAATTTAATTTTTTCACAATCTATAAGTTTCGGGTAATTTTTAGATATTTTGGAATTTTACCAAGCATTTTTATTTACTTTTAAAAGCTTATCCATATGTATGTTATTATTTATTCCTTAAATTAAATTCGTTTCAAGTCAGCCATTTTAACTTAACATAAACACACACGTACACACACGCATGCATGCAGAACTTATCGATAGCCGAACAAAGCCTATGGGCAGAGAATTTTGAAGCCATATTAGCAATGACGTCGCTGCTGACGTCGACGCTGCTGCTGCTGCACATTAATAAAGCAAATGGTAGACGCAGCAGCGCTTGCACCCGTCAATCTGTATGTGTGAGTGCTGCTGCTGTCCTTCGTTTGGCCAAACGGCAGCAGCAGCAGCGACAACAACAATAAAAAAAGAATGTTTGCCAAGTTCAAGGACAGTTGCAGCGGCGTCGTCACTTTTTGACGCAGCCGTTGGCTGTACGCGCCTGCATTGCACACTCTGCTCGCTCTGACTCTCTCACTCAGCGGTGCTCTCGCTCTCGCAATCGCTCTCACACTCTGGCTGGCAGCTTTTGCATGCTTGCGTTTGTTATGCGCATTTCATTTTCAATTTGTTCACTGTACCGAACTTCATTTGAAGGCCATCTCGCAGTCGCATTTGCTGCTGCTGCTGTTCTGCCTGCTCAAATTCAAGTTCAAGGCGCAGCTGTAGCTTTTGCAGCTGTCTCTTTCTAATGCAATTAACATTTCCACTCTATGTAGACGAAAGCTCTTTTGTTTGATTGTGATTTTTATGATCAGCTAGATAAAGTTGTACACACACACATATATATAATATACACAAATAAATATATAATGAGTTATGCCTTAGGCTTGGTCAGTATTTTCACAGATTCTAACTAAATTGTGATTCTGAAGCTTTCTGCGAGGGTTAGTTTTTTAAACAACCTGCGAAACGAGTTTTGCCAAAAAAGATGATGTTTTGTATATGCAGCAAACAAACTGGTATTTTTGTATGTATGTATGTGTGTGTATTTATATATATGCGAAATGTATCTACAGGATATTGGATATTGACGCAAATATTATTATAAGCATATGACGATTGTATTCCTAATTGCTGTTGAATTCAAATTCAATTTCAATTTCAAATTAAACGGAATTACTGACTTAAGAATAAGTTGAATTCAACTTCCCGGCACGCGAATGCAGTTTTTTTTATCTTTAGTCATTGGCAATCTCGCCCCCAAGTGAGTATGTTGAAGAATACGCCCCCAAAAAATTTATTTAAAAATAATAATGTTATTTTCAGGGCCCGGAAGCTCGCCCCCCACCCAAAAAAAAATCCTCACTTCTCTGACAAGCTCTTTCTTATATGTCATGCTTATTTGTACTTGCAAACTTGTTTTCTTTTTTTTAATTTTTATGCCACTCCTCTCTTGAATATTTTTGAAATATCATCTTATAAGTATATGCATTGAAATTAATTATTTAGCAACAATAATAACTCGAAATGCAAATAAGAAAATAATATGTCTGCCCCACTGTCTCATTCTGTCTCTCTCTCTCTCTCTCTCTCTATCTCTCTCTCTCTCTATCTCTCTCTATATCGCCCGCTCCCTTTCATTCCTTTTCTTTTGCACTGCAGCGAACAAAGAAGAAATGAAATTCGGCACGTATTAAAAAAAAAAAAAAACCCAAAACACAACAACAACAAAAACACTTGTGCATGCTGCCTCTTTTTTCACTTCTGCTCTCTCCTCGTTCCCCGAATTTATTGTATATGTGTGTGTATGCATTTATTTTGAGGTTTCCACAAATGTTTATGTATTGACTGTGGTTGTTGTTGGCTGTGTGATCCCCATGCGACAACGGAGACAATAACACGATCCCCCGGCAGCAGCAGCAGCAGCAGAAATTTCGACTCAGGCTAAAGCTTCACATTTCTTTTTATACACACACACACTCACAAGTTTGTTTTCGGATTTCTTTTCTTAACATTTCTCAAAAGCACATACACATATATGCATGTATGTATGTGTGTGTACATTGAGCTTTTCGTAGGTTGTTGACCCTTTTGGGTGGCGAGCGCAGAACGAGGTTGGTTGCTTTGTCGCCGCTTCAATTTGCGCTGAGCGCAGCGTCTTTTCTTAGTGATATTTTGTAATTTGTTTGTTAACTGTAACTACCTAAAAAAAAAGTCCAGCATATGCACTATTTCTGAATTTTTAACCGGGCTCCAAAAAAAAGTATGCAACGCAAATTTTGCAACACACACAAATGTATAGAAATATCACATAGAAACCGAGAAGTGCACTGCGCTGCCGGCGTCAGCAATGGCAGCGCTGCTTACGTTAACGTGAGCGTCAACTGCAGTCAGCGCTGAGCGTTGGCAGAATCACAACGCGTTCTTTTCTCTCACACTGCTCGCTTGCATATCGGCTGCTCGTCGTGTGTTTCACTCGTTTGTCATGAACTTGAACTACACGTGGAGGGCGTGCAAGTGTTTTCGACAGCACATTGCCTGGTGGTTTTTGTCGCCTTACGTACGCTCCGCTGAGGCCGTGCATGAGTTTTCAACAACAGCAGTAGCAACAGCAGCAGCAGCGAGCAAGTAATGCGCAACTCTCGTTGTATGCATGCGTAGATGTGTGAGTTGTATGTGCAGTGAGTAAGCAGACTGATGATTGCAGGCTGTGTAAGTGTGTGAGTGTGTGTAGTTGCTTGATGTGGGCGACTGGGAAGGTGACCGTAAAGAGTGGCTGCCAAATGAAAGGGAAGCGCTTGCGAAAGTGAATTTCTCCCTGACGGGGGTTGTTTTATTTTTTTTTTTGCAGCCTTGATTTCCTTTTGCCTACTACCTTGACATGAAAATATTTAATTTCACAAAACGGAAACCAAACAAGGAAAAAAACCGCTTGTAACAATGACAAACTGCGTCAGAATTGACGTGCATAAAAAGTGTTAAGTCATGCTCCTATGCGAATCTAATATTAAAGTTATTATTTTAATTTGCACACGCGCCGCAAAGCAGCAACTACTACATATATACACACATACAAACAGGTATACATACTGTATAGAACATATCAGAAGCTCTGCTCTGCCTTAGGTCGCGTTGCGTTGTGTCGCCTCTCGCTGACGGCGTCGTTTTGACCTAGGCCAACTGACTGACTGTGCTATGTGTATGTATATGTATATATAAATACATATATATATATATATATATACCCTCCTCTTTCTCTCTCTCTCTCTCTCTCTCTCTCTCTCTATCTCTCTCTCTGTACCTTTACACATGTATATTTGCGTGTAGGTGGCCACTGCTGACGCCTCTGCGTTAATCTCTTCGTCTAGACCTTCGCAATTTGTTGTGGACATTCGATGGGCACATCCTTTTTGTTTTTGTTTTTGTTTTTTATCGAGCGAGAATGAAATGAATCCACACTTGATTAACCGTTTAGATTTTGAATGAAGTTCTTTGCTGAACTGAAAGCTTTTCACAATGAAAGCTTTTTCAGCTCAGTATTCAATATTTTAATGAATTTAATTATAAATTATATTCAAAATAAATGACACGTGTCAAAATTGTATACCCGGAGGCATTTTATTTCTGGAATATGCGAGCAGAGTGAATTAAAATTAAATGCCAGGTATTCTAATTTTATGCTCAGTTTTATAATTTCTGGAATATTCGAATTGCCAGAAATTTTGAACAAAAAACAACTTGCGTGGGTATTTCAAAAAGAAAAGAAAAAAGAGGAAACACATGACAAGTAAAGATTTCGTCGTCACACGTATTTTTTTTTAGTTTGTGTAAAATGCCACACGTTTCGCTTATCAGTATCAATATCTTATCGGTCATGCGACATTTTAGGTATGTCCCTGAATGGCTTCCGCAACAGCCAATATTTCATTCAATATTATTGCATATTTTACAGTTTTACCGAGAGATTTGACAAAAGCAAAAATAAAACTAAAAGTACGTCAAACGAATTGTATCTTATCACAACGTAAACCCAAAAATACTGATGAAAGACGAACAAGCACAGAATTGTTGTAATTGATACTCGCCGTACAAATAGCCCCAAAATATGTTGCACGTAAGCAAATCGCTGTGGGAGAGTGAGAGAAAGAGAGGGAGGCAGTAAAAGAGAGAAAAGCTCACAAAATGTTCATTGACCTCCCAAAAAAAAAAAAAAGAAGCAGCAGCAAAACGATGAATAACGTCAAGTTGTAGCTGTCTCTATACTCGATACTCGAAGCTATTTACATACATGTACATACATAAATACACATACATATGTAAATTGGTCTATTTGTATATTTGTAGAGGTGTGTTCTTGAGGGCCTTGGTCTTGGTCTGGGTCTGGGTCTGGGTCTGGGCTCTTTGCAAGGGGCACTCACTAATTTATGGATGGTGTGACTTATGCGTGGCCTCCTCCTGAACATTTATTGCATATTCTAAGTAGAGTAATACGTGATAAATATTAAATATATACAAATTACACATACAATTATGCATACAAAACAGATGGTTATTAAATCGAAAATGATGCATTAAGTTCATACTTATCTAAGGATATTAGGATCTTAGACAAATATTTGAGTTTTAATTCATATTTTCTTCATAATCATTTTTTTTTTTAAACTTGGGCATAAATTTGAAAAAAAAATGTTTAAAATTTTAGTCAATTTTTTATTATGATTTTAGTTTTCGACTTATTTGATTTTCGAGTATCTACAAAATAATACAAATGAAATAAGTTTCATTTATCACATTTCTCTCTCTTTCTCTCTCTCCATGTCTATTTTTCGCCCCACCTCTTTCCCACTGCATTGCTTTACTGATCTATCCAATACAACAACGAACTCACCTCAGACAACGCTCGATGTTTTTTTTTTTTTTGTTTAAGACAAGTTTTAAAGCGTTGCGTTGCGCTCCATTTCTGAACTATCCCAACAAAATAACGGTAAGCACACAGCTCGATTTCAAACGAAACATACAAGCATTTCCCATACGATTGTGTGGGGTTGGGGGAGGGGAAGGGGGAGGGTTGGATCTCAGATCTGAACGATCATTGACCGAGCCCGTTGTGCGCTCGTCGTGCTTTTAACCTCATAAATAGATAAAAATTTAGCTTGTTGTTGTTTCTTCTTTATTCTTTTTTTTTCATCTTCTTTGGTTTACCTTCAGCAAGTCCAAAGCGGCGCATTGTGTGCTTACGAAAGAGCGAAAGAGAGAGAAAGAGAGGCAGCGATCAGTAGAATACATGCACATATATGTATATGCACGTGTGTGTTGCTGTGTGTGTATGTGTGTGCATATGTCTTTAATTTCGTTTCAACAGACAAACGAAAATAGTTTTTGTGTCGAATGTTAATGAACTTTTGCGCCAGTTTAACGAATTGTGTGAGGCGCACTGTCGAACACACACATACACAACACCAACAACAACAACAAGAAACTTGAAAAAGTTTTTTGAACTTTTGTGCAATAGAAGAACCAAAAACAAAAAAAAAAAAAGAATAAAAAACGTTTAATTTACCATTGAATCTTTCATGCTTTTTGTGCTTTTCATTGTTTGAGTTGTCGAAGGTAAAACAAAAATCATAAAAATATAGATTTGTAAAAATTAAGATAATAGCTTTTAATTTTTCTCTAAGGCTGCATTTTACAATTAAAGAGTTATTATCGACTGACTTAAAACTGGCTTATAGTGATCAATTTATTTATTATTGAGATAAAATTTTATTCCTTCGACAATTTGAAATGAGTTGAATGTCAAAATGTCTACAATTTCTGATCTCAAAATGCTATTGTGTTAGGCCCATCCAAATCATATCTTATCTAATCAACTGATTTGCAAAAATATTCACAATTTACATACTCACTTGAACTATTTTGGCCTTATCAATCGTTTAGTATATATATATATATATATATATATGTGTGTGTGTGTGTATTTTATTCTTCTATATATGGAGGTATTATGTAAATTAATATATCATTCTGCATGACTCAGTTGAAAATCAGAAAGTTCTTGTTTATCAATATGATAAGATTACGATTATTCGTTCGCTTCTGCGATGACGCATAGCATTCGTATTATATTTCTTACATGGTTTATGCTCAAACAAGACAGCACTCAAATAATTTCCCACTTAATATACCCAAACTTACATACAAAATACTCACACTCGGCTCAAATTAATTCCCACTCATTATTGGAGGGAAACAAAATAAAAATACAGAAAATACTCAGTGGGAAATTTGTGGGGACATTTTTCTTAGTCTCACAGATCAATGGGCTCAATTTTGGTGGTGGTGGTTTGGTTTGGTTTGCTGCCGTTGATTTCTGGGTTTGGGTTCTCGGCCTATTTTTCGGCAACTCACCCACCAGTCTCCGGTGCACCATCAAGCGTAGAACTTCGCGTGCGGCAATGTGAACTCTGCACTCGCTTCTCCGTTGTGCGTGTGTGTGTGTGTGTGTGTGCGAGTGCGTGCTGTGCGTGTGTGTGTGGTTGTGTCTGCTCGAGTGTTAAGCTCTAAAATGACCGATTTCTCAATGAACGATATCTTGAGATCATTTAGAAAAATGCGTATGAATAAGGGCTCGGCTCAAGGCTCCAGTCACCTGAATCCACACCACCAGCATCATCATCATCATCACCACCATCATCATCATAACCAGCAACAGCCCCAAAACTTTCAGCACTATCCACAAGCGACCGGCGTCCAGCAGTCCAAAGATTTGAAAAAAATTATCAAAATTATTAAAAAGCATGTCATCAAGCAGAAAATCACGCGAAAAATGAAAATTGTCGTTTAAAAACAGCCGAAAAAAAACGCAAAAAAGTGAACAAAAGAAAAAAACATTTAAATAATATGTCATAAAAAATAAAATATAAATAAATTACGCATAGAACTTAAGACTGCATCTTTTATATAAACTCAGGACTGATTTACAGTACAAAAAAAGTCTGACAAGAATTTTTTGACTACCTCATTTTAACAAAAAAAAAAACGAGAACTTTCTAAAATTTCCTAAACACAAATCAAAAGATCTCAGTATAAGCACAAAGAAATTAACTTAAAACTAAAAACTAAGACTAATTATGGACTGCATTTAAATTAGACTGCGCAAAAGAAAAGAAGAAAATTCAAATCAAAAAATTTGTACAACTCCAATTGGGAAATTGTTATACAAAATACAAATACAAAATGACTGAACGCACCAATGAAAAAAAGACTTGGACAACCAAGCCAAATTGGATAAAGGATGCACTCAACAAGTCGGGCACGGAATTGGTGGATATATCCAAAACCAAAACTAAAGCAGCCCAAAAGAAAACGAATGCAAAAGGTAAAAGAAAAGTGAAAACCAACGCAAGGAAAATTCAAGAAACAGGCCGGAAAAACTTTGCCAAAGACCCCAACTCCGTACGCCATTTTGTTTTGGTATACGCAGTTTTTCCTGCTGCTGGTTGGGGGGACGGGGGGAAGAAACGGGGCGAGTCAATGAAAATAACAAACAACAAAAGAGAGACTGAGAGGGAGACAGCAGAGGGAGAGAGTGTCTAAATTTACCGGCTTGCAAGCTTACAGGATGCAAAAAAAATGTCCCAAAAATCCGGGAAATTTCACAACACCCCAACAGTTCATTCTAATGCGTAGTTGCGTATCTCATTCCCTGTCTCTCTTCCCCTCTCTCTCTCTCTCTCTCTCTCTCTCGCTCTCGCTATCCGCCCCTTTGCCCACAAAGCTTATGCGTTTATCTTTTTTCGTGAAAACTTGGGCCGGCAATAACAGAAAATTGCGTAGTTCAAGCGCGTAGGGTGGTTTTTCCGAGTCCAGAGTGCTTACTGCTTTTCCAGCAGGGGGGAAACCCCAACCCCTGATGGGTTTTCCCAACCACCCAAGACTATAATGCGAGGCTACCTTTTGGGCTTTTGCGTTGTTACTCATCGCTCGCTGGGTTCTTCGTGGAAAAATGCGTAATGCAGGTTGTCAAGTTCTCGCATGAAACAGAAACGAGTTGGTGATGGATGGGGGGTGGGGGTTGGGTGTTGGTAAACTACATATGAACGTATGTAATTTTTGATAATGAAAAAGCCCTCACCAAACTCTTCAAATTGTCCACTCATTGTTAAATGCACAAAATAAAATATTTATGATTTTCTTTGAAGTCCATAAAAAATGTGATTATTGTTTTTATTGTTTGCCAACTGGAAATTTTTTTTTGGATTTATGATTAAAAAGTCTTCAAATCTCCTTTTTCAATTTTGCTTTTAAATAGTTTGATAATTTTCTTAAGTGGTTTCAACTAAAAAAATATTGTGGAGTCATTTTAAAAATCTTTGATCCTGAGTTTGCAAGAGTTTGATAATATTCTTAAGATCTTTGGACTGAACAATTAACTATCTTTCTAAATAATTATCAAATTTAGTTTTGTTATTTTTTGGAAAATAATGAATTCAAGTTTTGAAGTGCTTACAACTAGAAAACTTTACATTTTCTGCAAAGCAGTTTGAATGTTTTGTTTTAATCAAATTAGCTTAACCACAATTTTTAAACAAGTTTTTGCAAAATCAGAATTTTAAATTACAAATAATAGTTATTGGAATTATTTGTCATAAAAAAAACACAAAAAAATTTTTCGCAGAATTTAACGACTATTTAACAATGAACAAATTTAAACCATAAAATCATGCAATAATTTTTATATCATTAAACTTTTAAAATCGTTTTCATTTTGTTGACTCATTTTATGATAAATTTAAATTAATTATAGAAATATGTCAGCTAAAAAATCACGTTAATTCTTAAAAAATTAATTATAGTATTAAGATGATTTCCTTGAATACGTATGAGCAGAATTTCTTACACATAAATATTTATTTATATTTAGTTTTATTTTTTTATTTACTGATTAATCATTATTATTATTTTGAAGCATTTATATTCTAGTAATTCTTTTATTTATATTTCTAAACGAAAGAGTTCTGACAACCTTTACTAATCGCTGCTTATTCTATTCTAATTAATATTGTATCACAGATTCATCCACAACCAACATGGTCTACTATCCCGCTAATCAGCTGCTTATAAAGACGGAGCAACCCAGTCAGACGCAGTACTGCCTGCAGGCGCCACTGACTGCAGCGACTGGTGGCGGTATTGGCGTTGCGCCACCTAGCGGTCAGCTTGAGCACTACGAGCTGTTGCAGACGCCACAACAGCGACAATTGCAACTGCAACAGCAACAGCAACAGCAGCAGCAGCAACAACAACAGCAACAACAACAGCAACAACAACAGCAACAGCAAATTGTCAATTATCAACTGGCACTGCAACAACAACAACAACAACAACATGATAGTATTACAACAATTACAACAACAACAACAGGAGCAACAACTACAGCAGCAGCAGCAGCAACAACAACAACAACACAGCAGCGCATTAAAATCGAGCTGCCTATGACGTATGTGGGTGGTGCTGCTGCCACAACGAAAGCGGCCACAGTTGCCACGGTCCGCAAGCCGAACGGCAACAAGCCGCAGTTCAAGTGCGAGCAGTGCGGCATGACCTTTGGCAGCAAGTCCGCTCACACTTCGCACACAAAATCGCATGCCAAGAATGCTGATCTCGCCATGGGTCTGAAGAGTGTCGCCATTGGTGGCGCCTCCTCCTCCTCCTCCTCCTCCATCACCTCCTCCGCACCGATTGAGCTTAACGAGGCCGGTCTCCCGCTGGGCATACCCAAGAGTCCGACCATCAAGCCGCTGGCCAATGTCGCCGCCGGCGCCGATCCCTATCAGTGCAATGTGTGCCAGAAGACGTTCGCGGTGCCCGCCCGATTGGTAAGTACTTGCCACTAGTGGGTGTGTGTGTGTGTGTGTGTGGTGGGTTGTGTTTATTATTGTTTAAATGGAATTCGAAATATTAAAAGACTTAACACGACAAAATTAAATCTAGTGACGCAAATCTGAAAAAGATTTCAATAAAACATGAAATTCAAATTAAAAACAATGAAAATATAAATATTAATAAAATTATCATTGAAATTAAAATAAAATAAACATATGAAAAATGAACAGCGTATTTTTAATTTAAAACGATAATCAGCTTCATTTTTATTTAATTTTTCTAACACTTTTTAAATCAATTCAATTAGGATAGAACCATAAGCTAAACTGAGGTATTTTGTTAAAATTAATAATAATAAAAAGAAGTAGAATAAGAAAAGTGAAAAGAATATGAACTTCTTTAAAAAAAATATTAGCTTCAAAAAAATAATGCCAACCGCAATTTAAATTTTGCAGATTCGCCATTATAGGACGCATACGGGGGAGCGTCCGTTCGAGTGCGAGTTCTGCCACAAGCTGTTCAGCGTCAAGGAGAATCTGCAGGTGCATCGACGCATCCACACCAAGGAGCGACCCTACAAGTGCGACGTGTGCGGCCGGGCATTCGAGCACTCCGGCAAACTGCATCGCCATATGCGCATCCATACGGGCGAACGGCCGCACAAGTGTTCCGTCTGCGAGAAGACCTTCATCCAGTCCGGCCAGCTGGTCATTCACATGCGCACCCATACCGGCGAGAAGCCCTACAAGTGCCCGGAGCCCGGTTGCGGCAAGGGATTCACATGCTCCAAGCAGCTCAAGGTGCACTCGCGAACGCACACTGGCGAGAAACCGTATCATTGCGACATCTGCTTCCGGGACTTTGGGTACAATCATGTGCTGAAGCTGCATCGGGTGCAGCACTATGGCGCCAAGTGCTACAAGTGCACCATTTGCGATGAGACGTTCAAGAACAAGAAGGAGATGGAGGCGCACATTAAGGGCCATGCCAACGAGCTGCCCGAGGATGAAGTGGAGGCGGCGGTGGCAGCAGCTGGCGTTGCCACAGCAACCAGTGGCGGCTCCTCCTCATCCATAGCCAGCAATTCGGAGAGCAGCAACAATTCGCCGCCCAGTTCGCCGCCGGCGGTGAAGAAACCACGTCAGCCACGTGGCTCCAAAGCTGCAACAGCTTCAGTTTCAGCTTCAGTATCAGCTGCTTCTGCTGCCGGTGCCAGTGCTTCCACTGCTTTCATTGCTCCATTCTCGCCCAGCTCTGCATCGTCCACATATTCACCGGCGAGCAGTGCTCTGGCCTCACCGCCACCAGCACAGTATCTGAACAATAATATCTCAGCCAGCGAGCCGGACGCACTGAGTCGGGACAGTGGCGTTGCCAGCGCCCAACTCCAGCCCAGCTATGCGGATGAGGAGCTGCCCACGGATCTGAGCATGCAACAGCCGCCGACGCAGTCGTCAATGATCTACTATCAGCCACAGACCAGTTTAGTTGAGCTGCCGGTCCAAGCACCCACAACTACGATCTGCAATCCTGGAATTCCCCCCACTCCTGGCCTCACCATTAATCCGGCGCTGCTCGAGGCGGCCAGTTTGGCGCGTCGCGATCACAGCGAGGACAACGACGAGGATGTTCAGGCAGCTGCCTGGCAAATGATGCAACTGCGACGTGGTCACGCAGCCACGCCCACAGCCCAGCCAACGCCGACGCCTATGGCTACGGCAACACAGCCGCCAAGCCAAAGCCAGCCCACGTTGCATGTCAGTGATCTGGCGGCCAACTACGATGACACGCATGAGGCGAACGAGCTCATCGAGCACTTCAAGCGCGGCGATCTGGCGAGGCATGGACTCCACAAGGGCTATGCGCCGGTGCCCAAATATGAGTAAGTATTCCAACTACAGAGATTGTATCTTTAAGTCAGGCTTTTACTTTTAAAATGAAACAACAATTTATATTTTGAGGTTATATTTTACTTTAATTTACTCAAATCAAACAGCAAAAAAACAAATGTCTTTAAATATTTACAACTTTAATTCGATTTACTGCAACTTGCAAATTGCAGAGCTTTTTGAATCTAACATTTCTTGGCGCTCTCTAAAAAGCCCACTTAACTGTAATTCGCCAAAGGTGGCAACTCTGTAACAACAATCAGCTGTTAAACAAACCATTTGAGTACGAAGTGAAAACTTGAAATGCATAAATAATTATTTGCATTTGTGTTTGAAATGTACACTTTAAACAATGCAAAGTTATTTTTCAAATTTAAACTTGAAATAATAAAAAAAGTTATTAACTGCTGCTTGAGCAACAATACGTAGATTGAGTAAATAAGTAGTTATTTAATTTGATTCTTTATTGCAACGATTTTAACAAATTTCGTTCTGCGCTTACAGATCTGCCCTACCCAATCCGGATATTGTGCGTCGCGTCGAGGCTGCGATTGGACTGCGCTCCAGCACGGAGTCGCCGGAGCGCAGCTCGTCGCCGGAGAGCGATTCACTGATGATGGCCGATCGGAATGTGATGACGCTGCCGCTGCGCAAGCGCAAGCATTATATGAACGAGGGCGAATCTAGCAATGGAGGCGGCGGCTGCAGCAGCAGCAACAGCGGTGGCGGCGGCGTCGGTGGCAACAACAGTGCAACAGGTGCTAACGATGGCGCCACAACGAGTGGCACAACGGATGCAGCGAATAATGCCAGTGCCGGCTCCAAGGTGATGCGCTTGAACTCAGTCATCCAGTTTGCCAAGGCCTCGTAGTGTGGACTGTGTGGGCTTCAAGCCGCCATCAATCAGCATAAAGACTGTTCAACAAATTCTAACTGAAATTAGTTTTACTTTATCGACAGACAGACGGATAAATGTTTGTGTTTTTGTTTTTAGCAGCAAGAAATGCCAAAAGTATTATAAAAAAAAAATGAAATTTGTTTTAAAAAAAATGAAGAAAATGAAAAAATTAATATCATATTACGTTTTTACACAATATGCATATTTATGTATGTACGTTTTAATTCAAGGATTTTTGTTAAATGTTTCCTTTCTATGAAATTTGTGTTTTGTGAGTGGTATTTTTTAATTAGTCGCATTGCGGAAATTGGCGTTGTATTTGAAAACGAAAGCGAAAGTAAACAATGAAATCCAATCCATAGAAATTAAAAACAAACAAAAAACAAAGAAAAAACAAGAATAACAAATATAATAACAATAATAAGCTACGTACATAATTAAATACTATATATATATTTAAATATTTATGCTAATTAAAGCCATATTGGCAATATGCAGCAGCAGCAAATACATACAATTAATATACATACATACAATTCTAAACATACATATTTATAAATGCAATTATATAATTATGGCGCGCCCATTAAATCATAATATGATTAAGTAATCATCTTAACAACACAAAAAAAATCAATTTGATATGCATTTTATATTTTATACAAGCGAAAATATGAAACAAAAAAGAAGAAAAAGAGGGAAGAAAAATACATGCAACAAATGAAAGAAATGCACTTCAAATGTAAACACAACAATTCAATACACTATTTTATTATACTTACATACGGAGAATAATGAACTGATAAGCAAAGAGCAAGCAAGCGTAATTAAGTTTAAATTTAACAAACCAAGCAACAAACAAAACAAAACAAAACAAAAAAAAAGAAGTCTATGTAAAATCGCATATTCCGAGTGCGCCATAAATAATTTTTTGTAAACGCTAAGTAATATATACATATAGTTATAAATTGTAGCATGAAATATTACAAAGCAAACGCAAGAGAAAAAAATAATAATAAAAACAAAAACCAATCGTGAAAATAATAAAATTTAGTAATTTTCATTCAAATAGAAATGGGAACATTTTTACCACACAAGCCAAAATTCCAATTGGAGTAAACGAGTCAAATTCAGTACATATATATATAGAATAATATATATATGTTATTCAATTTATTGCTAAATATCTGCACTTCATTCACCTGTTTTATATTTGTTTTTAGTAAATATCAATTCGATTGCAAGCTATTTCCTGTCATAACAATTAGCAGCGCTAACGAGTAACGATTAATTTGAGATAATTGCATAACCGGAGCAAATTATGATACAATAACGGAAATTACAGTGAGAGCAATTTGCGATAAGGCAGCCGCCACACACAAACAGACAACTATACACTTAAAATAATTAGTGGGAGGAGCATGGGCGAGGGCGGTGTGGAGCGGTGCGGCAGCCCTATTACAAAACTAACATACGCACACACAGTTGTTTCTCTTTTTTATGAACTAATAATGCAAATTGATTTAGCTGGTCCGACGGCAGTGTGGCACAGTCTTCAAATGCCAATATACGAGCAGAACACAAACACCACGAATATCATCACAATCATGAAGACGATGGCAAGCCAGGCGGGAATCGTGCCTGCAAAACAAGATAGAAACAAGAAGAGAGAAATGTGTTTTCAATGGATTGAGTTCTAGGATTGACTACAGATTTTGTTGGGTTACTTACGCCGCTGGGGCAGACTGTGTATGCACACTTTATTGTCCACGGATATGGAGAGCACGGCGGCCTCCGTGTCGCTTGAAATGGGCGGTCCCTCCTCGTTGGTAATGGGCAGAAACTGCAGACCGGTCACAAACATCGAGTGAGCATGGGGAATGTGCAGCACACGCTGTTTACCAAGCAGATAATTAGATTAACATTTCTGTATATAAATAGTTTCTATTTTCAACTATTAGCAAAAAAAATACGAGTTCGTCAGTCAGTCTGCATCTATGCAAACTTGTCTCTGCGCTTGGAAACTATCCTAATCAAACTTCTAATGCAAATATGTACACAAGTCTCATACTAAAAATCAAACTTATACTTAAAGATAGATTTATACAAAGATAGATATTTTTTTGAGAGAAATCCGACTTAAAATTAGCAAAACAAAAAAACTTTCACCACAAAATTTAGCATTTTTGGTTGTTAAGGTCGTGATTAATTGACGATAGTCTTGAGATTACTATAAAATCATTAATGTAATAATGAAAAACCTGATAAACATCGATTTTGTATGAGTCAATATAATATATCTTCCATAATCGGTCGATAAACAGATTCTTGTTTGAATTTCTTGGTGGGCATATTCTGCAAGCTTCTAAAATGTTGAGATGAATATATCCACTTTTTATCAAATAGAAATTATAAATCCAAAATTGATCTTTTATCTGGCATTTATCTAACTTTTCAGTATGCATTCAAGAGATTCGCTCACCTGCAGACTAAACGCTATATACATGGATACGCTGCCCGAGAACATGGTGCCGATGGCCACAAATCTGCCATCGTCTCGAACGGCCAGCGAGGAGAGGCTCTCGTCGATGGGGACAGCGGTACGGAGCTGGCCACTCGCACAGTCCCATTGCTGCAGATAGCCACGCTGCTTGCCCACCTTGCCCAGCGGATTGGTGATGGTGAACAGGCGGTAGTTGTCCTTGTGCGCCTCGACTGTGCCGTAGCGGCAACGCTTGAATAAGTACTTGGAACCCTCGGGCGTCTGCCATTGCAGCTTGTGATGCTGCTTGCCCGTGCTCAAGTCCCACACAATGCCCTGGGCATCCTTCGAGATGCTCACCACGTATTTGCAGTCGGGACTAAAGTCAACATCGTCGATTTCCTTTGTGTGCGCCGCCAGCTCTGCGCTCAGCTTCATCTGTGGAAAGCTCCAGACGCGCAGCTGGCCATCGGTGCCGCCCGTGGCCATCAGTCGCCCATTACCGCTGATGCGCACCACACGCTGCAACGGCTCCGCGCTGCTCAGGAAATCCGTTTGCACCACATCCGCTGCCTGAATGTCGAAACGCAGACGCTGGAACTGCTTAAGTATATCTGCTGTGGTTGTGGGCTTGTTGCTGCTACTGTTGCTGTTGCCATCAATGTGTCTATTGTGTCCATTGGGTAACGCCTCCACGCCAGAGTGGCCAGCTGCCCGCTGCCTCACACCATTCTCGTGTGGACGTTCCACGGGCGCCGGCTTCCTGTCGTCCTCGGCCTCAATGCGCGGCTGCACAAAATACATTTGACAATGCGCCTCCTGGCCGGCGCACAAATAGGATCGTCTGTCACTGTTCCGCACTGCGAAATTCATGACCACATTGGCGCCCGTCTCGTGGCGCAGCACCTCCTCCGCACAGAAGTGGCTGCCATTGTGGTAAAGCTCATAGATTTCCTAAAGAAGAACAAACAAATCGTTATTAGTTTAAAACTGGCATTTTATTAAGGAGAAATATTTATAGATAAATTGCAGTGTAAGGCTTTTTTTGTAGGTGCTTTTAATAAATGAATTAAGATTAAAATTGACTACAATTGCTGTAGGAAACTATAATTAACGAGTTAAATTGATTTTTTTAAAAACCTTGAAAATTGAGTGCAAATATTTAAATATAAATCGCTTGTCAGACAGGTTTTTTTGCAGGTGTTTTTAAATTAAAATAGCTGCATTTGTAAGATTGCATCGCAGATGTGGGGAAATATAAATTTTTAAAAAACCATGGAACGGTCAGAAAATCGCAGAGAAAATTTAAGTTTAGTTTAAAGTTAGAATGACACTTGGTATTATCAATTATTTTAGCTAATCATTATGCTTATTTTAGGTGCGTATTAGATTGACCCATTTAACAATTGGAGGCACTTACAAATCCATTTGCAACGCCTGTTTTGCTGGAGCCGCCGCCGCCGGCAACGAGTATGTGGCGACTGGTGAGCATGTCCACCGCGTACAGGGGGAAATTGACGCGGGCCAGCAGGCCGTCGCTGGGCCTGCGTGTGGGTGCCATTATCAATAATGAATAATTATCGAGCGAGCGTTGTCTCTTTTTGTTGCTGTCGATGCTTTACTCTATTTTTTGTATAATTATATTTTTTTACAGCAAGTCTGAGTCAAGCGCATTTAATTGATTGACCGTTCGTTTCGTACAAAATATGAGGAAATTCGTTGCACTTTCAAGTCTTGTCTGTTGTGTCACTATTTAATCCTAAATGCCGTTGTGCATTGTTTACTATTTATACTACTAATATTGTTAATTTTCCATTTGTTTGCCGTGAGTCGGTGTCGTGAAAGTCATCTAAAATCCACGTACACTTGAACCGATTTGAGCATTCACTAAGCAGCGCAGCTGTTTGCCATTCACAGCGAAACGTGAATGGCAGTGCTGTCAGTACAACTTATATTTTTAAACATTAATTAAATATCCTTTTCTACGGTTTCTAATGTCCTCATCAACCACATAAAACATATTTGTAGCGACGTTTGGAACGGCATTTATTCATTGGAAAAGAAATATTTTGAATTGGCATTCATAATTTTCTGGACAGCTGTTGCTATTTTCTATCGATAACTTTTGGAGCTTAGTAATCATTCAAATATCGCAACTTTTATAACCTTTGTAATTTGCTTGTTTTTATTCCCATAAAGTGGAATGAAATGTGAAATAGAGAGAGAATGAAATGTGAAATGTCAAGGTCAGCTGAAAAACATTTATTGAATTAAAAATCGTATCAGTAATGTGGCTTCGACGGCTGATAAACCTCACAGTCCAAACGAAAGTAAGAAAGAAGGGCAAAACAAAAACAAAGGGCTCTTACCTTGTGCACCTTGTGTAAGCAAACCGGTAACAGCTGTTATTTATTTGTCTGCAGTATGCAGTAGTTTTCAGAAACAAGCAAGCGAACGAGAATGAAATATATTGAAAATCGAATCTGCATCAAAGTGCATTTCAAAGGGGAATATGATATATATTTAAAATTAAACCAAACTGCACTCAATTTAAATATCGAATTTTTGAATTTGAACTAGTTGATATGAATGTGGTTCATCTACAGTTGTCTTATATCGATAACAGCAGCTATCGAGCTGGAAACAGCCACAGAGAAATTGCAGTACTGTTTATGTTAATTTGCAGACATAAATAAAGCACTTCTGTTTCGCTTATTTGACGAATATTCAAGTGCAATATATGTAATGGCTGAGAGACGAAGATTTCGCAAATTATCAGAGTTATCAAACAGCGATGAAGCAAATGATCCGCTGGAGCCACAACTTGTGATTGGGCCCACTAAAATTGGGCAGGATATAAGTAGCGACTATGAAAGCAATGATGAAGTGCAGCCACAGTACAAAAGAACACGCGTTGAGAAGGATCTGCCAAGGAAGTAAGTGAATTGTGAAATTAAACAAAACTGCCTGCAAAGATTTTGATAGTCAGCCAGCTTTTGCGTGTTAAATGAAGTGCTCTCTGAGCTCAAATTGGAGAAGCCCAAATTCCGTTAATATTTGAGGCAGTTATTGTAATTTAAATACAAGTGTATACATATGAATATGTCTAATTGGATATTGAACTGCATCCGGCGTGCTCCAATTTTTATCAATAATGAAAACGGAAAAGTTTTGCGTAAATCCAAGCACGTACAAAATATTCGTTAGGCTTTCGGCGAATTGTGCTTTACAGATGCAGTGCTATAAAACGCAGCACAACACAGCGAAAACTGTTTCATAAATTCTTTACCTGTAGCAATGTTCAACACTGATAGAGAGATAGTTGAAAGAAAAATCACAAAAATATAACTTAAATTTAGGTATAACAATCTCCATATATTAGTTAAATTATGACATATTTCTTAACAACTTTCTATTGCAATAGACGCAAGCATAAGAATCGCGATCAGTCCAATACTTTCATCACATTCATGGAGCAGAACCCGGAAATAGCCAAAGGACACGTGAAAGGCGAACGATTCGCCTTCGAAGCGAAATGGTACACTTTGGTGGCGGATTTGAATGCCGATGGACCTCCCTGCAAAAGTGTAACAGCTTGGAGAAAAGTATTCAGCATTGAAAGATATAATAATATATAAATATTGATCAACATATATATGTATTCGTAGCTCTGGTCGGAATGGAAGATGAAAATCCGGAAGAAGCTGTTTCAAATGAAAAAGAATGCAGCTGGATTGGAAAGCGGTTGCCAGTCTGTTTTTCTGACGCCCGACGAGGAGTCGATTGCCCAATTGTGCGGCTTCTACGATAATGTGGAAATTGTTCAGTGTGGCAAGTCTTTCGGTTCTAAGAGTTGGAATTCTTCGAAAATGGAATCTAATTCGCCGCCCAGTGAGGAAGCCATTTCTGAATTGTGCGGCTTCTATGAATCTGGCGACGATGCTGAATATAAAACAGACATTAAAATGCCAACGCAATCAACAACTAATTACAATGCTGACAAATTTGCTGTCTTTGAACCGGAGATCTTCGCAAGGAATCGCAAACGGCCTCGTGAAGCCGAAAGTCTGCAAGAGTTTTGCAGTACGCAGAATGATTTGATGACCCGCGTAGCTGACACCTTGGACACAATACGCTCCAACATGTCTGAGCAGACGAGTGTAATGCAGCAGCACTTCAAAAGAATGGAGGAAATCGAATTGAGAAAACTGGAGGCGATGAAAAGCTTTAGGAAATAGTATTCAATCTTAAGCTAAGACAAAATTGGTTATGGTATTATATTATTTAAATACAAGCAATGTGCGCGTACGCCCACTTTTCAGACGTGAGTTTATAAAACTCTTCCTTGACTGCGTACTAAATTTAAAAAAAAAAAAAAAATTTTAAATTATATACTTCGCGCGCTGTGCTTCTTTTACTTATTGCCATTCGCTGCGCAGCTGCAACGATTGTTATCGGTATATCGATATGTATATCTGCGTAGCGAGTTGGCATGTCCAGCACAGCATAGAAGGCTTTTATTATTTACTGAGTGCTTGTTTATATTATTTGAATTAAATAAATGTGAATCAAGCCAAAGTTTATCAACAACAAATGGAGCTCACGACAATGCTAGACATGGCCAAGGCGGTCGATGTAAGCCGAATCAAGATGGAGGCTGTGGACTGCAATGCTGCTGCTGCTCCTTCACATATTTTACCAGAGCAATTAAATTGGCAATTGGCTCAGAGCAGCAGCGCCGCGGAATGCATCAAAATGGAGCAGGATCCGCGAGTAATCTGGCAGAGCAGCGAGGCGATGGCCAGTTGTCAAATGCAGCAGGAACCGGAGGTAGTACGAAAATAATAGATTGCCCTTTAATACATTAAAGAATTCAAGTTTTAATTCATTTGGTTCTTTTATTTTTAATTTCAATTTGGAATTTGATTGTTGTGCAGCAATGCCAACAATGTCACAGTAATTATTCGATTATATAATTAAATAGAGTAACTCGTATGCTCACAAATAGTACTTTTTCAGTCGACTCGCTAATTACCATCAATTATCATTATTGCAAAATGTGCAATATCTAATTACAAGTGTAAAGGGTATATTTTAAATACACTATATTTAAGTAAAATCTATTCTATTTTAGTATATATCCGATTGTGATATGGACTTGAATGACTGCAATCGGCAACGCAAATATCCTGGCAAAAGGACTGCCGAAAATTCGCCAGCAAAACGTAAAAAGAAAATGAAATTGCCAGAAATATTTCGTTTTTTTGGCAATATCGAAAGAGTGAGTTGACCAATAATATATAATTTTAAATTATATTAGTAATTTCATTATATTGCCTTCAGGTGCAGGACTCGAATGCCAAGCCGGGAGCGATAAGTGCCACTTGCAATGCATGCCACAGTCGCATCAAAGGCTTCGTCACAGTTACCTCCAATTTCATAAAGCATCTGCGTCTGAAGCACTTCGAGATCCATGCGGCATTCATCAGTGCCAAACAAGTCGGCAATACCGAAACGCTGGAAGTGCATGAGACCGAATCCTTTGACCACAGAGTCATGTCCTATATCATAGATAGTGCTGCGCCCCTGTCTACCGTTGAAGAGCACAGCTTTCGCAATATGTTCAAGGGCACCAATTTGCGGGTGATGAGTCGCTCGAAACTGGAGTTGCGACTGGATGCACGCTTTGGGCAAATGTGTGAGAGCATTAAGAATGTGATTGCCACACACAAATATGTCTGCACATCGGCCGATATCTGGTCGCATAGGCATTGCAGCTACTTCGCCTACACCTGTCACTGGCTGGATCAAAAGTACCAACGGAAATCAACGGCATTGGCCTGCCGACGATTTACGGGCGATTATGCTCAAATTGTGGAAATGATGAGTAGCATTAACACCGAATACGGTTTAAACAATCTGAAAATTGTGGCAACAGTTACGCATAATGGCTCGAATTTTGCAAAAGTATTTCGCGAATTTGGCATCCAAAATTACAATAGCTATGATGATGAAAGCGATTGCTGCCACGCAGATGTGGATGCTGCCTCAAAAGACTTGGCTTACAACACTTTACCAAATCACATTCAATGTGCCAGCCACACTCTAAATTTGCTGGCATCAAGCGATTTTGTGCAACTCCTTGGCGAAGATAAAGCGTTGAGGGAGCGTCACTCAAAGGTATGCAAGAAAGCAACAATTATTTCTATATTTATTGTTAAACCATTTTCGTTTTCTAGGTCTTTGCCAAATGCAGTGCGCTGTGGCGCAAATGCAATTGCCCCAAGTCAGCCGAGATCATTCAAACAGTATTGAGTGGAGGAGCGCTTACCGCACCCATTTCATCGCGTTGGAACTCCATATATGATGGCATTTGCTATATTCTCTCACAGAAAGAGAAACTGGCTGAGCTCTGCAGCAAATTGGCGTTACACAATTCGTGTTTCTCCGCGGGAGACATACAATATTTGGAGGAATATCGCACTCTAATGGCACCCATTGCATCCACGATTGAGTTCCTGCAAATGGAGACCAATTTGTACTATGGTTGTCTCATACCCGCCCTGACATCGCTGTGTGTTAAGCTGAAAAGGATTTCCGACTCCTCGGATCTCATCGATTTGCGCAATGTGGCACTTGAGCTGCAGCTGCGATTAAAACAGCGTTTTGCGAAATATGTGCGACTTGCTGAGGATGCGAACAGTGCTATTATCGCCTCAGTTCTGTGCCCCACGGTCAAAATGCGTTGGTTCAATGCCCTGGCCAAAGTCTCGCCACATGAGCGCAGTGCTGATGATATACACAAGATGATTATTGCGGAGGCTGTGCGGCATGCCAAGGCTACCGAAAACAATTACCAAGTGTGCCAGGAATCCGCTCATCCCAAGGAAAAAGACGATTTCTATGAATTTGATGAAATTGGTATGGCCAGAAAAATCTATTTTTGTCAATTAGATGTATATAAATACTTTGTAACTTACAGACGATGCTTGCGAGACGAGTGATTTGGATATGTCGCAGCCGTCGCCGTTGCCGCCGACAACGAAGCTGGTCGATGATGTTGAGGCTCAGTTTCACAGCTATCTGAGGGATTCGGGTAAATTTTTCGACGTGCTCGACAAATATCCACTTCTCCATGATTTGGCAATAAAATATAATACGCCATTGGCTTCGTCGGCGCCAGTTGAACGCGTTTTATCGCTTGTGAATGTAAATAGATATGCCAGAAGATCAGATCTCTCCGATTACTCAGTGGAAAAACTAGTTTTACTAAAAGCTAATTGTACTAATTGAACCCTAATTAAGTAATTATTAGTATTGTAAGCGACTTAGGTAACGGATGTATTATTAAACTTAGCTGTTTGTGCAATAAATAATATAATATAACAAGTTAAGGAAAATATATACGTAAGAAAATGAAATTTAATTGAATTGAGTTCATAGTGTTAAATAAAACATATATGGATATATATATACATATACATGTATGTATATAAGGTATCAATATGCTCTTTTGAGTATTTCATACTAACAAATGATCAAAATATCTTACAAGTAAAAGTAATTTATAGCCAAAATTGCAATTCCATAAAAAATAAGGGCATTTAAAAGTTCGCAGAAAACAAACCAATTTTAACAATTTGCTGACTCTTTTGCTGGCTTTTGCCATTCGCAGGAAAATGCAGGAAAACTGTACGCAAACTGGGAATATGCTAATGGTGTCCATGTTTGAACGGATCTCAAATTGATTACAGTGCTGCATAAGTGCATATTTATGTTAATCCATAAATTGAAAAATTCGTTTAAAAATTGATTTATCTTAATGCTTTTTACTTTTTCCAGAAACACTTAAAAACTACTGAAAGGATTCCAATATACTTATTTTGACTTATAATTGACTTTTTCCTAGAATTGAATTAAAAGAAATTAGAGTTGGATTAGTTCACAATGAATGAAATTGATTTATTCGTATTATAGCGAAAAATAATAAACATCCCTGAAAGTAGACTTTTATTTCTGAAGTAGACTTAAGTTGGCCAGTAAATACATCGCCGTTGGAATACTTTAAATGAAATTTGTTTTATGGATGCCCAATTCTGATAAAAACTATTCGTTTTCCAGCTTGTAAAGACTAATCAGAGACTGAGTAAGACATTAATCAAATTTTCCCTTTTAAGAGTTATTGTTATTATACTAATATAAATGCATTTTTCTAATTTTTCATATGTGTGCATGTTGAAACCACTTAAATATTAAAGTTTGTTTACAGTTTTGAATACAATCTTTCCAATTACTTAAATAGCTTCACATTCTTTTTTTAATTTCTTTTAATTGCTTTCTTTTTATAAAACAATAATTTGGATCAAATTCAGGTTCGTCTTTACTAAATAATTATTTAATAAATTAATGAATGAAAGTACTAAAAGGAATACCATAAATGGAATACAAATTGAAATACACTTGCCAAAGGTCTTAGGATTTGGTGTACAATGGAAATAAAGATAAATTTTAACTGGGTTCTTAAAAAATGTACTTGGATTACATGTCATCATATGTATATTTATGTACACTTATCATAAAATGCTTTTAAGAGCAATTCGATTGAAACGGTAATTTATTATCTTATATGCAATATTCGCAATCTGTTCGATTGCAGGACACCAGAGCAGAGGTTAGATGATGTAAAAAAGAAACCCGGATGGAAACAAAGAGATTTTGCTTTGAGCGACTGCCAACCAACCCAATAAGGCGCAGCAGTCGCTGCTTTTTGCTCTCTGCTGTTGCTGTTGGGTGCCAATTTTGAATGCCAGCAGCGCACTTTGTCGCTGAATGTCAATTATCGTTTTTATTGCCGCCCCATTCGTTGTTATTGTTGCTGTTTCATTGTGAATCAGCTGCTGGCAGCAACTGCGGGCAGCATCTTTGTTTCAAGCTGCGCTTTGCTTTCTGCTTTTGTTCAACCGCAAATGGTTAAAATGTGGGAGGGGAACAAAGACGCGCTTAAAACTTGCCTCCCTCTTCTGTTGTTGCTGTTTGGCGCCGGCGTCGGACGATGTAATTAATAAAAATAAAAATGCTAAGACGCAAATTCAAAAACGAATGCATGTTATTTATTTTTTATGACGGTCAAGTGAAAATGAAAATTGTCGCGCAATTTGTTAGACGCCCCATTGATAACGTTTGTCTACGCACCTAAACGTGTTTAAGCTACTTACTGACCCCGACTCCCCCTTTCGTTTGGTCTTAGACAAGTTTAACAGCAATTCGATCAAAATTTCACTTTTTATGTGAACTCAATTTGATTTGCCATAAATACAAACACACATACATATGTATATACATATACATATGTATATAATTTCGTATAAAATTGCAATTGAGATGACCTGTAAGCCTCTAATGAAAAGAAAGGTAAATGAGTTGAGCTGGAAAATTTCACTGACTTTTTGTTTAATCTTTAGCGTGGTTCTCAGCTTATTAAGTACATTTGAGTTCATTGCACCTGACTGTCAATAATAAATACTATATACATACATACATACATATATTTTATGTATATACAAATTTATACATTTCTCATAGAAGTAAATGTTATCTCTGTGAGCGCTTTGCTATTTTCTTGATTTATAGCTAGGCTCTGTTGAAGTTGCTGGCTGCATTTGCCGATAAGTAAAAATCACAAAAAGCCACTCAATTTTATGGCCTGAGAGAACCTACCGTTTGCCGACTCAAACAGTTGCAATATGCGTGTGTTTGTGTTCTACTCGGTGCCGGTATAAATCTAAGTGATGATTTCATTACAATAACAAATAATAAGAATAACAAAGAAATGTACCAATTGCGCTATGCCCGATTTTTGCCTGACCTGCCAAAAATTATGCTCATCACCTCAACTCTCTCTCTTTCTCTCTCTGCTCCAGGCAACCAGTTTGAACTAAAAACCGTTTCAATTTGAAATTGCCATTTGAATTTTAACCGTTTGAGCTGAACAGCACATGTGTGCAATAGTAGCTGTCATTTCACTCGCACTCGTGTGCTAAACAAAGCCACGGCGTCTGAAGCAGCTTCCCTTTGCTCAAAGCAACAAACAACAACAACAACGAGCAAAGCACAGCTGTCGACGCTGCACAGTGGATCACAGTCTATATATATATGCAATTGTAAGAAAATCATTATTTACGAAATATTTTGAATAACTGGCATAAAGTTTCTAAATTTATAATCTTTTATTTAACAAGATCACTGCAATGATTTTGCACTTGAATGATAATTTGTCTTTATCGTATATTTTTTCAACGTAGATCACTGTGCTGCCTCTTGCGATCGACTACAAAACAAAATCGTCAGCGCTTTAGCCGCTCAGTCGTTAAATTTCCAACGACACGATCGTTACAGAGCGCTGGGCGCAGTGATAAATAAATTATAACATTTTCAGTGTATATCAACTTTGTGTGGATATTTCCTGCCCAATTTTTTGGTAAGTGCAGCAGAAGCAACTTCAAACTGAAAACTGGAAAGAGTTTTATCCGGCTCACATTAGGCCCTTTTTATCTCACAGACAACTAATTTTATTCGGTTAATATTTATTGCTGCCCTGTGCACCATGTTAACTTATATTTCTGCTCACAATTGCAATTGCAAAATTACAGTTGCAATAGCAATATCAACAACAAAAACAACAACAGCTGCAATACAGAGGCGCAATAATTTTGTGCTTTTGCCCTCTTTGCTTTCCCTGTGTTGTTGCTGCCCTGACATCAGCCGCTGCTTTTCCTTTTCCTTTCGCCTACGCTTTGCTGTCTATTTGCAGTGCCTGGCGCTGCTATTGCAATTCTTGTCATTGTTGTTGTTGTGGCTGGTTTTGTTGCTCTTTTTTACTTTGAAGTAATGAGCAACTGCTTGTTATACACACACACACATGCACACATACGGAGCTGCTGCTGTAACGGCCTGTCACTCTGCTTATTGGCATTGCTCTTTGTTTGCTGTTCCTGCTCTGTGTTCTGCAAGGGCGTCTTTCTCGCACTGGAGTGTTTTATGCATTTCGCTTGTGGCCTGTGGGCACTTTTCGTCGTAACGGAGCAACAAACTGCGATCTCGAAGAGTAAACTAGCAACGAGGGCTGCTCATAAAGTACTTGACTTGCTGCACATCTCGATGCGCAATAAAAAATGTCGACCGTGTCTTTCAATTAGTCATCTGTGATAACACTTGATATGACAATATTTTATGTAGATTAATGTAGAATATACAAGTTTTTTTTTTATGTAGATAAGATAACTATTATATAGAAGGTAAAGGCAATTAGAAAATAACTGTTATAATTTTATTACATATAAATTTATATATATATATATATATATATATATATATTATTTTCATGTTTTATTTTTATATTTGTATATTATTTTTATATTTGTATTTTATTTTTGTATGTATATTTTATTTTTATATTTATATATTATTTTTATATTTATATTTTATATATTTTACCCGAGAGTCTGTAAAGAAGAAAGATGAAATTGCAGAAATAAAAAGTGTATTGAAATTATTATTTTTAAGCACTTTAATTTCATATATATGTATATTAATTTCTAGTTGTTTTAATTTATTATTTTTTATTTATTAATTTACATTTGCAGTAACAACTTTAAAAGTATTTGTTCGTCCAAAACACCCCCTAAAAACACATTCAACAAAAATGGTGAACAACACTGTTGAAACCGAAGGTAAGTTTTTAAGTACATAAATCTTTGCCATAATTCTTAAAAAATGTTTTAGCTTAAATTCTTCTTTTGTATCTGTAATATATATATATTTTTTGTTGTTTTTTATTTGGGTTTTACTGTTAGCTGAACATTTGTTTGTGTATCTTTTACGTTTCGGTTTGTTTTTGGTGCACTGCTCATTTATAGTGCGGGCGGGCACAAAAGCTGCCACGCCTCGTTGCGTTGCAGATGGGAATTGTTGTTGCTGCTTTAGTTTGCATTTGCATAGCAATCATATAAAAAATGCATGGCAAATAAAATGAAATTCATGCAGAGAGCATTGTTGTTTGTGGCACGGTAAAGTATCTGTTGGATACAAAATGCTAAAGCGAAACGTTGGCGCCGCAGTCGTGTTGAATGCAACTGCTGCATCTGCAGCTTTGCCACTGTTGCTGCTGCTGCTACTGCAAGTCGAGTGGCATAGATTACGCGCTATTGTAGCCTAAATACGTTGAGTGCGCATCCAGCAGATACTCGACTATGGCTACAAACTACAAGTAAGTTGAAAGCGTTGTTGTTGTTGCCTCGCTTGCATAAAGTCGCAACAGTAGACTAACCAACTACGCCCCCCTCCCCCTTGCACCACCTGCCTCTCTCTAGCACCCCTTAAGCTGCGCAGCTATTGTGACAATTTTATTGGAAATGACTTGAAGTGTTTAGCAGGGTTTCTTCTGCTGCTGCTGTTGCTGCCGCTGCCTGGGTGGGTGGGGTTTCTGCCGCTCGTATTATAATCTCGACGTTCCTTTCGCTCGCACAAAAGAGCCTGCATTATGATATTGCATAAAATATGCACAGATTTGCAGTAAATTTGATGCCAATGTCGTTTTCGTTGAACGTAGAGTTTAGCATGGAACATGCAGCATTTCGTTGTCTATCGAAATATAGTTGAAAGTATCTACAAGTTACTTACCGAACAACTAGTTATGGGATCGACTTAGTTTTGTATTAAGTTAATAAAGATTTGTAAAAGTTGCTTGAAGTTTTTGAACTTGCTATATGAAATACTTTGAATATTCATAGCTGTTGGCGTATATATATAATGACTTTTAAAGTATCTTTACAGATACAATACCTACGTAGTGCTAATATCACATAAACCAAATACTTTCACTTTTTTTGTTTAGTTATATGTATCTGATGGGCTTCCATCTGAGCTGCCATCACTGGTCTGTATCTATAAGATGAATTTACGGCCACCTACAAATTATGGAGTCTTAAAGTCGGTGCCACAACCTTTTGGGCGCCGCCCTTGGCCCAACAGTCCTTTTGGGCTAGTCGGCCTTCTAATGCGCCGCTATCTTTTGCAAGTTGCAAGTCATGACAAATTGTTGGCAAATTGCTTGGCATTTGTTGCTGCCTGCTGCCAGTTTTCTGCCATGGGTTGTTGCACTCTGTGGTTGCTGCCGCCGCAGTGATTGTTGTTGTTGCTTTTAATGCACTCAACATGCTCGTTAGTTGTTAGTTTGAGTTTTTTCGATAATGGCAGGCAAAACGGATCTGGATGACAATTCCGCTACCGGTTGAAATACTTAAGTCAGAGCAACCCAACACAACCCAAACCAAGCAAGCAATCTATTCAGCCATCGAGTAGATTCCGACTGCTATTTGATTAAACTATTCGCATTGATTGTCAAGTTCGGCTAGAAACTAAACTGCCGTCGAAACTGATTGCCTTTGGGAGTGGAACTTTTGCACAGGTTCTCAATTTTCCAATGCGAGAGCAAAATAAATTTGTTGCGGAATTTATGGTAGTCTGTTTGTTTGCCACAGTTGGAAGTTGCTGCTGCTGCTGCTGTTGCAGTTCATTTCGAGCAGTCAGGCAGACAGATATATAGATGCTCTCATGTCCAATGAACAAATACTTTGAAACTTCTTCTTCTTTTTTTTTTGCTGCAGCTGCTCAATTGCGGCTCTACTTGAATTTGATTCGAATTGATTTGGCAAGTTTTGAAATGGGTCAGCGCACAGCAAAAGTGTTGCATCCCTTAAGCGGGTGTCGTCACGAGACTCTATTAAGATGACAATGCAGCGATAAGCTGCTTAAATGCACCTGGAGTGGGACTAGAGATGCAGTTTCCAATGCCATTTCTTTATTCTTGTGATGCGATGCAAGGATTTCACTTATAAACAAGTGTAAAGCACTGGCAAGATTGTGAAGTAAAGAGCATTTTAGTTTAAATTTAGTATTCCACTTCAGTACGTATCGGTGCACTTAATCCAATTTTGTACGATTTATTTATAAACTGAATTTTTGCTCATGTAACTTTTGAATTCTATTCACCACCTAGAGAAAAGTATTTATTTGTTTATTTATTTATTCGGTTGAGTTCGGCATATAAAGGCTAAAATTAAGATTAAAATTTGAACAATTCTATATTTTGTTGAATAAATATTCAGGTTCCGTTTTACAAATTCGATTACCGATTCCGTTTTGGAATTTAGTCTGGCTTAAATTTAAAAATATTAAGTTTAGTTTAGTGATAAAAGTTACGATTATAATCTGAACAATACTACATTTGGCTGCGGAACATTTGATCGGCCTGTATTTTGGGGGCGGGCTTCTTGGTCATGCCGGCGAGCAGTTGCTTCAGCTTAATGATGGCTTGGGCGGGATTCAAATTCTTGGGACAGGTGTTGGTGCAGTTGAGGATGGTGTGACAGCGGTAGACCTTAAATGGATCCATCAGCATGCACAGACGATGATCGGTGGCCTCGTCCCGTGAGTCGATAATCCAGCGATATGCCTGCAGTAGAATGGCCGGTCCCAGATACTTGTCACTGTTCCACCAGTACGATGGACACGCGGTCTGACAGCAGGCACACAGTATGCACTCGTAGAGGCCATTGAGTCTGTCGCGGTCCTCAACGGCTTGCAGATACTGCGCCTTGCCCACTTCCCTGTTGACGTCCTTGCGCTGAAGCCACGGCTCAATGGATTGATACTGCTGATAGAATCTAGACAAATCCGGTACGAGATCACGCTTCACATACAGATGCGGCAATGGATAGATCCGGCATATCCTGCCCGGCTTCCTATCGATCGCCTGGATGCAGGATAACGTGTTCAGTCCGTTGATATTCATCGCACACGAGCCGCAGACGCCCTCGCGGCACGAACGGCGAAACGTGAGCGTCGGATCCATTTCGTTCTTGATCTTGATGAGGGCATCCAAGACCATGGGGCCGCACTTATTTAAATCTATCTCGTATTTCTGCAGCTTTGGCTTATCGCCAGGCTTCCAGCGGTATATTTCAAAGGTTTTTATACTCTGTTCTGTGGATCTTGGCTTTGACGCCTTCATTTCCACCTTGCATGCCGCTTGCTCTGGCTTATCCATTTTCTTTTCCTTGTCGCAATCTTTGCTCTTGCTGTAAACCACATTCCCATTCCACTGGTGCGGCGGCTCCTCATTAACCACCTCCAAGTTGGGCAACGCGGTTGCAATCACATTTGCCCTTACCACAATACTACTCCGCATTGCCAGCTGAAGGCAGCTGGAGCGCAATCCAAGTCGATGCATTCTAGTCCCTATATTAACACAATAATATTATTACTTTCAACTATTTTTTAATATGTTTGTTTAAACTTGTATTCATCACTTAGTGTAGACTTATATGTATATATAAATATAGTCTCTAAGAATTTGAACCACAAACACAATGCAAACTTGTTGATTAAAATTTCTTAAAATTTAAAAGCTTTAGCTTTATTTAAAAATATAACTAAATTTTTTTAAAATATAAAATGCTTCATTTTATTGAATAAACTCTTGAGAACTAAAATTCCCTTTAAATGGCCGCTTATTATTAGTATTTGCTTGATTTTTGACTTCTATGTTAAATATTTTGTATTATATAAAATATGCGAATTAGTATATAATTTAAGAAAAAAGTTGGTAAGCAATGCTAAAAGAAACATTTTTATAAATTTATATTTTTACTATATTTTTATATTTAAATAAATGGTGGTTGAAAATCTACCTGCAGCACTAAGATAAATAAATAAATATCAATCAACATCAATATCAATAAACTTGATGTGATGCACTAACAGCTATTCATGGCTTTCACACACAGATTGCTTGGTGAAATTTTCATTCGTTTCACTTCACGGCAGTGACAACAAGTGACAGGTCACAGTTACTGGCGCAGCGCAGTCTTGGGCTATTTTATGCCTGCCGCAGACTCTATTTAAATTATGCATGAGCGCCCGTAAGTAGGCAACGCTTTCTACGTGTGGCACGTAGAACGCCTGAATTTATTATTGTCTACCAACACCTCCCATATGCTAATTTATTGCACGCCCCAAACGCTTGGGCGGCATAATGATTGCAGTCGTTGACAAAGTTTTCCCATTGTAGGACAACCAGCGATAATCACGTGTAAATTACTCAGCACAGAACCCTTGAGTTGGAAGCAAGGATTTGCCAGCGACGCCTCTCAAAATGTTCCCTGTTTTTTTGTCAATGCTTTATGTAGCATGTTTTCAATTTGTCTCGTTATTTGGGATTGAACGCTTATTAAAAAATCATTTCGTTATGCGAGTTACAAATAAGTTGGAAATGGGTCGCACATTGCTGCAACTTTTGGAGTGATTAATAATTTTGTGAGCGTAGACTGCCAAATTGGCCAGGCTTTCAGCGCAACTTTTGTTGTGAAGGGTGAAACAAATAAATAAAAAATATAAGTTAAATACAGAGTAGTCTAGTCGAAAGACCTCGACGAGGAGCTGCAGTGAATACTACTCCTCTGGAATCAATAGAAAATACTTTTGGTAAATATGATAAGATATCTATCGATCTTGATTAAATTTAAACAGACGAAAAATATTAGGTCAAAGCATATACACACTCGATTAGAAAGAAATATTTTTAAAACCATTGCTTTTATTGCTATCGATTTTTATCGATATTGTTGGAAGTGGGAAATAAACTTTAAAACCTGTGAAGAGTATATATAAAATTATATAAGGCACGACGATTATGTGCCAAAGATAACCGTTGTTTCTTGTTACACGCCGAATACAAAATATTCGTTATAAATATAATGCTTAGTTTAATTTGCCGTTTCTACATATTAAAGTGTAAATTGTATTTAACGTAAGACAGATCAGCAATAAAGGCTTGCAGCGCTTTAACCAGTTGCGAATGATTATCGCCTTCTTATCGACTATCCAAATATTTACTGTCGGCTTCGCATTTTTATGCCGCCGCTGTTGATGTATTGGTTTCAGCTGATGTTTATTACATTGACGTGGTTAGCTCGCCAAACTAGCGGCAGTAATCACAAAAGTTTACAGCTTATAAAAAGGTAAACTTTGAGATTTATGTTAAAGCTGCTCATTAAAAAACCAGCTCACTTTACTTACCACCACCCACTAGGAAACATTTGCGAATTTTAAAGTACGAAATACGCACAAGCTGTTAAAATCCAGTTTAAAGCTGTGAAGCATGCAAATCGCATTAGAAAATATTTGTGCAGATACACGTTGTGTGTGTGTGTATATATGTGTGTCTGGGATGTAGCCAACTATTCTTTGTAGTAGTATATATTGTATATATTAAGTATTTTGGATTTCGCATCTTGCTTACTACAGATACAGACGCATACCTAGTACAACAAGAGCATAAATTGAATTACTTTTTGGGGTAGCACTTGTATGAATACGACTTTTTTGTTCAACTCAACTCGACGACAAGTCCTACAAATGCAACGCCAGTAAGTATAAATGTTTAAATTGTAACTGCATAACTACAGAATACCCTGTTAAAGTAGTACGTTAGATTATTAATAAATAGTAGTTCTAACCCAGAGAAATTAAAAGTGTTAAAGCTGCTTATAAAGCTTTGAAGTCTTTTCAAATCCAATTTTTAATCTAAATAACCTAATCTTAATCTAATAAAGCACAAGTTTTGCCTTAAATAATCCTTAGCCATACAAGTTGAGGTATTAATTATATATTTTCATTTCAGCATCAATCTTTGACTATTTTTTATCTTTAATAAAGACGTGGTGTTGCTTGACTAAATTAGTTAAGGTATATATTTATATCTTAAATTAAGATATGTCTTCCTGAAGAAATTCTACTTTTGTAAAAAACATCTCACTTCAAAAGCTGTACCCCTTTGTAATTCTGAAATAAAGCATTTTTTTTCCTACGAGTTCAAATTGAATTCACTTCGCATGATATCCGCATGCATCAGTATAAAAGGGTATACAAGGAAGAAGAAGCATAGGACAAGATCTAGGCAAGTACATGCTTTTATATGTAATATGTCTTTGTGTTTGTGTGTGTGTGTGTGTGTGTGTGTACACATTTATATACCCATAGTTGTATAAATAATTATCTATTCCGGTCATGTCAGGCCAAAGAGAGCAACATAGGGACAGAGATGGAGACAGATACAAAGAGAGAGAGAGAGAGAGAGAGAGAGAGCGATGGAGAGTGGAGAAAGAGGAACGCACAAAATGTCAACGTCGTCTCAGTGTCGTCGCAAACATGTCGCCGTCAAGTGAGAGAACATTTACGGTACTCTGTACGCGAAAGTCCGAAAGAGATGGCTGCAAAGGATGCACGAGAAGAACTCATTTGCAATGCTCAACGCATCTTCAGAGTGAAACACGATTGGATGATGGCCGAAGGGGGAGTGTGGGGATGACTACAGTGAAGGAAGTTGTGCTTTGCAGTTTTGCAATTTCTAATTACGTCTTCGCAGCAGCAGTAGCAGCAGCAGCAAGTGACTTTTTGAGGTTAGGCACGAGTCTCAACTCGGTTACAAGCAGCATACAAAATAATAAAACAAATAAAGCAAAATAATACAAAATAAAACCAAACAAAAGTAAACATGCACAAGTATTTCAGCATCATTTGCTGTTTTTTAGGTCTTTGGGTAAATGGTCGGCAGGGGGGGCGTGGACTTGTATTTTATTTGCAAAGTTTGTTGGCCCATTCCCCCATTCCCCTCCGCCCAACACCCACCAACCGGAACTGCAGCAACTGGTTGCCGCGTTGTGTCGAAGTTGCCGGTCTAACTTTGATTACAGTCCCCAGTTGTAGACATGCTCAGACAATCAACAGATTTCTTGCTTATTATGCGACAGCCTCCAGGAATAAATTGCTGCCACTCCCCCCTAACTCCCCCCGGCGCCCCGCTCTTAACATATGTGTGCGTAAAAAATTCCATTAGTGCCAACTCCCAAGTGTTTTATGTATGTACGTGGCATATGTGCATGTACATACATACATATTTATATACATGCCTATATACTTGTCTGCATTAGTAGATAGATGCTTGTATTTTATTGTACATCTTAAGAGCTAACAGCACCCGTCACCCGCAGCTTACCGTTACTCTTGTACACTTTCTCGGGGTATTTTCAATTTATTATACAATTTTGAACATTTCTAACCCCTGAGGTTATTTAAATAAAACCTTGAATACAAGTTTTATTACACTTTCATTATTACAGGAACCATAGGAAATATCGAAACATTTTTTCATATTGTACATATCTAGGTAAAACTTTCCTGAAAAGAGATAAAATCTTATTAGCATCTCACATCTAGAATAGATTGATATTGCCAAGTTTTATCCTCACACCTAAACAATCGATCAAGCATTGACTTCTTCAATATATATCCTTATCAAACTCTACACAAAAGAGCTTTATAATATTAGAATAATAATATTAATAATAATGGGAAAAATTGATGAATGGTAAAGCTATATCTTGATATAGCAAAAATCTTAATTTTTTTGGTTTTGGTTTTTTAAAATATCAAAATTTAACCCTGAAAAAAACTTTATTATATATATTATGTGAGGAAATGCTATAACCCGTGTGAAAAATTGGTAAAAAAATTCAATCAATTAATATATCGATAAAATTATATTGCTTTGCAAGAGTGTTTATTATTCGATATTCAATCTATTTGTTTGTGATTCGAAATTATAATGAGGTTCATTATTAACACAAGATAAACGCTACGTGTCGAGATTCAGTAAAAACGATTTTCTCCTTTTGTGACTTTATTTTTTCTTTGTTCCTTTGTAAACGAATTCCAGCATCGCATTTATTTGGGTCAAATGTGAAAATTGCCGTGAGTTTTGCTTTAGTGCGTGTGTATGTCTTATAATGACAAGTAGATTAGGTGGATATACTTATAGGATACGGGATTATGGGGATGGGAGCTTGTCATACCGACTAGTACTCCAGGTAATCCTCACTGCAAACTTACTTTTTTTTTTGTGTATGCCTGAGTTTCTCTATTTCACTTTAGTTTCTGCTCCAGATAACGCCTTGACCCAGTCCAACTGAATCCCTCCTTTTGCCTAATGGCCAATTAATGACAATAAAAGAAAAAGCAAAAAAGAAAAATCAATGTCCATAAATGTTGAAACCATAAACACGACAGCAGCCGTTGCCAATGCAACAACAGCAACAACAAAAACAGCGAACTGCAATCAAACGGTCATAAATTGCCCGCAAAAATCGTAAAGTCCTTCTGGGCTCCAAATTTCAGCCCACTCGCTCGCTCTGCCCCGGCCCCAAAGATTGTTGCTACAGGTAATTACAAAACCATAACGCGCAAATGTCACCGCAAAATGTGCGGCGAATATTTTGGCCCTGTCCACCATTACCATCATCATCAACATCCCCATGACCATCGCCATCGCCATCACTATCACCATCACCATCGCCATCATCCTTGTCCTCTTGTCCCCTTGGGACAAATGGTGCGTTGTGAACATTGAGCAAACCGTTTGTCGTATTTGTGTTGCATAATTTTTTGACGCAGTGCGTGTCAGGTTGAATTGTGTGAATTTTGCAAATCGCTTTGTTATACCCTATCCACAACAAAATTGAAAACAGGGTAGATCGAGTATAGAATCAGTTTTTGTAAGGCTCCAATATGTAGATCCAAGCTAGAGCATAGATCAGCAAGCTTGTTTACTAAGTTTTGTTATGATAATCGACACAAATCTTAAATAATAAATTCAAGCTTTAATATCAATCTAAATATTATTGTATAATAATACATTCATTAAATAACAAGCACATCTAAATATTTAAAGAAATATCTTGAGCTTTATAATGTTTGATAAAAGCATCTCACTTCTGAATACAAGTTTCATATTAGACTTATAACTTATTGTCAGAATTGAATTGGCGTCGGAACAATCGATCAAACATTGAGTTTTTCGTTTTTCAAATAAAAGATTAAACTCAGTAGAAAAGTGAGGATGTCATGTAGTCGTGCTACTTGCACTTAATCCACAGTAACTTTCAATTTTCGCTTTGGTTTCGTGTCCCGGCCGACAATCACGTGCAACAACAAATGAACCGTTGACATTGCCCAGGTGGCGGTCACTACGGGGTTTTCGTAACGACGCAAAAGCTGCGCCTAATGAGGCGTATGAATTTTATGCACTGAACAAAATTCGGATATTATTAATGGGTCAACAAGTTCGCCATTTACCGTGCCAGCAGCTATTGATATTTCACTAACAGTTTTGATACTCTTGCAGTTATAGTGGATATTATGATTATGTCGTCTGATAGACGTCTCTGACCCTCTAAAGTATATATATTCTTGATCAACACGACTAACCAAATTAATATAGTCACAAACTGAGGAATCGTGGTATATATCCATTTGCAGGCAGTACGATTGCTGCCGGATCGATTGATTTTATCATATAGCTGCCATAGAAGCAAAGATGAGTTCTTGAATGAATAACGTTTTGGTTGAAAAGGATATCTAAAATATCCTCTAGAAATTATTGAGATTTTTTTTTTGTATTAGAACTAAACTTCCTTAAAATGCCTTTTATTATTTATATTAAAAACAAATAGAAATACCTTAAGACAAGTTGTTTGCCTTTGATGTGTGTGGTTAAAAAAACACTCGTCAGTTGTTCAATTTAAAAAACTTGATAATCTATATATTCATTAATTTTTCTCTTTTCACTATCAAGCTTAGATCGGAGAACTGCTATACTGTTAAATAAGATTGTCTTTGCCTCTTTTCTCAACTTTAGCTTTGCCTCATTATGAATATTTTAATTAATTTTTTTTATATTTTACATAACATAACATAAGTGTTAAATTTTCTTAATTGATAGTAATTTTTCTCTATTTTCCCTTTATTGTTGAGTGTGAAAGTTTGGTAGACTAGAAGCAGATTTAATTTGAAGGCAGGCAGGCAGGCAGACCCATTCTTTAATTTGTTCAAGTTGCTTAATGGGAATTGTTCTTAATATTTTATCTATTTTGTTGAGTGTGAACCCTTGCTGAATTTCAAAATGATTTCATTTGAAGGCACACTCACACACACACATACATTGTGTTTAGCAATTATGGAGCCCCAAGCTGTTGTGGATATTAAGTAAAATATCATCTTACCCAAATCCAAATCTCCCATTCTCAAATCTCTGGCGGCCGTAAGAGACAAATTGCCGGCAATTCAATTCAACCCCTTGCAGAGGAACAGAGGGAATGTGCAACAATTGGTTGCCCTCTCTGCAGCTATAAATTCATTGAACGACGCACCCTTTTGTGTGCTATACAGCTTCCAACTGCTACCCAGAGTTATCTGTCTGCCACAAGAGTGGCAGCAACAGATCGACTCACTTCAGATTTTGCCTGCCAGCCATTCATTCGTATTGGTCCGTTGGTCTCGGGCATTCCAAGCGTTTTTAATTGACAATCAAACTGTGGCAGGCAGGCAGGCAGGCGGGGAGGAGGAGCAGCAGGAGGCGATGAAGGAAGAGGAGCAGTGGGATAGGTTCTTAGTGGCACACACAAATTTGATTAATTCGCTTGATGGCTGCATTTGCTGTCAGCTTATCCTCTTGACAGCAGCCGGATCCCAAAACCCGTGCAAGAAACTTGAATCCTTCAGGCCACTCGATTGTTTACATACAAACTGGCTGGCAGACATAAAGTCAGTCTGGTATCACATTTAATAAATGAAGTGTGTGTCTTGTGGCTCCGAAATGTGCAAACTGTGCACTTCATTTTGTGAATCATAAATCTGAGCCAGCCACTTGAATAATTACCCCATTCTAAACCTCTCATCAGAGCAGTTCAGAGCGGCTCAAAGCATACCCTTTAAATGGGTTCAAGAATTGCACATTTAATTTGGTCAACTGAGCTGCTTAATTATTAATATTTTCATTAACTTCTTCTCAGTGTGCTTCCAAAATATATTTATTTAGTAATCTTTCTTTATTGATTTATTACTTATTTTAAGTAAGTTCAGGTTGGCCGAGCCAGACTAAGGCGCCGGACTTAAGCTCTGTTTCTCGAAAGAGAGCGTGGGTTCGAATCCCACACATGACAAGTTGAAACTTCTATATTTTTTTCAATATGTTACACAAATACCATATTTCTGGCTAATTTGATAACTTAGCTCGCAAGATATAAAAAAAATTGCTGAAATGTTTCAAACTGAATCTAGAAAATGTAGCTAAAGTAATAGAAATATAATTAATGTCCTTAGTGGCTTTAACTCTGAGTTCGACTTTCTTTTTGAAATGTTGGCATTATTCAGATATTCAGCCTTTAGCTCTAAACATGATTTAGTAATTTGCTTAATAGTTTGATTCAACTTTATAAAATATTAATAAAAAGTCATATACACAACTAAATTACCCCAATAGGGATCTCAACTCGAATATTTCAACAAATTATTATATATAAAATATTTTTAAATCTATTCAAAATACTCAACTTCTTATAAGAATATAATAATATATATATATATATATATTTTTTTTTTAATTTTTAATGAGTTCCATTGCTTATTTTAATAATAGCTTCGGTTATTCGTTTTAATTAAATACAATTTCTATGTAAATTTCCCATCTTATTCATTTGCCAACTCTTTTCTTTATATGTTATCTTGCGCTTTGAAGCATGCAACACTTTGTGTCTGCAATCAACAGGCTTTCTACATGCCTCTGGTTGGCAAACGTTGTCATTAGAAAATCCATTTGAGTGCCACATAAAATTGCTGCAATTGCGTTTGAAGCACACACAACACAATTACGCACAGCAAGTGTGCGGTTCTTACACACGTTGCAGCTCCCAATCCTTTGCCTCATTTCCCCCTTTACCATACATATATACTATGCTTTTATGCCGCAGAAGTCTTCAGCTAAAAACCAGTTAATAAACACTATTTGCTGCTGCTTTTGTTGTTGCCACACTCAAATGCATAAAGCGACTGCAGTGAAGGAAAAATCGTTATCATTATTGTATGTGTATATATAGGCAAGAGGAGGTTGGCTGGGAGGGGAGGGGAGGGGAGTGCAGGCGAAACTATGTACGAGAATACTTTCTGCGAAAGTTTATTGAACCGGAAGTTGGGCGGCAGTTTGCTGTTGCCGTTTGTGTGAAATGCGGCAACAATGCGCGAAATGATGGCCCTGCCACAGGGAGCTGCATGCAGCTGCTAACTCGACGCGCTGCATTCGTTCTGCTTCAAGTCGACTCTGCTTTAACATTTGTGTGGCCCGCCAATCAAAATTTCGCCATTAAGCAAGTCCAAGTATTTGTTTTTTTGTATATTTTAAAAAAAAACTCTCGAGTCGCATTTTTGATTTTTGTTTGCTGCTGTTTTTTTTGTTTTTTTTTTGGTGTTTCTTTTGTAATTTGTTCTTGTCTTTCTTTTAAAATTGTATTACCTTTTTATGTACGAACGTCTGGCATTGGGATAACATTTTAGAGCTGCTCAGACGTCTGTCACTTTAATGCCTCGTTTATTGTTTCGCTGCGTTTCTCTGTCTGCTCATGTCCCGGACCCTCGAGGCCATGTAATTGTTGCGCTTAAGTGATGCAAATGAGCGTTCCTACAGCAACACCAAAGAGACGACGAGACGCTTGCAAGTGTGCCTCATTGGAGGTCAGCGCTTTAATGCCCTTTCTTTTAATGAGGGATTTTTTTAATAAAACTCTGAAGTATTAATAATAAGAAAAATTAACTTTGGTCAAACGAATAAAATAATAAATATATTAAACTAAATAAATTAAATTTCTGATAAATATTAAACTGACAATAAAGCAAATTCCTTTTCTTTTTTTTATATATACTCTCTCAAAATTCAAGCAAAGGAAAATGCTTTTTTTCCGCATCAAAATAAATAAAAATCGAAACAACCAAAAATTAAGAATTTCGAAGCACTTTACCAATATTTGCATAGACTTGTCCAGTTGCAACTATCGGAAACGTTGGCCACCAGTCTGATCTGGACGTGTAAAGTTTCTCCACATATTATCTACAAGACTTTGATCTAGTTATCATGCTGGGCACTCTATATCTTAATCCATCTTAATATTTTCTTAACTCTAAATATTTATATCTGGTAATACATTTTGTAATCAATATTAAATATTTTGTTTCCACTCTGAACTCTATGGTGACAAACCCAGTATAAAAGTTATTGCTTCCCTATTTTTGGAAAGTGTATAAGAAGTGCCGCAGGCGTCGAGAACTTCACTCTCTACGTATTTTGTTTGAAGTGAGTAAAAATGTGTTTTTCGAAAAATGTTTGGGCTGCTGCTGTCAGTTTTAGGTTGGGGGAGAAGAGGGAGGCAGTGGGAGAGAGACATCCTGTGGGTGGTTCTTAATGGTGTGGTGAGGGATGGGGTTTGGAATTGGGGGGTCGCAGTCACCCTTCGCAGTGCTAAGTGCTGGTGCCACTGTTTTAATGGGGTCAAAAAATGCTGTAGCAATTGCTCAGAATGATTTATGGCAGTTGCACTTGAAATTGTTAATAAACAATGCTCAACGTTAAACTTTATTAAAATTGATTGTCATCTGTCAGCCGTATTTAAATCGAACTGAAATATTAAAAAGCACTCGCTCAAATGCAGTTTAGTTTATTTTGCATTCGATTGTGTTTTGGTCCATTGGGACGGCAAAAAGACACGTTTCAGCCTCTGAACGCCAGCACCAAGTTGGGAATTCGATTCATTTGTTGACATTCGTTGTTGACATATGCATTCTACAATATTGCATTAGAAAAAGCGTGCCAAAAGTGCATGTGAGTCTGGTAAAATGAATACTTTGCGGTTTGATAATATTAGAATTTATTTATATGTACATTTATTTCTTATTTATTTATGAATTGAATTTTATATACAAAGAACTATGAAGAAAATAAATACAAAGGTGTATTTATGCCTTAAAATATAAATCTCTGATTGCAGACTGATGTATTTGTTTATTTTAATATAATTCAAAATTAAATGTAATAAGAATTGTATTATTAAAATACTACATTTTAAAGAAAGAAACTCTTTTAATGTATTAAAAATGTATTATTATATAACTGAAAAACTTATTCTCGACTTGTGCTCAGATAATGGTTGGCGGCCGCTGGATATCGTAAATAACGCCTTAAGAGCTAGAGACTTCAAGTTTGGAATATGAGTTATCTTTAACCCCGCACATTTCAAGTATATTTTATTTGATCGATAACTGTCCCCTTCGTTTTGCGTATATCGATCAATATCGATTTCCGATAGCAATAGTATTCAACCAGAATGAATATATGCATTTAACCGCAGCATTAAACTTTTTATATTTGATAATATAATTAATATTAGAATATATATTAAGTACAAATACATATAGTAATGTGCCAGCTTATATATAAGTAAATATGAAAAGCAACTTTTTGTTTTATTTAATAATAAAATGAATATAATAATGTATAAGAAGTTCAAGAACATATGGCATAGAATGGAATGAATAAAAGAGTATATTCAACTCTTTTTCGTTTTTATATCATTGAAACTCGCTAAAATCGTCAAACACATGTTTGTAATTTCAAAAAACAAATGCATGCAGCGTGTTGAGTGCTGTTCAAGTGCATGAGAATAGTTGTTGCAATCTGCGAACGGCAGCTGATGAGCGGATGCCCGCTGCATTTGGGCCCCTCTGGTGGGAGGAAAAAAATCACATGTTCCAGCTACAAAACCAGTGCCCCACAAAAACAACAAAAAGTTATTGGAGTGCTGGGGTACAAAAAGAGCAAATTTTACGCTGCATTGGCGACAGCAAACATATGTCGATGTTGCCGCTGACGTCCAGTGGACCCTGGAAAAGTTGCATGTGCCCAACGGGGTCGTTTGCACGCCAGGCTTAGCGGTTGTGTTCTTGGTGGGTGTAAGGGGGTGAGGGAAAGGAGGGGGTGTCAGCAGCGCAGTCGTGTATGAAATATGCGTGCCTCGTCTGTCGATATGTATATATATATCTGTTGAACAGCATGTATTACAAGTACATAAATATATATATATATATATATGTAAAAGGTATATACATTGATAAATTGCACAATGTTGCCACGCACACATATACGCAGGCACAGTTGCAAAGCCGCAACAACAACGTCATTAGTGGTCGGGACCCTGTAATAAAAATCAATTCTTTTAAATTGTCACCCCCAGTGGCGGCCCTGAGTTTCTACGGAAGTCGAGCGTGGTCTACTCCAACGTAGGAGTTGTGTTGCTGCATTTGTAGAGTATTTAAATATTATCATATACATTCTCACGAGTCTATATAGCCAATCTGTCTGTCTGTCTGATTTCTGTATATTTTTTATTTACTAGTTATAATCTGTAGCGGAATTTGCCAATTGTGTGCCAATGAGAAGGCTTCCTCAGAGCATACCAAAGCGAGAGGAAGTTGGAGGAGTATCCCAGGAAAGCTTGTCTTAAGCTCTTAAGGCAGAAGAACAAATATTCAACTTCAATTCAGCAGCTTTAGCAGCTTTAGGCTCAGAAGGGGGCACAGTAGATAGAACTAGGTCGCAGTGCATGAGGACGGCTCCCCCTAAAAATAATAGCTGCCATAGCAACAATCGTTTACAAAGCAACACGCTCCTGAAGCTGGAAGATTATATATTAGTGTAGGACGTAAATAGAACTTAATAAAGAAAAACTGTATACGCCCGATAGTAACTCTGTCATATATTTATGGTATTTTTATTGTATTCTTCAAAATTTGATTTTTTAATGATCTTTAATTTTATTTTAAAATTGATTTATTTATTATTTTAGCTTAAGCTTTATATATGCAAGAGTATTTAAACTTCTGCACGCCTTCGATAAATTTTGTATTTTATATTTTTTGTTCCCTTTTTTTCGCCCCAAACATATGGTCGAGTTGGTCGGGCGAGTCGGTTACCCTAGTCCCTGGGGGCAGCCATTGCTGCATGCACATGATAATTATGGGTGTCGCATACTCATATATAAGCAGCAATTGTGTGTGCATATCTGTGTGTGTGTGTGTTTGTGTGTGATAGTTTATGTGTGTGTGTGCTTTTAAGTTCAACTTCCAGTTGAGTGCAAGACTTGAACTGAAGTTTTTGGTATGTTCCATTGACGCTGCCGCTCCTCCTTCCTAGGAATATAATTTGTTGTGGCTATTTTTATGCGCCATAAAAGCGTCATTTGTTGTTTGCCTGCGCTATTAGTTTTATAGCATTAGCATGTCATTCAAAAGTTTTGTTATAATAGAATAGCAAATGATATGTGGCAACTTAACTGATCATAAAAGCTATATTTATCAAATTTAGTCTGCAGGCGCTTAATTTTCTTTGAAGTTTCAAGTTTATAATGTTAGCTTCAAGTTAAAGAATGCTTTAAAATAAAGTATTTGCATTTAGAGAATGTTTTGCAAATATGTATTTCCTTTTCTGTCACATTTATTAAAAATATTATAAAATGATAAAATTTTTATGTTATTTACATGTATATGGTAAAAGTAACCTCAAAATTTCCCAAAGCAATAAGAGACAATTGTAGAGATAAAGCCAAAATCAAAGCTTATTTTCATTTCGAACTATTTTCATTTAATAGCTGATTTCAGGGAATGTGTTAATTGAGCTGTTTGGGCTAAGACATTCAACTTTTTAATATTTAACAAACACTTAAAATACCAGTGTTGCCACCTACCAGTTTAATCGTTAACTTCTTATCAACCAATATCAAGTTTTAATGGCAACGCTAGATAACTAATAATCCCACAACTTGCATTAAAAACCAAACATAAATTATAGGGAAAAATTCATAACTACGCAAAAACTTGCTACTTTCAAGCCGGTTTCTGGCTGGTTTCCTAATTGCACGCCCTGTGTACCTAAGCGCTTGCAGCTGGTGCGGATCCAGGAGGGGCCCCTGCTCAATGCAGGACCTCTGACAGGACATTTCGGTGTCGGTCGTGCTTAATGCAGCCATAAAAATGCGTATAAAATCAAACTGAGAACGTTGGCTAACGATGCCGTCGTTTGTCCATGGACTCCATAACCTTCCCTCCCAGAAGCACCTTTATGTACATTTTTATTACCCGGACGTCAGACGATGTCTAGACGAAAGCTCCAGCTTCGGGAGGCGGCTGCTGTGTAAAAAAAAGACCAAACATTTTTCTTGGGCAAGTAATGTAACTTGCTGTAATCTTGGGATGCGTATGTTTGACAACAGCTCCAATGACATTTTACGAGCGTTTCCTTAAACCCTTTATGTAAATTAAAACAAAATGAGCATTCAATTTGTACAACAGGGTCAAACTACAGCACAAAAGGAAAAAAAATACATAAATAAATAAAAAGAAAACTTGATCACAAGCATTATGTGGACTCGTCTAAGCCTAAGCGGGAGTTTGACTCCATCATGGGACTTGAGATGGCGAACAAAATAAAACAAATAAATAAAATTAAAGAAAGTAATAGTAAGCAGTCCCAGAAGGACACCAGAATTTCTTTTCCATACCCTGTAGCTATTGAATGGGCTAGAAATTGTGGGTTAATGGTGTGCAAGTGTTTAGTAGGTTTATTTGTTTCTCTTGAGCTTACTGCAATATAACTCTTCATATTTCAAATCTTTTTTACTGGGTGGGTATTAGAAAAAATATACTTCAAACATTTATTTTAGGAATTGTATTAGTCAGTGACACTTTAACTCTTTTTACTGGGCATTTATTAATCAACCAATCTATAGCTCTCTTAACCGTTTCTTCTTAGAACTGATTACTGGGTATCTGTTAGTCGAGTTCCCTCTTTGTTTTTGTGTTACTCGTTTCACTTTGAGTACGGTTAAGTAATGGGACTGTTAAAAACTTGTTTACTGGGCATTTGGGAGTTGTGCAAATACAAAAATTCGTATTTTTTTCTTTTTGCGTACGAGTTGATAAAATAAGTATTAAGAAACCCAATTACAGGTTATCAGCTAGTCGTATAGACATTTTCATCTTACTCGTACGACTTTGGGGGAGTCTTGGAAACCCGATTTTACAGGTCATCTGCGAGTCGTGCAAATCCAAAAATTCGTATGTCTTTCGTTTTGGGCTCTTCGCGGGATTACCCACTTCAAGTTCAAGAGTTCAAAGTGGGGCGGCTACACCAGCTACAAGTGGCACTGGGGATATATGCCGCAGAGTTCCCTCCGCCCCACTATCATCATCTCTGGGGGTTGATTTTTGGAGACCGTTCGCTTACCTTGCTGTGAGTCGGGTTACGTGTGCAAATGCATTAATAATGATGTGTGTGCACAGCACACGTTACACCACGCATTGCATGTAATGCGTCACGTGCGCCGGGGTAGGGGGATGGGGGGAGTAATAGGGGCTACAAGGTGAGTGGGGGGGGGGGGGGGTAAAAGCTGCATTCAGAAATAAATTATGAAATTCTCTTATTCGCATTAAGGGGGCGGATTTCTGCTGTCCGAAATGAAAGAAAAATTTTGGTCGGAAACCGGTTGAGAAAAATTAAAGTCGCAACTTGAACATTTTGAGCTTGCACTCTGGTGTGTTTTCACTGGTGTCTAGACACGCGTCTAAACCGGACTACCCTTACCAGCTCCCCATCTCTGCTTTCTCCTCTTTACACACACATCCACGCCACGTCTAAGACTTTAGCTGGCTCTTATGTACAGGTGTGCCGCGAGCGGTGCTCCCCACATAGTTTCACTTTTCCAACAGTTCAGCTATTTTCCCTCTGCTGCTGTTGTTCTTTTTTGTTGTTGTTGTTGTTCTGCCCGTTATGGGGCTTCCCTTCCATTTGATATTTACACAGTCCGCCCCCGGCCCAAACAACATCCATAAACGCACCAAATACGCAATAAATTCAATTAATTGTCTAAAGCTTCTTATTTCAGCAAAATTTGTTACGTGGCTGTAGTTCAGACTTAAGCCCAGACTTCAGTCTGGCATAAGGAATGACTCGCCACAGGGTCCAGTCAGTCAATAAGTTCGTCAGTCAGTCAGTCAGTCATTCAGTCAGTCAGTTTGTCAATAGTAAAACTTGATTGGAGGCGTGGTGTTCTGTGGAAAATGGCAGCTGAGGTGCTTGTGGCTTTCGACTTCTCGAATTTTGTTTTTACAACGTGTACAATTTCATTTTATGCTTGGGATGCTGCCTGACGGAGTAATTTAATAAAAAGCACCAACAAATAGCACTTAAAGTAGCCCCAGGATTCTGAAATGCTGCATACAAAGGTAAACTGATTTGCTACGCTTGAAAGCAGCAAGGAAGTGAACAAAGTTAAACAAATATGATTGGTTAAGACTGTCAATAAGAAATTCGAAATCCATAAAACTAGTCAAAGAAATTTAAAGTTTTCCACTCATTTTTTGCTGTTATGCCATTTAAATCCCTACAAGTTGTCACTGCATGTATCTAAAAAAAGGTTTTGTATTTTAAATAATCAGTAAATATTAGTATAGTTTTTGAATATATCTATGCACATTGATTTATTAGATTATGCTATAAATATTCATAAATGATGACATATTTTATTGTGAGCTTTGAATTGATACAAAATTTTATATTTGCTTTTTATGGCTCTAATTGACACTTAAATTGCACAGAAGTCAACTTCCCCAAAATATTTATAATCTATTTTATCTTTTAATGTTTTTTTTTTTTAATTTTAAATTTTGAATTTCATTACTCCCTATCTAAAAAAGCAACACGTATTGAGTAGCAAAAGAGTTAATTACAGTTGCTAAAAGACAAAAATTAAGAGTCGATTTAGTTGAAGTTAAGCACATTAAACAATTAAATCACAAGTCACAGCTTTCATTAGAGTTGAATTGGTTAAAGTTAAGCACTTAATTGGTTCACGAGTTTATTTCAGCTAAATGCCAAAAATATAAAACTCATATTAGTGGCTGGTGATAAATTAATATATACAACTCTATATGTCAAAAGCAAATTAAAGTATTGCCTTAATTTAAATATAATTAATATTAAAGGAATATTATATTTAACAAGTATTGCCTTAATTTAAATATAATCAATATTAAAGGAATATTCTATTCAATATTTGCTCAAGGTGTATTCAATAAATGTAATACAAAAGAAATGATTTGATTAAAATACATTTTTTGCCATTTTCTTGCGAAATGAATTATGTTTGACTTGTTTCGTTTGCTTTTGTCGGGCTTTGAGTGGATTTAGGTTGTAATAGGCTCAGATCGTTGTTCGGCCAGTGTGTGCTGGCCACCAACTAGCTAGGCAATCAGAATCAGTCTGGCCGGGATGTTGAACAAGGTAGATTGAGTCAAGTGCATACAAGTCGTGCATGCGTACACAGCTGCATAGAGAGGAGAGGGAGAGAGGAGAATGGAGAAAGGAGGAGAAGAACTTGCCACCCATCGCCATAAACCGTTTGCCTGTAACTGAAAACCAATTGCCGGTGTTGGACTGCAGCCATGTCACGTTTGTTGGCATAGATGGTGCCACAAAAAGGACTGCTGCAGCCACGAGAAGTTGAACGAATATGGCGATGGCGTCGACATCGACGTCGAAAACTTTGCTTGCGGTTTTGAGCAAAGTGCAAGGAATACAAACCGAAACAGAAAGGAAAAACGACGCTTGCTGTTCACTGTTCGCTGTTCACTGGTTAGTCCTTGGGGTAGTGTCGCTTGTAAGACAATACCAGGCTGCGGTGGCAGCTATAAAAAGGATCAAAGGGATAAAATGTCTTGTGTGAGGCAAACGGGCTCAAACAGCAGCTAGCAAAACTATGCAGCAGGAAGTTGCCCAAGACGTTGGTTCGTTTGGAATTTGTTGGCCACCGCTGCCACCGCCATTGGTAATAGAGTAATTCAATATTGGGTGTGGCAGCAACTTCAACTTGCTATTGATTTTTTTTTCTTTTTTTATTTTATTCGTGTTGCCTTCAACTGCTGGGTAGCCACTTCATCAGGCAAGAGAGCGAAGAGTCCTTTAAGGTGCCAACAACAATGCGTCTTCCATTTCTCGTTTTCTTGTCGTTCACACTTGACAGACAGACGCCGTCCTCCCTCGTTATTAAAAAAAAAAAACAACAAAATGAAGCTAAAAAGTCATGAGGCATTATGTCGTGTCGATATTCAACATGGCTGGCAATCCTTTGCTAATGTGGGTGTAGGCCCAAAGGCCAAGTCGCAAGAATGTCTGGCTGAGTAAACTACTTGAGTTCACGATAAATGCGAGACGACGACGACGACGATGCCATTGTGCAAAATGATGAACTTAGGGGCAACGATAGGGGCGTGTGAATCCACTGCTGAGTAGGGTGAAAGGAATCAAAGACGAGGGCTGCATATCTGCCATATGCCTAGCCTTAATATTGAGCTGAAATATCTTATACACGCATTAAGAGAGTTTAATTTAGCTCAGTCTATAGCAAATACAACAAGTTTCCTGATTTGACTCCTTTAAAAGTATGTAGATGACAAATGCTATAAAAAAGGCACAAACAAAAGATAAATACATAAAATAAATATAAGAATATCCTTAAAGAAGAAATATTTTTAAAATTTTTAACCTATTTTGATTAACACATTGTTGTCAAAAACTAAAGAGCAGAAAATCATGCATTTTCTTTTTAGTATACGAGAACAAATCCAATAAATTTGTAATCTAAATAAATATAAATACATCTCAAAACTTAAAGCCAAACTCACTGAAAACAAGGAAGTTATTTAATCAAAATGTTGCCAGGCATTTTAAAATATTTTTTCTAAGGTAATTCCATTAATCTATAAACAATTTGTCAAAGCTTTTGCGTCAATCAATTACTGTTTATATTAATGATTCTATAAATCTTCACCCCTGGCATATTCAGCAGCCACCAGCGACATTTTCAAATATATTTTTATTGGTATTTTCATTTGGTTTTTTTCGTTGTTGTTGTTTGCTTTCGCATGAAAATTGAAACGCTGCCTCATTTTTTTCCCCATTTAGACACGTACACAGGCAGAGTCTGTGTATTTTTGTCGCCCACCACCCACCACCCACTGCCACTCCCACTTGGTGGTATGGTGCCCTTTCCAATCAATATTGATGAGATAACTCTCTTCTCGACTCGCACAGGTCCCAAGTGTTTGAGCTCAAGATTATTAATATTTTGCTTGAAAAAGAACGCAATTTCAGGGACTTAAACCAGTTTCAGCAGAAGATCAAAAAGTCGGCAAATCTCTTTTTTGTGGCCAGCATTTAAGGGTCAATCTTGCCACCGCTGCCCAAATGTAGGTCAAATGTGGCTTCTTCTTTTCAATTTATGCGCTTATTTGTTAAAAATCCTTGGTGCTGCTGGCGGTTTGCCAAAAAGTCGCCAAATTTAGCTTCATTTCTCTGCGCATTTATCAATTTAGACAATGACAATTTCGAATGCAGCCGAGAAAATGGTGGTGGGGCTATCATCAAATTTCCAGTAGTGATTTGGCGTTTTCTTGTTTCAATTTATATTTTCTTTCTCTTTTTTTTGCAACATAACGTTGAGACGCATTGCAGGATTTATTTGAGCAAAACATAATTTTCATGTTCAGATTGTATTGCGCTTAAGGGAAGATGTTCCCAAAAACGTCAAAGTCTACTGTGATAAAAAGAATTTGTAGAATAACATGATAGTTATATATAATAATTAATACATATTAAAAAAAATAACAAACAATAATTTTAAAAGTAAAGTAAAAGTATATAAGGCAAATACATAAATGATAAAAATGAGAAAATAAATTAAATTAAATTAACATTTAACAAATGAAACTCGTGAATATTACAAGAGAAGAAAACCATTGAATTTTTAATGACGATCCATTTTCCACAGTCTACAATATATAAACTTAAATACAACTTTTCACCCATTAATATATATTTTTCAAATTGTAGAACATGCTTGAAATTGTACTAAGATAAGAGATGAGAGATGAAGGTTTTTTTTATCTGTACTCTTTTGAGTATACTCTTCTCTATTAGAAGATTCAGCTTAGATTTACTTACCGTCAAGCAAAGTATCTCAACTGTTTTGTATTTTCTCCAGCTTAGTTTTCTGTCTTACCTTAAATCTCCTGACTGTTTCTTGGTGAAATTGTTTGGAATGAATTTTGATTGGAACACCAACGATTATAAAACGGCTGACTTGTTGTTGTTCAAATTGCGTCAATTCATCAAATTTTGCCCTTCTGGTCGATTGAGTTATGTGCGTCCGCTTGCGGGGAAGATTTCCACATGTTTCCATTTTTAATATCCTTAAAACGTTTTACGACTGCCAAAGAAACACAGCACTTGAAACACAAATGTATCTTTTCTTTTAATGCGCATAAAGGGAGCAGAGCAGACCAGATCAAGCATTTGCGAAAAGGGTCAGAGGTCAGGTGTTGAACGCTGAACGCTGAGCGCTGAACCCTTTGATTGGTTTTGCTACAAATATGCCACAAAATGTTGCTTTGTTTGTGTCTTCTTCAGTTTGTTTCGCTGACGGCTTTAAGATTGTGATTCAATTTGCAGGCACTGCGTCAAGAATTTTTATGCCATTCCGCGTTGCATTTTGGCGACGCCATTTCCCTTAGGTTTTTAGTGCCTATTTCCCGTAGAGGCCCGTAAAACCAACGTGCAGGTAAACAAAAATTGTTGTGAGGGAAATTGTTTAAAGTCATTCGCGTGTGTAAAAAGCAGCGTCGAAATATAAAAATAAAAATGAAGCAAAAAAAAAAAATACAATTTCAACGCGCACAACACTTGGAGACGTGTGTGTGTGTGTGTGTGTGTCTGCTGCTGGAAAAATGTCCGTTTATGTCACTGGGGAAATTTACGCGCTACCCATCAACGTCAGCAGCCTGAAGCTGCAGCATGGAGCACTTTATGTAGAGGTGGGTAGGTGGCTCGATGGGTTAGAGCGATGGGGCAGGGCCCAAAAAGGGGGGAGGGGGGTAGTTGATGGCGGGTAGTTTGGATTACGAGAACTTTGTGTGGTGCCATTTGGTTGGTTGCTGCAGCTAAAGTTGTATATATTAAAAAATAGTGACACGCATCAATGTTTCAGCTCGGTTTAGTGTTTAGTTTATTTGGTTTAAGCTCAAATTTAATTAAACTTTTTCAAGCATTAACAATAAGTTTATGATTGCAATTATAAGGCATTATTTTTAATAATTCCACTTTCTATTACAACTGTAATCCAACATTTTAATAGCCTCAACAATGATATCCAAATGACCATAAAATGACGCTTAAGTCTCAAATGTGTTTTGATAGTTGAAATTATGTAAAGAGCTAAGCCGTTTACTCATATCGCTTTTCTATAAGCTTTTTGTAACACAACAGCTGCTTAAATTCTAAAAACACAGGCAAAGGTTCATTAAACTGTGTACCGAGGCAAAATCGAAGGACAATGAAAATTACTGGGCGTATTTTTGCTGCAGCTGCTACAGACAAAGTAGATCATAATCTACATATAGACGATGTCTCAGCAAACGTCACGATGTGTGCATTGGTATGGGTAAGTGTGTGTGTGTGCGTGTGTGTGTTTTGTACGTGCCTGTAACGCAACCGAAGGACATTGTCAATGTTTGCAGTATGTTTAGTGTTAGTTGCCGGGCTGCAATTTCGATTTAAGGTGCGCCCCACATTGAAGGACACTTGGCACTGGAGTTTGTGTCAGTTGATTGGGCTGATTGCAAACAGTATAGATGACAAAGCGAGAGCCATAGACTGGAAGACATAAGTGGGGGAGAGAGGAGTGGTGGGGTTTAGAACCTGACCATGACACGTTGCTGCCTGCCTGCCTGCCTGCCGTAAGCTCATTTTGCCAGCGGACAAGTTCGCTTAGCTAACAAATTAGCAGTAAAGTTCCTGTCGAAAACTTTGCCACATCCCACCCAAAATGGAGAGTTTTCTTTTTGGCGACAGCATCAAAAATTTCTCGCTCTAAGCTCAGACGCTGAAGCTGTTTGCCGCTGCCGCTGCCGCCACCGGTGCAGACATCCATTAAGTGGCAAACGAAAAGAAAATCCAAGAAAAGCACAAAAGAAAACTACAAAGAAAATTTGAAATATGTTATGCTGGCATTCAAATGCCCTGCGAGACTTAAATGAGTTTATAGGTGGATCTTTTCTTGTGGATTTTCCGTAGGTCTACAAATCCCCAAATTTATGCACTAAATACCTGAAATCATTTGGGAATTATAATGAAAATGGCGATTCTTGCAATTTTGTATGCTTAGTGGTATGATTATTTGTAATCTTTTCGAATATGCCTATAATTACAATTTATAGTAACGACCTATTGTCCAAGCTAACATGCCCCTTTGGTGTGCGCGTAGGGTATTACCAAAGCTTGACAACTTTAAATCGATGGAAAATGAAATGGGGAAACGCAGACAAGGATCAAGAAGCAAGAAGCGTAGCATGCACAAAATAAAATGGCAGAAACTCAATTTTGAAATAAACAAAGGGCCAAATACAAGCGAGCACGTTGCAAACAAACTTAGACGACTATAAAGATACTCTGTCAACAGATGAAAAATCGCAAAATAAGTTAAGAAAATCGCCCTAACTATCTCTATGAAAACTAAAAAAGTATTTTTGGCTTTTAGAAACAATTCTAAGCATATTAAAAGAATTTTACAATTTATGAAGCTTTTTCCGGTTCCTGGAATATATTTCTAAAAAAAAATGGACAGTCAAAAATAAAAAATAAAAATAAAATACTAATGTTGAATAATAATATAAACAACAAAAAAGATAATTTAAGAATCAGAGAATAAATTAATACGAGAATAACTAGCAAACCCATACATTCTGCAGCCCTTTTTGAGCACAGGGAATATATACAAGAAAAAATCGCAAACCAGGTGATTGGCACGCAGCGCAAACAAGCAAACAGCGACTCAAACAGTAGGTGAGACCATGCCCCGAGTTGGAAATTCAATAAAAAAAAAGTACGTACTATTTATAAAATTTTTGGTAGCTGGTAGCCGTTAAAAAGGCAACAAGAGAAAAATGAGCTAGTCAGTCAGTCGCAGCTTGTTGGCCTTCTCAAATGTGCCCTAAACATGCAATCGAACTTCGACTTTGCTCAGCTGTTAATTTTGCATGAACGGACAAACTGAAAAAAAGCACAAAAGAAGAGGAAGAAGTCGACAAGCAGAGCACAACTAGAAAAACCAACAAGTTTTGGATGGATGCAGTTTTGGGGGTTGGCCATTTTTTTTTTATTTCTTTACATATATATATTTATTTTTTTTTGCAAGAAAAAAAGACAAGCAAATAAGCTGGGGACGACGACGGCGTCAGTTGTTATTGCCAACATTTTAGTGGCGTGTAGACGCCTCCGCCCCCGCCACTGTCCACCATCCACTTCTCGACTACATCCCTTAGCCCGCGACGAGTGCTTTTCGAGGTTGTGACTCATGCCCGATGTGATGACGAAATCAGCCGGCAGACACTGAAACAACAAAGTAGTTGTAGTAGTTGTGCACCCATATGAGCGAGGGTGGCTCAAGAGGTTTAAAATATATATATGATATATAATATAAGAGAATTACGGTTCCATATTTATATATTCATATTTCTTTTGCACTCCTTATAAAACTTTTAATTAAAGTCAACAAGTGGAAGTCATTTGAAAGTCAGCCAAATATATATTTAAATTTAAGTTTGCAAATTTGATTTCAATTTGTGTTTCTTGGCTTATATGTAAATTACCCAAAGCACGAGCTGTTTGCACAAGAAATTGATCAATTTGAATGTTATTTTTAAGTTAACTTTTGTATATGAAATGATTCTCATAAAATAATAAAAAAAGAGAATTTAATAAAGCGTTCAGCTTATTTTATATATTTGCTTAATATTGAGAAATAGCAGTCGATATTGAAAAAATACGAAAAATAATTATTAAATAATTAAAATTATATGTCTTTAATTTAATCGACGTTAATATAAATAAAAACACAAAATTGTCATATACTTTAACAATGAAATGGCTTAAATAAAGTGGCCTGCTGCCTGTTAACACTTGTTATACAACTTTAAGCTACAATCCTAATTCATGTTTAGTTAATGCAGAACAAAGTTGAATCCAAAATTCTGATATTAGCTAGTTGTAACATTTCGAACCACCCTTTATGAATCTATATACATATTTAGTTTAGCAACATGCAAAAATGTATGGATAAGCCATGCAGGGAGGCATGCGGCACGTGTTACTAATCAACGCACGCAAAGAGAACTTCAGAAGGAGGGAGAGGGGTGGAAGGAGAGTTTAGAAAAGTGTGACGAGTGTTGTGACCACAGTGTGCAAACAAACATTGCGTGCCTTAATCGTCAAATAAGAAAATGTTGTTATGATTTCCATTGCTAAGCGAAGCAGTTAATTTCGTCTCAAGAGCATGTGAGCAGCAAGTGCTGCCTAATTATTGTGGGCGTGTGTGGGTGAGGTAATTGTGGTAAAGGGGTGGGAAGGGGGAGGGGCAGTGTGTATGATTTGCACAGTTTTGTTTGCAGTTTGCGGTCACTTGAAAGTCTCGTTTAATCAACACCATCGTCAACGTCGAGGGTTGGACATGTTTAGCTGCTTAATTAAATGCAACCAGCTTATAAAGCATACAAAAAGGAATGCATTTCAATGAAACCAAATACTGAGAGGAAAAGAGACAGAAAGAGAGAGAGAGAGGGAGAGAGGGAGAGCTTTGGGACTGCCAACTGGCAGCAAGTAGTGCTTAGCTGTAATTAAATGACCCATTCAACTGACGCTCTTCAAATGGCCACCACTCCTCCTATTGACCTCAACTCCTCCAAGCAGATAGAAATGTTAAATGCCAAACAGATATCGTTTCTGGCTAATGGCTAATGATTATAAATGATAGAGACATTAGCGTGCTTAAGTGACAGCAACTAGCTTGAAATCAGCTAGACATGCTAGAAAAATTGGAAATTGGTTCGCTTGCAACACGCTAATCTGATAACATTTGCCACACTTTTAAATTCGTTAGTCTTAATTATATTTGCTGGGTAACAATTCAGCTCAAATCAGTTCACTAGCTTTTAACATTTACAAATAGCTTATTTAGCTATAAGTTAAATTAAGACAAAGTTAAAGATTCAACTAAATTTAATCAGTTTTTAAATTGAGCCAAGATTAAGAATATTCCTTTACATTCATAGGGCACTCAACAGTTTGAAAACCCTTCTATAACAATGTTTATTTGTTCATCTAAAATGGCTCAAATCAGTTCACTAGCTTTTAACATTTACAAATAGCTTATTTAGCTATAAGTTAAATTAAGACAAAGTTAAAGATTCAACTAAATTTAATCAGTTTTTAAATTGAGCCAAGATTAAGAATATTCCTTTACATTCATAGGGCACTCAACAGTTTGAAAACCCTTCTATAACAATGTTTATTTGTTCATCTAAAATGGTTTTTCGTACTTTCGTATTTCATAAAACTTTGCATTCCTTTTATTTGCAGGTAAGCGTTTTGTGTACACATTTTCACAAATTGAATTTGGCCAACATTATTATGTAAGTATGCACAACTATGCAAATCTAAAGTACACCTGTGAGCCTCCCCGCTCTTTCCACAGCCAACATCTCCCAAGTTCTGCTCACCGGTTTGCACTGACATAATCATTAAAATACTCTCAAGCCCACTTAACACACAATTGTCTGTTAAACCGTTGGCCGTTTAACACACAAATGTTCACACTTTGATGCTATTATATAATATGAGTATAACAGTTGATCCCCCCACACCCACCCAACCGTCTTCTTTCAACACTTATACGCCTCCCGTGCGCCCATTTGTGGCATGACACATTCACATCAATGCTCACCGGACGGATAACAGCACACTCACATTGTTGTGTTTGCCGTCAAATGATTTCTAAAGCAATTCAAATGCAAAGCGAGAACCATAACCCGACCCTCTCTAGCCCCTTCATCCATCCCCACCTGCCACCCCCTAGTCACAATCGACAAACTAATATTGTTGAAGCATTGTTCTGCGATGCCTTCGACAAGCTGCTGTCATGATGTTATGCCTCGCGCCATGCCCCAACTGCAATTCCGATTGCATAAAACTAAAATATACAGTGAACATTCTCTAAATGAAACGCTTCGGTTCTAGATATATATATATATATACATATATATATATTCAATACACATTTGAATCTTGAATCTAAAATGTTAATTATTGAGAAAATTTTTATCTTATGAGTGAGTGATTATTATGATTATTTATTTTTAATTTGCATTTCTGTAATATAATTTTGATTATAAATATTTGTAGAATATTTCAACTCAAATATAAAATCTTTTGATTACAGATACATATTTAAGAATATTTGATTTTTGTATTAATTTTCTCAATAATAGAAACCTTAGATTAAAATATGTGAATAATATTACGGCCATTTAGCTATTAATTCATATTTACGTATACATTTATAAACAATTTAAATTGGTGAAATTAGAACTTCGGATTAACATCGATCGTATTAAAATTTCTATATATAACTCTAAATATTTAATATAAATGTTTCAGTTATTGTTAATTAGACATAATGCTTAGTACCTATTGCTATACTATAATTTTTTAGAATAAAATAAATAAATAAACATATTCAAAAGAGAGAGTGATATTATTGAGCATGTTCCAATTTGCTAGGGTCTACTGTATCGTCTCAGACATGTCGCTTGAAGGCTGTAAGGTTCTCAAGCTTTCAGGATATTCCAATTCTGACTTCGTTTCTGATTCCGACTCAAACTCTAGTTTTGATTTCGACTCCGACTCTGACTCCGACTTTGGCCTATGTGTGGCTATTGTGATTCATCGGCGCCCCGAGACGCCTCGGCCTGCGTGGCATGTGGCTTGGTTTCGACACTGGCGCCGTTCTGCTATTTAAATTGCCGTTCTATATCCTTGTCCGCCTTTTTGGGGGCCGACGCGTCGCCAGCTTCACACTCTGGTCGCGCTGGCCAAGCATATTTTTGCTATTCTCTGCTTTCTCTCTCCGTCTCCGTGTCCGTCTCCAACTCCCTCTCTCTCTCTCTCTCTCTCACTCTCTCTTTCTCTGCTTTAGTTTTTGAGTCATCGCCGTTTTATTTATTATTCTTTCACAGTTGTTGTCGCTAGGTTTGTTGCCATCTAATCTAATTGCAGTTAATATTTTTTCGATATTCGAAAAGCCCTTTTTCGGCACAGCAAACTAAACTGCAGCAGAGAGATGGCAACAGAGAGAAAGAGAGAGAAAGAGAGTGAGAGCGAGAGAGTGAAAGAGAGCATATGGCGTAACGCATACGCTGCGTGGGCATGTCAGCTGGCTTAAAAGTTCTCGCTCTCTGCTGAGCGAGTATGTTGGCATTGCCAACCTTAAATAATACAGTTCGAAAATCGTAACCACTTTTATAAATTATAAAGTTTGACAGTTCAAGATTAAATGTTTTACAATTTTCGCAAATCAATATTGAAGATAATAGTATTAAATATTGAAAATGAAAAAATTAAGTTAATTAAATTCAACTTAAGAATTCTTATCGATTGTTATATAATCAATAAGAAATATATAACAAATAGACTACTAAATAATATTTATTATAATTATTTATTTATTTATAATTATTATTAAACATTTCAGCTATTTTAGCCTTCCATTTTTATCCACTTATATTATAATTAATTATCTTTATATTATGATCAGTTTCCACAATATTATTATAATCCTATGAATAAATTAATATTTTTTATATGTATTTATATTGTATTAATAGCTTTCGGAAATGATATTACCTAATAGTTGATATTACCAAATCAGCCGGCTTATTGTACTGCGCTTAGCTAGCTGCAGTTAAAGTTTTCCGCCGTACTCTCCGGTTCTCTTTTGCTCTGCTGCAAACAATTAGACAATGGCAGTGTTCACGGCGCACAATCCAAAAATATTTTCGAAATATCGCACGTTAAGGTTACGCAGCAAGGTCGAAACCGAAAAACTTTTCCAAAAATTTGTATGCTTACAAAAATTGTGAAAACTCATTAAGTACAAATTATAAAAGTAAATTTACGCAAAAAAAATGTATTATTGTCAATATTTGTGAACTTATTATTTGAAGCGCAACTCAACCCTAAATTGTTGCATACGGAAAGCAAACTCTCTCAAATCAACCACCAATTTTCGCTCTCTCTGCGCTGCTGAGCTGCGCTCGCTCTCTCTCTTTAGCTCTCTCCTTCGCTTGAGGGGAGGAGGTAGCGCTGCCTTGCTCTGTTGCTCCCCCAAGTGGTTTGTCCTTTTGATATATGCATTGTCCTTGCCAACGCTAACGCGACGTCAACGCCGTCGCCGGCGTCGACAGAGCAAGCGGCGGCGGCGCTGGCCCGTCAGCGCTAGCGTTGTCAGTTGTTCGCATACTGCTGAAAAATTAACATCGACATAATTTAGTTTGTCTTCGTCGTTCGTTGCGCTCGTTACGTATTCGTGCTGTCGCCGTCAGCGTCGTTTCTCTTTTTGGTCAGTCGAGTCGTTCTGGTGCACAACACTGAAAGCAGAGGCAGAACTACGCAACACGCAGCATAAATAGCGCTCAAAAGGAAAATACGCTAAACAACAACAACCACAGAAACAAAAACAAAGACAAAGACAACGCCGCCGTGTTTTGTTCCGTTTTGTAAACAAAAACAAAAATCGTAGCATACTTTTTTGCTTGGCCAACAAGCGAGCCCCGAGATAAATTAGACAATTATAATTGTAGCAAATTATAATTCAACAATATTGCAAAATATATAACAAAAATATAAAATCTGTGCGTTGCGCTCCAAAGTAGGCAACAACAAATACAGTTGACAAAAAAAAAAAACAACACATATCCGAACAGCTGCGACTTAAATAACTATATACCATAATATATTAAGTATATATATAAATATATTAATACAGATATTTATATATAAATCAAGCGTAATAAAAAGGACGCATCATGCTGATTGGATTAGTACGCGATTCGGTGATGCAGTGCTTCTGTCACACCTGCCGTGCGCCGGGCATTTTGCCAGCGGGTAAGCCACAAATCAAATAGTAGCAGAAAGCGTAGTAGAAAAAGTACTCGACTACTGCCAAAACACTGGTAACAATTCGACTAATGCCATTAAAGGCATTATAATTAATTACAAATGCCCTGACGTGACTTTTGTCATGTAAATTTCACTGTTTCTTTTTTTTGTATTTATTTATTTATTTATTTTTTTTTGTTCCTTGTTTTTCTAGCTCTTACCACAAAGGTCAAAGCAATTTCGAGCACTTGTGCTTATTATACTTATTGTTTTTTTTTTTTTTTATTCTATTAGATGTTTCGCTTGCCAGAAAGTTGGGGACACATTTTTAAACTTGCTTTCGTATGCCAAAGTGGTTTTTCAGCCAGCCCCCAATAAACTTTTTGCTTGTTATTGTTGTATATAGTTTGTTTATTTGTTCCTTTGGCTGACCTTACATTATTCTTGGCCAGCTTTGAGAGTCGTCAATTAGACTCAATTTGTTGCACTCAACTTTTTGATTGTTTCGCAAGTGTACACAACTCTAACTATAACGAACATAAAAGTTTCAGTGTGTTTGTTTTCCAATCATCTTTTAGAGTCTGAAGTCCACTAAAAGCTGTGGCAAATGTCTTTTCAGAAGCATGAGGACAACAGTTCCTATGCAGTTTTGCCTGAGAGCATTTTAGTTATTTTCTTCATTGCCGTTAAAGTTAAAGTGTTTATTATATCGAAAATATGGCAAATTTTTAGTATACAAAATAGCTTCAAAATCATATAAAATTGTTTTGTAAGTATTGTTATAAAATTTACGCTTATTCTTGACTTGGAAAATTGAACCAAGAGCATTTAAATTGTCTTGCAATGTCTTAACAAATGTTTACCAGGGCTCCTATAATGCTTTCCCTTTCATAATTTAAGCACAGAGATTCCAGATGATAAAATAAAATAATTGATTTCAAATTCTACAAGATTTATATATTAAGATTATAATTCATTTCAAGTTGAGATTCGTTTTGGTTTTCTAGGAATCTTTCCTAGATTTTTCAGTCATTGATACATTAGGTATTAAGTATTAAGCATTAAGTATATTCTTTACGGATATTATTCAAAATATTAAAATACTCCTTGCAGTTATTCAATCTTTTGGTAGATTACTTCTTAAACGTGTTTAGTATACATAAATCGTTTTGCAACTCTGATCGCCTATGCGATCTTAAGTACAATCCAGCCCAGTATTAATTCGTTGACCGAGCTGAAGCTTTTAAATATTGGAGATTGGGTTATTTACCCCTAATATGATTAACAATATGGACATGTTTCATACAGATAGTGTAAATGATTGGGTTGTATAACAATATGTTTTCCACTATTTTCTTCAAGTGTAAACCTCTCAGATAATCTCTTTACAATATTTCTGCATATTTTCAATGCAATTTTCAATTGTGTTCTAAAGAATCTACATGAATAGTCCTCCTTTGGCATTTGCAATCGGAGCTCTTGAATAATCGACTATTAGATCACACAATGCCGAAGCAAATCAAAGCTCAAACAGTCATTAATCATAAGGGCAGCAACTCATGCCGGCTAGCAACAGTCAAGGTCACAGTTTGAGACCTATTAAGTCATCAACAGGCCCAAGACAATTATGTAATACACCAACAACAACAACCACAACAACAACAATAGCAACAAGAGCTACAAAAACGATGGAGTGCAAGTAAAACACACATGTATCTTGAGGCTAGATGAAAAATTCAAGTTACTCACAGACTGCTTTGTGTGTTGGGAAAATCAATTTCAGAGATAGAGAGAATGATAGAGAGAGAGAGCGAGAGAGAGCTAGAAAGAGAGAGAGGGAAGTAGCAAAGTAAAACTATAAAAACCGAAAAGACAAACAATATGACGTTGATTTCAGTTTTGCTAGGAATGAAAAACTAAACGCCACCAAGTAGGCAATAACAATTTAGTGTACGACTCTTTGTTGTTGGTGCTGTTGTTGCCGCTTTTTATGGTTGCCTGACATCGCCTGGCGCCAGTCAGCCGGCAACGATGAGTCATGCCGCATGCCGCATGCCGCATGCCAGCAGCGGGTATGGAATTTAATTTTGGCCCGGTCTTAAAGCGCCTTTCGAAACGAACAACGACTTTGAATTCCATTTCCATTTCAACTTCTATTTATATTTGTATTGCATATGAATGTCTACTTCGGCTTGGACACTGAACTCTGTCCAGGAGTCTGACTCGCAGAATTCCGTTATGCCGATGATTTTATTTATATTGTATTGGGCTATTAAAACGCAATAATCGCCACAAACAATCGCACATACGACTACAAAATGATTGCGCAATATGCACACGGGCCAGCGAGCACAAACACAAAAAGGCACAAACGGCACACAGGGCACAAGGCACAACAAATACTTATACACACACCCTCACACACACAAACACACACACCAACACACACTCACAACAATGACGATGACGATGACGATGACAGTGGAAGGCGTTTATTGATTTATTGACACAAGCACCTTCTTCTGCACGCAAGAGAAAAAAGTGAACATGAACATGAAATACCCTATTAAATTGTTAACATATTTTTTAATCCTTTTAATTATAATTTTTTGATTATTACATTTTTAAACATTTCTATAAAAAATGTAAGAAGATCAAAAACAGCTTTGTTCAATTTAGAAATAAATTTTAATAATGAAAACCTCAGAAATATCAAATATTAACGAGCAATTTAAAATTAATAAACTCTGTATTTTTTTGCATCTGCATACTCATTAGAATATAAATCAATTCTTATTCTTATCCTATGAATCCCAAACATTTTATATATCACAGATAAGCATGCCCTAAAACAGCCTCTCCACACCAAGGGTACCACAAAAAATATAGCGAGATGAAAGACAGACACAATAGCAAATTACTAACATGGTTTTTGTACAAGGAATACGTTTGCCTTTCACCTTTCTCCCCCTCGACTGCTTCCTCAAAAGCGACACGTGTGGGCAATTTTTCAATTGACGAAGGTATTTTTCACAATGCCCCTTGCATACTTGCAACCTGCTGCTATAAATCTTGCCGTGTAACTGTACCTAATCATCCAGTTGGGGGCACAAACACACAAACAACTCAATTAGCACTCGACTTGTGTGAAAACACATAAAAAAACATTTTAAACAAAATAAATGAGATGGAATTAATGTGATATTATGACTATCATTACTATATCAACACTGAAGAATTATATTAACTGTGCAATTTTCGGAAATGATTGTTTTTTTGTTTTTTTCAAATATCAAACATTATTTTTTAATATAACTTTAATGCGCAACTATCAAACTTATAATTCATCTCTATATTAGAGATACAATAACAAAATACTCCAAGGATACCAAAATGTAACACCAAACTACATTTCAGGTCGACAAATCCACCAAAACTTAAATTTACCTTATTTTACGGATGGAAATCAGCTCGAAGATTAACATAAATAAACCTACCAGCAATCAATTTATTTATTTAACGAGGTTAGAAAATTGAAAAAAACTTAAACTTTTAGGTACAAATAAAATTGTCATATTGAAGTGAACTGACACTAAAAATAAAATAGAAATAGAATAATAATCTTGGTATTTTTTTTTTTAATTCGGTCTCTTTTTTTTTTAACAAGGTCTTTTGATAGGTTTCACACATATCTTTCTGACCAAACCCAACTTGACTTTAAACCACCAGACAGTGCTTCTAACGATATACATATTTGTTTCTGTTACATATTATTCAATCATTAAGTTTTTTTTTTTTAAATTATTGGTTAATATTTACCGCTAAAACAATTTGGGTTTTAAGTGATTTGATTTAATTAGATCAAGTGACAGGCTGAATTATCGTTTGGCATGCGTCTAATTTATGGCACAGGCAACGATTCCTCCGGTATACGTGCAAATATCTTAATTTCAAAAGATGCTCTTCTGGGACATTTGGGGAGGTGGGTGGATAACTGGTGGCATTGCAGACTTCTCTACCCCAACCACAATTTGTCTTTGGCCAAGGTTACAGCTGAAACATGCTGGTTTTTAATTTGGCGCCTCTAATTGTGAGTGCCGGTGCTCGGGGGCCACACATGTCTCAATCTCTCTCATTCACACCCCCTCTCTGCATGCATCTCTCTTACAAACATATCTCTGTCTCTCGCTGGCTATCTCTTTCACTCGACTCGTTTGCGTTGCTTCTGCTCTTTGGTTATCTGGGGCTGTGGGGTTTGCGTTGCTTTTTGGCTTGGCAAATTAGATTTCCTTGTTACGAAATTGCAATTCAAAATGCTTTTTCGGCTACTGCTGTTGCTGCAATGGAAAATTGAGGGGAAGACATTGAAACTTTTGTGTGCAGGGGAAGCAAAATGGTTTAAATTCCTGCTAAAATGTGGAATGAACGTGGGGTTTACAATGACAGCAATGCAGTAAATGTGAAATGTGTGTTTGAATTTTCATTAAGCTGAATACATTGAATTTTAATCTTATTATAGCCAAAGGTTATAGCATTCACAATATAGTCATGTATATATAAACCCCCAAAAACAAATAAAATCTATAAGAAGCTTTAATAAACTCAGCACTCGTTAGTGAAAATAATAGTTCAGACTGAAATTTGCAAATAATTAAAACTAGTATTTGAAATTACTGCTCAGTAGCATAAATAGTAATAACAATATTGCTTTGCTTGCTACTGCTACGAACTTAAACAGAGCAATAGCAGAGCCAATGGCAGAAAACTGACACGAATGCTCCTGCAGAGCTCTGCTCTGTCATTTACAAGAGAAATATAAATAGCAAAAGCAAAAGAAAGAAAGAAACTCAATTGTGCTCTCTTTTGTTGTAGCAATAGCAGAACGAATGAGAGCAGAACGGGAGAATAGCAGTTGAACTGAACAGTTAGTTTTACTGCCAGAGCAATCCTTTGTCTGTTTTGCTCTTTTGCTATTACTATTCTTAGCAGAATCAATAGCAAATCGAAAAACTAGTCTTGTACATTCGGCATCAGAGTATAAAAATTCACCTGTATTATTAATATAAACGTAATATACTGAAAGCCAACTCACACAAACCGCATATTCAAATATGCACAAGTTACTTGAAAATTCATCGAATTTAAATCTGAAACCACTTTATTCATTTGTTTTGATGTTGGATATTCGTTTCCGCAAATTTTCTAATGAATGCTTTAAAAGCATTTAGCATTCAGTACTCGTCTGCGCTTGTCATATATTGATTACTTCAATTGCAAGCACACAAGTACTTGTTAAGAATAATAATATATATAATAAATGAAAATGAATTGAAGACTAGCAAGAAAGCATATTCGGTGCGGTTTTGCTCTGGGCGTGAATCCATTTAGATGGATTGCTGGGCTGGCAAATGAAGTTGACTGAATGTCAGTGTGAATATAATTTGATGCATCTCTTAGATCCGCTGGATCCGACAAATGTTGCTGACAGCTTGCGGCTAAATAGCAGTGGGGGATAGTGAAACGATGAAGGGGTGGGGGCTGTGGGGGGGTGGTTTCTCGGGAGTGGTAGACACATATTGAATATGATGGATTAGTTGGGCTTGGACCGCCCGCATAGCTAAACATGTGTTGCAAATGTCCACAAATTACTTTGGCCAAAAAGCAATGTGTGCTTGGAGAGGGACAGGCTAATGTATAAAGGGAGGGAGCGGGGGAGAAGCGATTCAGTTCGAATTAACTAGGCGAGTGTGTTTCATTCATCGAAATGTGTTTGTATATATTATGTACCATATTATATATACATATCTGCTTTTGGTATAGCAACAGCTCGATCATGTTTACCAAGCATTGCTGCTTTATCTCTGCAAATTGTTGTCAAATATACTTTAATATATGAGTATTTATGCATTAATTCATTACGTAAGTTAAATATTGTCAATCAATTGCTTATATTTTGTCAAGTTCAGATACCTTCAAACTCTACTGAATATGTAAAAGTAAAGTGAAACGAAGCTCTGCAAATTTACGTTCATCATTTTGTTCATATGTAACAACAATTTGTAGTCTAATTGGGTGGATTTTCCCAATCCAAGCGATAAGTAATGGACCATTTTACAGGTTAACTTAAATCTTTATTAGTTTCAAATTTTTATTTGTTTTCAGTACACATTAAATAAATAAATAAAAATTGTTTACATTTTAATTTTGGTCAACTGACGCTGAAGTAAGCTGGTCACCATAATAAAAGTGCACTTATATTTTTTTGCCAGTAAATCGCACTGTAAAAATACAATGTTCTTTTATTCTCAATTGTAAATGGCCGCTATTTTATTTCATAACACAAAAGCCTCTCTTTGTAAATGGCCGTTGTATTATTTCATAACACAAAAACCTCTCTCAGAGCATATTTATATTGCCGACTTTTCGGCGCCAGCTGACAATTAGTGTGCCACAAATCCAAACTGACATTTTTATTGTTTTAGTTAGTGTAGAAGCCATTGAGTTAGTCGTTTTAATTATAATAATATACACCATATATATATATATAAATGAAACCGAAGTTCCGCTCTAGATTGACTGGAAATTGTATGAGCACTTTCGTGTGATTAACAACAGCAACATTTTTGTATTCTGTGAAACATACATGCACAAATGTATATTACTTTTCGCTTATACTTGCGTGACTTTACTTCACATACATATTTGTCAGCCATTAATTTTGTCCTTGAAATTCATTGAGGCAGTGAGTTGAGGCGGACGATATAAGTATACTCGAAGGTAGCTCTCATTAGTGGCCTGATGTCAAGCGGAAATCCTCCACAGTATCGACATTTGTGCTACAGGAAATGAACTGACTGACGGACAGACTGATTGACTGACTGACGGACGGACTGACTGTGGGTAAAGGACGCACCAGTTTGAAATCATTGATATGGAGATATTGCTATTGCTTGTTGATACTCTTGGCATACACTCAGAAAAGGAAAACGCCCAGATTTTTAGAAAATAGCCAAATGGCACAGAACTCTAAAATTTGCTTTCTTTGATACTTTTATTATAACTAAACATTTGTAATTTAAGATTTCATATTTCACTTCTTCAACTATTGTTGTTATTAAGAGATATATTTGTGAAAAATATAATAGAATAGCCTGACTAATCCTAAAAATGATTATTTTTTGGTATTTTTGATTTTAATTTTTAGTCAATTTTCTTAATTTGATGAAAATTTTGTTCCTGGTGTATTTATATATTGTTTAGTTAATTAGAAGTCTTAACAGTCTATCTTTCAGTTAGATTGAAAAAAATTGGTTGCCTATATTAATTATTTTCCATAGAAATAATCGATTAAAATTGCTGATTAAAAAATATTATAATATTTTAAATATTGATAAAAACAAATTAAGCAAATAATTTTATTTAATGAAATTCGAAATATCGCCATTAAAAGCAAGCGTATTCCATTTCCATTGGCCATAATTGCTTGCTGGTTGAAAATTTACATTTCAATGTTGGCTTTCTGGTGTTTTCTTTTGGCTGTTATTTGTTTTTACTACGTCAACTGATGCATTTAATGGCGCATTAAAACCCATATAAACCCAATATAAATTTCAATTAGAATTGTCAGGCGCCCAGAAAGACTGGGCTGTATAATAAGGATAAGCGATTGTCGAATAGCGATTTCATTGTACAAAATCCTGACAGAGTTGCCACAATAAATAAAGCTGACAGTTGCCGGCTACAGTTAAAACACCCACAACGTACAAACAGTAAACGTTTTCATTATCCGCTTTTCACTGGTTGTTTTTTATATTTTTTATTTTTTCCCATTTCTTTTCGTCGGGCAGCTTTTGACGCGCTGTCAAAATTTGACAAAGTCCTGCGTATGGATGAACTGCAGTTCAGTTGTCCTCTCTTCTCTGAAAGCGCTCTATTTCTTTTTTTTACAACACCTTTTACCAGCTTTCTGTTGTTCATCAAACTGTCGAAAGTCATAAATAATGCCCCCGTGTGTATGCGTATGTGTGCTGTGCTGTAGAGGGTTCTGGGTCCCCGGTGTGTAATTTTTCGTTTAAGCTCACACATGAAGCGTTTTAAAAAGCTTTCCAAAAAAAATACAAAACAATGTATATACAAACATTTTTAAAAACTTTGGCTGGGTGGCTTCTTCTTCTGCTGTTCTCTTTGGCAAAAAAAATAAATACCATAAATTCCGCAGCAAACAGAACAGCAGTAAAATCATAATGAAAACAGCAACAGAATCATTTGTCTAAAAGAAGAATTCAACATGAAAACAGTTTCAGCTGCTGATGTGTGAAAATTTCGACTAGATAAAGAAAAATTGGATTAAGAATTAAGTGTTCGTTAACCCTTTAAGGCCTATGGCCCTTTAAACTCAAAAACCAGTTTTATGTTTAGCTCAATTATACGTAATTTAAACAACAAAGAAATAAACATAAATATATTCTTTAAGTAAAACTTTTTGGAACTCGATAAATCTGAGTGATTTAATTTTGGTAATTTGTTTGTGTTTTTCAAAAATAGATTTATAAAAATTGTGCGTACTCTCGCTCCAAAATATAATAAATATATTTTTATTTATATTAAGTAAATTGTATTAAAGTATTTTACTATAATTATCACACATAAATTGTCTACATTTCTCTACAAGTTTCAAAATTTAAAAGAACTCTGTCTAATTAAATTATTTATTCTTAAAAATTGTATGCAACTATTTAATGTGGTAGATTTTGTTTGAAACTCAGCGCAGGATGTACCGTGGTTGGGCACGAATTAAAGACTGCATGTAGTCGAGTCATTATATATATTAAACAAATGTGATTAGGTAATTTATAAGATGGAAGAAAGGGAGTTGGTGGGTTGTATTCGTACATAAAGACAGTTAATTTTATTTTGTGTGTGAAGAACCCAGCCGACGAGACTAGCAACTACATCCTCACATAACTCAGCTGCTGCGCTAGCTAATCAAATTCAGTCAGTTTGTGCTTGGACCTATGGCAGTTCTCTAGTAAAGCCAGGAAGCTGGCTGCCACAGCTGGAACTATATATACATATTTGGGCCAAGTTGTCACGTATCGGGCACATTATTCCACATTACCCAGAGCCAGAGGGCGGCTGAGAAGAGTCAGCCTTGTGCATGTCGCTCACGTAAGAGACGCATACATAATATTACTTAATTTTCATCTGTGTTTCTTTGCTGCTTTCGTCTCTCGCTCTCTTCTCATTGTTTCGGCCGAATTCCAGCAAATTAATGAGGTTGCATTTTTTTTGGGTGCCTCTTGGCATGTCGAGAGGCCCAAACAAAAAGAAGAAACAACAAATTGGCTGACAGGTCACCATCTGCATCTGTCTTTAGCATTTAAATGCGGATACGCATTTCGCGCTGAATAAAAATATAAAAACAGATGACAGCATCCCGCCAAAATGTCATCATCACTCAATGCCGCTCCCCCCGCCGGCCTCCCCTTTCCGTTTCTTGTGTTTGTAATGTGTGAAAAGCCGAGGGTCTCATCTTTCCGGCTTTTGCGTCTCCTCTTTTTTATTTGGCATGCGTAATCCCTATTGGCTCTTGGCTTTTGACGCTCCAGCAATTTAACGTGAAACAGTGTTAAGCATGTTTATTGTTCCATTTGGATGCCCCGTAGCCTTTTAGTGTGTATTACTTTACTTGCTAGAGGCAAACAGGAGAATATTTTTTCAACCATACTAAAAAACCTTCAAAATTGTAGAAAATCAACAACAATGCTTTCAGCGCCATTAATATTGAGAAAGTATGTATTTAAAAGACAAGGTTGTGACTCTAGAGTACATTATTCTAATATTTGTTACTCTTATTATTAAGAAATACATTTCTGAAAGATAGAAAGTAAACCTTTATAATTTTAATTTTTTTTTTTTGTAATTGAAATTTTTTAAATAAAATAGCATTTTTGTTTAGCTTTTAGGCTGCTTTATAGCTTAACGCGATTTTCTGTTGGAGCTAGAGATTTGAATTTCGGTATAACTTTTGGTTATATTCCTCTTTGATCTTTATTCTTAATCAAAATAAAAAAAAGCTTCAACTTGAAGTTTAAAAAATTCTGAAGAACATAAAACATTAAAAACTTGTCGCAGTGACCGGAGTAGAAGCATAATACGGGAATTTCAATGTCACTGTCAAGATTGTTGTTTGATTTCACAGAAGTTTTCACGAGTGCAAATGAATGCATGAATTATTTAACACACTGAACTCCCCCTTTCAGTGACTGAGTGAGCGCCAAGTCTTCCTCAAGCTTGACATGAACAGCACAAAGGAAAAACAGCAAAGAGGTGCCTCTAAATGCAAGGAACCAACGTTACTGATATCTTCAATATACCTTGGAAAATGTAGAAATTCTGTTATATTACTAATCTAAAAAAGAAAATATATATATATATATATATATATATCTAGTAAATGTAGAAAATATAAAATAGACACTAAAGAGAACTATAAATAAATCCGACTTCAATTTCTAAATTAATATAGAGACATATAACAACTCCACTTACTGCAAATTACAGAGTATAGTTCAAGCAAATTTAGTTTCCGCGCACACAAAAGCGGAAGCATAAAAAGCCAGAGCACAAAAAAATGCAAATAAAAAACTGAGTGAGAATGAGAAATGTGTAGAGTAAAAGCGACGATGGAGCTGGATTCAAAGTAGATGGAAAAGTTGAGGAAAATTGCATTAGGCGTCCGCAGACAACGAATAGAATCACGTACCGTCTGGAATGGAATGATAGAGTGGTATAGAGATGGATGCTACAAGGATTGGGTACGAACAGGGAAGAGCAGGAACTGACTTTGCCATATGGCTTGCAAATCTATCAAAACTGAGAGTCGGCTTTACCAGTTTAGGTTCTTAAGCTTAAATGAGGAATGGATCTGGCTTACGTATTATGACATGTAAAAATTGCTAAAAATGAATGAAACGAAAACTTTTGTTTTGCAAGGAGAACATTTTCAGCGTGCTTTTTAAAATTTGCATACATATCTACGCATAAGTCAAAGAAAATTAACAAGATTGTGAGTGGGAATGGAGGAGCCCACTTTAGCAGCAGCGACTGTCATCAACATCTGTTACTAGAACAACGTTGACATTGTTTGTTGTTTTTGTTGGCTTTCAACTCAAACAGAAAGATGCCTTTGTGCATGTTTATTTTTGTCACACTCGTCGCGGCTGCCCAGCAACCAACAAAAACAACAATCAACCGACTGACGACTGACGCCTGACGACTGACGGACTGACAGTCAGCTACACCCAAGTGCTCTGACAATAACATTGAATTTTTATGGCAACAACACGTTTTTGGTGGCAAATGGTAAATGGCAAATGGCTGAGAGCTGAGTGCTGAGTGCTGAACTGAAACGGCGCGAAATGTTTTATGCAAATACTTATTTTTGGCCAACAACCTAAGCTTGGCTTTCTGGCAATGCAGTGACCCCCACCAAAAGGGAGGGCCAAAAGTTGTGCGTCATTTTGTGGTAATTACTTGAAGCACAAGTAAAACTCAAAACAAATACAAAGAAGGAAAAACCTCCGCTAGTGCTGCCAAACTTAAGAAGAGTAAACAAATTAACAGTTTCAGTGGAAGTTAAGCTATTTCCATTTGTATTAAAAGTTTATTTCAACATAGTGGGAGAAATTCAGAACTAGTTATTTTAGATGCTTAAAAACTTCCTTACCCATAATGATTTTTCTCCATTTTTTAGTAAGTTGTAGTAGGTAATTTCACTATTCAACATTTTTCCTCCCTCCAATTTTTGTTTTTTACCTACCAATACAAGTGCCAGATTCCACTTAACCCACAATTTCCCCAGCTGGCCGTAGTCTTAAAAATCTCCCAATGAACTTTCAATGATTTATAAAAAAAAGCTAGACTTGGCGGTAATTGACAACACTGGGCCCTGTTTCCAATTGTGTCTATAGCTTAGTTGCAGGTTTTCACATTATTTTAATATTTAATGACAGTTGTAAATAAGTAGATATTTTAGTGCGAACTTTTGCCGAGCATTTAAGATGGGCGTTAATTAGAAATTAACATTTATTTTTATGACACCCAAAAAGAGGGCGGATGTTAAACTTTTCAACCAATAACTATGCTAACCACAGCGACGCATCGAAGCCTGTCCAAAATTTGGCAAGTGGCGACACCACAGGAGGCTGGGAAGGGGGGTGGGGAGAGAGGAGATATCGTCTGATAAACGAAATTACGTTGATTATAGCATACTTTGAGGCGGCCAAGTGAAATATTGCCAGTGACCTTTAAGCAAAGACGCAAGGCTCTCTTTTATGCTAGATTAAGCATAATTTTATAATTAGTACGCAGCTGGGCGTGGCTACGGGGCAGGCGGGTGGTTGCCTAACGAAAAGGGCGCAGAGTACACAAAGAATGCGGAGTAAATGAAAAAGAGGCAACTAAACAAAATGTTGGCCCAAACACCCATAAAAGAAGCTTAATTAATGCTGCTGTCTATTAGAGCTTTAAAGAGTTTAACAAATTTTGAACATTTATGCTAATACGAATCGTAATCAGCTTTTAATATGTTAATTATTGGCATAACTTTTAGGCGAAATCCACTGTGACATTCTTAAAAGGGAGAGTTTTGTTCTCCTTATCAGATAATTTCGAAATAGATTGTGAAAACTGTCGAAAAAGTCCATGCGCAGCGTATATTAATTAAGTTTATGTACATATAATAATTACTAAAAATTCTTGCTAAAGCAAAAATATCTTTAATAAATATGAATGATATTTAAGCCACATTTTCAGTCATGAGAGTAAATATGTATACGGGGTATCGTCTAGTCGACTAACACATTTTAAATTTTTCTTGTTTATTGCATAATACAAATTAATTGGATTTACATAAAAGTGTTTTTAATTACATTTGGCCTCGCTATACACACAGCTTTCAATGTATTTTGCGGTATATTTTTAACCTAATAACCATGAATATTATTTTACTTTTGTTTATTTCACTTCAAAGAACTATAATAATGAAAAGCTTTTGATTAATGTAGCGAAATGCTGTTAAAAAATCAATTTACGATGTATGATGGAAAAATAATGACTTGTCGAATTGTTACCAGGGTTTTTGTCTAAAGTTAATAGAATAATTTATGTTTATCTGACAAAAACTATTTTATTTCTAACTCTATTTTCTAACGCTAACCAACACTCGATAAAAATATAAAGTAGTGTCGAGAAGATCGGCGCCCATGAAGAAAAATAATAAAATACGCTCAAAGCAGCCGAGACTTAATAAGAAAGTGAAATTCATAAGTAAGTACACATAATATTAATTATAGCTACAAACTTTAAGTATATATCAAATAAAAGAAAACGGGAAAACCCGGCCCAAACCTTGATTACCTTCTATATACAAATATTAACCTACCTTTAACAAGTATTCCTAAAGGTAGAAGTAAATTGGGCTGACTTCAGCAGTTAAATTAGATTTAAGCTACTTTGTTTCGCGCCTCAAAATAGATAATGCTATTTTTACCACCCACTTAAGTGAAGTATCTCGATTTAGTTTGCCACCCTCTGCATATCATCCCCTAATTGCATAACGACACAACTTTTTTTTCTTCTTGAATTGATCAAATTAGACAAGATGGCAGAGGCAACTGTTTGATGGGGAGTACGTGAAACTGAGCTTTGATAGGCAACTGCCAATGTGGCAGGAGCCAACTAAAACGCGCATTTGTCGTGCCCCAAAGTTAAGGGAAGCAAAAGGCCAGCAGTCAGCAGCAGTCGGGCCTAACCGACTGCGAAATACTCTGATACCAGTCTAATGTGCCTTTTTATAAATTTTGGTAAAGGGAATTTTAGAAACAGCTTCGAATGTGGCAGCTCAATTGGGATTGTAGCTTCCGGATTTATTGACCAATCTTGGGAGTGTGTTTAATTTTAGAAAAATGTGGTTTTATCCATTTGAACTTGTCGATTTTATCGATTTAACAGTCCACAAATTTCAACTTTTTGGCGAATTTATGAGAGAGAGAGAATGAATGAATGAGAAAATTTATATTATAAGGTTCAAGTCGCTAACTTCAAGTTTGTTGAGCATAGTTACAGGCAGTATGACCAACCAATATACTCTGCTAACCCCGGTAGCAGAGCGTAAAAAAAACACAAAGACACCAATTTTGAACCCCATGGCTATAAAACTTGTCTCCAAGCGAACAGTAAAAACAACAACAGCAACAGCAACAAGACCAAAATGAGCCGGTCAGGTAGACGCCGCTGGCCAAATGAGTCATTTCCCAAACCTGCAGAGCCGAGACGCTCCTTTGCTTTGTTGCCTTTTGTTAGGTAATAAAATGTCAAAATCGTCTGGCCGGCGCCATGCTAAATGAAGTAGATTTAGTCGTGCACACAACATAGCGCACAGCCCCAAGTCCCTCTGTCTCTCTCCCTGTCTCTCACCCTCTCCTCTTTTATTCGTGGCCGAAAAAAAGTTGTCCCTAGGCGTATACGTATTATTTGATACACACTCCCGTACAGAGTTATGTATATTAATACAACTTGTGTTTCTGTCGTTGTTGTTTGCTGCAAACATTTTTAAATATATTGCGTAGATTTTGGTGGTCGTGTTTGGTAAGCTGATATACTCACTTTATATCCACCGACCATCTGTGTTCATGGGGCATGCAGTCGCCTAATTGCCGGACCATGGTCACCAACGTTATTTTTTCATTTAATTATGGTATACCCTGTAAAATGGCTGAGATTTGTAGTTCAGCTAGAGTTCTTTGATATCACACGTTTGTTTTATACACAATAATAATTTGTATAAATTTAATACAATTTTTATGTTGTTAGTAAGTAATATGAAAAGGAATTTATTTAGGCAGCTTTTATTTTTAAACCAATCAAATTTTTCCTTTTTGAATTAATTGGAACCGAAGTTGTTAAAATTGTTTACCAGTTTTTATACTTAAAATAAGTAAAACCCTTTTTTTTTATTTAAATCGTTTAATTAAAATCGGATTAAAATAACTAAAACTTATAAACCATTTATGTTGGCTGTGTGTACTCCTGTGTGTAGAGAGTGTGTCGTAGTCCAGCATTTGGCTTATTCACTTGTTTGTTTTTGCGGTTAGCTGTAATTAAGACTGCAGGTAAATGTATATGTGTGTATTTATGTGGTTTCTGTGGGGTGTTGATAAATAGCTATCACATTTACTGGCTGGACGATGAACTCGTTGGACAAACGTATAAATGGACTGCAACTCGGTTTTATCATTTGACATTTACCGTTGGCAAGCAACGGCAATATCAAATGAAAGTGTGCCAATTGACTTTTCAAATAATCTTTCATTCAATTTTCACTCACTTCACTTTTCATTTGCACTAGCAGATTGTTTATCCTTCATTTTGTTTCCATTTGAATTTTCATTCATATTCATTATGGAAATCTGTCAGTTTTCGTACATTTATCTTTTCTTCGTATTTGGACACATTGAGTTCATTAATTTTCTATATGCAGCTCGCGCCACTTCCGAGCCTGCTGTTAAAAGCTTTTCCGCTATGCCAAACACTTTTCCTCAAGTAAGCAAAATGCCGAAACGAACAAAAGTCATTAGAGCAGCGAAAGCTTTGAGTAAGTTGAGTATAGTTTGCTGTTGGGGGAGAGATTTTTGGTCAAGGAGGTTGGTTAAAAGGCAAAGTAGAAAAACAGAATTTATCTTAACTTGTTTTTGTTGGTTCGGCATAATGCGTTTACTCAAGTTGCAAGATTTCGCGAAACGATTCTTTAATATTCATTAAACAAACATTCTCAACGAAATTTAAATGCAATTATAAAAGCCAATGAAAAGTTGAGCTCCAAGAAGTGCAAGATAAAATGAAAATTTAATTGTTATGTTTCGAATATAATCAATGCTTCGCCTAAACCATGGAATATGTTAAAATTGTGAGTTATGCATTAAATATTAAATAGTTGCTGGCTGCTGCTAATTAAAACCTAAATGCAAATTGCATTACAATTACTATACGAGATATTCTCATTAAATATTTGCATAAATGCAAACTAATTAAATGTTAATTAAGTTTGCAGCACCATAATAATTAAGCCCAAAAATTAGCAAGCAAATTAATTGAAAAGTGTACTGCAAAATGGAAATGGGTTTGGGATTGAGTGGGTTGTAAGGGTTGTAAGGGGCAAGCAAATGCAATAAACGTGTAAAATGGCAAACATCAATAAACAACACTCAAATTGCAATTACAAATTAATAACGGCTGCCAATCCAATCCAGAAATATTTGTGGATATACATGATACATGATATTCATCTGAATGTATCTGCATATGTTTATTGCTCATGCATGAAAAGCAAACAGGAAAGTGCAACGTGGAAATTGTACAACACACAAGAGGATATTCGGCACAGGACGATAAAAGAACAGACGGAGGGAGAGAGGGGCTTCAGTGCCACAATTCAATTATGCGTATGCGTATTTTTAATTAAAGCTGTTTATTTGATTTAATTGAAATACTTTTTCTGTTTGGCCGTAGCTCTTTCTCAGTCTGGCCATGTCTGCCAGTGCTGTTCTGGTCTAAAGATAAATGAGAAAATAACAAGGAAGCTGTGGTCGAGAGAGCTCGACTACGAGTTGCCTTAAACGCAGCTCTTAAATATAATAATTTCTTATTTGTTCTTTACTAAGTTTTAAAAGATGATCAATATTAAGTCAAAATATTTTCATATTCAATTAGAGAGTATGTTTAAAGAATCAGAAATCGATTTTGCATGAAGAATAACTCAGTTCTGCAAAACAAAATTTGTTTGGTTACTCATCTGGGAATGTTTTAAAATACTAAGCGTAGTAAAATATAACCATCCATCATATATCTCATGAGGGAAAGCTGAGAAAACTCCACTGCTATTGTAATGATTTAGATTCTTATACAGGGTATATTCTAGCCGAGCAGGCACTTAGGGTACACTTATTTGTTTGCTTTTGAAGTGCGAATGGCAAATTTTACCAAGTTAAGAGTGGACAAATGCAATTAAAAATGAGAGCAAGTCAATTAAAAAAGGACCGGGATGGTCAAAGAAAAAATGGTTTGACCAAAAGATAAAAAAGAAAGAACAAAAAAAATGGCCGACACTTCAAAAACTGTCGCCATTAAAAGTTTTTCCACAACCATTTGGAACAAAATGGCAAACGCCTCTAAAAAGAGAAAAATGCCATCAGCGAACTAAGCAGATATTGTGAATTATTGTTTATGATGACAAATCACACCATGGAGTGCAAGATGAACAAAACACAGACAGAAATAAAGAGAGAGAGAGAGAGAGACAGAGAAGGGGAGAAAGGAAGAGAGAGAGAGACAGAGAGTTGGGAATAGAACTTGCACTGGATAGCTGGCCAGGGCATTAATCTTCGGTGCATACTATCGAAATACCAAGAAAGAATATACAAAAAAAAACTGGCAACAAACTATTCATGAGGGTCTACAAATTCCACTGATGGCTAATAAACTGGTCTGAGGAATGGCACTGCCAGTAATAGTGTGCCAAGATGATAGATTGTCGTATAGAAAAGCAATTTGATGACTCAGTGGAAAGCAATCTCGGTTCGCATTGAACAGACTAATATCTTGAAAAGAGTGCAAGTCTTAAAAAATGTAACGAAAAGTCAAATTTGATTGGTTTACTTAAATATCAATTGCAATACTTAGAGTGTTGTTTGCTGTTATAGATAATCGATATGATAAAATAGTTAACAAAAATGCAAACGTTCTGTGTACACATATAAAAAACAACAGCGTGGCCATTGTACACATTTGTTCTAAATTTTAGACAACTGTAGCCTGAAGCTATGAAAGAAAGAAAGAAAAACCCTGGTTCTTAGATGGACTATGTCCTTCCGTTTTAGAAATATACTTTCTAGACAAAGAGGAGAGTTTCCCTTTGCGCCCAAGCCAAAGCAAAGGCAATTTTCTAAAATTCAGTGCGATTTTTTTTCTGATTCTATGAACCAGGACACATAACAAATTTAAACTTATCAATTTAAATTGTAGGAGCAAAAATTCAATAATTCATTCAAGCTGGAAGCCTGAAGTATTTGGGGCCAGTATCAGATAGATGGAATCGAAGCGAGTATTTGGCTGAAATGCTTGCCGTGTTCATCCATTGCATAGCCAGCGGGGCAAGAGCTGCTTGTGTCTTGTTTGCTAGGTTAACATGTTCAAATAGTTTTGGAATTCCACATATTCACCAAGCACCATCCACGTCCCAGCACGCCCTTTTCGCTGAAACTCAACATCGCAACCAGGATTGCAAATGCTTTTGGCTGTCATCATTTGCATAGCAAATATGTTTCCATTTGTTGTGGGGAAGTGGTGAAGGGGATTTCTGACCACACAGCAAACGTAATACAAATATTTTGGCCATTTGTTTGCCTTAGTCCGTTTACTTATTATGTGAACATTTGTGAATAAGCAATGCCAATTGCAGGAGCACAAAAGAAAATACAATAATAATAATAATGCGTTTTATTTATGCTAATGGCATTGGCAGCTTCCCAATACCAAACAAAATCCTGACCCAAGGGGGCGTCTATAATTTAGTTGTACAATCATACATATATATATATATATGTATATAAATATATATCTATCTGTTTATCGTTATGACGAATTGTCCTTGAAGCCAACATGGCACTATTTGGGCTAACATGATTTGACCATAATTCAATTGATTGTTATGCTGTCTCGCAAATTAATCAATCAGTTTGATCGGGCTACCCAGCAATTTCATCACCAATATATATATATAAATTTGGCAATACATAATTATATGATGCTTTTTCAAGAAATGCGTTTAGTTAATTATTTGTTAATATTTATTATTTATTATATATATTTAATGTTTTATCATTAGTCGCAGCAATACAGTTTTTTTTATCTAAATTAAATAAACGAACTTAATTTCCCATTTTAATAATTTAAGTATAAATGAGGAAATCCCTTTCAGATATGAAGGTCTTGTGTCTCAAACAGACAGTCAATTTTTAAATTCTAATAAAAGCTGAAAAATTAATATCCGATAATTGGGTTGAATAATATGAAACATGTTCATAACACTTAAAAACAAAACATAACTCGTTTTATTATTATGGCCGCAATTTGCAAGTACTTCAACTCCGTACAAGGATATGGGAACAGAACACGTTTTTGTTATTAATAATCGTATTGTTATTGACAGAAAATATTGGTTTCTAGGGAAGAGTTTTATTGAAATCAAGTTTGCATGCTCATTATTTATTTATGTGTTCCAACTTGTTAATGTTCATTTTGTTTATGTAAGTAATCAGACATTTTGATTTAGTTGGGTTGAGGGCAAGTCAAAAAAAAAAAATGTTTTGATTTATATTGATTTTAATCTGATTTCATTTTGAATATAAATATGATGAAATTGAGTATTCTTATATTGAATAAATTATATTGAACACCTACACTTTTTTCTCTTCTCTTTTTCTGAGCCCATAAAGAAAAAACTTTCTTAATTTGTATCAATAGTGTTGTTTACTTTAAAATTAATATTAAAAAAATAATATTAACTGATATCGATTACGTAATCGATATCGATTAAACTCTTACCCAGCAATCGGGGGACCAAGTTTCATTGCTGTTTTCTGAGTATAAAAAAAATGGTTTTGAATTTTCACATTTTCTATATAGTTTCTATCGTTGAGAAATATATTTCTGAAATATAGAAAATAACCTTTATAATTATAATAAATTTGTTCCTTTCAACTGTTTCACACATTTGTAGTGCCTTATTATACCCAAGTTGAACTCTTAAATGTCTGCATGGCATTAAATCACAAATTGCAATATAATTTAACAATTTAAAGTTACAATTGTTGAAATCAAACAATGCAAGTTAATTATTCAGCTCAACTCTGAATGTGCAGCAATGCGTGGGCTTGATAAACATGAGCAACAAATACATATACACTATTTAAATAATAATAAAATGGATTTACGTTCTCGACAAGCTGAAAAGCAAAATTTATTTAACAATTGCAAATATTTTCCTGCCACAAGCGAAAAACAACGGAAAAGCGAGTAGAGTGGAAAAATGTTGGGACTGATAATAAGATGAGCGGAACAAAAACCCACTGCGGATCAGGGAGCATTTGGTTTTTCATATTGCCCGCTCCGAGTTTGACCCAAAATAAAAACTAAATAATTATTGTGTGGCATTGCTTAGAATGGTCGACGATCCGATTTTGGACAATGCGGTCAAACGGTTATCTGGACTTTTGTGATGCTCCATGCCGATGCTCCATGCTGCATTGTGTTGCATGTAAAGCGTTGCGCCCATTTGTATGCAAAATTTTATTTATGGTTACACTTGGGTGAGACAATTTTATTATGATACTGCATAATACGCAGAGAGCGCATCCTGGTGTCCTGCTGATTGCGCATTGAAGTGAGCTCCAAGAATGCTGTTTGGAAATGGTTTAGAGGTGGGAGCAACAGAGATTCGAGGAGCTCTTTTGTATCTGTGTAAACCACAAAATTGCATTGTGGTCAAACACGAGTCTAAGCTTCGGGCGAGTGGCAAGCATATGCTTTGCATACTGCCAGGATTTAAAAGGACTTAAAACCAACAGCAGCAGCAGCAGCAGTAGCAGCTGTCACAGGGGACTCCTGCTGCTGACAAAATATTTTCATTGAACGCATAATTTTCACACTTGGCACATTTGCCAACGTGCATAGTGTGTTTCAGTGTGTGTGTGTGTGTGTATCTGTGTGTGTGCATGTGAATAATCGTATCTACTTCTTCACCTAGCTCCAAGCATGTCCTGTGGCCAAGACATGTCCTTTTATTGCCGCCTGGTTTTGGATTTGTCTCTTGCACTACTCTGATCAAATTGTATAAAATATTTGTGTATATTATTGCGGCTTGGGCTTCGCAGGTGATTCTTGAGCAGTGAATTAAGAGTGAAAAGAACAATTTAAATATTGAATAATTGAGCAGTTAACTTTGTTTATTTTGCATACAAAATCCATTAAACATAAGTGCAGCACAATAATTGACAAGTAACATAATCAATGGCTTTGATAGTTGATACCATTGATTAACATTAATTCAATTATTCAAATCTCATTTGATCCAATTAATTGCGGGCATATGCCAAATACTTGGATTAATAGATATTTAATACTAACATAATATTTTAGTAATACATATGTAGAAAAACCAATACAATTAATTATTTTTTATACTTATTATTCTCTTCATCACTTAAAAAAATAAAGTTTAGGCATATAGGCTGAAACATTTATAAACAAAGTAGCATATTTATATTATTCTTCTTATCACATCGATTATTTTATAATGCTTAGTAATACTTATATCCACAGCTAACAATTTCAATAGAAGAGTTGAGGCATCTAAAAATATATGTCAAATTCAAACTTGAGTTTGTGCTTATTTTCAACTCAAATTAGTTGCAACCTAATTAATCAAGTGTCAAAATTGTGTAGAAACCTCACACACATTGACAAAGAGTTCAATAAGGGTGCTGTAGCTAATTAGTTTTTGGCCAACAGCTCGTTAGGGGTACATTCGTAAATAGCTAGCTACTCTACTCTACTACACCTCAACCTTTTAACGCATGGGCCACAAATGTGCTCGCACATGAGGCGCCACATTGATGTGCGCTGCGGAAGGGATATAGTTTTAATTACATTCTCACACACAAACACACACACACACACACATATGTGTGTGAGGAGGGATGGCTTAGAACTGTACCTGCATGTTGACGGCCAATAAACCAAACAGCCTTTGGCCATAAAGCAATCTTTGCTCAATGTGGACACCAAACACGAACAGCTGGAATATCGAAGGATTGGTTGCTTGGTTAAGGGGCAAGGACTATGTGGTGCTGGAGTGGTGGATTAATGGCAATAACAACGACAATGGAAACAAACTAATTTAAACGCTCATAAAACTGGACACGCTCTCAACGCAAACTGGATACCAAACAAGAAGGGGACACTTACCGAAAGGGAAGCTATTCCTAGTTGCAAGCAGCCGCACACATACTCGCAGAAATACACTAAAAAAAAAGGTGTATACACTCATGTGGTTTCTCCCTTCTTACATCGTCCGACCAAAACTTAATTTGCGAAAAGAAAATCGATAGATTGTATTTATTCCGCCGTAATTACGCATCGTGCTCGATGTCATTTGTAATTTGTAAGCCACGCTTGCTTTTAATGACACTTTTTGATGTCTTTTAGCTTTGTTGGAAATACTCATAAGATTGTCTGAAAGTTTATACCCACAAATAGGTAATTGCAAATAATTTGCGCATTTAATATGAGAATATATGGAGAAAGCTAGGTGAACAAAATAAATAAATAAAATAGACAATATGAAAACGAAGATAATGTACATAACTTGAGTTTAATGCCATATCAATATATTTATCTATATTATTATAAATATTTAGGACTTGGCAAGAAATTTGTACGTTTATATTTAATATTGTTCAAAGTTAAATGGAAAGTTTTTCCGTTTTCGATTGTTAACTTATCTTCCTATTCCTAACTCCAAAAAAAAAACGAACACATTAAATAAAGTTATTAAATATTCGAAAGGTAATGCATAGCTATGTTTTTGGCATGCAACATATTTATGAAAGTAATTAGTTCGTTGACTGCTAACTATAACAAAGATCTAATGAAACTGAATGTAACTCACAGATACCGCAGGACAAATCTAATTAAACTGTCAGCTGGGATATTTAATGCTTCTCATGAGGAAGTTGCTGCTGGCTCTGTAAATTAAACTGACTTACAAGCCTGCCTCGTCGTCGTTGCACATAATTTGCTCACTATGCGCTAAGCCCGCCTGGATAGTTAATCAGACTGACAACAACAGACCGACCGAGATACTAAGTCTTCCTCTCCTGCGCACCCCTTTAACAGCCCATCCCCTTTTGGCTGCTAGTTTAAAATGATGTTGCAAACGTTGTTACCGTCTGGTGGCGATAAGGATGTGGCTGCGTGTTGAGCAGGACGGACGAGCACATTGCCAGCATATTCTGCACGGCGAAATGTTGTTGAAATGTCACTGACACTTTTAGCGTTTGCCCATAGCAACGTCATGACGTTGCAAGAGTTACAGTTGCAACATTAGAATTTGTTGCTCTGCCATAAACAGGCAACATAGAATTGTTCAACTGACTGAATCTGTTGCCCACTCCTCCCACTGTCCTCCCTCTTGCTCCCACTGACTATTTTTCTGGGCGACTGGCACTAATGCATCCCCATCCCCAAACTCATCCGCCCATCCACAGTCACATCCACATCCGTATCCGCTTTGGAACGGCGTCATCTAAAATGCTCTGAACATTGAAATTTTGTTGCAGCTTGCTTTTGTCAATTGCCATTTTGGACGACGTTGGTCTGCTTTGTTGCCAGTTGTGTGGCATTATTATGACAACATGTCCTTGGTTGGAGCCGTTCTGTTGCTATTGCCTTCAATGTTTACCAGTCTAGATAAATGAATGTTTAGTTACATTTGTGTATCCATGCATATGTATGTACATTCCTATCTGCTGAATAATATTAAATTGTTGCATCCAAATCGCGATTTTAAACAAGTTTTACAGCAAACTTAATTTTTCAAAGGGTTCCTTTGTGAAATTAATAATGAATACGAATATTTAAGCCAGAAAATCGTTTGATTAACCAAATAAAAAAACATATTTTTCTTAAGAAACTTATGGTATTTTCTGGTTACGAAACGATGATTTTATTTCACTCTTAAAAATGTTTATGAAATTTATATACAAATATAAATTTAATATCATATTTGGCTTTTGTATAAACATACGAGGCAAATAAATATATTCCCTTAAAAATTGATCAGAAATATATTATTTCTGTATTTAATTTACATCATATTTTTAACATAAATATAGTTTTCGCCTTGAACGAGTTGACTGTTTTGGCCTTGCACACACTCGACACATTTAAAAATAATGTTGTCAAATTGTAAAATCAACTTTCAATTTAATGTGACAGTAAAGCAGCTTGCACTCAAAAAGCTGCACAAATGCACATATCAGTGAGGAAAGAATTGAAGGGAAAAAGCATTTTCCAAGCCAGTGCACGCAAAAAAGAAACCCTGAAATGGACAAAGGGTGTATATGTTTAATGGAGACTGTTCTGTTTAATTTCATTTGCAAGTTTTGCATAAAACACTAAGCAGGAACAAAAAAGAACAGAGAGAGAGAGAGAGAGAAAGAGAGAGAGAGAGAAAAGAAAAAAACAAATAAATGGCAGCTAATTAGCTATTCACCGGGCAGCCAAAATGTTGATAAACTAAACGCAGAGCGCTCAAGAACAAAGCAACAACACAAACAAACAACAATAAAAATAAACACGAACAAGCAAAAAATGAGACCCCAACAGCACATGGGGAAAACAACAATAAGAAGAACTGCTTCAAGTGCTGAAGGGAAGTATATTATTATTTGCTACAGTTCACAAAAGCAGCCCGCATTCAGCGAGAAGGAAACGTTTGAAATAGTTAATAGGGGGCTGCTGGTTGGGAGTTAACCTGTAGCCGACACAAACCCACATCTTTGGCTCATACGATTCGCATCTTAATTTCAAGAAACACAACTTTGGCAAAGATTTTAAATACCCTATAATATAGCACACCTATCTTTAAGTAAACGTCTTATTTTAAATAGGTTATGGAAAAGAATAGATTTTTAATATGGATATCATAGGATATAACAATTTTAGATCTGTAAAATATATTTAAAATTGATTGTCTATTTCAAGGTATTTCTAAGGCATTTGTTTTGGCTGTATAATTTTGAATTATTTTTCTTTTTTTAATTTGCGTTGAAGTCGTCTGCTTGTAGGGTATTTCACAGTTGATCGTTTTCACTTGACTTGTCTTTAATTGAAATGCAATGCACAAAATGTGGGCGCGTCTGACGCCCTAAAATATACGCTGACTGTGCACATACACGTATGCATGTAAGAATGTATGTGCGTAAGGTGACTGAGAAATAAACCCCAAGAAAGGCAAGGCAAAGCAAAGCAAACAATAACAAGCGACGCGACGATACGAGACGAGACGAGAACTAAAGCATACTTAGAACCGCTTAATGAAGGAAACGGCATAAAAGTGGCTCTACTCAACTCTCTCCTGTCGTGGAGGGCCCGGTGGGGGCGGGGGTCGCTCTTTAAGCGACGCGACACGTTAAGAATAGAAACGTAATTTGCCGTTGAATACGTCGCCGGTTTTTTTGTATTGACAAAGAGAGAGAGAGAGAGAAACAATGGACTTCTAAAGAATTGTTGCTAATTTAGCGTAAAGAGGAGAGCATAAAGATAAATATAGTAACTGTGGGTTAGCTGTCAATAATTATGGTTGTAAAGGGCAGTGAATAGACTATGTAGTCTAACAGCGAGTGAGAAATAACTGATAAGAATTGGTTTACCATCTAAAATTGATTGATTAAGGCAAATTATACTCTAATTATATGTAGGAGAACTGTCAATCAATAGAAGAACTGTCAATCAAACTGGAATCACAACAAAATGTAATTAGGTGCTCGATCAGGATATATTCAGTGTTCGAATATCTTTCACTTGTCCATAATTATCTATAGTTTCGATTGAGTTTAATAAAATATTTCCTAAATAATAACTATAAAACTCCACCACATATTAAATATAACCAAGGATACAGCTTTAACAGCTGTATATATAAAATTTAATTATAACAACATGACAAATTGAAACTAATCACGTGCAGAGATATGTAATTATATCGAATACAAATTATGTGTCTATACTTTGCTGTCTTACTTCATAATAACTATGTATATGTTTGAACATAACTAAAGTTCTTCTGGTATAGAAAAGGGGCTGCTACACTGGAAAATACATACAATATTTTCAAGCCTTACCGCTCATATATTCAGAGGTATTTTTTAGGGGACTCTGATTACATGCTGCTCCTTACCAATTCTAGATTTTCGTAATGAGGTATCATTATTTTGCAATCAGCATTAAGGTGGCCAACTTTTGTTATAATTCGTTGTGCTGGTTTGCGTGTTTTTACCAAACAGTTTATTGACTTATGCTAATATTAAATGACCTCACAAATTGCCGGCAAAAAGAGCAACCCTGGCGAAAAAACATAACATAACAATATGAAATAAAAATCAATAGTGCAGTAGCCTCTGCCAAATGCGAAATTTTGATATGTGTTTAAGCCTGGCCGGCGACGTCAGTTAGCCGCATTCCCAAGGTGATAAACTGCAGTCGACAAGCACAGCGTGAAACGCCCTGTTCCCTCTCACCCCCCCAGCACCCACCCGCTACGTGTGGCCATTTTAAGTTAGTCGGCTGACTGTTTTCACCCCATGGAAGAAAAAAAAAAAGGAAAAAAGAACAAAAACCACGTAAAACAAGAAACAAACAACTGAAACACGTCACGTCACTGCGTCATTTGCAGTTGTTGCAATGCGATACCTGGTCGGCAACTTGTTTTACTATCGTTTATACTATATATACATATATATATATATACTATATAGTGGGGGATTGCGGGGTGTCTTCTTCTTCTTTGCTGTCTGGGCCAAGGCGCCAGGCTTCATTTGGCGACGTCGCGCACAGTTGGATTCGAGCAGAACCAGGCGGGCAGTGGAAACAGAGAACGCGAATCCGAAGGCGAGGAAAGGAGTCGATTAGCTGCACGTGCAGACGGCATTTGCTTATGCAATCGCCTAGAAACTATATTGCGACAAGGCGTGCAGTGAAAAAGCGAAAGACTACAGAAAAATGGGTGCGAAAACTGGAATTTAGAAAATCAACCTGAAGACGTGCTGATTTTTATAAATACATAAATATATTTTGAATAGCGGAAACAAATCCTTTAAATTTGTAAGTTTTTTTTGTAAATTTTTCAGAAATATATTTATTAACATAAAATATTTCTGAAAAATATATTTGCAAGCCGTTTTTTTTTAAAGAAAATTCTTTCTGGTTCAGATACCGATTCTTGAAACTTAACTCTTAAAATGCGCTTTGATAAGAACATTGGACACGCTTATCAATTTGAACTTAATCTAAACCAAAACCAAAAACAGCTTTCTTTAATTATACAATAATTTGATTGATGATTAATTAAAGAAAGCTTAATTCTTAGTTGCACCCTTAACAAATCATTTTTCAAACTTTTTTTTTGTTGCAAAGAAGAAGTTTACACTGAAGTAGCCCGGAAGCAGTTTCCTGCCTAGTGCTCGTCGTTACAACTTTTTCAAACTATATATATTCTGACATATATATATATATTCTGACAGTTCTGTCTTCAGAGCAGCTTGAGCAACTTTACCACTAACAATAAGTACAAGATTTTTGGCTTTTATTTCGTTTTCTTTATCTTTTGAATATACATTTTTTTGTATTTTGCGTTCCTTCTTCATTTTGGCCGTTGTCGAGGCAGCTTTCTTATCTATGGCGTTGCATTCTGCGTGGCGTTACATTGCGAAAAAGTTTTTCTGTACTATCTGCTGCAATCTAACGACACTTCTACAAAATTGCTTGCAGCAGAGAAAAGAGGAGAGAAATTTAAGTTTGCTGAACAGCTGTGATAAAAGTGTGTTGCAAAACTATATACAGACTATACTTAGACTGTTTTTTTTATATTCACTTTGCTTTTTTTTTTTGAACGTATTTTCTTAAAACCTCATTTCTTTATAAATTATTAATATCGATAAATATCGATAAATATCGATAGGAATAGAAGCCACAATTTAAAAGATATACAGCACACATTATCGGTTTAAAAAGATATGGCAATCAAACTTATTTATATATCGTGAAATAAGTGAAAGCTCATTTTTTATTGAGGTCTTTCAATTTTTTTTTAATTTATTTCCAGGTTAGAGAGAAATAATTATAATATTCTATAGAATATTGTACTTATTTATCTTTGTTTTCAGATTACCTCCTAGTCGGGCTCTCTCAACTAGAGCAATGTTACTTGTTTATATATTTCACTTTATTTTAAATATTCTACTTGTGTATTCAATTATATTATTATTTATACAATATATTAATGGGTTTCCTTATATAATCATTCAATTATTTTTAACTTTATTTCCATCACGATTTATCCACTAATTGTTTACTATTCTGTTTTTTTCTTTCTTTTCAGGTAAGTTCCACTCAATTATTTGTTTCGTAATTCGTCTGCAAAGGCAAAAAGCACTCGAAAGTTGCAGTCGACAGTAGCCGCAATGAATCATCATTGTGCCTGTTTCGAGTCGGAAAAAGGCCGCTCAACGGCACCAAGTCCATTAGAACAACAACACCAATAACAGCCACAGCAGCAACACCAACTATAAATGGGAACAACAACAAATGCAACTACAACTTCAGCTGTTCTGTCGCCTTGTTGTATGCAATGCCTTTTTTTGAGTTGCCTTGCAGCCTTTTTGTGCTGCTTTCAGCCATTTTGGCTCTTGCTGCCTGCGCCTGCCTGCAAAATCCCCTTAGCCAACGATAAATATGAATGTTGGTTGTAGTTTTTTCCTATATATATATATATATATATTTTTTTTTTTTTTTGCCGCCTAGAGTAGTATGATTTTTGGCGACATTTGCCCAACGCTGAGTCCAATCAATGCCAACTGCCAGCTGCGGGGCCTTCGATGTGGGGGGCGTGGATAGATGGTATATGCTGTAATATTTGTTGGCTTAGATTTAAATATTTTAAATGGAAATTTGGAAATACGGAGCGGAATTTGTGTATAAATGAAATGCATTTTTCAATTTGAATATTTGAAATTTTACTTGACATTTTGGAGCATTTGCTAAATGTGAGCTGCAAAGCAGTTTCAAGAATCCAATTTGATTCTTGGTTACAAAAGTTATGCATACAGAATATTTCGATTTATTATTTCGTCTCAGAAATGAAGACAATTTTTAGTACACAACCCAGATCAACTTAACTGCTTTCAAGCTAATCTGTTCAAATCAAAGAAACCTAAACGAAATTATGAATGCATTTATGTCAGAACAGGCGTTTATTTTGTACTATATACTTGACCTATTTTTCATTAAGTTTAAGTTGACTCAGCTTAATACATTTCATTCATTGCGTAGATGGAAATATTCGCATGTTTTTGTGTATGAAATATATTCTTCAGCGTAGTTAAAATATATTTAAATTAACCTTTTTTGCTGTTATAGCAATAATTCGATAAACCGCTTAATTTAACAGTTGTATTGCCTTTAAATGAATATCTCTTGTGTTTAACAAGTTATACTAACCAAACTCACTAGTTATGAAGATAAGAACATAAAATTATTGAGACCAGACAACTGTATCATATAGTTTTCTTAGATTTATATTAAAATTCGACTCAGAACTTGACTTTCGAGCTGGTAAGTAGCAAATTTCTCTGTTTCTGTGCCTTTATTTTACTTCTTGTTTGCTTAAGCTACATATCTCTCTCAATCAATTCACTCAATTGGTGAACTGCTGACTGCAGTTTCTGCACTCAAATTCAGGCTGACTCATCAGCTGCTAGGCTGAGCAGCTCAGCTGTTCTGCCGTTGCCGCCCAAGCAATTAGGCTGCCCAGACGAATGTCGCCGGCGACTTTTTCTAACAACAACAACAACAACAACACCAGCTCGTCGTTAGCTCTTTTGGCAGCGCATGCCAAAATAACTCACACGAATTAAAACTACATGCCAGTAGTCTCCAACTGTATTTGTGTCCTGGCTGTGTTTTTGCACTCCTTTTTTAGTCGCTTGCTTTGCTCACTCAGTCAGTCATTCACTCAGTTCAGTCGGTTAGCGAATTTCTAAGCGTCAACAGCGTCGCGAATTGCCAAATATAAAAATCATAAAAAGAAAATACAATTTAAAAATTTGAAATAATTTGTGTGATTGCATCGAATTTCTTTGCACCTAAAGCAACCCCTTCCTCGAAATGGTGGCCATCAATTTGAATTGTAAGTAAACCAGATGAATAATGTATTTACTTATTTTTGTTTTTTGGTAGACAACTCTAGAATACGTTTTAAACTCCTATGAGTCCCCATATGGGGACTCCAAGTTAACAGTTATCCCTTTCTGTATGCTGTGCAATTTATTATGGTTTACACTTTTTGGAGGGGTGGCAACTCTGTACTGAAAAATGGTAGTTAATTTAATTTTGTAAAAGAAGAAATGTTTCGGAAATTATTTGTGAATTGAGTGACGTGCACATGGCAAGGCAACGCAATGCCACGCCCAATGCGCCCCCTCCCTCGCTTGCAACCGGTCGTTGAAAGTCACATGTGCTCTCCCAGCAAAGGACCGCTCACCGTCCTTTTCGTGCAACCCCAACGAGAAACCATCAAAAGTGGTACGCTATAATTTAATTAAATGCAAATTAAAATCCTTTTATGAATATTAAGCAGACACTTATCAAGATTCCCATAGCAAAAGAAGTCAACACAAATATGTATGTATTTTCTTGCCAGACTCTTATTGCTTGTGCTGCAACTTTAGCTGCTGTTTAAGCTTTGCTAAGGGATAATTATTGTAAAATGCTTTTACACTTTGCCGAGAATGGGACATTTCGTAAAGCACTTAAATTAGTGTGAATATCTTTGCTCTAATAGTAAATTTCGATCAATTTTAATGTTCATATTGTAATTGGAGATGTGACATTTTAATCTCGTAGAATATCTGTCATTTCAGGGCTGCAAATACAACTTTTTTCTTGCTCTCGTATTTTTATATAACTTTCGCAATTATTCCATTACTTCGAGTGCAGCAATTAGAGTTTATGAAACTACTTAGCTAATTGGCTCAGTTGAGCATTAAAGATGGGAATACAATACAAAGTTGAGCACTTAACACATTTAACTAAAAGCGAGTGCAGTCCTAAAAACATTTTAAATTTGTAATTTATAACTGGCCTCCTAGCGAACGAGAGAGTAGCATAAGATATTATTGAAAATCATTGCAGAAATTACAATTATTTATTGCTTGTAAAATCAGCAAATCATAATTTTGTGAGAGACAGTTAAATTTGCATTTATATGAAAGAATTTTAATTTTATAATGATTCATTTCGAATTATATTTTGTGTGTTATACTAACCCAATAATAAATCCAGGAAGTCACAGGGCACAGTCTCTACTGCAATAATATTAGTAATAATCACAAATCATTCATCATTTGGCATAATTGGGTTCTTTTTCTAAACATTGCAATCGATGTTCGACCATTTTACATTTGATTATCATCAGTTATTTTATTATACATATTTTTTTGCTGTTACTTGACGTGGATTTGTGGATTTAGTCTAGACTAAATAAAATAAAATATGAAACGGTTTTATTTATTACAAACTGGAATATGCAGTAAAATTATATAGTTTTCAAAAACATCCATTTAAATCATTTTGATCACCACAGGGTGTTTAAACCAACTTTAACCCTAAAAAAGCCATTTAATCCTTTTGGCTTGCAGTTCAGCCCAACTTTATTATATATTTTTTTTCCATTTTGGGCGGATTTAATTGAGTATCTCCGAACATGGCTTAATTTGTGTATTTGTGTCGGCCTTTTGGCTTTTTGTGCAGTGCCAGCGCCAGAAGACAAACACAGTATGCCCTGACGCCCCCTCCCCTCTCTCCCATCTTCTCCACTTGTGGTGTAGACAAACCCCCTTTTTTTTACCCCTTTTGGAGTCTGACAAATCGCTTCAGCTGTCATAAGCAGATTTTTGGGGCGCATCTGTCGCACGAGGCCAAGCCTGAAAAGCCTTTTGTGTCTGCATGTGTGTGTGTGTTGATATGTGTGTAATTAATGTAAATCATGTCATCAACACTTTCCAAATGATTTCAATTAAAATAATTTAAAAATTTATAGCACAATTTTCTAAGCTGCATTTAGCACAAATTGTTGGGGTTTCTTTCTGTTCTCGACGCTTTTTCTTCTTCTGGCCACGATGGCATTTTTAATTAAAAGCGTGAAATTTCAACGGCTCTCCTAAAACACTCGCATAAATGTAAAATGCAAGTTGGCAAAGCTTTTGAAAAAAAGGGGCAAAATTATTTTAATTGAGGTCAACTTTTGGAATGTGTGTGTTTTTTTTTATGTAGCTGCATTTTACGCTGCTTTAAGTTTTTATAATGATGCTTATTATGTTAATGAGAGTTTTTAGATTTACTCATATATAAGTGTGTGTGCTGCTATCAAGTCCTGCTGGCCACACACACACATATGTATATCCCTACACACAGTTATGGTTTCAAAATGCTGACTTAAGCATGCAGAGAGACCCCAAACGATTTAAAAATGCAAACTGAATGCATATTTTATGACGTTACGTGATTAAACCCAATATGAATTCTTTTTTATTTAATTGTTCTGAAATCATTAAAACTGAGTATAGATTTTTGCAAAATTGTGTAACTGACCGATGGGAGCATCCCCGAACCCATAAAGTATATGCTTGGCCAGAATCAACAGCCTCGGAGTCTCAGAGTCTATAGAGCTAGAATATTGGAAAATGAGTTTTTTTTTATAAAATGCATAATTGAATTTATCGATAGTTCGCCAGCTTTGCGAATATCGATATATTTATTTATTTAAATACCTCGACGTATTATTGAGTAACTGTACAACTTTTAATAATATCGGTGTAAGAAACACACGTCATGGCCCAAAGCGTATTCTCATATTAATCTTATTCCTAATTATTTTATGTGTATGTATACATAAATAAATCTGTATGCGTATATTTGCGTGCACTTCTGCGATAATCAAAACAAGCATAAATATTTGTGTGTGTGCGTGTGTGTGTGTGTGTGTGTGTACATACATACACACAAATGTTCATATTTGAATGGGTTTTTTTGCAAGCCGGTAATTTCAGTTAATAACAAGAGCAGGCGTATAATGTTTACATTGATTTATTGAATAAAATAAACATAGACATCTGATATTGTTATACATTCTGCATTTGAATATTTATTTCATATGATTTTCATACCATTCAAAAAATTCTTTTGCAAGTCGCATTTTTGATCGAGCTGAGTGCTGGGCTCAACGTTTGTTATCGATAAATAAAAAAATAAAAATAAATCCTATTGTCTAAAATGTTAATATGTTAAAATGTTCAATGAGTAGTTGACAGTTGTCGACGGCTCTCCAAAGTTAGGCGTCTTTGCACAATACAAATTGATGAAACGATAAATATTAGTTTAATATTTTTCATAGACTTAAAGTTCATTGTAAATTGTAAAATTTGTTTGAACAAATAATTAACATTGCGATTCACGTGCTTAAGTAAGTCAACACTAGCTATCTGGCAACACGTGCGGCGCAAGTCGCTTGTGGATCTTGTCGATTTTGTGGAACGCGTTGTGCGCTTTTTCTGTTTCCAGCCGTGTTTAACAGCGCAGGTTGTGGCGAGTCAGACAAAAAAGAAAGAAAAGAAAATAGAAACAATTAGCAAATAAAATCGTTGCCGTTCTAATTTCTGATTAATTCAAGAGCAAGTGAGTAATTTGTACTTTTATTTTTGTTATTTGGTGGCAAAAGCGTAGCACATAGCACAAAATTACATATGAGTTGAAACCCTTTCGCACAAATCGTTTTGTAAAAAGAAAAAATGCATTCACATATACAAGTGCAAATTTACTCATATGTATGTGTGTGTGTGTGTGTGTTATAGGGATTTTCACGTGGTTGCTAGCAAATTAGAATTATTCGATTTTTGATGTAAAATTCTGAACAATCTTTGGAAAGGATACTAAAAAACGTAGCATAAAATGAAGTAAATATATTACGTATGTATTATATATGTATATGCAGTGTATGCATATTTTTTCTGCTGCCAGTGGAACCACAACTAAAAAATAATTAAAATATAAACGCTTTACCGATTATTGCCAGAACCTTCTTTCATTAGATGGCTATTACAAGTTTTTAAAATCAAATATTCCAACATAAACGTTCAGATCCATCCCAGTTTTAATCCATATACGAAAGCTAAGCACTTTTCATTATGCTGGAACATTTTTGGTGCCACATGCTTTGAGGTTATATTTTCTTAAGGAGGCTTGAACTGTTTTGTTTTTTACAGTTCAGTTTCCATTTACTAAGTCGAATCGCTCCGAAAAGAGCGCTCTCCCAAAATCCATAAGAATATTGATAACTTTATTCATCTGTGTAGGAAATAATGAAAAGGATTGTTCCTTGTAAGATTTGTCTTCAAGTAATGAAATTATTACCAAAAAATTTCATAGCTTCGAAGCTTCTTAAGCAGTATCTCGAACTCTGCTATTATTTTTACCGTTTATTATCAACAGTATTATCATTATCAGTTTAATAGTGCAAGGGCAAGAGATGGAACAGATAGATTTTGCACAAGAAATCGGTTCATTAAGCCTATAACCAATGACTCTTTTATGGTTATATATAAAGATTCAAATTGTGATCTTAAAATGTAGCAAGTATAAGTTAGCGAAGCACCACTGTATGATCACTTCTGCTATTTGCTACCCCTTTTTGAGCCACCATTTTTGATCTCTGATCAAAATCCTAACGAGCATTTTTGTTTTAGTAGAAATGGTGCCCGTCACTCAGCCGCCGCCGAAGTCGCATGTGGGCAGCGAGTGTTGCAAGTGCAAGGCGAGTTCCTTTGCCGGTCGTCGCTATGCCTGCTGGCTGTGCGCCAACTATCAGCTTTGTGGCACCTGTTACGACTCTGGCGACTTGCCGGCAATGCCCGGCCACAAGTTCTACCATCACCTGGATGTGCACTATACACTTGCCGAGTACGAGCTCTATTTTGGCGGCGAACCCTATCGGGCCGATAAGGTGCCCCAGAGCTACAAGTGTGCCATGTGCGACATGAACGGACTTGACCTTGACACCCTCGAAACGCATGTCAATTCTGTGCATCTCAAGGACGGTGATTACTTTGTCTATTCGCGACTGATTCTCGCCCGTCGCAAGACAGGTGAGGAACTTGCTATGGGCTACGATATGCCATTGTCACAATCGATCCACATGCGCTTGATGAAGCACACGGCCCAGAAGATGCGCGTGGCGAATTTCCCGGAGAACTATCATACGGTATCATCGATGCCAACGATAAATGTCGAAATACCCAATCCGTCGAATGACGGATCAGCAACGAGTCGCGGGCGCCGTATGAATATGGATCCACCTTCTACGTGGAACTTTATACCCGGTTTGGCTCACACCTTGCCATCGCAGCAGCGTTTGGAACAGCAGCAGCAGCAGCAGCTACGCCAGCAGCAGCAGCAACGCGAGCAGGAATTTCAGATGCAACAGCTACGGCGACTGCAAGTCTGGCAACTGCAGCAGCAGCAGCAATACCAATTGTTGCATTGGAACCGTCTCAATGATGATGCAAGCAGCACCATTTGCTATGCGGATGTCTTGCGTGGATTTAACAACAACGCAAACTCCACCAGCAGCAACAAGAAACCTGATGAGGAAAAGGAAACGGCAAAAATTGATGATTTGAATGTGAAAACGAATAAATTTCTGTGCGCACCGTTTTTGCTGTTTACCGCCGAGGCGCCACTTGGCGAGCAGCAGCCACCAAATCGCCGTGGGTCTTTTATTGAGGCACTACTGTGCTCCATGCTTGCCGACGAGGAGCTCAGTGTGGTGGCGCCACAACCAACAGCAGCCAATCATGATCAGAACGACCACTCGATGACTGAGTCCGAGATGTGGAGCCCCGACACTGATCCAGACACGGATGAGCGCTATGAATTTGATGAAACTAACAACGCAGTTGACGAGAGTCAATGGGAAGACGACGACGAGGAGGATCAGGATCAGGAGGTGTTTGAAGATGAGGAGAATTTCGATGATTACGATCATGATTGGAATGCATGGTCTTCGGACCATGAAATTGATGATATGGATGATATGGATGATATGGATGATTATCATGATTATTAAATCTGCTACATATTTCAGAGCAAAGCAAAACAAATACAGGTACTGAAAATGGAGAAAACTAGAAATGAAACACAAATATTTCCATTTAATAAAACCAACAAAATCGATTGGCTTTTTTATGGTCGACTTATTTACTTGACCAAAAGTGCCCAAAAGATGATTTAGATTAGATGGGTAAATCTTATCTTATTAATTCCATATCTCTAAGTCGCTTTATTATGCAATTTTAAGAACAAATAACGATTTATTGCAAATCTAAATAGATTCTCAGACAAGAGAGAGTTCAGGAAAGAGCTTTCGTTATTACGTTTTTAAAGCGAACTGTATTTAAACTGGGTGAAGAGCTCTCGCCACGTGGCTCATGACATTTGTTAGTGTTGCGAAACGGCCCGAAGACTTCTTTGTCGTTTGTCGTCGCAGTTATAAATCTCATATACATATGCTACACGTCTTCTTTTCTTAACATACACAAATCATTATAAATCTTAATACCTAACTTTAGTAGTCTGCCTAACGGGAATACGAATTTACAGCTCGTTTTTTGATCGATAAACTGCTGTCTTACACAACACCTATTTTTAATTTTGATCAAGTTGGCAACGCCAAGGAAACGTCAAATTTGCTTGCTTCGTGTTGAACTTTTCACTGTTCAGATTGTGCTCGCAATCAACGGAGTGTAAATGTAAAATTATAAAATTGAAAAATCATTCGAAAAAAAATAAACGTCATAAAACTAAAAAAAAAATTTAAGAAGCAGTCGTGAAAGTTTTCATATAGTTTTTTTTTTTTTTTATTCATATACGAAAGTCAAAAAATTAATAATGTCTTCGAGCGACGAGACGATGAAGAGCAGCAAGTGTTTGGGCTGTCCAGCCGAGGGGGATCTGGGATTGCGTTACGAGTGCATCGTTTGCGGGGAGTCTGTGACGTATTGCGACAAGTGTCACGGTGGTGGCAAGAACAAGCCGGGTGGCATGCACAAATACTATCATCCCATGAAGGCCATCTACAATCGCCAATTCTTCGAACTGTATTTCTATGGCGAGGAGCTAGTCAATGGGGAGGCGCCTCAGAGTTATGGTTGCGCCTTCTGTCACGAGCTCGGCTTCACCGCCGACGAGCTGCAGTTGCATGTGTTCGAAAAGCATGAGGGGCACACGGATGCTCCCGATCTGCTGGACATATTATATCAAATGAATGAGCAGAAGAAATGTGAGTACGCAATGGATGTTGGCTGTTGGCTCTTAGCCTGATTGCCGGTCCGAGTCGTGCCACTTTAGCAAATTGCCTGCCCCCTTCGTATGAGTTTTCTTCATCTCTTTTTTTCGATTGCCCAACTGGCAGATGCCCTGTACGCTAATTCAAATTAAATGAGTCGACTATTTAATTGTCTAACGAATTTGTTGACTGCATTCTATTTGACTAAAGAAAGATAATTCTTTCTGTGTTTATTGCCAGATCTTAAATACCTGGATGATCTAGAATATATATGTGTATATATTTCTCTGTACAACTAGCTGCGACTTCTTCTTTTTAGCCATTTTTAAAATGGCTGCAGTGTATAAAGAAAGGGGTTTTCTCCAATTTGCAAGTCAAATGGGCAAACATTTAAGCATGGTCAATGCTTTTAGCCTACTTGTGGTTCACCTTTGGGCTTATTGCTGCTGCTGCTGCTGCTGCTGCTGGTGCTGCTGCTGATTGTTGCTCTTCCACTCAATCATTGCGTGGTAGCCGCAAAGCCAAATCTAAACCGTAATCGGTGCGGAAACAGAACCGACAACAAAACCCAAACCCAAACCAAAAACCAAAATCAGTTGTATTTGACACTCTCTATTAATGTCAACAGCTGCTTGGACGCACGGACGGACTCTGCTGATGGAACATTTCGCTCCAACACCTACACAACATCAATATACATATACCCTACCCCACTCCCCCTTCCCTCTTCCCTCTTCCCCCACTCAACCCTCCTGGCTGCTGTCTGTTTTGACAACAAATTTTCCACTTCATTTGATAGTCGAGCAAAACTTTGCTTGTTCTGTTCGTGCCCCTTATTTTGCTTGGATTCGGGGTTGTTTCTTGTGGTAGCTGTAGCTACTTCGTTGTGGTTTAGCTCTATTTTGCTTAGATCTGCAATTCCTTTGTGCAATTTGTGTATGTGTCTGAGATATTGCCCGTTGTCTTATCGACTTATCTCAATTGCTTAAGTTTGGTGAATAATCGTGAGATTCTTTCCTTTTTTTTTGATTGATGTTTGTTTGTTTTAGCATTCAATTGACAAACTTGGTTAACAATCGCTTTTTTATTGCAGCAAATGAATGTTTTACTCAGTTCAAAAACAGATGAATTTTATTTTTAACGAAGCTCAATTCTTTAAAACTACATCTGTGCTTTTCTTCCATCGTACTTGTAATTGAAGTAGTTATTTTCAACGCATTTCCATTTAATGCACAGCTGCAAAATGCATTTTCCACTGCATTTCATATCATAATTGTACACAGGAATTTATTGTTGTTCCGGGCCCGTCATTGTCAGCGGTTTTTTCACACTGTGTTTTGCCTACTTTTGTGTGTATGGGTGTTGTGTGTGTGTGTGTGTTGTGGTGTGTGTGTTTGATGTATAGCCGCATGAAAAGTGTAAAAATGCTTTGCGGATCGCGTTGCACATTAATCATAGCTACGATTGAAAAAAAGTGCAACAAAAGCCGCAGCAACCGAGGCCAAAGATGGCAGCAGAAGTTAATGTATTGCAAAGTGTGCGCACAGCTGCAACGTGCAACGTGCAACGCTCTTAATAGCTGGTCAACTCGTGCGACTTCTGTGCACCAGCTTGTAAAAGTAGCACATATTTTATTTTCTTTTTCTTCTGTCAGTGAATAAGTTACACAGAAATATGCACTAAAATTGATTTTAGAATGTTGTTCAATTTGAATAATAATCGACTGAAGTCCTTTGATTCAAAAGAAAAGATATATTGATTAATTAATATGAATTAATTTTCCTTTTTATTTTCCCTTTTTTATTTTAGTTAAATCTGAATAGTCTTGTGCAAAATGCAAGTACTTTTGATTCAATTTAAATAAAATATACATAATATAAAACAATTTCGATTTATAAGCTTAATATTCAAAACATTGACTTTTAAGCATTTTACGAAACTCTTCACTGAATATTGATTTATTTATATTTTTAGCAAATATTTAATGTCAACATTTTGTTTTTCTTTATTTATTAAATTTGTATAATCTTAATCGATCTGAATTTATCCTTGAAACGGAATTTATATACATTTTCAATATTCAAAACATTTTGTTTTTAGTTTCAAGAACATCTTCGACGTATATTGAATAATTTATTCTAGTAAATATTTGATGTGTAGATTTACTTTTCCAACTAGTTTCTACATGGTTGCAAGGGTCGAACAACTTGGCCACAACGCAGATTACTGTCCCTTTTTTTTGCCAAGCAGTTGCACGAAATGACGTCAAGCTGTGGCAGCTTGGGGGTGACTTGTGTGCGTGCCAAATTACCCCGAACTACTAAGTATATAAGTAGTAGTATGAGGCGGGGAGGGGGGTGTATATAAGGAACAATAGTGAGCAGCGCCCCCTTTTCGCAAAATATACAAATATTGAATTACTAACGGGGGTCGTCTTGCCTTGGTCATTGCAGCCACTGAGATCCGTTGCCAGGAGAAGTCGCGCGGCGGCCTCAGCTATGAGGTCATCCTGGCCGAGCCGGCACCCAATGTGGCTGTGCCCAAGCGACCCGTCACTCCGGGCAAAAATGTCAGCGTCGAGGAGATTGAGCAGAAGCTAAAGGCAGCCGAGGAGCGTCGCGTTGTAAGTGAAATCAATTGCAATTAATGTTGGCATAAAGATCGATTGACAGTTGGCTAATCCTTTCACTGCAGTCCTTGGAGGCCCGCAAGATGGCCGAGATCTCCATAAAGCTGGCCAAGGTTGAGGAGGCTACACGCAAAAAGGATGAGATTACCAACGAGTTCATAACTCAGACCAAGGAGCAGCTCGAGACCAAAATGGAGCATCATGTGGAGAAGCGCGAGGCCATTATTAGCGACTTGAAGGAAAAGCTAAAGGTGAGCCTCATTTTTAGCCAGCTCCTCCTCCTCCTCCTCTTTGCCAATCAATTTGAAATGCTCTCTTTTTGTTTGGTTAATTTCCTATACAGATTCATGCCCAGGATATTGAGAAAACACGCGAGACTCTGGAGCAGCAGAAGGCCAACGAGCAAAAGGCCATCGAGGAGAAATTGAAGACCGCTCAGGCCTTGCGCGATGAGAACATCAAGAAAATGTTGGATCGCCTCAAGGAGCATGTGAGTTTGAGTGGCAAATGTTTAAATAATTGTTGTGCATGTCGTTAAATTTTGTTGTTCGTTGTAGCTTAGCTTATCGCTTGTTTTCATTTTAGTTATTTATTTATTAGTTATTGTAGTATTTCGTTCTCAACTTGATTTACAAACAATTTTATACATTGCAAACTTTTTTATACTATTCATTTATTCATTGAATCTCATCCCCTTCGCCAAAAATAATAATTTTTACATTTATTCAAGTTTTTTTTTATTTTTAAATTAATTTTTTTCATATATATAGAAATAAAAAGAATTAAATAATTTTGTACGCTTGGTCTTCCTCCTCATCATCATCATCATTTAATGTTAATGTGGCCAATTGGCCAACGATCGTCTGTTTTTCGCTTCGTCTGTTTTTGCCAAGTGACCTTTGGCCCAAACCTTGGCATACTCCACAGTAAGATTTTGGCGGTTGTGCATTTGAAAATTCTCCTTAAACAGCTGACGGCGTGTCGGAATCCCGACCCGTAGCCGTTGCAGGCACTGCAAGCGTTGTCCACCAAATATACTCACTGGCAGCTTGGCCTTGGTTAGATCCAAGTAGCTCAAATTGCCGTCATTAGCAGTGTTCAGCATTAGCATTCAAGTTATTGAAGATACGCAAATGGGAATCTGCTGAGGTCCGGCTTCACTGCCAAATTGTATACCTCTGCAGCAAGACGCAACACGTCCACATCTAAATCGGCGCTCAGCTGCAGTGCCTCCATATAATCCTTGCCTTTCACGACTGCGCTTAAGGATGAAGAGTCGCTGTGCAGCAATGAAAATTACTTGTTTTTATTTGAATAACTCCAGCAAAGTTAAATGCTTATAATTTATTTTAATCATCTTTAAATGTAAATCGTTTTCATTTATTTTTCTGGTTTATTTTTTCACTATTGAAATATAGTAGAAATATGAATCGATTTAAAATCATTTATCATTTGCAAAACAATCATTTTAGATATTTAATTAAGATATGAATATTATTTATTAAAGACCAATAAATGGTTAATGGTGTCAAATAGGTATAAAACTAATATTTGTCTTGTGTACCAAGTGTTTTGATTTTTATCCATCGATATAATTTGTCGGATTTTGTCATTTTTTTCTTTCGATCTCATTTAGAACACAATCAAAATTGCTGAAATCAAATCGCAGAACAATCAATTGGAAAATCAAAAGATCGAGGAGAAAGCGCGCATTATTGAAAACAAATTGTACACCGCCGAGCAGAATCGCGAAAAGGAATTGCTCAAGAAAATTGAGAAAGTTCAAAAACTTGTAGGTCACCACTCGCCCCACCCCCCTTTCTACCCCACACCACACAAAACACAAACAAAAAAAAAACACAAAAATAAATAAAAAATGTATTTGCTTCTGCTTTCGTTTGTATCATTTGCCTGCCGTTCATTTGTAGCAGTTCTTTACCACATTTGCATATAATTTGTATATATATCTAATGATTGTCCCATTTGCAGGAACGTCGCGCTGAGGTTGTGCGTCAGAACAAGGCCCAGACCCAGGATGTGGATGGACAGCAGCAGAGTCCCATTGCCTCGTCAGGTTAAGAGCGATGGATGCTGCTGTGGATGAAATTGCCGTTGCTGAGAATGGGGCACGTAGAGCGTTCTCAATAAAGCGCACAGCGGCGGCTGCAACACACACACACACCACACAACCACAACCACAAAAACACACACAGCATACGAGAACACAAAAAAAGATAAAGGAGAACAAAAAACTACAACACGTATTTAAACCAGAATCCCTTAAGCAACAACTGATTTGCTTCAAAAATTTCAAGTATTAAACCAAGCAAAACGAAAGAAAAAAAACGAACACGAAAATTACAAACAAGATTTTTGCTGAGCAAAGCGCAGGCAACCAAGAAGAAGGACAACACAATAAACAACATCACAAACAACTACAACTACAACTACAAAAAAAAAAACCAAAAAAAAAATTAAGTAAAAGCAAAACATTTAAAGGTCAACTCTACACTATACTACAAAAGCGAATGCATTCTGCAAATTAATACGAAATACATTTAGTAAAGCAAGTTTACAACTAACAAATCGCAAATGAAAAAAAAAAACGAAAAACATTTAACAATAAGATCTAACGATTTCATAGATATTTTATTGCTTTACAGATTTCAAATTTTTCAATAATTTCTTTGTCACTTTTAATTTGGTCTATGTGATTTTTTTTTTATAGTTGATTTTAAGTTTGTTCTTTTTAAATGTAAACAAAATAATTATTGAATCATTAATGTGATTTGCTATGCTTTTAAATGATATAACACTCGTATTTCAAATGTATTCTCAATTGATTTGCAGAGCATTTATCAATTGCAACTAATTGAATGCCATACATGTTTTTCAAATTGTATTTGCCTGTCGTTTTCGTATGCTTTGCTTGAAGAAAGATATTGAAATAAAATATAAATGTATATCAATTTTTTATTTAAAGATGCCCAACTGCATAACTTAATTTAAAAAGTAGCGAGCTGGACATTAATTAACATTAATAACATTTTTGTATAAGTTCGCATTTTCTATCTATATAATAAATGTCAAACAGAAAAGATACATAAAAAATGCTTATATAAAAAAAACAACAAAAAACAAAAAAAAAAAACTCAATAAAAATCCAATACAAAGTAAAACAAAACACAACCTTTTCGTTTCATTTATACAACATAAACAATTTAAACACTTTAGGCATTAATATACCTATAAATATATATTTAAATAAATAAATATATATATAAATCTATATTATAGAAATTGAAATACATAATAAAAATAAAATAAATGCATATTTTGTCTAACGTCAAGTTATATTTAGAAAGAAGTTGAAGCTGAAGATGGCGCAGATTTTCGGCCTCAAAAAATGGTTTAAATGAAATTTACTGGGGAAAATGGGCGGGAAATTTAATGTATTAATTCTTAGGCAAATTTTTGCATCAGCTGCAAAAACTCGTTTTCCGATTACTTGGCAAAAGTGCAACAAAATATAGCGCTGAGAATTTAGCTTAAATTTAAATTCACATACAGTTATAAATGTGTACTAATTCTGTAACTTAACTATGACTACTATAAATCAACACATACATATATAAATATAAATACATACATACACAGTAAAGTACATTACAGTACAGCTACAATAAAGCAAACACAGCAAGCACAGCCCCCACAAGTCAGGACAAGTGCATAACTTAAAGCATATTCCAACAAGAAAAACTAAATGCAAACATAAAAAATAAAATCAATTCGATTGATAAAAACGCTTCGATATGTACTCAATTTACGATATATATACTACTATATATTAATGTATAACCAACATCAATAACCAACGAAATAAACAACAAATTTTTTTATGAGGAAAGTGCGGTTACTTTTTTGTTTCTCCAAAATAAAAATAAAAAGGTTCTCTCTTAATTAAAAAAAAAACAAATGCAGCCTATGCAAACGTTTTCTTTTAGGTTCATGCATTATTTTACAACTAAGTTTACACACTAAATGAATGAAAATAAGTGAATTCTAATAATGAATGTATAATAAAAATGCGTAAATAAAATAAATGAAATATTTATAATTGGTAATTAATGCATTTTCATTTCAAAATAATTAATTATAATTGGCAATAAATGCAGTCTCATTTCACAACAAATTCCAGAAGGTCCTTGCGCCTATCGACAAAGCTCGGCTGCTAACACTAATCAGAGAGGGTAGTAAATATTTAGTTCTCTGAGACATAACTGGAACTTAAAACAGTTTGTTCAGTTTACAATAACAATACTCTTATAAAATTGCTTCTGTAGTTTAAATTTCTGAAATCTATATATTTTCTTGTACTATATCGATTGTCATATGCTATATATAATTTTGAAATTTAATGATTCCCACAATAAGTGGCAAATTGTATGAAATATATAATTTTTAAATTAAATTAATAACTTCAATTCAAAAGTTCTTTTACAGTGCTTGCAATAATATTTTTAATATTAATAAATTGAAATTCTAAAATTGTTTTTAATATCAACTAGATGGAATAAAAAACGTTAACAATGTAAACTGTCTTTGGCGTCGCCGCACCACAGCAACAGAACTGCATTCTCGTAATCCACGACAGACTGCTGCTCCAGCTCCAGCTGCTGCTGATCCTCAGTAGAGTCGAGTATCGTTGTGCCATTCAAATCCGTGAAATTCTCGCCTTGTATGAAATGATATTGCCCCGAACTGCTGGCCAAGATGGGCAGAGTGGGATGGAAACTGATGCCGTTGCAGCAATCACCGTGCAACGGCAACTGCAACGCCTTAACATTGGCCTCTTTCTCCAGATGCCACAGATTGAGCGAACCCATGGTGTCGCCGCTTGCGAGCCACGAGTGCTGCTGTGGACTCAAATCGAATTGGATGCGTTGATTGGTGTTCACCAAGCGATGGAACTCGCGCAGTGGCTGCTTGTAGTTACGCATGTCCCATTGCAACAGCTTGGGACACTTGCGAGCCCCACTAAACAGCTGCCAGTTACTGCCTCCTCTTCCTCCAGTTCCGGAATCATTTATATACCGCAGCTGGGTAATTCCGCCTGTGTGCCCGCCTAGCGTAAAGAGTGGTCCCACTTTGGGGGCACAGCGCAGATCGTACTGCTGGATGTAGCCTCGCCAGTTGCCACACGTGACAGTCTGCGGATGCTCTGACGTCTGAGCGATGCAGGAGACGGCAAATTTTACGGCATATTCATCGTAGCTGCGACCGGGTCGATTCGTGTCGAAGATCTTGATGCAGCGCTTGTAGCCCGCATAGATCTTTTGGCCATCTGGCGAGAAGGCCAGCGATATAGCGGCCACCACCTCGTCCACTGCGTCATAGCCTGCGTAGCTGCAGCGCAGCCGCCCATCGAACGCGTCCCACATGTGGATGGGTTCGTGTTGACGCGTCGCCAGCCAGCTAAAAGTCGAGAGATTCAATTAGTAACGGCCAGATTTTCAGCTTAGTATGGTCACTCTGTTTTCAATTTCGAGTTTATGCTAGTACGTCTACTCACAGACAGGTGTCGGGCTGTTGGCTGTTCATCAGCGGATACCAGACACAATCGTAAACGGTGCCGCCCTCCGGCACATGAACGGCCGACTGCAGCTGGGACAGACTACGCTCCATTGTGACACTGTCGGCATTGTACAGATCCAGGGGCAGTTCCATCACATGCATACCATCCAAATGCACAGGCAGCAGCAGACAAGTGCCATCTGGAGACCAGTAGCAGCCCTTAGTGTAATGTTGCGCCTCTGCCGACGACGACCAGCAGCGGCGACCCAACTCAATCAGCGCCTGCTGAAAGTATGCAATTGCCGGTGTGACCGTATCGCTGCGCACTTGCTCCTGTTGCGACTGGTCCACCAGTTGCGACTGGTCCACCAGTTGCGACTGATCTACCAGTTGCGACTGGTCCACCAGTTGCTTTGTTCTGATTCCCGCCGACTGATCGTCGAGTGTGTCGTCGATGCTTATCACCCGCTCGCTCTCTTCCAGTTCGCTCTCCTCCTCCAGGCTGTTTTTAGTAATGTTATCCGCTGGTAGCATCTGGCACAGCATCAGCTTGTTGCGTTCCGTTTCGCTTAAACTGAAGCTGAGATTCGGCAAAGAAGAACTGGAATTTCCATTTGTTTTGGCGGACCGCGAAGTATTTGCCAGTGTCATTTCCATGCTGCTGTTGAAACTCACATTGTGATTAAGCAGGGACGATGTCTGTTCCAGCTCAGACATCGCACTGCTAGTATCGACTGCTGTAAAAGAATAAACGTTTTGAAAATAAACAAATGCAATTTAGTTAAAACTCACTTTGGTCCATGGCGGCTATTTCATTTCAACGCAATGCCGTCTGTGGTCACCCCACAAACCCATAACATTGGGAGAAATGTTACTTAACAGCGAGCACATTACATGAGTGATGCCACTTACAAGGGTGACCATAGATTGGATTTTCGGGAAATCAGCGTGTGTGTGAGTCGCATGGCAATATGCGGTCTGGTGACTATAATTTTGAAAATGTATTATTTGGTATTTGTAATAATCTAATCTAATTTATCTGCAGCATATAATCGGGCCTACACATTATCTAGTATATACATGTACGCTTGTAATTATGTATTTAGTGCACCTATTGTTAAATAACTGTTTTTTTTTTACTTAATTATACAACAAACCATGAGAAATGCCACTTGCAAGGGTGCCCAGCTTAAATAATTGGGCAGACCACAAATTACATTTGGAAATCAGCTGTGCGTGTGGAATCGCATGGTAAAATAATTTTGAAAATTACCGTCTTGTAATTTTTGGAATTTGTAATATTTTAATCTAATCAGAGTAGTTATGTATATTTTATACTTTATTGTTGTTTTCTATACTTTTCTAAAAAAAACTGTGGTTTTTATATTTTGTAAAATTATACAGCACCAACTTAAGTCCACTGTATTAAGCTAAATACACCCAATTATTCCTTTAGTTTAATTCGGTTGTCTTGCATATTTCTCATTTGGCATCTTTGGAGCCGTTTTCCGCGATAAATAAACAAGTCTATTTAGGACACTATTGGAATAATAAATAAATGTTGGTGGCATTCAAATGTGTTTTGGTAAGCAGAATGCGCAAGTAGAATCTTTAAAAGGTTAATCACACACACACATGTGTATGTACGTGTAGCTGGATATGCTTGAATAGGCTTAATCAAATTTATTAAGATTTGTGTGCGAAATAAAATGTTGATTTGGCAGAAAGAGGCTCGTTACTTGAAGTATACTCCATATAATCCATATAAAATGATTAGAAAACTTAAAATCAAGAGAAAAAATTATATATAAGCAATGGATATATATCCAAAATATATAAGTATAGACAAGAACCGCTTAAATTGGCATTTAAAAGTCGCTTCACATTGAAGTGCTTTAAATTATGATTTCATTTCTGATCGAGTTCAATGGTTTTTCGCTTGTTTCCCCGATAATTGTTGTGTCAAACAAACCATTCGTCATCTTTTGAGATTTGCATATTGCATTAGAGCCTCCCCGAAAAATAGCCTGCTGCTGCTTCGAGCTGTTAACAGGAACACTTTGCTTTAGGCCAGGCCAAAATGCGAGTCATATTCGAGGCGACAATATCTTAATTGAGTGCATTTTAATTTAAATTTAACACAATGCAAATCTTTCATTGACATTGAAGCAGAAAATGAATCTGAAACAGCAGCAGCAGCAACACATGCCATTAAATCGCAAATAAAATTTAGATCGAATTGATAGATTTGGTTTTAAGAATCAATTAAGTAAAAGCCCGAAATGAAATATTTATACAGCTGTCTGGCCACGGGGGAATAGGCAAGTATTTGTTACTGGGCGTTGTCCTTAGTGTCTGCCAGCTCTCCGCCCCCTGCTCCTAGCTCAACCCCAAAAAAACCAAATTCAAGCCAAACGTTTGCTTTTCAATTTACTCATTTGCGTGACTGTACTTGGAGCTGCTCCTTATTTTTGGGGCTCCTCCTGTCTGCATAACTTGTCCTTAAGTTTTAATGCTTATTTATGTTGGTGCTTCGGTTAAAGTCGCATATTTATGTATCTACTGTGCATGGCTTTGGGCTTGGCTCCAGGTGAATATTTTGAAAACTGCACCCTTGAATTTACCTATGTGGCCACAACTTTGAGCCTTGTTATTTAGTTATTTCTACTACTATTCCAACTGTGACTTTTTTGCAGATTTACATAAAGAAGGATTTGTAAAAGTTTACTTTCGATTTTAATAAAATTAAATGTAAGTGTATTTATAGATAATATTGTTTTCAAAGATTATTCAGTTTGACAACATTTTCTGTTATTAGAAAAAATACTTACTTAAATTTAAATTTCAGGCAAAATTTCCGACAACTTGGCTTCATGGAACGGTGGTTTTCAAATCTTCTTGACAAAATATTACCACATAATTCTGAAAAATATAAAAAATAAATTTTTACTGCATAAATGGAAAATTTCGTTCAACTTGAAAGCTGACGTCAGCAAACAGAAATTTGAAGACACCCTTAAAACTTGATAACTTCAATGCATAGCACGGAATAAAATTTGATGTTAGCATAATTTATTTTAGATTGGTTATAAAGAGTATGCATTTTGACCAAATAATATAATATATTTTAAGAAATACCATAAAATAAAGAAAAATATTCGATAAATTGAATGCTGTCATCATTAAATATAAAAGTGAAACTAGCCAAAGAAACTTTTAATCAATAAGGCTATTTCTCAGCTGTTTTACATTTTTATGACAGTGGAAACAATACTCTGGAAATTTGTAAGATACTTGTGTGGCAGGGGCGTGGCACTGCCCTCCTTTCATCATAAACTTATAGAAACGTCAAGAAAATCGGAAATAAATAACTCAAAAGCAGATGAGTTTTTATAAAACTTTTAATTACTTGATTATTATGTACGAAATGTTGTTTAGATTTAGAGAATATGAAAAGAATATCAATTCAGCTCACCCTCACTTTGGAAAAATGCTGTCTCCCTTGTATCTATGTTTTGTTCAAATTTTGTTGACTCCACATAATTTTGACATCCTTTTCACTTTGCTCTGTGTTGCTATATTTGAACAAAACACAAAAGAAAGAAAACGGATGAAAAAACCAGAATTTTTGAAGGCGTTCAGCCAAAAAGACATTTTCGCTGTATTCATGTGGGAGTCATTAGGCTGGGGATCCTTATGCAATGGCTTTTTGCATAGCTCGGCAGGATTTACTTGTTTGACTTGTATCCTTTTTTGGCCTGTTGACAATGAGCGAAACATTTCAGCATAGACATTGCCAAGGATAAGTGTTTCTTTCCGACATGAATATTCATGTTTTGGGCGCAACTTAAAGACCATTTTCGTTTGCCAAACTTGAGGTTGGCGGTTGAATAAATTAGCCACAAATCGTATTTTATTGCCCTGGGAGAAACTCATATTCTTTTCGTGGTTTCAATGCTCTTTAAATGGGCCGCCAATATAATATACTCCATGGAGGCCTTATGGGCCATTTATGTGATCTTTGGGTGTTTAGTGATATATTATTGAGTGTTGAGGGTTTTAATGCCTTCCGAGTTTATAATACATATAATGTTTATAATAATTATAATGATTGTAAAACTTTTTATGGCTAAAACTGTCACATTTTTGTATGAGGTGCTTAGAGGATTCCTTTACAATCTTAAACAATTTATAGTTATAGTTATTAATTATATTATGAATGGCAAATATGCAACGAGTGGAATTTAAAAACATGTCAACAATATCTGTACAAAATCATTATAAAAATTTGTTTATTTTGTAGCTAGGAGCCTTGACAAATGTCAATTTCTTCAAATATTATTGATGGTTTATGTTTGTTTATAATTGATGGTGATTTCTAAAGCTAGCATAAACAGCTTAGCACAACAAAAAATAAAGTACAGTTTTACAAGAATAAGAACAGCAAACATTTTGCATGCATGTAATTATATAGACAGAAAAAAATCGCACTGAAATTTAGAAAATCGCCTTGCTTCAAAAGTCGAAGATAAATCGACTTTCATTTAGATAGTGAACTTCTGAAACTTCTACGTGAAGTTGAATTTTTCTTAGATTAAGAAAAAATTTTCTCATTTTAAAAATATTTTTGAAAAGTAGAATTTTAAGATACATTTTTTTTTTGTGTAGATTTCGAAGTTAGTTCTAGAAACCAATATAAAATTAAATATAAGAGCTATGTTTTTGCTGAGTGTAGCGTCGCTTAACAATGCAATTGCTTTTGATGACATACAATTTATACATATGAAAGATTGATGAGCCCCGAAAACGCTTCAAGGTTGTTCCACTTTCGTTTTGTTTTCTTGTGATTTTGCTGTTGTTCTGTTTGCCTGCAAAGATATTGGGCAAATACGCGTATTGGGTAAACAGCAGGTAAATAACAGTTAGCACTGTGCTGTGATTCTGATTCTTTCAGCTGCTATAAAAAGGTGATGCTGCATTCTGGCAAAGGCACAGAGCATCCCCCAGCATCCCAGTTGATAGCAAGATGTGCCAGCTTCTTCTCATCTATCTCAGCTGCTGCTGCCTGCTGCTGGTGGCTGCCACCACTGAGCTGCCCGAGGACGTTGCCACAACAGATGCGTCGTTTGGGTCTCCCGATGAAGGCATTACATTGCAAGAGCTAGGCAAGCCGAGTCCCGAGGAGGAGCAATTGATGACGTCACTGAAAATAAACTGGTTGCCAATGGCGCTGGGCGCTGACCCAGACAAAGAGCTGACCAGGCAGGTGGATGAGGTGGCAATACAGCACGAGGCGGAGGAGAATATTGAGGAGGAGGACGAGGTGGAGGAGGAGGAGGAGGTGCTGGAATCAGCACCACGTGATGCGAACGCATGTCCCATAACTGCAGAGAAGGGACTGACCCGCCTGATCCGCAATGCGCGTCCTCTGCTCGATTTGCCCCGTTTGAGCAACATCTTGGCGAATGCTCGCGAGGATGGCAAGGTGAGTGACCTATTTAGGCTGATGCGCAGCGATCAGTTCAAGGAGCGCGTGCGGCGACTGCGCAACACCAAGGAGCAGGGCGCGCTGACGGATTATGTGTGCCAGTCCCTCAAGCTCAACCACACCTATTACATTGAGTACATGAGATTGCTGATCAATGTGCAGAACACCGATCCGGTGACCAGTCCCTTGCCCAATCGTCGCCGCGGTGTGCGTGGTTTGCTGCAGGATCTGCGCGATGCACTGCCGAGAGCCCAATTGCGAGATCTGTATCGCCGCCAGCTGGTGGAGGATAGGGAGCTGGCCACGGCAGTGCGACGCATTCGCAGCCTCAAGTTCCGGCTTCTGCTCGCCAATGTGCGTGCTCTGCCCGAGTATCGGGTGGTGCGGAATGATCTGGAGTTGGCCGGAGTGCCGCTGCAGTTGCTTCTCAATCTGGTTTCCAATGCCTTGGGCTGGGGTTCCCTTGATGTGGGCACTGAGACGGAAATCTTAAGTGGCTTGGCTTAGGGCTTCAGACAACTCCTCTGTGACTTACCTATTCTATACTGCGCTTGGCGCCAACTAAATCAATTGATTAACTTTCAATCTTCTCATTGCCTATCTAAGTCTACTTAAAAACTTTTTAGAACTTTCATCTCGTTTATTTCTTAATATTTTTCCTTGAGCACCAAGGATTTTATGTAATGCAATTTATAATCTTTAATTAGCTCTTCTTATCAAAATTTGTGTATCGTGGTTTTATTATTTCTACATACGCATATTATACATATTTAAATTAATTATCTTATATGTTTTATTTTCCATTAATTGTCTCAAACATTATATTTATATTTATATAAATAAAGCTATACTTATATATATTTAAGATTTTATCATTTACGTTATTAACTGTTGTATCTCCGTTTCTTCATTAAACCATTTATTATCTTTTTTTATTGTATAGCCTAAAATTGTATAATTATCTTTCAATTTCTGTTTAATATAATTCCTTTTTGATTGTATTTAATAAATTATAATTAACTTTCAATATCTGTTTAAAATTGTAAAATAGTTTACAAATTATCTTTGGGTTTCTGCTTTTCTCTTCTCTTCTATTACCATTAAGAATTGTAACAAACTCTGTTCTGTGCATTTGTAATCCTCGCATCTTCTAACCCAACTTCTACAATACGAGTTGCTTCTCTGCTGCTATTCAATTTGATTTGCTCTAAATCATTTCGTTGCGCTGTTCTCCGCTCGTGCCTGATATCATTTTGATATAATCTTTGCACCCCGTTGGTTATCTTCAATTGGTGGGCAGCAGGGCAACAAATTTGTAATTCTTCTGTTTCAATTACAATCGGAATCTCATAATCGGATAAATCTCGACCAAAAGCTACCCTTTATACAAAGTTTTCAAATAACTTTGAGGCTAATTATAAAATTATACAATATGTGGACTTAATTCTTCTTTGGTTCCACATATTCATTATTCGCGTATAATTCTCACTTCAGTAAGCTTTATTCATCGATTTAATTATTAATTTTAAATAAAATTTTAAATCAAAAAACATGAAATCTAAAATATTACAAGAGAAATTTACTTCTGTAGGTCAGTGTATCAGTATTTTGTATTCCAAATTCCAATTTGAATTGATCATTGTATTTTCTGCCAGAACGTTATGTTTTCGAGCAATCACTGTAAAATAAAATAATAAAAATATATAAAATAAATCACACTTATGCCTATATTTCTATGCTTTACTATGCCTATTTTTGGTTAACCTATTGTGATGTGTGGGGGGTATAAAAATAGTAGACTATATCTCGGACCCGACTCCGCACCGTACTGACATGTTTACATTTTGGAGGGACAGCGGCAGACGGTGCAGCCGCAAAAGAGTAGCACCCGAAACCACTTCAGATTCGTTCAGGGTCAAAATCATTACAGCCGACAGTTTTTCACTTTTGAGCTGTTGTTGTTGTTGCTGTTGTTGTTGGCACTGTTCGCGCCGCATGCTGTCCGCCTTGCCACGCGGCATAGGCACGAAGAAAACAAACCAAAAAAAAAATCAGATATTTTCTTCATGCGGAAGCTTATATACCCTTACAGAACGGAATCTAGCTCTTTATATATATATTTAATTATTAATTAATTTATACTTTGAGAGATACATAAAAGTGTTAATAATTTTTAATAATATTATTCTATATTAAATTATTTATTAATTGATACTTTGACAGTTACATAGATTTGTTAATAATATTGCATATTTTATTCTATATTTAATAATTAATTAATTGATACTTAGACTGATACATAAAATTTGTACGAATATTGTTCATTTTATTCAATATTTCATAATTATTAAATTGATATTTTTCCAATCAAGATTTTCGGTATTTTATTTATCTCTTGCGTAATATGACGGCTATATAAATATTAATTTGGCTATGGCTAGATCGAAGTCCCTTTCAATGTGTTGCCCACTTCATAGGAAATTCATAATATCTTCTGTTAGGGTATAAGCAAATATCAACAAATAGTTGTCGGTGCCACACATGTTGCCTCTCGACGTTGCGACGTTGTCGCTGCCTCAAAAGAGTTCATCAACTGTGAAGCTGTCAACGCCAGCATCTAATCGAGCCAACAGTTGCCATAAACAAATTACAAACAGATCAACTGCGGCTGGCAGTAGCCAAGTGCCTAAAAATAATCCCAAAATGTACATAAGTCCCATAAATTGGGGGCAAACGATGCGACGTTTACGGAAATGCGGGCAAGAAATTATTTATTGCAGTCGCCAACACAGCAGCGAACGACAACGAATAGCAAACAACAACAACAATAACAACGAATGTGTCAAAATAAACAAACATTATGCAAAAGACAACAAACAAATCGCTCGACGAGGCAGATAAACGGAAAAGTTGAGATACTCGTGCTCTGCAAGAAATTACAAATTGATTACGTTTAAATGATCAGCAGCAGTTGCAGTTGCGTATTCAAATTGTCCAAGAAAATCAAGCGAATAATAATAAATAATCTTTATAGTAGATTGCATAAGAACAGACAAATTTAGATTCCAGTCTATTTGCGGATATTTAAAGTAAATCACGGTCTTTCAAAGAAAACAGAAAAAGGATAGCAGATCAAATGGGCCGCGCCCCTCTTTAATATATAATTGCTATATTTATTGTTGCAGCTGTACGATATATATGTTCATATGTACAATGTAATTTGATCTCGAGCAAACTCAACCAATATTCAGACAAAGCGAAGGAATCAATATTAATAGAGTTGTATAAGTAGGCGGGCAAAATCGCCCTTAAAGCAAAAATCTTTTGGAGAAAGAGAGGGGAAAAATAATTAACAATGACAAAATAATTTTATGGTATACTATTATGGTATAAGATATTGGTATAATTAATCGATATTAATTGAAATATATATTGCTAAAAATTTCGTTTTTTTAAAGCTATTTATTTATGGAATAAATTATCATGCTCGCTTTATAATTTAAGGTTTTAAAATGTATTCTTTTGACAAATGTTATGTTTGATGTTACTGAATTTTATATATAAAGATAGAACGATTTTTTTAAATATTAAGATATTTATTATTCAGAATTGATACTTAAAACTTATTGACTTTAAATAATTTGCCATGTTAATAATGTGATTTAGGTTTGATGTAAGATTTTTAATTTTCCTCACAGGTAAATTGCTGAATAAATATAAATGTAATGCATAATTGATTTAAGTGTTTAACACTCAAACTCAAGAATAAATGTAAATTTTTTTGAATTTTTTAACAACTTTATTCAAATACTTGAATTATTCACAATTCCATTTATCGATTGCTTTTCTAGTTGCTGTGTCAATCGAATTAGTCAAACACATGTTTCACAGTTTCACATTTAGGCAATTCAATCCTATTATTGTTGCTTGCGTACCAAAAAGGGTTTGTTCCGCCATTCAAGCATAATTAAGCAAATGTCAGTCCGTTCACCTTTCTTGCATTGTGTAATACAATAGTCCCCAACCATTGGATCGCGTATACCTCAACCCCAGCCGCCTCACACCCTCACCCGGCAGAGTTGTGCTGCTTCTGGGCCACAACAGCTGGAAGTTTTCAACAACTGCCGCACCTTGACTTGAACTGTGCAACAGGCTGGCACGTCTTCAGTAAGAGTTGGACCTGGAATTGGATTTGGAGTTAGAGTTGGGGCTCCACTTTCAACTCGGCTGCGTCTGCATCCGCTGCTCGCTGCAGTCAGTCAGTCGCATAAAACGGGCCACATGGCAACAAACTGCGTTGGCGTTTGGCGAAATTTCCCTTGACGGCTGCAAAACTTTTCTGGAGTCCAACTGCCAAGCATTGGCAATTGCAATTGCAGTTGTTGTGGATGACGGAGGACTGGAGACTAGAGACTAGCCATTAAGTTGGATACGCTTGGCCAGCTTCAGCTACACACAATTGTTGTTGTTACCCACGCTGTCTGCTTCGAGGGGTCTGGTTGGGTGGGTGGGGCCTGTCAAATGTCGCTATCGTTGCCAAGGCCAATGAACTGAATACCTGAACATACATACTCCAAATAATTCACACACACGCACACACAGAATTGATCCAAGCCGCCCAACACAAGCTCTTAATTTGAGGCCAAGAGCTCGCGCCTCGTTTTGGCCATGAATATAAACGGGCTTTTTGACGTCATCAAAGTTATTAGACAAACATAACAGAAGCTGCCACGCCAACGGAAGCCATTAGATCGCGCTAGGAGGGAGGGAGGGGGGGGGGGGGAGGGATCCGGCGGGCAGTTGGAGCTGTAGCAAGCCGTGAGCCTCAAGCCTCAGGCACAGCCACAGCCTTAACCTGGGCCTGGCATTCCAAGTAATTAATAATAATTTCCGCTGCTCAAACAACAACACGAAAAAGAAGCCACGTTAAAAAGCTTCTGCAGCTGTTGTTGTCGCTGTTGTTGTCGCTGTTGTTGTCGCTCTTGTTGTTGTTCTTATTGTTGCTCTTGTTGTCGCTCTTGTTGTTGTTGTTACTCCCCGATTTCATAACTCTATTTGGCGGATGCTGAAACGGGACCCAAAAGAATAACATGCTGCGGCATATCTTGAGTTTGGAACTTTTGAAAGAGTCTTGCTTCAGGCTCATGCTGCATTAGATCACACGTGTGTATTTGATCCGCTAAATCCAAAAGAAAATACATAATTTTTTTTATACTTTAATACATTGTTTGCTAATTCCACGTTTTTTACATCTGTTTCAAATATATTTTCGATAAAAGTATATTATTTGATTAAAAAATGCGTAGAATCTCAAATTTATACTTTAATTAACAAATAAAACATATTATTTTATTTTTAAAAAATCTTACTAATTAAATTTTTTTAGTATATCTCAAATTTATTTCTCCAATGCTTTATGTGGCAAAAAGTATACTTCTCTACTCATTAGCGACTCTATTATTTTAAAGAGGATACTTACTTTTTGCAATCATATTTTCTGTTAACTTTCCCATTAAAATTTGCACTTTGACCTCAATAATATACAATTTTCATGGCATTTACCAACATTTTTGATAGCATTCCATTGAGCATTGGAATTTTTGTAAGTAATCTTAAAATTGCTTAGTGCATGCCCACAGTTTTTGTGGTACAAAACCCACAATTATTTAATATTCTAGATATGGGTTCACAGTCTGGTCTTCTTCTTAATGTTAAACCCATATTAACTACTTAAGACTGGGCGTTACGCACCACAATTCACGCCTAATGAAACGCTCCACAAATGCTCATTGAACTAAAGCAATCCAAAAGCGAAACCACAAATCAAATTAAAATTCCAAATACTTATGTTGAGACATAATACTCAGGAACAGCCCACAATTAATCTTTGTGGTGCTATCTAGAACCGCTGCAAGAACTGCAATGCGCCTATTGACGATCCACCAACAACAGCAACAGCAACAACAACAAACACAATACCAATAATAACCATGGCAACCAAAAAACAGGCTACTCTTTTGCCGACTACTGGCCATGCATGACTTGAAGTTTGCTGGAGCGCTTAACCCAAATATAACCAAAACAAAGGGCACAAAATTGACTGCCAAGAAGCCGACATATTCTTACACTATTGGTGCAAAAATTTATATATTAATATATTACTTACAGAATAGAACTAAAAACTAAGGAACACCTGTAAGTCATATTAATTTCTATTTGAATTAAATACAAAATCAGCACTTAAATCCAAGATTGATTCCTAAAGATTCCTAAAGTGAAGACAAAAATCAACTGTGTTTGGCATGACAAGAATGCATTCTGATAACAAAATTTTAAAATCTAATATAAATTAAAACTAAATTAAATCTTAACTTAAAAAATTTTCATTGCCTTTAGTTAAACTCAAATTAAAATGTGCATTAATGAATCTAGAATGTTTACTAAAATATTAGGCATATGTCAAATATATAATTTAATAGTTAAGCTGCCTCATTGAAATGTTAGGGTATATATAAAAAAGTGCCCCAGCTACAGCAACGATGACAACAATACGAGGGAAATAACCAGAGACCCGAGCGCATATTGCGCCGTTCCAGCGGCAGACAAAACAATAGCCGGCCGGCACAGTCCAGTGGTGCTCCATGCCTCTTGGATACCCCAAAAATGTTTGTAAAGTTGCTGAGTTTTCAATCGAGCACAAAGCGAAGCCACCGCTCGATGGCCAAGTGTGTGGGGGCTCAATTTGTTTGGTCAGCTGAAGAGGGAAAGAGGAAAGATCATCAAAGCTTGTTGTTGGTGCTGCTGTTATTGTTGTCGTTGTTGTATTTGTCGCTGGAGCTACTGGGCGTAGCTGGAGGGGGAGTGGGGCAGCTGCTGAAGTACGCGTACACAGTGGGTTAAGTGCGTTTTATGGTTTGTTGATACAACAAGCCAAGAAAATTTGTGGGGTGTGCTTGACCAAAAGATGCCCTGCACACGAACAAATATCCAGGCTGTGGCAGCGTTATAAGGGAATGGGATCAGGTTATCAACGCCTTGCGTGGTCCAGATTCTGTGGTAAGCTATTTGCTTCCAAGTCGTTAAGGACTGGTTTGTGAGAAATCCCGAGAAGTGCGTGGCAGTCAAAAGCAGGGAAGCCATCCTTTATTCAGTAGAAATCGTCGTTAAAAATTCTTTTCTCTCTGTGATGCTGTTCTTGTTAAAGTGTAGGAGTACAAATTAACATTATTCAGAAATCTATTTTTATTTGTTTATTAAAAAGGAGGCTGACAAATGAATTCTTCTACCAGGGCTGATTTGGATCAGCCTTTAAAATGCAATAACTTTTTATAGTGAGTGAGTAAGTAAATTCAATTTATGTAAATTATTAATCTGTCATTGCAGATAATATAACTTTCACAAAGCACTTCTTCTGCTTCGAGCACATTTATAGGTATTCTATGATACCCTTTGGCGCATTTAAAATGAATCCAGGGTATGGAAACTGAGCAAAAGTGCCTACTGTTGGCAGCTGAGCCCGCAGGCTATTACAAAACTTTGCATTGCGGATGCTAGTGACAATTTTCAGCCTTGTTTCGGGTCGGCCAGCCACTCATTCCGTCAGTCTTTCATTTGGTAATGATTTATGAAGCCTCAGCAAATTGCCAAAGAGCGCTCAGCGTTGAAATTACGTTGTAAGTTTTAAAATTTGTCAGCTGAAGCTTGGAATATTAATTATACTTGTGCAGCTTCTTATCGATATGACATTATATCTGCAATCATAGATTATAAATGCTGTGCTAAAATAAAATAAATAAAATTCTTTTGTAATAAATTAAAGTTCTGAAAGTTATTTAAATTCTGAGTTAAAAAGCCACATGGGTTGGGCTTACAATATGAGTTCAGCTCATTAGATTACTTTAAACATTTTGATAGAATTTGTGCTGCTAAGAGTAATGTCCACTTTATATTTCTTTAGACTTCAAGTTCTCTTTCAAATGCAAATGCAATATTATTCGAAGTCGTAAACACCTTCAGAGTAGGCTTACGAGCCACAAGCTCCATTCACAAATGCTTTTATCAATGGCAGTTTACTGAATGAATGAGTTTTTGATTTGTTGTTAGCAGCCAACGCTTTGAATGCTTTTCGGGGTCAATAACAAACGGCTGAAACCCACTCGACAAATGCAACACACGATCTCCAATATGCAAAACTACAAACAAACAATATGCAGTTGATTTCAAAACACGCCACGCGCCGACTTGGCGAGCTTCTCATTAATTAGCTGGCACAGTGGACTCGAGCTTTGCCATGTTGAAGTAAATAAACATAGCTATATAGCTATGTAAGTACACTCATATCAGGTTAATACCAGCTGTCATCCTAAAATTGTAGCACTAAAAAAAACAGACAGCAGACAAAGCAGCAGCTTATCATCATCAACGGCGTCATTTGTTCGCGGGCGTTTTTCTTTTCTTTTTGTTTTTATTTGTTTGTTGTCTCATAAAAACAAAAGATGCTTTTTATATTTCTTTGGCCATATGTTGGATTAGTCGTGCCATAAATGCCACAAAATTGATGACGTTGAGTGGCAGTAAACAAGCCGACGACCTACATCAATGTTAAATGTAATTGTATTAAAGCTGCGATTATTTCGCGCTTGTTGTGGGCGAGTCTCGGCTAAGACAGCTAGACGGTTCACAAACGACACGTATTTGAACCCAGTAAGTGTCAACTTCAAAGCGAAATGCAATAAGATGAACTTACAAGCGGAACAAGCCCACACAAGCCACAACTTTTCAATTTATCAAGAACTGACATCTGTCTTCGAAGGTAACATACACTCACAAAATTGCAATTCTTGACTTAAGAATATTTTTTTTTTCTAAATGTATAATTGAAAATTCATAATCTTAACCGTCCAAATAAGATCTACAAACTCAAATTAAGATTGTGTTCTTAAGAGAGTCCCCAAATCCAATAGCAAGAAGACAATAAACTTGATTGAGGGCTCTTTTATATTCTTGATTAAATTTTTCACTTAAATAAATTATATTATATTCGTATTAGATATGTATATACAGCCACAGACACACTTAAATTTAGATTGTGTTCTTTAAACTGAATGGAGACTAATAAAATTTGAATTTGATTTGCGAATGTTTAAATCTTTCACTTGAAGATTCTTTTTTGTTTTTACTTTAAGTAGTGTGGATTTTTATACATACAAAAAATGTATATTTATGCATTTACATACACACATTACTCGTTCTTAATTTTATACAATTTAATTTGTAACTTTAATTTAAAATTTAAATTTAAATTGGAGGCAGTGAAAGATATGATTAAAATTTCTGAATTTTCTTTTAATTCTAGACTGATTTTATTCCACTTCAAATAAATAAATAATAAGATCAATAAAGTAAATAAGATAAAATAAATTAGATCAATAAAAGAAATATAAGTTTATTTATGATTGTATACAGAAACATCATAAATATATCTATTGAATTTATATAGACGCATCAAGTTAGGCATAGCGCTATTCAAAGTTTACTCGTAATGCTAACATAATAATAACAAAGTCTTCAAATCACTTTCGAGATTTCTTAGCAATATTAAACTAAGTTGAGAAATGAAAAAAGCTAAAACTACTTCTCATATGCAATTGATTTGATTTGCATTCTTTTGTGCAGACAATCGTATGAGTTTCTCGGCTCCCATGGAGGGCTGCTCCCTCAATCTCACAATTGTGTCAACGTTGCACTTATTTTTCTCACATTACCAGCAAGTAATTCAATAAGACAGAGACAGATACGTTGCTTGTGAGAAGATAGAGAGAGAGAGAACGAGTAGCAGGGGGATCTGTGCAACTTGTTGCCTTGCTTTCTATTGCTGGGCAATTTGCAGCAGCCTTTGCCGCTTGCCACATGCCACCAAGTGCGGCGAGGGAAATTTTATATAAGCATATATGATATATGGGTGACTCTGAATAATTTTGCTGTTACGCTTGATATTATTGTTGTTGTCGGTCTTCGGCGATTTATGTGTCATTGTTTCGGCGTTTGAAATTACCGAGAGCGACACAGGGAGAAACTGAAACGAGTTGTTGATTGCCGATTGTAATGAGTTGTTGATAACTTTCGCTGAGTTTGAAAAACGGAAGTTGATCTTGAGTTGATATGCTTGATGATATAACGATAGTGGGTGCTGTTGCCCAGTGCTCGCATTAAAGAAAGTTTTTCGTTGTTTTTGTTTCTTAATTATTATTATTTTTTTTTTTTTGGTTTTTCGCCATCATCATTATCATTACAATCGTAATTATCGTTAGAGTCTCTGTCTGGCCATTTCACAACTATTGGCCCGCATCTGTGCTAAATTGAATTTTAAAAACCCATAAGCAAAGCCATTTACAAGCCGCTTACCTTCTACGGTCATATCGAATACTCGTAACTCCAACACAGATTACATAGCTCTTGGCACTGATTACAGTTCACACAAGCTAAGCGATGTTTTGACCATTTGCGGCATTGTGGTAGTCTGGTAGTCGAATATTAACATCCAATATCAATATCACTTCAGACACCACGCAAAATTCACTTATTTTGCACCCAACTCAGCAGTATTTTTATTATGTATATACCCTGCATCCATTAAAAATTTTGTAAATGGGGTATTGCAGCTGTAAAAGTGTATTTGTGAATGAAACAGACTGTTCGAAATATCTTTGATCCCATGAAGTGAATTATTTCTTGTGAATCTGTCTTGGTTAATTTTGACTTGTTTAATCGTTTTTTTTTTGTGCTAATTGCTCCTTCCGACGAAATATCGATAAATATCTATGTACAATCTAGAAGTTTATAAGACATGGGAATACCATGATTTCGTATACAAATGTTTAATATTTGCGAAGCTGTGCAAAAGATACAATGAGTCATATTCGATATTCATTATTGATTCTCAATGAAATCTGTGTATGCACAGAATTAGTCCATCCTTTTTGATTAAATATTGATAAGTATATTTTAGCATATTTTGATGATTATAAGCTATTGATGTCCCACATTTGTTATGTATGATCTTTTCCTGGATAGATTCCCTCAGAATTTCGGCATTAATCTGTGCTATAAAATCTATTCAAGTGCCAATATTATATATCACCAATTGAATTATTTGTGTGTCTACTTAAAACAAAGCACAGAATTTATTTAAGATTAAATTTCTATAAAGTGGATACAGTCATTATGATGCTTTTAGGGCATTAAAATAGTAAATCTAAATAAATAAGAATGTGTGTAGGAATCTCGTACAGGGTATGTCCAAGCCTTGCACTCTCGACTAACGTTCCCTTGTTTTTTATCAATTAAGCCAGTCGGACACCTACCCGAACCAGAGCCCACTCATTGGCCGTATTTTCGGCTCTGGTCAAGCTAAACCGCGATCCCAGCCCCCGCATCCACCCCGCCCCCTCACACCCCGCCCACATTCATTTGTGGTTGGCGGCATGGCGCGTGCGCAGGCGCAAAATTTTATTTGCATAATTGAAATTTTTATAGTTTGGTTTATTTTTTTATTTTTCTTTTAATTTGGTTATGTGTGGGAGAATTTTTATGTTTATTGTTAATCTGGTTTTGTGGCTTAGATGTGCCCGTGGAACGGATGTTGACAATTTTCATTCACAGCATGCACCTGCAGTTTCACTTTTCATGTGCAACTTTTGCTTCTTTTAGAAATCTACTTTGTGGCACAATGCTTGTTGTTATTTTTGCGGCTTCCAATTCCCACATAGACTGGTTTAATGTGTGAATTGCGCGCTTCGTGTCCCTAATTAATGGCTTAATCTGCTTAATGAGATAAATATATAAATAAATATGATTAAAATACAATTTTTTTTGGCAGACACATGTGGACAGTTCGAGAATGTCAGAGTTCTATGTATTAACACTAAGCAGACAAGACAATATAATATTGTCTGCTTAGTGGTATTAATCATAAATCAAATAAGAGTGGAGTTAAAGCATTGCAAAGTATTTACTCAGTATATTGTATATTTACTATTGTTCTATTAGTTATCTCTGAATTCTGGCTGATCAAATTCCAGTAAGAAAATGCATTGTGCTGAAAGATATTAATGCGTTAGGAAAGCAATATTGGAAATCTGTAATTCGGGCCTTTAAAATATCTATTTAGTTAAGCTGTCAAATTAGGTTGCCTACTCTACATAAATAAGACCAAGTTCATTAGAAGCTAAACATAATATGGTATTACAGCAATATGCAGAATATAACTCGCTTTATATCATTTAAGATGAGGCAACTCGATTATATAATACTTATCTAGCCAAGTTGAATTGCTGGTTGAAAAAAAAATCGAAACTCAATTTATTAATGGGCATTGGAGTGTGATTAACACACATAACCCAAAATACCAAAAGCCAATTAAAACAGCATTATCCACACTACCGTTTCTATGTATATATATGAATGAATTGAATGCTAAGCCCAGTGCTAGATTTGTTTAATAAACAATTTCCGCTTTGATTTCTGTATGGGCTCGGATGCTGCAAGCTAATTAACTGGTTGTGTCTACTGTGCGTGTGCCTGTGTGTGTGTGCGTGTGTGTGTGTGAGTGTGTAAGTGTGCGTGTGTGTTTGCTGAGCAGCACACACTTAATTAGGCTCGGGCCTGAGTGTGAAAACTGAAGCCGCACCCTCAACCGCACCCGTGCCCTGAGAGCCCACCTGCTATTAGCCGACCTGCTGATTGACGCTGCATTGCAGAAGCCTCAGGTGTTCTTCTTCTTTTGTTTTTGTTACCAGAGGGCCAATAGGAAGTGCAGTTTCCTTTTGCCGGTCGCGTTCTTCGCGTATCTTTGTTGCATTGGCATTTTTGCGCGTATTAGCTGGCAATTAACTTTGGCTGCTGTTTGCGCAGTTTGATGATTGATTGCGGCTGCTGGGCCGATCGCTGTTCGATCATCGATTCGCCGACAAAGTGCGTGCCAAGTGAAACAATTTGCAGCGGCAGCAGCAGCAGTGGCGGCAGCAAAACGATGTCGCTTTTCGCCAATTGGCATTCAGTTAAGTGCTCCGGGCAGCTTCAGCAGTTGGCCATCGGTAGTCACTACTGGCTTTGTCCAATCAATCAATGCGCGCTCTTCTCTGCGGAGTTTTTTTTTCTGCCTGTAAATAAATTTCTGTGCTGCTTCCACCGGAAAAATATTTGCTTCCGTTCTTTGTTTATCTCAATTCTATGGCATGGCAAATAAATTACAATTAAGTGCAACAAACATGCAACAATTATGCATTGCTGTCCGCACGCAGCGGATGTTCAGTCTGGCCCAAGCCCAGCGACAACATCATTAGCCCCCATCCCTCTGCACTAGCCCTAACCCCAGCTAGTAGCTCCCTAAAAAAAAACTATAGCTCTAGTGCCTAGTTCCTGGTCTCTAGTGTTGCTGCGATCTATTGAATTTGATTCTGGAGCTCCGGTTGGACTCAGTTGGAGTGTATCACGACGAAGCTGAAATACTCTTTGTTATGCTTTATGAGTCGAAGTTTATTTCTCTGATAATAAATCGATTATTTCAATGTATTTATTATATTTTTGTTTTATTGAAATAAAAATTAAACGAATGAAAATCAAAATTGGAATTAATGAATAATATGTAAATTTGGAGTTCTGTAAATAAATTCAATATTTTGTTGTTTGATTACGATAAAAATTGAAATTAATTCTATTTACTAACAAGAATGGGAATTAGAGAATATAAATTCAAGCAATTTAAGAGTTCTGTATATGATTTTGTCTTTTTATATCAATATTCATTTGTATCTTGATGCTCTCCATCTCTTTCGCTCTTGTTTTATACCTCTCTGTCAAATCGTATTTTCGGTTTACTTATTATCTAAACATATAATTTGAATACATATTTTCTAGCTTCATTTAAACCTAACTTAAATATATCTCTACTTAGCTCTCTTTCTGTCAGACCTATCTCTCCCTCTCTCTCTCTTTCTCTTTCTTTTTTATTTTATACTTGTCAATCTTAACGTCTCTTTCTCTTTTTATATGTTGTAAAAGTGCTAGCAACTCTTTTTGATCGTATGGAAAATGTTAGAGCATTCATGTGCGACGTCACCCGACAATGACACAATAGTGGATCAGTAGTGACAGTAAAAGTTGGTGTCCGTCCCTGCGGAGCATGTTAATCCGGAAGTGGGTCATTTTCCAAACGCAAATGAAAGCGTATGTGCCTCGCACTGCGAACCGTTGAAAATCATAACAACACATGCGATATGTTAGATGCGAGTTGGGATGGAATAATGTTGATTATGATGATGATGATGGGATGTTGGGATGATGTGAGTGGGATACGCTCAGCGATGGATGTGAAAATGAAGCCATGTATTCCAGTGGAAAGTTGCAGAGAGACACCCAAATGCATCATAATAATAATGTAATCAAAATGAGAAACGACACTATTGTCTTTATTCAACGTGTGGGAACGCCTCCCAATGATCTCCGCCGTATTGTTTTCATCTCTTACGCAAAAGCCATAACCAATTGACGCTATCCATTTTGCAGCCAAGTCCGAGTTGTGCATGTTGTTGCCAGCTGCAATTCTTGGGTTGATATAGCTGCAGACTTATTACCTGTACTGCCTCCTGCTTGTAAATTTTGCGTCATATTTTAGAAACTTTGTTTGGAAATATGCAATTCCTTTGAAATACTTATAAGCAGGCGCCTGTTTGACGCAATATTTTCACTTTTCCACTCTTTGCTGCAATTCCAGAGCAGCCCTCTTCTTAACCCTTTTACTTGTTTGTAAATCATAATATCAAATATTTTGAAAATATCCAAACCCTAATAAATACTTGTTGCTAATTGGGCGCCTCTTTGACGCAATCTTTTGCCGCCGCTTACCTGCCGCTGCTCTAATTTGTGTGTCGAGTCTCCGTTAACTGGAAATCGTTTAGGCCAAAAGTGTCGCATTTCAACAGCTAACCTAAATGAACCTTTTACCCAGGCCCAGACGAATCTTTGGGTTGCACCGCTTGAAGCCGTTCGTTTGACAGATTTATGCATACTTTTAGTTTTCGGAGCTATTCATTATGTTATTTATGATATGCATTCTCTGTGCTCGTCGCTTCTATGTTTTTGTTCTCTAGTTCTTGGGCATCAGCTTTGCTTCATTTTATAGCATTTGAGTATTTACTCTGATTCTGGAATGTTGCCGCCTAAGGAAAAATTAAAATGAGAAGATATTTGAATTTTTTTTGTTAATGCCGCATTTTATCAGACACCATTTTCCAGTTAACCAGCGGATCATAGACTGAGAATATATAGAATTATGTACATGCTTTGTGTGAAATTGTAGAGATTAGTGTGATATGTGAGAATTTGTTTAATGAATGATTTCTAGAAATGATTATAGATAAAATTAACATGACAGGACTGATTCTAACCCCGACAGTCAACCAGTATTCCAGAATTTAATATGTTACTTAACAAATTTACTACAATTATTTAACATCTATGTGGTAGGTCCAAGACATGATATCTTTTTAGTCGTGGTAAAAAGGATAAAAGGATACGTACGTATAGCTCTGTTGATTCATATTCTTACTAGTAGAAGAAGAATAGTAGAAGACATTGTATAGCTGTCCCCACCTTTCACATCATCTCGTTGAAGCGGTTAAGCTACTTGGGTTGTTATCAAGGAGTAACCGCGATTTTCCCCCACTTTTGCTTATATCATAAGAAAGCTTCAGCTTACTAGCTTAGACAATCATTCAGCAGTCAATCAGTGGGGACAAACTGCTTTTATTTATATACACAATAAATGGACATAAAAAGTCGTATAAATAAAGCACTCTCGATTAGAGAAAAGGTTTTTGCCAGTTGTGTGCACAACAGCTGCGTATATTTTTGAAGAGAACCCTTTTTGCCACAGGAAATGTATGCTTATTTATTTAAGATACAAACCGTAGCAAAATTGAGGGCATTGTGCGAACTCAGTAGAGATTTATGAATTAGCTTTCAGTGTGATGATTGTGTTTGTCAATGAAACTTGATAAGGACGTCAACAAAATCATTTGATGTCGGAATCTTATCTGAACAACAATATGAATTTCCGCCTGCAGCTAAGCTAACAATCTTTATTATATTTGGCTATTAAATATTGAACACAGAAATAGAAAAGCCTTCGAATATATAATATGCATTGAATAGAGTTAAATACTTTTAAATAAGTAGTTAAGCCAGTTTTAGCTTTTAAGAATAATAGCCATATTATCTTTGTGTGAACTGAAAATGCCAAATTTGAGGTTATTTCAATCATAATCAAATAAATTGTTATACTCTTATAGCGGAGAGACTTGAAACTTGGAACATACTCGTATACTGGTCTGCGCCCGCGTCAGACAAAATATAAAAATTGGAATGCTATGTCCACTAAAAGGCTATGAAATTTAAAAACCGATACAACACTGTAATAGCCACGCCCATACCTGCGCCCATAGCCGATAAATCGGAAAGTGTAAATCGATAAAACAGCATATCTCCCACAATCCTAAAGATAGAGTTACCAAATCTAGAAGGTAACTTGTTGGTAACCTCCCTCAAAGACCAACAGGAACTTCATTCCTAGAAATCTGAAATACGCATATCTTCCACACAACATTTTGAAAGTATGTCCGTGATAGCTCCCCTAATGGATGATTAAAATATTTCTGAGACCCTCCAACATTGTCTTTCGGCCACTCCCACTTCAGTCACCAAAATTCTCAAAGGTTTATATCTCCCCCAATTTAAGAGCTACATTTACCAAACTTGGAAGAAAAATTACTAGGAAACTTCTCTAATATTTTTCCTGCCATGCTCACTCCTCCATTCACTACCGCACTTTTAAAGGAAAACTTGGACGGAAGATTACTAAAAATCTTCTTCAAAGATCGGTATTTCTTGGCTATATCTTGTGACATCTGTTATCAGATGGTATTACTTATGGTATCAGAGTATTTGGCAGTCGGTTACGCCCGACTGCAATGTTCGTTTTTTTCTTCTTTTTTTTTTGAGTACATTTAATATTCCTAGAGCAATTGTTGAAATTGTTTGTTTGCCCAAGTCAAATTAACTGGGCAAAGCTAAAGATAAGCACTCGAGCCCGCGGCTCGAATAGGGGTAAAATAATAACAAGCGAAACATTAAAGTAAACAATCATCCATTTATCTATCCATCTATGTACCCATCTATCACACTGTTTGACTTTGTCAAATAGGCCCTAAGACAAGGCAGCTGTCACTAGCACGCAGCTCGAAGCTCAGCTTGAGTTCAACTGCTTTCAAATAGCAAAACAATGAATGGAAATGAATTTGCCATCAATGGGCCAAATGTCTATTGTGTTTGGTGAGAGCACATTGCCAAAAACCATTCACAAAAACTTACTTCAGGCGATTTAAGGACGCCGCACGATATATATTATCAATATATATGTATTAGACTTGTTTCCCAATAAAAGGACGCAACGAATTTTGGTGTTCGTTTCCGTTTCCTGTCCTGCAGCGCAACGAATGCGATTTAATTTCTTTTGGCATCGGAATCGATTCAAAAAGTCATTGGACAGTGTGCAAGCCGAGAGTTGGCCAAGTTGTTGCCACTCATCATTGAAGTGCCAGCCAGAGAGGCCTGTGCCAGGTGTGCACTTCGATTTGCTACCTGTACAGTATTCACTTGTCGGGGTTGCATTTGAAAACCAGCATGCACTAGACAGTTTTGTATTTCATCTGGCTCTTAAGCTATTTCTATCAAATTGAAGTTACGTAAATTATACATTTGCTTTGCTTAATGAATGTTGTAAAAAGACTTTATAGGAATACAATGTACAAATAATAATATTATTATTTTAATTCCAACGAGCCCAAAAAATTCATTATAGAACATTAATCTGAAAATAAATATCTTAATTAAATTTTTTTGGATAACTAGAAATATGAATTATTAACTTATATATATCTATTTAAAGCGTTGTTGCCTTCTAAATATTAATTAATTAAATAACTTGCAGTCTTCTGAAGCTAAACTAATCTCTTTTTAGTTAATTTAGATTGTTCTATTGTACATCTATGTAATGAAAAGATGTCCGAATGGCAAAGGATTTGCGGTTGCCAATGTCTATTTGAGTTAATAGGATGAAGGACAGATACAATCGTTCGTCAATTAATTGGATGGCCAACAATTTCCAATCAATGTATATTACCAAGACCACACACAGACACAACCAATTGGGTAATTAATTTGGCACAAATCTTTATTTAATGGCTATTCTTGGCAGAATTTCAATCAATTAATTTGTCATTTGATGCAGCTTATCAATCAGTAATTTCCGCTGACGCCATATTAATAGAAATCTTTGTGAAAAGCAGTCGAATTCCTCTTCAAATATTCAATCAGCCAATCATTTGTTTTATGCCGATTCTACACTTTCTGCGGATATTGTTGATTAAATCAATATAAGCATAAGAACTATAATAAAAAAATAATTTTTTTTTTTTTCAAATGTTCTCAAATAAACATTTACATTTAATTGCTTTGCCTTGCGAAAATGTTGAGGGAAGTCTAAATATATTTTTCTACCTTGTTATTTGAGAATCATTATTTGTATACCTCGCAAGCATTTAAACTAAGTTGAAAAGGGCACATAAAATTAGATATAAAAAACAAGAAAATACAGCTTCTTAAATTGGTAATATTTATTTTGTTTTTTTTTTTTACAGTAATCGATATTCGAAAACCACATTCAGATTTATTGGAGGGTTCAAATTTGGAGTATATCAAATTTATTATTAGGGTATCGTCTAGTTGATTTTATTCCATGGAATGTATTGCAAAAGTGGCTTATGTTTATGTACAGATTAAAGCTTAATTGGTTTGTAAAGCAGTTTATGGCCATAGTTTATTTAATAACAGTCGATTTAATTTAAGCTGATTATGAACATATTTTATGGTCCTGTAATTTGTTAGCATTGGAATTCTACCATGCGTTCTTTACATACCTTATATCCGATTAATTCATTTATAATTAAAATTTAATTAATTATATATGCCATATACCGTAAGTATAGTTTTCGATGCCCAACCAGGCTTTACCGTACTTTTATGGTATATTAAATAATTCGCAAATTCGACAAATATAAAAAGCCCAGTCACCTTCGTAATGACCCAATTTGATTAAGCTTTATTGATATCCGACTTGTCATTGCGCTTTCAGTCAATTAATTAGTTTCACACGAACTGAAATTGGAATTGAGTCAAGAGCTAATCAGTTAACTGATTGACTTTAAGCCGCTGGTCACCTAATCGATTTTCGCGAAATGTGTTTGAGTTTTACTTGTACAACTTTAACTTTAACCTGTCAAAATTTTCTTATTTCTTGATGAGTCGATTTTTTAAAGCGTCTAGCAATAAATAAATAAAATAGAATAATATTTAAATCTCAGTCTGTAATATTTTTCTTTGTATACACTCTCTTTTGCATGTCGCTTAGTTTTCCGCTAATTCTGGCTGTTTTTTTTTTTGTTTTATATCACAGTTTGAAGGAAGTTCGACTGTTCGACTTCCTTTGGGTGCATTGAGCTGTCACATCTTGGGTTGAACTTGGGGCCTGTCTGTCAATTTGATTACTTGGGTTCTTTGCATTGCTCCCACGCCTGTCGCTAATGTCTTCTTTTTTCTATTTTGCGGTTTGGCTCTTCACGTTTTTTATTTTCGAATTTTACAATTGCGATGCTCCATTGTAATTGCTGTTTTACCGATGCCATTTTTGCGGTTTCCACCTCCCCTATTTGTTTTCAATCAATTGAATCGAATCGAAAGTGAAAACATGAAAGTGTGAGTTCAAATTGATTTACCGACCAAAGCCACATTGATCATAGCATTCAGCATGATTAGCTCTAATGATTCGGACCGCCTGGCTGTAAATTGTCTACAGTGTTTTATGCAACTTTCAGCGCCAGAGTCAGTTAAGAGCTGCTACCCGCATCTGTTGACAAATTTCCAATTCTCATTAATTACAACACGACAAACAGACCACAAAATGTGTTCAATCTTCCCAAATAGTGCATGTTATTGTATTTTATACACTATACGCAATTTTAAATACTATTTTAGATACTAGACACAAAAGACTTTTAAATAAATAACGTTTAAAAATGTTTAAGAATAATATATATCTTATTAAATGTAGAGTTTAAGGCTAATAATTGAATTATTTAAAGTTAAATTAAATTGTACAATATCAAAAATCGTAATAAAATTTAAAAAATCAGTACAATTATTTATTTTAATCTTAAATATTTTAATGTATCAATATAAAATATATTTAATTTAGTAACCCATGATATTTTAATTGTGAATATGTTCAGTTATCTTGTCAAGCCTTAAAAAGCAAGTGTATTCCAAGTTCGTAGCGTCCCAATAGAAAAACGTTGTTGCAATTGTTATGAATTGTGGGCGCCAGACCAAATGGCACTTATCATGATTAGCTCTTCGATGTCGGCATAAATAATTATAAATGAATGCACAGGCAACTGGCTGATTGCGATACTCTACTTATGTGATTTGGGTGTTTCATATTTGTAAGTTACTTACGAACTCTACTCAATCGGCAGCTAAATGACTACTGAAAACAAAGTTTTAAAACAAACATTTGTTTTGGCAACTTAAATCAATATTTTCAATTAATTTATCAAGGGTATTTAATTTTGTATTGCTTCGCTTTTGTAGATCAATTTTTTAAATTTTTTATTGTTTTTCATTTTGTGTTTTTGTCTCCATCATCATTAATTGACTACCATTAAGTGGAGCATTGTTTTGGCAGACACGTTATTAATAATTTTGGGTAATACAATCAAAATGACTTTGTTTTTGGTTTAATAATGCCGCTTTTGATGTCGTTAATTTGTTGTTTTTTTTTCTTGTTTGACCAGCAGCAGTAGCGCAAATTTATAATTGCAAGCAACTTAAAACTGATAATTATTTAAAATTTGTTTATCTCATTATTTAAAGTAATTATGTATTTGCGGTTCGCATTACGCAATTAGTTGCCCGCAACTTATATCGCACTCTAATTGGTGCCCTCAAAAATACATTTTTGTGGTCTGTATAATTGCAAGGGACAATTGTGCTAATTGCAATTGAATATGTTTTGATTTATATATTTTGTAAATGATCTGTAATCCATTTCAATAAGAGTTACCACTTCTGGAAATTTAGAGTAATGATTAATGTTATTTCCGAATTTTTAAAATAAATAATGTGCGCTTTAAGTTGAATATAATCGTTAACAAGCTCAAACAAATGCGAGTAAATAACCATCAATCTTAAATTAAGTAAATAATTTATATTCTACGCAGCCAGCTTCAGACATCGGTGATTCAAGTAATCGAATATATGTTGAAATTCAGATATATTTGTAACTAGAATAATTTAAGATTCAGTTTAAATATGCCTACCATAACTTATTTAAATACAATACCATTTGGCACTGCAATAAAATCTTGTTTGTAGAACTTTAAATAATACTTTATCCGGCTTAAGTCTAGTCCCATGGCTTATGCTTTTGTCTGAGAATTACTCTGAAGCATAACTGTAGCGATAGCAGAATTGCTACTGTACGGATTTCTAAGATATTTACTTTCATTTTATTTAATGCATGAAACTATATTCATTCAACCTTCAACACCTTTTATATGTATTTCATATGTGTATCTATCTAGTTTGCTTGCTTGGCATATCAATGACTTTTCATATTGAAATTGATTCATTACGCTTTGGCAATTTGTCAGTCATTCGGACTCTCACAATGTGTTAAAATGCAAATTGATATCTCAAGAACGACAATATATAAACCAGTCTTATTGTAACGATCAGACACAAAAAGATAAACAGGTAGAGAGGGAGGGAAAGAGAGAGAGAGAGAGGGAAAACCCCAAATCGTCTTTTATTTGCCGAACGTGTTTAAATCACATCTGTAATGATGCCCTGCGAGCGGATGAGCTCAGACACAGACCCAGACTGATATACGGCGCTACTCCCTTCTCTCATCTACATGCCGGACAATTGATCAATGAATTTTTTTTGTGGTCTATGCTCCGCTCCCGGTCCCTCTCCCACACCCGCTTCCGTCGTCGTTCGACGGTCGTATTGTCTTGTGGTGGTTGGTTGGAGTTGCCAGCATTGTTTTTGTCGATGTCAACTTTACATAGGCAACGATACGCAACTTCATTGATAAAACTTGTTGTAGCAGTCGCTTCCTCTTTGTAAGTGATTTTTTTATTCTCCTCTTCTTCTTCGTCGTCGCTAGCTTTGCCTTAGAATTCCGATGCCCTTTTTGAAGGTATTGTGAATCTGTCACGAAATGTACGCATTGAAGAAGAGACCCTATTAAGAAAATATATTTTTGCTCATGACAAGCATCGGAGTTGGTATAAGGTGTGGGTCTTCGATAAGTACATGCATACACTTAGAAAAAGATCGAACTGAATTTTAGAAAATCGCAAAGGCTCAAAAACTATATTTATAAAATGGCGAAAAATAGTATTAAGCTTACAAGTTTCGTCTACGTACATTTGAAATATGGAGTAATTAATTTAATATTATTAATATTTCTTAAAAGTCTTTTTGACTTCTCTACTTTTCTAGGTGATTTTCATATGTGAATTTCTAAAATTTAGGTCGTTTTTTTTCTGATTGTGTTTTGAAATCTTGGTACATAATTTATCTAAAATATGTTTACTCATTTTCCAGTTACGTAAGCGCTGAACTCAACTTAACGTTTTTTTCTTTCTATGTTAGTTTAGCCAACTATCTATTAAGCTTTCACATTTAGATTAAAGTACGAAACAACAAGGTCTAGAGTACACCGAAGAAATACCTTAATTAATTAGTTTATTTATATAATGTGTACAATTGTTACTTGATAAATATTTAACTCTCAGTTTAATGGAACTATCAGCGCAAAATTAATATTGAAAAATAATTGAAAAAAAAAACTGAACTAGATATAGATGCATTATTCAAAGGTTTCAGTGCTTTGGTGTATATATTGTTGCTAATTTGAAGAAGATGTAGTTTAATAAAACATTACTATGTTTAACATCGGTAAGTGTATTTAAGTTTCGGTTTAAACAAGTTTAATTTTTCTTTTTGTTTTTATATTAAAATCCGGTCGGTTGGTCGGTCGGTCGCTTGGTTTGTCGACCGGTGCGGATATCATGTGACTGCCATGCCCCAGTAAACAGTTTGCTGAAGTTATTCAGTTACTTACTTATGTGTGTAGTTAGATACGAGTCAGGTTTAAGGTAGCTTTGAACGGATACTTCAATTGTTAAATGCTTTTTTCAATATGCCATTTATTAAGTGTCTATGCTGTTGGGAATGCATAATTGTACTTATGTATACAAGTTAAAGTTAGCTGGGGATCAACTAAAGCATCGCTTTCGATGCTATTCAGATTGCGTGACTTATCCAGCTGGCCCGAATCGAGTGGAGTTGGTTTCATTTCCATGGCATCTGCAATGGGCGAGAGCGCCACAAAAGTGGGAGCCCCATTACCGGTAAATGGATTTGCTTACACTACCATTGGGCAACTGCCAAACAATCCACTGTTGGGCCGGGGCAAGGGTGGCAACGTTGTGCCTTAGACTCTGTGCAGCTTGCTACCCTACCATATGCACATTGGAAAACTGTTTGAAAATATATGATACTCTGCCGGTGTCTGGCTTGGTTGGTGCCTGTCTGCTTTTATTGTGATTGTACTTATGTACATGTGTGGCCACAAAAAATACATTTTTAATAGGTAAACACTTAGTGGCCATTGCAAATGTGCAATATGCTGTACATGAAAGTAATTTCAATGCTGGTTCAATTATAGTTTAACTCAGTGGCAAAGTTATTTCCGTTGAGCAGTTCTTCTTTTTATTAGTTAAGAGCATGGAGATCAAAAGAAATAGAAAGTATACACATTTAGGAATCCTGAGAACAACTTGAGTTATAAATAATAAGAGTGAACGGTTATCTTGGGCTCTTCAAGATTACATACTCTTGTTGACCGGAGTAAATATGCTGGCTTCTAAATTTTAATCTGAAGTTAAATAATCCAACGTTTTTGTTAAGAAAATGTACATGGATATTTTGCTCATATACGATTGCTGTTAAATAAATTACAATTTCGAAATTTTGGAAAATTTTGTTTGATTACAAATTTATTTATATGTATATATATATATATATATATGTATATATTTTTTTTTTGATGCAAGGAAACTTTTCATTTTCAACGTAATTTTCTATCCTCAGCTCATTGGCTTAAACTATACTATAGTTTTCCTAAACGATCCGATTTCATTTCCAATTTAAAAACAAATGTATTGTAGAAAGCTGGAAGTTTTTATTATCCCATATGTGAATCACTTCCTAAGACTCAGCTTACGCAGATTAAATTAACATGTGCCTTCCGTGGCTTACGAAGCTTGTGCAAGTTTCGAAGCTGCTGGCTCTTCCGGATCTGCCAGAGTTGCTGGAGCTTTTAAAGCTGCCGGCTCTTCTGGATCTGCCAGAGTTGCTGGAGCTTTTAAAGCTGCCGGCTCTTCCGGATCTGCCAGAGTTGCTGAAGCTTTTAAAGCTGCCGGCTCTTCCGGATCTGCCAGAGTTGCTGGAGCTTTTAAGGCTGCCGGCTCTTCCGGATCTGACAGAGTTGCTGAAGCTTTTAAGGCTGCCGGCTCTTCCGGATCTGCCAGAGTTGCTGGAGGTTTTAAAACTGGCGGAGCTTTCGGAGCTATCGGAGCTTCCGAAGCTGCCGAAGTTGCCGGAGTTTCCGAAGCTGCTGGAGCTTCCGCTTTCGGAGTTACTCGAACTTCTTTTGCCTTTGATAATTTGGCTTTGAAAGCCTGTGGTATCATACGTAGTTTTATTTGGCTTAGGCCCGTATCTTTTGTTAAATTCCCTGGTTTCTTAAGTGGTTCCTTACTGCTTTCTACAATAGGCAGATCGACTTCTAAAGTGGTTCCTAAATTAGGCAGCTCTGGTGCTTTAGTGGTTTTTAAATTAGGCAGCTCTGGCTTGACAGTGCTTTTTCCTTTGGTTACTGTAGAACTTTTCTCTTTTACCGTAGTGGTAGTATTCACATCGGTGATCCGTATTTCATTTTCGATCAAATTTGATGGAAGTTTTACCTGGGGTTCCTCTTTATCAATTGGTTTCTGGTCTGTCTCTTGGGCTTGTATTTGATTCTGACAATCAATGCAAATGCTTCCATTGAGCGGTCCCCCTACATTTACAGAAATATTCCTGCTGGCTTCTGGTTGTCTCCGAATATAAATCTGGGAACCACCGTACGTCGCATCAGTCAACAACGCCAAACCTTATTTAATTATTGTTTATTGTATTGTTGTTTTACGTGCATTACTTTTAGTTTACTTACAGCTCATGAAAAGAAAGTGCTTTAATGTTGCCATTTTCATTGAGTTCCTCGGGTGGAATGAACTGAACTCAACCCGCAACTTAAGTTTTCTAGCAGTTTTCAATGTAAGAGGGGTAAATTTATATTTGTTTTGGGTTGTAATTCGTATTAGATATGCAGCACTTAATATAGATATGGTTGTAGTTAAATGTCAAAGATAGTTTGTGTTTGAACTCAACTTCCTTATATCTTAAAGTACATTCGTTCCATTTCGTTGGGTAACTTGTTCCGTATACGTGATATCTATATTCTGGCCGTCCAGCTTCGCTTTAATGCAATTCTGTCTCGCCTTTAACCTTGTCAAATCACCCTGCATAAGCGTGACTAATGTTGCAAATGCGCCCACATTTCAATTCTAATTTAACAGAATTAATTGGAGCCTTTAGATTCGAACCATCACTTACAAGCTATTAGAAAATTGTAAATGTTGACACAGAAGAGAATAAAAAATGTCCATCAGCATAAGTCCATATGCTAAAGTAATTTTACATACATTTTCAATTTTATATCTTAATTTTATTGAATTAATTTGAAAAAATAAATAATAATTATAATAAATGACTTTAGAATATTTATATGACTCCATATTACAACCTCTTAGGCTCAATTTGGGAATGATTGTGATTTGATATAATAATACATATTTTTCATTTAATTTGTAATTCTTAAAATCTATCTTAACATTTACTCTGTAAACGGTGATAATAATATAATTTAGTAAATATTTTCTAATTTGCCGTTTTAAAATCCTCGATTAGCGAGAACATTTACATTTAGTAATCATTTGGCTAAGAAGAAGAGACCTTAAGCCAAGAAAACTACATTGCGAATGATCATTAGTCCATATCATTCATAACTTTTAACTTTTGGCATTGTCTTTTGTAATACAACACTTGAGCCACTTTTGGCTGAGGAGGTTTCAAATTTCACTCCAGGATTCCGGAAATTTTCCTGTGGTTGCCTATTTCAAGTTCGGGGGCACATTGCATGATGTGGAGAGCTTGCTTGATAAAGGTATTATAAGAATAACTTCTGTGAGGCGAATAAATAAACATTTTCAACATTTTCGACATATAGAATAAAACTCTACATTTTTGTTTGACTTTTAGACCAATTCGACTTGTTTTGAGTTTTACAAGCTTAAATGTAGTTGAAAAATTCCTAATAATCTTGCATATAATTGACTAAGAAAGAAATGATAAATACTATCAGAAATATACAGTTGAAAATATGGTTAGGTATTTTATTGATTTACATCAAATTGTAATGCTCCTGTCCTTAAGGACAATCATTTCGGATTATCGAGACCCGATGTTGTTATTGTTGTTTTTTCAGGATTTTGTACTCCTTTCCCTTCTTGTTTCAGTTCTAATAACGAATAAAATATAATCGGGTAGTGCACGCAATAGAGAAGATAGATCAACACTTTTTATATTGTTGAATGTCCATTTGAAATCAAATTCATTATTCATATTCCTCGATAAATGATCATGCAGATCATACGAGTGCAATCTTTTTGACGTCAATAAACTTGAACGCTGATTATTCGAGGACTGATCATTCGGAAGCAAATCAGAAGTACGCGGACTAAGTAAATTCCAATTATACGATTGCCGATCACGCGAGCATTGCTCACACTTGTTACTTGAACTCCAATATTGCAAGAAACGATCACGCCAATTACGATCTGTCGGATACCAATAGCGCTCATGTCCATAGTGATGCATCAAATGATCACTCCAATGGTAATTTCTCATATGGGGATCAAACTCATAACTTGGATAATAATGTTCCGGATAATAATACCTCTGATTCCAATAAGTTGAAGACTTATCAGTCGACGAGCGATCGGTCGAAGAGCGATCAGTCGAGGAGCGATCAGTAGAGGAACGATCTGTCGAGGAACGATCAGTTGAAGAGCTAACAGTCGAAAATTTATCAGTCGAAGAGCTTTCAGTCGAGGAACGATCCGTCGAAGAGCGATCCGTCGAAGAGCTATCAGTCGAAGAGCTATCAGTTGAAGAGCTGACAGTCGAAGAGCTGTCAGTCGAGGAGCTATCAGTCGAAGAGCTTTCGGTCGAAGAGCTTTCAGTTGATGATCTAACAGTTGAAGAGCTGACAGTCGAAGAGCTATCAGTCGAGGAGCTATCAGTCGAAGAGCTTTCAGTCGAAGAGCTTTCAGTCGAGGAGCTATCAGTCGAAGAGCTTTCAGTCGAAGAGCTATCAGTCGAAGGGCTATCAGTCGAGGAGCTATCAGTCGAAGAGCTTTCACTCGAAGAGCTTTCCGTTGAAGAGCTAACAGTTGAAGAGCTGACAGTCGAAGAGCTATCAGTCGAGGAGCTATCGGTCGAGGAGCTGTCAGTCGAAGAGCTTTCAGTCGAGGAGTTATCAGTCGAAGAGCTATCAGTCGAAGAACTATCAGTCGAAGAACTTTCAGTCGAAGAACGATCCGTCGATGAGCGAATCGTCGAGGGGCTATCAGTCGAAGAGCTGTCAGTCGAAAAGCTAACAATCGAGGAGCGATCATTCGAGGAGCGATCAATTGAAGCGCTATCAGTTGAAAAGATATCTATCCACTTCTTCGTAATTGGATCATACCAATAGCGATTATTCGAATATTGATCAAACGGATAGTCATTATTCGGATAGTAATCATTTGTACTCGACCAGATAGATTTAGAGCTGTCTTTCAATGAACCCAAAGATGGGTAGTGCTCTTGGTGATCATAATCAATCGGTTGGATCTTAATCTGATAAAGATTTGGCGAAGAGCGATCAGTCGAGCTTTCAGTCGAAGAGCTATCAGTCGAGGAGCTATCAGTCGAAGAGCTTTCAGTCGAAGAGCTATCAGTCGAAGGGCTATCAGTCGAAGAACTTTCAGTCGAAGAGCTAACAGTTGAAGAGCTGACAGTCGAAGAGCTATCAGTTGAGGAGCTATCAGTCGAGGAGCTATCAGTCGAAGAGCTTTCAGTCGAAGAGCTAACAGTCGAAGAGCTATCAGTCGAAGAGCTTTCGGTCGAGGAGCGATCAGTCGAGGAGTGATCAGTCGAGGAGCTATCAGTCGAAGAGCTTTCAGTCGAAGAGCTATCACTCGAACGGCTATCAGTCGAGGAGCCATCAGTCGAGGAGCGATTAGTCACAGCGCTTTCAGTCGAAGAGCTATCAGTCGAAGAGGTTTCAGTTGAAGAGCTATTAGTCAAAGAGCTTTCAGTCGAAGAGCTATCAGTCGAAGAGCTATCAGTCGAAGAGCTATCAGTCGAACTGTTTTCAGTCGAAGAGTTATCAGTCGAAGAGCTTTCAGTTGAGGAGCGATCAGTCGAAGAACGTTCAGTCGAAGAGCTATCAGTCGAAGAGATTTCAGTCAAGGAGCGATCAGTCGAAGAACGTTCAGTCGAAGAGCTATCCGTCGAAGAGCGATCAGTCGAAGTGCTTTCAGCCGAGGAGCGAACAGGCGAAGAGCGTTCATTCGAAAAGATATTTATCCAATCATGACCAGGCAAAAAATGAATGGGACGGTGCTGAAGGTGATTACTCCACCAGCTGTCTCTCGAAATATACGGATCAAACCGATGGACAATAATCTGATGGCGATCAGTCAAATAGCGATCAGCAGAAGAGCTTTCAGTCGATGAGCCATCAGTCGAAGAGCGGTCAGTCGGAAGCATATTCATCCAGTTGATATTATGATCATGTGAAAAGTGACCGATCGGATGGTCATAATTTATATAGTGATCAGGCTGCTCGCTACGCCTCGAAGAACTTCCATTTAGATAGCGATAATTCGTATTCCAATCGGGCCAATTCCTACGCATCAAATAATCTTTCCAGTTATGATCATTCAAATAGTGATTTGAATTATAACGATCCTTAAAATTGCTTTCAGACCAGATATGTCTATGTGAATGCTGACCATGTGTACGATGTATGGTAATCTGTGCAGTACGGAAACCATCATCCAACTGATCCTCTTCTGATGCTGGTATTCTAACCAATCTAAAGACGCCATTATAAATAGATCTAGACAGGTCTGGATCAAACACATTAGTTCCATTCGGGGATCTGTTATCATCTCGATCCCCATCGTTATCCGAAACTTCCAATAAATGGTTTCGGATCCAATACTGTGGACTGACATATCTTATATAAAGCATCAGGCAAAGACCTAGTTAACCAGTAAAAGAGTTTTAATTAGTTCTCTGATATATTTTCAAAGTGATATTTGCATACTTACAGCATATTAAGAGTTGTAGTCTTCCCATTACAAGCAAACTGGCATTAGAAATTGTATTAAACTTATTTTTGGACGGTCTTCTAGTTTTATGACAGGCTTTCATTGGCGTTACAATACATTGGTTATAGGAGTTGGAAAATCGATTTGTCAAGCATTTTAAAATAATATAAATATAGATAAATGCTCCTTATGTAAGAGCTGAACATTTAAGCTTAGAAAATCAATGTTTGATGGGTGTTATTAGAATTAAATGCATATCATCTAAAATCCATTGTATATTGTTTGTTCCATTGTATTTGTTGCATTTATATTTGTATAATAAATAATATTAAGAAATGTTGTTTTTAGTTATTTTATTGTTATACATATTCATTCAAAAACTCTGTGAAATTTCTTTAGAAAATGCCACTTAAGACTAATTTTATATAACTCTGTAGATCACCACAAGCTGACAGCGACCATAAACAAAAAACAATTAAAAAATAATTAAATAAATTAATAATTGTATTCTTGTGAGACAAGTTCAGGACGTGTACCATTTTTGTTTCGACTTTTCATTCCTTCATTTAATATAATTTATGAAGTGCGATTCTTTATTCATTCAAGAATGAAAAATCTTAATTAAGGAATGAAAACAATATTTTGATTTGGCATGGCATATGCCGATCTTTGAAGGACATCGCTAACAGCCCACCAACCAAATTTGGTGACTGTAGCCTTATAATTGTGGGAGATATGTGTTTTTATCGATTTGCAATTATCGATTTAATACCTTCAGCATCAAAGTATAAAAATATACATATATTTGTCTCAAGATTTTTGCCTTTTAACAATCTTTCTACTGGGATTAAGCCAAAACTCGATGTAATAATTAAAGCGAACTGAAAGTGTAAATCTTTGACTTGCAGATGCAGCCAATATTTAATGTGGGATGGTTTGTCAATGGCTCTTTGCAATTATAATTTCGACATTTAATCGAAATAAATGAATTGTGGTTGATGCAAGAGCGCAGCTAGAAGTTGGTGCAAGTGTTTTGGCGATGATATCACTGGAGATCAATAGCAGGTGGATAAGTTAAGTTACTTTTTAAGTTGTGGCAACCTGCTGGCATACATAAACATATACAAACAGTCGATTGTTTATGTTTTAATATAACTGGCCAATGCATATTGCATGTTGTAATCAAATTACATGCAACATTTCACAATTTGTGATTAAATGGACATTAACATAAATGGCTCTGGAATCGTTTTCCAATTGCATTCGTTTTCTACATAAATCGACATTAAATGAAAAGCGAGTCGAAATTGCGACTGCAATTCACTGCATTCAGCGAGAGCCAGCCAAGTACTTAGCTAATGCTAAATGCATGACGATAGTGGCTCAACAAATTGTAGCCTATTGAAAGATGATGATGTATGATGTTTATTGCACTCTGCATTTTAAAATATCATCATATTTTTTGTTTATTGCACTCTACATTTTAAAAAATCTTCATATTTCTTGTTTATTGGATTCTGAATTTTAAGAAATCATCGAAAAATATATTCCTAAAATTTAAAAAAAAAATCTATCTAGTTTAAAGGGTGTTTTTATATATAGGTAAATACAGAATTTTAGCTTTTTATTAAATTGTAAAAATTATATTGGCTAAAATATTAATGTTAAATACATACAAGATTCTTTAGCTAAACAATATATTGATAGTCTTTATAGCCTACATCATCTATTTAAGGAAATCTTTTTTTACATATAAATATAAATAATTGTTTAATATATAACAGTTGAGCCAACTTTCGTTAAGATCTGACTTGCCCTCGTTTATTTGACTACTTTGTTGCAGCAAAAAAGACACTCAAAGTGTTTCCGACTTCTTTTGAGTGGTTTCTTTTTGCTGTGAGGTATTTAAATACAAGCTCAGAATTGTGGTTGCAAATTTCACAGCAATTTTTTAAGCCGACAACTGTACACCCCCAGCCGCCCAGGGCAACCACCGCCACATTTGCCAGCCAAGTTAAATTGACATTTAATGCTGATTTGTTGTAATATACGAGTATAATTTCAAACAGACGTCGCAAGTGTCCTGATTGTGTTTCAAATATATTTGCAAATTGAATGTTAATGCGGCCGTGTTTTAACAAAACGGTTTCAATTAAAAACTTGAAAGTGAAATTTAAAGGTCGCAGCTCTCATTTTCACAACGGCTTATTAAAACTGTTCTTGGCCCGAACTTGAACTCAAATTAAGTGATGGCCTGTGCTCAGGTACATATTTCGCATAATAAATCACTTCGCATTAATATATCATCTTAACTATGAGAATGCTGAGAATAACGAAATACAGAAAAGGCAGACAATGCAATTATATATCAAATGGTTTCAACATCAAATTGAAATTGAAATTGGCTTATCTGCCAGTGGAATCTTCTACTTTGGTGAGCTAACCTCCTCAACCTTACGTAATACAGAAAAAGCTTTATTTATATGCAAAGGATTATAATGCGATTCTATTAGTATTTTTTCCATTCAAGGGTAGAACTGGTAAGCCAAACTTTGGTGCATCTACATTTTTTGCTTTCATTTATTTAGAAATTATTTGTAAAAATAAGAAAAACTTTATAGATTTCAGTGCGATATGCATTTAAGTTAAACATTTCTTGAGACATTATAAATGAAATCGGAATTTGTTATTATTATGTCTATATTTTCTAAGAATAATAATAATCATTCCAAAAACCAAAAACATATATCTTTCATGCTGAAATCCCATTTACCTTGGCTTCCATCTTCTGATTATAATTTTAATACCCTTCATAACTCTATAGGATTCTCCGTTTTATAAAATGGGTCAAAAGTGATTTATAAGTGTCGGTTTCACGAGCCAAGGCCACTTCAGCCGAAATCTGTGGGACCTCTGAAAATGAATAGTGAGATCTGAGCAAGTCTTCATGTGTATCCAAGATCGCATGCAAATTAAATTAATATTTCGACTAATTCTATTGTTGCAGAATTTCTCAGTCAAATGATGCTCTGCAAGCGATAACTGATAAAATATTCGCAGACGATGTGAAGGTCGTCATCTGCAGCTAATCCAGGTCGGTGTTGGAGTCGGAGTTGAAGTCGGAATTGGTTGGGTTTCGAAGCCCTTCCGCTTGATCGGAGCAAGCTGCCGTTGACAGCGGATATGAGAAAGAAATTTTAGTTATTGTTGTTGTTGTTGTTTTGGGGCACCTGTTTTGGGTAACTTCAGCTCAAGCTGTTGTCGCTCAGCTGCTTAAGTTTTCTTAATTTTTTTTTTGTTTTTGTTTTTTTTTTCGCTGTGCCCTAATGGCTGTTGAGGCAACTCGTGCCACTTGCCACAATCGGAAGTTCATGTTTATGATACGCTTACCAGCGTCTCGATATCAACAGCGTCATCAGCATTGAATTCAGCTGCCAGCTCTTGAACTTCAAGCTGTAGTTGATTTGTTCGCTCTGGCTGCAAATTATGGTTGGGGTCACTTGCTGCCCCTTGGGCGACCTATTGTACAGGTGCTTAAACAAGAAAAGAGTGCTGCTAAATGCATTGCTTCTCACTAAGCAGCTGTTTTAGTACATAATCAAAATATAAGGCAATTACAGTTGTTATACCATCATTCAGTAACCACAAATTCAGTAATCGACTCATAAAGTCTTGGAAAATAATGTAAGTTGCAGAAGGTTAGAAAAACAAAATGTTTTACTGAAGTAATAAACTTATTAGTAAGTTTTTGATTTAAAATAAATATATATTGATTTTTATATTTATTATAGGTTATTGTTTGTAAATTAACAAATATATATTTAAATTTATTTTTCTATCAATTATAGAATTTTTTTTATGTTTTCTGTTTTTTAACAAACATAAAATTTACATTTGTTAATTTTTAAAAAATTAAACACTTTTAAATTTTGTTTGATATTTGAGTTCTAAATTAATGCAATATCTAATGAATTCGCCTTATATCCCCTATCCGTAGCCCGTATCTAAAATGTTTGATCCATAAAAGCTAAATAACTCTACTTTCACGTTTATTTTTTCGAAATCTTCAATTGAGGTGTTTGCGTCTAATGCACAACAATGAACATAATAAATTCAACTCAACTCAACTCATTTCATTTGTCTATTCATGCTTTATGGCTGTGGCCATAAAGTATCTCTAACAAGCGGCCACTTAGCTTATCTCCCAGCAGCAAGAACTGCGCCAGCCATCTCAATTATGCTACATCCATGCATATACATATGTATGTACATACATTCATACATCCATACACACTTGGCTGCGAGATACAATTGTATCTCGAAGTACTTTTGTAAGTACCGCAGCACAAAACTAGATTGATAGCATCATTTGCAAGATGCAGGTCTCTGCATTTTCTGATACACTTGCAGAAGGTATTACAGCTTGTGCACCTAATGTGCAACGCATAAAATATATATATCTTTGCTATATGTATATAGTCGTGATCAGCGTTAATGTTCAAGAAGTTAAATCAGATTGTCATTTTTCTTTGGCATAAATTCGAAAAATTTTGTTACTTGGCAGTAATTATGTACTTGCCAACCTTTTAGATAAATCCAATCACGGATTTCCATTTATTTCTATTATATAGAAATACAAACTCTTATTTTTATATTATTTTTTAAACTAGACTTATGTTTTATGTATGAATGAGAAATGAAAGACTCTGGTTCTTAGAAAGACACAAACTACCGTTTTATTAATGTACTTTCTGAATGATAAATTGGGTTCCAAACTATTGGTGCCAAACTATTACGATTTTCTAAATTTAGTCAATATTTTTCTGTAGTTTTTAAATTCAAGTTTGAATACTTGGTCAATATTTTGCAAATTAGTCTCCAAAGGAACAATCAATGTTCTAGAAAAACTAGTTTGTTAAACCAAATTTCTTACATATTATTTCTATATATTGTGTATTATATTGTTTATGTCATTCTTATTTTGATCTGCAAGTGTATTTAAACTTCGGCCAGTCTAAGTTAGCGTTTATTCTTGATTATTCTTTTAGTTGTTTTTGATTTTTTTGATTTACAGTCACTGCGAGAATTTATAGTGCGTAGCACGCAAAAATACACGCAGCAGACAAAAAAAAAATGTGAGAAGAGGGGTAATGGGTAGATAGAGAGGGGTATGGGGAGGATGTGGCTACTTGGCAGACGGCGTCATCCGCTGGCCACTGGCCACCAGCAGATGCGGTGCAGAAAACGCTCGCGTAAAAACAGTAACAAGTGCAGCAATGCTGCAGATGCCGCCACAGCCCCAACTGCAAGCTGAATGCTGCATGGTCTTTGTTTACATTTGGAGCACGTCTGTTTTGGCTGCGGCAGCTGCTGACCGATGCCCATTAACTTGCAGCCGGCTCCAAGACAGTAAAAGAGAGAGGAAGAGAAGAAGAGCTGGGCTTGAAAAGCGTCTGCGATTACACAATTTGTGGCTGTTAGGTTGCAGCTGTAACTGGAGCATGCGTGGATCCCCATTCCTGGCATAGCTCAACGCCAGGCCTTAATGCACTCCATATTCGAATATATATACAAATAGGTATAAATACATACATATATATGTATACGTCTGGTTATCAGAGTTGCTATAATTGAGGTGCATTGAACGCTCCACATGCAACTTGCTGTTGTTGCCTCGGATAGTTTAATATATTGTGTGCTTTTCACACGCTCATGTGAAAAGCGTGCTGCGATATGATCCCAGTCTACACAAATATTTAACTGTTTGACATCAGAATGCGATGAATATTTACGCAAATGGACAACAACTGTTATGCTTGGCTCTAATCTTGAACTGAGTTCAGCAAGTTCACTTTTCGACGATTGCTTATTTGTAACTGATTATAATGTATACAGCAGCAATCATGCGAAAATATTCTGAAGAAATTATTACACTAAAAAATTAGAAAGGGATGTATTTTGGAAAATCAACATACTTTTGAAAATGTACAAAAAATATATCAATGTTTTTTATATGCGTACACAGAACTCTGACTTTAGTTTTTTTTGTTACTTATATTATTACTAATCATTAGTATTTTAAGATTTTTCATATATAAAGATGTTATATGGTATAAAAATTATACCAACTTTAATATAAAAAACCTCAGAATTTCGGAAGAGATTGAATTTCTTTCTGAGAATAGGAATAGGGCTTTTCTAATTTTGGGATTTTTTATTTTCGTATGTTTATTTTAAACTTGCTTTCAGGGCGACGATTTTCTATATTTGCGTGTGATTTATTTTTTTTTGAGTGTATGCTCATGCTTGTATTAACGATTGTTGTTTGCGATTTGCTTAGCTTCTAATCGCCATTCGGACAAAAAACGTAATTTATTCCCTCGCTGAGAGTATTCAAAATTTTGACGTGAATATAGTAGACAGATTTGTCCAAAGCCTTACAGTATAAATATATATATTCAATATCGGCATCACTATCCATTTTATCAATAGCCAATTCTCCTGGACCACTATACAATATAGAAACCACTTGTCTACATAATGATGAGCAAAATTACAAGTTGCAGGTGTTATTATGGTCTTTAGAAATTGCCAACATTAGAGTATTATATCATTAAGTTTAATGGATATATCACTTGATGAATATTTTGCTCTTTTATTCCCCAGCTGAATATATTTTCACTTTTATACAAATTTTGTTTAGCGCTTTTTGTTTCTTGTGGCTTTTGACTTTGTGGTAATTAATTTTTTTGAGAGTCGTTTTTTTCGGCTTTGTTAAATAAATCATGACCAAATGTGATGACAGCAAATTACATTTGATTTTCTTTTCGGTCTCTTTGTGTAAAGCATCAAAGTTCAGAGTTTTTTATGGTTTATGGCCACAACTTTAATAGCAGGTCCATACGAGTCTTTAACCCATAAATGGCCTGAAACGTGCTCATAATATTCGAGGTTCTAAATAAAACGTAAGGTAATTGTTTGCGACACATGTTGCTGCAACATTTTGCTTGACATTCTAACTGGAATGAGAAACAATTGCACATTCTTTTAACTGAGTTTTAATGTCATTTTCTAATATTACCGCTAGCAACATGTTGCTAGTGGGGAATGTTGTTGCGCCTCTGTCGCTACGTTCAATGTTGCTTGAGTCATTTCCACTTCACATCAAGCCCATCCGGCACTCTCTCCCTCTCCGTCTGTCCCTAGCAAAAGCCCACATGATGAACCAAACTTCTAATTGAGAACCAGTTACACTGCCTACTCGAATGAGCAACGCAGCAAGTGGAAACAGTTCGCCCAGACAGTGTCAGCGCCCACAGTTCGGCAACAAAACTTCAAAACCAACCCACACACACACTTATACATTCACACACTAACACACCTACGCTGCTCAGAAATAGAGAGAGTGAGACATAGCGAGAGAGGAGAGCACCCACGCTGGCGGCGTGGCGATAGCAAGTGAGCAAGAGAAAGAGAGCGAGAGTGAGCACTTGCAGTGCAGCAGAAAGCAACAAAAATATGAAATTAATTTTTAAATCTATAATATTATACATAAAATATTACATTTTAAAACTGAAGTTAATAATATTCATTTGAAATTAATTTACTTTGCTTGCGCTCTTCAAAACATTTTTCGTTTAGCTTGCGGTGCAGCAACAAATGTTGCCAGCGCTCTCTGCTATGCCGCCTGTTGTTGTTCTTGCTGCGCTCGCTCACAAGTTAGCTCGATCTGCGCTCTCTGAGCGACAGAGAGAGCGCTCGCTCGCTTGCTTGGCTAGCCCTCGACACCGGCAGCGCTGCGACTTTAGTTGTTTGCGAAACATTGATGAGTGCGGTTGTGGTTGAATCGTCTCGCTTAAGTTGCTGTTGAAAGCTTATTGCTGCATGTCAACGAAACTAAAAGTTTAAATATGCATACACTTTAGAAAAAGACGAACGTACTTCGACTTTGGCTGCAGTGCATAAAAAACAAATCAGCCTCGCTGCTGCTGCTGCTGTCGCTGCACCTGTTTCCTGCCAACAAACTGCAGCAGATGCGCACCCCAGTCGGAAAATACATACTTACATATTACATACATACAAATCACATACATATTTGCATTATGCGGCACGTACGCGCCTTTGGCCACGCATAAAAATGAGCAAGTGAAGTGAAGTGCCGATGATAAGTTAAGGGCGAAGCAAAAACATAAAACATAAAACATAAATCAAATAAAAACCCATAAAAAAAAGAAAACGGCCTTGTGCACTTTTTTTCTTTAGCTGCAATCCATCAAAGTTTTGGGATTAAACACACACCAACACACACACACATACACAAATTGGATTACCAAAAAAAATAAAAAAAAATAAATAATAATAACCAGATAAACAGAAGCTGAACCCAATTGAACTCGTTTGAAAGGTAAGTTTTGGTTTTGGAATTTCAACTTTCGGTTCTTAAGTGTTCCTTAAATGATCTGCACAGCTTGTCTGCCACTTCTCACCCAGATTATTTTGTTGGCCACCAAAATTGATTTATTGCGATAATTCAGAGTCAGCTTCGGGTTTCCGCTAGAAAGTCTCTGGTTGTCTTATCTAAAAGACTTGTCTAGTGTGATTTTTTCTGTGGTCTGGTTTTCTTTTCGTTTCGTTCATTGGCGAAAGCTTAGAATTTTCACTAGCAAAATGGATTTCTAGCTGCTGATTTAAATTTAAGCACAGCAATTAAATGGAGAGGTAAATATTTTCGATATTTATGTGTATTTAAACGCTGCTTTTAAATAAAGAGTCGAAACTATTACCTAGCTAAGTTTCAGCTTAATTTCTTGCACCTGTTAAAGTTGATTGAACTTGGATTTGAAAACCTACAACGGTACTCTCCAGAGCTAGCCAACTCATTTCCGTTTCCCCTCACCTTACAACAACAACAAACATCAGCAGATATCATCTTGAGGCGATTATAATGCAAATTTTTGCGTGCTGTTATAAATTTATTAAATGTCATCGTCCCAATGAATGGATGTATATTTTACTTTTATAACACTCTAATATTTTTATTATTATTTTTATTTATTTATTTTTTTGCTTATGCAAATCTAACAAATACCTTGAGGGCCACACGCATCTCAAAGACCTTCCCAAGTATTTCCAAGAAAATGCATATTTATATGTATATATATTTTTTAATGATAATCAAAGTTTTGGGCTCCTTAACCAAAATGAATTTTTGTTAATTAGTCGCGACGATCGAATGAATGTTTATGGAAAACATCAAAACTGGATTTCCCGGGGCATTTGGATAATGGCAACACAGTTTACATAAATTTTACCCAAATGGTTCAATCAACTCGATTCCAATTAAATATGCGTAACTCTCAACCACATTGGATTATCTTCAACATTTATATATATATATGTTACAATAAGATGTTTCACACGCTTGATATAACTTCAAATTTTGTTGGGGGGATATGTTCATTAACAGATCATTAGCTAATATAAATGACTAAGTTTGCAAGACTCCATTTGTTGTTCTTATCAGCATATCCGCACTTCAAATCATTTGCCAACTTTTGCTTTCCAAGTTCGCATAATCATTAGTCATACAACTCGGATAAAAAAAAAGAAAGAAAACAAAAGCCCATCCAGTTTACCAGTTGGCTAATTAATGCGAATATTATTTGTGGAGCTTTTGCCTACTAAGAATTGAGTTTATTTCTTTATCTCTTCTTCTGAAAATAGTATATGAAACATAATGAATATTTATAAGTAATTTGTCAAATTGAAACTGAAAATGAATTCACGCTAAACGACAGTTGAGTAGTACTTCAACGAAATTTTCCCAGACGCAGCTGTCCGACAAAATACCAAAGGTAATAATGATTAAATACGATAATAATGTATGAAAATATCTGACATGGAATGTATCGCTATATACACGTGTGTGTTGTTGATTACCTTGAAAATTCACTTTAGACCGCTTGATTATGAAATTGTTCGCCAAAAGCAATTGACAGTTTAATAGTTGCATGTTGTTGGTGGTGTTGCAAAGTTGTTGTTGTTGTTGCTGTTGTTATGGACGATGCGCGGTTTTCACTTCACTTTCGAACAATTTGCTGGCATCTTTCGCTGAGGGTTCGTCGTACCCAATATAGTCAACTGTTATTGATATTGTATTAATTTCCTGTCCCTGGTCGTGTGTGAGAGAGCCACCAAAGATTTTCACTTGAAAACATTTTTGAGGATTACCAAATGCGACTCACGTTGTGAAGAGGTCGGCTGGACAACGTTTTTCTATTGTTTGGCTAATTAAAAATCAGGAAATGCACGCGAACAATACTCAACAATGTCAGGCAGGGGGTCTTCCCTCTTCCTACGTGAGTTGCTCCTTCTACCTGCTCCTAGCTCCTCGAGGAGCCACTGCTGTTGTCAAGTGCGGTTTGCTACGGTTTAGCGCCCTTTCTCAGTTAACAGGTAGACCGGCTTAAGCCATTGTCTGCCATTACGGCTATTTAGACTGGGCTTAGGGGCTGGCGAAACGTGAGTTTTGGTAAGGATATGCGCCTCATTTGATTTAGATATTGGCCATGGCAAGCACGTACTTACAACCAATCTAAGCGAGTAGAAAGAGAGTAGAAAGTGCCTCTTGATTAATAAAGATATGGATTTTTGTGGCATTGCGACACCTTGGCTATCTTTAGCTTGAGATCGCATTGAATTGATTAATCAAGATCTAAAATATTTCGAAATGATCGAGCGATCAGTAACTGGAATTGGATTACTTTGCGACCACAACGAATTATGTATACACTAAACTAACTATCTACACTATTCTCATAACTAACAGGGATTTTGATAATTAAAACGAATTTACATATTGAAAAATTAAGTCTAATTTGCTCTTAACAGCTTAAGCCACAAAAGATTACATTACATAAGCCTGGAATTTCTAGAATGTTAATACATTAAAAGATTTATACGTTTTTTCATACAAATTTATAGCTACTTTCGCAGTGTAACGTTTTGTAAAGTGCAGTCAGGAAGTTGTTCACTTTAACCATAAACGATCAAAACAATGATCGTTTCTGCTATTTCATCCAATTTGTATGGCTTTTGTGTGTTGGGTCTGTCGTACAGAATTATAGGCACGCCCGCATATTGGCCAAAGACAAAAGAGAATTGTCATAGAATTTGCATATGTGTAGGGGAATGTTTTCATTTCGTATAATTGAACGACCCGGACTTGCAATACCGTCGTTTTCCAACATATTGTCAAATGCCACACAATCCATCCACACAGTCCACAATCCACCCGCCACCTTCACATCTCAACTGTGGCGGCAAAAAGTCACGCGTGTCATAAGCAAATTTGAAAGTGATTTGCAATTCAATAAGATCCATTGCCAGACTTCGTATTTTTACAGCTAAATTCGGAATATTCAATTGAATTGAAAACGGGCCAAAACTTTGTATTTTTTGTTGTATTTCTGATTTGATTTGCTCGTTTTCCAATTCGCGCGAACTTGGCTAAATTACTGCTAAATGCGAGCTTAGTCAGCAACTCAATGCGCAAGTTATATTTACATATATACTCACATATCTGCGATAATATGCATATCGAGATATTTTTATGGCAACGCGTCAGCAAAAAATTCCAACTCAGTGTTGACGCTGTTTCGTAAAAGTTGTTGTTGTTGTTTTCGTTGACACGCTGTTTTGTTAACAATTAATTAACAAAAGGAATGAAAAACTGGCAGTTGATTTTGGTATATCTGTTAACTGTCTATTCGCCAACAACAGCAAAAGCAACTCAAACTCGCCAAAAAAGGCGCTAATTGGCTTGCTATAAAATAATTATGGCGTTTTATGGCAGCGCATAGCTCACACATATTTTAAGTGTTATCTGAGCAGGCACATCTGGTAATCGATAGTAAAGATATCAGACCTGTTTGGGAATATTCACAAATGCCTTAGTTATTATTCTCATATTGGATTAAATCTTTTATGTTAATTTTTTATAGCTGAATAAAATGTTTTATTGAGTTTTTTACACTCTTAAAAAATATCTTGAAAGTATATAAAATCTTAACAAAATGCATTCTATCGAATACTATATAAGAGTTAAGCTGTCTGCTTTATATTATATGATGCTATAAATCATCTCATATGATTGAATTTAATATATTAATAATATTTGTTTAATAATATAATAAGCACAAAAAAGTATCTTAAAGTTCCGTGCACGCATATAAAAAAAATCCCCGGAACTTAGACATGGAAATATTATATTATTTCTGAATTGGCGGAAAAATTATGGCCATTTGTGGTTTTTTTTTTTTTGTTCTGAGTGTAGTTACGTGATTCCGCAGCTAATACTAAAAGTTGCAGACAAAGTTGACTTAACTAAGCCATCTTGGCGCTCAGCATCTGGCGCTTGCATAGAGTTTTTCATCTAGTTGGATTTGATTTCCAATATATGCTAATGTGCTAATAATACATTTGGCACGTGCTGCGAAGTAGATAACTCAAATAAAAAATTAGTTTGAATGGAATGCCAAGAAACGGCTAACTTTCTGTGAATGAATACGCAAGAACCGAGTTAAATACTTTGTCTTTCATATAATTAAAAGCGTTCACATATTGTGAGAAACAATTCAAGTGCAGTTTCAGCATCTTTCTGTTTCGCGTGCAGACTCTCAGACTTTCCAGGTGTGGGGCAGTAATGGCGCTGCCAGCTTTTATGGCTAATCAAGTGCAACAACAACAGCAGCAACAAAATGATGAACTTTCATCTGTCAAACTGTTCGACTTTGCCATTCTCAGTCTGTGCCTCTCTTGTTGCATTAGGGTCAAGTGGGTAACTTTTAGTGAGTTTTGTCTGCATTCATTTCACTTTAAGGGCCGCGTTCAACTTTCGTTTGGGTCTTCAAAGACTTGCTGCGTAGCGTAGCTTATCAGCTATGAATCCAATTGTCGACTTACTTTCTACACTTTGTGTGTGTGCAACACGTGCCCCTCCCCAGCTCGTCCATCCTTCCTGTGCTAACCGATAAAAATGTGCGACAAATTCTCACGCCCAACTCTTTGCTGTAAATGTAAACCGCAAAATGCAAACTTGGTGGTGGTGGTGCTATGTGGTGCTGTTGGTTCCCAGCTCAAATCCTGTCTCTGTTTTGCTTTAGCTTTTGCTGTGTGTGTGTGTGCGTTGCCTTGACTTGAATGCACTGTGGGAATGTGCGGGAATAACTCGCACACACAGAACTTGATTGACTTGCATTTTTTTGTGTCTTCTCCCTTGGCCAACTCAGGGATTCATTAACTGCAGTAGCAACTCTTTCACCGCCTTGCTGCAACTTCCACTCATTCTCTCTCTCTCTCTCTCTCGCTCTCTCTGTACTTTTATTCATTCGCTGTCTCTGTCGTAATCGATATGCGTGTGCAGTTGGCGAAACCTTAACACCCGTTTACCCAAAAGGCTTAAGGCCGGAAGCGCTTCAGTTTAAAGGCTCTGTAAGTGCACCAACACACAAAACCAAAGCAAATCCCGCCAAAAAAAAAAAATGGAAAAAAAATAAAAAAAAGAGCTCTTGTCCACTTGGCGCTCTATTTGAGCGTGATTAATTTCAGTACATCAGTCTCTGCCAAGCGGCTAAATGCACAAAACACTGCTTGGCACAGAATTCACAGCTCCTACAACAAAAAAGATAAAAATAAAAAAAATTTATACTAAATTCTGCGCAATTGCATGCTTCATTTTGCACTTTTTTTTGTTTTTTGAATGATACTTTTACCACTGAAGATATATGCCTTTTTTGACAAGCTGATTGATGACTTAAAGATGTCTCAGGTTGATGAAGTAGAATGTTGTATAACCAAAATATGTGTGAGCTACTCAAATTATACAAAATATTTGTCTTATAAACATGCATGTCATTTTTGTTTGGTTTCTATATTTCTTGAATAACTCATTGTTGTAACAATTGTTTATCTGTTTAATATGTAATAGTTTATTAATATAGTTGAGTAAGAAAAATAAGAATTTCATTGCAAATAATGCATATTACTAGCGATAAATATTATAAATATATATAAATATTAAGCAGGGTATTCCGATAGATACTAATCTATATAGTTAGGAATAATATGCACTGCCCAGTTAGTGTATACATAATTCGTTGTGGTCGCAAAGTATCCAATTCCAGTTGCTGGTCGCTCTCTTTGACAAATTAAGCATGCTGAAAAGCTGCTACTGCAGTCAACTCCTTTGGCACATCATATGATGTGCATAAGCCAGAAAGGACAAGGGGCAAGGGACGGGGGAGAGGGTGACAGGTAACAGCAGGAAGCATTTTGTTGGACAGCTCGAAGCAACATTTTTGGGGCAATCGACTCCACTCCCAGGCGATTTAATTGTGCGTTCGCAAATTTGCATGGGAACACCTGAAATTATATTGTTGAGGACTGTTTTTTCGAGCTTTTTTTTTTATATATATGAAATGTTGTTCCTGTTTTTTTTAGAGCAAAGCTCAATTATGTGCATAAGACAGCAAAACAATTTCAATGCTAAAACGCGTTCATATCAGTGCTGTGTGGCAAGTGCAAGTTGTATAAATAGCAATTGCAATTGTTGCATACCAGATATTGGATGCATTCCTTGAACTGATCTCGAGTTGTTGATGCTGCTGCCCCATAAATGACTCAGTCTTGCCTTACATTGAAGCCTATCCACAACTCGGATTCTTAAAATAAAAACAACTTAATCGACACTTTTATGTAGAAACGAAATTAATTGTTGACGCTTTAGTGGCAAGGCTGGCATATGTATATATGTGTATGCATTTTGTGTATTTTATGTTGCCCCCATTCACCCCCTTCCCCCCACTCTCTCTCTCTCTCTCTCTGTCTCTGTCTCTGTCTCTCTCTGTCTGTTCTTCAGTTTGTTGCCCGCTTGGCTCATAACTTCATTAAGATGCGCCTCAGTTCTTCTTCTTCTTCTTGGAACTGAGTTTGTTGTTTTTTATATTTTTCATATTTATTTTTTTAAGCACATATGTAGGGGTTGAGAGCGATGTGTGTGTGTGTGGGTTGCTGCTGCCACAGTCAGTTGCAGTTGCATGTGCTAGGCATTTTATGATTAGTGTTTTGACTTTGGATACTAAACTGAAAATAAATTCGAGTTGCCTTCAAATTTGATTTATCTGAGCAAGTGTGCAGCAATTTGCATTCAAGCAATCAACGACCTTGCTGCGGCAAATGGAATCGTTTAACTATGGGAAAATACAAATAAATACAAATGTTTTCTATGGCATCGCAATCCACTAAATGAAATTCAAACAGAGGCCAAAAATAGATGTAGCTAAATCGTTTGACATTTGCCTTTTGTTTAGTTGTTTTCCCATTTTTCTTTTTTGTTGCAATCATTTATTGACAAGTCTAGCGCTGTGTAAAACAATACTTTTTGCAATTTCCATGGAAATGTTGTTGCCGCCTTGCCACCTTTTGTGATTGTGTAAGCCAAAAACAAAGAAAATGTTGCTCTGAATTTATAATTTCCGCTGAATGCTGAAAGCTTTATGCGATTTTTAGATTTTCACGTCTCGTGTATCTTCTTTTTTTATATGCATTTTTTATTTATGAGGCGGCAAAAGTTTTTGGTTGCATGGCAAATGCCATAAATATGACAGGCTTTCAATAAATTTATGAGACGCTTGCCGCTGCAGCAATAAAAAAGGGAAAAATAAAAAATGTAAAAATAAATAATATTTAACCGCAGCACTTTAAGCTGGATGGACTGCAAATGCAAGTGCACTGCAAATGTTGTACATAATTTAAGAGCAACAATTAATTAATTTTCACAATGCACGTCAAGGAATATGTGGAATATACCGAAATGCAAATACCCTGCATTTCGCAAATTAACTGTGAGCCTTAGATTTAAAAAAACAGTTTTTAATTGTATCTCACAGCTGCTTTAATACCCACTTCGCATTATACACTCAACATTATGGAGAACATTAAGAAGCACTCATAAATATTATTTTTATTACTCTACTGCTTAAATCTGTCAAGTGGCAGAGGGAAACACCCACAACAAAATCAAGAAGAACAACAACAATAATGCCAACAATTGAGACCAATTTAAATCAAACATTAAGTGAAAAATGTGTAAAATAAAATGGGAAAAATAATACGAATAATTGATTAATTCATTGACAGCAATTGACTTTAATTGAGTGTCACATGGGCAGCTCCACAGATTATTATTATTATTTTTTGGCTCTCGTCGCCGTTTTAATTAGTTTTTCCGACAGCTGCTGGAGCTGCGTGCAGGAAAAGCATTAAGTATTAACGGTTAATGCATTTGCACTAAATACCAGTTGTGACTTTTTTTGCGCTTTTCGCCCAGCGTCTGTCGCATAAGTCAACAGGCAAAAACAGCAGCAACTGAAAAAACAACACCAACATGAGGCAGACACGTCAACAAGTTGAAAGCGATTTGCCAACGTAATGGCAACAAAATTGCAGAGGGGCCACTCACCTTGGCAACATCAACATCAACATCATTCCAGCTGGCAACAATTAGCTACGGTCAGAGCAACTAACTGCATAGGAACTTTGTTGACAAACGCGGAAAAGCGCAACGCAAGCGCTGCATAAATAAATGACTAAGCGGCCACGCTGACGTCGCACCGAAGCGTGCTGCCATCGGCAGGCAGCGGCAGAGGCAGAGGCCGAGGCAGCGCAGCCGTAACGTCAAAGCGTGACAAATAGCTAAATATTGTTGTTGTAGTTGTTGCTCAGCCTTCGTTCGCAATGCGCATGTTGAGCAACATTTTTAGCGGGCATTCTGCTTCTTAAGTAAGTAAGTAAGTAAACAATGTTGCAGCCGAAACTTGTTGCTGGGCAAACATTTTAAGCACTTATTTGCTTATGTAACTGTTAAGCAGTAGTCCAACCAAGCATATTAGTAAAAGAAGAAGAATGCCAAGGCAAGAAAGAAAAATAAAAAAAACTATTATAATTATATTTACACAGCAGCCAAGTTTGCGTCCGCAAACCAAAAGAACTTGCCCATTAGCGCAAAAGCCACAGTCAAAAATTTGTGCCTGACAATAGCAGCAACAACAGAAACAACTTCAGCAACAACAGCAACATTTTACGAGACTTGTGTAATTTCATTTGTACTTCATTTCGTTTTGGCCAGCAGAATTTGGCAGCAGCAAAAACACAGCAGCAAAAATAAACAAAAAAAGTGACTACAGCAACTAAGTATCTGAGTTTTGGCTTGGCCATTCGGAAAACTGAAAACTAGTTTAGTTTAATTTGCAGTTGCGCCGCAGTAATTCTCAAGAAATCAGCAAAAAAACGACAGACTCATTAAAATGCGTAGTAGATTCTTTTTTCTAATTTATGAGTCGCTCATAAAAATAGTAGTTATACAAAACATATTCTTTGGCACCATCAAAATGAACTTCCTGTCCTCTGAATTCTTATTTGTTGCCCACTCATGCCCACAAATTTGATGCGATTTGACAAATTATCGCTCAACATTTTTGAAGGGCTCATAAATTGTATAAAATAATGTTTGACACAATTTCGATGACTGCAGGAAATGCGCACCTGAGTCTATCGAATTGTGTTCACTGTACAGGATCAGCTAATTGATAAAGAACTGGCCATAAGAATTTGGTCAACAAATGCTGATCAATGACCAAGATGATTGGCATTATACAAGGAGGATTACCAAATAACAGAAGTGACATCAAAGGAAGTCAAATGCATTGTTGGCAAGAAGAATGTAAATGCTTTGAAAAGATGTGAAGGAAATCCAGTAAATAAAAGTCATAAAATGAAACTGTGAAATTAATACAAATGACATAAAAAAGTGAGAATTTCCGATGATCAAAAGTCAATGAAAGATCGATAAAGAAATAGAAGCAATCTTTTGAATTTTTGTTGAAATCTAGTTCCATGAATTTCTTTGTGCGCTGACAACTTTCCATTAAAGTGAAGGGAAACTTAAGACTTGAATAGAACATTCTCACAAATACAGATTTGAAAAGGAAGTTATTTAAAATGAGCTCAATTGTGGATTTAGCCAAATAGTGAATGGAAATGAATCTTCTTCCTCTGGTTCTACTTCTTCAAATGTGTATTCTGGTTGGGAACTAGTTTACTCTCTGTTAACTTACATTAACTGGTTCTAGTTCCATTTCCATTACTTATCTAGGGAAACTATCATTAAATAGTTATGGTGCCATTTCCACTAGCAACAAAACTAACATTAACTGGTTATAATTCCATTTCCACAATTAATCCAGTCAAAGCTCCAACTTGGGCCACTTTTCTTTTCCTTTGGAAAAATGCTTGCACAAGTTTTCAACTGCAGCTCAACATGTCAACGCTCCAAGACACAATACTCATAAGCATTTTATATGTTAGAGCCCACGCTTATCGTGCTGCATGCATCAATCTTGAGCCCAAACACTCTGCTGACAACAAGAGCCCCTACCTGGAAAGATAAAAGACCAGACCCAGAAATGAAAAACAAAAAGAAGAAACAAAAAAAAACGAAAAACACACAAACTCTTTATTTTCACACCTACGTTCAATGCAGAAAGAGCCACATTTGTTGTGCCCTAATTGTGGACGTTTGAGTTTCGTAGATGTCGGGTCTAACAATGGATTGACTTGAGAGCAAGTCTCGTTAGCCAGCGCTGACCTCTGAACCTCTGACGAAAGTGCCGCTGCTCCAACATCCGCAGCCTCAACCCCAACGCCAATACCCCCAAAAAGAAAAAGACGAATCCCAAACTCAAACCGGAAACCCATAAATGCATAACGCTCGAATTGATACCAAAAACCAGCTGGCAAATAAAATATTTCCTTTGCTCTGCTCCACCGTCGACATTGACTTTGATTTTCCATATCCACAAAATGCTTTTAGACTTCCCATTTACCATTGGCATTTCCATATCCATACACTGAAAAAACAAATCGACACTTTCTTATTTGGAAAGTATACTTGCAAAAATGAAGATTTTGTTTATCTAAAAACCAGCGTTTTTCTTTTCTATGTTCCAGACTTCATTTTTAGAAAATTTCTAATAAAATGTGCTAAATTTCAGTGCGTATTTTATTTTTTCTGAGTGTATGCTTCTATTGTTGTTGCATTTGTTTTTTGTAAGACACACGCACATTTCCTCTGTCTACCTGCTGACGCTGAGATGAGAGCATGTGAAGCAGCAGCAGCCTCAGTGGAAGCAACAGCAGCAGCAGCAGCATCAGTGGAAGTGGCAGCAGCAACAGCAGCAGCAGCAGCAACAGCAGCAGCGGCAGTAGCATCTGCCTTCCCATTCGACTCGTATTTCCCATAGCGAAATTCCCACACTAGCTATCTATCTTTAGTTATGGACAAGGATTGCAAGTCAGCTGCTGCTGCCGCTGCATCAAGTGTATCCACAGACGCATGTATCTGATAGACTATGCTGCCACATGTGCGTATATAGATTGTTTTGCTGACTGGAGTTTGTAGTACTTGTCTTTTTGTTGTGTTTTTGGCACAATTTCCCATATGGTTTTTCATATTTGTGCATCTATCCGTGGCAGCTGTCGCTTTGCCCTCATAGGCATGGGAAACTAAAAAAATAGAAAAAAAAAAACAGTTGCGTTTTCAATTCGTTTGTGGGCGGGTATCGCCAAAAGGTATCCAATTTACAAAGATTTATTAGCATGAAAAACATGATCAAACTTTTCGTGGAATTTCAAAACTGAACGAAAACATAAAACTCAAAACAATTCATTTGTTGTACGTAATCGAGAGGCATGTAAAAATATGAATTAAATAAAATTTAAATTTTATTGCAAAAAATACCAAATGAAGACATCAAATGGGCAGCATTAATCGATATAATTTAAGTCATCTTGCTCGTCAACACGTTGCTCTACAAATATTCTGTAAACATCCAGCTTTTAATAGTAAACCAGTTAAACCATTATCTGGAATATTTGTAATTATCCCTTTAATGTTGCAACGTAATTGTTGCCAAAGTTAGTTGCTATCAAGATTAGCAGCATTCTTGTAATGTATATAGCTTTCAGCGGTTATCTCAAGTAACAATTAGTCAACTGTTTTCTCATTCTCTCTCTCTCTCTCTCTCTCTCTCTCTCCCTCTCTCTCTCTTTCTTTGCCATTGCAGGTAAGCTTGAGATTGGAATCTGAACATGGCATCCGCAAGTCGTCAGCGACTTTTAGTGCCCGACTAACTATTTATAAGGTAATTTGAGTCTCGCTTAGCAACACCGACAGGCAAGCAGACAAGCAGACAGGCAGCCAAGCAGCGCCAGCTTTGTGTGGAATTCTTTAAATGACAAGACAAATAAAAATTAATAGCCAGTAGCGGGATGGGTCGCGAGTATGAACGACCTGCCTCTCCCCATATCTCTTCCTGTCTCTCCTCTCTCTCTCCCTCTCTATCTCTCTCTCTCTCTCGCTCTGTCTGCATTTCCATTCCCATCTGTCCCATTTCTATCGTTTCGCTGCTGCATTGCGTGTTCGTTCGCATGTCCCTTTGCCGGTCTTTGTTTACCTTTGAGCTGAGGTTTGTCTTTGTATATGCCCTTTGTTGATTTTGTGCGCACGCCGCTGTCGCAACAAATATGTATATAGGAATGTATATAAACATACCTGCACTGAGCGAAAGAAATTATCAGCAGCAGCAACAACAACAACAATAACAAAAGCTATGGAAATTGCTTAAAGCTGAAAAAATAGCAATCGCCATTTGTGAAGAATTTTTAATGAGACCGAGTCAAGTGCTTTGGGCCAATGCTAACATTCCACAAACGTTGTCCTCTCTTTTTTCTCGCCGTGTATACGTGTTTTTAAAAATATGGTTTGCGTAATGCGAACAGCGTCCGAAAACTGTTCGTCCTTCGTTTTAATAGTCTTAAATTCCAGAGCAAATAATTTGATTGCAAATAGACCCCAAAAATGAAAAGAAAATGTTGGACTATTAAATGAGAGGCAACTATTAAAGACTCTTTTGTCTTTGTCGCCACTTTCAACGTTTACAGCTAAGAACCACCTAACTAGGCACTTAGATATGCATATATTATTATCAAGCAACGACACATTCCGAATCGAATATAATTTGTTGTCTACTTCCCTTTGCCGTTGCATATCTAATTGAATTTCCCTTTGCGACAGAATTGTTTACATTTCCTGTTCAACACACCCAAAAACTAATGTACCGATCAAGCATGTTCTAGCATTTTCCCGAACCCAAATGTAATTGAGCTGACCCCCTCCCCCTCCCCCTCCCCCTTTCCCGACCCCATCCCACACTTCGATGGCAAGGTGTGGCCAAGTCTAACGAGGCGCCACAGCTCGCTGCCTGGAAAACTTATTAACAATCCACTTTAAGGCACATGCGACACTAAATACAATCCCAATTTGTATACCCTGTAAAAAAACGAAAAGAGGTAGCTCAAGGCTCTAATAAGAAGAAATAAATATATAGTAAGAAAATCTCAACTTGTAAGTGAATCTTTTCAGACACAAAACCGATTTTATTTTTGTGCTTAGCAAAAAAGGTCGCCAAATCTTTCAGTCAACCAATTAAATTTACATTATTTCAACATGTTGTTAATATTTTTAAATTAAGACTTTTTGCCAAATAATTATTTGTCCTACTTTCCGCCATTTTTAACTCAAATTAAAAAGAAAAAACGTTTAGTGAAACCTCAATTTCTAAGCGAATAAGCGAATAAACTAAGGAAACTAAAGTGCATTCAGCTTAAGTTAAGCTAACTTTAAAATGAAAAATCACTTTGATTAGTTATTATTATATGTTAGTTAAAATAACCTAAGAGAGCTCTACCAGCTAAGATCTTAGGATATATACCACATAGTAACGAGCTTGCCACCCCCTTTTTGGGGTTGCAAATGTGACAATGGAATAGGAAAAATGTTTGGGAGTAGGTGTGTGCAGGAGGCGTCAGTCCTTCAGCCCAATATTAACTGGGGTGTGTTATTTGAGGAGATGTTGGGGGTCACAACATAATGTAAATGATTTTCCAGACAGAATCGAGGGCGGGACGAAGCAGGGGGACTTCGGTCATATTACGTGACGCCTGTGAAACTGTAATTTGTGCTAAAAAATAAAGCTGAGAATAGTAAAAAGCGAGGGGGGTTGGGGAAGCAGTGGAATTAGCAAGAGGAAAAGAGAGAAATACTTGAGAGAGAGGCACCGTTATTAACTGACGCTGATTGTGATGTAATCTGTGCTCAGCATGCCAAATAGAACACAGAGAAATGACAGAAATTCCTCCCAGCCCCCTCTCTGCCCCATCCACAGTGTGTTTCCTTTATGCTAGCTGGAAAATTTAAATGCCACAACATTTGCAACACGACTCGTAGCGTTATTTTTGTCTGTTTATTTTTTTTATTTTTTTCCTTTTTTTCTACTGCTACCGGATGCCAAATGCATTTCGAACCAGTTTTTGTCACAGCCATACTCCAACTAACCCCCCTCCCCCTGCCCCAACCACCGCAAGCCCCTTGTCCCGTCAAAGAGCTCTGGGGCATAAATCATATCGAAAGAATTTATGCAGCAAGGCAAAAATTCCTGAGTTTTGCAGCGCAGGCAAACATGTTTTAAGACAACGTCGACTCGCAACAAGTTGCGACTTGCAACGGAAGTGACTAGAAAATGGTCTATGTGTCTGAGATAAGTGTATATATTTACCATACTCTCGCTCTCGCTCTTGCTCTCTCTATCTCTCTCTCTGTCTCTCTCTCTCTTGCACTCTCTATCGTTCTCCTATTCTGTCTTAATGAGTTCTTGTGCAGAGGATGTGATTCCATCCAATTTGACTTCCTGTTTAGCCTGCGTGTGTTTAGTGTGTGTTTAGAGTGTGTATGTTGCCACACCTAAGGATGCACTTAATTTGATTTTAAGCTCAATGCGACATGACTTTGAGATGCGTGTCTCGATTGTATTCCAGATTGATTTCCGGCGCAAGTGTAATGCTCACCACTTGGTATGATCATATGCAATTTCTTGCAAAGCAGTATTTCTAATTTTGACAACGCCCCGCGAGCCACGCCCCTTAAGCTCGTGGAGCATGCGGCATAAACATGTGTTGCAAAACTTCACTTTGAATTTATGAGCGCCGATAAAAACTGTGCGCCCCAAGTTATGCTCTGGCAAATTGCAACAGCAGAGAGAGGGGATAGCGAAGGGGGAAGGGGGAGGGTAGTGTGTTTGTGTGTGTGTGTGTGTGGAGTGTGTGTATGTGTGCAGGTGTATTTCATACTTCGGATTTCGCACCTACGCCAACAATTTACGGCACTTTTAAAATATGCAATTTATGGTTGCTGTCCGGATGCCGGATACCGTTAGCCGCCAGTTAGGGCACCAATTGGGAGGCGGGTTGGGGGCGTGCCACTGTTTGTGTGTCTTGAAATAGGGCTCACTGCTCTCAAGATTATTGCATTTATTGGATGTGCACACATCTCGGCCTTAAATTGGCCACTGCGAAAATTTGAAGTGGACCTCTGAGCCAAAAAGCAATGAAATGGAATCAGAGATTAACATCTTCAGTTTATAGCCTGATTCCAGTGCGCCCAACATTTCTGACATTCATATTCTAAATATTTGTGAATGGCAAAATTAGCGCTTGACTTAAATAAAAAAGCTGATGGTTATATTTTTTAGATTCCAATATAAAACAGTAATTTACTTTGTATAAAAAAAGAAATTGTAAAAATGAAAAAGTGATTTCATTTCTCGTTTGCTTATAGTCTTAAAGTATAAGTAAAAATAAATTAGATTAAATTAAATAAGAATTGTAAGTTAAATTAAGCAAAAACCTAAGCTATTTGTGACAAACTTTGCGCAAGTTCGATGCGAAATTCAATAAATCATTGCAAAAAGCAGGAAATTCAAAATTGGCAACATACTTTACGAATGTTTAATGTTTAATGTAGTGGAATTAGGCTAAAAGAAATATTGATATTATTAAATTATTTTTATTTGATAGCTGCAAGTTCTTCTTCGACTAGTTTTTAACTGATGACAGTTATTGGTAATGATTTAAAGGGATGCCCAGTGAGAAAATCGTCGAAATTGATCTAAAATAAATTCGCATAAAATGCCGCAAAATATGCAAATGATTAGGTGACAAAATGTGTTTCAACACATACACACACACACACACACACAGACTCTGGCACAACAAACGAAAGCCATTTGCTATTTGTTGACCACAAAATGTGAGGCTGACACTTGCAGCCGTTGTGGGTGATTGGGATGGGTGTGTGGCGTGGGCGTGGCACCTATGCTTAAAAGCCTGCTCTAAATAATTGCAATTTATTTGTGCTGCCATTAAGTGACACGTGTGACACTCTTTCACTCGCACACACTCTCCCCTTCTCTCGACCCCCTCTCTCTATTCTCTCACTCACTCCATCGTTGTGTTTGCATTTAATATGCTGGTGTTATTAACGCCACAAAAACGCAAAATGTAGCTGCAACTGCACTTTAGTGCGGCATTGTGGCAGCGTACCTGATTGACAGCATGTTGCCCCTGCTTTCCCTAGAGACTCCGATCCCTCTCCCTCCCCGCACGTCAGCTGCAGTTTCATTCTCCCTGGTGGTTTTGTTTTTGATATCTGTCACAGGACGAGGCGCCACTTATGCAATTTTAACGCCTACAGCAACAGCAACGGCAACAACTGACAACTGCTGGCTGTTGTTCACCTGTTGCCCCTCCCCTCTCCCCACCAACAGAGTGCCCCCTATTCGTTGGGTTGTGCTGTAGTTTAATCTCGCGTACACTTTACGCTATTACAATTTCCGCACGACACACGCTGCGTATGCGTGATGAGTATTTGTAATTGGATTTGCTGGCCACCGACTAGATAATACCGGTCCTATAAGAAAGGGTTAGCTTAGCTATAAGTAGCAGATATATATGCGTACCATTTATATAGAGGAATTTATTTTTACTTTGAGCAACTCTCTAAACTAAAGTGGAAAATAAATAATATATTTAAATTCAATTTTGATTCTATTGGTTAATAGTTATCATATACAAATTGTACATAGAATAGTTATTAATTCTACCCAATGGAGCAGATCCAATTGTAAAATGTTGAGCACTGGTATAAAAGTAATTTCCATTTCTGTGCTGGGCACCACAGAAAGAGTTGGAAAAGCTATCGGTTTAGCGGTTGGATTTTAATGTTAAGCTGTGTTGTTTATCTTTTTAATGATAGTCAAAGCTGAAAAATACGGAAAGCTTAGACTGCAGCTAATCGAAGAGAGAAAACTGCTTGGTTTTGCCAGCCTTGAGCTGAGTTTTACCATGGAACTTTATGCGGCCCTTGCTTTTGTGTTCTCCTTAATCATTTCCACTGTTTTCCGTTTTACTCAGTTTCGCATTGCGTTTTCTTGGCTTCTATTGTAATTCTTTTTGGTGTTCTTAACGCCACTCTTAACTTGCTTAACGCTTGCGTTGCCAGCTGTGCGCTTACCTTGTTAGCGGCACTCTATTTGTATACCCTGGAATGGAGAGTTGCCTTGGAACTGCAGCTATGACAATTGAAATTCACAATCGGCATCGAAAATCAGCATTTATATAAGAATCATATAGAATCATTCATATAGAACCATAATGGATCTGCACATCGGAAAATATTTGGAACAAATCAAAATAAAGCACAATAATTCATAATAAATAAATAAAGTTGAAAATTTGGATGTAAATTAAAGGAAATGTGAATTATTTATTATATTTCATCAATGGTGATTCAAGTTAAATACAATCATATTATTTGTGAAAAGGGTATCCTTTGTTCGTTCTCTCCCTCCAGCTTCAACTATTTTTAGTTATGTTTTTTAACAATGCTGTTGAATTACTGTCCTGCTTTATACGAGCACTTAGTGGGCCACACGTTCTTTCCTTGGTTTTTGTCTACGGCAACGGCTATTTTTAATGAGCAACTCAGCTGTTAATCCCATCTTAAGGGTACCTGCTATGCTCTGTTCCCCTGTTGCCCTGCTTCCCTGTTCCCCTGTTCACCTGTTGCCACTGTTTTGCGGCCATTCTATGCTGCATTCCCAACAATGCTGTCCGGTTCGCACTGCATTCCCAGTGCCTCTTAATTTCGCATAAAACAAAAGCACGTGGCTAACAAATAAACACACAGCGACAGCCACTTTTGCCGAGCAATTAAAAGGCAGTCAATCTGCGGGGTTACGAGCTCCAAAACTCTGGGGACCTGCGGACCTGGGTCGGGCCTAAACATACATATACATACTTATCTGCCAGCGGAATTTTCTACCATAATGAAATTCGTTTCGCCTTTTTCCAAATTTGCATGCAAAACAAATTTCAGAATAGGTAAGATTGTGTGGTAGCGACTTCTAGATACCCTGTAACTATGCCAAAGTCAAACCAGTTTACAAAAATATGTTTAAATTTGGATAACTTTTAACTCCAATTAATTATATATTTGTAATAAATAATAATAAACTCAAAATCAAATTAATATTCTATTGGCTTTTATAAAAAGCCCTTGCACAAAATATTAGCTTTTATTTTAATTCTTCTCAAATAGACGTGTAAAACATGATCCAAAAATATAAATACTCTACTATATTTGCAAAACATTTCTTAACCATGTTTTTATTTTATTTTATTTTTTTTTGTACAGGGTATTAAAAGGGCTTTTGAAAAAATTCATATTTAATTTTCGCTGCGCTCGTTTACGGTCCAAGAAGTTGAAAAGTTCTGCCGACAACAGTTCCTTTTTATTTTTAGAATTTTTCCGAGCTTGTTATTGTTGGTCTTAATGCCTTGCGCCTCTTTTGGCCTTTGCGCCTTTCGCTGTGCAACACTTTTTAATTGCGTACCAAATTGGCCAATGCGGCAGCAGGCAGAGTCAGTGGCAAAGCGTCGCCTAAGCGGATTAAAAAAATAAGACCATTGCAATCAAATTTTCTGCGTGCTAAAAATAAAAAAAGGAACACTTTTCGTTAAAAAAATAGCACAGATAAATAAATAAATAGGGGGCTTAAGCATTGCATTATGAGAGTGAATTTTAGTTAGTCACTTTTTAACTCTCTATGCCCTTTTTTTATTATTTTTATTTGTGCTTTTTCATTTTCAACTCCCCTGCTAGTTTTGTATGCAACAACAATTTTTATGCGCTTGCAGAGTGTTTGCTGGTTTAATTAAGTAATGTGCAACACCACTAAGTAAACAAAACAAATATATTTTTGATATACTTTAATTAGCATTCGCCTCTTGTATATTTACAAACATCAACTTTAGTTTTATTTTGAAATATATTTTTGATCAATACAAATAGCTATAATTAGCTCTGGTTTTATATATATAAAAATGTTGTAATTTTATCACATTTATCACACACTTAACAGGGTATTCGAACTTCGGCAGTTGCACAACTAGAATTTTGGCATGCACATTTTTTGTCGGATTGTGTTTGATGCATACTTAATAAGAGTATATCTGGTTTAAGCTCTGCATGCCATTTGGTAATTGTATTTTATGAACTGCAAGCTACACATAAAGAATGAAAACTAAAAAAAAAACTATATATTTCGAGCATATTTCAATTAATAATTTATTTACTGGCAGTTACTTTGTTTAATTGCTTAAATTTGGTTTGAATTTAAAATTTAAACTTGTGTATGAATATAATTAAATCCAGTGGCCAGGCTGTTGCCACTTCCGTTAAAGCTTTGGTTGCATTGGGTGCAAATTGAAATAAAAAGGAGTTTGTCGGATAAAAAACACACGTTTTTTTAATTACTTACTTATTTTTACATACTTTACATGTCACATATTGTCATTGGCTCAAACAATTTTATTTTGCAGTAAATTGTATTTATATTATTTTTTTTTTATCACAGTGAAATAAAAATATGTGTTATTCAGCGAGAGCCTATATTAAAAATGTATAATAATTTAATTTGCGTTAAAATCATCAATGGCTTTTATATTCTTTGATAGCTCTTCGCATTGCTGGCAATGAGTTTTTGAAGTGCACTTTGCGTCGCCTTCAAATATTTCACTAATTATCAAAAATAGAAATAAAATATATATTCAAATCTAATTCGTTTGTAAAATTGGCAATTTAGTTAACTGTTGTTAAATTGTTAATGCTTTTTGCGAGGCCTTCTTGCTGTTTATTTATTTGTGTGCTCAATCTGCATTGTTCTAGCCAACTTTTGCCTCATTGTGCGTCCAAGCATATCAAATGTTTTTTTATTTTATTATTTTTCTTTTCTTTCTCGTTAATTTTTCATTTACTTTGTATTCTTAGTTGAGTGATTTTTGTTGTTTTGCTTTACGCTTAATTTATGCAAGTCTTTTCGTTGGTTTTTCAATTCTTTTTTTCTTATAGATACCGCTCATGAGCTGTATTTAGTATCGGAAACTGTTTGTGGAAAGGTTCTTTTTTTTTGTTGGATTTATTCATATCATGCGAGGAAAACCGCAAAGTTAAACGGGTCATGAATTAACTCATTTGGGTCTGGCCAATTAAAAGAGAAGGAACCCGCCAGAGCGCGGTTTTCGTTTTGAAAAGGCATAAGCCTCATGTGGGGTATATAAATGCATATTGAAATATAATATTTAAATTTAGACTGAATTTAAGCAATTGTTAGATGGCTTAAATTAATGTAATTTCCTAAGAATTCAATTGGCTCGTTAATAAAAGAACTTTAAAGTGCACTTTGATTCATTGACCTTTCCCTTGGGTTCAGTAAAAAATTACTTGTATATGAGTAGAGTATTTCACACATATGATAGTGAATGCCTTTGATCGGCCATGTGATGGGAGAAGATTTTGGGACTGCTCGGTCCCAGACCGTTCTGGTTTCACAGTCACTGATTAATAAGGCCCACACGAAGAGACAACCAACTCTTATCAGGTTGAGCCCATTTGGGCAAACAAGTAAAAAATAGAAAACAGAAACAAATTGTTGCCTTTTGCCTTTGTCGGCTAGCGCCTTAAAGGACCCCACCGGAGGGCGTGGCCTTCTTCAATTTCGAACAATGTGCCTAAAAATGTGGAAATTCTTCAATTTAAGTCAGCAGTCAACTTTCAGTAGCCCTTTTCTGACTGCCGTAGGTCCCTTTTTCTGGTCTGCTGGCCATGAAAATACTTAGCTGCTCCAGCTACTGACAATAATTTAGGTTCTGGTTCTGGTTCTTGTTTTGGTTCGCTTTTTTTTTGCTGCTGCTGTTTGTGTTGCTTTTGTCGTCTTCTGGTTATACAATCAATAAAGCGTTGACATTACGTTGCGAGAGTGCGTGAAAATGATAAAGGATGCCCCGACGCCGTCGAGTGACAAGTTGACTAACTCACCAACTCACCAACTGCAAAATCAGTTCTTGATTTACTTTACTACCAAAGGACAACAACAACAGCAACAAATAGAATATCAGCTTGTGCAACAGGAGGAGGTTCAAGGACACGCCACAGTCGTAAATGTCACAGCTGTGCGCTTTTATCACACAATTCGCTGATAAATCTCAGCCGGAGCAGTCGGCACCAACTTCAAATTAAAACATTCCTCACAAGTTCTCCAAATTCGACATTCGACATTCGACATTCGCCATTCGGCATTCGTCTCGGCGAGCTCCAAGTTCTCGACAGCATCACAAAAATCTGCAAGTTGCTTTTATTACTTGACTATTTTTTCATTCTATCCTTTGTTTTTTTTAGTCTTTTTTCACTGAGGAAGTGAATAGCTTAGTTTTCTCTCTGCACTCAGTTTTCCTTTACTTAATACCCTGTAGTGGACAATTATTAAATGTAGAGATGAGAAATCTTATTAGAAAACCCTTGATTTAATTTTAATCAAAAAATAGAAAACTTTTCATTTAAATTTAAGTTTTTACTTATTTTTACACACAGCCTTACACTTACTCACACTTTTGCATATTTCTACAGGGTATCAATTAGGTAATACACTTACTTGATCATATCAAACTTTTCTCGTATACTCTCACTAGTTCCAGAGACCCTCCTTAGGGGTTTTTACTATTTCTAGTCGTCGTGTTGTATTCTTGGAATTTATGCGACTTTGCAACACTTGTCGCAGTGCTTGGCAGTTAGTCTGATAAAAACTACCCAATTTGACCTCTGGCTTGTTTGCTCAGAATAATTGGAAAAGTTGTGCAGTATCAATGTTCTACTACGAATAGGTCGTACCATTATTCACAATGCATTAATTTTGGTTCAACGAGAGTTTTCGATATCTTTGCTCTTGGTTATCTATAATTGCACTGGGCAGCTCCTCATCTTCTTCTTCTTCTTCTTCTTCTTCGTCTGCAACTTTTGGCATAGAATAGCTGCTGACTACTTGTTCCCAGAGCTACACTCTTTAACACATTCTCTCCAAATCTCCCTCTCTCTCTCTCTATCTCTCTATCTCTCTTGTGCCTACCTCTCTCTCATTTCTTTTACTACCTGCCACGTGCGTGCTTTAAAATTTTATACGATTTTCCTAATTCAATTTCATTTTAACGATATCTTTTTTTCTTGATTTCTTGTTCTGTCTGTTTTTGGGTTTATTTTTTTAATACACTGTTTTCAAAACCAAAAAAGGTTCCATTGGGTTTGTTCATAACTTAACGCCACATTAAAACAATATGTTCTCTATGAGTAAATGTTTTTTTTTTATTAGTCTCTTGATAATCATAAAAATTAAAAATTTCTTCACTTAAATCAGCAGGAATGTTCCCCAACTGTGGACAGGATATCACGACGTGGGAAGCATTCACATTTTTCTAGCGGCTTTTTTTTGTTGTTGTAAATTTGCCGTGTGAAAAATTAATTTATTTGATTTGCATTTCAATTTACTGAGCTCGACTTTTTACCTCACCTTACCTTAGAGCAAACTGCTCAATTTTAAATTTCGTTGGTTTTCGGTTCACGTCTCTTCTCTGTGTCTTTTCCAAGTCCCCCTTAAAGTGCAGTGCTTGTACAACTGTAACTGTAATTCTAACCTTACTCAATTGTGTTTATCGCTAATGAAGTTGCCACATCCTGTTCATTGAGGCGAATTGGTCAAAAATGTGGTATTCCGCACTATGCATCCCACTTACCCCCTCTCCACGCTAAGCCGTAACCGACGGAACCCTCTTTAAAGAGGGGCATCATCGACAGGGTTGAAAATCGTTGCTGCTGCTTGACAAATGCTGCGGCAGTGAAGCATGCAACGAGATATTGATGGGGCGACATGGAGGGGGCGACACTCTGAAGAGCCCTCAGCTGAACGAGCGATGCTCTTCAGCCTGTGTGTGAGCGTATGTGCGGGTGCCTGAATTGGTGATGTATTGAAATTATGAAAAGGGCACGGCTGTTCACGTCATGGAACGCGACACGCTGACAATGAGCCACATAAAAGCGAATCAGCGGAATGAGGATTGAGTGTATGCGAATGGAGGAGTCGATAGAAGAGAAGAAAGCAGTAGAGAGGAGACCAGCCTAGAGCTCGCCTCGAACCCACCTCACACAGGCAGACAGACAAGCGGTTTGAATGAATGACTTTTCGCCAGGCTCTCTTAGCAGTGTTGCCAACTTTTCTGACAGCATTTTTGTTTATTTCATTAACTAAACTAACTAAAATCATTATAACAGTAAGCTACTTTTTTTTAGAATTTTTAGAATTTTAATTTCTTAAATATATATTATTATTCTTTTTATTAATATTAGTTTTATTATATTTATTTATAGAAAAAATGCACTCTGGTCAATGTTATTTAGTTCAAAATTGTATATGGAAATGTCGTCGGAAATGTGTTTAAAATGTTCACTCCATTAATGTGGCAAAAATGTGCAATAAAAAAAAGAAATGCACAAGTTGGCAACTCTGGCGAACAGTGCGTGGTGTGCAGCAATGTAAAGTTCCGTGTAAAGCGGAAGTTGCCAAAGTATCTCAACATCCGTTACCATCGTTCTATCTCTCTTTCTGCCTCTCTCGCTCTCTCTCTCTCTCTAGCTCTCTCACTCTGTGTGTGGGCATCTGCCAATTGTTGCAATGAGAGTGAAGCATACGGCAAACTTTTTCATATTATATTCATTAGTTCGCTCAATTATTTGCATTAATAAGCAGCTCCACATTAATTAAAACGGTTCCAACTATTAAAAAAGAAGGGCAGCAGTGAAGCAAAAAAAAAAAATACAAAAAGGGAAGGAAATGAAGAAAAAAAATGATTGCGCGACTTTCGCACGATTAATTAGAATATGGCAAGCGGGCAGAGGAGCGGGCAGAGGAGTCAACTTGCCGCCTTGTTGCACTGCCCCCTTTCCATTACACTTCGCCCTTGCTGCGTCGGCCAAGTGGAGCAGCAAGTGAACCACAACGACGAACGCAGCGAGCACTCGAGCCATGCAACGCGATACGACATGAGTTGCATGCCACATGTATAGTGTAGTGCTGGGTGTAGGTGGCACGTCTGACTGGGCAGCTGTGTCTCAGCTTCTCCGTTGACCCCCCGCAATTAGCGGCAATTGTTGCAAAAGAAGCGCAAAGTCGCGGGTCAGCTTTTTTTATATAGGCACGCATCGCTGAGCTGCAGCTTGAAGTGTCCACTTGACGGGCAGAACAAGCGACTTAGTTTGGTTATAGTCTGATGTCTGGCTTCGAATGTGGCACAGCCACATCAAGACCAGCATACAGCGCTTGCTGAGAGTGGGGCAGCCAAAAATTCAGGCAATTCGTCTTTGATCTATAAAGTGCTTATCAAACTCAAAATTACATTTATTTATTTTCATTTGAAAAATAGCGAAGAACAAAGTAAATTGCCATACCGAAATTCAAGAGTTTGTCATACAGAATGTAAATTATTTAATTATGCGTGTTTAGCTCAAATTAAGAGCTGCACACTCAAAATAAGAATTTGTTTACCAAGAAGGAGAACTCCAAATGGGAGGTTAGAAGATAATAATAAGTTTGTTCTTTCCAGAATATATATGTTTGGCTTAACATTTTTGATGTTCTCTTCACTTTTTTTTGGTTGATTTTAGTTTGACTTTTTTTTTGGAATTAACTACTATTTCAACATATAATTTTTTTTCCATAAATAACAAATAGTTTAGAGCTTAGCTCATTCGAGCAACCATTTTATTTTATTTATTTATTTATTTTTTTTTGCACTCAACTAGTTTCCTAAATTGGCACTTATTTATTTACTTATTATAAGCATTTTAGCTTGCTTGTGTTTTCATTTATATGAATACAAATTCTGAACTTGCCATTTTTCACATTTTGCTTTAATTATGCAAATACAACTGACAGCTTTATTATAGCTCGTAGATAGTTATTAATATTTTTATTTTTTTGCCAAAAAATAATTATAATTATTGATAATTATTAGGGAACGCAAAAAGGATTATATGTATTGAAATTTATTGAATAGCAATTTTCAAACAAGCTGCATAATTTTATTCGATTTTAAGCTTAAATTTGTGTTAACCCTTTGAAGGCCGAATTAAATTCGTGGATTTTATAATAATTAAATAAATCTCTCAATTGTTGCTGTGGCATGTGGCAACCATATTTATGAGTAATCATTTGATATGCGACTGCACCTGATTAATATTTTTACTATCTACTCTCTTTGCAGATGTTGAAGCACGTGCAAATCTCTCCGTTGAGGAATCGCTCAGATTCACTTTCGCTGCGCTCCTCGAGCAATGTTTCCTCGTGCGCCAGTTCAATGTGCGGCAGTCCGGAGCCGCCGCAGGATATGCAAAGGACGCCTTCGCGCGCCTCCAGCTATTCAAGTCTCAACGAGCAGCTGCCTCAGGTAATTTATAAAATACGCCACTCACATTTAAACTGCGACTAAATTAGTTATTTTTATATTTTAGACAACAATTAAGGTTTACACAAACTGCCTGAAGATTGACATTGAATACAAGACACTGGGCATTCAGTGGGACACCACCAGCAAGGAGGTGATTGCTCAGCTGCTGCGACGGTAAGTACTAAATGAAGAATTATTCCTCAGGCAAACTAAACACTGACTGTATTTTTATTTCATTCCCTTTTAGCCTGAAGATGCGCCATCGAGATCCACGACTCTTCTATCTGTCCATGGAGGTGGCTGTCCGGCGAGCTGGTGTGAAGACCATACTCGTCCTGGACGAGGACACCCGGCCAGCCATTATGCAGGCATGCCATCCCAAGGGCGAGTCACGGTTTTGCCTGCAACTGAAGCCGGGTGGCCTCATCAGGGTGCACACCTCAGCGCTCCAGCCGAGCTCTCAGTACAAATCGCTGGTCATCAGCGAGCAGACGAGCTGCGATGAGCTGCTCCAATTGCTGTTGGGCTGCTACAGTTCGCTGGAGCCCGTCGAGAACTTTGCACTGTACGAGGTGTGTCCGGGGCAGGAGTGTCAGCGCAAATTGCATCCCGATGATCTGCCGCTGCGGGCGCAAGCGGAGCGTCTGCGGCGTGGCGAGAGTTGCCACTTTCTGGTGCGACGCACGCCCAACTATGCGAGACGCCGTCAACTGTTGGCCAATCTCAACGTGGCCATCAATCAGAGCTATGAGAGTGATGTGTCGTCATCAGTTGTTGTTGCCGGCGCCGCTGTGGAAGATGCGGATGCCGACGTGGATGTGGATGCTGTTAGCCTGCTGGAGCTGTCGCTGGAATCGGATTTATCGCTGTCCGAGGATCTGCGCAGCTGCAGCAGCAGCAGCGAAGATGCCGAGGAGGATGATGAATGCGCTAGCAGCTCGGGCTCCTCTGACACATCCACCGAGTGCACGCTGCGTCGCCACTTTATTCAGCGACACACGCCCACCTCCTCCGCCACGCCCACAGGCAGCACTCGTACCTACAGTCCTGTCTACAACATACGCGAAATTCGCACGGCAACGCATTCGTTCTCCTCACTGGGTAAGGACAAGAAACTGCTCGATATTCATATGAATGCACGCTATGCTCCATCTGGAATCTACAGTCGCCTGCTGCCCGTCGCCGAGGTGGACACCATGCTCGATGTCAATGGCAACCCAACAGCAACAACAGCAACATCAGCAGCAGCATCAGCAGCAGCAGCAACACCAGCAGCAACAACAACAGCTGAAGCTGTTAACAATAATCCGGCGAAGGGTTTGGGCCACTTTGTCTATTTGTAGCAGTCAAGCTTTGCCTTGTGTACATAGAGAGCTCTAAGTAAGAATTATTAAGAATTAACCCCCCCAAAAAACGAGTACCGTTTGGACCAAAGATGCATTTCTAGACTAAGTTTCAATCAATCAATCAATCAATCTCTGTATATGTATTTAGTAAGGCGCCTATCAACAACTTTTTCGAGTGAATCTGAAAGATGTTTAATCATAGGTTACAAATGGAGTCTATAGCTTAGAGTTTTAGTCGCGCAGCTAAAGCTAACATAAGTTTAAGATCAACAAATCTAACAACTAAGATACTTGTAGAAACCAAAAGATATTCTAATAATACCACACACACACACTCACACAGACATTCACTCACACTTACACTCAAATGTATATTAAAAAACCAAAAACTACAAAAAATGATTGCATTTTATTTCTTATGGAAAACGAGTATTTTAATGAGATGGGTATAATTATTAAGAAGAGGTCTTCCAGCTAACAATACAAGCAGATATAAATAAATATTCTAATATCCGGAAAAGATTACAACAGAAAAATAAGGGGGAACTTTACTGACTGCAGAATACTCTGACTGCAGAATAACTGATTACAGGTGGCAAGGAAGTTGCTTGCATTTGACAAAAAATATATGATCGACTTCGGACAAATAGATTATATAGTTCGGACTTTAGGTTTATAATGAAATCGAGGGGTCTGCAGTTGGACTGAGGTCTGCAAGCGTATTTATCTTCGTTTTTCCTGATATGCTCTACACTTATTCAAACTGGACAAAGGGAGTATAATGAATGATGCAAAAGTATGTAACAGAAAGGAAAGAAGGAAGCATCTCCGATCCTATATGGTGTTAGGTCAAGTTAATTTTATTGCTTAAAATACTAGCCTTATATGGCTAAATGTGTTCAGCTTTTACGATTATTATTATTTATTCTTCGTTAGTATTTTATTCCAAGTTGTCTCTGCTGAGCTAATACTAAACTAAACTAAACACTATGTATTAATGTACTGCTGCCTGCTGCTGCTTGAACATAAGGTATATATATATATATATTCTAGATCAGGATCATTTCATGTGTACAAACGGCGACTATAAGAAGTTGACTCTTGAAATGTGGCACATAACTTCTCGATTACCAGCTTAAGCACAGACACATTCAGATATCTAAGTAAAGGGATCTAAAATCAGGATGTTCGAGAGAAATAAATTCAGTTCCGTTATTCATTTTTCTTACAAAATTGTTTAATTTCTGTTCTGATTCAGATTCTAAATTTGAATCGATTCCGATTTGACATGCTGGCTTCCAGCATGCTCCATTTTGCGAAGTTTTAAAGTTGAGCAGGGTATTTTCAAAGGATGCAAGGTGCATTTTAATTCGATTTAATGCAGGCGAAAAAGAGACGAAGACAAACGCCAATCAGCCATATAAATAGGCAGCACTTAATACGGCGCCCGGCCACGTAATTTGTAGTTAAAAGTCGGCCAACGACGAGCTTAACATGAATGATTTACGGCCTTTAAAATATATATATATATATATATATATATATATGTGTGTGCAATTTTATATATATGAACAATTTTCAGTCTTCTCCTTGTCTTGGAAGGACTTGTGAAAATTGAAGTCACTGACAGCAGAATCCGAGCCGCTTTTCACTTAATCAGACAGGCAGCCACTCAAATTACACATATTATCAAGATTTTGTTTGTTTGGGCCATTAGTGACCTTTTAAGGGCACCTTTGGGCCTCCCCGAGCAAAGTAATTTATTAAGAAAGGTCGCTGCACTGAATTAAAAACAAGCAAATTGCCTATAAAATCCAATTTGTTGTGGCCTAAAATAATAATAGCTCAGCGAAGGATACTAAAAGTTTTCGCTTTAAGTATTTTGTTTGTTTCAAAGCTTTTTTTTTACAACCGGCTGCTTGAAGCGGGAGCTGTTTGAACGGGGCTGCGGGGGCTGAGGATTAACTTGAAAATTAGTATGCAGCAATGCAAAGCTTATCAAAAATGCACAACCCACTGTGCGGGGAGTGGGGAAAGTGTAATCGTGGGATGCCAGCTGTGCAGCGGAAGCGGAAATGCTGCGGAGACTACGCCGTAGTCGGCTGACTTTCCCAACATAATAACTTAAGCGCTTTTTAAGTCGAGTTTAAAATTTTTGTCTGCTTGCAACTTGCAACGATAGCTGCCCCATCCTGCCCCAACTCACCCCCAATCCCCTTGACCTCTGGAAGCTAACACAGGCAGCGATAAATGAAAAATATTCAGGGAACTGAGAAATTTCAGTGAAATTCATTGATCTAAAATTTCTGCTGGTTGACGCTTGACATATGCTAGAACTCAAATTTATGGCCAGTCGATAAAGTCGCCCACGAAGCGCCCCATACGCCTGCCTTCCTTTTCAAGACCTCCCCCTCGAAACAGTTTCACCAATCCCTGCTGGCAATAATAATCGAAACTTGATTTTTTTTGGACTGAAAACCGGTCGAACATGAAACGTCAGTTGATTTTTCCAACCGCTGAAAAGTATGCAGACGTATTTTTAACGATTTATAAAATGGTTCCGCACGAAAGTATGCAATACTACTTGCCGCATAAATGCGCACGAAAGTATGCTGCTCTATTTTTGAATGCTTTTGAATAGATTTTGTACTAAAGTATGCATTAAAATATGTATATTATATTAAAAATAATTAATATGCTACGTTTTTTTCTAAAGCCCGTAAGTAGTGGATTACTCGGCGCAAACAGCATACAGCACAATACAACTAACGCCCACACATACACTACCACAAACACACACACATACAGAAAGAGTAACATATTATTCACGTAACTTTTATTAAGAGCGAGCTTAGCTTGTTTTGTAACTCGTTCAACTAATTGCCATAATCTGTTTTGTAAAAGTCTCTTTTTTAATAATGTTCGATCCGGTTTTGTGTGCTTTGTTTTTACACAACTAATCGGCTTAGTAGCGCAACTACTGGGCGAGAGTATACCCAACAGTTATGTAAACTTGCGCTAGTATAGCCATTAACTTCTTTCAGTGATATGCCTTTCCGCTTCTATTTTTTTTTCCCCTTTAGGGACTACAACACGTTGCCCACATGGAGTTAACGCGCAGTTGTTGGAAAAAATTTCTTTACCCACATAATAATTGATTAAAATGGACCACCCGTTGGCTTTTTAATTGGAATCCGTTTGCATCATCAAGAGAGCGAGAGAGAGAGGGAGAGAGAGAGGGAGAGAGTGGGATATGTCCTTGCAACAGCATAACTTATTCATACGCCACGTGGACACGTGTCCACTGCCTGACTGCAGTTAATACAACAATGCAGGCAATATGTTGCAGCCTCGCTTATTAATTGTTTGATGATCCAGGGCACATAGTCTGTGACAAGACTTTAATGAGGGCTCTGTGCTGACATTAGTCTGCATGTGCTTGCTATTCTTGCTGTTCGCCAATCTCAATGTTCAACAGCAGTTTCATTATTGCCATTTAGCTTGCACTTGACTTGCACGAAGGTTCGACTTTTCTCTTCCATACTCTGTAAATGGAGTAATGTGACAAAGGGGTATTTATGTTGCTCAAATGTTTGCACCAGACACAGATAAACAACATCGGCGGGAATATATATGTGGTTAATAGACATTACAAACTCTGTGTGTCAATTAAAACTTTTTATAGATTGAATTGGGAAATCCGATATATGTAGTCTGGCGTAAGATTTCTGTATAATTTGGAATATATTTCACATCGTTGAATATACAATTAATGTAGAATTCAGACAACAAAAATTAATCTTATTTTTGTAAATTTTTAATTTAAAATTTTGAAAATATGCCGCTAATTTAACTGCACCAATATTGTTGTTTAATGTTTTAAGTTAAAGTACTAAAAGAGACTACTGAGTAAAATATATTATGCACATATAATTATTTAAATTAATATACACCTCTGTGGATTTCGGTGCAGAGCATCTATTAGTCGCACACACTCCTCCATTCTACATGTTCTACTTCAGATTTTCTGTTGTACACGCAAAGAGAGACGCACACGCATTGACACCCAGACACACATACACACACATACTCACACGCCACGCACACATGAGAAACATTTTTCACCAGTTTCCGTAAACTTTTTGGCTCAGCTTTTTCGACAGCTTTGTCGAGCTGCTGCTGTAGGCTGTTCGCCTGGTACTTGAATTTTTAAATTTCTGCCATTTTTTGAGATTTTTATTTATTTTTGTTTTCGTTTTGTTTGGCATCCCCTCCTCTTATAAGGCTGGAGTCGGCAGACAGCCAGAACGAATCGTGGCCACATGTTGCCAGTGGTGGGACACAGTGCGTATGATTGATGCTGCCAGCATCAACTGTTCGCATATGTTTTATTAAGTTATTGAAAGCTGGGCGTGGCCCACTTGCCCACAGACACACCCATACACCCACACACCCACAAGCGGATGACGTTTGCATTTATCATGCGGAGCTTATCTTGAACGCAATTTGGGTGCAGTTTCAGTGATTTATGCCAATTCGCAGCCACTCAAGTTGCTTTTAATTATGAGAAATTGCGCGCTTCACTGAGCTCAGGCTGACTGAAATCCTTTGAGGCGCCACTTAACACAATTTATGGTCAATTTTGCATAACAAAGGACGACATAACAAATGGCCAAAACTAACAAGTGCCTCGCGTAGATTTTGTGCCAGACACCACTCCATGGATTTTTAGTGTAAAACGAGAATTGTTTTCTTTTTTTTCTTTTTTTTTGAATTATAATATAAGTCAAAGCCAGTCGCCTGATAATTGAGTTTTCACGGTTTCGCTTTGTGGTTTGCAGTAGAGACTTTTAGTGGATGCACTGCAGCAGAAGTCGAGTTGCACCAGTTGGCAAGCAATGAACTCGTCGAGTGCCAAACAAATCGAGAATAAAAACCTGGAAAATGCATTTTAATTCATTCTCTCTGCAGTATAATTTTTTTTTTTCTTAAAGCCGAAAAGCAGATGTCTGCGGCTATAGCTAGTAATAAACGTATGAATAAAAAATAAAAGTATATAAAATGCATTTTTTTGCTGCTGAAAAAAAATTGAATGGCACTAGAAAGTAGCTTAACTGATGCCAGTGGCCCGATGAAGAATGGATGGTGAGTTTATGGTGAGTAAAAGTAGCATAACAATCTTTTAGCTTTGAAGTTGAATGTTTTCTTTTTTTGCCACCTCTGCAACTGACTTTCGACAATCTCTTGATTTACATAAATGTATATAAGATAGCAGCTGCTTTTCTCCCAACCAATCAAAATGAAAGTCACACAGTCCTCTTCAATTTCACTCACTGCATTCCTTTTACACTCCAAAGTATTTGACTGTGTTATCTGTAAATGCACTTAGTGTTAAGTTGCCATCAATATAAGTGATGTGTGTGAATAAGGAAATGCCTTAAGGATACCAGTCGCTGCGAAAAAGCTCTTTTCATTGTGTTGATTTCTTGTTGAATGGACGGCTCCTTTTGGATTCACTCTTAGCACCAAGCAAATTATATCATTCCCATATACTAATAATAAATATGAATATCAATATAATCATTACCTTTCCATAATGTATATATAATTAAATATCTGGCCAACCTCAAAAATTCCATAAGAAATGTGTATTGTATTTTAGATAATTTATTCGTATTGTTTGTATCACTAGAAATTTAGAGCGCTTACAATCAAATTATGGACACACAGCGTGTCCTGAGATATAGAAATATTTAAATACAATTTACGAGCTAAGTGTATTCGCTCTAGGTCCTTAAAAAGTTGTTGTTGTATTTTATTTGGTTTTCGCCTGAACGAATGCGGCATTTAAAAACTGGCTTAGTTTATAATACAACTTGACAATGATAAACACTATGAATAGATTAATTTCATTTGCATTTTAATTGCTAATCCAACCAAGCAATGGGGCTTCTTAGAAAATCACAATGAGATCACCGCTAAATACGGCGATTAGCGGATTCCGATGGGTTCTACGAGCGACGGCCGAAGAGCTTGAAGTGCGTCTTCCAGCAGTTTGGCCATCATAGCTGCTCGTTGCCAATGTGCGTGGTATCCGTGGGCAGCGAATGCGTCTACAGATATACATATATATATATACGTACACATATTTATAGGGAAAGTGTTTGGGGTGGTGGGGGGTAATTTCGAGAATTATGCAATGTTTGCTATGTGCTCACCTGCAACGCCTTGCGCTTGTGATGCATCGATGAGTTGGATGATGACTTGCCCTTGCCTTTCTTCCAGGAGCAGAGCAGAAGCTCCTTCATGCCCTTGCGAAAATTGCGACTGAGGAACGCGTACAGCAGAGGATTAACCCCCGAATTGAAGTACGTGACCAGAAAGGTGAGAGGCGTAAGCAGCGCATTAAAGTTGGAATCACCGCGATACGAACGTGACCTGTAAGTATATAAAAATTATTTGTGCATATAAACCATGTTTTAGACATATTTATATAGTTAATGCAACACTTTAATTTAAAGAACTCCCGCAAATAGCTGCTTAACCAACCTGACTACTGCTGTTCTAATATGCTCTTTCTTACAGCTCTCAAAAGTTTTGTTTCAGCATTGCTTCAACAACATCGTAGTTTTACAAGATCCAAAGTTTTGGTCAAGTTTATCTAGTGCCGTCTATGTTTTTAGCGACTGTCTCCTAACTGTTGGCACTGCTCACAAGGTATATTTGAATAGATTTTTATCTTTGTTGAAGTTGCTTTCAGTGACAAGAGAGCAAAGTTTTTCGGCGTCTTCAAGTGGGCAGGCAGAGTTTGTTAAGTTACTTGCAAAACAGTTCTTAAAACAGACGACAGACTAGTGAATACCCTTGCATTTGAGGAGTTTTCTACTTTATTAAATTATTAATAATATACAAAACTAAATGCTTAAAAACATAATATAAATATTGTTTCCAAGCTCTTAAACTTCATTTGGTTGAAAATACAAGCTCTTTGCTAAGATATAATTAGTATAGTAGATAAGATGAAAGATTTTTGAATCGAAGTAATTATTTAATATATGTTATTGAATAATTGATTGATTTTTCATTCATATAAAATAATATCAAAATTGGTTCAAGTGGAAACGTAAAACAGAAAGAATCTTGAGAAAAAGAAATTAAAATCAAATTGAACATTACTATCTAAGATTAAAGATTATGTCATGTACATATCCCACACCTAAATACAGGGTATCTTATAATCACTTGCAAGTTTAGTTTTCGAAGTGAACAAACGCAAACTTTAACCAAACTCTCCAAATGTATTTTTTTTACTTCGTTGTTTGTCAGTTGACAATTTACGCTGCACTTACACCTAGAAATAAAAATAGAGGCGTAATGAAGGGCGTGGCCAGCTTATTGGCATTGTCAGAAGCGCTTAGCCCATATTGTTGTTGTTTGCCAAGTGGCATTAACAATTGACTTGCAAATTTTAAAGTCAAGTACGAAATGGGTCTAATTTGGCACCCCAAGCAGCAGCGTCCATGAATGACCAGCAGATGTCACCGCATGGGGTGACCATTTGGTGACCCTGGACAATCTAAATAATAAGCCGGCATTAGACACGGTTTTAATGGGAGAGCAACTCAATCAGCTGCCAGCTGTGCGTTGACTAGAGAATGCGTCGCCTAGCCTTGCCAAATGCTTTCTTGGCTAATAACGAGCACGTGCCACAAAACGCGCCGCATGTTGTTGTCTGGAATCATTTATTTTATCTATGCAAATATAACGCATTAAATGAAAGTACGAGTATCAGAAGTGGCTACACGTGGCAGCATTGAATGCCCCAACGACACAATTTCATAACGATTATTGAGGCTCCTTTGCTCAATGGACCAGAAATAACTGAATATATATCGCAAATTGTATATAAATCATTTCATCTTGGTACATGAAGATAATCAGAAGATTTTAAAAGTGTATTCTAAGAAACAGTTATAAATAGAAAATGAAAATTTTAACTTCCCTATACATTAAAAAAACGTCGCATTGACTTCCCAATGAGCAACTCCAACTCTTGAGCTGATAACAACTGAGCTCTAACATTCCAGTCGAGGCAGCAAATTTCTTAACTATTATGTCTTTTCTAAAAATAGGTGTTTTTCTAATTTTTTGTTTCTAAATAAAAAATAAATAAAAATTAATATAATAAATAATAAATAGAATATATTTATAAGAGATGGAAAAAAGCCATAAGGCAATTTATTTCGTTAATTTAGAAATTGAAAAGCGAGAAAAATTTTAGTTGACATCCCGATTTTAGTTTAACTTGATTTTCTAAAATTCACGTCGATTTTTTTAAATGAAATAACAGTGCAGGGTTAAATCGAATAGAGTACTCCCAATTTTATAAGTGACAGATTTGCGCTTGATAAGCTTTTGAATAGCTTTTCCGTTGAATTAAATGTCTTCCACTTAATTGATTAACATTATTTTATTATTGTATAAAAATCTCTGAAAGAATTCCAATAAATCAATCGAAAACTTAAGTTGACCATTTATTATTATAACTAAATCAACAGTGTGCTTCTTCTCATATGTTGTAATTTGTTTAGAAAATAATAAACTTAACTTTTGGTCATAATTTATTCTACTTGATTGTTTTTTTTTAAGATTTACAACCTCGCCGCTTTGCTTCACGGTGGCAAGGCAATTTCTCGAAAAACATAATATTTAATGCATATATACAGAATACTGAATAATAATTTAAATGAATGTGGCGCAAAATAGCTGAAATGCATTTTCCGCCCCAATTTGTATTCGTACATTTTACAAAATTTTTACGAGCATGAGAAATTTATATTTTGGGCTTTTGCGGTCACTGGAAAGCGTCTTAATAATATTTATTTTTGCGTGCAGCAGTTAGGCAATGTACAAAATTCCAGCTAGAATTCTCGTTACTCGCTTGTCAGCCAAAATAATTTAGATTTATATTGAATTGGCCTGTCTGAAACATGCTTTGATAAATGTTTACTTCGTGTCATTTTCCGTATAGATTTCACATTATATTTTCATTTATTTCAGTTATTTGTATGCGACTTTAAAGCCTTAGCAGTAATTTCTGTGGGCGTTAAACGGTTTGTTTCGAATCATTTGGTCAGCTGTCACGATATTGCTGTCCAGCCAATCACCCAATACCATTGGCCATTGGATCCGGCACTCAAACGACCATAAGCTGTCATATAATGGAAAAATCAAACAAGTCCCACAGAGCACGAAAGAGCAATAGGACAATATAAAAGCGAGAGGCGAGCACGAAATTGAAATGTTTGAATAGAATGCCACAATGTCAAAGAAAAAGCCAAACAAAAACAATAACACATACATCTCGAGCAGGGCAATATCAGAGTGGCACGGTATTTGTGTGTGGGCAGCAGAAATAGGAGCATCCATAAAAAGAAGACACATTGAGACCTTCTTTTTTTTATATTTTGTCACTTCTGTCTGCGATGTGCACATTTCTTTTTGTGCAGTAATTGTTGCTGGTGATAAAAATTGCCAGCAAGTTTCGAGCTGATCACACAAATTCCCCCAATTCACACACATAATTCAAACTGAATGCTCAAATATTCGATTAAAAAACATATTTTTATTTGCCGAAATATTTCAAAGTTGATGGACGGCACGTCACAGGCAAAAACTAAATGAATATTTGGAATTGGTTCAGAATTTGACTGGCTGCAGCCCGATTCAGTCTCAACTGGTCGATTTCGGCAGACACAAAAAAAAATATTTAAAACTCTTTAAGAAATTTAATGCGTTTTTATACAAAAATACAATGATAAAAATTAAAATAAAATGACAAGTACAATATTATAAATAGTATTCTAGAATCAGTAATATTTAGAAAGCTAAAAGATTAATTTTTGTTAAAAGTACAAAATGTAATGTGTTTTTAACTTCAGATTCTGATTTATTATTTTCAATTTATTTGATGAATATTTAATTAAGGAATTCATGTAATAAAATATTTAGAGTCTGTGGCATATTATTGTTTTATTAATTATTAACATTATAATTTTGAATCTGTGGCATTATATATAAAGTTAGTTCTTATTATAATAATAATAGTTTCGCATTCCGCTGGGAAAATTCGTGATTTTAGTGTAACAAAAAATGAGCAAGGCGTAAGGGAAAACCGATTAGAACCCAGTTGTGTATACATCAATTAAGGCAGCAGGTTGGCAATCAGTCTTGACTCCTTCCAATTGACTATTAGGTTGAAGAAGTACGAGAATTATTTATGGCACGACAGATGGGCACACGCTATATGCAAATGACTATCACCATAAAAAACCCAAATGTATAAGGGATGGTGCTAAAGAGGGCGGGTGAGGGGAGGATGACAAGGGAAGTTGTCGCGCAACTGTAGTACTCACCAGTATTGCCACATTTTGCGCGCATGATACGGCAGATTGCAGAGCGCGAATGTCAGCACAAATATTATCAGCATGCGGACCACGCCTCTTCGCGCCCGTAACACATTGCTCGATGAGTGTGACATGTGTGCGGCACCACCAGCACCGCCTCCACCACCGCCTCCAGCAGCACCACCACCGTTGCCCTGCCGTTGATTGTGCGTGTGGGAGTGATGATAGAAGCTCGTTTTGCGACAGGCACTAACAATTGGACGATCCGACTCCAGTGAGACCTGCATGAGTAATGAATATCTCTCAACATTGGCCATATATATGAACCGTTTGTCTGTGGAAGCACTTGGTTTTTACGTACTATGGCCTAATGACTGACTAACAGAAATACCCACCTTGCAATTATCAAGCTAATTTTTTGGCAAGTGTGTTGTGTTATTGGTATTGTCGTGTGGTTAGTAGAGAAGGCAAACCAAAATTTGATGTTGTTGTTGTTGTGGGGGGAAAGAATACCAAATAAAAGAGACAGGAGAGAGAAAATTCAAACATAAAGATAGTTAAGAAGTTAGCTTTGGATCAAATTAATTATAATATATTCCATATATATATATTTGGGAATCTTAAAACTAAGATAGTTATCATTGTTAACTTGTAAAACGATTGTAGTAAAATAATTTAAATATGGTTGCTGAAAATCGTACATATTAACGATTACTGTATTATCATATATAATCGGAGTTATCGTTTTAAGTAAAATAAGCAAACAAATATAGATTCTTTGACACTGCCAAGAGATTATGGTTGAATATTTATTTATTACAAACAAGTATTATTTATTTATAGTATTCTAAGTATTATTCTAATTAATTTGTCCGCAAGAGATATATTTATAAAAATAGATTTTATTGTTGTTCGCTTTTAGGCTCCCCCTAACTTATCTTACTCCATCGGCTCCTGCTCGTTGCTGTGCAGCCAATTAATGTACATAAATCATTGGATTACCAAGTAGATATTGACATGGCAACTGCCGAAGTTCTTTCACATTTATCATTGGACTGAATTTGATGGATGACCGATATCGAAGTTTGATTGTTGTGGATGAACGTATAATCATTTGTGTCTCGCCAATAATGCCAACTGGCTGGACAGGAGCGCCCACGATATTAAATAGGTGGCAAGCTAAAGTATTGCACATACGCCACGTTGTCCGTGGGTATAATAATGCAGTTGGTTAGACTAATTCATTGTCAGTGGCTTATTTAACTTTCGGCACACAAAACTGCAAAACTTCAAAGCTGCAAACTTGTAGCCCCCACGCTCACTGATACCCTTAATTCACTTTGACACCTGCTGCAACCAGGTATCCTCGCATCCTTGCATCCTCCCATCCTTGCTTCCGCCGCTCAGTCAGTGGCAAGCTAGTTGGCCCAAGTTGGCCGATACGCAATTTTAGTTGAAACTTGCCCTAGCTTCTGGTCAACTTCGGCAAATATTAACTGTTATGGGTAACAGCGAACTACTTACTACAAAGTGAAAGCAAAACGAACACTCCAAATTTGTTGCTAATGCATTTTAAGCTAGGAGTTTCGAATAAATTGAGCTTTTAAGTGAAAACTGTATCATATATGCACGACCTTTGTAAATATGAGCTGTTTTTAGAAACAGCGAACTGCTTACTTATTAAAACTGTCAGCAGCTGACTGAAACACCCAAAGTTCTCCCGTTCAACGTTCAACTTAAACAGAAAGCCAAAAGAGCGCTTCAAATTTGTTGCTAATGTATTTTAAAGCTTTCAATGTTCAGAAACTTTTTAGTTTTTCTTGACATTTCAAATTGCTAGATAACGTGACAAATTTTGGACAGTCTTAAATCACTTGCCGTTGCTAAATTTTAGATTGTTAACTGAAATATTTATAATGTTTTTAAATTGGGGAATTAGAAGCCCTTTTATGTCCCAAATATTCTGTGATATAACTTTTGCAATGCATAAATTTAAATTAAATTTCGATCTCACTTAAAAATAGCTGGTCAAATTACAAGTTAGTTTAAAATGTTTACCTATCTAGAATAACAATATCGGTGATAATTCCGTTTTCTATACAATTCAAGTGTTGCATCGAATAAACATTGTATTCCCGAGTCATGTCATTTCATTTAATGTGTTTTGGAAGTAATTATGAATAGTTGTTATATAGCTCGCTCCATTGCCATCTATATAGATAGATATACATATGCTCGGGGGCATCGTTTTGCTTGCCGGGCAAACAGGATATGGCAATGCTTATTACATGCCAGTGGGCAGTTTTTGAACTCACCTGACTCTCAGTGATGCTGACGCCACGCTTTTCATATTTACTGCTTTGTTTACGTGACAAGGATGTGGAGCTGCTGCCGGAAGCGAGAGACGATGCTCCTGGTGCAGCCCCAGTGGTCGTTGACGCAGGCAGCTGCTGGTGGAGTTGAAGGTGGTGCGCGTGTGGATGCGGATGTGAGCCGTGATGATGATGATGATGATGGTGATGGTACATGCTGTTGTGCAGACTCATACTATTCTCCTGGCCGGGCGGATGCGGTTGTTGTTGTGTCACATGCGGACTGAGGCCCCTCGAGCTGCGCCACAAGGCGATGGCTATTTTGCTGTACAGCACCTGGCAGAGCAAATGCGTAAATCGTTGTACAATACAAATAATTAAATGTCAATTAATCTACAAAATATAAATATAATTATTGAAATGCTGAATTCCGTTTAGCGTGCCTTGTAAGCACATTTCAATGTTTGCTTAACATGTGGAATTTGGGCAGATGCCAAGCTCTTAAATGGGAAGAAACGCTCAGGTAATTCGTTTAAGGAATAACAATAACAATAATAATAATAACTTTTAATGGTGATTATAAAAAATTCGTTTTTGTTATTACTATTAATAATAATATTATAATTTTTACTATTGAGTAAAACACTTTTTGACAATTTTCTTTATATGTATAGGTAATTTTGATGTCGTGATTTATAATAGGAATTCTTTTGATAGAAAAGGAGGACTTCATAATTCGAAAACTTTATTGATAACAAATTAGCACAACATTAATAATAGAATAATTGAGAAAATATTTATTTTCCAATTGAGAACAAGGGTCTACTAATATTTATATAAATTTTATAATTTGAATTGTTTATGTTACATAGACATGTTGAAATAATTATTTATTTATTTAATTTACTTTTAAACACTTTCATTCTCATTAAATATGCTCACCGTCATGACCAGCAGGGGCATCACATAGAGCAGCACAAAATTAATCATGTCGAGCAATTTAGAATTGAACATTTCTCGATCGAGCACACAGATCTCCTCCTCCTGACCATCCTCGGTGTGAATGTTCTTGATGGTCTTGCTGAAAACGAACTTGGGCGTTGAGTAGACAGCCGATGTTATCCACACGGTGACAATGACCATCTGTAAGAATTAACTTCTCGATTAGACGATTATTTCCAAACACGCAAACAATTTGTCTAATTGATGACGAACAAACAGCACCATAAATTGTCATGCACAACAGCCATTTATATGTGTTCATGCCTGAAGTTTAATTGCAGCTATTAGCATCAACAAACGCATATTTAGTTGTAATTAGCTTCATTTTCACAACTGCTCGCATTCATGGGTAATATTATCTGACAGAATGGGTCAATGTACATGCTTGAGCCGAGAACCATACATGCCGACAGAATCATATCAGTGTAAGGTTCCTAATATGATAATTAGGTCGTTTCATCTCGCCTCGCCCCACACGAGGCTCATTCAAAAAAGTTTTACTTTCAGAAAAGTTCTTGGCTGCCATGGGTTATTAAGCCCTTTGGCTTGCTGGCACTGAGGCAACTTTTTTGGGCTCAGTTTAATAAGTTTCATTAGCGTGCAAATTGCGGTCAAAATTAATGGGAAAGTTATTTGAATTAATATATTCGAATTGTGGCTGCCAAAATTAATGAACTGCGAAAAATCTTTCCTTATTTCTCAATGCAAATTAAATCATTTTCTTAAACAAAATTTTCATACACTTGCAAAGGGCAGCATATCGGAAATTGCTCTAATAAACTTAGTAATAACGTTTACTATTTAACTCTTTCCAAATGTTTTCCACTTTTAGCCTTTTGCGCTTTTGTAATAAAGTTCACTTTTAACTTAGTTTTTCAGGCACTTTACTCAATTTTTGTTAAATAATCCATCAGAAATTCCATCGCTGACGTGACCCAAACAATAATGATAAGCTTTCCGACAATTCATTAAATTGGGGTCATTTGAATAATTATTATATTATTAGGTGGCAATAAAAATCAATAATGTCGAGTCTGGTCATTAAAGACCCTGTGTCTACCCTGTGTCTACCCCGTGTCTATGCTACAATAGGCAATTTGTCTAGCTTTTCTGTATCTAAAAAACTGGAGCTCAAAATCGATTTAGCAGGCGTTATGGCTACTAAAAGTAACTTACCCTTAGGCGTGCCGCAGTTAAGATTTGCTTGCAGGTTATTGGATGCACAATGGCAAAGTAACGTTCCATGCAGATGACGACCAGAATGAAAATGGATGCCGTATAGCTGAGAGAGTGCACAAATTGATACATGCGACAGAGGAATTCGCCGAAGACCCAACTGCAAATAATGTAGATATATTAAAAATTTACATACTTAAATGAATAACAATTTGTTTTTATCTTCAAAGTTCGAAACATTATTTATTGTAAAGAAGCACAATTTGGCATCACAAAATTTGATTACAAAAATCGTAGGAAGGGAGGAATGAACCCATATAGGCACTCACGGCGACGAAACACATAAAATATTATGGCACGCCCACCGCAAACTAATGCCGCATTAAGGTGTCATTTGTTGCCAGAGATTTTCTTCTTTTTATTGTTGCGAAATTTCAGCCTTAGGCTCATTGGGCTTGTGTATTAACACGTAATTCTATTTTGCACGACTTGCGACTTGGGGGCGTATGTGATTGGCCGTGATCTGAGGAAAGAGGAAATTATTGTGCTTTCGTTCGTTGGTTGGTTGTAAGTGAAATAGATTTATATATTGCCTTCTTTGTGGACCGAAGTATTACAAATTATTTCTCTTGGAGTCTCGCCTGCAGCTGAAGGGCATAAAAAATGTTCTGGTACTTAAACATGCATTAGACTTGAAAGCTTTTTAATACGTGAGCAAAAGTAAAATTGTAGTCTTGTTGTGTCCATCTACGATGGAAATTATCCAATTTTAAGGCATTAATCATTTTGAAAGGCTGACTTTTGGCGTGACAAAGAACTAATACTACTATCAGTATAAGTTACATGTTTATGTATTTATATATTCTATAACAAAATATTGGTATGTAAATTAAATATGCTAATAACCTGCATTAACCTTTTTAAATATTCGACTCCATTTTTCCACACACTCACATACTATTTCCACATGGTTTTCAACAATTCGGGGGTCGTCCACAGAATGTGGTCAAGTTGTGTATAAATTGATGAGATTAAGTGCCTAAGGATTGTCATTTTCATAAGAGTGACAATTGAGTGACATTTTCGGGGCAAATTTATGCAGTCGAAACCGACCTTTAATAGGAGAAATTAACATAAAATGTAAATAATTGAGAGGATTTTAAATAATGCACAAAATAATATTGCAAATAATTGGAAGATTTCCAAAAAAAAAAAATACAAATTTATGCGAAAGCGATATGTGCATATTTTACAGTGCTCAGTAAACCGAAAATATAAATAATATATTTACCGGAGATTTGCAGTTTATGAAATTTATTACATTGATTTCTATAAAAAATTTGAAAATTTAATTTGGGTGGAAAATGAAATGAATGCCATTGTTATGATAAATATATATACATTCGCAGGTATTGTTTATTATTTTATTTCAACTGCTTATTGACTTATTCACCTAGACCGCAAACGAGCGTGTAACACGGAATAACAACCAAATCAAATACAACAAAAAGTGAGCCCAAAGCAAATAAAAAAAAAGAAATAAACCAGAATGCACTCGCCAAGAGAGTCGAAAAGATCGACTGCCGGATACCCTGCAGTCTGACATGGATAATTATCGACCAAAATTTTGTTATAATAATTTGGTTTTGCAATTAATTGCAAACTAATTTTTGTATTTGGGTTATATTTTCATTTCATCATTGAGACTATCCGAAATATATATATAAATAAATATATATAATGTATTTTTTAAAAGTCAGCAAACCAAGCAATATTTTTTAATATTTTACGTGTGTATTGAATAATTTGTTAGCCGTGTTGCATTAGATTAATTTTGTTCAATTTCAAAATATAACAAGGAATATTCATTTTGTGTAGTTTTTAAACTTTTATCAGAATTCAACAAACACAGACAGAAATTTGTTGCCAAAACAAATCAAAATCTGTCCCTTATGCTTTGTTGGCTTGAAAATAATCGAATCATTATAAAATGCGAATAATAAATGACCAGCAAGAGCTAAGCTGAGCGTTACTAATACGCCATGTTGAGTGGCATTAACAACAAAGCCAAGCGGCAAAGGGAGCAGCATTCGTGCCTTGCCAACTGGCATCAGTTGTGTATGCTAAACAGTCAAAGGACACTATGCAGCGAATGTGTCAAAGGCAGACTTATGAAATGAAAAGGCTCCAGCTGTTTCAGACTGCTTGTCAACAGACCTTTTAATGTCGTTCATTTATTACAATTGAACAATTTAAGGTGTGTTCATTATTTCCACTCGTACAAATATGCAATTTGCAATTTATTTAATCAAGATCGTAAGTGATAAATGTCTCAAGTTTTCAACAAACAGCTCCTATTTTCAATTGTTGTTCTGTTCCCTCTACTTAACTTACCCCATTTCTGCAAGTGGTGATTTTTGTGCACGTGCTACACAGACAAACAAACAAATGCACAAATGTGTGTTGCACAAGTATCATTTATATTGTTGTCCAGGTAGCTTGGCAAACTCGTCGAGCAAAAGTCGCATACGTATTACGTTGCAACAAGAAAGAACTTCTATCTTCAGCACGTCAAACCTTACATACCGGAGTCAAGCTGCCGAAATCTACATTTTAGTATAGATATAGTTTTATGTCTTATAGACAAATTTCATCAATTTGTTTTCTGTTTCACGACTAGCTGCGAACTGAATTATGCACATCTGTGTAATTATATTGTATCAGAAAAAGTGGCATGTATGTCTTCACCCATCACAATATCTCTCAAGTACAGATATATGTCAGCTTCAATAAGATAGCTTTAAACATGAGAGAGTGGTGCACATTAAAAAAAAGACAGGCAGACTCTATGCAGTCGCCTAAGGATACCAATTAAAAGCTTATACACCTTAATAGGTCAGATAGGTTTTAAACTTGCTACCAAATTATAATACCGCTTCAGGGTATATGGAGGCAAAAATTATGTTAGATATGTAAGTTCTTTCATGCATAATAGGCACTTTAGTTAAAAGTAACTTGGTTGGCTTATCACTTACCTGTCTATGAGATAAATGGACAGATTCTGCATTACACAAAAGAGGCCAACACAAAAGTCGGCAAATGCCAAGTTGGCCAAGAAAAAATTTGTTATGGAGCGTAGACGACGCGACAGTGTGACCACAAGTATAACAAGTAGATTGCCTGAAAGAAGATGAAAACAGATATCAAAATGTCAATTAAATTTTTTGAAACAAACTCAAAACAAAAGCTGCAGTCAACTGGGAGATATTAAAAATGTTAACAAAATATTTTGGCAAGCCAGTCCTCTATCCATCTCTCTCTCTCCCTCTGTTTCCCTCTCATTCATAGTAGATGAAAAACTCTTACTCGACGCCAGCTTGTCTGCCTGCAGTGGGGGCAATAACTTTCCACAGCCGTTGTATATTCTGTATGACAATTTTTGACGCTTTCCCTCGACGTTTGGCTAAATGTTGCGTTGAAAGTTTATTTTAATTAGGAGCTTTTCCTGTTTCCCCAACTCCTATCTTACAATGTGTGTGCATGTGTGCGTTACCATCTCGATGTCTGTTAGCCTTAATTAAATGAAAACCCTGGCAAGTGGATTTAAGTGACAGCAGCTAAGGGCCTATGAAGTGCGACCAACATCCAAATAGAATGTACAACGAGCCAAGCTAATAGCCCAAGTGTCCAACTTTGTCAGACTCACTGGAATATTTCTATATGTGGTGTGAAAAGGTCTGTGTTTTAGCTCATGATAAATGTTAATGCAAGTGAAAGACATAAAGTGCTATGCTACGTGATACCCTGCACTTTGTGGTAATAGTGCGAAACTCTACACAAGTTTTGACTATAAATCGGTATTAAATTGGTTGCTTCATTAAAACTCTCAGTTGATTATTTAAACTGATTTTTATTTGAAAACTTTTTATTGAAAATCTTTAGTGCCTGATCGTTATAAAATAGACAAATAATTATATGTCCTAAATTACGATTTCAAGGAAACTATAAAAAATAGTATATATGATATATAAATTATATATACCAACTATAACATTCAGTAACTTAAGTTAATCATTTCCTTACTTTGCCATTATACAGGGACTTAATATTGTCATCATCACCAAAAACAAATTTTGTGTTTATGGTCAAATCTTGTTTAAGTTCATGGCAGACGGATAAATGACACTAACCAAAGTTTATAAATATAAAAAAGATATAAAGATTATTTTTAATAAAATTACATAAACAGCTTACACTATATATATAACATGTACAATAAATTAAAATATCTGTCAAAACTGCAGCTTGTAAAATTATATTAAATTTTTAAAAAAGCCTTATTATTTCAGTCACATATTTGAACAACTGAAAAATTGGGAAATGTGAAACTTTTGCAACACATGTAACACAAGCGGATCTCCGCCATAGTTTTTATTAGTCAGTACTCTACTTTTGGAAAAACCCTTCTGAAGCGGGGCTCTCAACCTTGAGAACTTTCTGTTCTGCTTTTTTTCCGTTGTGAGTTCACAATTGTTTGAAGTAATTAAAAAAGTTTTGGGTTGAAACAATTTTTGTATCTTGTCATGCGTGTGCATGCAAACAATACACACATGTATATTTGAGGATAAAATTAAAAAAAGAAAATCATAAATAAAATTTTTTTTTTTTTTTGTTGGGTAATGTATACATTTTGGAAAATGTATGCGCTTTTGTCTGAGCTCTAATTAATGTTTTGGGTTATTACCTAGCAACAGCAGTTTGTGTTTTCGCTAGTTGCGAATTGTTCAAAATATGCACAACAATTTTTGTTCTTTTTGTGTATTTGAAAGTATGCCAGACCGCAATGTGTACAAGCCGTGAAGTGTGAAAGAGAAAGAAGAGAGAGAAATCGAGTGAAATATAACAATAATTGATATAATTAAAGTATTTTGCAGGACATTTGTACATGCATTTGTTGGCTTGCATGCGTAAAGCAAATGGAAGGGACATGAATTCCTAATGCAATTATTTATTTAACATATTTTTATTTAATATCTACTTCGCACACATTAAATAGCTTTAAAGCTAAAGTTAACACTGGGCTTAGTCACCCATTGAAAGCCTTAACCGCAGTCACCAACATTTAAGCCATGGCCTTCGCCTGGGGCTTCGGATTTCAGCCGACTCTGGCAGCAATTGTTGGCCAAAACCATTTGGGGCTATGAAGTTTATTTTCATAGGCTGAAATTCGCTGAAATTTATATTTGGGCAGGCAAGAGCGTAGGTAGGATCAATCCCCTCATGAGTTTTATGTAAACCTCAGAAAACTTTTAAATAGAATGTGTGGAAGCTGGTTAGATTAAAAGATATACAACAAAAAATTTCATCAGCCCCCATTGAGAAATGCTGGCTACACTCTGTGGGTATGTAGTCTAAATGTTTTAAAGGTGGTTAAAACCTTTTGGGATTGTAACTCTGTAACTAAACCAAATTCTTAAGGTACAATTCATGACAAAGAGAGATTTATGAATATAAAGAAAGAAACAAAGAGCCGTAGGATAAGTAGATTGTTCGCAAGGTAATTGTGTTTTCTTGTATAACATAGAAAAATCCTCTGCTTAATGACCTTAGTCAACTGAAATAAAAATAATTTCAAAGTAAAAATCATGCAGTTCCGAGTAAAAATAAAGCAGTTCTCAAGAAAAACAAATATTTGAATTATACAAATAATTTCTGTTCGACGATTTAAATCGATAAAAATAAGGCTGTATTTTTTTGATTTTAATACATAATTAAAAAATAATTTCTGTTTTATTAGAGACACTGTTGAGTACAAATAACTACTTCAGTTAAGTAATTTATCTGGAAAATATATTTTCGTATTATGATCAAAATATATATCCGAAAGCTGGTGAAAATAAATTGTATTGATAGAATTTGCTGGAGCAAAATTATATGAGTCTTGGGATTTATAAATTACCGGACAATTTTAAATAATTGCACTAATTAGTCAATGAATTCTTGCTTAATCGGATATTAATTAATATGATTCGCAGCTTACTATGTAGCTGGTATTAGTTATATTTGTTGCCTTCAGAAACTGTCTCATTAAACAACATCAAAATGTTTTCGAAAACATTCAGGGAATTGGTCTATGAATTAGCAAGGATGCCTGGTAAAAACATGCTAAACACTGGACAATAAAATTTTGCAAGTTGCAGTTGTTGTTTGCGATTGTTTTTGGTGGTGTTTGTGTTGCGATGACACGGCACTTTATTACCCCTTGGCTGTGGATGTGTTACATAAGCAGGCGGAGACAGTTTTCCCTTGTGGGTGGGTGCGTGTTTGTTTTTCCATTTGACACTAATTGCTTCAGCCCAGGACAGCCATTTACAGCACTCGACGCTTCGGCAACCAAAACTCTTTATTTAATGACATAGCTTTTAGTATTAAACTTATCTGAATTAACTTGCAATTTAAATAAACACGAAAGCACCAAGCGATTTCGAAGGAAAGCCGCACATTCATTACTCTAACGGACCACTTATTAATTAAGCCTAACTATAGATTTGTACACAACTCATATAAGTTGTCAGATGATGTACCTAGATAAGCTTAACTAACTAAATGATTTAGTTGATATTGACAACAAAGCACGTACAATTTTAAATGTTACATAACTCAGCAATAAATTGACAAAGTAAACACGTATGCCAAAAATTTAGATAGAAAGATAGTTCGAAAGGACAGAAAAGCAACCCGACAATATATTATAAATCTTTCATAATTGAAAATAAAATCGTATCTTATTGTCAGCTGTTAAGAAATTATGCAACCCCAAAGAACATTTTTCAACCAAAATAATAAACTTCAAATAATCTGCAAAGCTGACTCATATGGAAACAGAATAAACAAACTTTATCAGATTTAAATATGCGGGTTACTCATTGAATGAGCCTTGAGTGTCATTTGTATTTTTTTACATTTGTGCTACGACAATTGGTTGCAAAGAACACAAAATGCTATATGAAACTCTATGGCAAATAGTTCGAGAGGCAGCAATGAATTTGTAAGCCACACAAACCGCATAAAAACAACTTCTGACTTGTAAACTAAAAGGAACCGCAAAAGCCACAAGCTGAAAGTCGGTCAATCGGTCAGGCCACAAAAGTGTCCCTTATCCTTAGCCATATCAGTAGCCATTTTTTATGGATAGCAGTTGCTTTGAGTAATTGGCAAGTGTACAGTTAACAGAGACACCAAACAGAAGAGAAGTGAAAAAAACGAAACCACAATAAACGTCTAAGCGACTGGACTCAATTCAAGGATAAAGTAAGAGATGGCATGGTTGACAGGAAATGAATGCTCCGTGGAAGTCACGGAAGTCACGGGAAGTGTAATAAGGAAGTGACGCTAGTGGATGTGTAATATTATAAGGGAATCTTCATTTATATTTGATGCACAGGAAATATTATAATGAAAACATTTTATAAGTTTATGAGTTGAGCCTTCCGTGATGTGTGTGTCAGTTTGAGTGTGCAGATTAAAGGCTCTGTATTTATATATATATATATTAATATATATAAATAATTGTAATTCATGCCGTTGAATGTAAAAGAAACATTTTCGACGACGTAAAGTGTTATTGGTCAGTTATTGGCATTTCTGTAGTTCAAGTTTTAAAACTATTTTCATGAAACTTGGAATGCATACAGGAAGTTTTATTTTACTTTGATAACTATATTAACACATATTTGAAAGTTTTTGGGCAAGAGATATCGGCTGAGAATATTTTAAAATAAAGTTGAGAATGATGCAAAGTAAGAGAAAATGTATTTTATATTCACAACAAATATAATAAATATATTGAATATATGCAAATATCTATATTTAAATATGTATATTGAGTCATCTTACTTACCGAAAAAGCAACAGCAGAAGACAATGGTGTAGAGCGTGATGAATATGATTCGCACATCGGTGCGATCAAAGATATATTCACTGGTATTATCGGCCTCCTCCTGCTCCTCGGTCAGCTCGCTGCCCTTGCTGCTTATAGCCAGACCAGTGGTAGCTGATGTTGCCGGCGAATCTGATGCTGCAACTAATGTGTTTGTTGTCTCATTAATGGGTAATCGGATTTCAGAGTCGCTTGCATTGAGTGCCAAGCTCGAATAATTTCCAGTCGCTGACGAGCAACTGCAGTCAACGAATAGGATGAGCAGCAACAGTGGCACCATTAAGTGCCACGGAAATGTGTAGCTGTATATTCCAACTGTTGGCTGTTGGGTGGTTTGTTCCGATTCTTGTTGTTGTTGTTGTTTTTGTTGGCACTCTAGTAAGCCGGAAGTGCTATAATTCGTAGTTGCAGAGGGGTTGTGGTTAATGTTGTTGCTCTTTTGATTATGTTGCTCGTTGCCGATGTTGTCATGATTATCATCATTATCACCATAAGCTGCTGATATGTTAGTGCCGTTGCCCGAATGGTGCTGTTGGTTATGTTCCCGCCTCTGCAACGCTTCCGCTTCCTGTCGCTGGTGCTGCGAGGACGACGCCTGCGTCCATTGCAGACAACGGGCACTCATAATGCTAATAACGCGATGCAACTGCAATAAAAGCGAGCTAAAAGTAGAAAGAGTAAGAGAGAGAATATATATAGAGAGACAGAGAGAGAAAAACAGGGAGAGCGTAAGAGATAGAGATAGCAAGTTGGCGATAATCACTTGCCGGCGGATGCCAGCGACGCCACCAAGCACTTAATTGTGATTAAAATTTTCTGAAGCAATGGAAAATTAACGCTTTGCCTGGAAACTAGTGAAAATTAAGCAAACGCATAGTGAAAACAAGCTAGAATGCTCTAACGAGGAAATATCCTGTTAAATACATCAACTCAATTAAACACAGCTATTTAGTTTTATTAACAAATGTTCGCTTAGAAAACATTAAATAGATCGAATGTAATAAGGCTTGAATTTGCAATATAAAAATACAAATATATATATAAATAAAAAATAAAAAAAATAAGAACACAATAAGGAATGCTTGACTTGTAATACCAAAAGAATCGCTAAAATAAATGAGTTGTGTGTACTAAATTAAACACAATTTTGTTAATCGGATTACTAAAATTGAAATACCCAAAAAAGCACAGATATTTTAAGCATGAATGTACGTATATAATAAAACGCGAGTGCAGCTCCATTTTTAAATACAGGGAACGCTATTTATAATTAGGTTTCTAGATAACCACTTTCAACTTTATTCACAGCTAATTTTCCAACTGCATTAAAAGTGTTTATATAAACTAAAATCCAACCGTCAAAATAATAATGTGACAATTTGTTGGCGTTGTTTGTCGAGTGTCTCTATTTATTCACATGCCTGCCAAATGTCTAATATTAACATTGGACATATTAAATGGCACCGAGTCGTGCGTGTTTGATGTGCATGACGATTCAACAGGGCCTTAATTACTTGATAGCTATTTTTACTCGTGCTCTCTGTGTGTTTTTGTGCGAATGATATGTGAGTGGAAAATTACTAGAGTCCTTATTAATTAGAGCACGTACACAAAGAGAGCAAAACATTGAGCTGGGCAATAATCAAAGCATCCTTGTTGGTGGGCGACACACATGATGATGAGAATATATAGAGACAAAATATCGTAGGGGCCAATGGAGCACCAGCTCTTGATGCACTCGCATAATTGGCAATGAAACGTTTCGCATATTAAAAATAGCGAAAATATGAGAGAAATATAGGAAGATGCAGCGAGAGTGTGTGTGTGAGAGAGAGAGAGAGAGAGAGAGTTATATGCAGGTGAAATTCTAATATAAATACTGCAAAGGGTATTTATTCATTAGACTTTTTAACTTTTCCAGCATTGCTACACGAAAGTTTCAATGAAAATCATTATAAAAGACAGCTTCATTAAAAAGAACGTTCAAGCAGATGAGCAGAGAATAAAAAAGAAACGAAGAAATTGTAAGAGCGAGATAAACGGTGGAAATGTTAGATTGTTGGCAGGTCACGATTTTCTTCATCAAGTTTAATTGCTTCGAGTGTGGAAAATAAATGAAAAATGGGTTTCAGATCCACGTGATAGACACTCAACCTAAATATAATACCATATAAAGACCGCAGACTACAGAATATATATAGATAACATATGCATATACAAATTAATGTTATAAATATCAAATTGATTAAAATAAAAATAAATTAGGTCATGTCTCCATGACTTGTCGATTATCAAATAAATGTACTAGATAAGCTGCCATAATGTTGAATCACAACTTTTGTTAACTTTGCATCTTTCATCATCAATTATGCTGCTTATCAGACAGCTGAAAGAAATAGTCCATTACCTGCAGAACAGTACTCCCAATACAATGCCATAAGTGTTTTCCAAAGTTGTTGTGCTCATGCTCAATTAAAGGGCCGAAGTAGAAAAGGCCAAAACGAACACAGCCAGCAACAGTCAAAGCAAGAACATAAACAAAACAAAGCCCCGGGTGGCAATCAAATACGGAACGAAGCGTGGCAAAACAAAGTCTTTAGCTTTCCAATAACACCCTCCTATCTCACAAGCCCCCTTTTAACTTCCTATTTCCCCCCAATTGCGCACTCATCATTCGGCACAGCACTTTGTCGGCGATTGTAAAGGCTGCACTAAAAGTTTTGCCGATGTCCGATGTGTCTGCGGATCCACAAACGGGATGTGGGTCAAACAGCAAAAACCACAATAAAAGGTAACTCGAAATTGCCTGAAATTGTAATTAATGAGGCCGACAAAAGCGAAATGCGGCCAAACAATGCAGCTACTAAAAAAACTTTCTCATTGGTAAAATGCACTTTGGTATTGGGCAATTTGGTAAGTATTCTTTGGATTACACATAAATAAAACTGTAATTAATGTGCTACCTAGCGATTATTTGTGAAAAATACTACGAAAATAGTGTTCATAATAATATAATAAATAATTATTATTATTATAAGGAAAGAGAGCACATCAATTTCAATTAAATCTTATTTGCAATTATATCCTCTTCCAAACTTTAAATTTAAGAGAAATTTAAATTTGCGTAGTGAAAATTATACAGCTTCTGCCCTTCTCGACAATATATTCTGGTATATTGGTGAAGGTTATTTGAGCATAGGAATACAATTACAGTTCATTAGTTGGGAGTAATAGGCAGATAAACATTTACTCAACAAGAGATATTCACTCAATTGGTCCGATTAAATATAATTTTACACCGAATCGACTGCAAATATTATCCGAGCCTTAATTCTACCTTATTCAATGCCCTTTGCGTATCTATTTTATGCAAGCAAATGCCAAGAATGAGTATAACAATATACTGGTATTCTGATATCGGCATGCCACAGCTGCCATTGCCATCTAATAAGCATTCAGATGCCGGTGCCCAATCGGTGCAGTTGGTTTGCCAATGTTTGGCATGAACTCAACCGACTTGCAATCCCCATCAGGTATTTAGCAAACAAGCCGTCAACTAATGTCAAATACAGGTGTTAGGCAGATTAGGGAGAGATGCAGTTGCTGGGAGATACAAAAACATGCCATGAATGGGGGTCCCTCTGCAAGTTCTTGCTACGACAGATGTTGTGGACATATTGTGCATCTGGAAACTGACTGTGGCAGGCATTGGGATTAGTTTGCCTGCCAATAAGCGATTTTTTTGTACATGAAACTTGATTTCGCATTCTTTCGCCTAATGGCGTTTTCTGCATACAACTTTTAAGCTAGCAACTTACACACTTGCCAAATGCAGCTTGTTGTACAGTACAACACAAGTACACAGCAGATTTTGCATCCACTTCAGACCTTGCTGTGATATTTAGTCGTAAAAAAAATATAAACATATATATAAAAGAATATTTAAAAACATTCACCATGAAAAACAACATGTTTCGGCCTGAAATACCCTCACAGATGGCAAGTGGAAACACAGCAATATTTTTATTACACTCTTGAGTAAAATGTTTTCACATAAAATTATTTTTATTTCTACAACGAACAAAGAAAACAAATTTTAAACTGAGTCTGCTCAGCAACCTACTGACAAATAGTATTCTAAAATGCCTAGCATTCATTTTTCAACAATAATTTTAACAATCATTAAAAACTCTTGAAATCATAAATTAAAAGGAAATAGTTTTTAATCAACATTTCAATTTAGTTTCCCTTGTGGACTCATAAAAATGTCTGAGCTGAGAGCATAACAACAACACATTTATTTAGTCTGGATCTCGTAGGAAAATAATTAGTATTTCCAATAAGAAGCTATGATTCGATCCGTCAGGCTCCATATACATTAATATAATAATAATTAATAATAATATGATGCATATTATTAGAATTTTAAGCGTATTTTCGGTTCGCCTTTTAATATCACATTTTTCTCTTGACTCTTTTCTCATTAGTCTTTTCACATATGTGCATTTTGGCTCGTTAATAAATCGTGATTTTAACAGCTTTTTTATCTATTTCCTTTTTATTTTGATTTTTTTGCATTTAAATAACTTTGAGTGTTGACATTTTTCGTTCGCTGGATTTTTCATGGATTTTAATCAATTAACCCAATTTGCGAATAACGACATAATATTAAAAAATATTTATCTGTTAATTGTTTCTGTCCTCGTATCTTTATTTTCAATTTGGTATTTTAATATTTACATACTGTTAAATGTGTCAGGTTTATGTCCTTCGTATTTGTATGAATTTACACATTAGGCATCTGCATCTGTGTCTAGTATCTGCATCTGCGAGTATGCATTCCAATTAGCTGTAATATCAAATGTCTGTTTGTGTAATGTTTTGTTTGCTCACGCATGTGACCTTAAACCGAATTGTGTGTAAATTCAGTTGTTGTATTGTTATTATTATGATTGCAAATGTGGCAAAATGTTGTTCGTAAAGCCAAATGGCTTTGCAGTAGAGCGAGCACCATTAACTAATTCCCCGGCTCGTAGAGCCAGCACTAACAAAGTTGTCTTCGCAAGTTGTGACAGCTACAAACGGCAAATATCTGAAGATTAGTGAACGCCTGGGACACTTGGAATACCTACAGCTACTCAAGTTGTACGCTAACCACCTGGCTTAACTAAATAGTTTGTCTGAGGACACAATGGGAAACTGTCTGATGCTTTAATGAGTTGAGCAGTGCTGAAAGTGATAACTGTTGAGAAAGGGGCGACGGAGGGAGGTGCACTGTTGGTTTTATGCGTGGCAGGCTGGCTCGACAAATAAAACCTGACAGTTGCCAGCCTTAAGCCAGCCAAATTGATTTGCCTGATTCCGATTTAATTAAAAAGCATCCGCAAGTGCAGTGAAAACTTTCCCCAGCTTGCCACCGATTTTCCGTTAAAGATTTTGCGTGCCAGTATGTCTGCCATGGTTGCATAAGCGAAGCAAGCTCGAATGTAGAACGAAAATGCAGAAGGGTATTAACACACTCACTGCTGATGACTATTTTAAATTCAGTCTCATCAGAAGACAACTTAAGTCAACTACACTTTCAGAAATCATGTGGATGGCAAGCAAATTTCTCGTGTTTGTGTACGTAATGTAAATTCTAAGGGTAAACAAAATGTAATTAATTTATTAAATTAGTACGATTATTAAGCATATTTATAAATAGGTTTATTGCATTTTATTTATTTGCGTGCTCTGTTAAATGTATGGAACAACATCAGACAGCAGAAATGACTTGAAATTGATTAAGAAAAAACTTTTAGCTTGTATTTAATAACAAAATTGCCATTTTTGGCATGGCCAATTTTAACTGTAATTTTGACGGCTTTTAATGCGCAAAAATCACGCAAAACCTCAAAAGCCAAATGGCACACAACTTGTGCAATTTTCTTCAGGCCGATAACAACGAAAAAAAAACCATTACAAATTGTACAAAATGTTTTGTAGTTGTGGTCGTTACTGTTGTATGTTGGGTGGGCTTGTCAACCCGCTTCCCCACACGCCCTTTTCCTGGACTGCACAAAAGTATATTTTGCGTTCGCCATGTTTGCGTAAATTGTGCTGAAGTACGGACATTAAGTGGTAATTGAGTGTCTCTCTCTCTCTCGCTCTGTGCACCATGTGAAATATGTTGCCAAAAATAAGACAAAAAATAAAAATGTACGAATGCTGAATGCAGAGATGTAAGCAAAAGGTAAAACTCGACTCTCAACTGTAGGGGAGGCATCGTGATAACTTTGATTTATGATGCCGGTTTTTTGGCCACCAACCAAAATCCAATGCAATTGCTTGCACTCAAAGTGGTTTCCTACATGTATTCACTTGATTCAAAGAGGTCCAATCTATTTGTCTAAATAAAATTCTGAATTGCTGTAGTTGAAAATGCTGGATTTTACATAATTTAATAACCATTTATTTTGAATTACCCATTTTTATTAATTGATAAAGATGGAATCATTCAAAAAATTAAGATTTGCTTTCCACAGAAATTATGACTAGTTAATTGTGGCGAAACTTATTTAGTAGAAGTACTCAATGAAAAATTATGAAATGTTAAATATCAATAATAATAGCATAATTCCGAAATGTTCTGACTTTATTCTTTTAGCATATCAATTACCAGACTATCTTAGATTCTTTAGCATAAATTGTTTCAAATTTTGACAGCTTAAGCTTTTCTGTGCGTGACGTAAGCGGCTTAAGAGCTTTCGCAACAATGCCCATTACCTGTCTGAGCCTACCCTAAGAAATGAGGATACCAGGCGCAGCCATCGCACTTCGAGTAAAGGCAGAGCGTCTCTTGAACTTGAGCGCTAAAAATATGTGGGAAGCAGAAGTAACATTTTGTTTGGGGCAAAAATGCGCTGCAAGTTGCAAGTTGCATTTTACAAATTGCAAATGCGAATGCCATTGCGATTCCTACTGGATACCAATTTAACCAGGGATCTTGGCCAAACAAATTGCCAAACAGATGACTGGTCAATTTATGCATTGGAATTCCAAACGAAAACACGCCAGCGGCGAACGTGGCTTGTGGCTTGTGTTGCATATTTATGGGCACCACGGCAATTTGTATGGCTCACATAGCAAACGGCTATTGGCAAACGTCCTTATTGACAATCCTGATATAATTTCCGCCAAAGTTCCGTTAAGGCTCTGGCAAATATAAGAGCTGCGCTTATTTCACATCGAAACGATGCTGATTCCCTCACCTGAGCTAATGGATAGTTTGGACACCCACCATCGGTATGAGATATTGTTTTTGTCAAAATATCACTAAGAAATTTATTGTAGTCCTAGTGGCGAATGCTGGAAATTGATGAAATTCCTAAAGAATCTTTGCAATATTTAAATAAATAAATGAGGCCGTATTGCTAAATTACAAAAATATTTTATAGATTCTTAAGAAACCAGCAATTGAAAGAAATTCATGTTATTTTTGGTGTTTTTATATACAAATAAAAAGTCAGAATTTCATAAAACCACTTTTAAAGAGACGAAAAGAATTCATTGCAGAAACAATTAAATTTGTTAAGAACAAAACAAAAATAAAAAGACGTTCCTAAACCAATTTATTATGATAAATGAATTCAAATGACAAAAGCAAAAACTAACTTTTCATTTCATTCTTGATCTAATAAAACTTATCATACAAAAAGAGCGTCGAACCACAGGTCTAGTTTCACTTCACAATTGGCTTTACAAATTAAATTAAATCATTCTCCATATGTTAAAATTTTATTTGATGCATGTAAGTAAGAAAGAAGCAATTTGTGGATGGTGCAAATAATCTGGGAAATCTTTAAAGCACGATGCACGATGTGTTTTTCCGGAGAAACCAAAGCAATTAAATTGCAATTCAAGTGAGACTTTTCAAAGACCACAAAACTGAGACAGCTACAAGAAAAACAACAATGCCGCTAGACATCTGCCACTTGGCGTTATTTGCGTAAACAAAAGAACAAGGCAAATGTCAGCAATTGTCAGAACTGTCGGGTTAAAAGGATAAGGGTCGCAAGACGACAACGGCACATTCTTTGCCTGTTGAGTGTGTGAGTGCCATGACATTGCACCTAACACCCTCAGTACTCGATAATTAAAATGTAGCTCTTGGGTTGTGGGTCGGTTCGGTTCGGGTCGGGTCGGTCGCCTCTGACCTAGAGCACTTGACCCTCAGCATAAATATTGCTTTTGGTCATGTATTTATCAAACGATAAATCTCAATTGAGCTAGTCTATTCTACACTAATATACACATGGTATCTGTCCCGGCAAATACCAATGCGGAAATTCAGCGAATAAATTGTGTACCATAAACCACGCTATAAATCTCGATTCAGGCAAATAATTGCATTTTGTACAGTCCTAAATATATTCAAATGCATTTGAATGGGCTACAGTGTAAACAAAATGAAGAAAATTAATTATTTAATTAATAAGCTCCTACCATATGTTGTAATGTTATAATGTTATTATTTATTTGTTCAACTAATTTTGCTTTAACGTTTTTTCTAGCTTTAACTGTTTTTTGTGTGCTTAGCTTAATTATCTGCTAATATAAGCTAAAGTATTTGTTTATTCTTTGCTAACTAATTGGCTTTATTCGAAAGCAAAAATTATCCTCAGTCCAATCTAAAGGTCACTTGCCTTATATATGTAAGTTAAATTCAATGAAGAGTTGGCTGCAAGGTGCTGCCTCCAGGGTCGATTATAATGCCTTATGTATCGTATATTAATAGGCAGTTGACCACTGCAAGAAATATGATGCTCATTAATTAGGCAGAAGCAATGCCGGAGGAACTTGAGATTTCTCGAAGGCCATTTATCAAGCTCAAGTTATGATTTTGGTTTATGCCTGAATAAATATTGCAATATAATTATGATGACAATGATGATCCAATCGGATTACAAAAAAAAACTTAACTGCTATTCATGAGAAAATTAATCAAATCTCCAAGGAAAAAAATTGAAATAAAAATAAATAAAGAACTGTTGGCCATTCATTATGCGTCAGAGTGTCTGGAACATGGTCTGCATCTTGGGGAACTTTGACGAGACGAAAGTCATAAAACCCATAACGAAGGCGTTGCCACACGAGATAATGAAGCTGGAAAAGAGACAAGACAATAAGTGTTGCTGTTCTCGTCCTTTCCGCTAATCAAATTGCAAATGTGGCACATTAATGCTAAACAATTTGCACAAAGACAATAAAGTCACGTATACGCCCAGTGAACGCATTGTTATACAGATGTATGTGTTTGAGTCATGTTGAAAATGTGATACACATGTCTGTTGCTACACTGATAAGAGCAAATGTGATTGGCAGCAACATCTCGTATAAGTTTTTGGGCAAATTCTGACTAACCGGAAGCTCCACCTCCACACCCAGGATAAGGATACTTAACCTCACATCCAAAACAAGTTTTTACACTTTATTGGGCTGTCAGTGAAAGAAACGCTCTTCACTTCGATTTATTCAATTAAAAGCTTCGACTGATAAACTCCTGGGCATATTCAATGTCTCAATACCCTGTCAGCAAATGATTCCTGAGGATGCTTAATTAAAATTGGTCCAAAATTGGTTCTTGCAAGGTTGCGGGAAAACTCAGGTAATCCAATCATATCAAAAATGAAAAAACTTAGCCAATTTTTTTTTAAGACAACAAGCTTTAAATTTAGTTCTTAATAATATAAATATACGACTCCGATTTGGTTACACGATAAAGTCTATCGTAATCATTACAGAGTACGGAAAAGGTACGTGCACAGAATAGTTATTAGTAAAACGGTTAACGGAAAGTGGACACAAGACCTACCCGTTACTTGGACCCACTTTTCCTTAAGTGTTTTACTAACAATTATGCTTAGCATGAACAGGAAATTAAATTTGGCTCAGCAACGCAGTGAGAGCGTCCAAATCTTGAATATTGAATAACCCGAAAATGAGTTGTTTAAAATATGCTTTATTTTTGGTTTTAAGCTTACATGTCATTTTTTAATTGACATTTAATTTATTCCAAGCTCTCATGTATGTATGTTTTTGGCATACATTTTATGAACAACACCAAAAACTATAGAATGATTAATTTTCCTTGACGGCATATAAGCTAGATCCTTATATATGCTATTGGATATCTCACTTTTCTCAATTTTTGACATGTGTGACATATACAAAGGACAGCTTTCCTCATATGCAGGGTATCATTACACCAATCATCGGCTTATCTTTCACCTGTCAAACTCAGCTCACAACGGTAATCTATAATATCATACCACATTGCCCCAAGAACAACTTGAATTTGCCATTTTGTGTTCGTCGCTATCTCGACATGATAATCTTATGTCCTTGGGGCATATCCGTTGGCCATCACCTTTTACCTCTGCCAGGAACAGAAACACACACATACGCACACATAGGTATTTATGGTGTGCAGAATTTTATCATCTTAACGCAATCTTCTTGGAATTTCTGCTTAAATGTTTGCAATAGCTCAACTGGCGAAAATTGATTTTGCGTCACACGTTTTTTGCAGACAATTTCTCCCTTTTTGCTGAATTTGTATTTTTTCGCACCTTAGCGTTAAATTTCATTTATGCACTGGGACTTTAAGCCACAGCAGAAAATGTGATTTACTCTCTGGCTTTATGATAGCCACATTTTTGTTATTTTGGTTTTCCCTACCAGCTTTCATTTTACTAACCTAAATTTATGAGCTGGTATAAGAGCCTCGAGATTTATAGCCAAACATTTGTTTCCTTTGGCAAAGAGCTTCACCCTGTCGAAGAATTACATTTTTGCAGCTGACAACATTGCAAAATTATTGAAGCGTTTATTCCCAAAGCCAATTTGAAAGTTTTCCGTATTTATATACATTTTGTTTCCTACTGTTTTTATTTGAATCCCACCAATTTCAAGTTTTCTGCATAATTTAAATTAAATTAGTTATTCAAATTATTATTAGTTATTAAAGTAATCCCAAACTGTGAATTGAAACTCATTTATGAAAGTTATAAACTAAAAAATATATTTAGCATTTCTTAATTTGATTTATAATTAGCAAACTCGTGAGGGAATTCAATGTTCAAATATTATTATCTTTCAGTAAAGTTCATGAGCGACGCAAAGTTTGTTGACCTTTGCCTATTGGATTATAAAAATATTCCCCTTAAACATGTCTGAAGTGCATAAAAAATCTCCTAATTATTTTAGGGGTTTCGGCATAACGATCAAATTACGCTCAAAGTGTTTAATAAACTTGAGATTAGCTGTCAAAATGGATTAGCTGGGGACCTCTATTAACAAAGTAAACAAATCATTTAATTGGATATTTCGGGCACAGCCTAAAGACTGCCCCATAAACTTTATTAAGGCTTTAGGAATATCAATTAACGTTTATTATATACATATATATATATATATATATACAAAATGTTTAAGTTTTCGTTTGCCAACAATAAAATAATACAATTGAAATTGAAATCTCTCTTTCTTGTGGATTACAATTTTAATTAGGATGTGTGCTTTTTTTGTTGTCTTCAACCATAGCTTAATCGTTATAAAAAAACAATTATACTCAAATGATATTTTGAGTATAATTTATTTTTGATTGGAATTTTATTTATTTATTTATTGATTTAACGTGCCAAAAATTGCAGATTTGTCGATTACCGTTTGCCAAAAAAGTTTACACGTATTGCCAAGTTTGTTAAAAACAAACTGCTTATTTGAGTGGGAGTTTCCGATTCCTGTTGCCAATGTTATTACCCGTATGTCCTTCTGTGCAGGATGCTGGCTCTGGTAATCGCATTAAGTGCAACTCAGACTCACCGCAAAGTACACCCATACAGACACACTCTCATTTAAAAGATGTGCGCATTAGGCTCATAGGCTCAATAAAAACAGTTTGTTTTTGCCAGTTTCATTTATTCAAATTCAAATTCAGTTTGAAATTTTTATTTTGTACTCATTTGAATGTATTTCTTTTCTAGATATATTTTGGAAAGTGTATTTAGTTGTGAGTGTGCTAATGATTGATTTTCTTGTTGGCTTTTTTCGCTTGCTTAATTTTTGTTTATCTTGCCAGACGTTGCCTCGTGTTTCCGAATTTTCTTTGGCAATCCACGACTTTTTTCTCTTTTACTTGACTGTTGCTCGCTTGCCACGTGTTGTAATTGATTTTTACGTGCTGCATTTATCTTTATTTTGTCGTGTAAATGAATTTTTTCCTTCTGCCATTCTGGCATTTTACGAACAAGTATTTTTCAGAAATAATTAACAGGCTTTTGTAGCACTTTTAATAATGAATAATGACAAAATTGGGAGGTATTTTTTATTGAGCTTTACGTATTTTGACCATGAAACATTTTATTGTTCATTCTTATCAGTGGCTTTCAATGTGCATTTTGGACCTTTACGTTATTCTATAATAATTCCGCGAGTGGTCTTAAGCACGTCTAAATATTCATTTAATATTCAGTGCGATCCCATATCTTTTTAGCGGTTTTTATATTTTTTCTCTGAAAATATTTTAACTGAATTCAAATTGAAACAATTTGATTTGCTGTCAGTTCAGACAGCCCAGTTATTTATTGTGTGGACTATTTTGGTGTTATCTTTTCGATTAGTTAAATAGATTGGAACAAAACATTGACAGTAGTTACTCTGGGTGGAACTGAAAGCATACTTTCATGCTGGAGTGTTTAATTATATAAATATACAATAACAAAATACATATACATAGTTGAAAAAGAACCCATAATATGGTGTGTATTTAACTCAAATATTGAGATATGTATCTTATGCCTTGCTTATAAGTCGTAACATTTGTAAAACTAAAGAATGAATTTGTGAGTTTGGCTGCCGGAAAATGGTTCGACTTTTGTTGAGGTTGATAAACCAGCCAATTTGCCATTTCGCAACTCTGACTAAACCTCCCAGCTAAAGCTACTTGTTGTCTAGGCACTAATGTAACGCTTTGCAGTGAATTTTGTATTTCTGTTGTCTTCTATAATTTGTCCATGAGCTTTTCTCTTTCCGCAATCAGTGGTATTCTCATTTGCCATAACTGTGGTGGTCTGTGCTTGTTGCATATTGCATGTCGCAGCAAGACTCAACCACAAAACTAATTATTGTCAGAAGAGCCAACTGCCAGTCATGCAAATGAGCTGAAATTAACCATGAAAAAGGAGCTTAATGAACGCATTGCGCAAACTTCATTTGGCCCAGCTGCGATGCACAGAATTGCTTGACAGGAGTCGCAGTCAAAGTTGAAGTGAAATGTCATTGCAAGCATGTCAAACTGCCGTCGACACCACTTTTTTGAGGGTCAAGGCTCAAGAAACTGACCTTCAATCAAAAACTCGTTAAAAATTGCTTAAATATCAAATGAATAAATAATTCATTGGCAAATTGCTATTATTAGCAGACCAATTGTCAATAAATTGCTTTTGGCTACTGAATACCTCCACTATAATGAACGAAAATTTGTTCTGAAAAGTTAATTAAATATCAAGGAATGGGGAAATAAATTGAAAAGCTGCAGAGAAAGGTTACACAAAAGTCGTGATTTATTTAACTAATAATAGGAGTAACACCAGGTAAATTCAATTAAAGTTGTGGTTTGTGAATCAAATGTAGAAAGGTTGATCAAAATATATAGTGAGAAGATAATAAAAACTATTGGCTCCCTTTTTGATTTAAATGGATTAACTTCATCAATTTTTAATTTTTATTTTGAAATTTAATATTGAAAATTGAGAAGAATTCAAGGCGATTAGATAGACGAAAAGAATGTGAAAAAATGGATTACATAAAGCATAATTTGTGGTGTAACTTTCCGTTAAAACTATAGCTATCAAATGCAAACAAACTCGAACAATATCTTGTACCAAAATATGTAACTGTCCAAAAATACAATTTACATACTCTAATGTTCCACACACCCCCACAAGTACAGACCACAACACAGTTGCTCGTTAATATGCAAGTAGCATATAAAAAGATGGCAGATACTCGGGCGCTTGGACTCCAACTGAGACGCTCAGTTAACCAAGCATATAACGACAACAGCCACACAAGTGTTTATTTGGTTCATTATACAAACATTCATTCATTCTGAAAGGCGGTAAATGTGATAAATTGATGGTCTGTGAACCACAAATAGTCAGTTGGTTCGGTTGAATTGGGGCGAATAACAAGCCAAACGTCACCATTGACGAACCTATTTAATGCGGCGCTAAACTCATGGAATTTATAATAGGATATGGCACAGGTAAGATGGCAAGGAGAGGCAGCAGAAGAAACTTACAGAGTACAATTGAGTAAGGGGTGCATCATACACCCACATTGCCATGCAAAACATATGCAAATCACAACGATACATTTGAATTTCCCTTCTGTGAGTTATATATATACATAGGTGCATAAGCTTCTCCCTGGTGGATAATTTACGACTGAAATATGCAACAGCCTCTGGCAAGGTATATGGAAAATGGTAGCTTAGCACATTTGTAAGTCAAAGAGCTCAAGGCAGCCTAAATAGGTAAAAGTTTGAATAGGTTTGAGTGTATTCACAGACTCAAGGGGAAATATATACCATAAACTCATTGTATCATATACAATACACTCAGAAAATTAAACATGCAGAGCTTAATTAAATTTAATGTGTAATCATAGATCAAGAATGAGCATATGTAAAGCATTTCCGGCTTCGTGAATTTTTTCCTAATTTTGTTAAGAGCAAACAACTAAGAAGAATCCGTACAAGCATTTATTCCATTAATACTTGCACGCGATATCTATAATTTTTGGCTCTGTAATAAAGTACCGTAAAATACAAAAAACAAACTAGTTTTTTGTAGCATACTTTTGGGCATATCGGATTTATACAAAGCTCAAGAATAATAAAGCTGAGTGCAGGGAGCAAAAGCAAGACCAAGAGAATGTTGAAAGCCAAAGCAAATGCCCTTTATGCTCACAGAAATTCGAACCACTGAGCGGAAACGGAAATGCGTTGTTATGGCTGCACTGGCATATTGTCTTGTACGGCTGCCACAGAATTTTTCGGAGTTCAAAGACTGGAGCTTGGAGCTAAGAGCTCAATTGGGCTGTTTTGCTTTTATTGTCAGCTCAAGTAACAAAAATATTTTTCAGTAAATTTGTATCATTGCCCTCTCGGCCCACACACAGCCACACACTCATACGAAAATGTGGGAAACAACTTTGGGGCATTAGAGGCCAAAGGACAAAATAATGTCCACGAACTCGAACGAAATGTCTCCCGATTCGGCCTCGGCCTCACACAATGTAGCATTAAAATACTCAATTCGAGAATAACTGCACTTACTTATATCAATATATCTTCCATTTTCTGCAGCGATTCTGAGAAATGTTCACACAAAAATTGCCAACTTCGCAAAGAGTTCCTTATCAATGTAAATCCTTTCTTTTAATATAATGCTCCTTAATAAATTTGTATTCAAATAAGTACAATAATACGTGTGTGAATTAAATACTTTTTAAGTAAATAAGTAACTTGTCTAATTGTTGCTTTCTGTTTTACATGGCTTACTAAAATAAATTCAATTGCTTATCAATTTGATTAAATCTATAACCACGCTATATATAGCTTCTCCAAATTAACTAATATTTCAAGAAAATTAATGACTGTCCATAAATCTTGAGTCATTTTCGATAGTTTTTTGAGCACCTTTCCTCCCCTGGAAAATTAATTCACAATATAATTGCTTGATGAAAATCCAAACTAAAACGCAAATTAATTACACTTCCTTGGACAAATTAATACAAGAGATGTAAATTGACTGAAACGATGGCAATTTGACTTTCACTGACTGCGGAAATGTGCAAAAATGTGGAAGGCACGGGAGAAACCAAAATATATAATGAATGAGGCAATTACTTGAAGCATGGAGGCAGCCAACTGAAGACAAACGGGGAATGAGCGGAACAAGCCTTATTGAAAGCATCTCTCGAGAGAGAGCTTCACGTAAATCCAATCAGCGATCATGAATGGGGGTAACTAGCAAAGTTGACAATGTTTGTCATCCACGCTACATTTAGTTGCATCCATTGAACACTCGATGATGCCGTCGATAATGCCTAAATCAACTGGAAGTGCTAAGCGGGGGAAGGGAAGTGCCGAGGGACTGGCAGGAAATTGAGGGAAATGTGCTCGTTGTGGTTGTGGTTTCGAGTTGCTATCTATTAAAATCACTGAAACACAACATTCAATTAATGGTACTGTTTCTATTCTTCTGCCAAATATTTTATTCAGCATGGGAATTTCATCTAACAATCAAGCTGCTATTTAAGTAGCTATAAGCCTTGTATATCTGAAAGTACTTAATGAATTTCCTTTCATGAAAAGAAGATATAATATTTATCAAAGCTCATTGGGCTTAAGATGACAGCAAAGTGATTTGCATCAGACTCGAACGATTCTGAATTGAATTTGAATTGAATTTGGCAATTTCTCTGAATCTGGGCTTTGACCTTAAATATCCTCTCTTATGCTCATTTTCAAATTGATGTAAGGGTAAGATAAAGTGTTGCTAAAGCTGAAGTTACTTGGGACATAAATATGCGAAAGCTTTCGATAAAGTTCATCCGCAGAGCTAGATGGAGGCAAACAGCCCAAAGCTATTTCGACAAAAAAAAGAATATGTGGTGTGTAAATGCCCTAATTTCGAATCATTGATAAATAAAAATGGGCGCATTTTCTTCTTCCAAAGATTCGTTTTTTGAGCATAAAATTCTATTACACCAGTATATTTATGGCTTATGGTCTGTTATGATTAAGAATCTGCCAACCGAATTGAGTATTGTTCAGACTGTGTAACCATATAGAAGCAAAAAGTAATAATGAAATAATAATAATAATGAAACTATTCGTTTCTCTGTTGACAGTCTCTGTTTCTACGCGAGCTATTTTTAAAGTTGATGAAACTTTCCAACTGCTATAGCTGTCATAAGAACAATCGGATAAAAAAGGATTTGATAAATGTAATCTTTTCTTCCGTTCTGGCCAAATCAATATGCCCCCTTTACCACACTGGACAAAGTGTACATAAGCACCGCAAAAAGATGAATTTAAGGGTCCAACGAATAGGCTCTAATGAACCAACTTCTGTCTGTCTGGTTTGTGGTCTGGTCGTGTTTTCCGTTGGCTACGTAAATAACAACAAATTTGCTAATCCAAACACGCACAGCAATCAAAGGAAGTTGCACCTGCCCCAGGTGAGCCCCTAACCTAAACCAAACCGTCATACCAAAATGAGCAGAGGGCACAAACGAAACTCGCATTTTTGGTAACAGATTTAAATCTCAAAATACTTGAATGAACAACTGAAATTGTGAAAACATCTTCAACTCATTATTTGTTGAAAAGTAATTGAAAAACCCTTAAGGTAAACAGAGATAAAATGCAGAATTATCATTTACCAAGTGTTGGAATTTATATATATATATATATATATTTATATAAATATATATATATGTATTTTTTTTTTTTTTAATTTGCTTTTGTAGAGTGTTCCCTTAGCCGCTGTTGCTGCTGCTGCTGCTGCTGCCGCTGACAGTTGCAGTTGCACGCTTAAGTTGCTTGTCGAGTGCGTTTTGTACTCGCTTGTTCTTTGTCTCTCGACGTTTTCATTTTGCGTTAAGGTTAGTTTTGTTTTTTTGGGGTGCCAGCATTTTGTCCAGCATATCAGCTTCTTGATTTCACTTTTCTCTTTTTATCTCTGCACTTGGAGTAGCTAGTTTTTCACATGATTTAACATGCAAAGCTGAATTTTGAGTGCCAGTTGCTTATGCATGACCGAACTTTTAATTTTATGGTGAATTTCACATTGCTATATTTAATTTAACTTTCTTTGTTTTGAAAATTCAATGCTTGATTTGTAAACAGCTACAATTGAAATGCTCTATTTAATATGCATACAATTTTATAAATTGTTAGCTGTTATTATTTTGATTTTACATAATTTCCATGCATTGTAAAATGCTTCACGTATTGTTCAATATCAACATTGCTTATACTCCGTGTTACACAATTTGTTTATTGCATTTAGTAGCTTTATTAGCATGTACTTCAATAATTAGCACGATTTGTTTCTAAAAATAGGCAATAATAAAATATCAGATGCAATTTTGTTAACAATGCCTCCCCCATCTTTCTATACACTGACAATTACAGAATTTCTGCGAAATAGTTTTATGTATTGAAATTCTCAAAATGAATTTGCATGGTAGCTGACAAACGCTCAGAATTGTGTTCAATTCAATGCAATTTGAAAGTTCCACATCAAATAAATGTCAAAAATTCAGGGTGTAAAAAATCGATTGAGAAGCGTAGCCTATATTGAATGTTTCAGATTTCGTTCAAGAAGTATATCTTTTTGAAGTTGATTTAAGAATACTATGAAACATAATAATTTGTTTTTTTTTTACGTTTTTTATAATGCAGTGTCAATTAACGCCAAAACGAAAGTAAAGTCTTAACTCATATCCATACTAACTATTGCCTATTGCAATTTTTTCCGATATTTTACCAATTACTTTACTTTCTTGCTTTTAATATCACAACAACCGTGAGATTATATGAAAAGTATTCAAGCAGTGTCAGTTTTATTTCGATTACTTAAATATGTACATTATATTATTATTTTAATCAGTAATATTCAAAATGTTTTTTTTTTGTTTTAAATTATTAAAGTCATCATTAATTTGAATGCATATTTTGTTTTTAAGTACAGTGCTTGAAAGCAATAATAAAAATGTCAACGATTTTCAATTGCGTTTATTTTATATTTTTGTAATATTTTTTTAATTATGTATATATTATCACTTCACATACACAAACAACAACACACATTCGATAAGTTTTTCCACACAGTTCTTAATTTATGTAAAATCCGTTATCTGAATCAGAATCTGATCGGAGCAATGGAAGCTTTTCCACTCCTCACATCCGATTCGTTTGAGTGGTCGCGGCAGACTAAGCGGCCACAGACATATCCTAATCGGAATTAACGTCGAGACTACCCGAGTGCCAACGACTGTGCTATGTTATGTGACTGTTAGAGACTGACAGCGCTGCTGTTAAATAACAGAAAGTGGCACTGTTAGCTGTCGTTTTGTTGTGGTAGGTTTTGCATTTCGTTATTGCATTGAACTTGAACTAGTTAGCCAGCAAGTTGTTGTTTTTCTTGTCTGCTGTTTTGCTTTTGTTTTTGTGCCACCTTTTGCCGGCTATGCTGTTGGCGCTGGCGCACTGCTCCTCTGTGACTATATTTCATCTGGCTGATTTACTTAATAAAATAAGTCCGAATACAAATATTTGATTTTAAAACATAAAACATTTTAGCATAAAGTATTACACAAAAATAATGTTGGATTAAATAATTAATATGATTGTGTAATAAAAGTGATTGTGTAAAAAAAAAAATACAAATACATTGTAAGATTTATTTTAATTTAATTAAATGCTAAAATAAACATATTTTATAAATTCTTCTCTCAGGTTAAAATATGCTAGCTATTAAAACATCATTTAGTTTTCTTGATTAGCCGAGAAAATATAATTATATGCTTTTCTATTCTAACAAGCCTCTCAGTTATACTTGTCTAGCCCCTCAGCTGTACATTTACTTCATAGTACTACTATATCATATAGCTGCATGACACCTTATACAAAAAACTTTGTATATAAAATTTTAGATAATTTGGATTTAATATGCAATAGCCTTTATTTGAAAGTTGCTTTTTCCTCTTGCTTTCATGTTGCATAGAGTATATGGTGTCAGAAAAATACTTGCATGCCAAGCAAGAACTATTTAAAATAAATTCGACTTTAACAACCGATTCCAAAAGAAAAAGATATACGGGGCACTGTTTCAGTTTCAGTGCGCCGTGTCACAACAAGTGGAATTTGTGTACGCCTTCAAAATCAATTTGTAGCACGAGAACTATTAATAAACAACGTACGTTGCGGATCAATAGCTCCACGCCCCAAGAGTCCGAAGCCAGCTCAATAGAAACACACATGTCTCTCTGAGTGTGGGCAAGGAAGCGGATATAATAAATGCACAAGCACAACATCAACACTGACAGTCCCGAAGACCTGAACACATTTTATTGACATTGCCATTAAGTGAGAATCAGAGTAGCGTGTTGTGAATGCTCCGGAAGGGGCTTAGTTTCGGTGCTTGGTCGGGGAAAAAAATTGAAAGTAATTATTGACAGAATTTTCATATGCAGTTGTTGAAGAATTATATGCTATTTACTTTAAATGGCTTCCAAAACTTGATAAAGATACAATTTTAAAATATGTTATTATATTTAGAATTAGTTTAAAAACATATATTTTAATTTAGAATTGTATTTATAAAAGTAACTGTAAAATCATGCAATAGAACACACCTTCAAAAATATATTTCAATATTAAGAAATAATAATTGTTTAAATATATTTATAAAAATATCAAGCTGTTTGTATTTACAAAGAGTTGCCTTAAAATTTAAAGAAAACTTAAAAAAACTTATTTGCATACATTTATAAACTAAATTCTAAATAAGTAAAGATATATGAACCATTCTTTGGAATATATTTTAAACTTATTTGCATAGAATTATCTTTACACAATTTTTTCTGATTATTTTAAAAAATTATACATATAAACCGAATTTCAATAATTAAAAAATATGACTTTTGAGATATGTTCACAAGTATAAGGCTAGATATTATATAATAGAATTAAATATATCTGATATCGATTGTTAGTTCTTTGACTGAAATCCTTGAGTCAAGTGGCCGGCCAACGTGAACTTGACACTGAATACTTCAGAGAACTAGAAGTCCGCAAAGGCTGCGAGTGCCACACGGAGGTAAAGAGAAGAAAAAATGCATATGTGTGCATAAAGGCTAAATGGATGCTCCTCTAGTGCGCAACGATTTGCTTGCATAAAAGTTTACAAACAAAAATCATAAATTGGAAACCGTAAAACTCAGTTCACCACCAAGTTTGCTAGGCACAAGTTTAGGGAGTCTCTGTTCAACATTGTTTGCAAGTTATAAGCCGCAAACTAGCCACAAAGTATAGTTAACATTGCCTTAACCCAACCGATACATGGGTTGTACAAAAAATAAACAGACATTTACTTCTCTTAAAAAGTGAGTGGAAAACAAAATTCGCAAAACATCGCCAAGTTTAACAAAAAATAAATTGTTCTCATTGCATTGAAGAAAATTATTAATTTCATTGATTTTTGGGATTTCTTATAATTTTCTAAATATGAGCTTTTATATTTCCGTCTGGCAACTCCTTAGTCTTCCCTCGTATACAATATGCGCATTTTAAAAATCAAATTGTAATTCCAATTTCTTCTTTGCTGGTCAAGTTCAAGTAGAAAAGTAGTCATAAGTCGCCGTTACACGAATCAAGGGTGGACGGTGGTTCAACTTAATACGGTATTTGATTTAAGTATATTAGCTTAAAGCATCTTTAAGGAGCTAGGGGAGTGTCAAAGGGGTGGAGTTGACTACCATTAAGAAAAATAAAAAATGTCTGCCTCTGGAATTGAATTTGCGGCGACTTCAATGAAAACGAACAAAATTTGCGTCGCTTTATTTAAGTAAATATACAAAAGAAGGCAAACACATCCACAGCCATATAACCTGTGCACACACACACACCACAGCCATTTAATTGATAAGTTAATTGATTTTTGTTCGGTAAATTGCAAAATCAAAAAATAAAAAACAAATTTTAATTTGAGCAAGCGGAAAGAAGTACTAGAAGGCGAAGGACCGAATATATATAAAATATTGCTGTATTGAAATGAAATGAGGCAGATAGTAGCTTCAGTTGAGTGCATTATTTTATATCGGTACAGATACCAAATCAATTAAAACTGAATCTGAAACTCGTATAAATTAATATAGTTTACAATTGTACATGTTTATTTGACACTGAATGAGCTTAAAAGTAGAGAAACACATTTTATTTCACTTAACAGTTTAAAATTGTATATAGAAATGTGTACAATTATTTGACATTGAATGAGCTTAAAAACAGAAATTTAAATTTTATTTCATTTAGACACATAATATCTGACTCGTTATGACAAATTGCGCACCTAGCTTTTAGTGATTTTATTTTGCTACGAAATCAGTAATAAAACAGCATATTTAACGCGCAACGCTCAAATCAGATGCATTTTATATGAGCATTGCCAAATAGAAAATGTCCCCCCAAGTGACACTTGAATCCAGCCAAGTTGAGCATACAAAGCTATTAATTTTATGGAAGTGATGAGAATATGCAGAATGTAAAGTGTTCATTTGCAATTGATTGGTCTAATCCCATTAAATCTCAAATGTTCAATTGAATCGAATCGGAATTCGTTTAATTCATTTAATTACTTAAATGCTGCTTACTTAAATCGATATGGCATTCTGAACAATTCTTATTTTAAAACAGTCTGCCAACTTGTTACAAGTTCAACTAGAATCCACCTAGTTGTAAAAGAATCAACGTATTCATAAAATAAGTTAAATTGATATTCGAAATACACCATGTAAAATCGAATATCCATTTTTTATTCAGCTATACAAATATTTATGGCATTTCTTAAAACATTGTTTAAAGCCATTTTTGTTATTAGTTTAGTTACAAACCTAATAATATGATTTAATCTAGCTACAAGTTGTTGTTGCCATGTTAACGCCTTTTGTTTGGCTTGTGCAAATTTTACGACCAGCTATTAAACGTTGGTCTAATGAAAAAGAATTGCCGAGAGTCGCATAAAAATGTCTACGCCCGAAAATTGCAAGTACTGTCTTTACTCTACTTTAAGTGGTAGTCCAATTCGACCTTGAAACCAGAAACAGCAGCAGCAACAATTATACAGATGATTTACTTGGTCCAAAGTTTCTATTGAGCCTAAGGGAAACACTTTTGGTAGCTCTCTTTCCTTACCCATCTCACATTCCCTACTGCCTCTGCCCGTAATGAGGTTATCCTGTTCAATGCTCCATCCTCGTGTCTCCATGTTGGCCTTTTAGGCTTTGTGGCATAGGCTTCATCAGTATCTCTATCGCCTGTTGGCATGCGGCATGTGCCACGTTTGCCTTAGTCTTGCGTGTGCTATTTTGTTTGGGCCCTGCATTGAATGTCATATTTGCCGCAGCTGCAGTCACCGTTGCCTCAATTCAACAACTTTGCAAGCCCTTTTACCCCAATTCTCTACCCTTGCCAAGGCTAATTCACAATTTGTCACGAAATGTGGAGCGCATAAAAAGTGACAGCAACAAATCCAAAAACATATCCAGTTTTATGTTTAAGGCAGCTCGCACATATCAGTGTCGGTTCATTTACTCTAAGGGATATGTTTTTATATGAGACTCTTTATTGTTTACCAAAATATCTTATCCACACACAAAATTTCTATTAACTAAAAAGTAGACTCTCCTTTTATTATCAGCTTTGTCCTATATCACTTATAAGAGGCTTTTAAAAATCTGGCAGTTCCTTTTAATTAATGATAAGAGAAAACCGATCTGGAAGGGTGAATACCGATCTGGAAGAGTGTATAATCTTTGGCATGGAAAAGTAAGATTTTCTTTCTTGTTTTTACCATCCTTACACACACATCTATGTACAAGCACACACATGTGCAAACAAACACACGCATAGATATCTTTCAACATTGTGCGAATGTTTTTCGTTCATTGGCTTTGACGTTGGTAGCGGCAACGAAAACAAAAGTTGAAAGTCTAATGAACCCCTTGGCAAATTGCTTTGGCAATAGCGCATAAGGCGAAACATCACACAACATAAACATGAAGCACACACACTCACAGTGTGTGTACCCACACATATTCAGAAGATAATATAGTGTCTGCCTGGCCATGCATACAAATTTAGAATATGCATATACATATGGTATTTAGCTGACAATATCTTTGGCAAAAAGATTAAAGTAGTGTCCATAATAGCACCACTGTTCCAAGGTTCTATGGACTACACATGTGAACCCATTCAGTTACTTGTACTTTTTGCATATTATTTTAAGCTTGAAGTGGGTAAAAATTATATTTTTATTATTATTATGCAACACTTTTCAGTGTTTAAGCAGTACTTGAAACTAGATTAAAGTTTTTCCATATCGAATCAAACTTTGTCGTCAAATAAAAAGCAGTAATATTTGGTAAAATATCTTAATAATAACAATCTATCTTTGTTAAAAATGTATTAGCCGATAAACTCATTCCCATAGCGTATAAGTAAATATGTGAAGAAGAAAATCGAAAAATCATCGCGAATAACTAAACCAGAGCTTCCATTTTCAAGCACTGAATTCGTGAATAAGTGATACTTTTACTGTTATTTTATTAATAGGAGACAAAAATAAAAATCAACCCTTAGATATATAAAAATTAATTAGATAACAAAATTAGAAACGTTAGAGTTTGTAAGTTATATGCTAACAACTTTCTTATTACAATTTCTTTGAAAACCATTTATAATCCGAAATGTCTGTGATTTATTTAATTGCCAAGCACTCGCACAAAGGCTCAGACTTGGCAAGTGGAGGGAAGACTCACAATTCTAAGAACTGACTCAATCGTTGGCTTAACAACATTATCAGACAGTTTATTTTGCATAAATAAAGAGGCGTTGCTTCACACACAGACACATTTTGCTGAAATTTCGCCAATTTTTTCCGATTAATGTGAGAAAAGTAGCTAGAAATGCTGTTAAAAAGGGGGATTTATTCTCATGGCAACAGTCTGGCAAGCATTGAAGTGAAAATCTACGAGGGTTGTTAGCTTACTGTGAATTTTGAATAAATAATAATAAGCCTTTTTAATATAATAAGAAGTGCACAAAATAAAACATCTGCTTATGTGATTTATCATATTTGTATTAAGTTAATCTATTAAAATGATAGGAATAAATAATAACAGATTTTTACTTAGTTTCAAATTGAAAATAATAAAATAGATTTAGTCATTATTGATTAACAGATCAATACATATTTAAGTTTATATATGTCAAAAAAAAAGTATGTTTCATTAGAGCTATAAAATTTTTATATTTGAATAATTTTTCTTCAGTCTTTTCAAAAAAATGTCCGACTGAAATATGTTGTCACTTTCAGTTCCTTTGAGCGACATTCAAAAAGAGTATGCTGCTAAATACAGAAGGACGTTGTCACTAGCCCAATTTATGGCAGCGCCGAGCATTTTTCAAGAACAGTTGCCAATGGCGACCTTTCCCGTGTGTGTGTGTTCCTCTGTGTCTGTGGTGCCACGTGTTGGCTAAACTCTCTGTATGACTATATATAGTCAAATTGAGATAAGTTGGTTCACGCATTTTAGCAACGGAAATTGGAAACTCCACTGCAAAAGAGTAGTTGCCAGCGTTTGGATAAAATATTATAACTCTGGTTATGTCATGCGAAATTAAATTTAATCTTTCAAAGAGGTGAAATATAGCCAAGAGTGAACTCGACAGGCAGGACATGTGGTTGGGCACAATATGATTAATATGTTTACAACATAAGTGGTTATCTGAGAAAAATGTGAGTAAAAGAATATCTATATATTCTGCAAAATATTAAGCAACTCAATTCAATGACCGCATTTTTGGGGCCAATTGTGACTCACCTTATTATTTAGATTGTATATTTCTAAAATGTGTTATGGGTTTCCAAGAACCGAGAGTAGTGGAAGTATTGAGATTCTGCGACAAGAAAATTTTTCTACAAAAGGTTTACACCTGTTTCTCACCCAATCAAAAAGCAATAAATAAGCTACAATAATGAAGCAATTGAAAATCAAAAACGATTTTTTTTTCTGAGTCTATTTAAGTAAGCATGCATACCTAAAAGGCCAACAATAAATTCAACTGCCTTCTGATGGCCACTCCAATTGAGAGAGACAAAGATGGAGAGAGGCTTTAGGAACCACATTCAAAACAAAATAAATAATATGTAACTTATTGTTGAGAGTAGTGAGGAAATGAGCGGAGACATATATATATTTATTTATTTAATGTCGGACAATAATAATCGGCACAGGCAAATACAAAACCTAAAAAGAAATTTGAATTAAATTGAAATTTAAATCTAATGCTTAACTTTAAATTTACAAGATGCTAAATTTCTCCGACATTTTTTGCATGGTTTAGCGAATATCCAGAAAAACGCAATCAGACCAACAATGAGTTAAATATTAGATTTTCCTTTGCTTTTTACATTTATAAATTTTGGCAAGTCAACTATAAATAAATTAATTATCTTAATACAAGTTTACAAATATTTAATCGTTTAATAAATCATGCAGAATTTAATAGTCCATCTGCCCCATATCATAAACACATACACAAAGTAAACATATCCATAGTCCAACAGCCATTTATTAAGTTCAATATTTACCCAATGCAAACAATTTAAAATTCAATTAATATTACCGGAGAGGCCCAAGCAACGCCCATTTATTTGTAGACATTGGAAGCCATATAGCCGCCGGAAATTTATAAATATAGTATACTGGCATCTAATAGTCACAGGTGGGCGTCCCAGAAATTCGAACCGCCCACCTGGGCACGTGCCTTAGCAATATCTTACAATTAACAATTCAGTTGTTATCGGGAGGGGAGTGGGTTGAGAAAGCGTTCGAAAAACCAACAAATAGATAATAATGAAGGCACAATGTCAAGTGCTATTGTTAACAACTGCCTTTGAGTAGAAGAGTTCAATGACTTCCTGTCGTTATTTAAACAGTGACTGCCGAAAAGCGGGCAATATTCATTTATACTCATTACATTTGTGGCTTGCAGCAGCTGTGTGTTTCACAAAAATAAATGAGATAAAATGACAACATAAAGTAGAGTTAATTTGCAAAAATAAAAAGTAAGATATTTACTTTAACATCAAAAATGAATATATTTATTTAGAAACACAACTTTCAAGTAAATTAAATTCAAAGGCGATCAATACTCTTTACTTAGTCTTATGAAAATTTATAATATTAAAATTTAATTTCGACCTTAAAACCTTTTCTGAAATTTCATAATATGAAGTAGTTGATTTTTGATGTATTATTTAAGGTTTCATCTTTTTTATATATATACTTTTATATATTTGATAATACCAAATTACCATTGCAAACTATTCCAGGGAAATCAATAAAAATAACGCCCAACGCGAACATTCATTTATATATTATGTGTTATATGCTTATCTAGAAACGCTTAGGAGTTCAGAATTCCACTTCAATTTTCTTAGATTAGTTTGAATAAGTCCAACAAAACATGTTGGTGGCCCCAAAGCGAGCTGTGTGAGTTGTCAGCTTAGAGACGCCTCCAAGGCATTTGTCCGAGCTGTGAAATTAGGCGATTTCATACTTATAATGGCCTTTAATGCCAAGAGGCATGCGACATATTGAGCGAAACCCATCCTATGTCTATGCGTTCATCCCTGTCTATGTTTGGTCTCTTAGGGCAGGGTTCATTGAACGGCTAAAAAAAATAGATATGACCAAAACAAAGGCAAAAGAAGCGCATGAAACGTGGTCTTAAATCTGTTGGTCTGGTCAAAGTTGAATGGTCAGCAGTTGTACAAAAAAGGCAGACTTTTTACTGGTAATCTAATTGCAAATGCAGATTATAAACTGTGGCAGACATCAGGTGAATAGGCTCGAAAACATGGTTGAGTTTGTGTCTGTTTCAATTTAAAGGGTTAAAAGTTAAAAATAGGTAAAAGGAATCAAATTCTTAAGTGAAGCTTGACAGACCGAAAATGTACAACAAAAAATAAGCCAAAGTGGAGTAAGCGATTTAGATATGCCCTGTAATATATTCTAAAGAATTATAAATGATGATATAAGCACAATGTGTATACATTATTATAAAAATACATTATTGCCATATGCAGTTCTCCCTTTTATATTTAAATGTATTTCCCAACATACAATAACAATATTAATTCCATTTTATCACTTATTAGCTTTTGTTAATCGAAATAGTTAATATATTTGCTGATGGAAAGCCTTTTCTACCAATTGAGCTTTGTAATTTATAGTAACCCGCTTTGTTATGCCCCTTTTCGCAATATGTTAAGATTACAGGGTACACAAATCAAATGTGCTATGCAAAGCATGCCACACGCACATAAAATGGGTCAGAAAATGCCAATCAAAAGGCTTCTCAGGAATGTGTGCATAGTTTAGTATAGTGTTTGAATTCCACGAAACGACGAAATTTATGCAGTTTTTTCCCCATCAAAAATATAAAAATATAAATATTAAAAAGATATTTCGGCTATATTAGGCAGCCCGAAGATAGATGCCCCTCTAGAACGGAGTTAAGTTGTCGGAATCTAACTCTCACTAAATTTAAAAAGCTCTCAGATTGATTAATTATATAATTGTCAAAATATAAGGATCATTACTTATGTATATCTTGGAAAGCAAAAAGCTTTTCAGAATCAGAAACTTAGTGAGGAACAGACACGTATATAATGTAAGGTAGTTGTTGTCCGCTTAATTATACATTATACATTATATTCTTACACATAAATGAAGCTATATAGAGATTATATTACAATTTCCATAAAGTACAAAATAACGAAAACATCTTTATACAAAATTGAGCTTGGCTTATAAGATACCATATTCCTCATAAACTTTATATCCAAATTTGTAAAGAATACAATATTTTGTTGATTCTGATCTTACATAATATATTCCATTTGAAATACATTTCTTAGATTTATAGCATTTTTTTATTCCAATTTTAATTTATTTATTATAGTTTAATTATTATTCCATAATCTAAAAGGGTGCTTAACTCCGCTTAACGCATAGTCAGTTAAATAATTTATAAAGATGCACAATGTTCAAAAATTCAAGTGAATGATTTGGTAACACCGCTTAAGCTAGCTGAGACTGTTTTGTTATTGAAATCCGATAAATATACAAAATGTATGGAATTATTCACGAATTTATGTCTTCCGCATAAACAGTCAGAGAGCCAGTTACCATAGACGACGATCCAAGATGGCAGACGAGCTGTTTGCACTCTTGCACCCCCCTCCGACCCCAGCCATAATCCATGCAGTTATGGCCCATCGAGCAGCAAGGACAGCTGTCCGAACGATTTACGAGGTCGTGCTTCACATAACTTATGTTGCAAGACAAGCTCAAGAGCTCGCCTATCTTATTTGCAATGCTCCATTTATTAGTATTTATAGTGTATGTGTGCGTGTGTGTTGAGTATATTTCTCGATGAGTTTACAATTTCTTAGAATTCATTTGCGTTGTTCCTTTCCTTTCCTTTCCCTTTAATGTCTGGTGTCAATTGGTGTCTCGTTTCCAGTTTTGCGTTTCATATGTGTATCGCAAAAGTCAAAGGTCATTTATTTCTTTTTATCCTTGTCCTTCTTGTCATCGCTTTTAGACTTGGGACAGGAAGCTATGTAGCCACCGCTCTGCATGCGATCAAAGGCATCCATTGGATCGTAGTTTGCATAAAAGTTCTTATATTTCAGTTTTCTTGGCACATTGTTCAGCATATATAAGCAAAAGGGAGCTACCAATGATAAGATGCAAGCGGTCTTCAAAATTCGCAGCGTCTTATTCAAATGAATATCACGCATGGGAAACTTGAACTTGGCTCCTGGCTTTTCTGACTAATAAAAGTTTAATAAGTTTTTATTAATATATTAAATTTGTAAATTTGAAAGAAATCATTATTATTTTGTATATTTTTTAACTTTCTTCACTTATTACTAACCTTTGCCTTCGACATTCTGAAAAAATTTTTTTTTTTATATATGTTTCTAGAGTCCTCACAATTTTGTGTGATATGAGTAAATAAAACTATTTCGAAAGATCTGTACAGCTAAACATACTATGATTGAAAAAATATCATGTGCTTCGTTTTTGAAATAATAATATGTATAAGATATTAAGTTCGCTTTTAGAATGAAGCCCAACTTTCTGAGAATCATTTGAGTTTTAAAGCACCAACAAGTGTAATAACAAGAATCATCCGGATTACATTTTCGCTTCCTAGAAAAACATAATTTCAGCCTGCACAGCTAATTTAGAAGTGCACATATTGCGTATATTGTTCAAAGTTCAAAAATATTAAGGATAAACTAGTATTGATTTATTTTCTCTAATTGGCTGAGGTACAAGACGTAACTGCTAATGGTCGCAACAAAAAAAATATTTCTTTTCGTATTGAGAAAGGCTTATGTATCAAGCTGCAATTTGCCAATTTCCTGGAACCCCAATTGCCATTAAGTGCCATTGAGTTAAATTCATTGCACAAATCCCATAGACAGTGTGATTTATTGTTGCGTGCTGCAAGCCGGCTATTACGTTGCCCATGCAACTGGCCAAACTTGTTGAGAGTCTAGAGTTAAATGAGATACGAGTAGAAAATAGTTTGAGGCAGCAATTTGCAGTCAGTTATTCTCGGCTTGGCCAAGGAGGGGTCAAAGATAATTGAAGCTGGCTTCTGGTTAATCAAGCTGATACTTGTCAAAAGTCCTTGCAAGAGCCGACTTAATCCAGCGGACAAACAGAAGATGCCTGACTTAAGAGTAGAAGCAAAAAATTCAAATGTGAACCAAAAGAAAAACACATATAAAAAGAGTACTAAAAAAGGCAAGAGTCTGACAAACGAAAAACAATGCTTACGACGCTTAACATGGCCATTTGTCTAAGACTGGCAGCGGGGTAATAAATGTTTGCTGGCAGTGTAAAAAATTCGAGGCATACTTTTGGTTCACTTGGCTAGCAACATTGCTGTTTACATGGCCAACAAGCATGCAAAGTGACTGAGCGGCTGAAAGCATGCAACAGCCAGCCGGGTTTTCAAGTGGATTGCGAATAAGTAGGATAAAAGCTACACTGAGTTTAAGACCTCTCAATTCCGCACTCAAGACTTAAGAGTGGGCGAATTGCCTATGCTAATAGACCCACAGAGGTTGAGCGTTTACATATTAAGACTCGATTAAGAAGCTCAGCTTTACTCAATTAAATAAATGTGTATATTATTAAAAATCAAGAGGCAAGCAAAAATACATTTTATATTATGTTTACTTACCAAAATGTTCCCATGCATTTTGCTGTTTTTTATATAATTTTCTATTTTTGTAAATTATTAATTGTTTCATTGAAATTATTATTATTATATCGCTGGTAGCCAAAGTCTAAAAGCAAATGGTCACATTATTTATTCTGTTTATTTCCATTATCATTAAAATATTAATGCCCTTAAGTGGAATTCTAAAAATATTCTGAATATATTAAAGACTTTTCATATATCTTATTTGTAATTAAAAAATTAGAAAATTAAACTAGATCCGGCTAAAATAAAAGATTATATTTCTTGGGTCCTCAAAAAGGGCATTTAAAGTTCGGATGGCCGGAGTTAGCTTGTGTGTGTTGCTTTAGATGCTGTTGCCGAGCAGATTTTATTTTGTAGTTTGTGTGGTTTCTGAGGTGTGTTTTATTTCTAAAATCCAAGCACGTCGGGCAGAGAAAAACAAATAAAAGTTTTGCATGTGAAATGCAGTTGAAATTCCAAACCCAAATGCAGAAGATACTTTTCATTTTGTACCTTGCCTAAGGCCAAATCTTTAAGACTTAACTGCTGATTTTTGTTGTTAGAGGCAGATAAAAAAATTGTGTAAGTGCGAGACGAGATGCAAATGCAACTTGCAATAAATTTTACATTTTCACTGACATTGCATTCTGTTAAAATTCCCCAGACAGGAACCTACCAAACTGAAACCCCACACACCTCCCGTAAGGGCTTCCAATGTGTCGTCGTTACCAGTTTATTGAAATTTTATGCAATTCTTGCATTTTATAGAATTGCATGCACTTTGTTTACGTGGTTCGATGACGGGGAGTGTAGGTTGGTTGGTTGATCCGAATGGGAGGACATTTTGGTTATGCAACTGGGATAAAGTTTGTCTTCGATTCTGTATACATGTTTGTTGCGACCTGTCAAAGCTGGCGCTTCTCGCGATTTCCCCAATAACAAGAAAAGTTGTTCGGCTGAATATTCTGAGGTTACCCGCTGTTTTTTGTCCTCATGTTAAATGTAAAGCACATGAACGGATTTAAGCATGGGGAACAGAAGAAAACTTTTGTGCTTAGCGAAATGTTCAAGTGTGGGATTTTTAAATATTAATATTAGGAATCATTGAGATTTATAAGTTGGGTATTCTACTTAGAAAACTTAAAAAAAAATATATAATTTAATTTAATTTATGCAAAAATATATTGTTATATATTAAGGAATTTCTTTGAAAATCATTATTAATGTTAAATAAATATATCTTCATTCTTTGACCGAAAACAGCTGCTTGGCGCCATCTGTTTATTAATTCTCAGCCAACCTGCTGGGCATTGTTGTTGTTTTTAACAATCGTCGAGGCGTTAAATTTTAATCTTGTTCGCTCCCTTAATTCATAATTTCTTAATTCTGCACTTATGTCATGAAACGCGCTCGCCGCAGAGCCGGGCAAAAATAATAATTAAAATATGGAAATGAAAAAAAAAAGAAAAAGCCACAACGACAGTTGCTATTATGGAAAGGGGAGAACTTACATTATGAAACAATAATTAACTTACGTAATTGGATTTTCTCGCCATGACAACAACATTTAAGGGCGATCAGATTACAGGAAATACAAGAAAATTATCTTTAGTTGCAATTTGTTTCCAACGGAAATTAAAATGATGACAAAAAACAATAAAGCCATTTAAAACAACTTTAAAAAATGTCAAATAAAAGTCTTAAATGTTTTGCCTTTGCAATTATACAATTAAATATAAATATAAAGTATGTGTGACAATTACGCAAGCTATCGATAATGGTCATTGGCAACCTTTTGATAATGATTAACTGTTTTTAATACACAAAATAAACAAGTCTGTACACTTTAATGTTATCTAACATAAGCTATTCCCCAAGAGCAATCATCATTAAGAAACTAATTAAAGCTGGCTTCTAAGAAATTTATGCCACTTTAAATACAACCCCTACAACCCTATGAAATAGTTTGCCAACTAAACCATCAGCAACCATGCACAAAATTTGCTCATATTCACACTCCCTGCACACTCGTACTTACGCATACACACATCCACAAACACACACGCACATCAGCCGTTGTTGCATTCCACTGTGGCATGAACCAAGTCATACGCCGAGATTACAAATTTCTCCAGTGCTCGAGGAGCGCAAATTTCAAATGGCTTGACACCACGCTGACGGCCAGGCAGTTGTTGATGGTTGGCTGAATGACTCCCCTCTCTATGACTGGCAGGTCCATTGTTAAATAGTTGCATTTACCCCCAAAGGATACCAAACAGGCGCAGCGGAAGGCAAAATCAAGTGCCTCATGCATATGCTCTGCCATGAGTAAATAATATGAATGTAAACTAAGCACTAAACATTCAAATGTACTCAACGACCTTCTCCCGACAACAAAAATAGATACAGATAATTATCGAAGGCAAATTTAATTTAATATTAGTGTTGAGAGCACATCTCAGTATTGGCTTCATATAGATTGCGTCGCTTTGACGAGCTTGCTTATGGTACAGCCAGCTAAGTATACTAATTGTGATTTTAAATGGAATTAAACCGCTCAGTAAGTAGTCGACTTAAAACGAAAAGGTAAATGAAGTCATACACAGCCTTTAAGTATAAGTAATCGAAGAATTGATTTCAGCACAAAATGTACATATTAATATATACAAACTGAAACGTAATTGTAACTATTTCTGGCATCATAATCTGAACTATAATTTGAAAACATAGAAAATTAAAGAAACAAAACTTGATAGATATTACAAATTATACATAAATTCAATATATCTTAGGAACCCAAACTAATTATTTTAATACATACATTATTCAATAGACCTTTTTAAATCCTATATAATAATTATTTGTACGCTCTCATTGCATTTTACCTGCTACAATGGTGAACGGAAAACGCCACTTTTCTCGTTTCTCTTGTCAAACAAAATGTCGATCAACTGTTATTATTTTATTTATTTCTCTGTGTGTATGTGTGGGTGTACACCATTGTGGGTGTGTGTTACAATTGGCGCCATATTGTCGCTGGCGGCGCACCTTTTGTTTGGCAGCGTCGTGGTGAAAATAGTTCTTGTCCTATGTTAAATTGATGCTGTAATTTAATTGTATGAAAAACGTTTCCATGTCTCATTCAAATGCAATTTTCTTATGCAGGTTGCACGCTTCATACGACCTCTTGCAAATTTGCTGACCTTTGCACTCAATTATTTTGTTCTATGCAATGTGAGAGAAAAATTGTATATTTTTAGAAATGTTGTTATGAATCTAAAGCTGCACAAAATGAATTATATTTGTAAGTCATAAAATCTGAATAAAAATCCCTGAAATAATGAAACTCGTAAGCGAGTGAGAGAAACTTTTCTAATTTTGCAAACATATTTGAATTTTATAGTGTCGCATAAGAGACAGACGCAAATTTTATGAAAAACCAAAAATATTTACTAGTTTGCTAACAGTTTATAACTACGTATAATAATTATTTCACTCAATCTTTTTTTTTTAATTTTTCACATGACTCTTTAAGTTTTGAGTTTTCTTCAGCTCTTACTAAATGAATACCTCTGTTTCTATCCATATTATTTTCGTAGGTCTCTTCTCAATCTTAAAATATTTTTACACATGTGTTTCGCTTTTTATATCTTGCTTTTTGTATGTTAATTTTACTTCTCTCTCTTTCTCATCTCTTTTGTGCACTTTCAATAAAAAAAAGTCACCGTTTGGCTTAATCGTTTACAGCCACTAAAAATAACCGTTATGTGGCTAAAATGTGCCAATCACATTGGAATTCAACGACCTGCAAGTCCATACAAGTCTCCTCACCTAGCTGGCTCAGACGCGCAAAGCCTGTAAGCATATGAAATACCTTAAGCTATTTAGATTCTGGGAAGCGGGGAGTGGCTTAAAACTGAGGCAGGGGTGGGTGGCAAAGGTTTATAACATTCTTGGCAGGCAAATTTAGCGTAAGGTTGTTAGCTGTGTGACTGTGAACACTTATCTTTCTTGAAGCGTTGATATGTATTCCATTTGAATGGCATCTGAAAGCTAACCACAGCCAGAACGAGCACTAAAACAATAAAAGCAACTGACAAGGGTAAGTCAAAATATTTAGCAAGCAATTTGTTGTTCTTGCTCATTGTCTGCTTAGCGCTGACATTTAGCTTTTTGCTTGAAGGTGGTTTGCCAACAAAATTTAGTTGAAGTTATTTAGCTTAGAATGCTGTTGTCCTTTACAATTTTTGACAGGTACGCTGAAGTTAGCAGAGCTTAAAGACAAACCTAACTCTAGCTTTACCATCAACTTGATATGGTTTCCTTGCCCTTGGCTTAACGTAAGAAATTTCAATTTCAGCATGTTTCATGTCGATTTCTAAAGCTTAGCGGTAATGATACAATTGTATTTTAAAATACACAAAACTGAAAATTAAAATTAAAAAGAATAAACTAATCTTTATTAACTAACATTAAGATTTCATTACATATTCCAAACCAGGTTTAATCATATTTTATTTAAAGTTTAGTTCAAATTGAAGTTAACCAGATAACCGTTAAGAATTCAAGCGAAACACGTAAAAGCCAAAACTACAAAAATATACATTAATAGTTAAGACTGAAAAGCACTAACACTCGTAAACTTCTGTGCCATTAAGAGGTTAACGTGTCTCTCGAACCTTTTCGATATGCCGTGACTAGCCTTTTCATTCAAATGGTTCAATGGGGCGTATGCGAAATATGTGTATGTGGCATGTGACTTAAAGCCAAAATGTTGTTTGCTCTGTTTGTATTTTGGCTGACCCTTGATTCAATGCGCATTGCCTACTGTTTGGGGCCGTCATTCATTGCTGCCTATTGCCACATTCGTTAACACATAAATCCCATATGGCATCGTTCACATTCAGACACATGTGATCCCCGTTCCAAAACCACATGCCACGCCTTACGACAGTCACCCCCAAACATACACACATAAAGCACCCCTCCCATCGCCTGCTCACGTGTCAAACTTTTGGCCAAAGCTGTCGCTTGTTTAATTCCACAGAGCTTTGGCAGGAGTTCTGCTGCAGAACTGCGCCAGTATTTTGCCAGTCATATTTTCTATTCTATTATTTTTGTTGTGCTCTTTTACACTTTTCTTGTATCTTGTATAAATATATATCTTCTTTTTTTTTGCTTTAGCATCTTTTTTAGGCGCAACTGACATGTCGTCTGACAGCGCTCTATAAAAATGTTGCCCGTCAGAAAACTTTTGGGATCAAACTTTAATCCTGAAGAATTTTAAAAGATTATCAATAATTTAAAATGCAACTAAGCTTTAAAGAATTGACATAGGTCCCTAAACCAATTTATTCTTGATTTACAAACATTTTTCGAAAGTGTCATTGCGACACTTTGAAAAGATTCTTGAAAGTTTAAATCAAATTTCCATGTAGTCTGGGCTTAAAGTTTTATTAAAGTTCGTTGATTAAAAACTCGGCTGGTTGAGCACAAAAGTATAAATAAAAGTTAACCTTGTTGCTGCATATATATATAAAAATCATTAATTAATTTAAAAATGATACACAAAATTTAATAAAGTATAAATTGAAATTGGAAACTATGGTCAAAGTAAATGCTAAGTACTTCAAATTATTTAAATAAAAATTCAAATATAATAATACTATAATATAAACTTAAATTATTCAATTTCCTAGGGGTCCATCGACAACTGCTCAAGGCATAAAAAGGACTTTGGCTCCTTTCCTCTTAGGATCAGCAATCTCATTACCAAAGCCTTCGCAAAAGCTCAGCACGTGTCTTGCATATCAACACATGCCTCGAAAAACTTTAATAATTAAAATATGAGCGCAGAGAAATAAAGAATTTCCCAGTAAATATCCAAATAGCGCGACGTGTTAGCATTCTAACCACAATTCATGACACACAAACAAAGAATTTAAATTTAGTGAATGTCAAAAAGTGACCCCAAAAAAAAATACACCCCAGAACGTGTCAAAGGGGAATAAACATCTTAAAGGCTTGCTCTCGAAGCTTTGGGGCACTGAGGCTGTAATAAACAACTCACAAGCAAAGTAAACCCGTTTTGGGAATATCAAAGAGTAGGGCAAAAGTCATAAACTAAAAAAACTAAAATGCTAAATAAAAAACGCTTACATAAATCTGCTTTGCTTGCGTGTACAAGGATAAATCTGGAACTGACCTGGAATTTTAGCTTCTTTATGGATGTGCCACACATTACGCATCCTCCCTGTGTGGCAATGCATGAAAAATGCTTAGAATTCAAATTTTGACATGCTTCTAGGGAATACCAATTGGGAATATAGGTTCTCATCTTCATCATCATCATCATCATATCAACTGCGTTTTGGGAATGTTTACACAAATCGATTTCCAAAAGCAATAAAAACTAAAACTTCATGAATGAAATATCATTAAGATTGGTTAAAAATCAGAAGAAAAAAATTTCTACTGAAGCGTTGTTTTCTTAAATTACAAATTAATAAAAAAAATACTTTGAGGCAATACAAAAAATAAATTTCATTCTTATAAAAATCCAGAAAACTGAAAAAAATAGTTATAAGCTCATTTATACTCTCACGAACAATAACAAAAATATCAATGCAAAAATCGATATGGTTGAGATTCTTCAAAGAAGATGTATCAGTTTTTCTATTAAAAATCAGTTAACTTCAATAATTCTCAGAATGTTATGATTTTTGTTAAGTTCGCAGCTATCTCTTATAGTCTATACGGAAACTCAAATATAAACACTGAATGCCTGCACTTTAATGGATTCGGCACGTGCGAATATTACGCATACATCACGTGGAAACTTAGTTGGGCTTCTGTCTTGATGTTGCGACCAATGGTCTGAATAGAAAACATTTTCGAAAAGAAGCCATCTAACGAATCGATTACAAGGAATTCTCCCAATCAGCCATTATGTGTCCAAGCTATCGTCCATAACGGACTTACTTTATAAGCGCCTCCCCCCCAGGGTCATTTTATTCATCAGAAAAGCCATCTGATGTTTTGATAAACTTTAAATTTACCGCATTGTTTGCAAACCTACCTACCTGGACCTATTTATCATAACGATTTATCAATAAAATCAATTAAATTGTTATCATTAGTTTTGTTGTATAAGAAAAATGTTGTTTTTTAGAAAAAAAAAACGAGATTTAAAAAAATTATTATGATTTCCTTGGCTGATAGGGTAGTCTTTCTTACGTTGATTGTACCTTGTAAGTCTCTGTACTTATTGTACTTGCAAATTTTCTTGCATTTAGATTTATTTCCTTTTAGTTTTACCAGAAAACTTTTGTAATTTTTCACAGTAACAAATTTTGCATGTCGTTTGCAGCTGTTTTTTTTTAAGTGATTTTTTGTCTGGCAAACTTGACTTACTGTTTAGCTTGGACATTTGCAAAGATTAACTGTGTAATAAAATGTTTGTTCTTGAATTTTAATATTGAAAAGTTTCCGCAAGGGAATTTCGTGTTAGACATTTGCATAACGCAATTAAATTAGCATAAAATCTTGGAAATTGTTTATATATTTCCATTTCCACAGCTGAACATCCAAAGCTACAAGTGCGGGGAGTTCTTTAACGTTTAATATTTATGAAGGTTTCCTTTTCATTTGTCAATCGTACATTGAACCCTGCGGAATACACGACATGTAGAAATATGCCAACACAATTCTTGACATTTTTGTCTATCAATCAAAGATAAGAAGTCAATCAACATAAAAAGATATAAGTCTAGTACTTATACTAAGCATGAATGCAGTTGAAGTCTATGAATGATGGCATGACAAATTAATAAACAATATATGATTTTCCAATCTGGGCATTGACAGGAAATGTCAGCGCCTATAAGTTCAAGTAGTCTTAAGTAAAAGACTTGGTAACTCATTCATAAAGGTCAACACATATAACTTATAAGAAAATAGCTAAACAAGTAAGCAAAAACTATGAGTGAGATTGCGTGACATCTTACTCAAGATAGTTATAATAATCACTTAGCACTTTGTATTAAAACTTAATAACAAAATAGATGTCAAATAATAATTTCAGCAAGATAGTGGAAAATAATTTAATTTATTAAATTTTATTTTGAAAATTGCAACTCTCAAATAAAACTCAATAAATCATGGTTATATTTATGTGGCCACTTAAAAATTACTTAAATGAAAATATCTATTTTTTCGAAGTAGTCTTGCAGTTTTACTTTTTATTTTTTGTGTATATATGTGCAATCTAAAAATAAACCACAATTTACATAAATTTCAATTGAATCATAATCTGTCAAAGTAATTAAAAAATTAATTTAATCCAATTTCATAATGGCTTTGAGTAATTGCATTTTCGGAGTAATCATGCTTATTGCTGGATATTATTGATTTTGCATGCAGCGCTCAAGTTATTTGTCCCGTCTAGTTGTCCTTAGGGGGTTATATCCTTGCCAATCGTTGAACCGAATATCAATTAATTTATCATATGCACAGCTCCCTGTGTGAATTTAGTTTTATTGCATCACAGTGTGACTTCAATAACATTTTCATTAATTTTTTAGTTGCAATGCCATAGGGCAAATAAATTAATATCTACAACAGCCGTCAATTTCAAGACATACACAATAAATGCACGTACATAACCACATCATCTCAAAATATTTAATAAATTAATGCAATAATAATACAAAGCAATCAGGAAAACATAACCTTAAAACTAGAAGACTAGTTCGAATATAAACAGACCGACTGACAGACGATTAAGACAGTTTATATTTTGCAATTACTAATGGGTTCAAGGTTCTATTGCCTTATACGCATAAATAAAAATGAATGTGATCAAAAGGCACATAAGTACTAAGTAGTTTGTCATATATTTAAGCCAGGCTCCTCAAAACTAAAACTTTAGTCGCCATGCGCAAAGGCGTCTGTGTCGTGAGTACTGCAAATAACACAGCCGGCAACAACTTTGTTACTAGTTCAAGTTCAATGCATAGCGAAACAAAAAAAAAAACCATGAACACAACAAGAGCTATTCACGTAACAGAACCAATCATAATAAACAAACAACTAACAGTCTGCTGAAATTTGTTAACAGTCGCGCTGTTAATGCCAAAACAGTGTGAACTTAACTTAACAGCACTGTTAAGTGCTACGACTGCTAACACATAACAGCTGTAAGCAACTGCCGACAGGTCGCTGTTACTGCTAACAGTTGGCATGGGCGCGCAATGGAAACGCACGTGAGCGGTTGTAAAAGCGCTTTTGTAATTCTTTACTTCAAAATTTGCCTTTGCGTTTGAATAAGAATTGCGAAAAATACTTGCAAAGTTAACAAACAATTTTTTTTTGTAATTTTAATTTAAGCGTTTAATAAATTAATTTTATTTTTAATTAAAACAACTAAACCTGTAAAAAAAAAAGATGAAAATAAAATTATTTAAATTGCTGCAGTTAGAGTTCTTAAATTTAAATGAATTAAGGTAGAAAATTTGGATTTAAAATATTATTTTAAAAAATTTGTTTTAAAATAAATTCATTAATGCTGCAGGGTTCAAGTTATTACAAGTTTTTATTATTGACAGCTGGACATAAAGGACAATAACAAAAGCATTTCTGCATATAGTTGGCCAATTGATGTTTGCAGTTCTCTTTATGAAGGTTTCTTTTTATGCACATTTCCACAATGCCGCAAACTTTGTATTTACGACCCGCTGTCCGTTGGAGAATTACGAGTTGCTCTTTACGATTTAATATACTCATAAAACAAGATCAACTTCCGCAGGCGACGTTTCGCCTTTCAAGTCGAACGGCCGCAAATCAACCCAAAACTTGTAGCAAAACCTGTAACTAATGAATTAACTTATATGTAAAAGGGTTTGTTTGTTATCGCCAAGCTTGACTTTCCCCTACTCCTCCTTCCTTTGTTGGCTCATGTCAGCCATAACTTAATATAACGTTTTTTTTTGCCATTATCGCCACATTAAATCAGTTTAGGTTTGTTGACATTTGCCCATTGTTTGTCTCAATTCCACCAACTATTTGTGGTTCAAAGACCATCAATTTATCATATTTGCAGCTCTTTTTCTCCATGCCTGTTTATATAATGATGCAAATCAACATTAATGTTCTTGTTGATGCTGTTGTCTTCTGCTTGCTTAACTGAGTCATCAGACCTCGTGTCCTGGCGCCCAAATGTATGCTATGTTTTTATGCTGCTCGCATATTAATGAACATGTATGTTGCTCTGTGCTAGGAACAGCAGGTATATCTATATATACATATTTGGGTGTTTGTATATGCATACACGTATTCATATTTGTCTTTGTGAAGGGGTTTGCTTTGTCTATCTTCAGATATTTGTCTGCTCTGAGACGTTACTTGAATAGTTATTATTTGAATGGAAGCTCAAACTTTAAATCTGATTATCCTTTGTTGTTCCTTTGATAAATCTCTATATTAGCAACATAAAAGTTTATATACTCAAACACTATTTATTTTTTTTCCTGCCATGTAATAATGATTTAGGATTCGATAAGCAGGTAATTTATTTCTTTAGACAAACAATCCTTTTGGTAATTATCATAATCAAAACACAATTAACTCTTTGGCTTTACCTTGTCTTTGCATTTACCTTTTCCCTCTGTGTATATTTATTTATTTATTTCCCTTATAAATTGATATTTTCTTACTTGTGTAGCAATCTCCTCTCCTTTCACTACTTTTAAACCGAGGAAATACGTGTTTATTCATCCGGGGCATTCATTACCAACAAGCAATTTATCACAATAGCGTGCGACTTTTGACAATTTTTACACGACGGATACTTAATGATATTGCCAGTGCAAGTCTGTGCAATATACCTTTTTATTATTTATTCATTTAAATTATTTAAGGTATTTTCAACGCGTCGTCGCTGCTAGCCTCAAACAAAGGCCACCGTCCTTAAACTCTGACCCTCAAGCAGGTCGTCTCAACGGAAGCACGACACGCTTAAAAAAATGTTGGCTCAGAAAATGTTTACCCTTTAACTTCAACTTGGACTGCGACTCCTGTCAAGCAATTCGGCTTTTGCGTAATACGTTCATTAAGCTCCGTTTTCTTTGGAATTTTCAATTCATTTGCATGACTGGCAGTTAGGTTTTCTAGCCATAATTAGTTTTGTGGCGACATGCAACAAGCAGAGACCAAGACTGCAAGTCATTGCAAATGAGAATGCCGCTGATTGCGGAAAGAGGAAGCACACAAAGAAAAGCGCAAGCCCAAATTATATAAGATAGCATAAATAACAAATTCACTGCACAAGTTACAGTCGTGCCAAGACAACAACTAGCTATGGTCAGGAGGTGCGGTCAGTGGGGCGTATATGTCAAATCAACTGGCTTATTAACCACAACAAACGGCAAAACAATTTCCGAAAGCCGAAGTCGCCAACTTGATGACCCAAATCTCTAGCATAGCACAAGTAACGGATTCCGGTGCAACTTTACCGAAAGTTGGCTGGAAGACAAAACTTTGTGGGTTAAGAACTAAACATAGATTAGACGGCTTGATGACGGAAAAGACAGGATCTAATCAGAAATTCTGTTAAAATGTTTGTTATTTCGTTATTAATCTAAATAATAGAAGTGATTAGTGTTTTTAAGTTTATTGCTTTTTATGGCTTAGTTTATATAACTATAAAATATATTACAAATTCTTCTTATTTTTAGTGGTTGCAAAATATTATTTGAACCAAATGTGTGAAAACCTAATTCAACATTCTAGTATGCACACATATTTTAAGCTACATATTCACATTTTTGCAATTCAAATCCATTTAACTAACCGAAATGATAAAACCAAGACAGTACCTTAGATTACCCACAGAAATTGACAGAGCTGTCAGTCCTGCACTGACAGTAAATGAAGTACTTTTAATTGGAATTGAGTTCATATATTTTTGTAGAAATTCTAGATCCTAAACAAAAAAAGCCTTTGTGTATAAGTTGTCTTTGGTTGCAACAGAGAAGTTCGATGAATTCCAATGTGTGGTCAACTAGACAAACGAATGAATCTGGTTAAAAATAGGGTGAGGTTTGTGGTTGTGGCAACTGACACTAACAATTTTAGGTTTTTTAACAAAAGTGAATTTGGCAAGGTGAAGATTGTTTTACGGGCAGGAGCAAAAACAATAATAGAATATTTAGATTGCATATCTAAGGACTTCTATTGAAAGCTTTTGCATTGTAAGGCGCTTAAGTGAAGTGAAAAGGACTTGATAAATTGCAGTAGAATGTGTCTCAGAGAAGTATTTAAATGTCCCATTGTGCACAAAAAGTTAAAGAAACAAAATAAACATTTCCAAAAGGCTCTGTCAAATCACAACACACAACCAAGTTTATAAATGTGTAAGCTCAAATATCCACAAAAAGAAAGCTAAATTATTTAAATTACAAATTCAAACAACTCCCACATTGACACACAAGACACACAAGAACAGTTAAAAGAAAAACAAATTACTTTTAAATTAAATGCCTCATTTGCAACATTAATAATTCATTTGACTCAACGCGCAGGCAATTAAGAACGCAGATAGTAACGGAAGAAAGAGCACATACAATAAAAAATAAATAAAAAAAAACTGTGAATGGTCTGAGGCTGAGAAGGGCTTAAGCAACCTCCAATTATTTATTTATACAAATTTCTTTTATCTCTTGTTATAAATGTTATAACAAATATGGTTTCTTATAAATGCATTAAAAGAACAAATTTTGTGATGTTGAATTACTTTAATAATTACTTTAAATTGAATATATAAATATTAGCAATTTACTTTTCTTATCACAATTCTGTGCAGCTAAATCCAAAACATGCTTTAAAGACTCAAGTAAGCATAATGATAAATCTTTTTAATTAAGCTTTATTTAAATTATATAAAATCCCGCATTAAGTGATGTGTCTAAAATATATTTTTCTTTAATTAAATGATCGGAATCTAAAATATAAATATGTATAAAAGCTTAAAACGAATTCTACCACATTGCAAATAAACGCAAAGCAACTCTCTTGAAGGCAATAAAAACCAAAAAGAACAAAGGATTCCATTGGATATATCTGACTGTGCATATATTTATTGCGTTTAGTGTGCGTTGCACAGCACAGAATGGAGCAGAACAGACAGTCAGTTGGCCAGACTGCCTACAACGTTGTCAGCCGGAAACGGAAACTCGCGCACACAGATACAAGCAATGCACAAAAACGCACACAGATAGATACAAGAAGTGCACAGCACCCAACTAAATGCAGTAAAGACGCGTAAATTTGCAACAAAACTTGACGTTGGCAAACAGTAAAGCTGCTCGAAAGGAGGCGAGTTGGACACTAAGCGATCTGATAAGATACTGGCGTTAAGACCTCATGCTGGCGTAAGGCCAAAAAACATTTTAAAAATATATTCTTAAAACCATTAAACTTGCTTGAAAATAAAAAAATATGAAATAGTTTCCTACTGTCTCTTTCTCTCTTTCTTTCTCTCTCTCTCCCACTATCTATCATCTGAAATGTATAAGCTTTTCAATTATACTTTCGCTAATATTAAGAGTAATTAAAAGAAATAAAATGCCTTTAGTTAAGACTGCACAACTAAAAGATACCCTGAATATTGGATACTTTTGTAATTTGTTTCTAACATTTATGGTAAAAATTATAAATTTAGTAAAAAAAAGTAAAACACAAAAGAATTTAAGAAAAGTATACAAATAATGAAGTATTCTTGAATTTCAGACTAAACATGACTTGCTTGTTTAAGAATCTCTATACGGTTCAATGTCTTTTCCTTATACTTTTAATATAACAATGGCTGCTTTGCTGATGAACTTTAATTAATGGAGATACACATGTGAGATAAGAAGTAATTAAAGAGCTGTTATATCTACATCAAATACTCACTTCTCTGAGCTCCACAAAGTGTCAAATAAACACGTTGTTCAAACTTCCAATGGTAGTCAAGGAGGATTCTTATCAAGAAGATATGTAAAGACCGCGGCAGCAATCATGATCGTAATAAAACCTCCCACAATAAAAGTTCTCCCAACTGATAGGATAATGATTCTAGCCGCATTTGCAGAATAAAATATGTACCGAGATAATGTCCAAAGTAGTATAAGAATAATTGTATACAGCTGTAAAATAATTTAGAAGATTTCAATAAACCTGCCAAAGCAATTCCGCATCAGTCTATTTTCGATACTTAAAGAACGTCGTTGTGTTCTAAATTTGCTCTTGGGACCACCTTTCAGTTGTAAATGGTTTATTATTAGCTATAGAATTTTATGGATAATTTTATTAAAAAAAAAAAGAAATGGATTATTATTTAAAAGTTATACTGGTTAGAGGCCGACATATATAAAACTATTATTTGAATCTGAAGATATGAAATCTCAAATAAAATAGTATTAAATTGGTCAGTTGTACAAAATGTTAAAATTTTCACTTTAAGTCTTTAATTTCTTTAACTGGATATTTCTTTTTAATTCATTTTGTTTGTTTAATATGCTTAACAACTGTAGCTCCAATAATATAGGTGTACTGGCCTAATGACATATGATTGAGTTAGCTGTTGCTGTCGAAACGCAAATATTCACATTGGAAGCATCGCAGAAGCGTCCTTCGGGGCAGGTGCCGTTCACAGTGGTGGGTTTGGTGGCGCCAAAACAGAAGGAGAATGTGTTGCGGGAGGTGCAAGCAAATGTTTTGTTCTCGTTGCAGAGGCCACAGCTGTCGTTGTCGCCGCAACTAGCTGGCACTTCGGAGCGCTGGAAACAGATTTGTGTTTTATCCGTGCAGACCAAGCCGTCGGGGCAAGTGAATATCTGATCGTTATTCGGAATATTTTTGCCAAAGCACAATTTATATGAGGTTTGATTGACGCAGGCAGCATCGTTGGCCTGGCACACATCACAGTTGCCTTGCACGATGTCCAACTGCCAGGTCAATGCGGCGACAACTATGAACTATTACAAAAAGCACAAATTTCAGCTATAATTTTTTTTTAATTTATCGCGTTTAGTCTTAAAGCTTACCACATGAATAAAATGGGACATCTTAGCGGTACTGGTGTTAACTGACAATTGAACACATAAATCTCTTTGCAACGCATTTTTATATATTTTTTTTTTATTTTCAGCAAATATATTCACACCTTGACATATTTATATTTATAACACCTGCTTATCTAACTGAGCACCCAAAAAAAAAGTGTCGATTTGATAAGCCAACCTTGAATATGGAAATAGTCTAAGAACATATTAAAAATGTTTTATCTGTTTTGTCGCGAATTGTTGTATGACATAACTAAGTGGAATCATCTTAGCCATAAACCGATATGCTAATGAGTTCTTCTGAAGAATTCAAATTTTGTTTCATAATTAGGCAAACCAAATAAAATCAATTAAATATATGTATATAAAGAATTCTATATCCAATGTAGTATTTAAAATTAACGACGAAAGAAGTGTCTCAAAATACAACCTAAAATTGATTTTAAATGGAAAAATGCACCAATTTCAACTTCAAGCATCGCATTACAAAGAGTGTTTGTTTTGCTCCATATGGCTATAAAGATGTGTGATATTTGTAATTCAACATTCTGACAGCGGAAATTGCACAGTCTGTTGAAATCCAACGATGACAAAAGCTGTTTGTGGGCGTTGCACATGCAAATGAATTTTCAATTTTATGACCAAGGGCAAACGAACATTCGCAGTGCCAATTGACCGGCCAGAGAGTGTGAATGGATAGGAGAGGGGAGGGAAAGACTATTGCCGAGAGGGTTGAAAAATACCTCACCACACACTAATCATGGCGAGCGTTGTGTGCAATCTGAGCATCCCAAGCCAAATTGGCAAAGTGCAGTTGTAAATGGAATGCAAATGCAACAGCAGCTGCAAGAGCAAAAAAAAAAAAAATATATTAAAAAAATTTTACAAGAGCAAATTCGCTTTTCACTTGCGCATTGTGCATTGTTAGCGAATCAATTGTGCGTAATGACGTATCCTTGTCACAGGTGCCAAAACGCACTTTAAAGTCAGATACAACAGACACAAAAACCAACAACAAAGTGCACAATTTGTTGGGCTGAAATTCGTTTAAATTTAATTCAAATTCTGTTCATTTTACATGTGGCCCTTCACATATGATATATTATTCAACCTATGACATTTATGTTATCCAATAGATTCGGGCTCTTGTGTGGTCTTGTGGCTAATTAGTCAACGACAGAATCGTATTTAGCGTAGATTGTTCATTAATAAACCACAGCTGAGGATCACATTTTATGATACTGAATAGCAAGGGTAGCAAGCAACTACCATTCATCTCTAAAGGGTTATTTTTATTTATATATTTTAATTAGCATCTACAGCTGAAATCCAGCTGCGCAGAGGCACCAAGTTTAAGACAAGCCAAATATCTGCTAGGCAGCTATAATCAGAAACGATTTAAGAACAGACTTAGAATAGTCACCGGTCTCTTCACAAGATGCTGTTAGCTTAGAATTCACCTAGTTAGACAGATATTGATTTGAATTGATTATGTGTTCGTCATTTACAAAGACATTCGTTGTTTCTCATAACTAAAAACTTGTATCTTATTTTAAAAATACATTTATTTGGGTATTGGGAACATTTTGTGTTATTTAATTACCGTTCATATTTTAAAATTTTTTTTGTTTTTTAATTTATTCTTCTTTATATTTTTTGAATATCATACCTTTTTAGTTCGCAGTTACTTATGAGTCTTTCTTTTTTTTCGCTCTTATTTCCAGTCAGCATATGTTTCGTTGAGACCTTCACGCATGAATATGTATTGAATTCGCCTGGAACTCATAAAGTTGCCACAATCAGGCATTTTTACTGAGAATTTTATGCCTTTGGCATTGTTTGGCGCAGAAAAGCTGTCCTAATAAACAATTCATGGGCATACAATCACTGCATTGTTCGACGGCTCACAAAAATGAAACATTATGCAAAATATTCTCGACTAACGGAGGGTTAGACTGAGTCTTGTGTGGCACGCTGCAATTTGACTGTGTCATTAAGTTCATCTTGGTTGAAGTCAGCCTGCACAAATCCTTCAGCCAGCGTGATTTATTGTTGCATGCCGCTGGGTGCTCGATTGGCCATGCCCCATCATTATGTGTGGCAGGCAATTTGTCAAACTCTTGGAAAATCCTGTGTTAAATGAGCTATGAGTCGAAGACAGTATTTTGGAGCTGCAATTAGTTAAATTTGCATCGATTTTTATCCACTTAAATGCCTGACGATAAAATGCACGGTCTTCGTCAGGTTGCGACAATATCAGAAACATGGTTAGTCATAAAATTGCCGCTTGTATTTACTGTTGCATAATTTAAGTCAGTGAAACGGCCTTTTATTATCCAAATGTTCATTGAGTGCTATCATTTTTATGGTCCCAACTAAGTCCAATGCATACTAAAGCAGGAAAATGCCCAAAAGCAAGGCTGACAATTCGATAAGCTTAAGCTCTAGACTGACTCCAATTTCATTGCTGGAAGTGGCAAAGAAAAAAGAAAGAACAGTATGTTGTAAGCTAGTCGTAAAATTTACTGGTAATATAATATATATATATTTTTTTGGGGAGCCAAGGAATTTGCAATCAAAATACAACCCCAAAAGCAAGCAAAAGCAGGCAAATCTTTAAAAACAATTCACTGCTTTTGCATAAATAAGTAAATATTGAAATTTTTGTATTTTGCTTTACAAATTTTTCAGTAAACAGCAACACCTTCAAAGTTATTTATGTTTGTACTGTAAGTGTTTGTCAATTATAAAAATATGTCGCACAATAATAATATGAACAAGTCCTTGCTTCTACTCTTTATTTATGCATAACATGATTTATGCTTTAGATTTGCTTTTAATAAAAATGTCTTAATATTTAAAAAAAAATTCAATTAATGTGTTATTTATTTCGTATTATCTTAATAATAAAAATAATATTATTATTTAAAAAACATTTACCTTTGGCCAAAAATATATAAAAACTCAAGAAAATCAATAAATTTAACTGATATTTTCCAAAAGCTTACAACACATTTGACTATCAATAAAACTGGAAAATTTTTATAATGTGCAACAAATCTTAAGATCATTACTTAATTAATAATTGCTTTTTTTAGTTTTTTGGTTTTCGCCAAAAATATATGTCGTTAACGTGTTAACAATATAATAATGACGACTCACTTAGAGAAATTAAAATAACACATCAGGTGACAGTCCTCATTCTCCGTGTACAACAAATGGCCAAGAAAACATAGGAGCTGGCATAAAAAATAATAATGTTTATTCGCCCAAAAGAAGAAAAATGTTAGAAAGAAAACAATAAAAGCGCCGCCAAGCAGCTTGAGGCTGACAAATGACAAACTAAATGAATGATGCTTAACATGGCCATTTGCTCATTTGTCTAAGTACCAGCGGTTAATAAATGTCAAGCTTTTACATAGCCATCAATATGCCAGTTGCCGTAGTGCAGCAAAAAGATACATTTACGCTTTTCCAAATTAATAGCTTAAGAAAATAAGGATTTCTAAAATAAAAATATTATGGTACAATCCAGAAGCATTCTGTTCGCAACACGAATTGTCTGACAACAACCAGAAGTCATTGTGGCATGCAACTTATTTAATATACATTATATTTGCCAAGACATTGCACCCGTATTTCGTTGTAACCCAACTAAAAACCCCAATAAAATAGTTCGCGTGCTGACGTAATGGAGTTTAGTTTATTGAAATTTTGTGAACTTGCTGCATTCTATATTTAGAGAGGCGGACAGTGTTGAAGACGTGTCACATGCGGCTACGAGGTCACGTTAAAGATAGTCATCAATTCCTCGCCACAATTTTGCTGTCGTCAGATGAATAAATGAGACGTTGCGCTTGTGGCAAGAGTTAGACAAGTTTTTCTAAATGCTGGTGGGAATTTTTAAGGATTTACATCTGTTTTTTAAGCGCTCGTGTTCAAGACAACATTACTGTTCAATGGGCAACATTATAATATCGATTCGAGCTTTAAGTAAGATTTTAGGGTTTTAAAAGTATACAAAAAGTAAATAAAATCAAATTCTTGTGGTTTTTATTCGAGTGTTCTGGTTATATATATATTTAAGCTCGTCTAATTAAAAGTAAAAAAGTAGAAATTTGAATTAAATTTAAGGCTGTATAATATTTAATATATTCACAAAAATAAATTAATTAGCATCACAATTATAATCGTAACCCTATTATAATTCTTCCAAAGAGATGCAGACTGTATGTAGACTCATTTAACGAAAAAGTTAACAAAAAAAAATTAAATGAACTATTATTTATATTATCAAGCATTCAAGTTCAACAACACAAATGACCTTCTTTTAAGCTGCTCAACCTCCTTCTAAACCGCAATCACCTTTGTGCTTCAGCCAGCCAAATACTGTTTGTCTGAAAATTTAACTGGCCATTTCAAATCCGTTGCACAAAGCAAAGCTGCCAGACAAAATTCAATAAAGATGACGTGTTAAGTAATTCCAAAAATTGAGGCAAACAGCAATTACTAAATTTAAGTAAAACGGTTGAGAGACCCAAGTGTCAAGCACTAAATCCAATTCAATTGATTAATATGCACAACAGCTTATAAAAGGATATTTAAAGCAGATTTAGTTTAAAGCCGCAAGTGACATTTACAGTTATTGGCAAACATCTTGCAACTAATTGTTAAACGTTTAAGCTGCGAAATGTATACAAAAGTCCTTGAATTGGAATTACTGAGTTAAGTGAAGTGTAATGGAGTAGACTGAAGTGAAAATAAGAGAAGGAGATACCAGAGCGAATCTTACTTCCCATCCTGGACGCCACTAATCGAAACTGTCGCTTCTTAGCATCCAACGAGACAGTTTCATCTCCTTGTCGCTGTTGCTGTTTGCGTTATTTTATTTTTGTCGAGGATTAAGTGAACAACTAATTGTGAGCTGTGTTGGCTGCTTAAGCTGCTCGGCGTCTCCGGCTTGTGTTCCGGACAGATGTCACGAGCGAAACTTTTAAATTCCAGCGGCCAGCGAAGCATGAAATTTAATTTCTAGTTAATATTTCTCGGTTTAAAAGAATAAAAACAAAGTAGCCAAAGCAGTTACGAATTGTCAACAAATTACGAGACAAAAAAGTTAAGAAAAAATACAAATTTTCAAACATATAGATGAACATTTTAAAAGGAATGCAAAAATAATAATGTAAATTGGCAACCAAATTCAAAAGTTAAGCGCTATTTTTTTAAAGAAGAGAAAATATGTGAATAAGTTGCAATCACAAGAAATGCGAAAAGTTCCTGAAAATTACTAAACTTGAATACCTTTTTGACAATTCGATAATTGCTGTATTTAATATTAGCTTTGTATTTAGTTAACTTTAAATTAAAAAAAATATATATTTCTGGCTGGTATTAAATTGCCAAATTTATAAAATCTGCTGAATTAAGAAAATCTCAAGATTTTTGATTTTATTAAATTGTGAATAGGTTTTACATATGTTGCTTGGATTCGGGAACACCCAAAAATTTAAATAAAGCCCACTTGTTGTATCTTATCTTAAAATTAAGTCATTAATATGCCACAGATACAAATCCCACTCATAGTTAGTTGGTTGTTGAAGTATTTAAAGGAGAGAGCATAAATTGATCAAAATTATGCAGTTTTGTTTTTCTTGTTGTTGCATTGATTAAAGTGAATGTTGAAAATTTTGGAGTTAAAGTTTGAGTTAAGCCGAAAACTGATTTTACGCTTCACAACTTTTAATGGCAATCATGGCGGTTGGTGTTTGACGCCGAGCATCAGCGCCGTTTGCTGTTTCGGCATCAAAATGTGCGCATAATGTGGCTCTTTAATGGATTCCATTGCATACATTTTAGGGGCGCAAGCTGCGGCAGCAGCAAAAAATTATGCAACGCCCTCTGAAAAATGGCATCTCATGCAAATTGCCCAGCCAGCCAGCCCAGTTGGGTGCTATTTGTGGGACTCCACACTGCGGCAACGGTGCGGCATGTTGCCCATTTGTTGTAAATTGAGAATGGTGAATTACTGTCCCTTGATGTGTTGTTTTAATTTTGCTAAAATGAGTCGTCAAACTGAACAGAGCAGCTACTGAAAACTCTTGTTAATTGAATTTAAACTCGAGCTTTTATATAGAGAATTAGCTAACGACAAGTGGACGTTTAAATATTGATAAAATTTCTCATTTTCATTGTAACCGGAAAGTGTAATATCACTTTCTCTCATTAAATATTTATCGCTGAAATGTTTAAGTTTTCGCAGTACAACTTAAACGAAAATTCCAGCGTGTGAATTTCTCAAGATGCCCAGTTAAATATCAATTAACGATGCCCCTAGAAAGTTACACTGACAGTTGTGAGAAAATGTGAGCAAAAAATCGTATTTGACAACACATCTGGGATAAATGAAAATTTATTGCTCGGCTTGTGGCCACTCACAAAGTTGAAACGGATGAAAATCTGCACACAATTGGCTCAAAGCAAGCTACAATTGAGGCATAATTAAAACTAATTATGCCAAAAGTCTAGGAAATGCTAACGTCGGTATGCGTATAATACGTCTGTGAAACCATTTTCAAATAAACGTCAAAGTGTTAAAAAGGTTCATAAATTGCTGCTGCCAACTTGCTTCTTTCCCATTCACTCTCTCAAACTACCTGCTGCCGTCTGGGAATCATATACGAAGAAGTTTCACAATTTAAGCACAGACAGAGATGAGATACATAAATTATTAGATCTGGATTAAATGAATCATTTTATTATTAGAACACAATTCTAAAATGATTGGATTAAATTAATCGGATTATGGTCAGATTATGGCTACACATATAAAATAAAACACAGTTCTAAAAATAAATTTATCAAAAATAATTGAACAAATATGTTAAAATTGACGATGTATTAAATGAATGGCATTTCCCCGCATTGACTTTTGATCAAATTTATCATATTTTTGGTATGATTTGTTTTTTCTAGGTTTTCCATAATGATGAATAAATTATCTATTATAAAATATTACTATTTTAATAACCTCTTCCACACATGCATTATTCTTGACTTGTATTTGCTGAACATTATTAGCCGAGTCAAACTTACTTTACTAGATCGGCCAATGTTGGATATGTGCGATAAAAGGAACTGGTTCAGTTAAGACTTTCATTACCCATCCCTGAATTAAAAGTTTTGTGATTTCTTAAGTTTTTCGCGCTCAACGCATTTCCTAAATGAAATTAATGCAAATGCGACGCGACGCGGCGGTCCCAGAAAATGTCAAACGGAAGGCGCGAAATTTCACACGTCTAGCGACATGACAAATGTGTATGTGTGTGTAATGTATGTGTTTGTGTCTGTGTATGTGTAATGTGTGTGTTTGTGTCTGTGTGTGTGTTTGTTTGTGTGTGTGCAATGTGTGTTTATTTATTTTAGCTGCGCAATGTTGCGGCTGCTTCAGCGCCTTTTGTTCGCCAGGCTCCACGGCGGAAATTTAACCCATGGATAAAAAACTATGCCGCAATTTTATTGTGTGAAAAATATTTTGTACATGTGGCACATTTGAATTTCTGTGCACCGAGCATGTGTGTGTGTGTGTGTAAGCTGCCATACTTAAACTTGTTGACCTTTCCAGCAATTGCGAGTAAGAAATTGTTTCAAAGTCATTTTTTAAAGGTACTTAGTTTTTTTTAATAAATTTAAATTCAATTTGTTAAGCACAATCTCAGTAATCATTATAAAAAGAATCTAATAAATATATTACGTTGACATATATAAATAGCGACTAGGACCCAAAATAATAAGTCAAATATATACCACTAGAAAGTAAAAAGTTGAACATAAATAAAACACATTATCAAATGAAATAATTTTTTACTTCCAGTTTTTTATACATCTTAAAGTATTTTATGTAAAAATTACAATTATGAGTACGTAAATATAAGTAATAAGTAAGTGAGTATATATTTATTAATGAATTCATTTTTAGTTAACATTTGCATACTTAAAATATCAACTATTAGCTTTAAACTACTTTTTTTTAGTTTTTACAGATATATCTCAAGAAAAAAGAGTTTGCTTTTAATCTGACTTCAAAGAGTAATGCTCCATCATTGTTTTCAGTAGTCTGCAAAATTGAAATCAGTTGAAAAATGTTACAATTTTGAACTTGAATATAATATCTTACCTCAAAACCTTATCTTAGCTGGAAAATTGTATAAGAAAATGTTTCGAAATCAATACGATAGTGATGTTACCTTATGGAGTCCCCAGGGTCGCCTCTTTCAGGTTGAATACGCAATGGAGGCTGTTAACCAGGGCACAGTCACTGTTGGCCTAAAGAGTGAAGATTTCGCAGTACTCGTGGGACTCCATAGGCCATATACCGAGATGGGCGTACTGCAGCCAAAGATCTTATCCATCGATAGTCATGTGGGCATATCATTATCTGGCCTATCATCCGATGCTCGCCAGTTGGCCTCGTATTTGCGTACAGAATGCATGGCTTTCAGGCATTCGTATGACACAACCTATCCGGTTAGCAAATTGGTCAAGACATTGGGCAATAAGATGCAAGTGAATACGCAACGTTATGACCGCAGGCCCTATGGAGTGGGTCTTCTTCTAGCCGGATACGATGAAGTGGGCACCCATATTTGGCAAATAATGCCGTCGGCCAACGTTTTCAATTGCAAGGCAATGGCCATCGGAAGTCGAGCTCAATCGGCTCGCACTTATTTGGATCGCTTCAAGGCGACATTCCCGTTCTGCTCCAAGGATGAATTGATTTGCCTTGGTATTCAGTCCATTTACCAATCCCATTACACTGCTGATGAAATGCGTGTTTCTATTGGAGTCGTTGGCAAGGAACATCCATTCAAAATACTTACGAATGAAGAAGTAGAATCATATCAAAGATTCTGTCTTTTTGCCGTTAATCCAGATAGTTCACAAGATACAGAAATTGATGAAAATCAATCAAGTCAATCCATCTAACAAATTCTGCCATTATTTTGATATTATATTTTGTTTTTGGTTAAATATTATAAAATCAATTTAAATCATTTAAGAAAAATGACAGAAGAGAAGTTAAAAATAAACAAAGAAATATTTAACATTTAAATTCGTCATACGTTTTGTTTAATTATTCCAAAATTACGTAGTATATAAAAAAATATGCAATGTTTTGGTTACATATCTTAAAATAATATATTAAGCTTAATGTTCTTATAGTTACATCGTTAAAATATCAATTAATTGTAAATAGCTTTTGTAAAGCGCCACACCAAATTGTGAAATGCTCTGTAAGCGTTTTAAAAGCATCAATTTAATGCTTTGGTTGTCCGTTAACTGGAAACCCGCTGAAAATCGACTAAAGTGAGCCATAATATGCCAATTAAAATGTCTGCCAGTGTGGGATAAACATACGAACCGAATCTGAGCCATAAAACTTTATAAAGCAAATGGCAAGCAGACGCCCAAAATTGCCCACTGCATCCATGCTGAAAGCTTTAAAGCATATGGGCCAATAAAACTTTAACAAAGTATTTAAGGTTGTGATGCTGAGCGGTAGGAAAAGAAAGAGAGAGGGTAAGTCGGGTAAGTCGGAGAAAGGGGAGTCAGTAGATCAGCTACATTCTTGGCGCGCAAATTTAGCGTGAAGTTGTTTGCCGTCTGTCTGCACAGTCCTGGATTTGACTGCTCCCTTAAATGGCAACCAAAACTTAACCACAATATGAGCAGTAACGACAACAAAAACAAATGTCAGGGTTGAGTATAACTATTAAGTGAGCAATTTTGCGTCCTTGTTTGTCGTCAGCTTAGTGTGTAAATTTCGTTGGGGACGGTGTCTCTTACATTGTGCACTTCAAATTATCCACCCCATTCCCTCCTCCAGGACATGATGTTTTGTCGCGCTTCTTGCTCTGAATTTAAGTAAACATCTTGTGCATCTGGTTAGAGTGGAGACCAACAGACACATATTGCTAAAGAGTATGTGTTCATTTACATTTTTGGTTTTCCAAGCAATGAGGCGAAAGTGTAATAATTTGAAGACGAAATTATTTATATAAGACCAAATTTTAAATACATTTATTTATGTATTGGCCAGAATTCTGCAATTTTTTATTTTGATAAATAGATAAGCTAAAGACGGAGGACATTTTAAATATTCTAAGACTATAAATCCAAAGAAGAAGGAAGAGCTATAGGCTCAGAAGGGGGCCCAATAATAATAATAAAGACTATAAATGTAATTTCTTTTTGTATATATTGCATATTTATTTTATCATCGACATGTGTTTGTCTTATTTGAATCTTTAATTTATAAATTTCATGATTTAATCCTGTAGTTATTATTGCACTTTACTTAACGCGTAAATCCCCGAAGAAAGCTGCAAGCAAAATCATTCAGATTAATGTGATACCCAGCAAGTTTTTCGATTGCGTGTCAAAGTTTTGGCCAGCACTGTACAGGTTTCACTCAATTACGATTTACTGAACTGTGGCTGTTTTTCTTTTTCCATTTTGACGAATTTGCTGTTTGTTGTCCTTTTGGGTCGAACTTCAAGCATTCAATGGGATTCCGGGAACTGCTTAAAATGTAACCACAAAATTTGCGATGAATTCGGAAAGTTGACATAACAATTACGCTCATTGAAAACATACTTCAATATAGACGACACACAATTCGATTGAGTCGTGAGTCAGAATTGGGGTTAGTCGAGCGCAGAGCGCAACATGCCACTTAATACATAAATCCCCGAAGCGAACTGTAAAAAATCATTGAGATAAATTTGATTGCTTGCCACCAAACCGCATTTCACGCCAGCCTATCGAATGCGGGTCAGAGTCAAACTTTTGGCCAGCACTGTCAGTTGCTTAATTCCGTTGAGGTTAAAGTCAATTGCGGCTGCTGAACTGTCTCTCCATTTTCATTTTCATTTCAATTTTTTTTTTTTTTTTTTTGCGAATTTATTCTTGTTTTGCAGCTGTTATTTTGGGCGCAACTAAAAGCAATCAGTGGGATTGACTCGACGTGTCCAATACAAATAAATACAAACTGAATATTTTTAAAACAACTTATGTTTTAACTTCTTGATTTTGTTGTATGTGAACTGATGAAATTAAAAGTTTAATATTGTTGAAATGTGGTGGGTAAATTAACCTCGTCATAGTTTTGAAAGCTACAAACTATTAAAAACTATTTTAAGCAAATATCAAGCTGAATTTTCCAAGTTTTGGCTGCTAATTTCGTTAATTAAATATTTGCAGCTCGTAGATTTGAAAGCCACAAAGCATAAACAATGAGCAAAGCAGCGCAGAACATACCTTTAGAGCTTATATACAAATACTATAGTAGAAACAGGTGGGTACATAAATATTCCACTTGCATCAAGAAAACATACCCTACACATTTCCGTAATGTGAGTGAATGAGTCACTGTAGATTTGAATATAAAATATATTATTTGAATATATATAATTATACTTTAATAAAATAGTAATAGAGCTGTATTTAAATATAAGGGTAAAGGATATCTTTCAATTGTACATCATCTCAGACATATTTCTGATGACTCTTATCTAATGCAGCAGATTGTTTTTAAATTTAACAATTAATTAGCATTTATTACGCTCATTTACAGGGTAAATCTAAATCAATTCACTCAATGCAGCTGCACAGGATATCTTCTAGTCGTTGCACCATCTCTCTTACATATTTATTATGATTGTTTATTTATGCGCAGCCCGTTCGCCTGGTCTGCAGATTTATTTTGTCGGAAATTATGCTGCAGCATATGAATATTGAATGGAGCAGAAAGGTAGGCAGTGTGTGTGTGTGTGTGTGGTATGAATGAATATAATCAACTACCCGTTAAAACGTATTTATGCGCAGCAGCCATAATTTAATAAATGATATAGGACGCAGTTTGTACTTGTTTTTGGGTTAAGCGCACCATTAAAAGTTAGCCAAGTGTCGTTAAAACACTCGGCAGCGGCTCAATAAATTATATTATATATAAATTCAATAAATTTATTTTATAGGTGCCCTGGCACACGCACATAGGCATGCTCAAGTGCTTAAGCAGCCCTCTAGGGGCTGCTTAGCTGTCAATTTATTATGTGTTAACGCTAAACGGAGAATTAAAGCTTAAAAGCATTGCTTATTATACTTTATAAATCTTAAACCAGTTTAAAGTCAGACATGCATTGCACCAAGTTTTTACAGCATCAATCTGAGTGCAGAAGCAAAAGAAAAAAATATTAATCGGATTCTGGTAAACGGTTGACTTCTAAATATTTCTTACTGGGAAACTTATTGAAACCAAACCGGTTTGAAATTGAGTTTCATTTAATTAAAAACGAGCTTTTAAGTGCCGCAAAATGAAAATTCAAGCTTAAAATGAAAGAAAATTGCATAGCAAATAGCCAAAGCAAAAGTCAAAGCTGAATATGCAGCTTGTAATTAAAGGGAAAATTCAAGCCATTTTATTTTACTCTTTAAATAAAATTGTTTGAACTTAATTTCATTAGAAATATTATAATGAATAAGATCTGTAAGGCATTTTTATCTTACATTTTAGCTTAATACGAATTAATTAATACTTTTAACGCATTAAAAAAATTAAATATCCAAGCTCAAATATGAGACTATAATAAAATTCCTTCAAAAACTGATTAATTGCGAAAAGTATTTGAAATGTATCTTGCTTGAAACTTGTCTTGCAAAATGTAGCTTAATTGATTCCGGTTACTTTCCAAAGGACCAGCAAAATTTCCGGAAAGTTGGCAGCACAAACGCGCAAATTGAGTTCGCGCCTGAAAACAAACTTCAATAAAGTGTAAATATTTCGTAGTATAGTGGTAGACACACAATTCAATTGAAATGTGAGCCAGAATATTGGACAAGTGCTTCAATGTGGGTTAGTCGAGGACAGGGGTCAAAGTGTGCAACATGCCACTTGGCACCGACTGCAAGCTAAACCAGCACGTGCACACATGGCACACGGCGTCGTTGAATGGGTGGTTGGGAGTTGGGTGGGGTGGCAGCTGATGTAGAGCCCAAGTTGCAATTGGTTTTTTCTTTCCCTACATGTGCAACATTTTGTCATGATTGTGCAAATTGTTATTTTCCTCACGAAATTCAATAAAAATATATAAAAAATTCATATACAAAAAGGATGCGGGAAAATTTCTTTTGTACATGTTGTTGCCGCTGACTAAAATGTGGTCAGCTCGCTTTTTATGATCGCTAAGTTTTTCCGCAAAGTTTTAGCTTTATCCGGTTTACAAGTATAAGTTTTTCACAGCGTACATATATGATGTTTCAATTAAACACTTTTTGGGTTTTATATTCGCATTTGTCTTTCTTGAAAAGTTTTGTTCAAACTCTGTCTTTTCTCTCTCGCCCAATCTCTCTGGCTTTTCACTTTTCACTATATAGTTTGGGATTTTGTTGCGCCAGCCACTTGTGCATATGTAAATATTTGCAATTAAAATAATTGAGTTTTAAGTTGTTTATTAGGCAAGTTTCTCGAGTGAAGCAAATCCCAAAGTTTTCATGCTACAAATTTCCTAGGAACTTTTCATTTGCTCTATTTGTTGCATTTCAGTTGTGCAAGTTATGGTGAAGAATATCAACAACAAAAATATCTATATATATAAATGTAAATATATTGAAAAATTAAAGTTAAATACATGAAAAACCAAAAATGCAGGTGTTTGCTAAAAACTCTGTCTTTTAAATCAACAAAAAGGAGAATAACTGAACACAATTTTCGAATAGCTAAAAGCAAACGATAAACTTGTAAGTCTGCCAACAATAAGTTTAGTAGAGCATACCTTGAGCTATGTGTGTATAAGTATAACACATGTTACGCATACGCGATGTATTCCCAAATAACTCTCGACTCAAATTGCTGCTTGGAGTCCACAAGTCGTATGCTTATTATAAGCGTTTTGAGAGCCCACAAAACATTACAATTGCCTGCCTTGCATATAAATGGTTTAAAGATAGCATTCGAGAAATCGATTGATTTGCCACCATAAAAGCCAAAGAACTCGACGTTTTTTAGTTGGCTAATATACATATACGTTCTAGCTAGAATTCTTAGAAAAAAAAATTTATATCAAAGGATTTTTCTTCTTATTCCATTGTTGTTGTTTTTTCTGTATGCTCTGTGGCCTGCGGGTTTGGCAGCTGTTCAGTTGGTTCAGTGGGTTGATTTTCTTTTTTTACATAAAAAAGCGATATGAATAGCCATAGGTAGCTTTGCAAGGGATTGAGTGGTGCTTAAGAGCTCTAGCAATACTTTACAACTGTTCGGAAAATAAACTAAACTGTGAATAGTAATTGGGAATGTATCGAATATTTTTAAATAGATATATTTGTCATAAAATCAGTGCTTTGAAGTTATCTAAAATAAGGAGAAAAAAGTTAGACACTAAATGTATAAGAAATAATAAAGTGAACAAAAATTCGTAATGTATTCTAAACATAAAAATTAAATTATTTTTTAGACAAACTTTTACATTTATGTTATCTCTTTCTCAGTCCATTAGCTCCTTATAAATTTATAGAACATCTATCATTCGCGTTGGTCCTTAGCACTTTCCTTTTCATATCCTATTTTCAAACCTCTAACACTTTTACATATGAATGAACACGACCAGAAAAACACATCAATAATATTAATTCGGAATGAGCTCTGCGGCATGGTTTCTGTGTGTGTACTTTTGAAAATATTTCAAAGGAGTTTAAAAAAATGGGTTGGAAATATGATGTGAGGCAAATATTTACTTATTTACGAACTTTGTCGAGGACTTAACGACAAAAGCAAACAAATTCATATGAAAACTGCCACAATGTAAATTGAATCCATTGGGTATCCAAAAATTGAACTGGTTTTTGGCCGATTAAATATACAAATTGTTTTTTTGTTTTTTTTTTTTGTAAATTTAACGGCAATGGAATGCTAATTTAAAACATGCATCACATCAAGATGTATTTTCACTTATTTATATTTTCTGTAGTTATTTTAAACCAATTTCATTTAACCACTTATTCTGATTTCTTTTAATTTTTAACAATACGAATCGGTTTAAAGGTTGATTTTTACGTTTATGCCTTGTGATTTTCGCTGTTCTTTTGTTGATTTTTTGCTCTTTATTTTATTGACTTGTTTTTCAATCTGTTGAATTTGGTGAAACGTCCTGTGCCCCCTTAGGTGTCGCGTTAGTTATGCATCGCTGCCCCAACGTGTGACAAGTCGACAAATACAAAAAAAGAGAAAATAATGAAGAAGAAAAAACTCCAAACAAATCCGATACTTTTACAATGCCATTGGGCGATTTTTGGTATTAAAGCTGCGATTTTTCAGCAATCACTGCATGTGAGACATTTTCATTAGTTTTTACTCAACGTAAAATGCTCTTCTCTTTTTTATGCCCTTGGTTAGTATTATTATTTTATTGATCTGCCAGATAGTGTCTCTTCGTCTGTCTGTTCTTTAGTCCGTCAGTTTTAACTTTATTTTCATTTCATTTTTTAGAAATGAACAAGTGGACTCTGGTTGCAAGTGTATAATTTCTTTTCATTTTCTCGTTTCTGTTTTTTTTTGTTTAATTAAATTGCCACTGTAAAATGGAGGCTGCAACAATAATATATTCAGTCGGCATTTTATGTTTCCCTCGTTGCTGCTGCAGTTCTTTTTGCTGCTATTGACACTTTATCAGCCTCAATATAATTAAAATATGAGACACGTTCGCAAAATAGTGTGCAATGCATTTGAAATAGCCATCATTGTCTTCAGCTGCAACTGTTTTTGAAGACAAAGTTAATTCGAATTGAACATTCAACATGCTCTAGACTCCTTTTAAATTCTATCATTTTCTTTTGTGCTCGATTAATTCTAAGCACATTCTACACAAATACAAGTTAATGCTCGGCTAGAGGGATCTAGTCTCGAAAGCTCATTCTGTTAACCATAACCTCTATCTTAAATCAGTATATATTATCAACTGAAAATATTCAGAAATATTTAACTTAAATAATTGCGCAAACAGTTCACCATTTGAAAATTCAATTTTTATATACAAAATAATTATTATATAATTTTAATGAAAATCTGTATACCTGCATCATACATTAACCATTAATAATTCAATCATTATTTCTGTGCTTATATTCGGGAGACTATTTTTTTGTGGCTTTCCAATATTCTTGCAATATTTTATTCTCAACTTGCGTTTCAATTTTGAGTTTAATTATAAATTGTTTTTCTTAAAGATTTTTTTTTTAAATGTGCGCTCTTTTTAGTTCACATTTAATAAATAAATAAAAAAATATAAATTTTGAATGTCAATTGGAAAGCACTGTCAATCAAAAGATTTATTTTAGTGATAAAAAATATGAAAAATTTCTCATGACGAGCGTTATCTTGCTCAATTTATTAATTCACAACTATCATTAATTGCGAACAATTTTCATTGACACATTGTTTGGACTCCAACTGTGTAAATTGTATTCTTAAACCACTTTAAGCACTTTGTGGGCGGTGGCATAATTGTGGTTATGAGTACTGAAAAATGCAATATTTTTAAATGGTTGACAGAATTTTTATTTCAATATGGGATTGTGGCGATTGGATGCCGTGAAATGCCAACGGCCACAATTCTCTGGTCATTATTATTGAGCTTCCTGAATGTTATATTATCTGTAACTTATAATGGATTTTTAAAATGCAATCAATGCTACAATGAAACAAAATCACAAACAAATTTCATCAAGATAGCATTAAAAGTGAAAAGCGTGACAAACAAACCGACGAAAATAGCTGTGTGAAACCGGAAAGTATTGCTGATCAAGAATATATATACTTTAGACGACTGCTTCAATTCGGTACGATGAAATTATATTACCAGCTGTAATGAATTGAATGAAGCTTCATTTGATGAACTTTTGCAAATATCAGAAAAAAGATGTCTGGGCTAAGAAAAAATTTAAATAACAATAAATGTACGATTTTCAGTTGTGATCATTATAGCCTCAACTGTTCAGTTACACTCAAAATACATCATTCTTACTGAATGATAAAATTAATTTATTAAAATTAATTTATGTGCAGATGTGTAAAATCTTAATGTGTTGTCTTCTTTTTGTTTTACAATATAATACATTTAACATCTACTTGTTGGTATGTTTACACAAGGTACAAGTACACACACATATATATATATATTTATATCTATATTGCAACAATTTAAATGACTTTCGTAGTTTGCGAGTTTGTTAAAAAAAAACTACAAAAAGAAAATGTTTAATTGACTAGAGAGGCTGTTTGGATTTTTAGACATCAGTTATGTTCAAGTTAAGGCAGTTGATCCAGAATTTATCAATAGTATGATATAAATGTGGCAGAGCATTGCCAATGCTGTGGTTCTCATCCGTATAGGTCTGAAAAAAATAAATAAAATTGATTTGCTGTCCGATTTATTTCAAGCTGGGAATACTTTACGCACTTGCTCGTCGAAGGGTATATCGGCTCTTTGAAGTAGTTTGGCCAACAGCAGAGAGTGTTGATAATGGACATTATCATCACCGGAGCCATGAATTAGTAAAAAGTCATGTGTCTTAAAGTTATCCAAATGCCTAAAGGCACTGCTCTCAGAATACTTGACTTGATTGTCATCCACCGTTGGCAGTCCCATATAACGCTCAGTATAGATGGTGTCTATAAGGAAGTGAACAATGACATTAAATAACCAAGTTTATTGAGGGGAAATCACAGCTCTTACCATAATACAACCAGGAGGTAACTGGCGCCACTGACACACCACACTGGAAGATGCGGTCATCATCCTTTTCGATTGTCTTTGCTGTCATATAGCCGCCATAGCTCCAACCCCAAATTCCTGTGCGTTCGGCATCAACATAGCCAAGATAGTCCTGCATCCATTTGGTGACAAACAGCTGATCCTCCACTTCATGATCACCCAAATCGTTGTTCACCGAGAACAGCAGCTTTTTGCCCTTGTTGCCAGTGCCACGCCCATCGATATAGGCGTATATAATGTCCCTTGTGGTGGTAACAAACGCCTCATAGCCAACGGTAAAAGAATTCGTCACGCGCACCGAATTGGGTCCTCCATAAACAACGACAATCATGGGATATTTCTTCCTCTCATCGAAATTGGGTGGCAACGCCAGCTTGGCAATGCCAGTGCTGCCATCTGCCAGAGCGACATTAATAAATCTATAGCTGGGACGCAGCTTTTTCGCCAAATTGGCACGGTAAGCGGGATTCAGTTCCCAGTCGATGAGCTTCTTGTTGCTGGGCGTGTCGACCTTCCAGATTTCCGTATAGGACGGATTGGGTCCGTTGCAGGTGAGCGTGTAGAAGGAGTAGGATTTGCTGAATGTGGCACTGGCCGAGCGACATTCAACGCCATCGACATCAACATGATCGCAGCTGAGGCAATAGTCGTTTCTGTACACATGATATTGCGCCGGATCACCCAGCTGAGTGGCCTGATAGTAACTGCAATACGTAAACAAATTCATTAATATTCAAGTTTATCAAAGATTTATTATTGTTTTGTACTCTACTCCACAAAATCGGTATACTTGAATTGGATTTGTTTAACGTTGATGTTTGAATTTCCTTATTAAATTGAAAACATAAAACAAGTGAAAGCCCAACTCAAAGCAAAGTCCCCGTCCAAGGAGATAGAATTTGATTAAATGATTAATGCTTTCACTTCAAAATCAAGCTGAACTTAATTTCGCTTTTCTACCGTTTTTAATTTCATATGCACATTAGTTGACATTAATTAAATACATTAAATATTATTGTTGCTGTTAATGAGCCTCAAATTTCTCAGATTAGAGTTGCATATCTATATTAATATTTATAGTGTTATACTGGGAACAGAGTATTGAGCAGTCGTGAGACTTCGACAGCAACGGTTCAGTTTGCTTAAGACTTTAAGTATATATATATATATATATATATATATATATATATATATATATATATATATTTCTCGAGATTGTGTACACTTACAGCTTATCATTGGCCTCATCATAGCCATAGACATTGAGCACAGTGAATTCACCGCGTCTCTTCCAGATGTTCTCGCCCGTTTGCAGGTCAAGATTCCACACCTGATACCAGTTATTGATGAAGTAGGCAAAGACGCAATTGAGGCCATCCTTCAGGCACTTGGGTGTGCTCATGGCCACCCAGCCGTCAGGCTCTTCGATGCGCTTCACCTCCGCACAGACGCCCAAATGGCTGCAACTTTGGAGCGAGGCGAGATTCTGGCGGCGATTCATCCAGGTGATGAGCAGATGACTGCTATTCGACCAGACCACATTCTGGAGAATGTGATCGGAGCTGACAATATCGACAGGTGCGTTGATGCGTTTCATAGTGGGATCATTGTCGGTCAGATCATAGACACGCAGATAGACAATCGGATTCGGTGTGCCCGATTTCGGATACTTGAGCTCCTCTTCGTGCGGATACTGCGAATACGCACTGGCACCATCGCCGTAGATGAAATACTTAAAGGTCTGCACTTTGGTATCATCGAAAAAGCCCACAGCCAGTTTGGTGCCATCTGGTGACCACCAGAGAGCGCTGCCACTGCTCAGCACCTCCTCCTCGTAGACCCAATCGGGCACACCATTGTAGACAATGCCATCCTTGCCATCCTCCGTGATGGCTATCTCCATGTTCTCCGCGAAATGTATGTACACATTGTTTTGGTAGACATATGCCAGTCGGCCCTTGAGTGGTGACCAGCCACAATACTGCAGCTTCTCGCCCTTGTGTATCTTTATCGCCGCATCCGTGGCAATGTCATAAACATCGTATTGCGCCACGTACGAGTGCCGGAACTTCTCCGTCAAATTGTGACGCACCAATATTTTCGTATTATCCGGCGAGAGCGTAAATGTGGCGCCTGTATAAGCGTTCTGAAAATGTGAAATATAACTATTAGTTAATATATATTTTATATTTGATTTAATTTGTTACATTTTAAATGTTAACTTAGAAATTCCTTTTAATTTTAAACCATTTATATTTATTTAAATCTTTATGCCAAATAAAACCAATAATTGAATAAATAAATTTATGTTAATTAGTTATCAATAATGCAAGTACCAAAAAAGTGGATTCCAGAAAAACTGTATCCTTCTGGGTGGCTGCATTGAATTTGTGAATGGATCTATCGCTGGCAGTATAATAGAACTCCTCATCTGTGAATAATTCAAATTTAATGGGTCATTAGCTGTGTTAAGTAAAAGACACAAACCGAATGGCATCTGTGTCTAATTAACAAAATATAATATATTGTATTAAATATTTATATTTTAAGAAAATATTAACATAGCATTTCTTTTGCGGGCAACGTTAAATTAAAACAAAAAAAACACCAAGTAATAAACAATCAAGAAAATATACTTAAGTACAATTTTTTTGTGTGTATTATAATTATTAAAATTAAAATAAAAATAAATAATAATTTGTTCACTTAAAAAATGATTTTAAAAAAATTTATTAATTATAAAAATACGTCACCAAGCACAGGGTCATATTAAAAAAAAATTGTTAAGTGTTATAGAAAATAAATAAAACAAATTATTCTTACGAAATCCAAAAAAATAGTTAAGTCGCTATATAAGCCTTAATCACTACAAACGCTTTTAGATTTATATAAAAAATCCAACTTATTTCTTTTATTTTATCTTTATTATAACTAAACTTCAAATCAAATGGATAAGGCATACTTATTAAAGAAAGACAAATAAATCAATTTAAAATCGTCTCATTCAATTTTCCTTCGACTCGACTAATGATTATACAACTAAATTGTAAATCCGGCTCATGTCCTCATGTCATGGACAGCTGCCATTTAAAATGAAAGAAACTTTAAATTTAGGTTCGCTTAAAGAATTGTAGCCGCGTATACTTAAAGTATTAGTCAATCTATTGTTTTCTTTTATTCGCCTGTTTGCAATTGTTTGGGCCACAAAGCATGCCAAATTTCAATTACCAATGCTGATAGGGTGGTTATATAATTGGCTTTTTGGCAAGTGCCCAGCTGAAAGCCCTTGACGGAAACTGAAAAAGTGCTTAACTTAATACAACTTATGTTGATTTAATTAGTTTGTTTTAGCAATGATTTTAATTGGTAAGATGAGGCTAAATTACACGTGCTGAATCATTTTTGCATTTAAACAAAATGGGTTAGACGATTAGAAAACCATAAAAAAAATGTATTTTTTTGCTGGGATAACCTGATAACACATTGAGCATTATAACTAAGCAATATTTGTGAAACCTGTTTTTGATTATTTTGTGATACTACAGTAAAATATATTTAGCATTGGAACTTGAGCATCATAAACAGGTCACCTCAAGTGATGCTTATAGTCAAATATTATTTGGACATTTCCGACAGCAGGCAATTAAAATACAATCAATATCGTTGCTAGATACTCTATCTAACGTGTAGATTCTAAAAACGATCTAAAACCGTTATTCGATTGCACAAGTTAAGATAAGGCATAAGGTAAATAAGATTACTGGCTTTTGTTATACGATTGGCAATTAAAATACTTATTATTTATGGTGGTGGTGAAACTCGTGATTGAGCTAAATGATATTAAAAAAAATTGTGATTAAGGCAACTTAACTAAAAATTGAATGTTTTAGAAAAATAAGAAATTCTGATTCAATGTAAAATGCCGAATATCACTTATTTTATTCTTTGTTATTTTTCTATGGAAAATATATACATATGCATAATGTAGATGCGATTAGCAGACGTTCTCATTAATGAACACGAAATTGTGTTTTTAACATGTTTTAACAAATAATTAACTTCTGTCTAGGGAATTACATACATAAACATACATATGTATATATGGATATACATATGCCTATATCCAATACAAGCGTAGAACAGGGAAACGACCCGCAGTGCAATTTCCGCTATTCAGGCCACAGAAGCACACGCATTGTCGGCGTAGCTTGATAAGAAATCTCAAGCTGAGAATTTCATGAACGCACAAACACACACACACATGCACACACACGCACACTGAATGAACTCTGTGGGAAAGCACTGTCAAGGGGGAATTCACGAGTTGATAGCAAGCTCAACAAGAAATCACAAAGGCATCAAAAGTATGTGCTACAACAACAACAACGGCAACAACCGGTACTCAACTCACCTGTTATCCAGGTGCCGTTGAAGCCACGAAGGCCGGCGGTGCCGTAAATCGCCTCGGTTAATTCCCAGGGTGTCTTTAAATCATCCGCAGGCAATTTGATGATCGCAGCGTGTGCGACGGAAAGGCCCGCGACCAAAGCCAGCACCAATTGCAATTTGACATGCAGCATTTCACGTCACAATAACAGCAGCAACAATAAAGACAACAATAACAAGCACAAACAATACAAACAGTTCTAAATGTGTTACATGCAAATGTAAAAGTGAGAAGAATTCGCGATTTCGCCGTTGAATAGTAAAAACACCAACGTTCGGCGGCACAATTAAACTTCAACTGAATTCAAAATCAATGGTAATCAGCAATTAGCGGCGACAATTGAAAACAGGTTGCGCCAGCAGCAGAGTCGACTCTAAAACACCCTGTTTATAAATGAACATTTTGAATGGGAATTACTTACTTATAAAATGCTACACAGTATGGTCGTCTCTGCAATGTTGGTGCAGACAATGCTAAAAAATAGCAGCTATTGTATTCATACATTATATTTGACAGTGTCACCCTTCGGCTGTTTTGTTTACAGGGTATCACGGTCAACAAGTGGGACGACGCACCGCACGTTATTATTATGGAACAGTTACGCAGAAGGCGGCAGTGTTGGTGTACTCTACGTGTTATCGGTACTTGTTATCGATCACTTTATCGATACCAGTTTAAGTTCAACTAATTTAAAATGGAAATTATTTGCCAAGTAACATCACCAGTTAATAAATACATTTCCTACGTTTATGCGAAGCAAATGATTCATTGATTGCATTTAAAGTGTTTTATCGGATTGAAAACTGTTAAGATTGCATATAAAAGAATAAATATATATAAAAGGCATAAATATAAACAAAACCGAATTTTTTGAGAATACTTAAGAATTCAATCGGAAAAGTTTTCTTTGGCAATTTCCTAAATTTTAGTTAATCAGCAATTAGCAGTCAATTTTACAATCTTTATTTAGAATTATGCTTACTGTTATAAACAGAGTTCGTTCGAAAGATGATACTACGGGTGAAAACATATATATCTATATATAAATATATATATATGTGGTGAGGACATGTTAGCAATATTGACAACATCAAATCAAATCATTTCGTTGAATGCTGCTTAGGTATACAAAATTACAATAATTATTATTTTTTTAAGTCTTAAAGTCTAGTTTAAGTGGTAAACATAGAACGCTACTCGGGAGTCGGGATATATAATTATTAATGTATGCACGTGTTTTGAAAGGTGATTTTACTGTGCCGGTGGAGGCGGTTGTTGTTGTTGTTGTTGTTGCAGGGATGGAAATTGCATGACACGCGCCAGGATGTGCGCCTGCTGTTCCAAGTACTTGGGAAAGAAAGTCTGCAGCAGCTCCACCTTGCGCTCCTCGAGCTCGAGGCGCTGTCGCGAGATTTTCGTTTGTTCCGCCATCAGTTGATTCTTGCGACGCACCTCCTCCAAGTAGAGCGACTCTAAGGAGTCAGCAGCCGGCGGATTACTCGAACCAAAGGGTCGTCCACGTTTCCGTGGCGTCGGTGTTGGTGCCAGAGCATTGCAACTGTTGCTGCTGCTGCTGCTGCTGGTGGCAACAACCGAGGGCGGTTGCATGCTCGCAGCTCCATTGCTGTTGTTGGTGGCAACACTGATTGTGTTGTTGGTGCTGTTAATGTATGCCACGGCTGTAATGGCCTGATGATTGATGGACGACGACGTGGAGGCAACATTGTTGCTGCTGTTGCTGCTATTGTTATTGTTGCTGTTGTTGTTGCTGTAGTGTCCACTGCCAGCTGAATAGCTCTGCTCGTAGCCAGGCTGAAATTGCTGCTGTTGCTGCTGTTGTTGCTGCTGCTGTTGCAGTTGCTGTGGAGTCTGCAGCTCGAGCAGCTGGCTGGGCTCGGCTGGTGAATACTGTTGCATCTGCTCCTGAAATGGCAACGAGCGATAATCCTCATCATCGTATTCCTGCTTGATATCGTCATACTGATCCGTAAACAATTCCGTATTGAAGCTCATGCTGCTATTGTTGTTGTTGCTATTGTTACTATTATTATTAATGTTATTATTATTATTACTGTTATTGTTGTTGTTGTGGCTGCTGCTATTGTTGCTGTTGCTGCTATTGTTGCTGTTGTAGTAGTTATTACCCACCGACTCCGTTGTCAAATTAAGCACCGATTGCTGACCCGGTTGTTGTTGAGACTGTTGCTGCTGCTGCGACTGTTCTTGCTGTTGCTGTTGCTGATGTTGCTCCTCCTCGCGTGGTGGCGACACATCCCGATTGTTGAGCAGCACATCGGGTGGCAGCGGTTCCGCATTCTTCGGCCTGTGTATGTTCTTTAAAATCCGATTTACAATATCATATTTCTTCCAGCGCATCGGAAAACTCGACGGATCACTCTGCAGCTGTTTCTTCACACTCCTACAAGGATAAACCAAATATAAATTAACGCTTCCCCGCCAGCAATTTCCATCAGCAACTTACCGAAATTTGGCCCTCGTCTGATTCACTTTCATTTGTATCTCCTCAGGCTTGACGTCGACGCCGTAACGTTCGCGCAACTCCTCGGACCACTGGCCAAAGAAGATGGTGTTCTTGCCGTTGCGTGTGAGACGCCAGTTCTCCCGGCCCCAAATCTCATAGAGACGCTCCTCCTCGCTGGGCGTCCAATAGCGTCGCGCCTTCTCCTTGGCCTTCACCTCTAACAGCTCCTGACTGCCGCACATATTTCCATCAACTTCGCTGGCTTCTGGTTTCTTATTATTTACTCCTGCGCCAGTTGCAGTGCTTCCTCCTCCTCCAGCTCCGACAGCAAGATTAAGCGACAAGTTATCGTAGTCCATGCGAACGATGCGCGGCTTGTTTTATTGTCTCGAAGCTTTACTCACTTGGCTCTTCTGTGCATCACTCCAGCTCGCTTATAGAACAGTTTGCTGCATTTATTCAACAGAAGCTTCAGTTTTTCGCATAAAAAATCAACAATTAGGGATGGCTGCGAGTATCGATTAGGCAACGGAAGCGATAATTGCAATTCGATTGCAGTCTTTTTTTCAACTTGACTTATTTCCTCACTTAGGGATTAATGTGGAAATGTACACAATAATATTGGCATTAATTGTTCCTCGGCTGCTGCTCATTAAAAATAAAATTCAGCCGGTTTTGCTTGTAAACATCGATATTGTTTGTAGCCTGCTAAAATTGCCCATCCACGACAATGCTTGTACCCAGAACAGTGTAACCGTTGGCAGGCAAGCAATGAAATACACAAAAATACTAAATCGGAAATCGAAATCGGTGTACAAACAAGATACATATGATAGAGATATATTTAAATTAAATATTTTTTATTTAATGTAGTTGCTTACAATATCGGCCATTAACATAGTATATTCAATCATTGCACGAGTAAAATCAATCGCTATCTAAAATATCGGCCAAGACTACTATTCGATTGCTATCGATATTAAATATGGTCATCTCTGGCGTTTCACTACCAATTTCCATCTCTATTAGAATATTTATTCACTATTTTTGTATTGCGAATTAAATAGCAACTTGGCCAAAATGAGCGATCCGGAGACCGACTCGAAGGTGAGACGGGGTCCCAAACACATGCGTCTGCGCTACTACACCTCCTACGAGGAGGCGACCATCGTCAAAGTGTGGCGCGAGCATCTGCATGAAATAACTTCCTACACGGAGAATTTATCCATATTTCGAGAAATAGCCTTCGGATTGCAGCAGCATCGCATCCGTCTCAACAAGCAGGAGGTGCGGCGTCGTATCAGCAGCTATCGCAACAAATACCTGTGAGTAAAACACACACAATAAATAGCACTCATAGAAATCCAATGGAGTTGTTTCAGATTGGAGCGCAGTCGGCTGGAAAGCGATCCGCACTACAAATCCGAATGGCGTCTCTTTCCACTCATCGACTGCCTGTTCCAGACGGCTGGAACAGCCGCCACGCCCCCTAACGTTGCCCAAACGGAACTAAAACACATCGAGCAGCTGGAGGCGAATGTGCGCCAGGAGCTGACCAACTTGCCCCGCTTCAGTCGCCATAATTGCAAAACCATCCAATTCAAACAGGATCCAAATGGTTGTCCGTTCCTCGATGTGCAGCAGCAAAAGCAGCAGCCACTGCCCTTCCACTACGCCCACATCAAGACTGAAGTGAAACAGGAACTGGATATAATTCCAACACTGCCCGAGGAGAAACGCTTCCCGTTGACGTCAGCGAATCGCATCAAGCAAGAGCCACATCTGCTGCCGGTGTCAGCCTCGGAGCAGTCGCCGTCCACCAGCCTGGATTCGAATCCGGCGTGCTATTCGCGACGGACGCGTCGTCGCATGATTATGCCGCGATCGGGAAGCATAACGCTTGCTCAGATCGAGCAGCTGCAGAAGGAAAACGAGTTGCTCACGGAGAAGCGGGACACGGATATGGCCAATCTGGAGCTGAAGGAGCGCGAGTACCAGCTGCTGGAGCAAAGACTCGACATCTGGCTGCACCAGCAGGAGGTCCTGATCAACTATCTGGATACGTATCTCGTCAAGTGAAGAACTATTTAGATTAATTTTTAATCATAGTTTAAGTTAGAATTTTCTCCATTGAGGGAAATGGAAATAGAAATGAATCTGAGCTTTATTTTCGAGCTGCTTCCAATGAAACCTTTTTGATCTCCAGCGCTCACTTCTTTTTTAATTTCTTTAATTACACGAAAAAATCAGTTAGGAATAGATTAAAATTTCATTTATAATTAAACCAAATACTACGAAATATTTTTTAGGTCCTTTTGATTTAAAATCTTTTGTTTTCAAATTGACAAAGGGTTATTACGTAATTTACAATATATTTTCTTATATTTCATTGTTTTTACATTTGCATTTGAAGCAAAAACATCAATTTTTTCAAAAGTCGTCGCAAATTTAAATAATTAATTTTTAAACGACGCGCGTGTCTTAAGATTATTTTTATGGAAATTTAAATCTAATCTAAGATTAATTTTCGAGCTGCTTCCAATGAAAACGTGATGATCAGACTATTTTTTTTTTTTTGTTTTTTACGTTCCTTGATTAATTATACGTAAAATAGTTCTTAAAGAGCTTACGAAAATATTACAAGAGATTTATATTTTAATTAAACCAAATCTTTTTGATTGATAATCTTTTTTTCAGTCATTATTTAAACTCAAATATATTTTCCTATATTTCATTATTTTTGATTTGTATACGAAGTAATAATAAAGTTTTAGTAATATTTAATAAATTACTTATAATATTCATAATACACGCCCTCAACTCTAATATAATCAATTATCTTCTCTATAAGCAACCTCATTTGGTATTTATATGTTTTTGGAATACGGTCACTCTGCGAGCCGTTTTCAACGCATTACGTTCAGCACATCGCTTAGCTTCCAGAGTTATTTATTAAAATGAGTACTAGCATAATAACAAATACAATTCGCATGCTGCGAATAAGCAGCCGTACCATCAAATGGCACAAACCAACACTGACTGCAGTGCGTCAATATGGTAAGCTGAAGAAAAATAGGCAGATTTCATAACAACCGGCAATAAGTACATGAATGTAATGTATTGACATATTTTAGCCACACCGCCGAAGCGTTTCTACAAAACAACCAACGTACTCTGCACGGATGCGGGCTATGAGGTGACACTGGATCATCGCAAACTGAAAACGCCAAATGGAACGTTGTTTACAGTTAAAAGTGAGCCACTGGCGATTGCAGTTGCCACCGAATTCGACAGCCAAAAGGATCATATTGAGCGCTCTCGCATGCATATTTCGGCTTTATGCTTCACGGCCATCGACAATCCCAATAAACTCACCAAAACTGATATGGTCAACTATCTGCTGAATTTTGCTGCGACTGATACAGTGCTCTTCCAGTACGATGTGAGTAAAGCAAGCAAAATTAAGTAATCGATACGTTTTTCTATTCTATATTTTGAATTATAGGACGAGAAGGATCTGCAGGAGTTGCAGTGCAACGAGTGGGATCCAGTGATTGACTGGTTCAATCAGCGTTTCGAGACGAATCTGCAAAAGACAAATAACATAACACCGCCTCAAGTCACCGCAGACGATAGAATGAAAATTGCTAAACATTTTCAATCGTACAACCTCGAAACGCTGCACGGTAACAGTTTATCCCTCTTAAATGGCATATGTAATCAATGTCCTTTTGTTGTTAGGCTTCGTTTTTGCTGTGGACACACTGAAGTCGATTGTGCTCGCGTGTGCCGTTATTGAACAAATGTTATCGGTGGAGAGAGCAGTTGCCTTATCGCGCCTCGAGGAGGAATATCAGCTGAAGTTCTGGGGACGCGTCGAGTGGGCTCACGACTTTAGTCAACAGGAATTGCAGGCACGCTTGGCTGCCGCTGTGCTCTTTGTGCATCTTAATTGTTCCGAGAACTTTGTTAAAGAGAAATTACTATTATAGATTTGTTGGACTTAGATCGTTTTTAAATTGCTAGAAACCATCGAAACCAGCCTCTTCTCTTTACAGCTATCTGGCAACACTAGCAAGCAGTTCAACTACTACACTGCACTGCTTGACATTCGGCGCCAGTTTTCAACACACTCTCATCTTATCAGCACTGCACTAACATAAACAATGCCCGTTTTGCAGGCAAAGCAGACGTTACCATTAAAGAAAATCAAAAAGCATCCAGTGTGCTTCACGACCCCCTCTCCCTATCTTGTTCTGTAATTCTTACGTTTCTTCGCTACTGCATAAGTGTAAATGTGTGTGTGTCTGCCTGCACACGACTCTCTTTGTCTATGCACAAATGTACAGTTTTTTGTTCTTTTCGTTTGTAAGCCTTGTCAGTTATCTGCTGTTTGCTTTAATTTTTATCGCAGCCTCTGCTGATATGGATCATCATCCATAAGCAACGAATTCACAGTTTATTTTCAGATCTTCCCTAGTCAAGTTGCAGTTAAAGTTTTGTGTTAATTGTTGATTTTTTTGTTTGTCTTTAAATATGAATAGAAATGAAGACACGCCAATTGTGATGTAAGTTAAAATGAGGGATAAAAAGGGTGCAAAAGGAATCGTAAATTTGTGCAAATTCTTAAGACTAAATTCTTGGATAAATTAACATAAGGCGTCGGCAAGTCGCCAAATGAGCTACTGATTTGTTAAATAGGCGTGAAAGGGATAGACTGCTGCCAAAGAGCGTGGGACCAGCGGCAACTGTCGCCGCTGCAGGTGTGTGTGTGTGTGCGAGAATGGGACGGCAAGACGGGAAGAGTTTAAAGTGCAAGTGGCTACGCAGTCTTTCTTTTTTCATTTTTTTTTTCTTTTGTTAGCTTCTCTATTTTTGTTCCTTTCTGTTGCTGCAATTGCGTTGCAAACTTGCAGAGCAAGTAGTTTAGCGCCATTTGCACTTTCCGTAGTAAAAATTACCAACTCCTCTCCCCCTCCGTCCGTATCCACTCACATATACAGCAAACTTATCAACGGGCACATCAAATAGAAGCGCACACACACGCACACGCACATAGCCATGCATATATGTGTGTACGTGTGCGTGTGTGCATGTGCCTTGATGAAGGTGGGCGAGGGGAGGGGTAGGAAAGTGGCATTAAGTAGTCGCCATAGTTTGGTTTAAGTAACAAAACTTCAAATTGAATTTTTCGTTACAGTTTTTCGCTTTAGCACCTATCAAAAAAAAAACCCTTTTCATGTGCTTTTTTTATTCCCTCTGCTCATTACGTGCATTCGTTTACAGTGCTTGGAAGAGGGGGGGGGGGGGGGGGGGCGGCTTGCGCTTACATTGTATTAAAGTTAAACACCGCACTTGGCAGCCATCAAGCGGCTTAATTCCCTTTTGTGCTTTTTATCCTGGCGCCATCTGCAGCAAAAAAATTACAATTGCATTGCATTGCAGTATCGATACTTGATCATTCGATTAATATACAGCATATAACCATTTCACTCACTCTCACATTTACAGGCGCAGCAATAATTACGGGACAACACCAACGCTGCATCAGCAGTCTGTGGAGGGAGGCAACAATAACAATATGTCGATACCAGCACCTTCGCAGATTTTCTGTTTACACGGCCGATCCAACAACGTTGAAGTCGAAGGTTAGTTTATATGCAAATAACGATACAGAGGGAGGGGTAGAGGGGCATTTTTCGTGTCGATTTCAATCAGCGCCGTTATTCATAAATTATGAAGTAAACGCAGCAGGCAACGGCATTTTGCAGCAAAAAATAAAAATACAAAGAAAAAGAAACAAACAAGTAACGCTAAAATTAGTTTTCACAGCATTTTTCGTCAAGCTTATTACTATTATTGTTGAACGTTGTGATTGCTCAGTTTAAGTTTGGAAATCGAAAATATTTTGCTTGTGCAATTTGTGTGTTATTACCCGGAAAGCGCGCTAATTGGCAGACGGCACGGAAATGGAAACGAATGACGACTGCTGTGTTTATCGACAGACGACGACGACGAAAACAAAAACGATGAAGATGTCAAAGTCGCCGCTTCGTCTGGAGAAGGTCCATCTGCCTGCTGTTTACGGTGAGAAAGTGTCCCTAACACCCCACATCCACCCCCTCGCCCACACCTACTTCAATATGGAAAGAGCCTAGAGATGGGCGCGTGCCAAATTGAGAATGAGTATTGAGAAGTTAGCGTCGTGCTAGTCACTATAAAATAATCACGATTTTAGTTAGTTTTTAGTTTAAATATCAATCTAAATTTTGTTGCTAAAATTTGGAGATACATTTTGAGATTCATATTTATCTACAATATTATGTGAAAAATCGTACACGAACCAAAATAAGTCAGCAGAAAAATGTTCGAATTGGCCACAAAATCCACGAGCGTCTTGTCATCAATCAGTTGATGGTTTTCAACTTGGTCGCAAATTGGTTGCAACAGCAGAAGCAGATGTGGCAGCTTGGCTGTAATCAAAATTTATGTTTGGACCGCTGCCTGACTATTGCCACATGCCATAAATTGCCAAGAACTGGCTCATAAGTTACGTGTGACAACGCTGCCAAATAAATGAACGCCTCATTTTTCTATATGCGAAAATGGTCAGCGCTAGCCATAAATAGCTTCCAGCTCCCAGTTTCGATCAACTCGGGAGTTTAATTTCCTCTTCGATAAGTAAACATGCAGCATGCTGCATGCGGCATGTCCGTGGAAACGCCGTTTCGTTTGGCGCCTGATTGGATTTATTGACAGGCGAACGACCTTAAATGACATTTACATCACCGTCTAGACGAAGTTGCTCCCAACACCAGCCTCGGCCTCCCGGCCAATATCATCAACTGCACAGCAGACGACACTCGGCTGTTGCCTAATCAGCTAACAACAGTAATGAGCCAAGCATGTCGCTAAACTGTTAACGCGGCTAACTAGCTGCCCCTGCAACGCGTTCCAGCTGCGACCATCTCTCGAATCGCTATCTGGCAATAATATCAACGACAATAGTTACCAATTGTATTTCATCTGTTGTTGTTGAGTTTGCTGGCTATGGTTGGACTCTTTGCCACGGATTTGCTCAAGCTCACTGAGCTAAGGAAGTGTGAAGGTAGCACGTGCCAAGATGCGCTGAATACCCTGTAAAATATGTAAAATAAATGGGTACGACACACTTGGCTAAAAAATCAATTGTTCGATCTAAAAAGTTGTACTATTTTGTACGTAAAGATATACATATATATATAAGATATATATATATATATAAGATATATCACAATTTAAAGAAGTGCAAAGTCTTGATTAAAAATATGAATATATTTTACTATTTTGTATACAGTCGACTATTCCCCCTTTTAAACACAAAGTTAGGATTACCTTCTATTTAATTCTCAATATTCCAGATAATAATTTATATAAAATGCTGATTTTTAATTATAATTGATTATTAAATATCAGCTATGTTTTTAAGTCATATTCATAATTTTGAGCGGTCACCGCTCATGATTCCAAATAAAATTTTAAAACTAGTTTTGCTGCTACAGGACAATTCCTATACTAATTGTCATAACATTGCTTAAAGTCCAGTCAACAATTTCGACGGATTCCTCCAGCATATGAGTTTGTATATTATTATACGCAATTTGTAAGGTGTCTTCGACCAATAAATAATTTATAGAAAGTGTGTATTGTTGGCGTTCGAGGGACTTCAATGAATGCCAAGTGAGGAGGCACGCGGACGGCAACCGATATCTTCCGAGTGGCATGCCACATTTGCACATCTGGAGATGGCAAACAGGAGGACCAAGGTGAACCAATTAAAGATTCAGATGAATCGGAGTTGTTTAAATTGCAAGTATGATGAATTTTATGCAACGATGACGATGACGAAAGAAGCATTACAAAAGAAAGCAGCTGCCAGCTGAAGCGGCAAACTGTGTGTGTGGGTGTGTGTGGGTGTGTGTGTGTGTGTGTGTGTGTGTGTTGTGTTTGTGCGGGTCTAATAGGTGAAATGTTCATGTGGCATTGGGAATTCGTACCTGTGCAGCTGGCCCCAGCCTTGGTTATGCACTGGAATTTAATTTCGCTGCTGGCATTGTTACTGCACATTGTACAGTAGGAGTTTTTCGAAGACTCTGGCAAGGATTGCGACAGAACAAGAGATTCAGGGGGAACAGGAGCAGGAGCCGGAGCAAAGGAAGGTGATGTCCTTGTGCTGAATTCAAATGAAGAAACCGCGCAAACGAGCAAACTACAAGCGAACCATATGCACATTCACTCTGTGTGTGTGTGTGTGTGTGTGTGTGTGCGAGTGTGTGAGTGTGTGGGGAATGAACAAAGAAGAACTGCACAACAAGAAGGGCAGTCTGTGGAGTTTGAGGAGGCTGTGTTTGGGGTGTTGGGGGGTGGGGTGTTCAAAAAGAATATGCAGCGGAAATGACAAAGCATGAAATACGGCTGCGACAAATGCAATAAAGTATTTAATAGACTGCTCCTAGCCAAACGAGAAAGCGGAGCGAGCGAGCCTGTCACTGACACCAAAACCGGTTACCCAGGACCAGTAGCCAGGTCCAAGCTCTCTCATGTGTGTGTGCGTGTGTGTGCTGTAGACAGAGACTGCGCAGCGGATGGGTAATGGGTGGGAGAGAAGGGTGGTCTGGAGGGGGAGTAGGGAGCATGGGAACCAAGGCAAACAGCGTCGGTGGTCATTATTCACGTACCATGTTAAATAAATTTAAATGCCTGTTTTGTAAATATGTAAACGGCATAACAGATGGCAAGCGAGCAGGATGCAAAACACACAAAGAATGCAGAACAGCAGCAGCAAAGGCAGAGGGCGATGGTAATAGAGAGAGAGGGAGAGAGAGGGAGGGAGAGGGAGAGAGATAGAGAGTGGTGCTACGAGTATTGCATGCAGCGTCCCTGGGGTCAAAATGTTGCATCGCATACGCCGCATGGTCCAGTTTATATATTTTTAACATTCCTACGGAGAAAGTAAGCAAAGAATAAAAAAAGAAATAAAAAAATATATGCAATTGCAAGAAATACAATTGTAAAATTGTCATCGCTAGCATTTTCCAGCAAGTGCCCAATTTTTAAGTGATATGCTAAATGCTTTGCTCCTTTTTATCTTAAGTAGAGTTTGAGCAGAGTTTGTATTTTTTGCATTCTGCAAGGAGAGTGTACTATTTAAATTGCAAAGTACAACACAAGCTGATTATCAGAACAATTGTATATCGTTAAGGTTTTGTTCATGATAGCCATTCAAACTTGTTATCGGCACTCAGAAAATAATTGTTCTGTGATTGGGTAAATCGCACTAAATTGAATATCGTCTTGAAAACAGAAAATAATTATTCTGGTTATATGGTTATTATTTTATAGTTTCTACTCAAATTTAGTACTAAAAATAACTTTAAAATGTGGATTATAGTTTTAGTTTAGTTTTAATCGCCATTGTATCACTATTAATCCTGACAGTTTTTTTACAGTGTCTGTTCCAATGTAAAAGTGACTAAAATAAAAATTACTTTTTGTATTTTTTCCACAACTTTCTTTAATTTTCCTATAGAAAAGTCTTAGTTGCTATTGCATCACTATTTATCCTGTTCCTTGTTGAACCAAATATCATTATTATTATAAATACATTTATTATTTTGTTTTAATTGCAATCCTTAACTTTTTGGTTTATTTGCAGTTCGGGATCATTGTCACCGTGCTCGCAGCGAGGGCGTGGACTTAAAGGCACGTCGCAAGCTGATCATTGCCAGTGTTTTGTGTATGGTTTTCATGATTGCCGAAATTGTGGGTAAGTTGTGTACGGGAGCAGCCAGGCATGCCGCATTGCTTTCTTTTTTTGTTGTCCACTGTTGCTGTTTTGCTGCCTTTTGCTTTACATTTTAGCATTTTACTTTGATTTTTCTGCTGTTGTTTGCTTCGAATTCCCCCAACTAATTTCGGTCACCTCAGAGAGAGAACTCAACGTAAAGAAAAGCTTGGATAAAAAAATGTCTGTCAAACAAAGCAGCAGCAGGCAAAAAGGAGCAAAAAAAATTAAATAAGAGGGACGACGAGACGATTAAAAACTGAGCACCGGAAGTGCAACAATATGGCGAACGGAAGAGCTTACTGTCTGTCTTTGCCCAACACGCCCAGGGGGGTAGAGCCTGGAGTGGGCTGCTATACAATAAACATTTAATTTTCAAGCGCTGCAAATGCGAAACTGTCCTTAGTCCTTCCACTCCGCCATAGTCTTGGGCTGTTGCTGTTAATCGTTTTGCAATTACCTACAATGTGCCATCGGTGCCGTTGGCCACATACCTCTATGCTCTCCGTCTGTCTCTCCCCCTCCCTCACCCTCCCACTCTTTATTTCTCCCTCAATCATTCTATGTGTTTTCCCTGGTCCTTTTGCTTTGCCCTTAAATCGAAATTGTTGAGTGTCTGAATGCGGCAACTCCCTTTCGCTGTTTTGCTAACCATTTGATGATGGCGGCAGTCGGTCGAAATTGGAAGAGTATTAAAGGGTTGGGGACGGGTTGGCAACGTCTTTGTGCCGCCCTATTTCCACAGATTGCAAGTTAATTTTTTTTCTCTTCCTTTTTTATTGCGAATTTATTTACACTTTACACACACACTGACTCTGTCCCATCTGTCCCACAGGTGGCGTTTTATCGAACAGCTTGGCCATTGCAACAGACGCTGCACACTTACTCACCGATTTCGCCAGTTTTATGATCTCACTGTTTGCCATCTGGATTGCCGGACGTCCATCCACGCAACGGTAAGTCTGCGCCACCCAAACACTTGCCGTAAACTGCATAAGGCAGACAGTAACTCGTTTTCGGCTTTTGACAACCGAGGGGAAATCAATAAAACCGTAAACTTTTCTCCTATATTCTTTCCTTCTTTTTTTTTTTTTTGCTTTTGCGTGCTTTCCCAACTACTTTTTGACACGACGCTCAAATTTGGTCTGTTCTCCCATGCGGAACTCGAACTGCACCCAGCAGTTAAACAATTTTTGAATGAACTACCAAAGAGAGCAGTCAAATGCTTATTTTTCGTGAAGTTGTCTGTGCTGTGCAGTCCTTAAGAGAGTTCTTTGTGTAGATGGCAACAAATAAATATTTAAGAATTTTTGTTAACATTTCACCGAATATTACTCGGAGCGTAATTACTAGAATTATTCAAGCATGTCCCTTTTGCAAAACTTTCAATTCCAAGAAATTACGGGATGTGCGTAAATATAATATGGCAGTAAGAAACTAATGAAAAAATTACATAGTGCCCCTAATCAAAAATAAAAGTTAAATATATCTATAAGCACCATATTCAATATGCGCGTCTAAATGTATTGAAATCATTTTGTAACATTATTTTTTATTGAAACTTTTAGTCTCTTAAAAAAGTATTGTATACTACATTTGTTAATTTTCTAGAGATTTCCATTTTTTTGCAGAGTTTAAATTTAAAAAAAATATTCCGTCAAATTATTTGTTGAAAACTTTGTAATTTTCAAATTATTTCATGTCAAATTTGTTTTTATATTTTAAATTATGTCTTTCATAGATCTTAAATTATTAAATTGTTTTTTTTTCTTTTGTTCTTCTGAACAACCCTAATATTTTATAAAGCTAGTGCATTTCGCGAGTCTTTGGAGAGTATTTCAGTAAGACAAGATCTTTTGCCAAGTATTTTTTTTATCTTATTCTCTTTCTTTTGGCATAATTTCTGCCGCTTGGCTGACTACGTCTGGGTTGCAGCTGCCAGGTCCCTCTTCGCCTTCGTCTAATTAGGCGCAAAGCCTGTTTCCAAATTTTCACTGCCTGCTGCTGGTGCTGTTACTGCAGTTGTTATTGCTGTTTGTAATTTTGGCTGCTTTTGTTGCATACATTTGGCCATTGCACATTTTTCAATTGGTCTATGGGAACTGCGTATGCTTCACTCCACGCTCCACGCTCCACCACCTGCCTCCTACCTCCACTGCCTCCTAAAGCAAAACTATGAAGTGGGTGCTTTGCATCCATCTTGTTCTCGTGCTCGTGCTGGTAGTTATTCTTGTTCCCGTTCTCGCATTTTTATTCTTGTTCTGGTTCTGGTTCTGGTTGCTCGTTCTCTTGTTGGCTGGTGAGCTACGCCGCCCGGCACGTTCGGCTCATTCATGCAAAAATCTCACTCACTCGACGACTCGACTCGACTGCAGCCACAAAGTGAATAATGAAAAACTTTTGCAATTTCAAGCGTGTTGCATGGTAATTTTGTAAATTTTCTGCCGTTGCCTCAGACTTTGTTGTTTCTGCTACCGCTGCTGCTGCTGCTGTTGCTTCTGCTCTTGCTGCAAGTGAAGCGGCTGGTTAAAAGCCTCAGCCTGGTGCGGTGTTCCTGCACTCAGCTCCTGCCTCCCTGCCTGCCAGCCTGCTCTTTGTGCGGTTCAGAGCCTTGCAGTTGCCATTGCCGTTGCCAAGTTGACAAGCCTAATTTATCAAAACAAAACACATTTGCACAATTGCAAAAGCAAATGCAGCAACGCTGAACACAAAACAATGCACATTGGTGCACAATTAGTTGAACTTAAGATCTATAAATTGGAAAGCTTACGTAAGAAATAATAATAATAATATAAACATTATTCCCTAAACAAGTTAGTTGGTTACTAAGTAAAAATGTGTTGCTCCTGATAATTAATGAAAGAATCGCTTAGAATGAAATAGTAATACAAATTTTCTTAAAAAATTTCAAAAAGATCTACAAATAATTCCAAGTCTAATTTGCAGGGTGTTTTTCTTATGGCTGTGCAGATCCCTAATATGAACTTTTTTGCCAAATTATTATTCAACATTTGTGATATAAGATTTCACAAAAACAAACACTTATTTCGATAATTTATATTATTTATTATTATTGATTGGAAGTTGAGATTCCTTATTTGTTAGTTGACTAAATCAGACAACAGCTAAACTCTAAACTCTGAGAGAGCAATTTTCATAATAAATATATGCATTTTTATATAAAAAAAAACTTCACGTATATAATTAATTTATTCCTTTATGATCAGCGACCTTGAAAACCATCCGTTGTTATTGAGTTGGTTTCTTTTTGGAAGTGAAAGGCAACCAAATGAACTGCTAATATGGGATGTGTGCTCTGGGCTATTTCATCTTCAATTTGGCCAGTATCCAGACCAGTGTGCCAGCGAATAAGTTGGCAAATTCGCTGGCAACGCTCCCAGCAGCCAGTTTGCGTTGAGAAACCGACACCAGGGAGTCGGCAGGCGGTCATTAAGCAAATGGCTGCACTTGCAGTTGCAAGTATATATATATATGTATATTATACATAGAGAAATATATAGCAAACCATACACATTGGCACAATCTGCTGATGGCGGGACAGTGGCAGGGGTCGACGGATGTTTGCTGGAAATTAAATTGTATTATTATGGCGAGACATTCGTTGCTCGCCATTTTTGTTGTACATTGTTGGCTGCCGGTGTGTCGCATTATTTAGGCTGGCAGCCTGCCCGCCACACACACACACAGACGGGACGGGCGGGCGGTGGATTTAGTTGGCAGGCTGGCAAAATTGTTGGCGTTTGTCATTATTTCAATTTTATAACGAGAGTGGCGCCCCTTGCGAACCGCGCTTTAATTGAACCAGCGTCGGTCCCTCGCCACCCCCTCCAGGTGTTGACTTTGAACCCACCAGAAAAACACAAAATAACACGCCGTACATGCAATGCGCTCATTACATTAGACAACAGCACAACCCACTCCACTTCGCTCCACTCCAGTCCAGTTTAGTCCTGTCCAGCCCAACCCAAATCCAAACCCATAACCCCCTATTGTGTGTCCTTGCTCCTCCTGCCTGCCGGCACCCTAGCCTAGTTGGACACACGGCGCACCCCTAAAAACCCGAGACACTCAAATTAAAATGGCATTTGACAAATTTTTGGGGCGCATTTATCAACTTATGTTAATTTTATGCCGCCCTTTCGCCTCCCCCTTCACCTCTGGTTTCCCCTCGAGTCGGCGTCGGGTATGTTTATGGAAATTGCATTATCATTTGATTTAATGTTATGATTTTTATGCATATATTTATATTTTTATTTTGTGGAAGGTTAGTTGTATTATACATATATAATATATATATATATATACATATACATATATATATATATATATATATACGATTAATCTTAAAATACTTCTGGTGTAAATTATAATTTTTCTTTGTATGCCAATATTTTGTATTGGTTTAAATAGTAATTATTTATATAAAGCGAGTATTTTTTAATCCTTCCTGTTAGTATAAAAATGATATTTAAAATAAGAACAAATTAATCGCTAATTCGATTATTCTCAAAGTGCCAAAAATACGAGTTATAATTTATGATAAACTGTAACTAGTAAATATAATCATTAAGAATTGCATTTCTACTCTACTCTAAATTAATTCTCCCCACTCCCCATCTATTCATCTATCTTGGACACAATCACAAACTTTTCACATGAACTTATTTCAAAGTTTTAAATCAACTCGTTTGCTTTTTGACAGAATGTCCTTTGGCTGGTATCGTGCGGAAGTGATTGGTGCAATGGCCTCCGTATTTATGATCTGGGTCATCACTGGCATACTGGTTTGGCTAGCAATTGGACGACTCATTAGTGGAGATTTTGAAGTGAATGCCGAGATCATGCTGATCACATCGGGCCTTGCTATTTTAGTTAATGTCATGTAAGTACCGTTTTTGTGCACTAGCTGTCTAAATCTCTGTCTCTGTGTCTTGTCTGTCTTGTCTGTCTGGCTATCTGTTTGACTGGTTGCCTGCAGCTTTGGCCCAAGCTCCCTTGGGCAGTTTTCCAATTGCAATTGCCGCAATCAACTTGTCCGGGAATGGGCCAGCAAATGGGTCAACAATGCAACTATCCTGGCACACAGTCAGGCAGCTGGGCAGCCAAGCAGCCTGGCGAGGGCATTCCGTATACCAAACATTCCGGCTATTCGAGGCGTATCCGCCAGTTGTTGCGGTAACTTTCTCCACATTTTAGCGACAACTTTTCTCTCCACAAAAGTTTCGAATTTTTTAGCGTCAACAAACGGCAAAAGCGACGCAAACGATGACTGCAACTACGGCGACGATTTTTGTTGCTTGTGTTTGTTTTTTGTATTTGTGTTGGGCTACTCCCAAGGCGGAGCTCTTCTCCTCTCTTATTTTAGAGAGTTTAATAACTTTGCGATGTGATTTACCTGTCCTAAAAGTTGTAAACTAATTGAATTGAAAGTGGAACGTTTTGCTTTCATATTTTGTTTAGCCCTTTATTTCATAACACTCTTCCAATATCTCAGGCCTAGTTCAGTTATGCTTTACAAATTAGTTACATACTTTTACATTTTAAAATTTTAGCAAATAAGCAAATTATTTTGATAAATCTTTGACTGAAAATGCTGTTAAATAGATTTAGAAAACTTTTGAGGTGCTAAGAAAAGTAACGCTTTATTTTGTCTTATTTTTACTTGCACGTTTTACTTTTTAGGTTCCTGCTGTGAATTTAGTCTAAAAAACATTTAAAAGATAAACATTTTACTGTGGTATTTTTTTGTTAAGTGAAGAATGCAAACTTTTATCGATTTTCGATCGACTTTTTAAGTACTTCGAGTGGCTCTAAAAATTCACCAATTGCAGTTTTCTGATTGACACATTTGATAAACAAAGTCTTGAAATATTCCATGGTTGAAAATCGGCACACACATCAGTTCCTAATGAGCTTCAATGTCTTAATTTTGCTTATTGAAGAAATAAAAAGCTTTTATCGATTTTCAATAGACTTTATAAATGTTTTAAGTGTTTTGAACAAAAGCAGTTTTCTGATTGATTGTTTTGATGCTCGCCACTTGAAATTGAAATTGTTCGCTTAATCGAAATAGAGTGTTTCATGTTCGTCGGATATTTCAAAGTTTGTTTGCCTTCGCTTGTTTTGATTGCGTCGTATGCAGCACCTGCAACTGTAGCTGCCACCTTGTTCTGCTCCCGCTCCCGCATATGCTCCCGCTCTTTCTAGTGCTTGCTCATGTGGCTGTCGAAGCATAGTTTTTGGCGCATAAATCGAAACGTTTCAATGCTCGGCACATGCTCCTCCTTGTATGTGTGTGTGTGTATGTGTTGTACGTCCTTTCGTTCTTCTTTTGGATGCTATCGTTGTTGTTGTTGTTGGTAGTAGCGCAAATTTTCCAGTTGACGTTGGCATTTTCAGTGTTTGCCACTTGAATTGTTTGATTACGTGAATTGATTGTGAAAAACGTGCAGCGGCAGCAACAGCAACTTTTCCAAGTGATTTTTTGCGCGCACTCCAAGGGACGAGAGGTCGTGGTAGTTGACCAATAGGGTCAGCGTACCAGCAAAGGTTTAGGCGGGGACAGTTAAGGAGAGGAGTGTGCCATCAGCAAAGAAAGTCAAGTCAACGCTGAGGCTTGAGTTGTCCAAACGTGTTTGGCTGCACATCGAACAGCGATATTAAATGGCCACCTTTTTGCCGTTATGCGATCTCATTGTTTCAATCGTTGTTGCATGCTACCGTGTAAAGGGAAAAGGAAATAGCTATGCAGAGGCTATGTTGCAGTTGTCTAACAGGTGATATGTAACTGAGAATTTATCAGATTTGTTTTTAGTTTAAGTTAGTTGATATATAAGTTTGTGTGATCTTGATTTAATTTTGAACTGCAACATGTTTGCTTAAATCTAAATCTGTGTTTGAATTTACTAACTCTTAGCATCAAGATCACTATAATAAATCATTAAATTGTTCTTGTTAAAAAGAAGTCTTTCAATAAATACTCCTAAGTGATTTATTGTTTAACAATTAGGTCGATTTACTTTAGTATGTGCAACTTCACCTTTGAAAGCGTGTGTTCTATTTCATTGTACTATTGTTTGCGTGCATAGTCAACTTATTATCAACTGAAGAACTACTCATAATAGTTATTATTATTTTGTCATAGAATCCTTTTTAAAGTCTTTTTAGTTAGTTTAATTTAGAAGTTTGCCTGAGTTTTAAGTTCAATTAGCAAAATCCAGCAGCAAAGCAGCAACTTTTGCGCGCAGCTCTTGTTGGATTTGGCTGAAGCCTCTATGGAACGGCAGCTTAAAGCGGCAAGCTCGGTGACTCCACATCGTTAAAAACAGCCATTAGGAACGCATATATATACACTCACACACACACTAACACACACTCACACATAAGCACACATTCACACACACACATCGACTCTCTCTTTCTTTTACGCATGCACACAAAAGCGTGGCCAGAACCGTAAATGGCAGGTGGGACATTAGCGCAACCAGCTGAAATATGAGAATGATGATGAGGTGGGTGTGTTGAGCTAGAGTGTAAAAGGGGGTTTGGGTGGGGTGGGGTGGGGTGGGTGTCGTGGGGGAGAAGCGTAACAAAAAGTGTGGCTAACAGAGTGGGTTTTGCACAATTTAGAGCGTCGACACTTTGGGTTAGTTGAGATAATTGAGATCTCAATTTGATTATAAAATACGAAGCGAACGCTGATTACGTTGACTGAGTGAAAGTGATCTATTAGCTCCAGATCAGTGAAATCCTTTTTGATGCATTATTTTTTTGAATGCGAAAATTAAGCCATAAAATGGATAAGAATCGTCAGCAACATTTTGTGCTAGAATCTAGTGGAAAATGTGTGGTGTGAATTGATTTTTTAAAGTAATTCTCGCTTGTCTCTGCTCACCTTCTTTGTCAAGATCTCAAGCTCAAATTTTAACAGAAGCAAAAAATGAATTTTCAAAATAAAAATACCTTTGAGATTCTTGAGTAGCTTAAAAACTAAACAGAGTGTGTCTCTTAAATTAAATTTGAACAGCGAAAAACTAGAAACACATATTTTATTTAAGAAGTTTAAAATAGCTGACGTCTTATTTTTTGCTAATTGGTTTTATAAAGAACTTCATAAAATCTGTCAAAATAGTTTAATAAAATATTTTTCGCTGGATTTGAGCACTCTATAAATTATAGTTCTAGAATCTGGAATAGATCTAGATAAGCTCATATCAGCACTTTTTAGATAATATCTTACCATGGCTATTCAAAGTTAAATGAAATATAAAAACACTGTGAATTATTTTTATTGACGTTGAAGCGTACTGAAAAACAGCTTATAAATATCAATTGCAAAACGTTGAAAGTTGTTAAATAAATCAATTAATTGAAGCGTTTAACTAATTAAAGATTTCAACTTATTCGCAAGTGGAATTAATTAACATTGATTTAAGCCTCAAAAGTGAATCAATGCATTTAAATAGTTTTTACGTGTATCAATTGATAAAAAATCTTTTTGATATTTGTTTGGTTGATTTGCACTAGCTGATTGGTTGGTTGTCGAATGGAGTGGACGAGGTGTGTGTACCACAATGCGGGGCAAGTAAACAACAGCACTCGGTTGTAAAATGTGCATTAAGAGGAGCGTAATAAACGTGGCCCATCGCCGGTTCCATGGGGCGACAGCTTAACGAGCTGCTCAGCCGGTTGACATGCTCCGACATTCCGCCGTACCGCGTGTCCCAGTCACATACGCTCCGAGGGAGCGAGTGGGATAGAAATGTCCGGTTGGGTATGGGTTAGAGACAGCCCAAGATATTCGCTAATATTTATGTTCCTGTCAATTAAATCAGGACATGTTGCTTGGCGCAAGTTGCCATTGCCATTGCCAGTGCCAGGGAGCTTGCTGCTGCCTGCCTGTTATTCGCCCGTCCGTCCGTCCGTCCGACTGTACTGTTTGTCCATGCTGGTCCTGGTGCTGTTGCTGGTGTTGGCGTTGTCATGGCTGCTGTCGTTTGTTGGCCACTAACGAGGCGAGTAAAGATGCCGCAAAATCAAGGGAAATGCTTCATTGCGCGCTACAAATTACAGCGACGCAGTGTGGCACAACAATGGGGCGCCAAATGGTTGGAGCGAGACAGATGACTCGGAATCTACCAACAGCAGCAGCACCACCACCATCATCACCGTCACCGCCACCAACAGCAGCATTGGCATTTTTTGCGCTCGAGGACACACACGCAGCGTCTCGCTAAAAGCTGGAAGCAGCGCTTTGGCCGCGTCCTGCAAAATGCCTTGGCAATCGGATGTTCAAAGTCAAAAAGCGTATGTGCTCCGCATTGAATCCAGCTCCCAGGACCTTCATGCAGCCAATGCTCTTTTTCTTGTTGTTGTTGTTGTTGCTGTTGTTGACCGCGTGACGGGTGGTAGCCACAGCTGCGAAGACCATGAGTACACAACTACACTCAGAAACAAAATGCGACCTGAAAGATGGAATATTTTTCGACAAAATGAATTTAATTCAATTATTAACAGCTCCAAAATGAATTTTACTTAATTTATGCAAAAAAAATATGGTTTTTAAAATTTTATATTTTTCACATAAATTTCAAAAAAACTTAAACGATTTCCCCCAAATTGACTACCTTGAAATTGTACCTAATTTTGTTAAAAAAAGAGTGTTTTCAAATATCTCAAATTATTTCCCTTAATAGTAAGTAGAATTTTAAAATCATTCTTATCAAATTAAGAATTGTATGTGTCACATCAAAACTATGAATTAAAAATTGTAAATCTAGAATTGAGAAAAATCTACATTGTGATCATAAAATGAAATCTTCTGGTTTTTAGAAAGACACATTTTTCCAAATTTCAGGCTGATTATTTTTCCGAGTGTGGGCGAGCAGAAGAAAGGCAACGAGAAACAGGGACAGTAACTAAAGCCCTGCCTGCTCAGTACAATTTATTTAGTGCCCATCAACGCGTCGTTCGCTTGCGCTGCGACCGAGTCCCAGCAACAAAAGAAGGGTGGAGTGAGCAAGGTGCTTTATTATATATAACCATGTAGAGGATATTATAATTATGTGGTCAAGTATGTGACGCATTAAAGGAGACGTCTTCGATCACATAGAGTATGTGTATTTTTAATTACCATTACATAAAACAGAGCCGACTGCATTGAATCACTCATCGAACATCATACAGCATAATAGCTTCAGTATCGGGTGAAAGATGCACTCGTACTATATCCTTTTTACCATGATATCCTGGTCAAAATTGGTCCACTTAAAAAATTATCAACGTCGTACTACTAAAAATTATATTATAATACCAGGCATTTTTAATGATCTCAAGGGCATGCAATGTTCGGCGCGCCCAAGATAGTCGTCCTTTCTTGTTTTTTTTTCTTGTGTTTCTTTTTGTTGTTTTGACAAATTATGGCCGCATTTGGCGTGCCTGGTCTTAGAAATTGAAAATGAAATTGACTTGTCAGGCTAACAAGCTCAGGTTCAGTAGATACTCGTAACTCTCAAGTGGCCCGAATTCAAGCATATAAAAATGAAGAAACACAGACTCAGCAACGAAATAAAATGAAATGTTTTGCAAATCCTATTTGCAATATATGTTTTTGAAGCGCTTATTAAAGTCAAGCTCAGAGCCCCTTTAACAATTGCATATGCATGAAAATAATTTCAACAAAAATTGAGTTTATAATTAGGAATTCGAAATTAAATAGTATTAACAATGTACTTAAAATATGAATAAACTAAATAATAACTCGAGACTGGACTTTAAGGTTGACGTTCATTTGTTTACTCTTGGCGCAGAGAGTGCTGTGCATTTTGTTATCTGTCTGCCTGGTTGACGAACTGTTTCATTTGAGATTTGGGGTATTCACTTTCAATCCCCAGCAGTCATTTGTTTTGATTGCACGCTGGTATCTTTGGGTCAACTGTGCCGTCACGTCAATTAGCCGCAAATCGACATCGTTCATGCTGTCCACATTGCTATGTGTGTGTGTGTGTGTGTGTGTGTGGACGTGTGTGTGTTTGTGTATTATATATGTATGTGTGTGTCTGTGTATTACCATTGGCCTGTGCGTAATTTATGCCAGTTTATTTATTGATGCCCGGCCTGGAGAGTTGCATTGTTTTCCAAAAAAGCCGGCTAAGTGCAGTTGGCGTAGAGCTGCACGCACACATACAAGCACACACACACTCACACACACACATATATATATATTTATACGTAGAACAGCCACAGCCAGGCAGTCTACTGGTCGAAGGGGCTTTTGGTCTTTTGGTCTTTTTACCCCAAAAATAGAAAACCCATAAATCTGCAATGTCGGAGCATTTAAAATGAATAAAAAGTCAATGTGCCGAGCTATTAACTGCCTGATGCATGCCAGCCAACAAGCCTGATGTGGAAGGAGGGGTGTGGCGGAGGGGACCAAGGGACCAATATTGCAGCTGGGCAATGTGTGGATTGGGTTGGGGGGGCAGGGGTTTTGGGAGGAGGATGGCTGGTCAAAGCAACCGGTCTCCATTTTCAACAATACATTTGTATTTGCATGCAGCGGTGCATCCGGACACACAGCAGCGAGTCGAACGGACTGACGGACGGATGGACGGACGGACCTAGTCGAATGGGCGGTCGAGCGGTTCGCACACCTTCCGGTACACAGAGCACTAGCCCACGGGGTAACAGTGTGCCAAAATCGAAAGTTTTGTGAAGTTTCGATTTAATTTCTATTTGAGCTGCACTCAGAAATTGCAGTAAATGAAAATATAACTACAGCCCTGAATTTTAGAAAGTCGTCCAGAAAAAGAAACACTCCGGAAACTAGAAATATTTTTCTAAATTAAAAAAAAAAAAAAAAACACCTTAAAAAATACACCTTAGAAAGATCTGCTCTTTCTAAAATTCAGTGCGCTTTTTCTGAGTGGGTTTAAGAGTATGAAAAATTTAGAGTACATTTTAATTCTCTCGATTTCAGCTGACTTTGATTGCAATGCTTTATTTAACGGCCGATGAAGAAACATTTTTTAGTTTTCACTGCATTTTTGCAATTTTAGCTGTCAATTAATTTCCAGAGTTTTTAAGCTTGGTCACCATGGAAAGTTATTTTGGAATATCAATAGAATAATATATGTTTTTGATGCCACTGTGCACAGTGAGTTTTGTTTGTTTGTTTGAGTGTGCAGCGGCTGCAACATTAAAATGTTGAAATAAAATGCCAAACAATGCAAAAGCGTCGGCCGCATGCCCAAAAATAGTTTTTGTGTGTGGGTTTTTGTTCTTTTCGTTTATGTTTTGCGGCCGAACAATCGTGGCCATGAAGCATGCAGGCAGCTACAGCTACAGCTACAGTTGTGGCTGGTATATAGGCATACCTAGGATGCAAGGGGTGCGCTGGTTGGGGTTTGCGACTGGTCTGCCACATTTTCAAGTATATTAAATATTTTTGACAGCGTTTTCAATTTCGATAACCATTTTCGCAATTCTTCTCATTCGCACACAGCATGGGCGTGCAGCTGCAGCATGGCCACTCCCACGGCCTTGGCGGTGGTCACAGCCACGGCGGATCAAAGAGCGGAAAGAAATCCAAGAAGGTCACAGCTCATGTGAATGCCACATCGACGCCTTGCGCCGCCTCGCCGACAAAGCGCATTGAAGGCGGCATCGCCTTCGAACCAGAGGATGCGGAACTTCCTGGCGCAGGGCTGCCCAGTTACTCGTATCAGAATGCCAAGTTGGTGGATACCGGACTGGATCTGGAAATAGCCGCCGTCCTGGCGGAAACGGCCCCCGGTGCCCATCATCATGGTGGTCAGGCTGGTCGCGAGGCAGTTAACATGAATGTGCGGGCCGCTTTCATTCACGTAATTGGCGATGTTATCCAGAGTGTGGGCGTCTTTTTGGCCGCCGGTGTGATCTACTTTTGGCCTGAATACGCAATTGTCGACCCAATTTGCACATTCATCTTTTCCATTATCGTGCTCTTCACCACTTTTACAATTATGAAAGATGCGCTGCTGGTGAGTAAATCTTGCAGTTTCACTCAATTTTTGATTTACAATCAATTTTAGACAACATTAAATAGAAACTTGAATGGATTTTTAGTTATATTTAGCTGAATAAATTGGAAATTAAATTGAATTCTTATGCTAAAAAAGATCGGACTCAGACTCAAACTTTTCTTAACGAAGGACGAAAGTCGAAGAAGCGAAATAAAATGAAATATTTTGCAAATATTTATTTTTGATTCATTTTCTTCGATCTTTTATTTTTACATTTGTGGCGCAGAAAGTTTAGTTTTTAAAAAGTTGTAAGAACACTTAATGAAATGCCTTAATTTGACAACCATTTATTTTACTAACTATTTTTGTTTAAATTTAGAATTTAAGCCTGTTTTGCGAATAATAGAACTCATAGAAATACTGAACAATAACAATTGAGGTTCTCTATTCATTTATTGTACTGCATATTTATTTTAATCCAAAGTTAAAGATTCATTTAAAAAAATAGTTTTTATTCAGTTTTGAAATTGAACCATGCCATTCAAACTTTGCCTTGAATAGCTTTTTGTATAAAGCATTGTATACCATTCAATTCAATATCAACGTTTGCAAATGCAAAAAGTTATTCAATTTTTATGCTACTGCAAAAGCGAATGAAAATTTAATGAAGCTAAAGACTGATAAGATTATTGTTAATGGAAATTGACTCTGAAGTAATAAATTATATTTCTAGACTAATTAAAAGTGAACTTTAATAAATATTGATTATTTGACATTTATATGTTGAAAATTATTAAAATGTATATAATATTTTGAACAATTAAGGCTAGTTACTAGTTTACTATAACTATTAAATGTGTTTGTTTGGTTGACATAACACCAAAAATCTCGAATAAAATTGACCAGAAAATTTATATTAATAAATGTTAAAAGTGTAATTTGCATTTAGTTTCTGTTAGAATTAGGATGTTTTAATGGTTTAATTAGTGCCAGATTTCAGTACAAATGTACAAATTGTATTTAACGTGAACAAATATTTACAATTGTAAATAAAATTATTATTATTATCCTTTCATTAGTTAGTCAACTTAGTGGAACATTTAAAATGTGTTTTATATTATTGAATGGAATTTATTTTTATTGCAAACCCTTTATCCAAGCTTATATATCTGAATAACATTCTATGTTTGTTGTTTGTAGGTACTGATGGAGGGCACGCCCAACTATATGCATTATGAGGAGGTTCTGCAGATATTTCAGCGCATCGAAGGCGTCGAGCGTGTACACAATTTACGCATCTGGGCGCTGAGCATTAATAAAGTGGCGCTATCTGTACATTTGGCAATTGGTGAGTAGCCGCTGGGTATCAACAGCCCAGCGAATATAAGTGAGGGGGCTTTACAATCTACATGTGTTTTCATTTCTCTGTCTCTCTCTCTCTCTCTCTCTCTCTCTCTCTCTCTCATACTGTGTGTGTGTGTGTGTTTGTACTCTGCATGGTAATTATCCCAATGGATCCACTGATGTTGTTTTTGTTTGCTGTGTTGTTGTTTGTTGTGTGTTGGGTTAGCCGCATTGCTTCATGTCCACGGCAAGCGCAAGCAATTAGGTTAATTATTTTTGAAATGGCTTTTTAAGCGTGGCCAATTTCAACAGGGCGACGGCCATCAATGTTATCAGCATTGTCGTATTCGCTAATCGTTGCTCACTTTTAACTAACCCAACCCGTTTCATTTCTTTTTTTTTGGTTTTTTTTTTTTTGTTTCACAGGAGCCACTGCCAATGCTCAGCAAATACTCGATGCGGCTACTTCGGCGGTACATCTGCGCTACAATTTCTTTGAGACGACCATACAAATCGAGGACTATACGACCCAAATGGAGAACTGCAACCAGTGCTCGGTGCCGGCCAAGTGACACACATAAGCAAAGAAACCCAATTGCAGTTCATTCAATTTCATTGGACAATTACAAAATTAGCACCTAAAGACCACATCCACATGCGCATACTATTTACTATTAAAAGCGTACATTCGATTACAAAAATGTATGTGTATCTATGCGATAATCACCAACCATCCTGCAACATGCACCATCCACTTTTCCGCCCATCCGCCCCAGCAATTTAAAGTGCAAACAAATGCTGTGTTTAGCCATCACAACTCTGTTAGGCCAGACAAGATAACGGTCCTAAACATAATGCCCCACGTTTTCCGTCACACGTCACATAATTTTAACATTTTGTCATATTTGCAAACACAGTGGTTCTATCTAATTTGTTGCATAACACAAATTAGAAATACTTGAAATGTTAAATTTGATTAAAGAAATTTAATAAATGAAAGTCTGATGTGTGTGTAAAAACCATTACAGAATATATTTAATATTGTGATTAAATTTTATTTTTTCCCATCATGGATATGAATTAAATAATATTAATAATAAGAAAATAATGATGACTGGAATCAAAAATGGTAATACGAAAATATAATAAGTGTACTACAGATACAATATCGATTGATAACATGATAAACATTAAAGGATTTACCTTACACCACATTTGTCTTTTCTTTATAAGTGTGTATAACTTTCAGCTTTCAGGACATTTAGCAACAAAATAGTTATAATCTTCATCTATGGCTTATATCAGGGGTTTAAATATCACTGGTTTATATTGTTATTTATATTTGACTATCATCAGCAGTATCGTTAAATGAAATACATATTTGTGCTTCATAAATAGTTTAAGAAATATATAAAGCGGCACATACAGAAACTGTATTTGTGTTAGCTAAGGAAAATTCAATGTGAATTCCAAGTGAGTTTTGGTTGCAAATTGCTTAAATCATTTCTGATTTCTATATGTAATTATAAGATATGCAATTTCACTAAAACAAATTAACATTCATACAGCTTAGCATATGCTGCTTCATTGTCATTTGTCGAACAATTTTAAAACGCAATCGTTCGCTTCCACTTTGCTTTGCACTGCTTTTGACACCAGTGTACATTAGTAGTAAAATATTTGTGTGTATGTGATGAAAATGTTGCAAGAGTTCGATGCGTTCGCGATATGCAAACACGCATAAAAGTTATTAAGCTGCCGCCAGCGTTGCACAAAATTTGCATCAGACAGGCACACACAAACAAACACACAGAGGTAGGCAGGCACGCAAACTAGGTGTCCTGGTGCACAAGCCATCTCTCTATATATGCATAGCATACCGCTAATACCAATTTATGAAGCGGGCAGCTAAGCTGGCCACATCGACTCACCTGGCCAACAACCTGACCGAACCTGGCCGCACTCCCCACGAAAAGCCTGTGCATAATTTGACATTGCGTAAGCATCAAACGCCGACGCTGGCGGCGTTTGAAATTATGTTTGAATTCGTGGCCAACAAACAAGGTTGCCCCCTGCTCAACTTTCCCTAATCGGCGTCAATTTGTTGACAGCTTTGTATGCTTCAAGCGTGCCTGGAGGTGGCAATGCCACCGCAATTCTTAGTCAGCTCCAACACTCGCACACCCCTCTTATAAACTTGTTGTCTTGGCCAAAAAACTGCAGTAATCATCATTCAGAGTCCGAGTAGCGGTTTGGGGCAGAGAGACCCGGCGAGTCGACGCAGGCGCAGTTTAGCAAGTGCTAAAATGAGAGCGCAAGGATAGTGGAATTTTAAGGAATTTTAGTCCATGTGAGTGAGAACATCACTCGTTGCGGCTTTCGAGTTTGGGTGCCACTTGACCCGCAGTCGACAGCAACTGTGCATCATCGCTGCGTCAGAAATGCACGCCACAACGTCAACACAGACGCTTAGCCTTAAGTTATTAGCTGCTTAAGCGGCACTGCTAACTAACCTTGACCCACACAAATGTAATGCAATGTCCTTTCCAAATAAGCACACACAGCCCCACACAGGCATCATTTTATTTGCCTACACTAATATTAAATGTTTCAATTAGTCGAAGTCATTAGCCAAATAGATGCCGTTAACACATTGCGGCCAGAGCTCGTAACGGGAGCTCAAAGCTAAACCAGGATCAAAAGCAGCCTGCAGCGCACTTTGGCAATGTGCGTTTATATGTATGTGTGTATGTCTGTGTGTGTGTGTGTGTGTGTGCAAATGTTTGTTTATATTCAAAACACTCAACATTTATAACTAATTAAAAGGGAACTTTGACGTAAAATATGCTCTTTTAAGTTTGTTATAACTGCGTCGTTAAATATATTATATATTACCTTATTATGAATGTTGTTTATATTAATGTTGCATATAAATTCATTTTATTTTAATTATAACTATTTTATATTTCTCTTAAGCAATTTTAAATATTGGGTTCAAGATATCCGCAACCAAATCCACCAGCTTTAAGTCTACTTAGTTTCAAATTGTTTGGTATTTGTCATGCTTCCGGTCAAGTTTTATTTTATAGACTATAATAAATTTCGGGATTCGTCCTCAAGGATAATAAGAAGATTTGGCCTCGAGCCCGCCAAAACATATTTAAAGTTATTTATTTTTAATCTGACTTAAATTATTTTTTAACTTTTTATATTTTTCTGTATCGACATATCTTAGAAGACATTAAAAAGGAGCTTATGCCTAAGTTAAAACAATTTATCAACTTCGAGCTACTAAATATTATATAACTCAAAATTAAAATTCTTAATTTTCTAAATTTCTTTATAAATTATTAAATTTAGTTAATAAAAGTGGGAATGCGCTCTGCAAGGATATGTATTATATATATGTGCAACATATATTTTACTGCCTTTTAAAACTTAATAGCAATTAAGTTAGTAACACTTAAAAGGGATCACGACAACCAAATTCGGTTGCCATGTTTTCCGCTTAATGTTAACTCATCTATGAGACAATTAGATCGAAAATCTGACTGCGAAACAATGCGCCAAAAAGTTGAACACTTTCGCGGAAGAAGGCTCTGATTGCCATTTACCCATTCTTCAGTCGCACTTCTACTTTGCCATTTCTTATCTGCTTGCTTTGCATTTTGGCAACAGTTTCAGCAATGTTTTCAATACCAACTTGCATTCAGCCCCAGTTGCGCAGTCGACGTCGACGTCGGCATATCCGTTGACGTCCAATATCGTCGCTGCTCATTAAAAACTTTCAGGCAGCTCGAACTTTGCACCAGATAAACAACAGCAACAGCAACAACAACAGCAACAACAAAAATTGACAAAATTATAAATGCATAAAGAAATTTTGAAAGCTGTTTACTGCATCATTTTTACTATTCCCTATTAAAAATGCATTCCAATCAACAAATTTTTAAGCGACGTGGAAAAGTAGAGGTCTTGCGAGTATTATTAAAGTAGTTAATAATATGTAGTATTATATGTATATAGACATGAATTAGGTTGATAAGCTAAATAGATATAGCCATCTGAATAGTGTCTTGGCGAATTGTTCAATGTAAGCTTCAATCAGTAATCTTATCTGAAGTTATTTTAATTATTTTTTAAATTAACAATTATGTTTTATGTTTATGTTTACTTAATTATACCTGTCAAACTTTTATTTCTTAGTGTATTATTTTGTGTAATTTTGCTTAATGATTTTCAGTTATTTTGTATGCCAAATGTATATTTATATACATAAATATTTATTTTATTTCAGTTCAGAGAACTTTTTCTCGATTTGTTTTTATTTGAGTTCGAGGAACTTTTCCTCGGTTTCATTATGATACATTTTAAATATTCTATTTTCTTTTGTTCTTTTTATATTTTCTTCTGTATATTTATAAGTTAAATTATGGCTTGGTAAATTTCCTTAATCTATGGCTACATTTAAAGCTAAATATTCAGTAAACGCGACGCATGCATTGTACTATTTGCAATTCCATTCGCAGTGACCTCTGCCCCGCATGCCCGCCGAGCTGGTATCCCTTACAGTTGTCACGGCTTCCTTTTATAGACAAATATTGCGCGCAGGCATGTGCCTGGCGGTCTGGCACTTTCCCCTGCTACATTGGGCCGCGAATACGGTTGTTTTTCCGTTTTTTCCTTTTTTTTCGCTTTTTTAATTTTTTTTTTTTTTTTTACTGCCTGTCCCAAAGGGTTCCTGGCAACTTGCCTGTGGCGCTCTTTGCACTGCATGGAAATGTCGCGGCTTTCTGTCTTTCGCTTTTATTTTTGCTGATGCTGTTGTTCATGTTGTTGTTTTTGTTATTTAACATGGCAGTGGTCAGTTACGGGTCTGGTTCCATGGGCATTCGGTTATATTGAAAAATTTGAATGCTAGTAAAAACTTTTAATTGTCGCTGGTCAACGACGCGTCGACGTTGACGTCGTCGTCGCCGTCACATGTTGGCCAGGACATTTAAATGGCGCCGTTGCCTGTTATTGTTAACAATATTTTTCAATGCAATTTTCCCTTGATTAAAATATGCAATGAAATGTTTTCCGGCATTGTACACTCGATCTACTCTTATTTCTATCTCTCACAAATTATGTGCAAAATTTAATTCTTATGGTTTACCAACTTGACCAAAAGCGGCTTTAAAAGTTTCTACTTTATTTAATCAGAGTGACAGCTGCTATTCCTATGCTATTTGTGTTGGCAACTCATTCGTATTTGATTTATTTCTATAAATTATATTTAATTAAAGTTCTTGACATAAATAGAAAATGCACATTGTCAAACCAATTTTCTATGATTTCTGTACAGACAATTAAATTACCAAAACTGGATTGCTCAATCAGTGTACTAAATAATGTTTTATTTAGTTATTGTCCTTAAGCAACTTTTTATAAAAAAAATCACTTTCGATCTTAATTTATCTATTTAAATTAACACTTAGGTAAAATATGGCAGCTATGCATAATTCAAATATGGAGCATCCTTGCATAATAAGATTTGACTATGTATTATCAATATTGTATTAAACAATATTATTTATTAGCAATCTCTTTCAATCAATTCAATATTATTATTTATTTGTTGAGTCAATTTGAATATTTTTGCCGTAGTCTTTTTTGTTCTCTGTCAAATAAATGTTTTATAAGATTTAAATAGGCCGATCAATATTTTCAGGGAGTCTCAATGTATAACGAAAGTTCAGATTAATAAATTGGTAAATTACGTAGACGAAGGATAAATTTAGTTTTGCATAATAGTTAATAAATTTATTAGCTATTATAATAGTTGCATCTCAAGCAACTTTTCAAAGCAATCACCTTTGAAGTTTGTATTTCAATGGCGCATTAAAGTTGTTTGCGGCTGGGGGCGCGTGCCACGCCTGTGGCAATGAATTATGTAGACTTTAATCCGAGGGCTTTTTAAAGGAATTGATGGCAATACAACGGGGGCGTGGTTACACCGGGGCAATGAAGACGTTGCCAGCCAAACTACAACAACAACAAAAAAGTATTTTGGCCAAGTTTCTAGTTTCGTTTAGGACAGAAAATAGGAAATGACACAATAAACACTGAACGCATATAAAAGAACATTCGAGTTCATTTGTTTGGAGCGTTGTGGTGCAGCAGGCGTTGGTGGTGCCGGTGGTGCTGCTGGACGGTGGGCGTGGCGCCTTCCATTGCCGCATTGTTTGTGGCTTCTTTATTGCCGCTGCTGATTTTGTTATTGTTGTTGTTAAAAACAATGCCACAACGACTACGGTTGTGTGGCAGCGGCACCAAAAAATAGCAACAGCAAACTTTTACAAAACTATACAATTGCATAAAATTGTCAAAAATTTATAGGAAATGCGCTTCAGGGACATGTGCGAAGGCAACGCAGCCGAGTGCCTAAAAAATGGGCACAGTGCGGGAGTTGAACGCGAAGGAAAATAAATGGAACACCATCTGATGTTGCATAGACGACTACAGAAGATTGCAGAAATCATTTGAGTTTTGGTCTGCATGCAAATTCCAGCATTCCAAATGATCTAAGTGCACATAGCTTTCATTTTAATATGCAGTCAAATAGCTTAGATTTTATTAAATGTGGTCAGATTAATCAATAAAAATATACCTTAATTTTTTATTTCTTTTTTCCTGTGCTGCTTATTGAGTTTCCTTCTAAGATTTTATGTTAAATATCTATATATATGTATACTATATTTTTTAGGAACAAAATGTGGACAGAAGAGAGAATAATAATTACGTATGTATATGGATCAAAGTATCTTTTGCTCAATGATTTTGTTTCAAAGGCCTTTAAAACTTGCTTTCAGCTAATTGGGCTTCTGTAGGCAGAAGAAATAAAATAATAATTTTCATTCAGAAAAAAATCTTAACTTCTTAAAATCAACTTAAATAAAATCAAATATTTATTAATATTAACTAATGTAATACAAATAATAATTATATTTTTATATACTAAGTAATTAATATCAATTATACCATATAGATTTCAAAGCTTATTATTAGGCTTTGTTTATAAAGAAAAACATGTGTTTAGTTAAGATTACACGGAAATTACCACAAATTAGTTGTAGAAAAAAGAAACCCTCGATTATGCGATGACATGAGTAAAAGTTTAGAGGCTTTAAAGGTTCTTTCCAAAATCCCAACTACAGTGGCTCGCATTACCTGCATGTTCGTGTCTAACTCAAATCACAACTTTTTGTGTAGAGCACATGCGAAAAACTGAAAATGAACTAGGACTGCATCGACTATTTGCCCCAACTACCAAGCATACCCCTCCAAAGCCTCTCCAGGATGCTGTTGCTGTTGCCGCTGCTGCTGCTGTTCGAGCTTTGTCTGAGCCACCGCATATTGTCGCCTAGCTGGCAACTGAAAACGGCTTGCTTGCATGGCCAACACTTCAAAAAAAATACTACCTATACATACATATATACATAGCACGCCCCACACGTTAAGCCAATATTTTGCGGGTAGCCCTGAAGCCATCGCTGCTTAAACTTATTCAAAGCTCTGCGAGGATTTTGTTTCGTTTCGTTTTTTCATTATGCTCTGCTACCGAAGATATCATAGTATATTAGTTTTTCTGCAATCTCCGATATGCTGTCTGCCTGTCTGTATGAAAGCAACTTTTTCGACACCCTTAGAGATAGAGACTTGAAACATGGAACATATACAATTGATAATTGCAAATCGATAAAGTCACATGTCTCCGCGGGCTACAGTCACCAAGTTTGATTGGTATTTTGTTGGCGATGTCCTTCACAGATCGGCATATGCCACGTCCTGGGCATATCTGCCACAATTTGTAAGCTGGAGTCACCGAATTTTGAAAATATGTTACTAGGGGCGAATTACCCCTAAGAGATTGATAACAAATGCAATACTTTTCTTGTGTAAATCGATATATGGAAATATGTCACACAATTTGAAAGCAAGAGTCACTGAATCGGAGCCCAAAGTTCACAAAAGCCTATTGCAGTTTTAAAGACAAATTTGAACGGCATATTATTAAAAATCTCCTTCAAAGATCAGTAATTCTTGAAGATGGTATCAGAGTATTTCACAGTCGTGCGACAGAATCGTTCTCACTTGTTTTCAGTTTCCTTTTGTTCTGTTTGATTTTTTTTTAAGTCTACAGTCGCCAGTCAGCAAAAAACAATTAACCCGCTCAAGCTCTACGCTCAGCAACTGCGAGCTGCCTCCATCAAGCAGTAGTGAAACCCCAAAGAGCTGACCGCTCAGTTCACTGGCTCTTCCCGCATTGACTGGCCACAGATTTTGTAGTTTTTATTGTGCCCATTGAGAGAAGGCCCGCAGGGGCTGCAATAGTCGGGGGGGTGTGGCAGCCCGCTTAGTCCGCGAGCACTTTGCAAAGCGCTTTCCCTTTTCCCTTTATAACGTTTTTTTTCCCCCCGCCTTTTTTGCTGCACTCGATGCGGGCGGGCAATGCAGCTTACCCACCCACCGACCAACCACACACGCACATAAATTGTGCACCGCTGACGTGGTGTCAACCATACGGCCGCTGCCAGGCACAGGCGTGTGAGAATTCTGGATAGTGGCCCAAAAGAAACTGCTTCTGCTGCTGCTGTTGCTGCTGCTGTTGTGAGCGGATGCACTGACGCTGCTTAACTGGCACTCAAAGGCGGTGGGTTGTGTGGTGCAGTGTGCTGTGTGCTGTGGCATGGTGTGGTTGGGTGTGGTGCTTTAATGACTTTGTCATAGAGTTGACAGTGTCGAGCGCAAAGCGTATAACGAGTGGCTGCGACAACACAACATATAAAATGTCCAAATTGTCTTTTAAAAGTGGCTTCAGTTCTCGCTTCCTTCCTTGTTGCGGAATATTCTTAAAGTTGGCTAAAATACATGTTTTATACTTTGATACCGAAGGTGGAAGGTCTGTAGAGAGAGAGACTTGAAACTTAGAATATATATTAGTATGTGCCCGCGTTAGACAAAGTGTTAAAATTGTTTGGCTAGGAAATCGATAAAATCGATATTCGCAAATCGATAAAGCCACAAATCTCCCACAATTATAAGGCTACAGTTACCAAATTTGGTTGGTGGATTGTGGGCGATTTCACGCCCACCACAGCCACCCACTGGCACCCCGCCCCTTAAAATTTCAAATTGCAATATCTTTCGCAGTTTTTGAATTAGAAAATTGGTAGGAATATTACTGACAGCCGCCTTTAAGAAACGATAGAAAGTTTTTAAGGCCACATCCTCACCTGAGATCATAATCGTCAAATCGCATATCTCAAAAGTGTAAATCGATAAAATCGCATATATTTCAGAACTTAAATTTCACCTTTCGAACAACTATTTCATTGGCAACTATGTGATATTGTCATTCGACCTGGTCGGCTCAAACATATTTACTGTTTACAGTAAGATATATGACAAGTTTGAGGGGGTTGATTTATAATACACTTTGAATTCTGGACTAAAAGTGTTTCTAATCATGTTCGGATACTACAAACTTATGGCAAGTAGGTTCTTATCTTGTTGTTAATTTCTCTTAACTATAATTATTTACTTCCATTTATTTACATACATTAATTACACAAGCCCTCCAAGCCAAACACTTCAACCCTATTTGCCCTTAACCAAGTACTTATAATTAAGCTTGCATTTCAATGCTCGCCGATTATTTTTGTTTTAAATTCATCTGATTAATATCACGCCTCATTTGCTTGGGCTCCAACTGACTGCCTGACTGCCTGCTCAAACTGCTCATTAAAGCCAAATGCACTGTGTCTACCTTTGCATATATATAGCGTTCTTATTTCCAACTCTATCTGTATCTGTATCTGTATCTGTATCTGTATCTGGATGTGTATGTGTATCTATGCCTGTCATTCTAATGAGCTTACATGCCATATTGTAAGTAATTTAAATTGAGCCCACTTGTATGGCGCTTGTGCGCAAAATGAACTCGAAATGCACTTGCCATACCCATCCCCATCCCCCTCCCCATCCCATTTTGAATGAATTGTGGATTTGGTGGTTGGAGGCAGGGTTGCGAGTGGGTTGCATGTGTTGGCTGCTGCCGTCTGCGCTCGTTCAACTAAATGAATAAACTTTTTCCGTGCACACTCTTTCCGTGGTAAATAGTGTTAAAGTTCACACATTTGATTTGTTTTTTTTGTTTTCTTTTTCTTTCTTTTATTTTTTTATTTGTTATGCTATTTTGCCATCCCTGTTTTACATGGTCTTCACCACCCAAGCCTTATTTTCTCGCTCCACTTGGGTGTTGACTGTTTTTTAGCATTCACACAATTTTTTGACAACATTTGTGTTCCTTTCGCAGAAATAGTTTTTCCATTATGGCATATGGGGGCGGCTGGGGTTGCATTGGGGTTGGTGTCAGGGAGGAAAGAAGGGCAAGGCATGGCATATATAAAGTAACCAAAACAACTAAAGAGTAAATTAGCTTTTGGCTGTTGTTGACGTTGTTGGTTTGGCTCTCGTTGTGGGTCTCCGGCTGGGCTGCTGTGTTGCAGGCAAAAGTTTGTCATTTGGTTTTAATAAAAACACTTGCTCGCTCTCACATACACAACAATACACCCGCACACACACACACACTGGAATACACTCAAACTCGGCATTCGCTATTCACACTCAAACTCACACTTTCCATGCATTCACGCTCTTGCATCACTTCATTTGCGCACAACATGAAGGAAAGTTAACTGAAGGGCTTTTCGGGTTGCCGAGGCTCTGATAACCCTGTTTATTTTTGGGTCTGCTGCTCTTGACACGTCAACCAAAAAAAAAAGAAAAAAAGAAGAAGAAAAACGCTCCACAAAGTTTATTTAGAAATTAAAATATTGGGCCTGTCAGGCTTAAAAGATGCATCAGTGCACTCAAGTAGTTGGGCAGACTTTTGCCTTATCCGATCCATTTCATTTTGCTATTTCAATAGCCTAAACACATTTAATTAAGCATTTCAGCACCTCTCAGTAGTAATCATTAGGGTATTAAAATTCTTATATAACATTAAACTATAATAATAAGTACAGCTAAAAGATTTGATTTGTTATTTTGTTTAATGAAACACTTTCTTGGATTTAATAATGTGAACTATTTTTCTTAATATTGAATTATCAAATAGTATTAGAAATCGTAATTATATATATGTATATCGACCAATAGCAGTGGACACAGAATAAAAATTAATAAAAATATATATTTATGTTATCGAAAATTAAAATTAAAACTTCTGAATGTACATTATTGCAAAACTTGGTCCAAAAGAAAACCGATAAGATCGAAAGTAAAAACGACAAGAGTTTCCATGGTTGAATTGTAAAGGAAAATCCACAAAAGCATGCAAAAATATTATTCCGAAAATACAGTTCTTATTGTAATAAATCGAGAATTATGAATTGATTAAATGATAAAGTCTGTATAGAGTACACAAAGAATAAGTAGTAGTAAAACAGTTAAGAGAAAGTGGTAACAGAAAAGCTACTTTTGTTAAGGTATGAGAAATATGAAAATTAAAAAGATTAGCTTAAATATAAGCATTTATTTAAATTCTCCAACTTATTTTGATGTACAACAAAAGTGCACAAAAAATGTAAATTGTTTAACAAATACAAAAACAAATACAAATACTAGTATTATATGTATCTTTATTCAACCAGCTGGAATATTAATACAATTTTGCAGTATTTATTATATTATGTAGTCATATACTGCAACTATATTGATAGTTGTATCGAGTTTCAAAATATTAAAATTTGAGGCCGAATTATGTGCAAATAAAAGTTTATAAGAGAAGTCGGGATTTATGCGTACTTATGGCCATTATTCGGTACTAATTGAAATTGCATAATCATAAACATCCCACTCCAAATCAAACTCGGACAGTTATGCTGTTAAACTGACAATTAGAGAGATAAGCAGAGAGTTTGAGTGGGGTGGGGGAGAGATTGGGGTTGGTGACCAACTTCACAGCCATACACAAATCACAGCTGTAAATAGACAACCAAAAAGACGTCCGACGTTTTGGTCAGTTACAGTTACATCAATTGCCAGAGAACACACACAGGAACACACACACACACACACGCACACAAGAAACAGTCCCAGCCAGCCGACCATTCAGACATAGGCAGACAGCACGCCACACAACAATGGACCGGGGACATGTTAGCCAGACACAAACAAACATATTTACACCCCCCCCCCCCACCCATAACCCCTAAATTACAGCTAGAGTTAAACTAAGTTGAGAGTTGGAGGCTACTGAAACGGGTAGCAAATGAAGATTATTATCGTTTGGCTGCCAGGCAGCATTCACACTTTGATATACTCTTGTGTTCACATACACCAGCAAAACCAGCATATTCATTATAATTGGTGGGCGTGGCTGTGGTGTTGTGTGTTGTATGTCTATTTATTTGCTTGCTCATTGGGCTCTTAAAGGCCTATTCATGTCCGACATGGACAATGAGCAGTATCCACTTGAGCCGATGCGACAAGCGCTAATTAAACAAAGTGCATTTTGAATTGTTACTGATTTCATTTTTTTAATTCACATTTAAGCAATTGTTTTTCCTTGTTGTAATGACAAGTGGCATGCCATATTATTGGTTAAGTTGGTTTCACTTGTTAAATGCGCTGCCGCAATAATATTTATAAATGAAGAAGCATCAACTGCATATACTTGTTAAAAGCTACAATTTAATATGCTCATATATCGGTCAAGGAGAATGTTCCAAATGGATGCTGCACATATATTTATAGATATACATTTTAAATATGTTTTTTTGCTGGATCCAGGTCAGTTGTTGTGAAATATTAAATATTAGTTCAAGAAAAACTGCATGATTATTGTTAGTTATATATAGAATAAAAATATTTTATTGCATCGTAATAATATTTTTTTTATTTATTCATTATTTACTTTTAGAATTATTTAAAATAACAGAAAAATGTTTGAAATTACATAAATAAAAAAGTAACTGATCTGGATAAATTGTATGAATTAATATCCAATCATTGCGAGAAGCTATCTCAACGGACTTTTAATCATATTGCTTGCAACAGCTTCCTTTAAATTGTGCGTCTGATTGAAAGTTACTCATGTTGCAACTGGAAAGAGGAGAAGCGAATAAGGAATGTAATTTGCATAGGGATGATGTCTGTCAATGATGTGGTATCAACTTAACTGAATGCATATAGACACACATAAACCACACATTTATATTTGCCCGCCAGTGCCCCGGGCCAATGTCTTTCATCTTTTCATTTGACCCAATATGCCGCACACATTTGATGCATGCCCTGCAATTCACATTCGAGCATAGACGAATGTTTGGGCTGCTTGGACATGCAACATTTTCCGGAGGGCATCACGCAAACAGTGTAAAAATAATAACGTTGTCCTATATATGTATACATGATGTGGTCTGTGGGAGTTATGTGTGTGTGTTTGTGTTTGTGTGTGTGTGTGTGTGTGTGTATGAGTGCTTGTGTTTGCCTGAGTCCTGGACACATGATGCAGTCAAACCGACAATATGGAGTACATACTTGTGTAAAACAAGTTATTCCATTTTGAGGTTTCTGAATAATTAATGCAACTAAAAATGTTCAGCTCGTCCATTTGTTGTTTCCCTTAAATTGCATACATATGAGTATTGCATATTTATTGTGTGCATGTGTGTTAGAGATGAGTACAGTTCAACAATCACAATTACATTAGTGTCTGGTATCTGAGTTTGAAATTATTGAAATTTGAATTTGATAAGCAAAATCAAGAGACTTGGTTTTTAGATTAAGTGCATACAAGTTGATAAAGTGTTTTCCAAACTGAATTTATCAATGTTGTTGCTCAATTGTTGCTCAAATGTCGTTGTTTAATAATATTTGTTTGCTTACATTTCGTTAATATGTTGTGTATTTCCCTAATACGTAATGTATTCATATATAATATGCTTAAAAATGTAGTCTCTTTAATAACTTTTAATACAACAACAAGTTCCTCTTGCTTTGCTTGTGAAAATCTGACAATTTTTTCCTTGGAATAGATCTCTTAAGGGAGCTTGATTGAAATAATAATCTGTTTGTGCTATATTTACATGTGCCACTTAAAACTGTATTTTTAAAAGATTTTATTGGTATAAGTAAATAAATATTTTGTAATATTTTTAGCCAGTATAAGATTTAGTAGCAACATATATGTATATCTAGAAACTATGAGTCCAAACAACTTTATGAATCTTGAATCTTAACAGTAGCATATCTCGCTCTTAAGCAAATGTGGAAAATATATGTAATATTTTGAACATTATCTAGTTCGTATATGTATTTAAGAATTTGCTGTTTAATGCACTTTTTTTTTAAGTTAAAGGTATAAATTCGAATGACAGTACAGATACAATAGCAGTTTTTTCACTTCAATTATTTCACATCACTATGTTGTGGGTGTCTCTATGTGTGTGTAATACGAATATGGATACTTACACAGCTCTGTGTGTGTGTGCTTGTGTGTGAATGATGAGTGTGCAAGTGGGTTTGTTCATGGTACTTATATAAAGCATATTATATATATATATTGCATTGTATTATTGAGCTGCAGCTTACGCAAGTTTCCTTTGTGCGAACTTTTTATGCAGAATGCATTGCAGTGAGCCCTTTTCCTTTGATCAGCAGCCATAAGCATTGGTCGTTGTCATTGTAATAATTTCCATATCCTTGACAACTTCGGGGCCCAAGCAATTCAATTTGATGCCATCGACTGCAAGGAAGTCTGGCAGGCTGCTACTTAAATTTTATGAAGCGTCGATATGACTGAAACGACTCAATATCCATAAGTGGTGTCCAGAGAGAGACAGAGACAGAGAGAGAGATAGAGAGAGGGAGAGTGAGAGGGAGAGTAAGGAAATTGCCGTCAATGCAACTTAATATCTGTGTCCTACCATGACAAATCGTCCTTATCATTTTACGAACGACAACAAAACAGAATCAAGTGGGAATGGTTAAGTTGTCGCTGATTGACTAAGATATGCCTCTTAATCACTTCTTAAGTAACTTGAGAGCAGATTGTATATTTTTTGTTCATTAATCGATCTCTACTAAATTTTTTTCGATAGTTAATAAAATAATATAGATGTACTGAATTCTGTTTGTAGGGTATATTAAAGAGCGAAATACAATAATTATTAAACACTCAGCTACTTGCCACTCAACTAATGCATTTTAAATTAATTGATTTAAGACATTTTAATTACATTTTTATATGGCGCAATAATTTATAAGTTTTAAGCTTTTGGCGCTAAAATAAATAAATTAGTGATGAAATAATAAATAAATTAGTCAATCAACACATTTGATGTTATACATTTAATATTTGTATTGTAAAAAAATCATTCATAAATAACAAAAAGGCGGTATGTGCCATATTGTTTTTTTTATCAGATCACCCTGTTGCTGCTTCAATGACTGGAAACATATATTTCTTAATGGCATAAATATTAATTAATATTATTATTGGATTATTTATTTTAAAACCAAATTTACTGAGTCTAACTCTTATAATTTTTGTGATCACTTAGATGGGATATTCATAGATTAGCTCGGAATGATATTCACTGTATTTATGGGCTCGCAATTTACAAATACAAAAATGTATCCAAAACTATACCATATATAGGAAGGACTACAGCAGATCTATAGAGGTACGAAATGTGTCGACTTCTAGTTACAAGCATTTGTACGACCTCAGCAATTTGTTAGCTTGCAGGGTATATATACATATACATATATATATACAAGAGCAAAAACTGAAGGCAATGTTAAAGTTAAGAAAAAGCAAACAAGCAAGTTATAAAAAAAAAACAAAAAAAAAAACATACAGAAAACCAGGAGAGCAATTCACACGCACAACAAAAACGCCAACAACAAAATGCTGATAAAAGATGTTTGTTTGTTTATCTTGTTGTCTTTTTATGACTTCAATTAACTGCGTACCAGGTTCAGGTCCAACTATGCTTCTGCCCTCTCTTTCAATCTCTCTTTGTGTGTGTGTGTAAGTGTGTATGTGTGTGTGTTTGAGAGTGTGTTTGCGTGTGTGCGTGCGGATTAAAGATTTTCGTTCATAATTTTTTATCTCTGCTGGCTGCGTGAGCTCAAGTTGTTGTTCCCTGATGATTGTTGTTGCTGGTGTTGCTATTCCTATTGTTGTTGTCTTTGGCATGCATCATTAGTTAGCTTAATGTAGTGTATAGACTACATGACCACGCCCCCTTTTTGTGGGGGGGGGGGGGACTAGCAGGTAGTCAGCTGGGCGGCTGCTGGTCATCAGGCGGCAGCAGCAGCGGCTAATACAGTCTAATCCAGTCTCGCAGCTCGAGTGTGTGTGTGTGTGCTCGTGTGTGTGTGTATCTGTGTAACTATAGATAACAATCACGTTTATTCAAACACACACACACACACACACACAGAGACTCGCACACATTGACAGAGAAAAACGGGCAATCAATTGCCAAAATTGAACAGTCTTAACGTCTCGTTTGCGAATGCTTCGAAGATAATCGCCGGCAAAAACTGCGCCACTTAGAGCCAATGTATGGCGAACAGTATTCACCATAATGCCCAATCTTCCATATATGTATATGTATACATTTGCACTCCCTCCAGCCAGCCAAACACCCACCCAAACACCCGACGTTCTGTTGGCCCTGGTAACGACTATCCAACTAGGGTCCATTTCTAGGCCGCGGCATCGTAGGAGGCGGCCTTTTGTGTGTTTGACGTTTATGTTAACATGTGTGTTGTCTGCCAGTGCGTGTATCTCCCGCTCGGTTGTTGTCAATGCGTGTCTATCTCTGTATGTGTGTGTGTGCTTGTGTGTCGGAGTATCTGCGGCGTGCCAGAATCCAGCTGAAGGAGCCTTGTTGCCATAGTATTTGCCACCCATCCGCTTTATGGTCCGCGCTGCCTCCGTCTGTCTGTCTCTCTGTCCCTTTGTCCTTCTGTCTCTGTATATGTGTCTGTTTGTGTATCGCTCGCGTGGCTTCCACGGCGCTGTCTTTGCATGAGCCGTGCCACAGTGCCACAAATTAAGCGATGAAGTGTGCAAATATTTAATTGCCATTACACATTCCCAAATTGAGAAATTCGTTGCTAATTATTAATGCAATTGCAGAACTTTTTTGATGAATCCCAATTATTTTGGATCAAACATTGCGGGAAAAAATACGAGAAGTTTGAGTAAGTATTCTCGAGAAGAAAACTTTTTTTTTTAATAGATTGTGTATTTGAAAGTTTAAGAAATATATGTTTATTTTATAGAATTCCAAACTCATCCTTAACAAAAAAATATTAAGTTGTATACAATTTTCCGAAGTATCAAAAGCAAATATTAAACATATGAAAACTATATTTCACTTAAAGCTTTTTCTTTATTTGAAAAATTTTTAATTTCTTAATAATTAAGTGATTTATGTAAAGTTAGAAAGTAACAACTCTGTATATTATTTTATTATAATAATTCTTTAGCTTTTGTTCCACTGTGCCCTTTGAGGCTTTGTTTAACTTTCTCCGGCGTTGACGCTTTTGTTCCTATTGTTGTTGTTGCTGTTGGCGTTGCCATTGTTGTTATTGTACGGCTGTTTGTGTTGCGGGCAAAAGGAGACTGGATGGTGCTACAACAGCTGAGGGGGGATGCGGGTGCAGAAGGTAGCGAGAACAAGCGTTGGACTGCGGAGTGTGGGGCAGGGATAGCGTGCGCCATAAAAAAGCGCTCGAGGTTGTTAAATTGACAACGTTAAACACTTTGTTTGGCATTTTCTGCATTATTAGGCGAAACTGCCGTCTGTCTCTGTAATTGATGCCCCGACAAACACCCAGCCCAAAGCCCTACAGCCCCATTCCCTATCCCCATATCCCCCACAACAAACGAACCCAAACACAGTTCGCAGATATCGCGACCCGAAAGTCACGAAACAAGCCCGAGCACTGATTTAAATGGCTCAAAAGTTAAGTTATCGTAATGCTAAGCGGATTAGCTGCACGAGAAATGGAGTCTCTCATATGGTTGACATCTTATGGCCAGGGCTTTATTGTGAGTGCCCTTCTTGTGTGGGTGTGCGTGTGAGTGTGTGTGTGAGTGTGAGTGTGCGTGTGAGTGTCGTGCGAAAGTATTTGATTTCAGTTGATTTCACTGTCAATTTGAAATGACATTATAATATGGAAAGTTTTAATCCTTTTAAGTGGCTGCTGACGGCCGGAAGTGCCTGTACTGAAGTGAAGTCAAGTGAAGTAAATTGCTGTCCGCTGCTTGTTTTATGCATAAATTCGATTAAATGCCAAAAGGTTAAATCTCATCCAGACATCCTCTTCGTTCGCCCCATTCCGCCTTATCCTTAAATTAGGCACGAGCGCACGTAAAGCTGTTGAATGTCATGTCAAAGGGCACTCAAGACGAGCGGCGCTCGTAAACTTTCAGTCTATCTTTATACATATATATATATATATATTTATATATGTAGATATATATATATATATATATTTCATTCTTATATTCGCCCCGCTTGTGCACATCTTTTTACGACAAGAGGCAAAGGATTATTCAAGTTGCTTGGCAAATCGCATAAAATGCAAAAGCGTATTAAAATTGACAATAAAGCGGCTTTTTTTTATGTTTATAGTATGCATGAGGGCACCCGGAGGGGCACCGGAAAAAAGTGTGACCCTTCCACCTTTCCCTGCCACCCGATGAGATTGTGAAATTCGTTTAAATTTTTTAAAAGCCATAGCACTTTAAAGCTCGTTATGCATCTTTTAGTGGCCTCAAGAAGGTCCTGTTTATTTGCCACTTAATTTGCTACAGTCTGTTGCAGCCACTGTTGCCTCAACTGCTACTGCTGCTGCTTGCTGCTGCTGCTTGCCAGGCTGTCCCAGTGGCCGTAGCCACTGGAGTGCAAAATATCCGCTCAACTGCAACTTATAACAATAATCCCATCGTCTCACACCCTGCAGCATCCCACTCTCTATCTGCCACACATATGCATAAACACGTGTTTGCCTGTTATTATTGTTGCTCCTGTGCAGTGCAGCACCGCACTCAATCCTGTGATTTAACACTCTATCCATTTTATTCATTTTTTCTTCCCTTGAAGTGATTTCTGTTCTTTAATGCTTCCACTTGCGCAAGTATGTAATGGGTTTTCCCATTTAGCCTGTAAATTTACGAGCGGACAATTGTCGTTAATCTTTAACTTGAACTTTCTTTTTTACAGTTAACAATCTATGCCAAAAGACTGAGTAGTTGATGTTTTTGAATCATTTTTTGTAAAATAAAATACAAATTTTTATTAGCTTTAATTGGTATCTTTGGAAAAACAATTATATTATTATTATAAGTGTAATTTCTTAATTATTTATTATAATTTTTTTGGTCGATCATCTCACATTTCATGTATTTCGACATATTCCGATTTATTTTGATTTATTATGCTTTTTTTTCGTAATTTTTAATGTAGCCCTTGCATTCAAATTGAATTCAATATATTCCCATTTTTGTTTTGAATTTTTCTGATATTTTCCATAGATTTTTTCCTCCGATTTTTTGATATTTAATATACTTACGCTTTGCCTATTATTAATGCATAGTTCCACTTCATATTGCTCACAATTAAAAATGTAAAAAAGCAATATTTTCGTCACTTGTTTTTATCGCTTAACTGTTATTTGAAGTCAGCTAAAAGTCGTATTAAAGTAAAGATATTAAAAACCGTTCAAAACTTTTAGCACTCAGAAGCCAAGTTTTTGATGGAGTATACACAAATTTCGTATTGTACTCAATAATATGTTTATAGAGCATTCGCCGGATCGTTGTTTTATCGATGTTTACACAATTGTTCGCTTCTGCTGGTTTAGTTGTATTTTTGTATGAGTTACGGCAACTTTCAAGGCATAACAATTTCTTCCTACTTGGCTCCAACGAAGCATAAAAACTTATGACTTGTCTATTCGCTTTATATGTATATGTATATATACATATATACACTTTGGAAAACACACACACAGACACGCACATACTAGTTTGAAATGAGCAGAGACTCGTGCTGCATGTGCGCTGTTGGCGGTGTTGCACTTTGTTTGTTTGTGCCGGTAATATTTCCTTAAATCGAGTAAACAAGTGGAATTCAACAAAGCGGAAACGGAAGCACAATGCGTAGCTGCTTGTGTTGTGAGAGTTACCTACACACCACCAACACACACACACACACACACACAGAGAAAGGCTCACATACACGTATCTTATACGAGATGTTGTCTCAAATATGGCGGCAAATATACTTTGCTTCTCAGCTGGAGCATCTCTTCACATCTTCGTTACACGCATTTACTCGTTCTCCTTGGCTTTCTGTTGTTTTTCTTGGAAATTGCTGTTAAAAATAACAAAGCTCCTTGTGAGTTTCTCGCTTCACGTTGCTTGCCAAGTTACTTCCTTCCTTTTCGTTTCCTTTTATCTGCTATTTCTTTACTCTTCCTTGCTACGGCTGCCGCTGAGCTTTTCTTGGTGTTTGTCTTAGTTATGCCAGAGTCACTACGGTTCTAACTCCGTCCAATTGTAATTGAGACGCGACATTCGACAATTGTATTTATTTGCTCTGCTAAATGGCATAATCGAAGCCATCACACCGCCCTTGTGGATGGTTGACAGGCTTTGTGGTGCACAGATTTTCAAAATACCAACATCAAAAGGAACAAACAAACTATGCACACACACACACACAGACACACAGATACTTGCACAGCAAATCCTATATTTACCTTATTGGTGTAGACATTCTTAAAAGGTCTCTTATAAAGTGTTGCGCTTGACTTGACTTAAAAATACATTGCTTTTCTTGCCTAAAGATTTCAAGCAGTTTTAAGGTTTTTCATGTAAGATACAATTTGGAATATATCTTTATCTGGGAACGATAACGAAATACGAAATAAGCTCTGAACTAAAAGTTGGTGATTAAAATGTAATAATATATCAAATATTACAGAAAATATTCATTCTCAATTGGTTTATATAATTTGCTCAAATGTTCATTAGAAAATATTTTTCTTCAGTTTTTGTTTTTAGATGATAACTGAGTAAATAAAATATAATTCGTTTTACCAAATTGAAAGTCGTTTACTAGCCAAATAAATCTCTGTCTACAATTTATTAAATTATTTGGCTTTAATTTCAATAACCTAATCTAAATAGTTCAATGAAATTGGATTTTTTAAAACTACTTTAAAATTAATAAGATAATTTGTGTATTATAAAGAAATTGGCCTGAAATATGAGTTAATAATTTGTATTTTAAGCGAATACGTGCTAATGAATGGTTTATTAAGATTCTTAAGCTATTCGGTTCTTAAGTTGACAGATTCTGTGGCTATAAGCGACAACTTCAAAGCCACGTTTGGGAGCAAACTACAAGAGAGGAATTTATTAAATTCCGCTTGGAGGCTCTGGCCTCTTGGCCTGGCTCATAAGCACCACAACGTCTTTTGAAAATGCTCCGGAAAATTACGCAGCTGTGTAAAGTTTTTCTGGCATATTCAAGATGTTTGTTTCGCCTTGGTTTTTGTATAAAGTCGTCGCATAGCTGAACTAAGCTGGGAGAGCCAAAACAAAAGTTGAAACTGCTGCATTTTAATTTATATTATATATATATATATATATATATACTTGTATGTATGTTTTGCGTTACTTTAACGTCTTCAAAGACAAAACTTACGCTCAAATTGTTTGTCATCAAATTATGTGGCCAGCAGTTTTTTTGTTTTTGCTTTTGTTTTTGTTATTGTGGCTGTTGTTGACCCTTGCCGCAAAAATGGGCATCATTAAAATGCTGTTACCGGACGTACAACGCATCAACCGCTTGACCCGATCCAGTCAACGGACTATGCCTCCCCCTGTCAACGCTTTGGGCCTGAACCGCAACAGGATTGCTCAGGCATACCCTTTTTTAATTTGCAACATGTCATTGGCAGAAAGACAAGCAAAAAGGACGTGGCACATCGATGAGAGCAGGGCTAACCAAAAGCTGAGCAACTTCGAAACTGAAACTGGGAGGCTGAGAACCGAGAAGCGAACACCAACTGACCGACTGTCCAACTGAGCAGCGCCCAGCGCCCAGCGCACGCTTTGTTGCGCCTTTTGTTGGGCTTTCTGCCATGGCTGAATAACCGAAGCAAAAACCAAAATTAGCAGCCGCAGCAGGACTACAAAAAAATATATCAAAAAAATAGAAAACAAAAAAAAACAAAAAAAAAAGCACAGGCAAAACAGTCGAAAGAGGGCAAATCAACAACTATTTAAGATGCACAGAAAGGAAATGGCAAAGAAATTGTTCTCGAGATCCGAGGTAGATGCAAATGAAAATAAGGAAATGACATGCAGACAGACACCTTGACCTTTTCAAACATTTGCAGTAAGCAAACTTGTTTTGAGTTAACTTCAGTTGGCATTTGAAATTGCCCCAATGATACAAAATGAAAAAGACAAGGATAAAATGGAATAGCATATTTGTATAGAGCTAGTGCACTACTTGATCTAATTAACTGATTAAAAACATCATCATTTAAAAAAATTGTTTTTTTCTTCTCAAGTTGTAATTAAAGTTGTTTGTAGAATAAAATCGAAATAGAAAAATATAGATCGAATGAAGCAAACGAAATAAATTTGAATTTAATAGTAGAATTTCAAAAAGTCAATCACATCCCTCCTCTCAAATGGTATATTTTTTGATTTAAATATACTGCTATTGTTCGCTCGAAAAGCTGTTCGTTTTACTGCTCCAAATTTGTTGATCTATTGTAATGTTGTCTTTAGATGATAGGCCTGAAATCTATTATGCCACCCTCGTACATACACTCGCTCATACAATGTGATAGACGATGAAAAAAAGCAAAAAGTGAATAAAAGACAGAGGCAGATACAGAGGAATTGGTCGCACTACTATGGGTTAAGGGGAAACGGGGGCACAGGCTGAGGATGCCCGCCCCGAATGTCATACAAATGACCCATATTAAATTTATTACGGCACAGGGAGCAGCACAATGAAATTCAATAGCTGAAAACCTAATGGCAAACAAACCAAATCGCCGACGCCTTCGACTAATATATACAGTCTATATGCATACATACATAAGTGTATATATATATATATATATACATAATGCCATTGTACAAAGAGCTATACTTAGATACCTTAGAAGTTGGGGGTGTGTGTGAGGAGTGAGTGATTTTGCTGGCTGTATCAAAAGCAGCTTAAAGGCGCTTGTTCGAGTCAACTTTTTGCAATGCTTGTCGTTACACTGTCATTCTGGCAGCTTTTCCAAATTGATTTATAATCCTGCCTCGAATATCCTGAACAAGAGACATCGAGTCAACGCTTGCAAAATATCCCGAGCTGCTTTCAAAGTTTTGAGGAGTTGGTTCGTTTCGACGCTGCATAGCTTTGCCCTTTATTGCTTTTGGATGCATTTTTTCTAGCCTTTCAAAGGAGATTGTAATGAGATTTTTCAATTACTTTCCAATTATATATGCGTTATAAATAATGAGCGAAATTTTCTGTTGCTGCACTTCTTGCAGGCTTTGAGGCGAACCAGAGACGCCTCGACACGTCCTTTGACTCCATTATCCTACAGCTAATTAAGAAACGTGAGACAAATAACAAGCACTAAAATATGGTTTTGCCAGTGCTTAAGGGCAATAGCACTACACACACATCTAGATGTAATAGCTGTGGAGATATCAATTAAATAGGCAGTGATCGACTATATGATACGCTGTTAACAGCTTAATACTTTGGGTGTTTGCGTGACACAATTAAAAAATATCTGGTGTAAGGCTTAACAACATGCATATTAATATAAATAAATAATAAATAAATATTGCATTACTTTTCATAACAAAACTTAATTTTACCTTATGTGTATTGTACCTTATGTATATAGAAAATGGAAATAATATAAAAATATAAAGCAATATAGATTTTTTCACATATTATATTTGATTCCTTTTTTTGTGTAACAAATTTGGCACATTTTCAAAATTTAATTATTCGCAGAAATTATATTTTTCCAATCTTAAAAAATAATAAATAAATAAAATTATTTTGAACAAATTGGTTTTTTTGTTGTCAATGTCAACTATAAAAAATAAGTAGTAAACAATAAAATTAGCTTTAAATCTTAATCTTTATCAAATATATTTCATATTGTTATTTTCCTATGGCGACAAGTCCACTTCGAATAAGAAATAAATAAATAAATCAGCTTAAAATTGTTACCTCAATAAATTATCCCTTCGCTTATTCACATACTGCGGAACTACTTTCACATCTCCAAAACAAAAAAATATAATAAAATGGTTCGACTTTTCGGCTTATTATAACTTAAATCTGTTCATACTTGGTTGAAGTTTAGACAAACCCCTAATTTACTAAGAGATATCCCTTAGGTTATGCTATGCTTTGCTCCAAAGCCTCTTCCATAAAATAAATAATATAGTATGAGTTTTGGAATTACAGAGTATCTGGTACAAGCAAATATCAAACTCATATACATTTTGTGTATGCTCTTAAGAAAGCGCTCGAAATGTATTAATTATCAAGCGGACTTTGGATTCGACCCCGATTCTAGCCACCTACACACTGATGCAGACATTAATACTGAGAGTTTTGCAATCACAGCCGCTTGATTGGCATTTAAAGCTCTTTAGGAAATCTGTAGTTACTGACTGACTGGCTAAGATAGCTGTGCTGGGCTGACGGCAAAAATCGAAGTGAAGTGGCTACATTCAGCCACAACTGAGCTCCTGAACGCTGCTCCCAGTCTGACATAATCCATGCAATTGTAAATTTAATAAGAGCCCCGCCGCGGGCCCGGTGCCGGGCTCTTCCCGGACCTCAGATTATGTGGGGAAGAAGCAAAGTGGAAAGGCAAGTAGTCAAGGCAATTAAGTGAGTCAAGTGGTGTGGGTGTGCCAAGAAGTGGGTGGAGTGTGGCTAAACTTTAAGTGTGTGTATCGCATATTGTACATACTTATGGTAAAGAAAAGAAACTTTCAAGTTCCATAGTTGCTGAAGTGGCATCCACTTTGGCCTATAAATGAAGGTCGAATAGGATTGTGAAGTGCCAAAGAAGTTCTTTAAGATCAACTTTGAATGGCAACAGTATCGATGAATTAAACACAACATTAAACATTTTAAGTTGCATAGCGAAAAAGTAAAATATTTTTTAAATATTTTATTTTTATATTTTATCATATTTAAATTGATATTAATAAAAATCTGCTTATCTGGAAAAACAGTTAATAAACCAAAAATATATTTTAAATAAATTACTATCTAAATATGGATAAAGAAATTAAATATTTTTCCTTTTTGAAGGCTGTTACTAGCAATATTTCTTTATAAATGTGGCAGATATAAGGCTTTATCGATTTATCATAAAAGCAATACATCCTCAGTATCAGAGAATAATACATTTTGTCGTAATAAAAAAAATTAAATGCTTAAATATTTATTAATAACATGAAAAATAAAAGTGATCTTTTTGCTTGCTTTGAATTTTGGATAGCATATTATTGTTGTTCATTTGACAATGAAAAAATGTAAATATATCAATATATATAAAATATACATTTCAGTTTCTAAAACAAAACCAAAATTTGAGCCGCTGAGTTCATTTAAATTTTCTATGACATTCCCATATGATTATTTAACTACGATAATTGAAAGTATGGCAAATCTATGCAAATGAATATTTTATATTTTTATGAATTTGAAAAAGTATTCCTTGTTATTGTTGGGCCATTGGCAATTGGCTAAAACGAAAAAAAAGTTGCTGCTATCACAGCGATTTTCAATTTATTTTACTTTTTATTCGCATTTAACTTTGCAACAACTTTTTTTGTATGATGTGTGTGGTTGTGCGTGTGTGTGTGGGGGTGTTTGTGCGTGCGTCTGTTTATGGTGGGTGTTGAATTTACATTTCACAAACTAATTGTATGTAAATATGTCAAATGTGTACCGACAACACCTGCATGTGTAATTGTCTGTGTGCTGTTGTGGCATGTGTCTGTATGTCTGTGTGTGTGTGTGTGCGAGTGTGTCTGTGTGTGTGTGTGTGTGCGAGTGTGTGGTATGCGCACACGTATTTGTATTGCATATTGACAATTTCATAAATGCGGTAACATTTTCAATTAAATATGCGCAACGCCGCAAACACAGCTGCACATCTGCCCCGCCCATCTGTTCACGCTCACGCCTATAACCACGCCCGCGCCCAGTCCATCAATCCAACAGTAAGTCGATTGATATATATATTTATATATACATATATATATATATATATATATATATATGTGTGTGTGTGTGTGTGTGCGTGTGTTCAGGTGTGCAGCTTTTGGTCGGTTACAAATTGCAAATCAATCAATAAATAATTGAAATGAAAATCATTTTGCTGGTTCCAACTTATCTTCCAAACCGCTTCCCTCCTCATCTCTTCACTTCACTTCTCTTCTCTTCTCTTCTCTCTGCTGGTACTGCGTTACGCTTCGTTTTGGCAGCGTATGCAAATGGGCAAAATTGTGTACATCTATCACTCGATTCGAATCGGAATCAGAAACGAAAGCGGCAGACAGGCCAGCCATATACATATATACACACACACACCCACATACACACACACACACACACACAGAGCTATCGAATTGGAGGACTGCAGCGAGAAGCAATGCGAGAACCGAAATTCAGAGTCGTGAGTGCGTTTGCAGGTGTGCCGGTTTAGTGATGAGACAACTGCTGTACATATCTATGGATGCATAAGGATGTGTTTCTCTAGCTCTTTCTTTGAGTTTATTTATTTTTTGTTTTTTGTACGATAACTGCAAAAGTGATTTGTTGGGGCAACTGATATTCCCTAAACTGTGATTAGTCTCCAAAAGTCTTGTAAGGTAAAAGGCACGAGATTCGCATCATATTCAAATGCATTTTTCTTGACTATACTGAAAATAATGAAACTTTGTATGTATTTTGCAGAAACTTTACGGATTATCTTATATAAGGATTACACTTAAAATGCAAAAGGGCAATTCAAATAACTAGTATTGTAATTTGTATTTATTTTCGAAAATAAAAAATAGACAAGTAATGAGTGTATTCAATATGGATGTATCAAATATATATCCCATTAATTCTTTAAAAGTTGCACAATTTTGTAAATTATAAATTCAATATTAATTCAATTTAATTTATTTTTTAATAAAATCAAATTATTTTTAAAAAACATTAAATAATAAATGAAAGCATTTTTTCTTCGAGATTTAGGCGGTAACTAAAGTTACTATTTTTTATCTGGCTAAAATTTATATGGTTACCTAATATATAAGATAATGAAATATACTATTTCTAATTAAATAATTTGTATTGTATTTAAACTGTTGTATAATTGGTTGAATGCAAATATGTGTGAGGTTGAAGAGAGGTTCGAAATAATGTTTTCACATAAATTTATGTTGAAATTAGAACAAGTAGTTAATATCTTTGAAATAATAGTATCGCATAAGATATATTTTGATTAGTTTATTTTCATCTCTAGTGCGTAGTTTTAGTTTTTTTTTTTGGTGGGTGTCCGTGTGTGTGTGTGAATGAGAACGCATGGCGGAATGGATGCATACAAAATATGTTAAATTACCTATTTTAAAAATCTATTTGGCACTTTTTCAATAAAGCGATGATGCCCTAGAGCAGATCAGAGTGAGATTCGCTATTTTTAAATTGAAAATTCTATCAAATTTATTTTTACAAAAAAAAAGACAAACAGAAGTGGAAAAGAAAAAGCTTAGCCAGGCAGTCTATAGCTATTGCTGAAGCGTCTCCGATTCCAGCTCCTACTCCTACTCTTACTCCTAGTCTGACAAGCCGAGCTATGGCCACGGGTTAAATTTAATTTCAAAGTTCGCTTTTGTTTTTGGCTGCGCTTCGTTTTTGTCGTTATGCCCAAATCCCGCACAAATCCTTTGAGCTAGCACACGAACAGCTGCTTTGGCTCAGTACTACGACCAGAACCAGGACGATGATGTTGCTCACTTTTGTTGTTCCTGTTCCTGTTGTTGTTCGTGTTGTTTTTGTTGTTGTTGTTATAAGCGCTTTGGTTGCAGATTTACGCACCAGCAAATCGTTGAATTTATTTGGGGTGTGGATGGTGTTTTGTGCGGGGGCCGAGCGGTAAAATGCGCTGGGCGTGGCGGCATTTTCAATTTTGTCGCTGCACTGCAAGGGGCGTGCCAGTTGGCGAGCATTTCGAATGGGACAAAAACCCAAAAACCGTAACCAAACACCACAAACCCAAAAGCCTCAACTGCTTTGCGCAAGCCCCACAGGCCGGGCCAGCCTGATCTTGATTGCATTTGCCAAATGGCAACACAAAACTTGCAGACACCCATCCGTCAGTTTGGTGACAATCTAATCAAGCCAAGCACCCCAAACGGCCCAAGCGGACCACGATGCATTCACATAGATACCTAATGGACTCCTTAGTCGATGCAACCAACTCTGTAAAATATGCATACATATCCTATTTTGTGGCGCTTCCAGAGCTCTGTGCTTGGAAACTATTTGAATATTTTTTTGAAACTATCACATTCAGTTTTTTGTTGTTTATTACACTTTCGACTATTTTGTTTAATTCTATTAAATTACATGTATTGATATTCATATGAGTATCATGTACATAATTACCAACTGCAAGTTCAAATATCAGTATACTTTTTTTTTATTCACTAATTAAGTAAGCTTTTTAATATATTTTGTTGGCAGCTTTTTAATAAATCTTTGTTCATATATTCCAAATACAAACAATTAACTTATAATGAAAATTGCCCTCCAACTAGTTAGACATATTTACGAAACATGTGTATGTGTATGATATAATATAAAATTCAAATTAGAATTCATTAATTATGGTTATCAATTTGTTTTGCAATTGTTATTCGATGCAAGCTCACTTCTTAATATTTTTTCATCACTCAATCTAGTCTCTTTTTTTTATATTTATTTTATTAAAATAAACATTGATTTTTAAAAAAATATTTATTTATGTATACAATTAATATACTCAGAGAAAATCGCGCTTAAAAAAAATTCCTGAATGAATCTATTTAGTTTTTCTTGTTTTTAATAATAATTTATATGTATCATAATTTTGAATATTGGAAAAAATGCATTCAATTAAAAAGATAACCTTATATTTTGTAAAAATAAATATCTTACTTTTATAAAATATTATTTCGAGTATAAGCATAAGTATAAACAAATGGAAAACATGTATTTTAAATTGTTGTTTATAGAAACTTTTCAAAAAGCAAAACTAACTTTTTTATGACAAATTTTCATTTTAGTTGAACTTGCAGCTTGTGCTCGACAAAATTGACCTGGCTACAGGGTATTTAGTGCACTACAGCATTGTGCTGCTGTTGTTGTTTTTTTTTTGTTGTAGTTTTTACATTCTCGACAGTAGTAGTAGTTTATAAAGTGCCAATAGGGAGTCAAAGAGCCAAAGAGTTGTACGCAAAACAAGTGTCACCATAAAATCAATTGCTGCTTGCACGTGCCGTTTACAGAATTAGATAGAGGAGACAGCGACGGTTGCAAATGCAAATGGGGATGGGGAGGGGAAGGGGGAGGGGGCATATGGATGTGGCAAATAGGGATGCAGATGCATTTGCTACACGTGCTGCACTTCACATGAGTGTTTCATGAGTGGGTTCCAGCTGTTTTGGTCAGTATTTTTTGTTTTTCGCAGAGTAGCAATGGCTTGTGTGGAAATGAGATATTTTGTGGTTTGTGGCACGCAGGCGTTGGGGCACGTTCACATTCGAATGCGGTTGAAATCTGCATTAACTATCGCAATTAGTGCAGAATTTCGCATAAATTATGTAAATAATAGTTTTTGGCGCACTTTTCTATGAAGTGTTGTTGAAAAGCATTTACAAAATTGGTTGCAGGGACAAGTGCTTGGGCAATCTAAATGCTATTTGCCATATGCATAATGCAATTGAATTTTACATTTTATAACGCGATATTCATACATCCAATGGCTTATGTTGAGTATCATTGTTGTTGCATTCAGTTTAAGTCATCTTGAATTACTTCAACATATTGTGACGATTTCTTGAAAATAATTTATAATATACCCAGAGTATCATAAATGATTAGTATTATATGTGTGTAATATAATAAATATAATATATATTATTATGCAATCTTTACAATATTACAATTGTTCTGAAACCTTGCCTGAAGATAGATAGTTAGACAGGATAGCTAAAATCTTATGAACTTTCATTTCTATCGATCCTCTGTTGTTGGAGTTTGATTGTGATTTTATCTAGATAATTTTAAGATAAATAATAGCTTATATAATTTATTATTGCTTAAGCAATATCTTAATTAAATATTTTATTTAGTGCACACAACCAATGAATTATTATAATTAATATTATTTTTTATATTAGAACATATAATTATTAAATATCTTTTAAATACAATTCTGTTTCTGTTTTTTCTTGCTTAGCTAAATAATGAATTAAAGAGCATCTAGTCTTCGGCTTGTGTTGTTGGAATATGTTCAACATGTTTTTGGAATTGTGCAATATTTACGTTTATATATATGTATATATAAGTTCAGATATTTTAGGTATTGATTGTCTGCTCGTTGTGTGTTGTTTCGCTTGTTTACTGCAAATTCCGTTTAAATGAATATATGTGTAATTAAATTTTAATTAGCCCGTCTGTTCTATTGGTATTTATCTATCGCATGCGGCAAATACAACTCTATTACGGGAAATGTTCATCTCACTCATCCATCAGCAAAATAGCCATTCATTTGAGCCGCTTTTTAAAAGGGACTTTGGCTTTGGCTCGTTCTCAGCAATGGCTATGTTGGTGGCAAGGGCATTCTCTCTAACTTTTCTCATGCGCCATTTAACTGTAATCAATTAATTCATTATTATTCGAGTTCTGCTTTCAAAATCCGCCACTTTGCTTTATTGCTTGTTGAAGTTCTTTTTCGTATTTGTTCTATGTTATTGTAGAGCAGCAGAGGCAGCGGGGTTAGTGGGTTGGAGGACAGTCGTCGGGTCAGGAGAATTCCCATTTAGGGGCAGTGCTTGCAGTGCAAAAGCAAAATCAAAAGCAAAAGCAATGCAAGCATGTCGGCAAGTTGTGCAAGGCTACTTTGCCATTAGGTTGCAAGACCACTTATTTTTAACTCTACTTCCATTTTTACCTCAGGTCTCACGGGCAGCATTCCAACCAGATAGACAAACAACTGGGCCAAATCCTTCAGCATTCATGTGAAGCGCTTTCTGCTCTCCAGTTTTTGGTCTCAGCTCTGGCTTATGCCCGAAGCTGCAAATACCCGTCGCATTTTAGAATACGAATTTAAAATGGGAACTTTACCCAAAATCATGGTTCGCCATTTAAATGTGCTCTTAGAGTCGAGGTCATTCTGTTATAAAAAGAAAAGTGAGAACGCTGGAGTTGAATGTCTATTCGAACTGAATACAGATACAGTTTACCATTAATGTATTTTATTTACTTATTTAATGAGTAATAATATCATTCGCACATTTAAATAAACAAAATTAAGCTATGAATAAATAATATAAATAATAAATTGTTATGCATTTAAATTCTATTTTAAAATATAATTTTTTTTTTTTTAAATTTGTGCGGGTTAGTAAAATTTAACATTTGTTGCAAGGAAAGGCAAAAAAACCACAGAAAAAAGCCAATCAGTCAAAAGAGAAGAGTTAGTAGAAATTATGCTAAGCCACAAATGAAAATGAAAATGAAAATGTAGCGAGACAAGAAGGAAATGGCAGAGTGTAAAAATGGAACAACAAAATTTAATTGAGAAAATTTATTTTAAATTTATTGTTATTATTGTGACAATTTCTTTCCTGCTGGAATCAAACATACTTAATTAGGAATTTCACTCTCTACAATCTTAAGTCAAGAATGTATTATTTGAAAGGAGATGGAAAATTAGAAGTGGAAGAGAATCAAGAATATTTTACGATCTTAAACTTGTTATATAAAGTCGGGACAAAGAATTGTATTGATATAAATTAATTAAAGTTTTTGGTAATAAAAAGTAAATGTTTACTTTACCTATAATGTTATTTAAATTGGCATGCTTTCAAAATAATATGAAGGTATTTTATTATCATTTTATTAAATACCTCAGTCTAACAATTTATTGTGTAATTTTCACAAAAGTTTCAAGTTTTGGGTATGCAATTTAAGTTGCCAAACTATCGTAAAATCCGTTCTAAGTGTTTATTATGTGTGTAATAAAAACTAAACCAAAAACCAGCTCCAGTCTTACGTTATTGGAGAAGGTAATTTAAATCAGTGAAATCTGAAAGAGAACATCTGAAAGATGGAGCTAGTTTGTAGGCCAATAATAACAAATTCACACGTTTTCAACAATTTTTATAACTTTTTTGTTGTTGTTGTAGTTCTTGAAGCGAGTCCTTTCTTCGATTGGTAAAGTTTTATGAATATATTTAAAATTCTCGAACTTTGCGGCACTCGCTTGCACCAAGACACTATTACTTGTGCTCACAAATAATCTGCATCATTATTAGGATAACCGCAAGTAACTTAATCTCATCTTGCAGCACTGGGTTAATAAACGCTCGGCAATAAGCCAAGCTTTTCATGAGTCTTAGCTGGTTATGCTGCCTGGATAACCTGTACCATAAGCAGATGTAAGCACTCATTGCTTGCCATCATTTCTTGGGGGACACAGCCCATTCACCCACTGCCACATCCTTGCAACATTTTGTTGTTAAGCGTTTGACTTGATTGTTGAGCTCTAAAACGCTTTGCGACCAAACAAAAAAAAAGAAAGAAACTTTTGCCCATTGCTCCAATGCTATTAATGTCGGAAGCCACTGTTACCATCCTCCTGCCACTACCACCATCACTACCACTCCCACTTCCATTTTCCATTGCCTTAGTTGCCGCCCCCCAATTCAAGAGCACCCTTGAACCACATTCGTTCCTCTTTTCATACGCAATTCGCATTCGCGTTCGCATTCGCCACATCGAATGTTGTTTTTATTGTCGCGGCTGTTACAATTTTCATTACATTAACCGTTTGCCATGCCCATGCCCATTCCCATGCCCGATCCCACCCTCGCTCCGCTCCTGTCTGTGCTGCAATGCGCTTGGTTTTTTCCTGTTGGTGGTGTTGCTGTTGTTGGCTGTCGTTGTCTGCTGTTTGTTTTTGTGTCCTAATGCCAGCTACTTTTTGCTGATGTTTTACAGCAACGCTGTTGATTCTGCAGTTGCTGCAACTTCCGCATGCCCCAACCCCCCTCTCGGCCAACTCGTGCAAAAGTTTTGCGCTGTTGTCGCTAAGAGAAAAGTGAAACGAAAGCAAAAGCAAATAGCAAAGCAATCCAGCTGAGTTGGCTGAATGGCAACCAATTGCCAACTATTTTAGCAGCTTCCTGCTCAGTCCAATTTGCAACCTTTGGCACCTTAACAACCCCTGCCACACCATCGCCCCTCCCCGCCACTCGTCTCCGCATCAATCAATGGGCATATGATAGCCCCAAAGTTGAGGCCCAGACATGTGAAAGTAAGCAGCGCAGCTCATCGTTGACCCCGCTCAGGTCGGGTCAGGTGAAAGCGGTTTTATAAAGCTATTAAATATATATACACAAAAAAAAAAAAAAATAAGAGAAGAAAAACAAACTCCTGCGAACACGCACCTAACCTTTTCTCAGGGCAATCGATGGACGAGGGGGACTGATTTTGGGGATTTGGCAGAGGTTGGCAGTCTGGCACAGGAGCCGGGCACTGTCAACGGCCTGTTGGCAACCTTTTTAAAGCGGGGGCTGTAAGAAAAATATGATTTCGATTTGGATTACCAATTTTCTTATGCCAGTGTTTTCCTATCGCTCAACAGCTTTTATTTTTTTGATTATATACAAGAAAAGAAGAATCTTATAAAAACATATCGTTGAATAAAATGCAATAAATAAAAAAAAATAATGTTGAAAGTTCAGCCTCTCATTTATAGGAAAGGAACAGGATAACTAAAAAAATGTAAGTAAGTATGTAAAATAAGTACGTGAGTAAGTAGATTATCAATATCATAATTTAGATTGCTTCTCTGTTGGGCTGGCCTACTTTTTCTTACTATTTATCTTTTGACAATATAAAGAAAATGATAATAATAATTTGAAAAGCGTTTAACATTTGAATGCATAAAATAATATGCATAAAAAAAGACAGGCTTTCAATCAATAGGAAATTTCTGACAAATACTTATTAAAACTTTGAAGAAGATCACTCTCAAAATTTATGAATTATTGAGTGAACTTTGAGAAGTAAACTATCTCAACGATAAATATAGTTTTTTGTTTATTTTAAGATTTATTAAATATATTATATTTAATAATCAGTTATAACTATTATTAAAAGATGATTTATGTATAAAAAAAAGTGGTCAATGAACAATAAGTTCAGTTTAGTTCAAATTTTCATTTTATAAATTTATTTTTCTGCATTCCATGGGAATACCTTACAAACGCATCTCGTTCGAATTTCGGCCTGATTATGTTTGGTTTATGTTATTTCGGGCTCATTCAGATTCTTCTCCTGCTCCTCCTCCGCCTCCATCTCCGTCTCTGTCTCGATGGTCTCGGACTGAGCTTGGGCTTGCCCTAAAAGATTTATGTGCGTAAATTTCATGCTGACGGCATCAGGTGATTTAACACTTTAGATAACTTGGAACAGTTTATAGTCGAGCCCATCTCTCCATTCACCAACTACCCCAAACAACAGCAAAACAAACAAACATGGCAAGTTTCAATGAAGGGGTGAAAAGGGACGGGTGGGGTTGGGTAGTGGGGGCGGCGGGAGACATGGAGAGGAAGGAGTAAGGAGTTCGCTGGACAAAAGTTGTATTTTTATTATTTTATTTTATTGCGCTTACATCTTTAAATATGTTTGCTTGCCTTGTTGCCACACAACTAAACCCCCAACCCCCATCCCGAGTGATGAGGGGGGTTTGGGGGGTTTAGCTGTGGAATTGATGTGTCTTTTGGGGTCATAAAAATTACAAAAATTTCCTCGGCCTTTCTGGGCTGATTGTGTGCGATTTGAGAGCATCGGTGGCTGGTCCTTTTTTTTTGTAGATAGCCCGGCGAACGATATAAATTATATTGAGCGCTTTGAATTAGTTTTTTATGTGGCACTCATATAGAGTGAGAAATGAAATTAGATACGTGCGTAGAGTTGCCTAGTCCAATTGTGCACGACTGTGATTCGAGCAACCAAAAAAACAAACCCATCCACAAAAAAATTTATTATATCTCGACTACTTTAAGATTTTTTTGTATCCACATTAAATGCTTAGCTGGGGTGCATGCATCACACAATGCACCACAAATTGCAATTCCTTGGATGAGAATCCCTTGGAGGGAGGGTCATCCCTTGGCCAGTCCTGGCAACGCTGGGCGCACAACTTTGCAATCGAAGCACAACAATGGCAAGCAATTACCCCCCAACCCCCTCCCATACACACACACAGAGAAAAGGGGGCATGAGATAAATACAGAAAAATTGAACACGAAAAGGGCAAAGCGCAAAGCGGGAAGTGAGAATAGCGAGAATAACATCGAATTGTTAAGAAACTGCAAACTGCAAACTGCAAATCCATTAAACCACAACAAGCTGGGGGAGCAGCGACTACGTAAAAATACAAGCAATGGGTGCGAAACGAACCAAAAAAAAAAAAACGAAAAAAAAAACCAACAAGCGAGCAGATATGTAGGTAAGGGAGTCGGAGTGGGAGGGGGACAGAGGAAAACTATTTTAAATCGCCTTCGTCGTGGGGAGTCCAGCTGACAAACACAATTGACTGGAAATTGTTGTACTACCAGCGAATTTGCAAATGTGTGTGTGTGTGTGTGTGCGCGCGTGTGTGTGTGTGTGTGGATTAGCTGTTAAGAATTGAGAGCTAACGGCATTTGCTTGGGCAAGCATAAAATATGCAGCTGTTTGGCATGCATAGGATTTTATCACCTTATAATCCCAAATAGCTAACAGGCTCTACTAAGAGCATATTCTAGTTAATTCTCTTTGTCTCTCTCTCTCTCTCTCTCTTTGCTAAAAATTGCTTGCCATCGCTGGGGCGATAAGAAAACTGATCGCGTGGCAATTAAGACTCTTTGCTGTCTTCGAGCCTAGTCCATTCTCTTTGTCGCTCTTTTTGTTAGCATTTGCCTAATGTTCGCCTGGCACTTAAGAGTGTATTCCAGATGTATTCCTTGGAAAATTCCCTGTACGTGTTTTTAATCGGAATAATAAAACAAAATTTCTAAAAAAAATAGATACAATTTATTTGGGATTGTTGCTTTATGGCAAGCCTTTCCAAATTTCAGTTTAATATTTTGTAATAAATATAATAAAACGAAAATCACTCCAGAAAGTATAAAGTTTTTCTGGAAAATGTTTAGATAAACTTTGATTTTTCCCTTTTTATTTGAGTGTGTTTATTAAATTTATGTACTGAAATCATTTCGATCTTTGCTATCCTTATTTGCGCTTAAATTTTCAATAAAAAACTTCAATTTTGTTTATTTAATTTTGTTAACATTTATTTAAGTTTGTTTCTTTGGAGGAGCAAAATTCTTAAATTACGCTTGCAGTTTTGTTTCTAACAGTTCTATCAATAGCTCAAGGTTTGCCACATTTATCCTTTAATAAAGCCCACAGCCCCCATCCACATTCACCCTGACCTCAACTCCTCCCCAATTTCGATATGAGTGAAAAATGCACCCTTTTGAAGCATGCCATTTATTTGACTGCTTGGCATCTGCTGCTATCATATCTTAGCATGCGGTTACAGAACTGAACTCCTTCCTCCTGGGATATTCGTCTTCTTCTGCTTAATCTACTCCTCCGCCTTCTTCTTCCCTTCTTCTTCTCGCTGGTTACCTTAAAAATTAATTGAAGCATCACTAGCGGCTAATATTGTGTATTAAAAACCAAGCAGCACCGGCAACAACCACCACAACAACAACAACAACAAATTGTTGAGCATTAAACATGCAATGGGCACCAAAACAAGCATAAAACTTTATACATATACATTCTAACGGTTTGTTGCTTGGAGTGGTTAGTAGGGGGTCAGTGAGTGGGGGTTAAACTTGCAAATTGCCCGAATGCGTCGCCATTTGTCAGTCTTAGTTGTTTGGGGCTCTGGAAATGTTTTACAATAAATTCGACAAACATTTTGGGTTTTCGAGTTTATTAGCTGTCGGCCGGTGCCTGCTGCGGTCAAGGGGCAACAACAACAAAAATGACCTACGCATTCACTAACCCCCCTCCACCCACACTCTCCCGCCCACAATCTCATTCATTCATCTTCATTGTGAAGCGTCGTCAAATCAGTGTCCGGTTTTTTGAATTTCAGCATTGCCAGCTGCAATTATTTACGAAGAGCACTCGTACTCATGCTGCGCATGCCTTAGCTCTCTTAAGCTGTGCGGCGCTCTCTTTGCCATGACATTTTAATGCTGCTCATTGCACTTTTGGCACGTTTCCACTGTTCGTTCGTCTGTTGCGCCTAGGACAATGTTTTTCATATTGAATGGCGTTCGTCGTCGTCGACTTCGTCGTGGGCTTCGTGGGTGTACTAAAAACAAGTACGAAGCCCACGGCGAAGGTCGTCGGCCATAAAATGCGCATAATGTTTTGCGGATGTGTCAGTACACGTTTGATATTTGGCGCGGCAGTAGCGACAGTAGTTGCGGCGCAACGGTAGCGGTAGCGTAAACGTGGCCTGTCCGCGACGTATTATTATTTGTCGGCATGGCGAGCGTAAGAAACGTAAATGATGTGTTGGCGTTGCAATTGTAACGGTATAAGCGAATTGAACCGTGTGTTTGTGTGTGTGAGTGTTAAGTGTTCAAGTGAAGTGCTCTTAAAACTGTATCAACATACTTAAATACTAGTAATACATACATATATATATATATATATATATATATATATATATTTATACATATGTATATATATATATATAAATGCAACAACTGGATTTGACGGATACGCGCTTTACGCTGTAAGCAGCCAAATAGGTAACGTAACGTAACGTAACGTAAGGATTGATGCTGTGTCTCTCTCTCTCTCCCTTTTGATGTGCTCTTCACTAAAAGTTCAATTTCCTGCGTTGCTTTAATTGAAGCACATTGCACAAATACACACACACACACAGACAGGCTGACTTTGGTCAGTCATTAGTCATTTGCTCATTTCCGCAAACGCAGCCGGACGCAGAGCACTTGTCAGCCAATAAACAAGCGACGGCAACGCAGACAAGCAGAACCGTTTGATGGGGTGGGTTGGGAGGGGGGGATTGAGGTTAGGGGAAGGGGAAGCGACTCTCTTTGAATGAGAAACTCTTAAATCGAGACGAGGATACTTTCATGTTGAGCTGTTGGCATTTTGTGAACATGGATACAAATGTGTGCCAATGTGTGTGTGTGTGTGTGTGTTTGTATGTCCTTGTGTGTATCAAGAGACCAAATCTTAGCCTGGCTTTTCCAAATGCAATGATCTATTCTAAATGGCCTTTTTATTTATTGTACATCAATCTGTATGGTTTGTTTCAAAGTATAACGCTTTGATTTTCTGTGTGTTGCATCTTGAAATGTGGAATTTATGCAGTGTTTCATTAGAACCAACTTGGACTTCTTTCCATATATTCCTGAATATCCTCTGTGGTTGTCTTGGGTTTCATGAACTGCAGTGAAAATGTGGCAATTGTGGCTTAATTTCTTAGCTTGTTTTGCACCTATTTTGAAGATTATATTTCTAAATGAACACAATTCCAGAAAAGGCAGATAAGCCTATTTGATTATAATTATATATAATATATATATAATAATATAATTCCTTTAAGAAATATATATATATATATGTCTACATTTTTCTCAGAATCAAATTTTAAAATTTAATTTCGAAATTAACACGAAACTCAAAGGGCAGGAAATTCTTTTTGAATTTGTTTATATATTAAATATAATTTTGCTATTTTTACTCCGAATGCAATTAGAAGATTTTCTTTCAAAATAAATTCCATTCATAGACTTAAGAATTGATCAAGTTTCTATAAATTAAATACTATTTAAGTATTCAGTTGTGTGTAAGGGATTTGTAGTATTAAATAAAGTATGACTAAAGTACAGTCTTTTAATCAGTTCTTATCTCTTCGGCTTTGCAGATTGGGTATTTTAAAATAAATTCTTTTATGTTTATTTATTTTATGTTTGTTTTTGACTCAAGGTCAAAATTGTTAAAGCTAAGCTAAATTATAGCCATATAATATTTAGCTTTTATATGCGAGTTGATATCACTCAGATTGTGTTTTTAATATCGCTGTCATTTTGTGATATATGTTTTTTGGATTGCCAAGTGTTGAGTCTTCGTGTCTCTGGGCTTTAACTTATCATCATCGAAAGTGGAACGCTTGGAACACTGGCAGCTGGATATGTGTCATACATTCATTGCGGAATACAATAAGCGAGGCAAGAACAGCAACAGACACAAGTACAAGGTGCACAACACACACACACACCTATACACACATAAAAATGCAGAAACGGACCCGTTAACAATGGAGGAGTGCCTCCTTCTCCGCCCACTCTGCGCAACTACTCAACCTGTATCGCCATAGAACGGCCCCCTCTTAGCAACCACCCCCGCCCCTGTCCAGAGCTCTTCTCTTGTGCTAACCCAGTTTGTTGATGTTTCTTCACGGCCTGCCTTAGTGCCGTTATATTTCTTTTTATGGCTTGACTGACTGCCCGCAAAACGACGAAGACAAACCTCAGTTCTAGAGCCCCGCCCCTCCCCTCCTCTGCCCTACCCGCCAACCCCCTGCGTCTAGTCTGAGAGGAACCCACAAAAAGCAGCAGCGCTTTGATGGAACTTGTTTTTTGTAATTGTTTTTGTGTTGTTGCTTTTATATTGTTGTTGTTGTTGGTGATTCATTTTTTTTCTTTGCTTCCTTTTTTTTTGTGTGTGTTTTTCTTATGAGGATGAGGATTCCCAAAGAATTCCTGTTCTCACAGTTTTAGCCAGTTGTTTCTAGGCCCTGGGCCATTGTCACGTAAATCTCTGACTGAAATTAGCCTCGTTGACAAAAATATGCCTGCTTACACATTATTTGTACAAACAAATAGACAGGCTACCGTTATGGCTTCGGGTCTAGCGAGGGAGGGGTGAGAGGCGGGACTGTGTTGGTAAGGGACACCAACAAAATTTGCATGGGAACTGCGACAGTTGCTATTGTTGCTGTTATTGTTGCTGTTATTGTTGCTGTTATTGTTGCTGTTGCTGTTGCTATTGTTGTTGATGTTGTTGTTATTTGGGAGTTTGCCTTTTGGTTTTGGTCTTTGCTCCTTGCTCTTGACAATAGTTTTTCACCCCAAAACTATGTTTTGTTTTATTGATCTGTTTATGCTTTTGGCCTCTGGACAATGCGAGAGCGCCATGGCAAATCGAAATAAATACGAAAAGAAAAAACAAGATAAAACACTGACGAGCATTAAATACACTTACACTATTATGTTGAGTATAAAAATCGCCATATTTTTATCGCCAAGTTTAACTCTTAACTTACCTTGTTCTTTAAAAACTATATAAAATTTAGAAAAAATGTGTCTACTTTTTTTGTACACAGAAGTTAATATAATCATTGAACAAGTTCATGATTCATTAAATAATTTTGCATTTCTACTATTTAGAAAATTGTTCTATTATCAGTCAATATATTCCTAAAAAATATAAAAAAGCTGATTTTAAATGTAAAGATTTTTTTTGTATTTATTTAAAAAATGTTATAAAAACAAGAAAAATCGTATTTTTTAATTTTATGCCGCTTCTGCTATGAACTTTTAGATGTTATTTTAAACTTAAAGGTTATGTTTCTATTCTGCGATTAATATATTTTTTTCCTAATTTATTTTGAACTCCTGGAAAAATAAGACAATTACGATTAATAATAAAATTAAAGTAGCCTCAGTCAGAGTGTGATATAATTCCTGACTGGGTTTGCAACCCAAATCGCAATGACATAGGTTCAATTCCCACCGTAAACTAACGGCGTAAAGCAGAAGCCTCTCGGGAATGGTTACTGCGCAGAAAGGCGTGAAAATTATAATAAACAAGGATTTCTTTTATTTTGTTGTATATTATTTTGGGTTAAGCAGGCAGCGTCTAACTTGGCATCGTCTAAGTCAAACAGTGAGTTTAGTTTAGACGGGTCTATTGCATCTAATTAACATTTCATAAACAAATAAATACAGGCAAATAAATACAAACTGACTGACTGTCTGTCTGCCAAGCACCCAGCTAAGAACTGTCAGTCAAATCTGGGCATAAACACAGGCTTTGATGTCTAGTGGGCGTTTACAAAAGCTTTCAAAAAAAAAACAAAAAAACAAAAAACAAAAAAAGCTGGAAATGATTGAATACTTTTGCCGGCCTACGAATACGTCAGACCTCTGATTTTTCCGGGGAATTTCCCATTTCTGAATGATTATAGCTGCTTAGGCATGAGTAATTTGATGTTTAATCAAGTATAAAATATTTATAGATATTATACACGGAATTGCCCTTAGAATTAGGATACCGTATGTTAAAAATCCAGTCTTTAAGGCATTTTATGGTAACTCTGAGTGAAGTATGTTTTTTTTTATATGATTTTAAAATTTCCTTAACTATACTATATATATTCAGAAGTAAATTGGCTATTTATATATAACTTATTAAGGAAAGTTGATTTTTGAGCCTGGCTTATGCTATTCATATTATTTTTTTTTTACAAAATTTTAGCTTACGTCTAAATATATCTCATTTTACCCAATTAGCCCCTACTTTGCAGATTACCTTTGTTAATGCAGCCTGAAATGAAATTACCTTGACATTAAACATTTCCACTCAAATATTGGCTTAATTATTCAACTGACCACTTTTCATATATTAGTTCGGCATATGCGACACTATCTGCCAGATGCCAAGAGTGAAAGCGTGCCTAGTCAAATAGTTTACATTAAGGCCAACTACAAACTGACTAACTAATCAAGCCATGGGATGATTAAGTAGCCATGTCTATCAGCTATCAGCCTATCTGCTGTGTAGCATTGAATTTTATGTCACACGCTGATTGATTTTTAATTACGACTACGAATGTCGGCACGAGTATGATTATGAGTATGGATAGGGAAGTACGAGAACAAATAGGCGTATGATTAACAGCACGAGTTGCAGTACGATTGACCCCTTCCTGACTGATTGATCTGTGCAGTGCTATATTTCAAGAGGCGGAGAAGATGTAAATCAGACTAATTGAGAATTGTGTAAAAACATGTTCAGTCTCAAAAAGGAATTCACAAATCCATAAGCCATATGTGAATATTCTTAACTGATGTAAAAAGCTTAATCTTTGTTCAGTGTCTTTTGTACCATTTTTTGTATTACTTGTTGAAGGTCAATGATGTAGTGCTAAGACTGTAACGTAAGATCTGTAACATAACATGCACATTTCAACTTGTTATAGATTGCTCCGTTTTAGTTTGCACCAGAATTAAAATCTATATTTCGCCTTCACCTCATCAAAAATGAGGAGGAGGGTTCAAAAACAATTATATTTCCAAGCGTGCAACAACACATATCACGTTCTAATTACCTAGTAAATAGTTAATAAGTTATTACATTGCTTAATAATCTGTACAAAATTGTAATAATCGTTAATAAAACTCAATTAGAAGCATTTCACATATCAAATATCCAACAAAATGGTCATTCTCAAAATGATTTTCTCTGTTATTCCATTTGACAAGTTAGTGAGTTGGGGCAAGAGTTGTGAAAATTATATCACAGTGTGTGGGTATATATTTGTATGTGTGTGTGTCCGGTAAGCACCAAACTTAACCGTTATGTCAAACAAATTTCCCAAATTTGTGCGAGAGAGAAAAAAATAAAATAAAATTGGGAAATCGAATAATATCTAGATAGTGCAAAAGATCCATTTACGTGATGTCGGAAAAGGCAAATAAAAAGCGTTTGCATTTTTATTGAATTCGGCAAAAAAAAAGCGTTTCGGGTCGGCGCCGTTCTGTGGCAGCGTGGCAGCGTATCAGCCACCGAACCCTCATGCCCCTCAAAGAGGTGCGGGTGAGAGTTAGACCGACATAAATAAACCTCAACTAAGCCGTGTGTTTTGACATAGATTTCAATTGACATGCTTGTGCAAACAAAAACGGCAAAACGCTAACGGAGGCAGGGGCGGTGGGCGGTAGGTGGTGGATGGTGGATGGAGGATGGAGGGTGGTGTGTAGGGGTCTTCTGCTGGTTGGTTTGTTGATGTTGGACTTGAGTAGACACTGCTCGTGTGGCAAGCACAAGCCGCATAAATGTGCGTTAAGGAATTCAAAAACGCCCGACTGAGCCACATTCACAGCTGCACTCAAAAACATACCCACTCATACTCACACTCACACTCACACATTCACATTCACACTCACATTCACATTTGCCTAATGCCCAGCGCTTGGCCATTGATACGCAAGAAAGAGACGAAGACGAAGACGAAGACGGTGACGGGGATGGGGACGGGTGTAGACAGAGATGGAGGGTCAAATAAAAATGCAAAATAGTTTGTTATTTAACATATTTGACTGCCGCGCCTTGTGGCAGCCTCTCTGCGTCTGCTTCTTCTTCTTTATGGAAATTGACCCTCCAGACGAAGCGACGCGTCGACGTTGTATGACAAACAGCCGGAGGGTGTCGGGAAGCGGGGAGGGGAGGGGGTGTTGTGATGCCGGGCTCAAGCACTGCTGCCTACCCCTTTGACAATTCTCTCGTTGGCCAAAGCACAAGCTGGCCTTAAATATCTGCCAGTCAGGCAGCTGGAAAAGCGGCCTTGCAGCCATGGCGTTATGTTCTATTAACTGGGCTAGCAAATGGCCAAATTGAAAGGCACACGAGCAACAGCAAAAAAAAAGCAAAAAAAAGAAGAAATTGTTTGTGTTTGGATGTGTGCATGTGCGTGTGTGGATGTTAGAGAAAAGAAAACTGAAAACAAGTTGAAGTTGCCTCCTACAGAGTGCTAGAGTAGTAAATGCCCTGTAAGTCTGAATGGGGTAGCTTTTGTCATGTGTTCTACCAGAAACATTTTATTGAACATACATAGTAATAATTGATTCAGATAATAATTTTGTAAATGCAAGATTTTAACCTTTTGTTTTTAAGCTTAAAGTGAAATAAATTTAAGTTTCTTATGCTGAGAAAGTATACATTTGTATACAAAGTATACAAATTTGTTTAATGCCTTCAAGTGAAAAATAATTAAAAGTAAATTGAATTTTGTAGAACTTTGAAGTTATTGATAAGCAAAAATATACTTCAGCTGTATGTTATTGAGTCCATAATCTCAACATATATCTTTACTGATTAAAAGACAGAAAAAAGTGTAATTAAGCTTAAACTAAGTGAGAAACTATTTGTTAATTTTGCTGAATATTTTCTAATTTTCATGGCGTTAACTGTCTAAACTGATCAAGAATATAAACATTAAACTTTATTATACACCTCCTAATAATTTTAAAGGGCATACAAAAAAAAAAAAACAAAAAAAAAGGGCAAAAGAAAATACACCAAGAGAATCGTGCGTTTCCTTCTATGAATGCCAATTGGTGCGGGGCCAATTTAAAAGGACTTACTTTTTAATGAAGCGGGCCAAGTAGGATACAAGAGACACAATAGCAACTAGGAATATGTTGGACAACTTTTTCTTTTTTTCTCTTTTTGTCCTTTTTTTTTTTAGAAAGTTGAGTAACTATCTCTACAAAATTTGAATACAAAATAGAAATTGAATGTGACACGCAACACAATTAGAGCGAAAGGGAACACCAAAATTAGATAGTAAAAACAGAAAATAAAATAAATGAAAACCCAGATTTAAAGAGATGTGCATAAATGTTATGTGTAATCAGAGTGTGATTGATCTATTCAAGCATAAAATTCAAGCAGAGAGTGATAAAATGCCTAGATTACTCAAATCGAGTGAGAGAATGATAAATTAAATTAAATCTAGGAAAATGTTTTACGGCAATTTATTGAAAGCATACACAAAAAAAACTTCTTTTTTTATTTATCAATTCAAGTCCATTTTCCTGTGGGCCTGCAGATTTTTTTTTAGAATTGTATTATTTCTTATCTTAGCATGAATAAGCACTATGAAACAACGAATGTTAAATTCAGTTAAGATAAAAAAAAGTTTCGAATAATAAACAAAAACAAGAACAAGTCTTGTTTCCTATTTTCCTATCATTCTTTTTTGCTATTTGTTTAATAAAGATGTTAATTGTTAGCCCACTGCTCATTTATTATAATTATTATTGGGGGCTTCATAATCTAATTAGATATATTGTAGAGCACTTCTGAGCCTATAGATCTTCTACCAAGCCTAATTCCTAATCTTTGTCGGGTTGAAGGTTTCGAACATCTTTCCTGGCTAAGGCGACCCAATTAGCTATGATGTGTTTGAAGGATTTCTCTTCATAATTGCAAATTCGGCAGATTGACTTCTCAGTCAACAAGGCTGTGTCAAGATTTGTTGAGTATTCTAATTGTGTTCTTTCCTTTTACTTACTTTTACTTGCTTAAGTCGATTTTGATTTGCTCAGCTTAATTGCTGCCGATGTCTCTTTTTCTTTTCGTAAGTGGTTTCCGTCTTCCTGTGTCACAAAACCGCTTCCTTCCCTTATTGTGTATCAGAATTGTATATTTGTATATATTCAGATATGCTCGAAAATGTTTATTCAGTTATAGTTTTGTATAAACTTTCAATTCAATATAGTCTCTACACAAAACAGTCCACTTCAATCATCAATTAATGATATTATTTGACGGAACACTTACCAAAAACAATTGAACAACTTGCAATTGGCTTAAACTATACAGTTCAATGACATTGCCCTTCTAGAGTGTTAAAGCTGTTGTCAGCTATTGGGAACAACTAGCATTTTTCTGTTTGCTTATTTTTTTTTGCTTCTGTCATTTGCATTTGCTCGCTGACTTATGGAATGTCAGCTAATGGGGTTTCCGTACCAAAACGTATTTACCCCATTGCAATGGTCTCTGTCTTTGGCATAGAGGGAAACCAAATCAAATCACATAACATGTCAGCCATTGCCACCAACTAACCAACCAGCCAACCAACGTACCAGTCAGACAGCTAGCCAAGCAATCTACCTGTCAGCATACCAAGTAAGCAACCCAGCAGTCAAACAGCCCGGCGACCAACTAACCAAAGTCATTCCAATCCGTGGCTCTTTTTTTTTACCCAGCTATGCTAATAGCGAGAATTTTCATTTGCTCTACCCCTTTTTGCTACCTTGCTGCTACCTTGCTGCTAGCTGTTAGATAGTTATGCAGCTCGCAACCATTCTGCTAAGCCCTCCCCCTTTTGCCCCCCGCATACCATTCTTCTTTACGCTTTCTTTTGCATGCACCGCATTGTATTCTCACTTATGTTATGGTTTTTGGAATACACTTGTGTAGAATGGGTTAAATGGCTTGTTTCTGCTTTTATGCAACTTCGATTTGCATTGCTTCAATATTTTTGAATAGAAACCAAATCTTGTCTTTGGCTTTGCTTTAAATTAGTTTAAAACTTTTCTTATCTAATTTCGAAACTTTCATCATTTTGTATTTAATGGCATGTTACTGTTCTTACGCAATTTCGATTTAATATTTCTGAATAGAGATTTTTTTTCACATAAATTTAAAATTTTTCTCAACCATTTTGGATTTTTATTGTCCTCTATGCATATAACATAATGATTTGATTTGATATGAATTAAAAATTATAATACTTATATTTATATAGAGATTGAAACGTTTAAATAAATAAGTTAAATAAATATGAATGTGATAAGATATTTGCGTAAATTTCCGCTACGAAATTTTTGTCCGAAATTTATGAATCCTAAAATTGTCTTTAATTTTGGATCTTGTAATATTTCTCAAAACTGTTGTAAAAAATAAAAACATTTTTAGGTTGTTATAAAGTTAAACCTCTCTTGTAAATCTTGTAAGAAATGGAGTTGTATGTATGCCATAGAATGCATTTTTTTTATAGGGCATGTAATTTTCGACCTGTCAAATGTTGCATTATTATTTGCCCGTTTTCAATATTTATTCGTATTCGTTTTCGCAATCGTTGTTTGTTGGCTGTCGTTGTTGGTGTTGTTTTTGGTTTTGTTGTTGTTGTTGTCGTCGTTGTCGTCGTCCAATATGTGTCAAATGCAAATTTAAATCTTATTGAAAAAGGGGATTAGGTGACAGCAGCAGAAGCACAGCGCACATACATGGATAGATGGAGGGAGTAAAGCGCGGGTCGGCAAGGGGAATTTTGTGCAACAAAGCCATGTTGTACCCAGTGTTTTGTGGCATCGAAGATGGTGCACAGATCTGATAGTGATAGTGAGAGAGAGAGAGAGAGAGAGATACAAAGAGAGAGAGAGAAAGAGAGAGACAGAGAGAGAGGGGGAAAGGAGAAAGCAGAACCAGCTGATGGAGATTCCGTCGACTTTGTCGAAAACACGCTCTCATTTGCATCGTCGTTTGCAGCTTATGCATATATAACTTTTCTATATTTTTGTGGCTGGCAGTTTTAAATGGTTTTTTGTGGTTAGTGAATTGCATTCATAGTCGTATCATTTTGTCATCATCTCAACTTAACCAGCTGCCCCGTTTCATCCCCAACCCCCAGCCATACGTTCCTCGTATAATAGAAATTCTGGAGCAGACCGTAGTCTAATCCCACGGCAACGTTAGACATATCAACAAATGTTCAATAAGATTTTGTACTCCGGCCACACACGAACAATACAAAATCCAACACAATGCCGGAGCCATACAATTTTTTCACAATTTCAAAATGTTTTATACTTCCAGATTCCCAACTCCTTTGTGTATCTATATGTGTGTATGTCTCTCTCTCTCTCTCTCTGCGTGTGTGTGCTTTGAGGATATTCAATATTTTCTACCCATCGCATTGTGTATATATTTCAAAGCTTTTGCTATCAATATGTCGACTGCTTATTGAAAATAATATAATATATGTGTGCGAGCTTGTATCTGTTTGTGTGTGAGTGTGTGATCCGCTTTGTTGTGTGCGCATCTTGTAGATACTTTCAGCACACAGGCGCGTGTATATGTATCTCTAGCTGTGGCTGTGGCTGTGGCTGTGCCTGTAGCAGTGGTTGTGCACAACGCTTTGTTACCTGTCTGGGCTGGCACTTTGGCATTGATTGCTTGCGTAATTTGAACAACAACAGGCAACAGCTGATGATGATCTTGTCATCTTCATAATCATCATCATCAATTGTAATTTGTATACCCTTTAGTCATTGCAAAGGGCATAACACGCACCTTTGGCCGTACATTGTATTTTCCTTACAAAAAAAGTAACTGAGTGAATCTAGTCATATGTGTCAAAAGGTTTACAAATATTATGATATTCTTGGTTCATTTACATTTTATTAAATTTTTTAACACATTTAATATAAGAAACAAATAAACTTAGAAGCAAAAATGTAAATTCTTTGCTTGAATATCTATAATTGACATTTTATGTCCAAAGATTTTATTTTCGAGAAAATATTAGACTACTATATAATTTTTGAATTAAGGCTAGACAAGGTGAATTTTTACCTTAAGCTTTTTGAGCATCGAAATTCTATATTTTTGCATCAATTTCTTTGATTAACATGATTTTATGTCCGAAATATACTTTGAACTGCGGCAAAAATGTTGTATAATATTTTGTTAAAAATGCTTTTCTTGATAAACATTATTTCAAGCAAAATATAATGTTCGATTAAATAACAGGGTACCGTCAAGTTGAGCACTTTGCCTGTCGGCACATCAGGTAAATTATGATATAAAATATATTGTCATGGCTTTGATTAAAATACCTCACATGTGCCGCAAACACTCATATGCACATATAAGAGACTTAGTGGTGTAAATATTTATTTATTTGAATTCAGGTGAAGTTTTGCTTATTTGTCTGTTTGTTATTGTGAACCAATTTCAATAATGGCTCGCTTCATGATCACATTAATGTATGCATGCCGCAAATACCACTGCACACTTTGGCACATGCAGGACATGCCCAGCATGTTGTGTGTATGTGTGTGTGTGTGTGTGTGGTTGTTTCTGAGATTTTGTCCAAATGCCTTGCACGTAGCCACATAAATTTCCAAGTCCAAGACACACCAAGAGCTTTTCTTTAATACGATACATATATGTATAAATATATATATTTGCAAGTGTATAAATTGGACAATCGGTGTCTTGGAATTTATGTTGGGCTTTTGTTCGCAGCCAGCAGCTGGATAGAGGTTCGTGCTCTAATTGAAACATGCACGTAAATACATTAAAGCCTAATAGCCCAAAATAATGAAGCTGATTAATTCAATCAGGCGAAATGAGGCACGCCCACATCATGGAGCAAAGCTGCAAATGTTGAAATGCCCGAAACCCTTCAGCAGCCGTGCAAAGGATATGTTAAGGATGTTCTGTTGTTACGGGCTCATGTTCAGGCTCACTGCTTTTATGTGTGTTAAGTAGTTTAACACGCTAATGTGATTCCGTTTCAATGCTAAGAACCATCCTTTAACACATACGCCCCTCGCCGAACCGCTTCCCATCGGAGATCAATGATTGGCAACAACATATAAATACTATAATCGCATCAAATCGTTGGGGATATATCATGCCATTTTTCAGGCAATCAACCAAGCACATGTTTAATTTAGTGAAAAATACTTTGGCAAAACACTTTTGAATGGATTGGTTTATTTTTAGCTCTGTAAATATTGCATACATTTTCCTCGAAATATGAAATATGTTTCATGTGAGTTAAGTAACCTACTGAATTATTTATTAAAGTTATAATTTAATTACAAAATATAACAAAAAAAAAACATTTATTAAAGTTGAAAATCACTTACATAAAATATGAATTAAATGAATTAGCACTCGGTTGCACGAGATGTCCTATTATTATTACTAATCCAATATTATTAAATTACAATCATAAATATTTATTAAAGTTAAAATTTCATTATGTAAAACAAGAAACAATAATAAAAATGTAACAACATCAAAGTTTGTAAAAGTAGTTGTATTTTCAGCTAGAATGAAATTTTGCTTTTAAGAAAAAATGATTGTAATGAATCATTTGGCAAATTTATATTTACTGATTCAATTATGCGAATTTATTGAAGTGGAAATTTAATTACAATTTTAACGCAATAAATAACATTAAGTGCGTAAATTAGATTTGCGATTTATATGTGAAATTTATTTGCTTATGCTTGGAATTTCCATCATTTTTTTTTGGTTATTTGTTTCAAAAAGCAATTGTATTTTGATGTGGTTAATGAAAGTAATAAAAATATAATTAAATGAATTATAACAAGTATCAATTATTAGTTTTGGACAGTAAATTAGGACACAAATAGGTATAAATAATAATGAAAATTATCTAAATTTAAAATTTAAAGTTATATTTATTCATAGCTAAACACTTGCACAAGCGTTTTACCCACATAAGCCAAAAGTTAGTGAATAAAAATAAATATTTAATAAGATTGCTGTGCATATAATTCAATCAGAGCTGTCCCCAAATCAGTTTTAACTCGGCAATTCCATTTCAATCAAATTAAGAAACTGGCGGCATATCAACTATCTGTCTGTTGAACCATATCGTGATTGAGATTTTGCAGTGCATTTAGAGCGAATGTGTGTCGACCTTGACTATTACCATTATCCAGTCTATCTATCAAGACAGCGACGTTGTCAAAAGTCACAAGTTCAGTCTACAATTTGAACATGACATTTGTCAGCACACGAAACGGGGGAGTCGAGGGGCCGGGACACGGCAGAGAGGAGACGGAGACTGGCAGGCACTGAGATAAAGACAGAAACAGAACGCAATGGCGACATATCAACTGAACCCTAAATCAAGTTGTAAAGAGGCTGGGCAATGTGTTCAGTGCCTGGCAGCAGCTGTTGATGAAATGGTAGCGACAATAATACCAACAGCAACAGAAAAAAAAACACGAAAGCAAACAATTCCGACAGCAACAACAAAAAAATATGCAGCTACAAAAAAAAGGTACAAACCAAAATGAAGATGGGCAGCTGCGAGGCATATGTTTGTATGTGTGCAGACAAATCCATGTATATTCTACATACACATGGACGCATTTACACACACACGCGCACACACACACACATTCAGCTATAAAAGTGACAAATGTTAAACGAAATGTAAAGAAAAACTGACAACAGGAAGACGCGACATAATGAAGCATAAAAAGCACATTTTTCAAGACGACTGCAAACACATACGGAAAAAATGGCAAAAACAAAAACAACGACATCGACAACGACAACGACAAGTAATGGAAACTGAAAGCTATTGTCAAAATATGGCGAAGCTTGGATACACTTGCAAATCGAATGATAGAAAACTGAGAAATCTGATACACACTCAGCAGTAATTGTAGTAATTGCAATTGTACGAATGAAGCCGATTTTCAGAAATGATTAATGTTAACAAATTTTCGTTACGAGCTGCTTTTAAAAGTGCTTCGAACCTTCTATTGAAACTACTGTTTGAAAAAAATGAGAGTTTTGTCCATAACTCAAAAATAATATTATATTTCATTTTATATTAATATCTGAACGTTCAAAATAGCCCGCAAAAATTGATAAACACTCAGAAAATATTGCCTAAACTTACAGATTGACTAAATTACGAATAATAATTTCGAAAACTAAATGTTGTATCTCTCTAAAAATCTTGATTTTTTTACGAAAGTCTCGATAAATTCATTAGATACACTGTTACTTATTTACTATAAAAAATTATTATTTTAAGAATTGTCATGTATAATCATTTTAATAAGTTCTATGTATTTAATTAATTGAATTTGAGAAATCTCGTGATTTTACGGATAAAGTTGATTTTCTGACATTATCTACATTTTATACTTATTAAACACGAATAATTTAAAGTAGATTTTCTGGTATGTAATCTGATTTTAATACTAATGCTCTAAGAGTTTCTTTGGGCTTACGAAGTGTATAACATCATCAAATGAATTTTTCTCTTCATTTCTTTTATTCAACTCATTGGATTCACTATTAATCTTTCCCATTTATATTTTTTGTCTGATGGGGTTTTTTATGGTTTCCCCAAAACCAATAAATGTTGAACCAATTGTGAAATTAATTACCCCTAAGACATTTCCCATATATATTTTCTTTAATTTTGGCTGCAAAAGGATAGATACTGCATTTTATATTTATTTATTATATATCTATGCCCGCTGATATTAGTCGCCATTAAGTAAATAAATAAATAAAATTGAATTTAGCTCCGTTCTTAAAACATATTTTTTTTATACACTTCGCTTTTAAGTTTTGCTTTAACTTTTTGAATTGTTGGCACAATATTTCAAAGTCACTCCGCTTTATTTATTAAATAAACTTCACTTAATGAAATGATGGCAAAGCCTTTTAGTAGCCACAATAGAACATTTTTATGAAAGTGCAGAAGGCAAACTTGGATTTCCTTTTTCACTCTTTTCCAATTTCTACGAGGGCAAAACCAAAAATCGTAGCATACCTTCCGGCGAAGACTAACAACGAGCCGCTATACATATATATCAAATAATATATATATGTATATCAATAAATATATATATATATATATATATATATATATACATCTGTATGTTTTCCTTGACGTAGTTACTGTGGTTTTTGGCTCATCTTCGCATATTCGAAATACATTTTCACGCTTGTAATCAATGCGACGCTGTCTGCCTCTCCCCCTTTTGACGTCTTATGCAAATTGTTGCCCTCGGCTTGGCCCCCTGCAACGCCTCGTAATTGCTAAAAATTTGTGTAAGAACCAAAAGAAAATAATAGGAACAGGAATAAGAATAAGAAAACGACAGACGGCAAACCGAATTTAATTTGTTTTCGCTCGTTTTGTGCGCGCAACTTTTCGTCTTTCGTGTTTTTTGTTCAGATGTTGAATTTCCTTTATAATTTTTTTCTTCGTATTTTCTTTACTGTTTGCTGTTTTCGTTTTTGTTTTTGTTGTCTAGCTTGTAATATTTATTATCGAATTGTGTAAAAGCAGCAGCAACAAGAACAAACCGACAGCAGGACCACATGCCAACGCAGTGCGAGCAATTTCAGAAACTTGACGTCGTCTATTCCTGTGCGATGTCCTGTAGCGAAAGCTTAACAGTGGGCATGCCAAGTTTCCATACAGCTACTGCTGTTACTTGATTTATCTATACAATGGAGTTCATTGGTTTCCAATGTCATAAGTTGTTACACATTGAACTCAACTAACAATGTATATTAATGTGAATGTAATTAATTACACTATGAATGTAATAAGATAAGATAAATATGATTTATTTCTATTATTTATTTGAAAGTTTTTCTTCTCTTTTAATTGTAATTTTACTGCGTAAGTCACAATGTCGTCTTAAGCAAATGAATTAATTTCTTAATAATTAACTTTACAAAGATGTTTAATACTAATTCTAACTATGTATTATTAGTATAATTTGTATTATATTTAATTGTCTATTAATAATACAACATTTTAATTACTCCTAAACATTCCTTAATAAATAACTAATATCGAATTGGAAAGTGAACAAAAGTAAATAGTTGTAGATTTTTTCAGCTGTCGTCTTAAACTGATTAATGTAGATTTAATGTCACTTATCGCTATTTTCTAGCAAATAATTTTAGATAAGTCCCAGTCGTGCATGCCGAGCTATAACGGATATCTTGTCATTTTCCTTGGGACAGGTTCTCCGCATAAGTTGCATTTGTAGCTACCAGTTGTGAGTTCCGCTTTTGCCATTTTAAAATGTTTGCTAACATTGCCATTGGTATGCACACGCGTGGACCTTGCATAGTTGTGCTCTATCCCCAAGTCGTTCACTCGACCTCGTTCTCATGGGTGGACTTGGTGCTGGTCGTGGTCCTCATGCTCAAGCTCCAGCTCATTCTCAATGTTCTAGCTGGAGTCGTAGTCGCAGTCATCGCATCGCTTGTCCTCGACAGGAAGTCTCGCCGGCATATGCCCTGCACGTATTGCCCTTATAAATTGTTGCCAAAATACATATGCGAAATACATACTACTCTTCTTAGTGTGCCTGTGCGTGCATGAGTGTATGTATGTGTATGTGTGTCTGTGTGTGTGCGTCTATGGGTGACAGTTGCAATTGTGTTTGTTATTGCAAGTTTTTTGGTATGCACAGGACAATTTTGCTAGCAGTTGAGAACTCAAGCAAACTTTTTGCCCGGCCATGTTAACTGCCAGTCAATACGAATGCGAAACAGATATGGCTTATTTGTGCCGAGTACTATTGTTGTTGTTGTCAGTGAGTGTGTGCGTGTGCATTGTGTGTGTTGTTGTTATTATTGTTGTTTAAAAAGCCAAGACTTTATGACTTATTCAGATGATGTTGGCTCTCTCCAATTCGGTACACTTTTGTTATGTTCTTTTCTCTGCTGACAGTTTCAGTGGCCCTGACTCACGTCATTAATTATATGATACGTGCGACGTAGAGCCAATTAAATTTACGCGTTTAATGACAGAAATGCTACTTAAACGACTTACTCATACGAGGGCTGCTCGCAAACTTACGCTTTAACCTCTTAATTCCGTTTGCTGGATTAAATATGCATCGAATTTAATAGATTGCTTAATTTGTTTTTTTAAAACTTGAAAATTGTCTGTTTATTGTTATCAAAAGTTAAATAGAAGTTTGAGAAGTTTGCCCACTGCTGAAGAAAATGGATATTTCTTTTCTAACAATTAATTCTCTTTATTAAATGAAGTAATTGACATATTTAAAATATGCTGTACACAGTGAAACATATATTTAAACTTGCAGTTTAAATTAACTTAACAATTATTGTCTTATTTAATGTATGAAATATATTTTTAAATGTATACAGCTGTGCATTATTATATTTTTCTTATGAAAAATGTACTACACTCGATTATTTAACAACTTGTCAATATTTAAAATGATGACTGCCCCTAATTTAAAATTCCATTTAAGGCTACTTAAGCTCAAGCACATGCAAATACATACATATATATATATAGATATATATATATATATATAAATATATATTTATTACGTCTACAGCTATTTAGGTCTCCCTCTAATGTTACACAGGACGCATGGCACATCTTGCAAGTTTAATGCATTAATTAGGTTTATAACGGCACACGCATATCATCGATGCGTACTTTGTTTTAGTCGTGCCACTTGCCCGCACCTATCCAGGTATGTGGGTATGTGTGCCCAAGGGAGCCATTGACACACATTCTATGAAAATTGCCGAGGGCGGTCGTTGGCTGCAATGTATCAGTCAGAATCCTGATAAGTCGACACAACTTTGTCGACTTAGAGTCGCAGCTTTTTGCCTTTATTTCGACCCGTTTGCGGGTCAAGTGCTTTGCATAATCAGCAGGCTGCGACGACGGCCCATTTAATGCCCAGTTGGAAGCTAAAATCCCCTAAAAACATTTTCACCTAGTGTTTTCATTTTTTTGTTTTTATTTTTATTTTTAGGTTCTGTGCGTGCCCAGATATTGCCTGAGTCGCTCGCAATTTCCAATTTAATTATACACCTGGACAAAATTTGAATATTCTCACATAGACGAGTGAATAAGTATTTCTACGCACACGCACACACACAAAAATGTTATTCCACATGGCATATACTCGTAAATTAAACGCATTAAGATATTTAAATAATGGTTTTTTGCGCTCTGCTTTATGTGTCACGTGATTAGCTTGAATCATGCCACAAATTCATAAATTTTGCGTAACACCAGCTAAGCACACTGCCTCATTTGTGCTGCAGGGCACGAGTGCCCTGTTCAATTCAGAATGAAGTATTTGTGGCAAGCCAAGTGCAGATTTCAGGTTTGAATTCACATGAGAAATTAAATCCAAAACGTGCCAGCACTTGACTCACTCTAATTACAGAGTTCTGCTCAGATCGACAAGAGGATATCAAGACAATTTTCTTGTCCTTCAAGATATAAGTATCGATTTCAATGCTATTTCAAATCGAGCAGCATCTCTCTTTTGTTGTTCACATTTCAATTCTCTTGAGAAATAATGTCTTCAACGAGTTATTTGTATCTCTCTCTTTCGCAACGTCTTCTTGAAAAATATTTATGTTGATCAGGATATCCAAAGCAAACTCACAAATTTTCAACATCTGACTTCTAAATCATGTAGTTTTCATAGTTAAATTCTTTAAATTCATAGCAGAATTTTTATGAGGGCAATTCGACTCAGGTCTGCAACAGTATTCAAACTTCGCCGTCGTTTTTTCTTATTTTTATTACCATAGACCAAATAAATATTAGATTGGTAAGTCAGTATGTTATAAGGGGGTAATACATACATGCTCTTATTTAGCGAGTATTTCAAAAGTTGAACATTCAGATTTGCATGTTTGTCAAATCCATTACAGACTCTTGTCACTTTCTCTCACTTTCTCTCCCTCTCTCTCCTTCCCTAATGGAGTTAAGAAACAAGCAAATCTGAATATTCATATGAGTGAGAAGAAAGTAATCAGTTTGCTGATAAAGCTTTTATTTAGCGTATATTTCACAAGTTGAACATTCAGATTTGCTTGTGTCCCAAGTCCATTACGGACTCTTGTCACTCTCTTTAATGAACTTGTGAAACAATCAAATCTGAATATTCATATGCGTGTGATACTCTAGTGCATTAATCTTGCTCGCTTTAAATTTTGTTCCTCTTGTGGCATAAATCACGACTGCTCCTCAGTTCATTGAAGTGTCGTTTATCGTTGTGCTATTTTGGCAACGCCTTTCACTAACCTCTTCGCCATAAATATGCCAATTTGGCACTGTACCCCCCCAACGAGGTGCTATCTCCCAATTCTCTGTCCCCTGCCACTCGACCATCTGCTGCTGCTCCTTGCCCCGTCTGTCGTTAAGCCAGCCAGTCAGTCAGCCAGTGAGTCAGAGAGTCAGTGAGTCAGAGTCAGTGCTGAACAATAAAAATAAAATTTATTACTCAAGTTTATGGCAAAGCAATAAATGTATATTTCACTGAGAGTATCCTTTAACAGTATCTGTTTCTGTTTTGCTATACGTGTGTGTGTGTGCGTGTGAGTGTATGGATATGTTGAGTATTTCATCCATCTATAAATATGCACCCATTCGCACCTAGGCAGGCGTTCAGGCCACATGTGGTGTTGCTCTCCTCACAGTTGCCTGCTGTTAAAATGATTATGTTGTTGCCCCACCAGCCAACCACCTCGCACCACCTTGCACCACCCGCACACACACACACATGGCAGCAAACAACCCTTGATTCAAATCCCATAAAGTTGTCCGACTTGTTGTTGCTGTGATAGTTGCCGTTTATATGGCTGGCAATTGCCGCATCATTAATCTTACTCACGGAAACGGCGCTTAGGTCAAAGTTTTGAGTTTAGGTAATTTATCTTCCAGTTTTGCCGCAATTATGTGCCGAGACGGTAAAAACCTAAAGCGAAACTGTGCAACTGCCTCGAAACCACAAAGTACCACACCTGAAGTCCTGAGCTGTGTGAGCGTTAACCTAGGCAAATGTTGATAGCCACCACACACACACACACACGCCCACAGAGAGGTGGGGGGGAGTGGTGACGAGGGAGAAAGAGTTCTCCATCAGGTCCTGGAAAGTCCTTTGGTCCCCGCTCTAATAATTCTTTGCCTTAATAATTGAGCAGCAATTTCGCACCCGCGGCACTAAAATTAAATTGAACTGTTTACAAACACATGAATTGCTTATGAGCGACAGCCAAAGCGACAAACTATGCACCACATAGAGCAGCGGAGGTGGTGTTGGTGTCGTGTCAAGCTGTGTCGTGTCGCGCGCGGGGCGTGGCCGGACGTGTGACCGTGTGCCGGTGTGTGTATGTTTGTGTAATGCTTATCAAGCAAATGACAGTGCACAACTGAAGTTGAGTACGCCAAACAGATGATGACCAAGCAACCCGATCGCACAGTGGTACCACAGTGTTGCTAAAAATTTAGCTATATTTCTGAATCAATAGCAGCTTTTGCTCTAATGCACATTTAGTATTATTAATCATATACATATTTATAAAGTTCTGCTCGCATAAAGTATGAATTATTTTACTAATATATTTAATATTCAAATTCGATATTTAATTAATATTATCTATTTAAGTTTTAATAAACCGATTTTGCAATTGTGGATAGTGCCTTAAATAAGCTTGTAGCCTCATTTTTATTGCTTTAAAAATAATAATATAATATCAGCTGTTATTTTCATATTTTCATAATTTCTAATTCATTTTCAACATGCAATTGTATAAAATCTGGTTGCGCCAAAATATAAAATATTATATAATTATTATTGCAACTAGACTTAAATATTAACAACACTTATTTAGTTTTGGTATACTGAATAATGAAAACTGGTCTGGTTTGGCTGATGCCAGCAAAAGTTATATATGGTATTAGTTCATTTAGACCATAAAGCCTGATTACAGTCAAATACTTAATAATGTATTAACAAGCTTAAGCTGCATATTCGAGTTAATCCAAAATCTATGAAAAATATATATAAATATTTTTGTCGTTGTATTGCACTTTCTCGTTCATTTTAGTGTATTTTTTTTCCACCCAGTTTCAGTGTGCATTGCGGTTGGCCGCACAATTAATTTCGTAAACAAAACGCAATGGCAGAGAGCCAAGAGCTGAGCATTGAATTATTCAAATCGTCTATAATTACAGCTGGCAATTGCGCGCCTGACGCGCTGCCTGACGCATTTATCAATTAAATGCGAATGCGGCAAGTCCAGCAATTGAAACAGCAGCGATAGCAACAACAATTTTTGCCACTAGGCTGGAGCAATTAATTTAATAAAAGTTTGTCATAAATAAAGGCAACAACTTGACAATTATTAAAACGAATTACATACAAGTTGTGCGACCAAAATAATGACCCCGGGCCAACAGGGCCAAAGGCAATGAGCGAGCCCCTGAAAAACAAAAACAAGCAAACAAAAAATTATAAAGGATTTGCAGGCGGGCACAAGCTGGACTGGCGTACAAAACGATATATGAGCCTTTAATTTATGCGTTGACTTATGGACACACACACTCACGCACGTGTGTGTGTGTATGTATGCATGTGTGTATGTGTGTGTGTCCTGCGGGTTTATGAAATACCAAGCGGCTGCTTTTTTGAACTGTTTAATCTCAATTACCAGTGCGAAATATGCAATAAATCTGTTATTGTTTATTGTTTTTGTTGTTATTGTGGCTGTTGCGGGTGTTATTGTTGTTGTTGTTGTTGTGCTTACTGTCAGCCGTTTGGGTTCAAGTGCTCGACGCAGTTGTTTCAAATTGCGGCGCTCGACTCCATTTTTTGTTTCCTCCTTTTTTATGATTGTTTTCGTGTATTGCGCAATAAAAACAAAAATAATGGCAGCAGTTGAAAAAAATAAAAATAAAACAGAAATATATGTGTACTTACAACAGAATGTGGCAGGAGGTAACATACGCAATTTGTGCTGCGTTCGGGGCATTGTTGTCCACCTACAGTGCAACATTAACGTTTTGGCTTTGTGTGTGTTTGTGATTTTTTTTATTTTTATTTATATTTTTTTATTTGTATTTTGTTAGGGTAAGTTAAAGCCCTTAAGCACATAATTTCAATTGCTGTACATAACACAAAGGGATTAACTTTGATTTTGACATATGATTTGTCGGTTGGCTCTCTGCTGTCTGTGTGTGTATTTGGCTATAAAAACAAGTTCCTGCTAGGGCTCTGGATACGGATGTGGGCTTTATGCCTGCCACCGTGTAAATTACCAAAGTAAAGTACATGAAAATAAAAAATCCAGCTCGAATTGCTGAGCCTGCACACAGACTTTTTGGTATTTTGTAGGCTTGTAGCTTTTGTTAGACAAGCACAATCCGAAAAGCAGAGATATTTGTTCGGATGTGGCTTTAAAGCCAATTGTGACCTCGTTGACTATGTTAAAAGTGTGTTTTCGATTAACTCACTCGAATAGGCAGATGCAATTGGAAGGCAGATTACATGCGTTTTTGGCTTCTATTGCGATTTCTATTGCAATTTCTTTGCAAAAATCAAATATATATTTTCGTTTAAGCTGTAAATGGATTTACAATTCAATTACTTAATTACATGCATACTCAGGGAAATGTTTTCTTTGAACCCGCAGATATTTTCTAAAAATAATGGTTCGCATTTCTACTATTTAGAAATACTTTCTATTATTTAAAAAAAAAATCAGAAAAACTCTCTGGTGATTTTTAAATTTCAGGTTGACTTTTTGTATATAATTGAAGTGAGTGATTGAAAAGTGTTATTTAATCTACCTCATTTAATAATAATAGCTTATCCGCATTGTACATACATATATAAAGTCAATTTTATATGTATTATAACAATATGAGAGTAAACGAGTACTTTACCGTGGTCGTGTCAAAATATTAAACATTAATTGAATTTATTTTTCCTGCCGTAAATCAGAAGTGCTAATAATTAATGCAACTGTAAATAGCAGAGGCGACAAATTCACATTTAAACATGTGTGACATGCAATAATTTGAAGTGGTTGACAGGAAGTTCGTTAAATTACTGGTTCATTTCACATTTTTGAATGCTCTTAAATTGTTGTTGGCAAACCAAAAATGCCTTAAAATCACAGTCATCTTCCAGTTGCTTGCAACACACTTTGATGAACTGCCTGGGTATACAGTATCAGTTGCTATTTGTGAAAAAGCACGCCCAAGTAAAACAAACTAAAACAAAATACAAAACAATTTCCATGAACTTTGAACCGCTCCTAATTGACTTTGAAGTGCTTTTACGACGATTAACTCGAATGTATCTCACAGATACATGATGCCACGCCGCTGCTTACTCCTACGTGCCTGCAGGCACGCCCGCCCACCTGTCTGTCTGCCAACGGCGTTAAATACAGACACACATACATATACAAATACTTTTTTAAGTTCATTTAAGGTTCTGAGTTGCGTCTCAGCGCCGGCTTTAAAATGTATTCGCCGCGCAGAAGCTGTGCGCTGCCTTCGTGCAGTCAACAGATTATGGGGCGAAATTTAAAACTTGCATGCTTACATACACACACACACACACAATATATATATATATATATATATATATATATATATATATATATATATACATACACACACACATGCATATTAAAAGTTGTACAAGCAACTTACATATGTTATTATCGCACAAGCTCGCAAATTTTCACCAGAGCTGCACAACGGCTCCCAAATGTATGCTACGCTTTTCCAGCATTTTTCTTGCTGCGCTGCGCTCTGTTACACTGCGCTGCGCTGAGCTGCGTCGCTGCCCCCAATGGACGCTCATCCTTAAATACATTTATTCTAGTGGCTGCTGGTAGGACTCGTTGGCCAGGACCTGGCTGATGCTTGTTTTGCAGCTCGTTGACATTTGATGTCACTGTGTCCCCGGCATAAAAAATTAAAAGTATAAAAATGATGAAAACCCCATGCCATGTAGCCAACTTGGTCGACCAGTGAGTGAGCGGGGCAAATCGCTGGCATTATATGCGTAATAAAAACTTGCGGTCGGCCTCCTGCCTCCAGCTGACCTTTTCATGCCACTCTCAAGCTGCCCGAGAGAAAGGACAGTTTATTGTGCTGTTTGCGCTTTGCCAGCTACTTGTTATACTCTCTACACAATTAGGTGTTCCTCTTGGGGCATCTGCTTTAGTAATTAGAGTTGAAGGCTACTAAAGCGAGCAAATATGCCGCATGCGTCTAGGAAAAATTGAATGAACTTCATTCATTAGTAAATGTCTCCAGATATGGTTTAAAATTTTTACTCAACATTTTTCAGGAGAATCAATTAATTAAAGAATTTTAATTCATCCTCCTTGTCCACATATCTATTAATTAGTGAAAGATATATATAATACTCAGAGTTTTAATTATTGTGTTAAAAAGTATTTAAAATTTAATTTGTTTGTTTACAAATATATTTAAATTATTTATAATATTTTTAAAATCTCAAGATATACTGGTATTCATTTGAAATGGAAAAACACCGAACAATTACACAATTTTTATTAAAATTAATTTTTTATCACTATTTCACGAAGTACACATTTTCTTAATTAGTTTATCATAAAAACTGATTTAATGTTCAAAAGAGTTCTCATTTCAAGTGCATACAATAATCGGCTAAATGGAAACACATTTTTTCATTTTTTGCTTTTAAACTTGCCATTCAGAGCTCAGTAGGAGGTGTGGGCGAGGGGTGGAGTCAGTTGGCGCCCGTATTGGGGCAACTGGCGGTCTGTGCGTGACAGACGTTTGTTCGCTTGTCACTCGCCGCTTGTATAAGGTCTGACTGACTGACTGTTTGTTTGTCTCTTTGTCTGTGTGTCTATCTGACTGTCAGCCAACAAGTTAGTCGTTTGTTGTATCAAAAATAAAACGCAAATAAAAAACTTTTACGACATATTTATCTTTTCTGGCGTAACTCTCGACCGTTCTTCCTGCCCGGACTGACTGACTGACTGACTTTGTGCGTTTGTGTATGTGTGTTTGAGCAGAAATAAATTTGAAGGTGCATAAATGTTGATAAGACAATAAGGCAAGAAGAAGAGACACCTACACACGCACACAAAAGCTCAGCCACCCAGTGAACTGTGTGATGTATCATTTGGTTTTACATGGTCAGCCCAAATGTTGCAAGAGGCAGATTCGATTTGTCACCATCAACATAATGAAAAACAATCAGCAAAAGTGCCAGACGGCAATTGAAGATTGATATTGATTTTGCTGAGCAAAGCTAAATATCATTTGACCAGACACATGAGCTGATGATTAACTAAAAAGCATCAAAACCATAAATAATAAAATAAAATAATGACTTTTACTGAATATGGCCAAGCATCTAAGCTGTCAATTAATAAATCACTTTGTGATCAAATTAATGCAAATCAATTATAATTTGCAAAGAAACCAAGTAATGGAAAATAAATAAATATTTGCATGGAAATTTATTACCAAAATAATTGGCTGAAATATGATGAGGTAAATACATAAATTGTTGCTTGGAATTCTAGTTCAAATTGTGTTAGCTGTTATTTAATGTATATGTCTTGACTTGGAATAAATATTGGCAAAGAAATAAGCACAAGACATAAACAAAATATTTGACTGAAAATATAATTCAGCAGATTTTTCAACAATTTGTTTATCAATAAAATGACAAAGGATAAAGGATGAAGGATAAATTACGAACAATGTCAGATGTCATTTAATTGTGGCTAAGTGCTTTTTCTAGTCTCATTGAAAAGGATTTTTCGCATTATTATTATAATAAAAATATGTACTGACTGTACAGAGTAAAATCTCTCTCTATCTCTCTCTCTGTCTCTCTCTGTCTCTCTCACACTTTCTCTCTCTCTCCTGTTTCCCTCTGTTTTTATTAACCGGATTAGCATTGAATGTCAGTTAGTTTTGTTGTTAACTTAGACTCTTGAGTGACCCTTGGAGCAAGCTACGGAAGTTTTGTAGGTCCTTTGCCATCATTAGTTTACATACTTAGGCTACTTGCCCCGCGTTCATCTCTTGTGAACATTGGCTCAAGGTTGCCGCGGCTGGCGTCGTTTCAAATAGCTGGGCGCAAAATAGTGAGTTCGATGATAGTGAATGCTTCTCAGTTGCTTCCTCTTTTCTTCTTGGCACAGGATTCGTTCCTTGGGCAAGACAAAGTGCTCATAATACTCATCTGTGGTTTTCGAGGAGTTCTATCTACGCTTTTGTGAATTGCTTGACTTGAATGTGACTTACCCAGTGTTAGTTTCATAACTTCCGTATTGAATCTTTGTTGAGATCGATTTGGTCCGTGGCTGTTTGTATCAGCTTCAGTGGAAGCAGTCTGCACACATTGCTCATAATACTCATCTGCATGATATGGCCTTGGCTGAGAATATATAGATATATGTTTGTAGCTATTATTTACCAAGCGTTAATGCAAGTTTATTGTCCTTTAATATTTGCAACTCTTTAGCAGTTGGTCGCTTAGCCATTTATATATAATTTATTTTCAAAAAATGCTCTTCAACTCTTTTCAGGAATTAATTCTGAAGTGTCAGCAAGTTTGAAAGATCCCGCATACTTGTTTTCTGTCTAAAAATTGCACTTTTAATTTATATTTTCAGTATTTAGAAAATACTGCAGTGTGTCTGAAAACTACAAATGTTAATAAAACTTTCAATTTGAATTTTAACAGTTGGAGGGTCCTTATCAAGTAAAATTTGAATTATTCCGGAGGACTTTCACTTTGACTTGCTTTCTACTAAAACTCTTTCCATAACTAAATATAGCAAATATTTTAACTTGAGCTTCAAGGAACTACACATAAGTCGCTTACTAGCACGGAAAACATATATTTGACTTATACAAAATTCTAAGCCGACTTATATAACTTCTGCTTGGTCCTCATGTCATCTCTCCACACCTGCCTATCAGTAGATGGTATATATACATTTTTTTGGTTCTAGTTTTATGGGTGCTCGTAATGTGCGCGAAGGTACCCAAACCGCCAAAACCTTAAAGCTCAAAAATCGTGCTAATGGGTCGTACTCGTCATCGTAGTCGTCCTTGTCAGAGTTCTTGTCCTCGTCCTCGTCCTCGTCCTCGTCGTTGTCGCTGTCGTCTGGTATGCCAAAGTTTTTATTTGTTATTATATACTTTGGCGTGTCAAATAAACATCACACATCTACGTACATGAAACATGTTTTATATGCCGCCGCTCTGTGAAATTCCTGTGCCTCAGAGCGACTCAGCTAGTGTGTATGTGTGTGTGTCTGTGTGTGTGTCTGTGTGTGTGTCTGTGTGTGAGAGAGAGCGTGTGTGTTAGCCTCTACGTGCTGTGGTTGCGCACTTTTTTAAGGTTCGAGGCATGAGAATGTGCGAGCGTGCGAGTCGATGAGTGTGAAAGTCGGAGCTCGTGTGTGACTGCGGCTCATTTGCATGAATTGTCGCAAGCTTTTAGGTGAACTTCACCGTTAGCTCAGCTAAGCTGATTTGAGTTGAGTTGAGTTGAGCTGAAGAGTTGCACATGAGGCGACTATGTCTGCACAGTGGCACTAAAATAACCCACAACTTTAGAGTTTAAGTACGTACCACAATCAAAATAATTGATAAATGGCTAGTATGTAAAACATTTTATTTCCTTCAATAAAGTCTTTTAGCCAGATTTATCTACGATGCAGCCAGACAAGAAACGTACTAGTGATATTCTAAAGTTGAGTGAAAATTCAAATATATACACAGACTCAAAATTGTGGAAGATGCAGCTTGGAGAGTCTGATTAGAAAATTACGAGACTCCGGCAAATACTCTGCGAGAATGACCGGCAATAAGTAGACTCATAGACTAATTCCATTTTGGCCCAACATTCTTTACATTCACATTCTTAACATTCCTACAATTTACCACCTGATCTTATTAAAAATGCTCATCGGCTTAAATTCATTAGTATTTCCGAAATAATTATAATATAATATACAGACTATAACCACTTTTCTTCAGTCAACCCAATAAATAAGAAACAAATTAAAAAATGGTATGGACTACTGGTATGGAAACTATGTTTCTATTTTGCGTTCAACATGAAATTATAATTAATAAATAAAAAATGTAACTTTAATTTTATGTTAAAAATAAGCACTAACCCTTCTTAAAATATTAGCTATTTGAGACGTTGCTATTGTTAAACGTTTCATAACATCAAACATGAAACACGAAATACCCGGAATGAATTTTTAACATTCACAACATAATTTACGAGTCTTGAATATTTTGAAATTTGAAATTTGTGTTTGAAATTTGAACACAAGCTGCAACTTTTTATCTTTGATGGAGACATTATATGCAAAGTGTGGTCAAACTAGCATAAGAAATAGTTAATGATTGTAATCAATTATAATGGCATTTTGCCACACTGTGCCATTGAGTTGCGTCTTTTAATGGGGGTTTCTTGCTCGGGGGCGGGAGTACCGTTAATTTTATGTCATTCTATTCATTCTAACGTGCGATTTATGCTAAGCAGCGGCAAATAAATAAATGCGTAGACCGAAGGTGTCTAACAGAGCCGTCCTAATGAGCGTCTTTATATGCCGTGCCCCATTTACTTCAACAGCTCCAACGAGAGTTATAAACTGCTGTCTGTTTTAAATACAAACCGTATTTATTTATTTACATTTATACAAATATTTTTGTATGACGCTGTGCCACGTGCAATTTTCGCTCCCTACTATTTTAAATATATTGGGATCGAGTATTTATTTTCCTTAATGCAGCGTTGCTCCGGGCAACAATTGTAAAAATATTGAAATATTTATATTCACGTTTTTTGTTTGGGTAATCATTTTGAATGCTTCGAGGGTTTTTAATATGTGCATTTCCATCCGGCTTATTTGTATATGCTGCTCAGATGATTGTGGTTTACTTTGTAGCGAAAACAAAATATAACTATTTGTGCTTTTTATAATAATATGCTTATGAAAAAAATTCAATTTGAATTGCTTTGCTATTTAAATGTACATCTTACTGGAAAGCCGGGGAATCTTTTTTTGGCAACGCTTTTGAACGAATTTCCCATTCAATTTAATTAAAAGGAATACAATTTTGTAACTGAATAAATCCTGTTAGGCAATGTATGCTGTATGCTGTTCTTTGATCTTCGAATGGTAATACTTAAGTTAACGGAATTTTAGAAATGTTAAAGAATATTAATTTATCGGTAAAAACTAACTGATTAAAAACAATTTTCAATGCTCTAGTCGAGATAGCCTATCTGGGAGATACCCAGAACCCTGCTGATAAATAAATTAAATTAATTAAAGCGCAGCTTTTAATTTTATAGCTAAATTTCTCTATAAAAACTTTACTCAATGGTTGACGAGTGTTCCACATTTTACGGCACAGCTACTGAAGAGCTTTAACAGAAATTTAGGACATCGCATGCATTTATTCACAAGGCCGCACAGAAATCAACAGCTTGCCACAAACGAGTGCCTACAACATTTTTTATTTTTATGTGTGTATTATGCACGCATTCATAGATATCGGGGCGCTGAAAAATACACACTCACTCGCACACACACACACACACACACATATATATATATATATATATATATATTTATTTATTTAGGCTCGCTTTCAGCATGCTGCCTCTTTCTGACATTGCTTACTTATGGATGCAAACGATTTTTGCTATGGCATAACTCGGGTGTTTCTTATCCTTTATTAAACCAATTGTGCAGCTGGTTCGTAATATGTCAATACTTAAGATATATCTTTAAGATATTTCTTTCCATCGGTACGTCGATTTTTATCGATATTTTTGGGAATCAGACGAAAGTTATCAAAAACATATAATAAACTTTTAACGCGTGTGGTATACGTGACCTTATACTGCAAATTTGAAGTATCTGAGATTTGTGTGTTGCGATAGACCAATTTAGATGAGCCTATAGCTCTTTTATGAACACGAACGAATTCATGAATTTTTGTCGGGTTGAAGATTTCTTCTGTCTTTAAGACATGTTTAGCTAGCATACTGTATCTCCTTCTGCATAATTACTATTGGAGTTATGCAAATTTAAAAACTGATTAAATGGTAATCCAAATATTGTTACAAATCAGCAAAATCAATAATCATGATAAAAAAAAAATTATTTTTACGAGTTGTGTATTGTCGGCTTAAAATGTAATCATTAGTTTATCATTTAATCATTAAAACCAACTTCAATTGTAATATCGTCTTATTGAAATTGAACACTATATTAAACTAATCAGAATTTCGACTAATTTGTTTCTTGCAGAATGCATCTGTACCTAGCGCTGATCTCGTGCCTTGTGTGCACCGCGCACTGCTGGCAATTCGATGGCGGGGGCGCTGGTGCGGCTGCTGTGCGGAGACTGCTGCAGCGCAGTGTCAGAAACACGCCACGAGCATTGGCACGTGGCCCGCCGCCAGGACGAGGATCGGCCGCGCTGCTCGGCAGCCAGCAGCAGGATGTGCTATACGCCTGTCCCCTGAACTCGATGTGCCAGTGCGCCGGTCTGCCCAACGAGACGTCAACACTGATTGAGATTAATTGCAACGAGGTGGCACTCTACAAGTTTCCAGGTAAGCAGCCCAAGCAGCAGCATATGTTCTCTCACATATGTTTATGGGTTCATAGCTGTCAATATGTCACAGCAGAAATTGACTAGCTCTTATTTATGTGGCAAATATTTTTGTTGGGCTGTGCTATAAATTGCCACCCACAAATTGCTGTACAAGCAGCCAGGCGTAAAAATTTCAGTCGCCAGCTGTCAGTTGCCAATTGTTACTTTTCACTGTTTTCCTCTCTCTCTCTCTATCTATCTGTCTCTTTCCTCTTTGCTCCTTTTGGTGTGTGTGTGTGCGTGTTATTTCTTTGTCAGTTTGTCTGGTTTGCCCGCCTGCAGCGCAATGTAATTTTTTAATGAAGCTTCAAACGGCTTTGTTCTGTTCTGCACTCCAAACAACATGCCGACTGCTGCGCTACCCACAACAAAATTAAATCTTACATTTAAGTTTGCCAATTAGTTGTAAAAATAAAGTTTTTTCGGTTGAGTCCTCAGCCCCAGCTTCTGCCACTGTTCCTGGCATAAACTTTTTAACGATTGTTGTGGCAAATTCAACGCTAATTTCGTAGTTCTTAAGTAATGAATGGCAAGTTTTGTACTCCATTGTCATTTCGTTACCAATGCGCATTCGTATAACCAAAATTCTGTCCCCCTCTGTCCCGTTCTGTCTCTCTGTATATTTGCTGTCCTATGCCACAAAAATATTCCCATTATCAAAATGCATAAAGTTGCAAAAACCCGAAAAACTGTTGACTGGCAAGCCACACAAACACGCAAACACACACCATACCAATTGACAGCACTCGCTGGCCAGGCAGCTGTCAGACTGGAGGATTGGGGCCATTGAAAAGTTTTCTTCGCATACTGTGGCCCTGGTTTGCTGTCCTGCCCTGCTGTTATCCGCATTGCCAATTTATCTGCCACAATGTTCGAAGCATTGCAAAAATGTTCTTTCAATATTTGTTTCCTTTTCCATATTTCTTTATTTCTTTTATAAATTTACATTTATTGAATTTGTGTGTGTAGCTTATTATACATAAAATTTCTTACGTTGAGTAGCATTGCTTAAAGTTCGAATAATATTTCAATTCAAACGAACCGGAAAGCAAAGTTTCGTCCATCTGTTTCAGTTATTATGGGTCGATCTGAAAGCTATGTTCATAAAACTTTTTAATCAATCTCTCACCAATTTACTTAAGCTATTTTGCAAATCTTAGAATGCTTTATTTCGCGTAATTTCGATAGAAATTCGATAGAAATCTTTCGGTCGTGCTTAACTGAGGTAAACTTATTTTAATCCACAGGTTCAGAGATTTGCCTTTTTTTTTGTTTATTTATTTCCTTATTACTCATTATCTCAGTATTCATCTTTCTCTGACTTCTTAACTTTTTATTTTTTATTGAATGAGTTTTTTCCACAATACTTGCAATGAATGTTTGAATTGAACATGTTTGCTTTAGATGTTAATTTATCGACCCTATAAATTAGTGCTCAAATTTTCTTATGGGTAAAATGTATAAATCTTGATTAAGGAAATCTTATCAATTAGTTCTACAATTTTCTTGTGGGTGAAAATATTAGGTAGGACCTAAGAAATTGTTTTTCTTTTAAATTTCTTTTCGTTAAATAATTTTTATATAATTTGAATTGATAACTTAAGGCATTATACAAAAGAAAATGCATTATATGATTTACATTTTATTCAAAATCTAAATTTTCTAAGTCATTTCAAATAGAACTTGAAACAATATAGACGCGTTTTTCTACTCAATTGTATTTATGCCATGGCAATCTAGGGAAATTATGCTGTCTTGTCTGATGTCCTGGCACTTCATATAGCCGGCTCTGCACATTTATAACAATTACAATCTGCTGCCTTTAAAATATATTCAAACAAATGTCTCACTTGAATGTAATTTATGTCTTCAACGTCACTGGATTGCACTGAAGAAATGCAAAATTCCCAAAAACTTTTGGCAATTAGCAATTCTAATGTGTAAAAAACGAGCGGTTGGGTTGAAAAACACTTTGCTTGACAGTCTGGCTAATTGCGTGCCACGCCCGCAAAAATCACCTCCCGCCCCTCCCCCCATCTGGCAACATGAGCAGCATCAACAGCAGCTGTATATTGTGCCATTTCTGGACAAAGTCATTGGAATGCCTTGCTGCAGGACGCCTGACGCAGACCACACAGCAAACGTTGCATACTTTCAAGCGCACACGCAAAAGGACACAAAAATATGCAGGAGAGTTGGGAAGCAAAGTGGTGCAGAAACAGGGAATTGCATTGACGATGACAACGACTTGAAATTCATTAAAAATTCCAAAATTTGTGTGGCCAAAAATATGTGACAGTGGCAGCCAGGCAACCAGGCAACCAAGCAGCCACGCAAGCAGACAGCTGCTGCTGGCCAGGCCAAAATCAAATGTGTGCAAAGCGAGCGAAAAATAAAAGTTAAGCAAATAATATAGAAAATAAAAGAGAAGAAATATTATGTCGAAGATTTAATACTCTTGCATTTGCATGAATATATATATATATATATATATATATATATGTATATATGTAACAGTTAGGAAGCCAGACCAGAGCAAAATGGTTTCTAACTTGAACTTTCATTTTCTCAACCATTTTCTGTCAGTTTGTTGGTTTTTTGCTTCAATTTATTGAATACCTCATCAATGAGTGTTTTTTTTTGTTCTTATTTATTATTCACAATTAATTTACAGTCGGTCCAATAAATGACAAATAAAAGGTTCATTTAACCGTTTTCCATTAGTTTTTCGACATTGGGTAGTAGGTTTATTGAAAGAACCCTCAAAACATCAACAAAAAATTAAATATATATGCTGATTTTAGTTACAGATATTTATTTAAATATATCCATATTAATAATAAAATAGACCATGACTTAACTGCTGCTGCTGCTGCTGAAGGCTTTGCACGAATCCTTTTCAATTCATGTCAAAATTATAATACCCCTGAAAGTGTATTAAAAAAAAAAGAAAAGATAAACAATTTGCTGTCCTCTTGTGAGAAACTTAAAGTGAAATTTCTATTGTGCTATGGTTCGTAAATTATATTTAAGCTCAAAATGTGCAATTTAGATTTATATTTAATGTATCTGGTCATTTTCACGCTTGGCCAGCGCTGCTGATGCGCCCCCAGGGCATCTGCTCCACATGCAACAGCAGCAAAATCAGCAACAGCAGCAACAGCTTCATACACGATTCGGGCCCAATTTTCATGCTGCAACTATTTCTTAACTGAAACAAAATGAACGAACCGAACCGAACCGAACCGAACTATAGAAAACTGAAGCAAAGCCAACATCATTCAAGCAAGCGAGCAAGGCAGGCAGTTTACACAGCTGCCGCATGTTTCCTGCTTTTTGGCTGCTGCCGCTGCTGTGGCACAGGACACAAAAGTATATGGATATAAATGAAGCTCACACTTTCTCACATTCTTCGTGCTGGCGTCCGCTGCCTTGCCTGCCTCGATGAATGCCCGACCAAAACAATAACTTTTCAGCTGACGTAATCTTCATCAGCACATACGTTGCGAGGTCAAAGGGCAGGACAACAGGCAATGCTGCACTTGCCCTACCGCTGCCTGCTTCCCAACCCAAATGGGGCCTATGAGTTTTATAAAAGCACTCAAATTCAAAGTGTGCAGCTGTTTGCGAAACGATAGCGTTACGATGAAAAATTGCTATTTGCGCCTGTCAGCTAGACAGCTGGAATTGTTGCAGAAATAAGAGCCTTATCTCCAAATACATAATCTTACAGTTACCTTTTTATTAATAAGCATGACTTAAATGATTAATCATTAGCATCACAAGGCAAGTTTGTTGCATTCCACATGCATGTAATATTATACTTCAACTTTGAGTAGAAGAAACTCATATTAAAAAAAATCAACCACAACGAAAATATGACGACAGATACAAAACTTTTTTTTAACGCAAGTTTGATGACCACTTTTTTGTTCATATGCTATACATTTTAAGATTTAATTAAATTGAATCTCTGAAATATGTTTTTAGAAAAAAGTGTATGCAAAGAATGCAACCATATTTTTAATGCATATTTGCTATAATTATTTAATTGGGAATTTCCATAACCATTATCAGGCTGGAAAATGAAAAATGTTTTTCGTGACAAAATCCATTTGAAATATTTGCATTTGCACAACTATTTAATATGTGGTGCTCGAACAAGGCATTTTTATCATAAACTATAATAACCATAGATGCTTTTATTCCAATATTATTATTTCACACACTCTGGAAAAAAAATGACAAAATCTATTTGATGAAAATGCATAAATAATTATATCTCATGTGTAGCACATTTTGCTCAATTCCAGTTGTCACAATGAGCAGCACAACATATTTAAATATTAATATGCAATAGTTTCAGACCACAGCATATCTTTCTAACTGTCCTAACTGTCTTCCGCTTTCAGTTTCTTGCGTCTTTCGCCGCATTTGTCCTTTGCAGCATATCCTGGCCACAATACATATATATATACTTAGCTATATCATTCAGTGTAGCTTTTCGTATTTTGTTGCTGTTGGATATTTTTGTTTTTATTTGCTTGCTTTTGGCAAGTTGAACAAACACTTGCCAAGTGACGCAAACGAAAGGCAAGGGGTGGGGGTAGTTGCTGGTAGAGGGGGGCTTGGACAACGAATGAAATTGGCGACGTTGGCAGCCAAAGTAAATAAATAAATATGCTCACCATTTGTCAGAGAATTGACTTGAGGCCATAAAATACAAGCCAACATACGATGGACTCACAACTGTGCCTGCCTAACGCTAACTAAACACCGTACCGCCCTTCCCCCCTCCCCCTCCCCCTTCACATCCACATCGACATCCACCATCGCCCTCACCCATCCCCTCAGGCCTGCTAGCTACAGCTAGAAGTTTATTAACGCCATATGTTGTGTGTTGGTTGTCCACTCATAACAACAGCAACGGCCGCAATAATAACAACAGCAACAGCAGCTTAGATATGCACACACCTACACCTACACCTACACACACACACACACACACACACACACACAGCGACACAAGCACACACACACAAATCGTCTCTCTCCTTGCCAGCTTTGATGCGAGCTGCCGTCATGCATGGCCAATGCGTTTGGCCACGTTTCTTGCCCGTTGCGCGTGTCAACAGGGCGTATGATTAATATTGTATTAATATGCGATATGTAATTAAGATGTAAGCTGTTTGCGTATATCGCCGTTTAGTGCGCGTGCAAAGGTCGATGTATGTGTTTGTGTGTGTATATTGCAAGTTATATTTAGTCTTTAAGCTGTGGCTTTGAACTTTGGGCAATGTGTATATAAATAAATTATTATCGAATGTGCCATGAATAAATTATTATTTATTAACTGAATTTACAGAAAACATCAAACTTAGGTCCGTTTTCGAATGTATTATTCAGTTTTCAATTTCAAACATTTCTGTCAAACTCACTGATTGAGCACTCGAGCGTAGTTTATTTAAAGTTAATTTCCACGACCGATTCGTTTCAATCTTAAAAATAAATCAAACATTTTTCTAAGAGCTAAGCAGCTTAAGATTATATTTAAATAGAAAATTGTAAAACACCAATTATTCAACAACAACAATAAAACTTCGATTTATTCGCCTAAAATACATGAAAAGATCAAAGGAATTTTTCAATAAAATATCGATTTGGTAGACAATCGTTGCCAATTCACTTATGTACTCTATTTAATTGTTCATTAATTGTTTAAGTGCAGTCAACCGTACGAAATGCTGCTGAAATGTTCATGGCCAAATCAATGACAATCCCCAAAATCTGAACTCGAAATTCGCTTTGACTTTAGTCTCGTTCACGGAGCTCAAGCACATATACAAATACACACTTGCAAATTGTATTCCCATCAATTGTACTATAGGACAAATAACCAATTTTTTGGAATCAATTAATTACTCATAGCGGCTTATTGGTATATAGTTTGTGTGTAAAGCAAATTCATTTCGATGCGAACCAAAATTTGCCAGTTTATCGTATTATTGTGTTAATAACATTTTGTTAAAATTCGATTAACATCGAATTACCATAACAGATAGCTCCCGTAGGAAAACAAATTGGTCGACTGATCAATTCTTGTAGGAAAATCAGCTTTTATTTCCCGAGATATGTGGACCAAACTTCTGCTTTTCGCACATTTCAAAACAAATTCGAAAAGAAAAACTTCTGATAAAGAAAATGAATATTTATGGCACTGTGCTTAATTACATTATTAACAGTCTGCAAGCTTATTATTGACAACAGACAGCACGAGCACATTGCTTATTCTTTCAAATATCAAATAATAAACACTAACAAGAATTTATTCGATTTTAGTCAATATTTTAACAGCTATTAACTCTGCGTGAGCCGCAAATGTTAACATTTTGGGTATATAATATAGGAAAAATATATTTTTCAAATGTACAATCTAAGGTTGAATATGAATGTGTTCAATTGGCCTACGGTGATTTGCCAATGCATGCAATAGCAGCTGAGTGTGAGTGTGTGTGTGTGTGTGCTTGTGTGTGTACGTATTTTGAAAGCTGTCGGGGCACAACTTGCTAACTAAAAAACCCAAAAAAATACAAAAAATACAGGTTTGCAACAAACCAAACCCAACCAAACCAAACGAAACGAAAGCAAGAAAAAAGAGAAATGACAATTCACGTAAAAAATTTTCAATTAAAAGTGAAAAGTGCATTTTCATGTTGCACGTCAGTTTTCTGGCCCGGGTACTGTAACCGCCGCTGGTTCTGCTGCTGTTGCTGCTGTTGCTGCTGCTGCTGCTGCTGCTGTTGCAGTCATTCCTCATCTGGCTGCCATATCGTCGACACTCGAAAAAATGTTTTTTGTGTGTATTTGTCTATGTGCGAGGAGAATGGTGGCATTAGGCGTGGCCGCCATATGCCGTTTGCTTAGGCCATAATTTAAGCTGACAGGCATGACATGGAAATTCCCTTTGGAGGGAGCAATTCGTATAATCAGGCTAAGAACACATGGTCACCAACCGTCTCCATGGACAACCTTCCGGCGCTCCTCTGAGAGTGCCAGATACCAAGATACTGCAAGCACTGGAGAGAGTGAGAGAGAAATACAGAGAGAAAGACAGAGAGAGAAAGAGGACCTTGTCACTGTTGTTAATTAACACATGCTCAACGAATCGCAAATTAATTGCGGCACTCACTTCTCCCCGAGGCCCAACTCGTAGTTAAAGGACCCATTAAACTACACGTAATCGTTTGCCCTTCGACCGCCAAATGACTGAATCCCATTGTGAGCTGCGTATGCTCAAAAACAGCAGCTTTTCAAAATATATGAAATACATTACAAAAATAAAAGGAGAACAAATTTTAAAAAATAATTGCTTTAACGGCCATTTCACAGTTGAGTTCAAATATTATCTGCAATGCATGCAGAATTTTCACAGACCATGCAAATAGTTTATGGCTTTATAATTTATAAAACTATTATTATGTTCTGTATCCCGTATTCCAACCGATATTCTGGCAAATTTATTTGCGAAGCTTGCTGAATTTTCTGCTTACTCTTAGCTATGCATTTTCACAGACCTTGCAAATAATTTTTGTCTCAATTATGACATACTTCCATATATCGACCATACTCAGGCTAATTTATACAGCGATTCAAATTGGTATTAAAGACTTCACTGTAATTGCTATAAAAATAAACTCTTCCAAGAAAATACTGTAAATAATATATTAATACACTGCGAAGATAAAGGTCAAGTCAGTATCAGGACCCTCAAATTTCGATTTCCTAGAAATAAAGAAACAAAATTACAAATAAATGATGATAGAATATTCTTAATCATTTTATTCAAATTGTGCTATCTATAATGGTTCTACCATTTTTTTGTTTGTATATTTGTTCCGTTATCTTATCTATATCTAACTGAATGTTTTAAACATTTTATGCAGTCTCATTTCGCCTCTCCTTCTCTCCCCATGCATGGCTCTCAAGACAAGCGTTCCGCGCGCGTTGTTTACTTTGGCAAAAATGCCAAGGATGTCACTCTTCCAATATATCTAAAGTGCCTTTTTTAAATTGCTTTGGTCGTTTTCCTATTATGGTGGAGCGTTCGGCGTTCGGCGTTTGGAAAACGGAAAAAGCGCATAAAAATCAAAGTCCTGGCCTCCAGCTTGCTTCGCAATTCTCGTCTCTTTTTCTTGGTTCATTGTGTGGGCCAATGGCTCGCTGATGACCCATTTGCTTTAACGCGCCTGCTATCAAACTGCCAAAACAAAAGCCATCATCGTTAGCCTCAGCAGCGTCAAGTGAGTGAGGGCGGGAGGTGGTTGGACTGGGGGGGATTGGAGCTGTTCCCTTCGGGTTATGGGAAACGCTTCAAATGCCGTTTAAAATCAATTTGAATGATGAACTGGCGTGCAATACTGGCAGGCAGTGTCACACTGCTACATCGATATATGCATGTACATATACATATATATCTGCCACACAGACTGCTTTTTCATACACACACACACACTCAATCTCTCATGTGTTTTGTGTTTTGCTTTTAGAATTCATACACAGCAGCGTGCGCTACATCGAAATGTCCAATACACATCTGCAGAGCGTCGACGATGAAACATTTCAGGGACTGCGCTTGAAGACGTTGAAGCTAATCGACAACGAGCTGCAGGACATATCTGAGCGCAGTTTCAGGTGAGTGAAAGTCAACACCTTCCAATGAATGTCTGATGGATAAACAGCCTGTGAGGGGTGCTAAGTGCCAAGGGGTTGGCACTACGTGTACTGGCATTTGGGATTAGGGTTTCAACATAAGTGCTGAGCCATGATGATGCACTCTGCTACATAAGCACACGCACACAAAAGGCACACACCAAAATATATAAATACCTAACTAAATGTATATGTATATATATACATATATATTTCATATATTCTGATGACGCGACAGTTTTCAGCGGCCTATTTATATGGCCGCTGAGCGGCAGTTTTTCACGGCTTCTGTAATTTTTTTTATTTATTTTTTTTTAGTTGGTATTTTTGTGTGTTTATGTGTTTGTAGTGCAAGTGCTTTACCCACACACACACACATAAAAACTACATATATTTTACAACATAAAACTGCAAGTTGTAAAAAAGGCGTAAAATTAAGTTTAACAAACGACTGGCCAAAGCAACAAGGGGCAGGGTATGAAGTGAAGTGGGAATGTGCAGCGTATGCACTGTTTTGGGAGTGTTTCATGCGCCACTCAGGCTGAAAATGCTGGCAGGAAATGCAAACTCACATGGCACACACACACACACACACACACATAAGCACACAAACACACACACCACGGGACGGGGCAAAAGAAAAACTTTCAAGCGCTATTTGTTTGAGTGTAAATAATCACAAAAAGAATGAAGTAGATGCAATGCGAACAAAAAATAAATAAAACACTATAACGAAAGTATAATGCTCTAGGAAAACAAAGTGCATTTAGCGAAAACAATGAAATCGCGATCAACTTATTTTTTATCCGCGAACAAAAACGTTAATGACATTTATGTGTCGTATAAATAACGAATTTCACTATGTCATATGTATCTATGTATTTCAGTATTTGGATAATGTTAAGAATTATATAAACTTGCGAAATAATGTATTCATAATAACTGTCCCATAAATGTTTAAATATGAACAAGTAGAAAATATTGCAGGGATGTGCTAAAAAATGCACTTTGTTAAATGCCTTCGAAATGACATTCATGAAAAAATATTCAAGAGTCTCTGTTGAAGTGGTAACAAGTCTTTAGAAGTTTAGTTTATATTCGTAACGAATGAGAATCTATTGAATAATTATCCTCAAACATTCAAGAAAGAAAATACAAATCAAAATAATTTAATTGAAACTTACAGTAATCATATAGTATATGTATACAATATTGTATTATATTAAATATTATATTAAATATTAAGTTATATTTGGGCAATGTGGCCTTTATATTTATGGCAACAATATAAATATTATATGTTATGTTATATATTCCATCAAATGCATATTTTAGGTATTCAAATAATGCCATTTAATTTACAAGAAAAATATATTTTTGGCCATGTTCGGCTATGCAGTCATGTCGTGGTACACCAACTATAATACCCTTTGAAGAATTATAAACGAGCATCGAGAGAAAAACGGACTCGAAATATGCATGTAGTGTTGAACAACGTATATACAAGAGCATATTTCGTCAGCTTTTTTATGAGCCCACACAAAACGCAAAATACATTACACATCACATCAAACATGTGACTGTATGTGAACTGTGACTGCCTCTATCTGCCCCTCGGTCGTTTCTCTTACGCTCTCCATCACTCGACCGCATTTGGCAGTTGTTTGGTTTTTTCGTGCGGCATGAAATGAAACGCGAAAATTTTTTAACGAGCACAAAGAACCAAAAAACGCCCCACTGCCCTTACCGACTCCCAGCCTGCCAGCCAGCCAGCATTTCTGCCTGCCCACCGCAAAAACCAGTAAACAGAATCCCAGCTCCGTTGACTGTTCCTTACGTTTGGCAAAGTTAAATGGACGCACGTTAGCAGTTTGTACAGTTTTTAAGACCCTTCATACAAAAGTAAGCAGATAACGTGGCAAAGCAGGCGGGGGGTGGTCGGGTAGTGGGGTGATGGGGTGGTATTCGGGTTGAGTGTGTCTGTAAATAGACACAAACTCGCTCGTCATTAACAGGCCACATCTCAACTTAAATCAAACTAATTAATCTGCACAAACCTGGCAAAAGTGTGGCTAAAAATTACCCGACTTTCTACTTTGCCCCACTGATTATCCAGTCTACCCATCATCCATCACGACCCATCTGTGTGTCTCCGTTAATCTCTTCGTAGCAACGTATGCTAATCAAAAAGTTTGTTTAACAGTTGCAAAACAGCCCCAAACTTCAAATTATTATGGGAAAATGCTCATAATAAGCATAGCAAAAAGTCATCCTTAAATATTTTGATATATTACGTCGGCATATATCTATAAATAAATGTATATACATATAAGTAAAAATGCTTATATTGTTTGGTCAATTAAATTGTATTTAATATGTAATAGATAATAGATTTTAACAACATTTTAATGTATATTGTGTGTTGACTGGAATGATCTACATTTAAAATTGTGAATTTTATTGCTATCGGAAATCGACATTTATCGATATTTGCAAAACTTGGCGGTTATCGATAGCATTAAATAAACTAGATGTGCGCGAGGTATACGAGAATTTATACTTCAAATTTGGATAACAGGCAGAAAGAAGCATCTCCGAGCTCATAAGGTATATATATTCTTGATCAGCACCATTAACCTAGTCGATCTAATCAACTCAATCTATCTCAGGGACTATAAGAGATAAAGACATCTAATTTGGAATATAAGTTCTTGAACACAGAAAGTTTAAAGGTTTAACAAATTTAATTTATGTTCCGTTTCCGATTCTATATTTCAATCCGTAAATAAGCAATTCCACTTCCGATTCCGGTTCGACATGAAAATAATTCTTTAATCTTTTGCAAGGCATGGTTTAAGTCATACATATAAGCAATGATATCAACTATACAGAAGCACAACACATATACATATAACTCATTTGATAACCAAGTAAATAATTGTTATCGGCAATTTCTGAGTAAAGTTGAATGATTGTTTGGCGTTCAGTTGAGTTTCGATCGCGCTGCTCAACAGTCCGACAATTTTGTTGAGATATGTACGAAATATTTAATAGCAATATGTGTGCATTGTTTCTTTGGGTATTACTTGCGCTGATAATGAGCATAGCCAAAGCAGATGATGAACCGCTCTTTCCTCGCGATATGGTCAACTGTATGAGAAAGTGTCAATGCTGGTTTCGAAATGATGACTCCGGAAAGATCGTGGAACCATCGAATTGCATTGGACTCTGTCTGGATTCATTTACAAAGCCCTGCATCGATTATACACGTTGTGATAACTATCATGGCAGCTGTAACTTGAGCTGCTCTGGTGCAGCAATGTTTGAGTGCATTTCAAAGGAATATGAATTCGAAACCGACAATAAATCGGAGCTAATTAAATGGTTCTCCTATGCAGGCTATGCATTGGTTGCTTTTTTGTGTATCGCAGTTCTTGTTTTCCTAATTGTTAAAAGAATAAATCATATTAGGAGGGAACAATCATAATGCGCTGATTGTTATAAAAAATAACTAGAGTTAAAAAAAGTGTATAGATTCATTACTTTAAGTGTTTGTACTAACTAAACATAATAAATGGCAAAATTAAAAATTATTTCAAATTGTTCTAATATATGTACTAACAAGCGTCAAATGCATTCATATAAATTGTTCATTAAAAATTTACAGTGTAATATTGTGAAATACGCACACATGAATACACTCACTCGATTGTGTGTGTGTATGTCTGTGTGTGGCTTTATTATAGCGTGTTGGGCTTAAATATTCCCATTGCTTTGTTTTATGCATAAATATACAACTAAGAAATACAAATCAATATACGAGGGCTTCCCTACTCAAATGATCTTTTGATAAATTCAATTCATAATATTTCAACCTTTGAAGATTGCCTTTTATGATTATGTACATGAATTTAACGTAAATAATTCTAACGCGAGGTCAGCTCTATATTATTATATAAGACTAAAGTTCGAATGGAAATGGCTCATACTAAGTAAACCATGTAATTAATATTTAAGTTTACATTATGGAACTTAAGTTTAATACAAATTGGCAACAAATAAAATATATAATATTTATGAGAATAATAAAAATTACAATAATAATACAAGTTTAATAATAATAAGCAAATAAAAACATTCAATTATAAATACAAACTTAAATCAATTTGTGTTAAAGTCCTAATTCAGATTAGTTTTAAATGGTCTACTTGAATTTTGTGTTATTGCAATACTGTTTGAACTGCCCTCGGCTTGTTCGCTTGCATATGCATGCTTGAGTACACAGCGAGGCTGCCATATTTACATGGGAGCCTTTTGATGACAAACGCAGTCGTCACTCACGCACACTCACACACACACCCAAACACAAATACACGCAGCCTTAAACGGGCGGGCGACCACAAGGAAAACAGCAACGATAACAACAACAACAAAAAGAGCTAAGCAGTGAGCAACCGGCAAACAGCAAATGGTAACCGAAACACAAACCGAAAACAGAAAACAAACGTTGTCGTAAGTGTGTAGGTGAAGATGAAGAAGCCGGCAAGAGCCAAATTGGCGGAGAGAGAGAGAGAGAGAAAGATAGAGAGAGAGAGAGAGAGAGAGAGAGAGTGCTAACGGAGCCACAAAAATTTGCGCTTTGTGCTTTACGTTTGATTCTTCGTCGCATGAGCAGCGACAGCAGCAGGCGTTACAACAACAGCCAGTTCGAAAGCAGCGACGCGACGTCGTTTGAAGCAGAGGCTGATGCTTGTTTGCAAAACTTCGTGGTTCTCATAATTGAGGTCGCACTTCTTCACTCACACACTCTCTTTTTCTCTCTTTTGTGTTTTGGAATGCGTGTATGTGTAACTATTAATGGAGTGCAGCTGGTGCTGAGGGTGATTGTGCGGGGAGTATATATGGCATGAGGACAGCGGCGGGGGTCAGCGCAAGGAGGTTGGTCACATGGCTTTGTCGTCGGGTTTGTGGTGCGTTAATTAAGTTTAAATATTTGTTTTCCAACTGTGAGTGTGTGTGTGTGTGTGTGTGTGTGTGTGTGTGTGTGTGTGTTGTATACGTCAAAAGGCAGGCAGCTACCTCATCCAAATCCATGGTGGCTTACCAATTGGACGGTGAGGCAATGGGCGTGACAGACCCTTGCCAGTTTCGCAACAACTTTTTACAATTTAAAAGTATTTAAATATATCAACATTTAAATATAGATTTCCCTACTTAATGACCAAATATCTCTCTCTCCTTCTCTCTCTCTCTATTTTATTACAGCACCATGACGTACTCCTTGATGACACTGGATATATCAGGGAATAAGATGCAGCAGCTGCCACTTGAGGCACTGCAGAGATTGCACTCGTTGACGCGACTTGTGGCGCAACGGTAAGTTAATTGAATTCCACAAAACAGGAGAATCATTTTGAAACAGAGACAGAAAATATTAAATTTTATTCTTGATTAATACGAATCACATATCATAAGTTCTTTGAAGCTTTAAGTAAATCTTGAAATAGTTCAAGCTCTTCTTATTATTTAGAAAGTGCATTTCTAAAACAATTTCAGGTTACAATTTACTACAATTTAGATGCCCAATTTCTAATTTTGTTTAATTCGAGTTTTGTTTTGTTTTTTTTTTTTTGCTTTTTAGCAATCACATAACCAGCCTGGATGGTAACTGGGAGGCGCAACATGATACGTTGCGATCCCTGCATTTATCCGGGAATGATATCACCGAAGTGGCGCCAGGTGGCGCTTTCGATGCGTTAACATATAACGGTGATAACAACAGTTCACAGCCCAACAGCCTGGCTGCGATTGGTGTGCAGAATGGTTTGGATGGGAGCAATGTGCTGCATTCAGCTAATCCCGGTTCGGGGGATCGGTTTGAGCAGCTGCAGAAATTGCTGTGGCTCGACTTGTCCAACAATCGGATAACTCATGTGTCGGCCAACTATTTGCCACGCTCACTGGTCACCGTCGATCTGTCCAGCAATCTGCTGACCGTCTTCCCCCACCAGCTGTTCGAACAGCTGCCAGAGCTCCGTATTGTTAGCCTGCGCGACAATCTACTGCGCAGCGTCCATGGCAAGGATAGGGAGAAGGAGCTGCAGTTGCGAACACTGCGCATGCATCTGGAGAAGCTCGATCTGGGCCAGAATTGCATTGAGCAGCTCGAGTCGGATTTCTTTCAGCAAAACTACTCGGATGTGCACATACGTGCACTCAACATGGAACAGAACTACGTGACCCAGCTGCCGGCGGAGGTGTTCCGGGCAACGGGTATTGTGCACCTTGTGCTAGCATTCAATGCCATCAGTCGCGTGCATCCAGCAGCCTTTGAGGGTCTGACGGATACGCTGGAGTATTTGGATTTAGAACGCAATCATTTGACCACTGTGCCGGTGGCCATATCCACGCTGTATCGCTTGCGTTACTTATATCTCACCTCCAATCGGATCAATCAGCTGAGCAATTTGCCCAGCCTCACATCGAATCTGAAGGTGCTCAGCCTGAGTGGCAATAATTTCACAATGATTCCCGTTCTGGGACTGAAGAACTACACACAGTTATCGTATCTGAATATGGGCTATAATTCCATTGCGGACATACCCGAGGGCATCTTTGCTGTCGATGGGTGGGGCTCCAATTTGCAAACGATTCTCCTGCGAAACAATAAGATTACCCATCTACACTTGGGCTCGTTTGCGGGTCTCGATCAAATCCAGGAGATAAGTCTGAGCTTCAATGATATAACCATACATCATCCATTGGTTTTTGAGAACATTTCGCATACGTTGAAAATTCTGGAGCTCTCCTTTGCCGTCTTTCCTGCTCGAAGTCTGGAATCGTTGGATCCGTTGGATGCATTGCTGCCGCTGTCGCAGCTTATCTGGCTTGGACTGGATAATAATAATTTGAAAACAATTTCCAATGAGTCGTTTGCCCAAATGCGCGAACTGAGCTACATTAATTTGAGCTTCAATCAGCTCAAATCACTGCCACACGGCCTGTTTTTGCCCGAGGCGCACAGTCATCTCGTGGAGATTGAGCTCTCCTACAATGCCCTGGACCGGCTCGAGTCGCAAACATTTCACAATCTGGGCGATTTGCAGACACTGAATCTGCAATCGAATCAGTTGCGGAGCATTGCCAGACACGCATTTCACAATCTGGAGTTCCTACGCCATATAGATCTATCGCATAATCGTCTGGGTAATATATCGCATGGTGCTTTCACTGTGCTGCCCAATTTGGGTGCACTGGATCTGATGCATAATCAGCTGTGTGCATTGTCCTTGAAGTCCTTTCATTATGTATCGAATGCGACAACACCGTTGCGCCTTAATCTCAGTCACAATCACATCTCGAGCTTCGACGATGAGCTGAGCAGCTATATGTATATATATCAGCTGGACATCAGTCACAATCATATCTCCAAATCGGATAGCTTCACGAATCTGGCCAACACACTGCGCTTCCTCAATGTCGCACACAACTCCCTGGGTGGTCTGCAGAGTCATGCATTTGGTGACCTGGAATTCCTGGAGATACTCAATTTGTCGCATAACAATCTCAGCTCGCTGCGCCGGCGCAGCTTTCAGGGCCTGAACAGTCTGCAGGAGCTGGATCTGAGCCACAATCAGCTGGATCAGCTGCAGGTGGAGCAGTTCTCCAATCTGCGCAAGCTGCGAATCCTGCGCATCTCCTCGAATCGCCTGCGTGCACTGCCCCGCGAGGTTTTCATGAATACGCGCCTGGAGTTCCTCGATATATCCGATAATCAGCTTAGTGTTTGGCCCGTGCCAGCTTTTACGGACATTGGATTCACCTTGAGATCCATTCAGATGTCACGGAATAATTTGGAGTATTTGGATGCATCGATGTTTGTCAACTCACAGTTCCTCTACGACATTAGTCTGGCGCGGAATCGCATCACCATCTTGCCGGACAATACGTTCAGCTTCCTCAACAATCTGACCAATCTGGATCTCTCCGAGAATCCGTTAGTTACCACCAATTTGCGGGAGGTCTTTGTGCATACGCCTCGTGTCCGCAAACTGATCCTTCATCACATGGGTCTCTATGTGCTGCCGACGTTGAAGCTACCGCTGCTCTCCTATCTGGACGTCAGTGGTAACTATCTGCAGGAGCTGTCCCCGCTGGGTGCACTGCGTCATTTGCGACACGTGAACGTCTCCCACAACAAGTTGATCAATGCCAGCTGCGCTGTGGAACACTTACCGAACTCGGTGCGAGTGCTGGATCTGGCTCACAATCCGTTGCGTCGCATCACGCTGCACGATCTCCTCAGTCTGCGGCATCTGTCCGAGCTCAATCTGCTGGACGTGAAGGTGGCCAATCCGCAGGCCTTCTCAAAATTGCGATCCCTGCGCAAACTGCATGCCAGCTCGCATGCAAATCTCGGTGATTTGGTCGCCCGTTTGCCGGGCCTGCAGGAGTTGCGAGTCCATTGTCTGGAGTCCAATATTGGCGGTCAGCTGCTGCAGAAGTTGGTGAACAACACCAAGTTGCAGCTGGTGGAGTTATATGGCAGCAATGTGCAGACAATCTCACCGGACGCCTTCTCGGGTCTCGGACGCAATCAGCAGCTGCAGGTGAAGATCTCGCACACTCGCATCTCCGACTTGCCACCCGGGATATTCTATGCGTTGCGCGAGGTGCCCCACCTATCCATTGATATCTCGCACAATCGCATCAATGCGCTGGCCGCCGACAGCTTCTATCCCAATAAGAGCTATTGGGATGCTGTCGGCACGCGCAGCATTATGGGTGGTCTAATCACTTCGCACAATCCGCTCGAGTGCGAGTGTGGATTGGTCTGGTTTGGACACTGGCTGCGACGCTGGCTCCGCGAATCCGCACAGATCAAAGTCATACAGAAGGATGACCTCAAGCGCATGGTGCAGGTGGGTGCTGAATGTTAGCCTAGTTGCATATTTCTTATCGTTTCTTATCTATCTGTTTCCTCATTTAAATGTGTATTTTTATTCTTGAATTTGAATGCAATTTACTGCAAAAAGTTACCCCTATTGTTTGCCGATATGCGCGTAAGCTTTCTATTGTTTCTATTTCTTAAGAATATCAACTGCAGATAAATATTTGCAAATTTTCACTATAACAATTATTGAAATTAAATCATAAATCGCTACTCGACTAAATCAGTTTTCATAATCTTGATTTACTTTAAATATTTTATCTTAAATATTTACCTTGATAAATCACTTTAAGTCAATTTGTTGTTATGTCAATTTGTTGTTTAAGCCATTTAGAGAATATGAAACGGACCAATAATTATTCGTACTGTCAAGTCTTTCAAGAACTTTCTTCTATAACTCGTTTTAAAGTTAAATTTATCGATTCTTAATAACAAATAACAAATGTTATACGCATTACCTAACAAGCTGCAACTTTCAGTTTGAGAAACGTTTTTATAATTTTGTTAATATATTCCAATGTATTTTTTGAAAAACAAAAGAGATGACTGATTCAGATCAGGCAATCGCCGATCTATTTTCTGAATTCTTTCAATCTACTTAGGGCTCTAATTGCATTTTTGTGCCTTTGATAATGGAGAGTTCATTACTTAGTGATCTAAGGGTATCCTTTTAGTGGGTATCCTTTTAGATCCCAAGCTTAAGTTTGACAATCATATTTCCTTCTATGATAATCGAGCTTTTGGTGAACTGGATTTCATCATTTCATTTGATGATCCCTGTTTTACTAGAAAACTATATATTTCACTTGTGCGATCTATTCTTGAATATGGATCTTGAATATGATCCCCAATTAATAAGTTCATCGGGAGTCTGAATTGGAATTCTAATATTATCTTGTGTTAATAAATCATCCTTCTCTTTCTGATCGTAGACTGCATGGTGTAGTCTTTTTTCAAGAGTGTACGAATAAATATTGGTCTGACTGACATTTTCTACTAACAATCTGTACTTTCATAAGCTTCTCAGTAATATCTTTGCTCAACGCCTAATAAGTAACACATTCAGATTTTGTTGCTTACACTAAACGAGTGAATCGAGTTCGAACTGAATATAGCTAAAATTGTTTAATTATTACTATATATATTTTCATCATGTATTTTGTTTCAAGTAGTCCCATTAGCCTAGGCAAATATTCCTCTGCAGTGCCTATAAACCATACATTTACTAAATATATATATACTTAAATATCTTGCACAAAAAATATACTTAACACAATGTTTATGTCAACAGCGTGCGCGTGCCAATACCTGCCATGATCCAACATCGGGTCGCCATCTGCCCATCTTGGAGATATTTCCGGAGGATCTGCTGTGCCAGGCCAGTGCATTGAGCAGTTCCGGACAGCGTATCTTTCTGTTATCGTTTGCGGCGGCGTTAACGTTGCCACTCTTCACCATATCCCTTTGATGTTGGCTCTAGTTGTGGCTGCTGGAGCTGGCCAAGTTGTGAGTTGGCTGCAACGAATGTGGTCGCCCGTTGGATAACGATATGTATGATAATGTATATAGAGTTGAGGTTAATATATATGTATGTACTAAACGTAGCCTGAGTTTCGTGGCACACTTGGAATTAGCTAATGAACCCTAACAATAACGAAATCAGCAAATCGGTTAATGTCCACTCGTAAAATATAAGTTTTATATAAATTACAAATTACAAATAAATTAGGACTACGAAAAAAGCGACAAGTTGTCGCATTTCATAAGCGCCAAGCGGTCTGGATTTATATTAAATGACTATAAACTATATCAATATAATTTGAATATTTCAACTATTTTGACTATATTAATCGATAGCTACCCTCAAAAGTTCCTACTAGACTCATTACTCATTACTCAAACTTTGACTTTTGGTTCAATAAACTGTTTTCGATGCAATGTTTTATGACTATCTCTGATTGGTTTATGTACGTGTTGTTTACCATTACCATTCGATTCTCTTGCCCTTAGCAATTATTTGTTTTATATAATCATTCCTTTGAACACCATCAAAAGACCAGTAGGTAATTTAAGAGCACCCCACTGTTACCTAACTGCTTGGCGCTGTGTCTTGGCCAACGTAATTGTACTTAATGCAATTGATTACATAGACACAAAGAAAAGATACACACACACAGACACAGATACACACACATACACACACGCATCAGCGGACATATGATGATTCCTAATAACTGATAAAAGCCATACTCACCCAAACACACATACACACGCACACCCACACCCACATCCACTCCCCCCAAAACACACTTGAACACAACTAGAGCGCAGTTAATAAACACTTTTGCATCTATAGAATTAATAGACGGATAAGTTGTTAATAATAGTTTACATGAGGTAAAATAATATTATAATATTTTTAAAAGCTGAAAACGATTCTAGATACAAAATATGGAATACAATTTAGCAGCAAGGCCAATAAGTACATTATATATAAATAAATTAATATATATATATATATATATATATATATATATATGAATGATATAAACGATCAATTGGATAGCAATTATAATGGTTTTTTAATGAACGTAGAAACGCCATATTGCACAATTATCACTAAAAACAACAAGTAAAAAATAATTAAAAATTTATGGACTACTAGAGGGTTTTTGAACTTTTGTGGCAGTCAATTTTTAAAACACATATATAAGTACATATCAGTTTTGGCGAAAGTAATATAAAAGGTCATAATAAAGCGTAAACATTTACAGAGTGCACACTCCAAAAGAGACAACAAGAAAAACACATGAATACCAATTAAATGAAATAAATTATGAAATGCATTTTACATTTGTTCGACCTTTTTGTGTTATAAAAAGCAACAAAAAAAAAGAAATGATTTTTTATGTTTTTGTGTGTTTTTTTTTTATTAAAACAATGACAATCGTGATACTAATTGTAGTTGTTTACACGACGATGATGCAAAATGCACAAGTATAATAATAATATTAAATAATTATATAAACTATTCAATGAGAACAAATGAGTAAATCAATTATATTACCCGTGAAACTCAAATACAAATGTTGATTTGGGTTCCACTGCTGCTGGCCATAAAATATCTCTCATTTCATATTTTTTTTATTTAAGTTGTTGTTTTTTGTTCAAACGAATGCATTTTTGTGAAAAAATGTGTGTTATTAAAACATCAGATTGTATATAAACATATATAAAACGAGCGTAATTTAGAAAAATATTATGGCATTGCATTATGTTTATTTTTTTTTTAAATATATTTTTTCCCGATTTGTATTCATTTATATTACGCCTAACAGCAATTGCTAAATTAAAGTAGTGAAATTAAAAAAAAAATAAAAACCATATCAAATATAAAATAAATAAAAATGCTAGAAATATTAACACGGTGTTTTGCGTAATGGAAAACGGTTGCAAAAACCTTTGAATTAAAATCCTTTTCAATATAGTTATAGTTGCCCCCAACTCATTGCCCTCCATTCCTGCCCCCATCAAAATCAAGTCACTGCTGGCTTCTACATCGCAAATCCTAAACATTTTCGTTTAGTTGAGCGTTTACGTGTTTCAAATAACAAACACAATGCGCTAAACGAAGCAAATGGGTATACCGCATAACACACACACACACACACACAACACACACACACACACACACACACATTTTGCCACCTCCGCCACACTGCTCTGCACCTGTACATTTGATAAAAGACTGGGACTGCGGCAAACCTCAGACATTAGCCCCAGCCAGCTCCTTGGCAGCTGCTTGGGTTCAGGTTGCGACCCTTTTATGCATACATTTTAGTGTTTTGGCCAATGTAACTTGATAATAACGCGGGCAGCCCACAAAGCCAACAAGCAAATAAACTGGCTAAAATTATGTGAGAGACGCGCGCACGCCAGGTTGTTCAAGCAGCAATCCTCCCCGTACACTCACACACCACCCACCATCCCAAAGATGTGTAGCGACAGGCAAAAGGCGACCCTTGGCCAGACTGGCGGGCCATAGCCGTAATTGGATTATCGGCACACTGAAGAGCTCTGACGAGTGCTCTACTTGTGCACTAGATGCACTTGGCTCGGCTCTGATAGCCTGGCTAAAATAAAAGTAAAAGTGCGAGATACATAAGTGCTCCAAACTGAAGGGCGATGTTGAGGGCACTCGCTCCATCTATTCATGTTCATCTCATCTTAAAGTCTTGCAGCTAAATGTGGATTTGCATTTTAGAGAACTGGCTGAGGCAACCTTTCTTCAAATAGTTTTCAAGCCAGATACAATTTTGGTGTTTGGTGTTCAGATGAAATCAGCATTTAAAGGTAATTTATTTGATTTTAAGAAACGTGTCAGTTTTGTTTTTATTGAAATTACTCGTGGCATGTTCTCAAAATGGTAAACACCAAAGTGAGTGTTCAAATAAATATAAAACTAAATTCAAAACAAATTCAGAGCCAGTTTTCTGTTTGTATTCATGGCAAAAATGTTTGCTGGCAAATTACCCTAATTGCATCTTTCAAGTTTCGAAATGTGCAAATTTAAACAAATATTTTAAGTCCCACAGATTTTTGTTTAGTTTTATTGAAATTGTCTGTTTTTATTTATTTTATTGACAACATAAATTAAATTATCGTCCAAATAAATAACGATAATGCCGTTCGTGGTTATCATTTAAATTTTGTCTATTTTGTATATCAAATTTGATGGCAAAAATGTTAAGTTGTGAAAATTGAAGAGCGCGCTTAACATTTGTCGCCTGTATAAAATAGTGAATGAATAAATAAATGTTTCAAATTAAGCTTAAGAGTTGCCTTGAGTTTCATTTCATTGAAAATTTTGTAGAGTTGAATGTTGAAAAACAATGCTTTTCTTTTCAAGAGCATACTTTGAATTCGTTAATTTGTTTTTTTTTTTTATTCGTTTTTCTCCTTATCCTTTTTTGCTGGATAACTGAAATGGCTTAACGTTCTTGGGGCTTTCTTCGTGTAAATGCAGCTTGGAGCTGTTGGAAGTTGCGCATGGATGGTGGTGCTGGGATTGGTGGTGCATGTTGTATAGTCGTATGTGTTCTCTCTCGTGCCGGAGATTGCATGTCGATGCAACTTAATTGCATTTCAGACAGCGCTGCCAAACGAGCCGTGTGCCGTTGCCGTTTGCTGTTTGGCCGTGTTGAGCGGAAGGAAACTCCGCTAAATACAAGCTGTCGGTACAATAGGGGGAAAGGCGGAAGTGGTTGTTTGGAGTATGGACTGGAGTCACTGGAGCCAGCTGCTGGCTTAAGTAACGGCATTGTTTAGCGAACAGGCTCACGGCTCACGGCTCACGGCTCACGGCAACCGAAAGCGAAAGCGAAAACAAAGCAATGTGCTCTTGGGCTATGATGGCTCCCTTTGCTGTGGCGTTTAAAATGGTGCAGCTTAATAGCCACCAAGGAGCTGCAGTCGAGTCGCAGTCGAAGACGACGGAGCACTAACCGAAAACTAAACGCTATGTTTACGTGCACCTGCCACGCAGACAGACACACATGACACTGGGTGGTGGTTGAGTAGTTGCACGGCTTCCAGCGGCTTGCAATGGCTGTCACAGCTACGGCCCAGATCCAAATCCGCCCAATTTGCGCAGCACTCGCCACCATTCACCGCCACTCACCATTACTAATGCAGATGCCAACTATCAGCAGTAGCAACAACAACTATGGGGTCTAGGTGTGTGGCTGTAATGGCAAAAACCGCCGACAAATCTGCTGCATTGCCACTGCCCAGGATTGGACTTTAGGGGCTGCGACTGGAGACGAGCTACGGTTAGGGGATGGCAGGGAGGGGCGGCACAGCTGAACGGATGAGAGCCCATTGAGCCGGCGGGCAAACTAACTGAGTGCTTATTTTAACGAAGTTGCAACAACTTTTGCAATACAAACAGTAATGCCAGGCAGATTCACACTCGGCACAACAGACACACACACACACACACACACACATCAACACAAATTGTAAAATAGCAGTGCTCCAGAAAGTATGCAACAGTCTGTGAAGGTGTTCAGACAACAACGAACTTGAAATGCTCTTTTATGCTAATAAGTTTGAAATGTTTCCTAGTTTTCCGAATTTTACATTTTTATCACTTTCGGAATATAATTTGAACAGCTGAGATTGGTTTACAGGTACATAGATAAGCCTATATTTTAAAATCGGCTGTAAATGATATATAGCCAATATAGGAGTAGAATGGAAGACGATCGCATTACGCTAAGACAATGTAGGCTTTGCTGAATATGAATAACTATGTGTATATATAGAAATGCAACAAACTTGAGATTTCTTTATTCTTTTCTGCGAATGTTAGACACAATCTAAGATCATATCGAAATGCAGAGCAGACTTGAACAGACTGTCCCAAGGTAGGTGAGGATAAAATTCATCCTACACTGTTAAAGAAGTAGTTAGAAACGGACTATTAAAACAAATTTGTTATGCAGCTATGCCATTTACATATCTCAAACAGGTCTTTTCCAAAACTATTATTGCAAAACGAAATAAATACAAAATAAACTCACAATAAACTATTAATATAAATTATAAAAAATGTTCAATTTACATCTATCTATATCTAATGGAATCATATCGCTGAGAAAGCAGTGTGTATGAAGCTGCTGTGCAACTACAGCCTGAAGTGGTAGAAAGTACAGAAGGGACGTGAAGTGAAGATGGGGAATGGTTAAAGCTTGGGGTCTGTGCACCACTAGAAACTTTACGACATGCAAAAATTGTGAGCAGAGAGCGGATATAATTGTCGGTCTTCTCGTAACTTTGCCGTGGGGAGTAGATTAGTTGATTTGTACGTACACACACACACACACTCACACACTCACACACACACACACACACACACTATATTTGAATGGTTTTCGTATATAACAAACCAACGTTGGCGGCGTCGAGTAAAACGAATCCTTTTAACCAAATGATATGCGCTGAACAATTGTTCACTGCTGCAGTTTGCATTTGTATCTGTATTTGCCGAAGGGAGAGACATACAGAGAGTGAGTATGTGTGTGTGTGTGTGTGTGTGTCTGAGTATGTGTGTGAATGCCAAATGTGTGTGTTTGGCCAAATGTGTAATGTGGGGCAGTAAGCAATAGTTTTTTGTTGCTGCTGCTGTACTGGGCATTTACTAACTTTTCTACCACATCGCAATTTAATTTTATAGTCGAAAACACACAGCGGCCGCCTCTGTGGCTCAGCGGTTACTACTACAGCTCTGTTCTGGCTCAGTCCATAACAAAAAAAAAAGGGAAAAAAATTCAAAATAAATAAAAGTTGAGCATTTGCCGAGTTTAGCAATTGAAGTTATCAGTTATTCCCCACCTCATTTACCCTGGACTGCCATCAGCTCTGATTTATGGACAATGCAGGGGCTAAGCAAATCAAAAACTAAATCATAAGCGATTAGCTGACCGGTCGACTACACTGATTAAAACAAATAGACAAGCCACTCATCGCTACTCATCCCTTCCAGCTGTCTCCCTTCCTTCTGACAAGCGTCTGCCTCCCCTGAGGGGCCCAGCTCAAATCAGTTGCCAAGCGCATACATGACTGAGCAATGCAGATGAACAGCTCAAGAGGAGATCTATACCTATATATGTGTGTTTGTGTGTGTGTGTGTGTGTGTGTGTGTGTGGATGGGTGGGTGAGTGGTTGGGTTGGTGGTGCGCTGCTCTGTGCAGTAATTTGATTTTTTAAGCTTGAGCGAGAAACGTTGCAATTAATTTATCAAAATGCTGAGGGCTCATATGCTGGTAAATGATTAGATCATGAAAAGTCAATTGGAATTGCACAAACCTGCTCGAGTGCATCCGAATGACCAGCGATTTTACTGACGGGTAACAGAAATATTATTTCGATATCACTACCAGCACTATTGGCTAACTGAATTGCCACACTGGTTTCTGTTTGTGGATAAAATTCGAATTTTAATTTAACGAAATACTCGGATATACAAATCAATATCCAATCGGAAGCAAAATGTTGATATCCTCGGATAGAAAAATCAATATTAAATTGGAAATAAACGGTTGACTCTCGAAAAAGAATTTCAAACGAAATCTGCAGAATGGTGATATTATTAAATATCTTAGAAGTTCTTTTTGAAAGAGGTTGTTTCAATACACATTTATTAAATTTAGAAAATAAATGTCATTACCTTGAACTAAAAAAAATATACCAATAATTATATTTATTTCATATTAAAAACCACAAGAAGAAAATGAGAATAAAATAAGCTGCTACTTTTTATTTAAGATACAATACGACAGACATCATCAAAGCAGTTTTTGACTGGATCGCTTCTCATCCACCTTCATCCCACCAAACCCACTTGAGTGAAATTTTGCTTGACTGTACATATTCTATACATTAATATACTATAATATCTATACGTTATCGCAACGCGATGCAAGTTTATGTTGCTACCTGACACAGGCACAAATGTGATTCTGGAGTAGGAAATCATCGGCAGATGCAGAGTTGCCATAGGGCCGCCTGTATATATTACATTGCTAGCTCGAATTTGCGAACTAATCAAGTGCAGTGCCCAGATATGGCCGAAACATATCACAGCGGAGCAGTGAGCACGCTCTATAGCTTCAGACTTGTACCTGACATCCACCTACACCTCCATCTCCATCTCCACCTCCACCCCTACCTTCCATCCGACAGCCACCCATTCTGTATGCTAACGTTGCGGCTATTTCAATTTCGGAGCGCTTTCCAGGCATAGATTTGTAGGTTTGCAGTACTAGCAGCAAACAGCAATAAACCGAACCCAACTACGAATGTGAATTCGAGTCCTCTGCTTTGTATCAATACTACACCAGTACCACCCCAGCACCCCTTCTCCCGTGGACACGCCCATCAAATGACCAACCAGCTCGTTGCTCATTGAAATGGAATCTAATCGGCTTTTGATTTTACAAGTCCTTTTCACGAAGTTTGTCGGTGGCTGGCGTTTTGCTCGATGTTTGTATTAAGAAATACATACATGCATGCACATACATGTAGATATATATATATATATATATAGATAAGGGTGCTCGCGGTGTGGGCTGGCAACAGCGTAGCCCCCTAGTTGCCAGAGTGTCTGGCGCAGCTCGTTGCCATTTTGCACTCGGCATAAGTATGCAATATCCGTTTCCGTTCGTTACGTTTGTTACAGGCTCGAACTTGACTCCAAACAGTGATGCTACGCTGCAGGTGCCTAAAAGGGGGTGAGAGTGCTGCAAGGACTCAAGGACTTCAATGCTAGCCGTCTTTGAGTAGCAGGTGGCAACGAGTAGTCGCTTCTTGTAATAAGCATGAGTCAAAGTGCAATTTCTTTACAAAACTTTGACAGTACAGCAAATACACAGATTATGAGGGTTGTACCAAGAGTTTGTGGATAAAAAGTCTCTTTTTAAGTCTCTGTTTTAATTTGTACTTAATAAAGTTCTGCTGCATGCTATCTTATCTTTAAAATGACTTTTAAATAGTATATTTATGCTTTTCTATATTTTTGAGATGCTTAACTATATATAAGGGAAGTATTTTCTTGCTTAGATTAAGTTCTCTTATGAGTCATTCAAAAATAATTATGCTCAATCTGATCTCAATTTGTAATGCAAGTTGTACAAAGGCCATCGATAAGTAATTTCTCTACAATTAGCAATTATGTAATTAATTATGCAAATATGTTTTAGTGAATAACGTTACAAACTTTTACAGTTGCTATATCACTTCTACTGTAGTGTGTCGGGTAAAATGCAATGCTTTTCGTTTTAATAATTATATTTAATAATCTTAAAATCGCAATGATTTTCAAATCACACCTCGTCCAAAGGAACAAGTGCTGATAGAGCTGCAGAGGGGATTGCAGGCGACGCATTTGAAAGAGAGCTAAGTCTTTTGGCCTATGGCACCAAATAATGTCCAGGAAGTGATAATATCTGAGCGCTCGAAATGCCAAAGAGTACTCGAACTGAGCCACCACCCGCTGCGCATTCAATTGGAAGGAAGGCCATTGAGACTTGACTGGAGCTGTAAGCAGTTTAGAACGCGTGTTGGCGTCGTTCTCGATGCAGTCGCCGTCGTTTTATTATCGGCATCAGACATTTTACTATGGCAGAGGACCAGACATCGACCGTGGTGAGCTTATCGGCCTTTTGCTCCTTGGACCACACGTCAATTGCAAAGCGGAAATTGGCGTCTGTCTGGCTGGAAAATGTGTCCTGGCTGCGTAGTTTATTACGTTTGCTGATTGATTTGTCACCTTTTGACCCCCGCCTGTCGATGTACCAATTTGAGTGTGGCTTGAAGCTGGCATCCTTGAAATAGCCACAACCAAAGTAAACCCAACGTTATTTAATATTTAATTGGTTTGCCATAATTACGTAAAAACATTAAAATATCTTTTATTTATGACCGAGTACCCTCTCGACGATGCCACACTGAGAGAGTCAAGCTGAGCCGAGTTGAGCTGAGTTGAGTTTAGTTTAGTTTTCACTTATTTTTGTTCAACAGCAGCAGCACAGTTTCCACAGCCATGGGAACCCGTGCTCTATCCCAGCACCCAGATCCTGCCAGCACCCTGGGTCCCTACGCCAAAAAGCGTCCTCTCTTTTTATGCATTATACATTAATTATTTAAAATGTCAGAGCAACTAGGCTAGAAGCTGGTTGCGAATGAAAATGGGTATCAACGTTTGTGGCTTGGCTTACTTTAGTTTCACAGTTAAGATGGGGTCGCGTCAAAATTCAAAAACAACATATTTTCATCCAAAAACTATAACTCCATCAAATTACATATGTGTGTGAGTTAATTTAGCATAATTATGTTTGAGCATTTTTTGACTTCACAGTTTCTTGTGTGGGTCGAAGAGAATTTTGAAAATTCATAACCATTTTTGTGGCTTAGCAAATTATCAGGTGAATTGAGCTGAAAATCAAAAACACCTCAATTTTGTCTGAGAAAAATCTCTAACTTAATAAAAAATAAATAAAAACTTTAAAGGAAAGATAAAAACTGACCTCAGACGAGTGTTCCAAGAACCGAAGAAAACCAGTAATTATTGGGTCATCATTTATGAATCGTGTGAAAAGCTAGTTAGTTTGTGATAACAACCTTTACTCTGTCTCAATTATATTTTAATAATGACTTGGCTTGTGGTTTTTGAAGTTGCATGGTTCTGGGAACACAGCACACATCAGCTTCAGGAGTTGTTCAAAGCTAACCTAGCGTAAAGCAGCTGTGGCATTGAGAGCTGGGCGTTGCCATCGAGCTCAACAAACTGTATAAATATGCACATGCCACTACAACTTTTGGTTAGCTACTGTTACTCCTACTACCCGAAACAATGACGAGCGTTATTCTCTGACTCTGACTCTGACTCTGAACTTTAAAACGTTACTGCAGCTTCTGCTTCTGCTTCTGCCTCAGCTGCTCAGGTGCAGTCGTTGCTCGTTTTCCATTTGCTCTGCTGCTGCTGATGATGCTGATGATGATGATGATGATGATGCTGCTGATGATGCTGATGTCGTCCTTCTCATCATAACCCAAAACGAAACGAGGTTAATTAATGAATTGTTAATATCATTTGCGACCACACGTCGCCACATACACATACACATAGACATCATATATGCTGTCCTCGCCAGCTAAATACATATGTATGTATTCTGCAGTCCTTCTGCGTCACAATCCCCAGCCCCTCTCCCTACCGCTGTCCTTGCCCAGGCACCTCTCGGCCCCTATGTTGCCCGCTCTCTGCTAAGCAAACAGTTGAGGCAACGATCTGTGCGCCTTGGTAGCTGCAACATAATATTACATATATATTATATGCGGGCGGCGGAGTTCAGTATTATTATTTTTTTCTTTGTTATTTTTCCTGTGCCAACCGCCAGCTGCAATCCAATTTTTAGCTGAACAATGTGTGTGTGTGTGTGTGTAGACATGTGCTGCTAAAATAATAAAGCAACACACGCACACACAGCTGCTGCGCTAGTGTGCGCTGCTCATTATTATTAAAATTTGTTGAATTTTCGGGTTGCAACTAAGCTGCATATAAATTCAGCTGCTGGGAGCTCTCGAAATTTTGAAACTGTTGTGTTAAAGGATGCCAGCTAAACGGCTGCTGCTGCTGTTGTTGTTGTTCTTATTGTTGCTGTTGGTGGCATACCGTGCTGCACACATCTACCCATCCACCCATCTACCCACCAGCTGCCAGCTGCATAATTCAAAGCGCAACCGCAACTTGACAATTTGCAAGCGTGTGACAGTGGCTCCTTCTCCAACTACTAATGCACCCAAGGAGCTGTAAACAATGGCAAGAACCAACATTTAACCCACTTGCCGCCCATGGACATAACTCTGGGTAAAAAAACTCGAGCGATTTGCAGAGATTATCGCTGACAGCTTTGGGATCAAAATTCATATTTTAGAAAAACTTTGTACTGCTTTCTGATTAATAACCATAAATAATATACTCGAGCTGTTTTACGTAAAAATTCTTGACATAGTCAAAATATACGAAACTCAAATGAGTCATTTTTATACCATTGAATATTTGTAAAAAAAATCTAGATACACAATGAGTAACGTATATTGGATACTTTAAGTGATGATTGGCATTTAATTACCAAGAAGGGAATCAATGCCAAAATGAAGGCAAATTTTTCATTATTGGATAAGAGATTAGTATTAATTTAAGTTGCAAAAACAGGTGTACCCAATAGTAGCTGCTGATTAATAAATAATTAATGCAAACTACGCTCAAAATATATATTTCAGACAGCTTCAAGCATCCATTAGGCATTTAGGCATTAGGTCAACATATTGTATTATTCACAAACAGATTTGGATATTAAGTTTGCTTTCACTAAGTTCGATACAATAATTGACACAGTTTCTCAACGCAATTATTTTCTTACAATTATTTTCTTGCCTTTATTGGCACGTGATGGAAATATTCATTTGTGAATCACTGACAAACAAATTGAACTGAGTACGTGTCGAAGTAGCTGCCTTTAAGTTTCAACCAAATCCATAGTTTGGAAATTAAAGCAGCCCAAAACAACTGCTGGCTCTGGCTCCGGCTCCGGCTTCGACAGCGGCTCCAGCTTTGGTTCAGACTGTGGCTCTTTCTATATGCACTATGGAGCCAGAGCTGAAAATCCATCAACCATAAAATTCGCAGTCAAGCGTACAAAGCGAGACGCTGCAGGCAGCCTGAGGTTGAGGCTGAGGCAGGCAGCGGCGCCTCAGAGAAGCCGAATCAGAGTCCGCAGTCCGCAGATGGCAGTCAGTAGCTTTCGCAGCATCCGCAGGCTCCACGGAATGCGGCTGCTTTAAGGCCATTAATCTTCAATGAAAGGCGTTTAATTTATTTGGTTTTAATTTAAATTTTGGCGCTACGATTTATAGGCCAAACTTTGACGTGGCCATTCGAAATGGACCCAATGCATGTTCTTGTTGCTTTATTTGTTGTTATTATTGTTTCTGTTATTGTCTGTGTTGTTGTTATTGCTGCTGTTGTTGGCTAATTGTAATGTGGAACACGCAACGCTCAGTTAAAGATACACACTGTAAATAACTTGTTATGCCTATAATTGAATGGATTCGACCTGTTTTGTACTCTACACCACCCAAGAAATATAATTATTATTAATTATATTCAATCAATCTGCTATTTCTCATATAAAACACATAAATTACAAGCCAACAGTTGGCTTAAGAGGGTCAATTCGATTTGAAAGCGGTAACAATAATTATCCAACTTGCTAAACAAAAATAGATCAAGAAATCTGTCCATAACGGATGAAACCTGAACATGGCTAAGAAAATAGATTATTTTTAAGACAAAAGTAACCCTTTTAAGCTGCTTCCAGTTACAGTTTTCAGTTTTCAAATCAGATGAACACACTATAAAAAGGATAGTCGAATTGTGCACTAGAAAATGTATGAAATTGTGAATTTGGGATAATGGAAAAAATATCCATTTTATTTATTCAATAAACATGAAAAGCTTACAGTTAATTGTGAGGCATGTTAGTAATAAAGGCAGGGTAATAATAAATCAATTTATAGCTCGTATTAAAACAACAAAATCTGTTTTCGAAAATATATATTTTATGTGGTTGGGCTCAACATCCCCAGAAAAGAGGCCATATATTCCCTATGCTACCCTATGCGTGCGCACTCTATAAATAGATAGCTCGCTACAATCGAGCTCGAATGCTGCACAAAAGGAAATCCGCCAGTCACTTGCACACATTAAGTATACGCCATGTATATATGTATATTTATGTGTCTGTTTTTGTGTGCGTGTGTGTGTGTGTGGGCGAGTGTTTCCTGGCTTATTGTTAGCTTACGTTAAATATAAATATCAATTTCGCTTGGCTTGGCCTATCAAAACTAAATGTAAGCATTGTGCTTTGGTTCGATTGCCAGATCAATTGCCAAAATAAAACCATGTTACCAACTATGTGTGCAAGGGAGTGAGAGGATGGCAGGTAAGTGGGTACGGCAAGAAGCCGGAAACAATTCGACTGCCCCCTCCACCCGCCAATAATTGTGCCCCAAGCGCGCCACAACGCCCTCAAACAAAACACAAGTTGGCGCTGCTTATCTGCAGGCTCGATTGGTATGTGTGTGTGAGGGAGAAGGGTGCGGGGTGCAGGGTGCTGGGAACACACCCACATAGTCGTCAGTCGTTGGCAGGGCTGCCAAGTTGTTGCATACCCCCGGGGTTACCCCTCCAATGAGCCCATCGTTGTGGTTATAATTTTGTGGTCTTTCCCATTTTGCGGTCAACTCCAATTGGGATTTAATTTGTACTTCTTTGTTGTCGTTCGTTCGTATTTTATTGTATGCCATGCCATACCAGTTTCAATAGCAATAGCAATAGCAATAACAACAGCAACAGCAACAGCAACAACAACAATAACAATACACATGACAACAACAATGTGCCTTCGGTACTTGCCATCATTTTGGTGACTACCCTCCTCTCTCCTCGAGTGTACCCCTAACAACGAGCGCGATTTTAAGTTTGAGCCCCGAACTGAAATTCAATTTTTGTTTGGAAGCACCCACTGTATATGTGGGTGTTAGGCTCTAAATGTGTGTTTGTGTGTGTGTTTGTGTGTGTGTGTGAGGATATGCAAGCCGAGTTTATCCACTCGAACTGTTAATGGGCATTTTGTATTTTATTTAATGTGAAAAGTTTTTGTTGAATATTTTTGGACCCCAGTCTGCCTCTACTTGAAGTTCATACTGGCTGCTATCGCTGCTGCTAAATCTCAGAGAGGCCACAGAAAAAGTTTATATTGTAATATTTTAATATTGTTGGCTTGTATTTCAAGCGATTTAATTAGCCATTAGAGTAGGCATTGTGGCTGTTGTTATTCTCATTGTGGTTCCTGTTTTTGTTGTTGCTGAAGATTGCTGCACTTACAAACAAATTAGAGCAATGTTTTTTTTAAGCTTGATCGAAGGATGGGATCCAGAACTGGTAATCGAGGATAATTGAAGAGCTCAGCAGATGCAAGCAAATAATAAAAAGAGTAAGAGGAATTGAAATTTATTTAAAGCAAATATTAAAAACTTGTTAAGCGGAAAATAATAATTATAAATAAAGAAAGCCAAACCAGTTGGCGTTTGATTTAGTTAGTTGATTGAAATCTATAAGGAGAAAAATATTTTTTTCTCCTAAAATTTTTTTTTTACTAAAATCAATTAGCAACAAAAAATCCCAAATTATAAGCCAATTATGATCCTTAACGTACTTGCAAAAATGAGGAAAATACTTCTGCTCGGTGACTCAACAATTTTGTGTGCAATTAAAAAAATAATTGTCAATCCTTGGGAGTAATAAGTGTCCTTAATATGTGTTTGCCAACTGTCAACCTGTGAAAGTTCAGCAACAATTTTGACAGCCTAAGGTTGACAACACAGCTTAGAGGCAGAGAAAAGTTTGGCGGCAGCGGTGGTAAGGAAGTGCCAGGGAAATAAGTGAGTGCTGGTGAATTAAGGGTTAAGGCTGTGGTATCAGAATGCAGCCACGTGTGCCAGTTAGTCTGGCTGCCAAAGAGCCGGGCAGGCTGGGAGGCAGGCAGGCAGTCAGGCAAATCAAACATTAACTAGTTTTTGGGTAATCCCGAAAGTCGCCTAGTCGAACACTCCTCCTGATCCCCTCGTCGCTAACTTACAGGCAAATGAACACGCTGAAATTTTAATAAGCCAACCTAAAAGCAGGCAATGGCATTTGCCAGCCAATTTGCAACTGCAGTTGACGAAGACGAAGTGAGGTGCACCAGTATAAGGTTGAGGATGAGGATGAGGCGGAGAACGAGGTTTAGGATGTGGCCACGTTGTCAACTCTGGCAGGTCTGGTTCTGGCACAGGCCCAGGCCCTGGCCCAGGTCCAGGCCCAGGCACAGGCTCAGCTGCTGGGCGCTTTTAATAAGGTGGTAGTCACAAATTTTCGCGACGACTTTGTTGCATGTAGTGCCGGAAAGTAGCAAATTAGAAAAGTCGCACAAGAAAGGCAAAGCAAAACACCAGAGAAGTGAAGTACACATCTGGGAGCAGGAGGAGTTGGCAAAAGGCAACTGGCGACTGCGACGGAAATCAAATGTCACGTGATACATGCAATGCAACAACCACGTGCGGCTATAAATTGCATGTGCCAGCAGCAACAAGAGCTGACTAGCTGTGTGTGTTTATATGTGTGTGTGTGTGTGTGTTATGTTACTAATTATCTGACGGATTAGCTTAATTGGTAACAAGTGCACTTGCAGCCACACTTCACAGCGACTCTGCGGCCAACTACTCGAAAGTGGCATTAGCCTACTTTTTGGGGCAGCATCCTCTCCCTCTCTCTCTCTCTCTCTCTCTCTCTCTCTCTCTCTCTCTCTCTCTCAGTCTGCACAATTTTTGGGCAATGTGAGTACAAGTATATATGAATATGCATGGATTGCTTGTGTGCAGCAATATGTGGTTAGTTGGCGCTGCGTCTTAACTTCAGCTTACCAGCTGACTGCCAGTTATAATTTTCATGTTAAATAGGCTTAAATACTTTGCGGCCAGGTCAACACATCGAAACTGATCAGGGAAGTTACTTGCTGCTAGTATCAGCAGTAACTTTCTGAAAATTAATGCCACTGATTATACAGATTTAGCACTAAGCTAAGTACACGATTCTATTCTTTTTAAGATATCAGGGATTTAAATAATAAATTTCATGGAATTGCGTTTGTATTAGCTTCAATATAATATGAATATGGTTCCAATTTTTTAACTTTTCGAGAAAAACTATGTGAATTAAATTACAGATATATATAATCAAACTTGAAGGGGAAGAAAATAAATAAATACACTCAAAAAAATATAAATATTCACAGTAATTTCTGATAGCCTATCTGTTAAATTGTGTAAAATTAATTATTGAATAAGAATTGTATTTTCCAAACATAACTAAAATGAACTAAATATTATCGTAATTTATAATTGAGCATTGGGAAAAAAAAAGCGATTTTCAAATGCAATTATGCATTCCTTATTTGTCGAATAATTCGCAAACTTTTTACTGAGCCACAGCAATCACAACCAGGACTCATTGCACTCATTTGGCACATGTCACAGTCTGGCAGCTAAAACTCATAGTCACAGAGTGTGCGCCATCTGAAATCTTTGGTCAGAAAACTTAATTAACTTGGTTCAAAACGGCAGAGCAGGCAACAAACCTGAACCGCTGTCTCTGAGTGAGCACAGTCTATGTACCACATTTCCAGAATCTGTTTTACCTGTTCGATTACTGCTGCTGCATACTCTCAATTTTTTTTTTATTTCTTTTTTGTGTAGGCCGAATTCGTTTATTGACACTTTGTTATGTGCTGCAAGTGACAGCAAAGACACATGGACGGGCCAACTGGCTTTCTATCAGTGGTAGTGGCAGAGGTTCTGGTATATTAGCCAGAGCTGAGGCATGTGTCAAGGTTTTCCAACACGACATTTTAAGCCTCTGACTATAAATATAATTACTTATCAATCAGCAATTAAAATGCAGTTTATTTATGAAGTTATTTAAAGAATTTTCGAGTTATTTTAGCATCGGAATTTGGTATCGCTTAAAGCTTATGCTTGTTAAGAATTGCAACGCACAACAGCAAGGCGAGTTTCATATTTTGTTTGCTATTTACAATATTAATTAAAAAATACAAACATAACTCAAATTCTTTTCATTCTAGATTCTACTAGACAAAAATCAAATTTGCAATCTTTCCGTACGAATGAAATAACATTCTTTCTTATTATTTTTTAAGCTTTAAGTATTTTAAGAAAACACTGAGCTAACATTAAAAAAGCTTTTTATGCTTATACATAAATTATAAATAAATTATTTATATTAGATTATATTGTAGTTATACATGTAGATTGTTCATTATAGTTACTGTTAGGCTCTGTTATTTAGGCTAAATTTCCCCAACACGATGAGATGCTTTGCGTTCGTGACACGAAATCGAATTCGACACGTGGCCAGCTTAAGTGCTGGATAAGTTTCCATTTAGCTGCGTTATGGCAAATTGCTAACATCGTTGCCACAACTGGCATTCATCCACTCTAGAGTGGAAAACATGCCTTGCAACTGACTTCAACTGCATTCAAAAATCAAACGTTAAGGCTGTATGGGAAGAGCAGAAATTGTTGTCTGCAAATATATGCCTCTGGTGTGGTAGTTGCCTAGCAATAAGCCAGGCAAAATTAATTGATGGCAATACTTATGATTGATGACATTTGCCAGACGGCGCTTTCAATCATTTATTAACGAATCTGTTAAAGCAGCTTAATGAAAGTTTGCCCATTTGCTAAGTCTTACTCTCACCCTGTCTTTCTCTCTATTTCTCTCCCTTTCTCTGTCTCTCTCTCTGTCTCGATATCTTTCAAAATCTCTGTCGAGCGTTGCATACATAAATGAAAGTGTATATGTGTGTGTGTGTGTGTGTGGTTATAGATTTTCGTGCCTCGAGCTAACTTTTTCAGGGGCGCTGATTCCTTTATTATTCATGCTCGCTGCTTGGACTGGCTTTTCATGTGCTTTCCCTTGTGTTGTTTGCAGTTTTCTTTTGCACACGCCATGGCTTAGCATGAATAGTAAATAGCCTCTGAGCAACACCCCTTCCAGACCGCACTCAGCCACACTCTCGACAAACTCACCCACCTCCAGTCGGGTCAATCTACGGCGTTGCTTCGACGGCTTAGACAACGGTCCACAAGAACCCAACTTCAAATTCTATGCTGCTCTGCTGCGCTCATCTTCAATCTGTCGGTTCTTCTGCAGCTTGTTTATCATCTTGGCCTTCTTCGACTCTTCTACTTCTTCGTCTTCGGCTTATATTCTCTCTACTGTTTTTTATTGCTTGACAGCGCATTTGCTTTGATGAAATATTGATTGCGGTCTCACTGCGTTTTCCATCTAATGCTCAACATGCGTATCACTCTACCCCACTGATCCCCCGCTTACCATGCCTACTCTTATCATTTTACTCAGCCATTCTGTTAGACTGGTTTGTGGGTTTTTACACAATCAGCAACAGCAGGAGCAATAGGAACACAGGAATAGCAGCAGGAGCTACAAGTGAAACTGCAACCACAGATGCAACTTCGACTTCCACTTCAAAACTCAACTTCAGTGGCAGCTGAATTGACTAATTAACCCTGCTGCAACCAGGTTGCTCGAAAAAACCCACTATTCTTGATAGTTATATTGATTTTCTAGCCAGCAAAAATGTGTAATTTTAGCTTTAAAAAAATGTTGATTAGTTTAACTCGTTGGATTGCTTGAAAATTTTTTAAATGAATATTTTTAATTCCTTAAGAATGCCTACAATTTTCTAAATGTTTTGTATAAATAAAAAGTTTGTAAAAAATTAAAGGCCAACATAATTATAGAGATATAATAAATACATTGTCATTGTTAATTTTTAATGTGGAGTGCTCAAATATTTATTAGTTTATTGTTATTACTCATGTTTAAAATAACAATTTTTCTTTTTTCGATATAAGAATAAACTGAATAATTAATCTTCGATTTCAAATCAACTTTTAATTATGACAATAGTTAAATTTATTTTGTTTTTATTTATTTTACAATTTAGATATTTTATATTCTGAAACATTTCGAATCCTGTGAGGTTTTACACAATCAACAGCACTGTTAAGTAATTAGTATTCTTTGGAATATTGAAGGTGTCTCCAACAATTAGTACGATGCCCTGTTATGCCCATCATTTGTCACTGTATGCTTACAGGGTATGCGAATAACTAGCACATATTTCACTAAGTATCGCTTAAGCAAATGTAATTAAATATTAAAATCACTTGTTAAATTATACGCCGCTGGGTTAATACACCAGACGCGTACACTTATACAAGCGCACAAATTGCTTACCTTTAAGAGTATACCACAAAAACACACACAGACTAACACACACACACACACATAGACAGACTCCACAACACAACAACAATGAAAATGATGCGACGCACGCACGCAACGCAGCGTAAAACGCGTGGAACGCGTCGCATTACGCTGCAAAAAAAAAGAAGAAAAAAAATCAGGACCCGGGTGGATTTGACTGCGAGGATTCGAAGGATTCTGCTGCTGTCAGCTGCTGCTGCTGCTGCTGCTGCGGCTGCTGTTTCTACTGCTGTCAGCTGCTGCTACAGTTGTTGCTGCTGCTACAGTTGTTGCTGCTACTACAGTTGTTGTTACTGCTGCTGCTGCAGTAGTAGCTGGCAGGCTTATGTTTTTCGTAGGAGCCAACGTCAATTTCATGCATATTCAGCTGCTGAGCTGCTGCGTCGACTGGGCCCGTTGACTGCTGCTGGGATTTTGCGGCAATTTCAAATACAAATTGCACTGTTTTTATGACTACAAATGCCTTTCTGCCATTTTTTTTCTTCTCCGTTTTATACCCCGAGCCCATTGAAAATGTTTAAAAAGGGTATAACGATGTTGTGCTAAGGTGTGTAAACAAGCAGACGGAAACATTTCCGACCACATCCGGTGTATATATTTATGAACAGCGTTAATAGCGGAAACGATTTACTCATGTTTTAAATCTCTGAGACTCTAACAGTTAGAGACCTCAAACTTCGAATGCAAGTTCTAATAAATCACACGCTGATCAAGTTTATTTAATTTGATCAATAACTCTCTTCGTTTCCGACTACCTTTAGAAATAAAGAGATAAATCTTTCCAACTTTCGAATTTGGTATACCAAGTCATCAAGATCGGTTAAGAAACACGGAAGTAAATAGTATTTGATATTATTGAAAACTAAAAAGCGTACAGGGTATATCCTCGTCGAGTTTGTGCGTATAGAATATTTTTACTTGTTTTTATTATTGTTGCTGTTCGTTCGTTTTACTTGTTGTTGTTGCTGTAAACAGCGACAGTTTGTACAAGGGTCTCAACGTTGTCGGTGACACACGAACAGATTTCATTTTAACAGTTTCAGGCAACGTTAATCCCCAATACCCAAATGCAATCGGTTTTCGCTGTCTCTTTCTCTTTCTCTTTCTCTTTGTGGGTGTGTGTGTGTGTGTATGTGTGTGTGTGTCAACCCCAAAGGCCTTAGCCATGGGCTGGGATTTATGGGTAGCATTGGCTCAAATAAATAAAAAAAATAACGAAACCATATGCACCCTTATAACTGCTGTAGTCTGGGCCGAGCCTGGGTCTGCACGAAACTCGTTCTGAGTTTAACGCTTAAGCCTCCAATTGCAAGGAGATATTTTGGTCATTAAAAGTTTAGAATATAGTTTAGCCTTCATATATGGAAAATTTGTACAAGGCTTGATTATCTTGATATCTTGAGCATCGAATAAATGAAGCACCAAATGGTTTCCAAACTGTAAATTAAACGATTTTATTTTTAAATTGAATTCTTGCTTTAAATCTACAAATAATTCAAAATATTATGTTAAATGTGAAAAATTAAATTATATTAAATTAGTAATTGGATTATTTGTTATTATTTAATTTGATACACGATTTTTTTAAGAATCAATATAATAAAAACTTCAAATTTTGTGCACAATTTGTTGAAGTTACTCAGCTCGTGTCATCCATTTATAATTTTAGTATCATAAGGTTATTCAATATAAAATTATCTACAGTACATAACAGTTTAAACAGTTTCAATATGTGTTCAAATAATTAATTAATGCTGACAGAGTTACATCCAGTAGCGCCGTGTCCATTGTTCAGATTCCCTACTGTTTCAATATTGTATTATTTAAGTGCATATCAAAATTGAGACATTTTGCGGCACTTCAATTGACTTTTAATTGCATGAAATTTAATCAACGGTCAATGTGTTTGCTTTTGTATTTGTTAGTGTTCGTTTCGGTTCTCCAACGCGTCAACACCCAAACAGCTAGCATACCAAAATGATTGCTGGCCAAAAGTTCCACAGCACCGATTAAGATGACAAGCGAACCACACACACAGCAGTGAGTTGGAAACCATTCATAATAATGATAATGTTCGTAATCATGATGTTGATAACGATTATAATAATGATGTAGACAGAAATTGTTGAATTTGCTGAACTGCAGCAAGATGCTTCTGTTCCGATGGTAATGATGATGCTGGTGACTGCTGCCAATGGCAATGGCAATGGCAATGGTGATGACAATAAAGGCATACACACAATGTTTGCAATAGAGATGAGCTAAACACTTTGTTTCTACTGCTCTGGAAGGATAATATTGGCAAGAGGAAAGCAGAGAGTGATGCCTTTTTAATTGATTGATTTCAATTTTTATTTCACGTTAATATCGAACAAAATCAGTTGAAGAAAAAAGTTACTATTTGAACGCTTTATTTATAGTTTTATTTAATTAAAATAGCAAATGCATCCAAGTACAGATGTAGAACAGTTTCTCTACTTTCCGTATACTTAAGCTTGTCGATAAAATAGTACTTGATATAAATTCCAATAAACCTCAGTCCGTCAGGACCAGAAATTAAATAAATAAATAAATATTCAAGTGCATTCGAGTGACTTGTGCAACATTCAGAAAAGCAAATCGCAGTCACTCATAGCAGTCGCACATCTCTAAACTGTCGTTTTGCTTAATTCTACAACCCTTCAGAGTGAACACCCCTTCACCACGCCCCCCGCAACCTTCCTCCTCTTGTGTGCATGTTGCTTGCATTTGCATATTCTCTAATTTGGTTAGTTTGGCAATTGCGGCCGATTTTGCAAAACGTTATTTGCCAGAGGCCACTGGTCTTGGTTATGTGACAACGTTCACCACTCCCCCGGCAATCTCCTAGCGCCCTGCATCCGCTTTTGAATGTGCTCACAAGTATTTAGTCTATAACTAGCTGAGTGGTTTGAAGTGTGCGCCCAGTGGCACAGCCACAGAGAGAGAGGGAGAGAGAGAGAGAGACCTATCAGACAGAGACTGTTACCCTTGACAGTGCCCCTGTGCCAAGACTCGTGTCGTGTGAATTTGTTTAGTTTGAAGTGGTGCCAAATGGCAGAGGCTAAAGTTTATACATCTTGTTCTCCGATTGCGCCCAGGCAGACGGTCGCTCACCTGTTCTGTCTATAAATTGCTCGACTTTGTCGTTGATTTGTGGTTCCCAGTTTCCAGTGTGATATATGGCATTTTATTATAACGAAACGTTGCAAAGCCGTATCGAGCATTGGCGCTGTGCACTCAAGCCAATCACATTATGAAGGCAACCAATTTTAATTACGACCATTACAACAAAACGCTCGAAAAAACCGCAACAACAATTTGAGTAACTACAACAACATTTAATGGGCAAAATGTCAGCTAATGCCTTAGCCAAAAACTCATTTACCAGCGTTAAAGTAATTACAATTTATAGGCCACAAAAATCCGTAACACAACATAAATCCAAATGAACGCGCAATGTGACTACCACCCCCACCCGACACACCCACCCCTACATCCTCCAATCCAATACCCTCCAACCCATCCTTGAACGTTATGCTACTTGGCCGCATGGAGTTAAAAATTTTAACCACATACACAAAAGTCACAGAGCAAGCGACACCTGACAACCCTGCACGCTTCTCTACCTACCCCGCAGCACTACGCTCCCGCCGGGCACGCCCCTTCATATTGTGTCTTTATTACAGGGACAAAGGCAACGCGCGATAAATAAATAAATAAATGCCGCCTAACAAGCCACAAGCAGGCGAAATTTGTTGCAATTCATTGACTTGGCGCACAGGCGCAAACATAAATTCCATTGGCAGCCCCACCTCCCCACATCTAGCCCCTCCCTCGCAGAACCTGTAAAATATCGACAGCAGCAGCTACAGCAACAACTTGCAAATGTATACCAGTGGATCCCAGTGGCTCACGGGGTTACGGGTTGACGGCATGACATGGCCAGAGCAATGTTGCCAATGAGCTCAGCAGAGTAAGCAAAAAATAACAAATAATAATAACGTTGCCTACATATGGGCGCAGCATTTGGCATTGCAATAACCAACAAAATAAGTAAAATAATAAAAATAAAATAACACAAATTTTTGTGCATAGATTTGATTCAATTGGGATCAGAAATGCTCTCTCAACAGAAAAATAGGCAACAGCAACAAAATGTGTAACGGAAAATATAAGGAATTTGCACAAATAATTTTTCTTAATCATAAGTTTGAAAAATATTTCTTTAATCTTCTACAGTAATGTTTATTATATTTGGAAACGTAGAAAGTTAAAGATTTCTTATAGCAATGAATATTATGTTTTATATTACATTTTGAAATATCTCATTTGATTATCGATGAACCAATTATGCAAATTATATAAATACACATAAAGAATAATAAGTAAATACTTGCATAATAAATGCAAGAAAATTGTAAGCAAATATATTCTAAAATAATAAAACTTAAGTATCAATATTACATAAATTATAAAATCAAAAAACTTTTTTCACACAAATTTAAAAAATGTTCCTAAATTTATAATATATAAACAAAATGATCAAACATAATATGTTAGAATGAGTTCATTTAGCATTTCAAAGTAGGTGCTTTAAATTTATATGTGCTTACAATTTCATATAGAAATCTATTACTATATACCATATATATAGGCAGCAACGATCAAGCTCTCACTAAGATATGCCAAGAGAACTTTAATCCAAAAAAGATATTCAGGTATGCCTGCTCTTAAGGGCCGAAGTTTATTCCCTCATTCTGTTAAATCCAACTTATTGAGGCTTTTTTATAGCCACTAGTTACGCACTTTGAGTAAATCTTAGTTTACCACGCAGCTAATCTACCCACTTGGAGCGCTTTATTTATGCACAGTGTATGGAAAAAAGCAAGCGAACTGACAGCAGCTCCAAGGGTAGCTGTCGGATTTTTTCTTCGTTTGCTTGTTGTCGCCTCTGCGATAGAGAGCGAGAGCGAGAGAAACAGAGAAAGAGAGAGCGAGAGCGAGAGAGATAGAGATAGAGAGACAGATCAGATGCCCAGTCAGCCCTTTTGTGACCTGCTTGTGGGTCGGCACTTTAACTATTTATCTGCCAGACGGCAACTGCAAATTGAAGGCTGTGTTGTTGCCGCGTCCCAGTAAACAAATCAGTCCCTTTAACTGTTTATCTTAGCAAGGATGCAAATTGAAAATTGTATCTGAGAGCCTAATCGACTGTCTACCACCCACTGAGTGATTTGTAATCGTAGCTTGTAGCTAGTAACTAGTAGCTAGTAACCGCTGCTTGTGCTTATGCTCCTTCTCTGCCTTATCTGCTGCTGCTTCCTGCGCCCACACCTGCTTCACTGGATTGGATGGCTTTTTTAACGCCTCGTTGCTTGGCGACGCCTTTGTGGCAGGACAGTGAAGAAGAACAGAAGAGCGGGACCGCCCGTCGACAAGTAAAATGCTGCTCGTTGTTCTTGCGCACAGTTGACATGCTCACCGACGACTAGTTTCTAAACTTTTCTTGCCCATTGTTCAAAAGTTTGTGCTGGCGAATTCAGAGATTAGTCTTCCACTTGGCTAAATTTGCAGCAGTGGGCTAAAGTTATGGCCATGGCAGGCACCGTTGCCTGTTATGGCAGAAAGCAAGCGACCAGTCGACCAGTCAACCGGCGATACCTGTGCAGTACCCCCCCTAATCCCCGCATTTTCTCATAGTATCTCACTCTGGCTCTATGTCTGTGTCTGCCTGTGCCGGGCTTTGCCTTTGGGCCTTGCCTGTATTTGTGTCACTTTATTTGTATTAATGGCACTTGCGCATCCTGCGGCGTGGTTACAATAAGTAATATGATCGAGTGCCGAATGGGGCAACACGCAATGCGCCGTGCCCTGGAATTCGCTACCAGCCAGCCAACAATCCCACAATCCCCTCTCTCGCTCGTCCGCCCGTCCGCCCAACTACCTGACGCTGGTTTTATCAGTTGGCGATTGCATCGCCTTTGCATTGTGCAGCGAGCTGGACCAGACAACGAAATGAATTTTTAGAAAATGGAAACTGAATCAACAACGATTGGCGAATACACTGCAATAAGCTCTCTATATATCTGTGTATTGATTATACAATAAAAATCGTTTTATTTAGCTTTGAATTAATTTTAATATGTTTTTAATTTTTGTACAGCCCTGAAGACGAATTGAAACAAGATCCGAAATATATTGGAGTATATACTAAATAAGACACACTTGACCTGGATCCAGCATAACACCTATTTAAAGTATGAAAAGCGGTTACAAACCAATAGACACTCGTTAAATTCATATTTAGTATAGTAATAAATGCTACATGCAAAATAATAATAATAATAATAATAACATTAATAATAATCATAACCATGATCACAACATATTAATTTAAGTAACATTTAACTCTTACCATCTCCATACAAAATGGAAATATGCCTTCGCATTCTGTTGTGAATAGTTCATACGCCCCATTGGCATGAAGTACCACGAATACCACCATCGAAAATTGCAAATGTTGCCCAAGCTATGGATTCAAAGTGCCAGCTGGTAACTGTGACTGCAACTGCTCCTGCGACTGCAACAGGATCTGTGCACAAAGGGGTACAGCCGTTTGTTGGATAAGGTAGAACGGCAGTCGAGCGCAAGGGATTAAACACTCTAGATTTTATTAGATAAAGGCGAGTGAGCAGCAAACGAACAAAACGTTGTTGTTTTCATTCCTGTTGCCCCGCTTCTTACGCCCACTTCGAGTTCCATTGCCATTTCCACTGTTACTCCCCATACACTGCACTTATATAATAAATTTGCTGACAAATGCAGGTAGAAAGTTTTGTCAGCCAGAGTTGAGAGCGTTGCATTACTTGTCGAGGCTATCGAAAAGCCCACAGGCTAATTGCAAACTTTAAGCCTGCTCGTATGTCGTTCCTAATGCCAATTGATTCGACACGGATACATTTGCATTAAGTTGTCCGGCATTTCGGGGACAGTTGATTAGACATCATTATCTGGCTTTAATGCAGACACGAATGTCACATTGTCTTCTGTTATGTTGTGTTGTGCAGGGGATGCCGGGTGGAAAACAACGTATGCTCAATTTCCTGTCTTGTTTGTGCCTGCATAATATTTTCAGTTAAGTGCGTCAGTTGTGGGAACAAGTGGCTTGAGCTAGTTTTGTTATTGAAATGAGCGATTCTCATATGCAGTGAAGGCGACTTACATTCATAGAGACAAGTGCAGATAGCTACATACACACACACACAGAGATACACACACACACACACACAGATACACACACACACACACAGATTTATACACGACCAACACTTGCACGCATGCATAAGTAAACAAACATAAACATTTGCTCCAGCACGCTGGTTATAAAATGGCATAACAAGCAACAGCCACAAATGCAAAAACAAGGATAATAAGGATCCCAAAAAAGGGCACTACCATCTTATACCCTGGAAATCGAAATTGGAATACGATTGCTTAGAAAACATAACACACTCTAAAGAATATAAAGCGAAAATTAAGATGTCGCAATCATTCCCTTAAATTCTTTAAAAAAAAAGTAATTAATATAATTTCCCAGTTTCAAAACATAAACTTTGATTATTTTTGAAGACTACTGGTGCATAAAAGTTAAGTTAATTACACATTAATTTAAGTAATTGTACAATCAAGCTTAACAAAGAATACATGACAACAATTAAGTAAATAATTTCATTGCTCGACATAAGTTGCGATGTCAAACACTCCAGAGGTTACTGGTGAGGACACGCTCAGCCTTTTTAGAACCGAACTAATTTTGGGCTTCTTAAATAGTATTCGAGGTCGTATTATTCTGACTACTAGCAATGACAAAAAACATATTTCTGGTAAACAATTCAAATAAATAAATAAACAGAAAAAATCACTATTGGTCTTTTGTAATGTGTCGACAAGTTTGCCTATATGCAGCCATTGTCCTGAAACGGTTAAATGGAATAAATATTGTTACATAATTTATCTCGCTTATCACTTAAACCACCCGCATGCATGGCCAAAATAATGTATAGGATATCAGGACCGCAACAAATTCTGCAGCTGCATTTTCCTAAAGCTCCTGCTGTTGGTATTTGGCGTTGCTGCTGCTGCTGCGGCTGCGGCTGTGGCTGTGGCTGTGGCTGCCATCATCTTTGTCTTATTATAGCAGCTCTTCTTGTGTGAACCGCTGTTCGCACCTTAACGAGCTGTTGCGAGTTACACGAACCTACTATGCGGCAGCAACAGCTCGAAAATAAAGGAAACCTAACACGATCTTTTCTTTTTGGCTGCGCATGCAATTAAATTGCAAGTTGCGCATTTCGAGGTTGTCGTTAAGCAATTGACAAGCTGCCACTTGAAGGTTGACATGTAACACGTATACTAAATTCACAGACATATGCATACATGCATACATACACACACTCACACACACACACTCACATACACACACAGACAAATACAGTTGAGTGCACATGCAATCAATTAAATTCGTTGTAAATTCACTGGCTTATCTGCCGTAATCAATCTTAATTTTCCACTTGACATGCAGCGCCGAGGCAAAGGCAACATAAAACTTGCTACCCGCCTTACGCCCGTACCCGCACCCGCACCCGTACCCACACCCTCCCCTCTTGGCGCTACAGCACCTTGGAGACGTTCGCATAGTCCCTTACTTACTTACTTACATATTGGGCTCACATTACGTATACGCAATGCGAACGCTTTACGCATTTTAAATCAAAATGCATTTCCGCTTGACCCACAAAAAGTACACAAAATACAATTTATTGGCAAAGTAAAAGCATCGAGGCACCTTTAATTCACTGTGGTAAGAGTATGCTGAATCCGTTGTGCAATCTGCCACTGCATCGTGCAACATTCTATATTGAGCTGAGTATTAATTCATTCAAAGAAATGTTCTCTTTTTATGGAGATTGATATAATAAGAAGTTCGAGTTCATTTTTTTAACTTTCAGTTTTTTCTAGGTAAATGTGTTTTGTTATTAATAAATTATTTCAATAAATAAATCAAAGAAATATAATAGACTTCACGTAAAGTTTTGAGTTGCGGGCCATATTGAATATACCATTACTTCAAGACCTAAGCTCAAATTCTAATTATTTGCATACAAATATTAGGCATATACAATCACATTTACAGTTATGCTAAGTAAATATTATACAAAACACAGATGCAACATTTGAATATAGTCCGCAACTTCTTGGGCAGTAGTTCAAATATGACTTCATGCATTCAACGTTGATATGAGCGCAATAATCGCTTATGCAAATGAGGCCATTGAATCCTTTGCTGAGCTAGGCAAGGGATATGTTATTGCAATTTGTCTAGTTAGTGCTAGCGTTGACCGCTGCACACTTATCACACACATACAAACACACATGTCTACTGTTACCGGTAGTATTACTTAATATGTGTAAATTGTGTGGCATCAACTATTATGCATCGTATGTTATCTGTAGCTATCAGAACTACTGTTCCATCTTCAGCTTGCGACATGCTAATGCACACCCCGCCTTCTACACTGAGAGAATCTGCATTTCAGTTTTAGGAATCAACGACAAAATAAATGACTTAACTTAAGAATAAACTCTTGAGAATCTGAGGACTCTATTAACACGGCTTCACTTGGAAATTTAAGTCAAAAATTTGATTTCTGGCATCTTCCTTGAATGGGAAACGATCAAGAAATAAATGTTTATTTGAAATGTCTTAAAAAGCGAAACGTTGCTGCTGATTTTGGAAAATGTTGGTGTTTCAGTGTACTACTTACGCTCCTGCATACTTCAGTAACTTTGCCTGCCCGCCAGGTCATGCCTTGAACAATTTATCATTTGAGCATGACGCACGCACAACGAATACGCACACACACCAACACACACACACACACAGTTATACACACCAGTGCGTTTTGCCATTGAGCTCATCAGAGTTTGCCGCAGGCTAGGGAATTTACCATGCAGTTTATGTTTGCCACAAGATCTATTACAGGAAATTCACATATGCCGAGTACGCAATGGCATGTTGAGGCGTTGGCCAGCCACGCCCCTTCACACCCCCTTCAACACAATCGAGCGGGGTTGGAGGTGGAAGGCGCACAAATTGCTGTTTGTGGGCATGGCCGCATGCGGCACATCTAAATCGAGCAACAAAACAAAACTTGATTATTTTGTGCGGTCTGTGCGGTCTGAGGTCAGAGTGCTGAACGTGGAGCGTGAGCGTTGATGGGTTGAGGTTAAGGTTTTCCGACCTCGATGCATAGCCTATGCATTAAATATTGCACGCCCGAAAGCCGCACACTTAACAAATATGACGCCTACGAATTATGAATGCTGCAACATTTGGCTCCTTGCACACTACTCGGCTTAGTTTATTGATCGGCCGAGCTTACTTTAATATCTCGAGCCAATCCAATCGTTTTCTATAAATGTAATTATGCATCTAAAAGTAATTATTTTAAATGAATATGCATTTATATATATATACATAATAAAAATAAAAAGAATTAAATAAATATGTTATTTACTTTCAGATTTCTGTAATTTTTATTATTAATCAATTTGTTTTAAGTTGTAAAACATAATTAAAATACATTATTTTTAAATTGATAAATTAGCAGTGAAAACGAATCGAATATGATTATTTTTTTGAAATAATTCTTAAATTGCTTAATGAAAAGAGGGAGTAACTAAATCTTATTGTTTTTCAAATTATAATTACTTCTTTAAGTTTTTTTTTTTTTTTTGGTTTTACTACATGTACATATTTAAAACAACTAGCTTGTGCACAACAATCTGCATATAAATTTCATTTGAAATAACTTTAATTACTATTAGTGCTGCCAACTAAACACAAACAAAGAGCACAATCAACAACAACAACATCAGCAATATCACTTGGCAATTAACTGGGTAACGGGGCGCTGGGCGGTTTAGGCTGGAGGCGTGGTAAGTGTGGGAAGGGGATAGGGTTGGCAGGGAATGACACCCTCAAAATCAGCTCTCAATATAATGCGGCGGAAGCTTTTGTGAAATCCTTACGTCCAACTTTTTAATACGAAAACTTTTGCCGAGTTTAGTATAAAGGCAACAGCACCACGGACAACAACAAAAGCATTTGCAACAGTCACTTGGTGGACTTGTTGTGGGCAAACGACAGCCACAGCTGAAGCCAAAGACCCGGGTCCACTCGCCAGCATATTGCATGTCCTCAACTCCCGGCCACAATTCCAGCTCCAACTCCAGCTGCAGATCCCAACTGCAGGCGACCAAAGCCACTTGAGCAGCACAGAAAACTAACTTAATCTTGTTTACATTCTATGACGAGTTATGAAAATGAAAGGATTAAGCCAGCCACAAACAAACGCACCAACAAACCAAGCAACCAACTAATACACACACACACACACACACCTTGTCTCACACTCACACACACACACACCCAGTAAGACGTACAAACACTGGCCTGCCACACATGTTTGAGCGTAGCTTGCACAAACAAAACTTACGCATGGAAAACGCTGGAAGAGAACAGTGCTAACAACAACAGCAGCAACAACAACAACAACAACAAGAGGCCAGAGTGTAATTTGGCAAGTTCAGAAGCCGAAGCCAATAATGCTCTAGGAAAAGCTTACATTTCAATCTCGGCGGTAGCCAAGTGAAATCAAAGTCGGGCACCAGCTAACGATAATTCCAAACTAATAAAGATAAAAGAATATTGGTTGCCTGGAGCAAATAGTTTGCTTATTTAAACTCGACTAGATATTCCATTTTTGGAACAATGCGAGTCAGAAATAGCAAATACATATAGAATTTCCAGTTATTGAGGATACATCGTGCCAAATTATAATCGTGTAAAGAATAATCGATTGCAAGCAAAATTTGAAATCATAAATGAAAAGATTAAGATTATTTTATTCAATCAAAAGATCTTGTTCCAAATATCCAGCAGATGTATTTTGGCAGTTCGTCAAAATAATGGATGCCATCGTTCAGTAATTGGTCATATGTGAGTCGTAACCCGAACACCAAAGTCTCGGTTGATCAAAGGCCAGCGACTGTACAAAATGAGATCCAATTTCCTGGAAAATTTTAACGTTGTTTCACGTTGTATATTTTTTGAGTGGTGGCAGACTTGGGAGTATCGCGTTCAATGGGTTTCGCCAATTTTAATGTTCTATATATAAATGTTTCTCAATGCGTTTTGTTTGATGAAACTGATGCTGAATTTAACTTTTACTATGTGAACTTTGTGAAGTATAATTCCAATGCCAACATTGTTGTTGTGTCTTAGCACACCCCATTGCTAGGGTATATAAGTAGCTAAAATCAACAGAACAAGTAAAGCCACATTTAACATTTAATTGTAACTGTAAGTGTAACAGTGACTATAGCCACACCCAGTCACAGTTATTACCGCCTCCTTTTGTCCTTTCAAATTAGTTGCATTTTGAGTTTTATTTCTGGTTTAAGTTGCTACGCATTGTGTTCATTTCATAAAAAGCCAAACGAATAACCACAACAACTCCCAAACCATAAGCCGTAACTCCTAACCAAAGAATTCCACTGTGCACTGGGTGGCGCCACAGTTTTTACGTTTGTTTATACATTTCTCATTTGTGTGTCAGCCACAATGTACCGTTAGCTCGGTTTGTTTATTTGTTTACCCTGTTGTCGCCGTCAGTTGTTTCCCCGTAATTTGGAGGTGTAAAAAATATTTAGCATTGCGGTCGTCGACACGTGCGCAGCGCATCCATCAATGCTGCTGCCTCGCAGTCCAAAACAACAACCTCGCCCGCCCCCCACCCCCCAACTGCACAGCGACCGCTGCCCACTTCAAATTTAATTTGCCCACCGTTGATAAACAGTCGGCGCTTTTGCAGAGGAGTGGCCTGATCGGCCAGCGGGCACCGTTCGCCTGACAACGTGCGAGGCATGCTTAAAATATTTGTGTGTGCCTGTGTAGGTATGTGTGTGTGTGTGTGTGTGTGTGTGTGTGTGTGTGTGTTTGTGTGGTCAGATCCTGGTCCAAGTACTAGCTAAAGTTCGTAAAAACTGCATATGAATATTGAATACGCTCCAGTGCACTTTTCAGCTAGCAAGTTTCTTTTTTGGCTCTATTATGGAAGCTGGCATGCAACTTATTCAAGTCTTCAAGCTTCTGAATATTTGTAGCTGATTTCTAGAACTATTTCAATATCGAAACCAGGCAAATATTTTCTTAAGCTTAATTTTTTACCGGCCTATGCAAATACATTCAATAATTTGCAGTGTGCAGTGTCCAACTTTAAGTCATTAAAAATTTTACAGCTTGTAGGTCAATATAAAGTTTATTTCTAAGAGAATCGTAAGTATTTGCTTTTGAGTTTTCATTTTGTTCACTACAAAATAAATAGCAACCAAGCTGATATATAAATTAAAATAATTAGCGATTGTCTCATCAATTTGCCAAGTAAAACAAAAAGTATTCAAATAAATATTAACTTTTCTCTAGCAAACTCTCCAAAAGTCAAATTAATTTCATTATTTGTTAGAGATATTTATATTTGTTAAAGATATTTCATTATTTGTTAAAGATATTTATATTTCGTAATCCTGTTGATTCTTGCGATCTTTAATAATTGCTTGTTGTATTTCTCAAAATTAGTAAGTGATTTTTTGCATTATTCAGCTTTATGCAAAGCATGTGCATAAATCGTGGTAAGTATTTATTGTTGTTAAATTAAATTTGCCACTTGGCAAGTGCAAAGAGGCACGCAAGGGCCACGTGTTGCATCTACAAGTCAAACAAGGGCATGCGGCATGTTTATGTTTATATCTATCCACTTGCCAATGGTGGTTGCTGTTTGTGGTTAATAAGGTTTGCAGATGAAAGTATGATAAAATTATATTTTATCTAAAAATATTCATTTATAGTAGTTTAATAATAACAAATAATTTGATATATTTCGATTGTTCTAATCAAGTTTTATCCAAAATACATGTCGGCCTTAAGCTATGCAGTAAATCGATTCTAAGATCATTATGTGTGTATATAGTGGGAGTAAAAGAGGCGAAGAACTTTATACAGATATAACAAATGTTTCATTGTCCCAAAATTTGTGATTCAATAAAAAATGTAAATGAATTACCTGTGTATATGGAAATATGTCCATTAAAAATAGATGTGCGGCCGTTATGAAAATTGCGACAGCATCGTTGTTCATATATATATTCCGGATAAGCTCTACCAACTGTCAACTGCCACGCCCACATGGCCAGCATACCCTTTGCCGATTCTCGCCCGACACATTTGCGGTTCATAATTTGCATGCCATTTTTGTTTGTTGATGGACAAAATCAACACATACCACACCAACAAAAGCATCATACAAACAGGTATTGTCAAGACGGGAGGGTTCGACGCAAAGATACCTCGTGCGAGATCTTAAGGGTTCTTTTTATTCATGTGCTAAAAATATGCACTTGAAATATATATGATAAAAGGGATTTATATTGTATATGCAATTTTCCATCTTTAGCTGATTTGGTCTTATTATGAACGAATGTGCTTCATTCTGCATTTGAATAATCCTTTTTGTAGCAATTTTTTAATGGGTGCTGGGTATTAAAAATGCAGTTTTCAACTTGAATTTAAATGAACATGCAAACGCGTTGAGGGCAAATTATAATAAATAAATATACAAGTATACATAGGCAGACATAAATGTTTAAGTGTGTATAAATATAAAGTATGCATTTATGCATACATATATGCATGAACTTTATATAGACGATAAATATTGATTGTACGGTCACGTTAATTTCTGCCAATTATGATCTCTTCGCACAAACACAGTAACACTCAATCACACATATGGTCACACCTATTTGCGCACACTTCTGTTTTAATAAGTATTTATATGAGTGCACGAGGCACATGTGGCCAACTGACTGTCGAGCTTTCATTATTTGTTATATTATTATATTTACATGCTCATGTTCCGATAATTATCGAGCTGATGTTGAGCCAGATGTTCAAATGGCTACCGGGGGAAAGCTTCTCAAACTGCTCGCAGATATCTTTTAAGTCCGTAGGTTAATTAAAAAAAATATGAGTTTAAATATTTATTATTATATTTAAATTAACCGAACTGTATACAATTTAACGTAACTAATTGATTTAAGACCAGTTATGAAATATTAAGAATGTATATATTATTTACATTCTCCAATCTCTGATCCTTTACGTAATTTTAGTTCAGGAATTATTAAAATTTATTTATAAAATTAAACTGTGGTAAGTGAATAATTACTAAGTGCATTGAAATATTGTTTTCTGAAGCTTTTTCTTGTATTTCTCTTCATCGAAACTTCAGAAACAATACATTTTTTTCAAAAGTCATAATTATTCCGATGCTATTTAAAACTATGAAACTGATAGCATCCCAACCCATTGATTCGCAACTCGGTGCGCTTTTTACCCATCTTCACTCTTTCGCCTCTCTTGCAGCATTCAGTATGTTATCTTTAATGTGGCATATGTGAAGTAGTCTCTCTCGGTGTCTGTATCTTATGTGGCAAAGAGCTTGTTTTCGAATCTGGGCTGCGTTTCCGCAAGCTTTCCGTTGGCATCCGACTCTGGCAACGGGATTCTCTCGGTTTGCTTGGCTGGCAATTATGAAAAACAAAATATAAATAGCATTTTTAGCGCTCTGCTGCAACTTTCTTCTTCCAGCATAAACTTTGCCAAAAAAATGGTAAAAATATATATATGTCAAAGTAAAATAGAAAATTAAGGAAACGTAAAAGGAGAAAGGAAGGGGATATATAGTGTCTATAGATTTTGTGTACGTTGTAAGTTGGGTTACTTGGGGTTGGTGGCGCCGTTTTGCAAATGACAAAAATTTTTTAGTGTAATTATCTTTTGAATAATTAAAGAAAAACGTTGGCAAAGCTTAACAAGAAGCAAAGACCTGCAAAAATAGCACAAAAATTTGTGCCAGCAACAGGACCAACACGAGGACGACAAAAACAACATACACCGACACTCACTCACACACACACACACAGCATCAGCCGTGGTAGCTGATAACTAAAGCTGGAGCTGCTTGTGCCTTGCCCACCCACAGTCTGAACATATTTTTAAGTTTCTCGCATCTCCGCCGTGTCTCCTTTGCCCAACGCCTTAAGCCACCAGAGGGCCACGCCCAGTCACCCAGTCGCCCAGCCGCCCAGATGCCTGGCGTTCGAAGCACACGCTCTGTAATTTGCTTCAAGTTATGCTCATTATGCGCCAATTATTTATGTCAAATAAGAAAAAACGATGCCAAATTTGAATGTACCACGAAAAGCGCAAAGTTTTTGTAGGTCGATTGTACAAGGGAACCCTAAGTGCAGGTGCATTTGTAAAAGTGAAGCACTTGACAATGGATTTCATATTTAATATAATTAAATTTAATATATGATTCCATCACTCAGCTATAAAGTTTAGTACAACATAAAAAATATACTATTTAATAAGATAGAGACATACCTTCAATTTACTTAAGGCAAGACTTACTTTTTCTATAAGGAAACACAAAATGCAAGTGCTTAGTTAAAATAATAGCATTTGACAATTGGTGTTTAACATTTAATATAAATGCAGGAATTCGATACCTGAGTTAGACAGCTTGCTTAAATAATAAAAAAAGGATTATATAATATTAGAGAAAGAAATATCTTCAATTTATTTAAGCAATAGTAATTCACATAAATGTATTGTAAGATAATATAAATATATATCTTAATTTTATGTATTCAATAGTACTAAAAACTTAATAATTTTAGAATGTTTGGTAATAATATTCTATGTATGTTATCTGTATGATAAACTAAAAAAAATCAAAAATAAATTGGATATCTTCTTTGCCGCAGCTTTTAGCACGGCTAAAAATTAAAAACTGTCTTCACAGAAATTCATAAAATACAGAACAATTTCCTTTAACTTAATAGCAACGGTTTGAAATTTCACATGATATATTAGTAGTTACATTGAAAATATTAAAAAGAAAATAAATGCATATACACGTAATACTTGTAAAGAATTTCTGAAGCACTTCAAAGGAATTTTGCCAACTTATATCTGAGAAGTGTTTTAAGTGCTTAAGAAATGAAAGGATAGGAAACTTTGATGCTTGGTATGCTTAAAAGCTTAATACATATTTTCTTAATATTGCTCCTTCCACTGTTTATAGTTTGTGTTTAATTTCTCACTGAGTAAAATGGGTTAAGATGGGCATGGCATATCTTAGAGTCTGAGTTCGAGTCTGAGGAATTGCCGCCTGTCTCCAGTTACACTCCAGCAGCTGCTGTCGCTGTTTTTGGGTCCAGGCAGTCTGCAAGTTGATGCCTTCGCGCGGCCCTGTTGACATGCCATTACTGCAGCTAATTAGAGGAGCGACCCGGCGAACAGAGAGATTGGGCAAGAGAAAAAGCGAGAAAGGGAGACAGAGAGAAAAAGAGAAAGAGAGAGAGAGAGAGAGCCAGTGCCGAATGAAGAGCGACACGCGACTGTAACTGTCTTGTGTTGTGTCGACCTGTTATGTGACATTGTTGACGCCTCGCACGTTACCGCGTTGCTCTGGGTGTGTCAGTCTCCCAGTCAGTTAGCCTACCCTGTCAACTTCCTTCCACTTCCAGGTCTCATTTGTGCGGCATTTCCGGTACAATGGCGGCACACAATGGCGGGAAGCGCGCACTCGACTTGTTTGTTGGCGACATTTCGCTTTCCGACGCAACTAAATCATTTGTGGAGAAACTGTCGCCGTTGCCATCACCAGTCACATAGACTCTAGAGTCGCATAGCCACTTAACCCCTTGGCCCACATCCCCTTGCTCCCAGCAGAAACCCATGTCCCTGCTCTGTTGACTGCAATTGCAATTGTCTTTCTTTTCAAATAGTTTCGTGTGCTAGCCAGGAGCCAAAAGTTGTCACAGTTAATTCATGAGATTTCACGGTTTATCTCGCCGAGCTACTAAAAACCATTCCACTACTCCCACCCACTCTCTCTCTCTTACACTCTCTTCATCTATATTTCTCTTTCTCTCTCTTGGTACTTCTATGTGTTGTTGTGCGTCTTTTCTGTGCTGCGCATAGTTCACAGTTAATTAGAAAACTATTCCGCGCTCGGCGCTTTGTCAACTTTTGAACTATCCACTCGACTCGACTAGACGCGAGTCGCGAAGTCAACTCGATAAAGGAACATCGTTTAATTATATTTTACGAGAAAGCTATGTCTTTCATTAATATATGCAGAGAATTGGTCACTTTGTGCAGCTCGAGGCTTCAGTTTGCCTTTCTATGCGCTTTCTGCTAGCTTTGTTCACTTTTGAACCATTCTTTCTGATTTGTACGTTCTTCACAGAGGATTCAAATATTTCTCTCCAATTTTGTGAGGTGAATCTGGTGGCACTGTGTTGCGTCTAAAATTGGAGTAAGGTCGTACAGTAATCAATTTTGATTGGGATCTCCATATGGATCTTATGCTCGATATACAGCCGGAAACGATGATCTATATCAATATGTTTCGTACTATCTAAAATATGCTTACGATTTAGTGAACTTGTTCTTTTAATATTATATTTTCCTTTTGAGTTCTTGACGTACGTATTAAATTTGTTGTTGATAAGCAGTCTTCAGCAATTTGTGTTGAGTGCTGGAACTATTTACAAAACGCTTAAAAGTTGCCTGATTTAAAATAATCATATTTACATGATAGACTTAAAACTTGTTTTAAAACGCAGTCACGCCACTTGTACGTAATGCCCCCGTTTCACTTTGGCTATTTTATGAAACTTGAACAATTTGTAAACAAATTTTACACGCACTACATAGAGAGTCGCCCAATCAATTTTGTTGTTTGTCGCTTCAGCCGCAAAGTGTTTTTTGTTGCTTTGTTGTTATTGTTGTTGTTGTTGTTGTTTATTTCAAGTCGGAATTTATTGCATGCAGCAACTGATTTGATTAGAAACGCCCAATGCTGGTTCGCAGGCCATTCCTGGCCACCGCGCTCGCTCCGCTCAGATCTGATGTGCCCATTGGCTTAGCCATCAGTATAACGCTTTTGAGGGCCGCCTGCCCAAAAGCAATCTCTTAATTTGTTTACAAGCTTTGCTTTTGGCTTTCTATACCGTCCGTCTGTTCACCCCTCGCAACCGCCCAGCTGTGTGCTAGTTTTACCGCACTTCTGAAAACCTCAAAAAATATGTAAAAAGCCAAAGACTCGATGTCGACGTTGACTCGTTTGCAACATTTGCAGGCAACGTCGAGGCTGGCTGCGTCTGATAGAGATCTTGCTTTTATTTGTTACTTAGCATATTTTCACCTTGAGGGCAAACAATCTCCCACTAGACACAGGCACACCAACCCACACACACACACACACAAACACACACACATACACCTAGCGCCTGGCAGAGTAATAAATATTTTTTGCAGCGCTCTGCATGGGCGCCTTAGCTTAAAACATTTTCCTCGTTTTTTTTTGGTTTTTTTTTCCAACCCACCGCAACGCAGCTAAGATTTTGCCCTTTCGATGCACTTGCAATGTGAGGCAAGGTACTATAACTTCAATGTGAGACTGGCAACAGTTTTTTAAAGCAGTAAATTGGATTTTCAAATATTTAAAATCAGTAGCTGATCGAGTCACAACTATTACAAAGATTTTATAGACTTAAGCTACATTTTTATTTCTCTATAAATAAGCCTAAGAAATTGGAAAGATTATAAATATGTACAGGCAATTAGAAGCTAATCCTATTACTATAAAATATTATATAAATTGCCTACTAAATTTTATTCAATTCATAAGCTAGAAATCTAATCCCATAAGTACTCTATATTTTTCTCAACGCTCTTTTCGTGCTTTTCAAAAACTCCCCATCTGTCAGTACTTATATTAATGCGACAATTCTAACACTTGCGAGCAGCCCCAATCATTGCTATTTACATGCATACAACCGTTTTCTTAAGCTCTGCACCATAGGGTATTTACAGTCTTCTTTACTTTAGAAAATGCTCATAGATAATATTTTGCTTATAAAATCGTCGGCCGTTGACTTTGGCACACAATATATAAGTATCTTTTGAAATATATATATATATATATATATATATATATCTATTTTTATTTTTGTGCTTTTCATATAAGTATATTTATGTATATTTTGAATTTAAATGATTGAATTGGCGTATGCTTGGCTGACAGATAAAGAGAAAGAGATAGATAGAGGTAGAGATAGAGAGAGAGAGAGACAGAGAGAGAGAGAGAGAGAGATAGATAGAGAGTACTGTCAGCCATTTGTAAAAATATGAAAATTACCTTTAATATGAAAAGGCAGACAGAAAGTCAAACATTTTTTTCACATTGCCAGGCACTTCCATCTAGATAGGCCCTCTGCAGAGGGATATGCTGGACGGGCAGTGGGGCGGGGGAGGGAGGGGGAGACACAGACAGACAGTGAGACAAGCAGGCGTTCTATTTTATTTTGCTTTATGCCTTTATATTCTGTTTTGTGTTTACATAAAAGTGAAGTGAGGCAGATTGCGCTCGAGTGCGTTAATCAGCGCTTCTGGGCAGGGATACGGACCACGGACACGGATAAGCACGCCAAACAGTGTGGGTAGTGCGGCCCAAAGAGGATTGAGGAGGTGGCAGGTGGGACGCGCGTTTTAAATCAACTTCAGCTGGCAACTTTGGGTTGACTTTTTCTCTGTTGGTGTTCTTGTTTTGCTGCTGCTGCTGTTGCTGTTGGTCAGGGTACTGACAAAACAGATTATACTGATTTCATGCTGGCAAAATCAAAAAATGAACGTGCGGCAATTTACATACTTAAGTTTAGCAATGCCCTCCACCACCCACCTGTCATGCCACGCGACCCTGCGGCACGGGATGCTCACGAATTTATTGGCCACATGTTTTGTGCTACCTTCGTGAGTTGTACAATTTGCCTTTTGACAATATGTATAAGCATTATACAGAATTTCGTTTTGGTTTTTCTTCTTTTTTTCCTTTTTTTTGTGGAGGGGTTTGAGATTACAAGGAATTTCCGGGGATTCCATTTTAATTGAATTTCTTTCGGCTGTTTGTTGTCATTGTTGTTGCTGTTGTTGTTGTTATAGCTACTTTGCATTTTAGTATTTTGTGTACCCCACCGACAGATAATTAAAATGACCGTAGGCGAGTCGACAGCAAAAAAAAATCGTAGCATAAATTTTGAGGCTGTGAAAAAGTTATCTTTTTCTTGTCGATTGTTTTGATTGTTGAGCGCAACGAACTGACTGTTTACACTCGATAATTTTCATAATAAGGCGCAAGCAAAGCAACATTAATAATCACATTATAAGAAGCCCTGCCGTTCCCCTGCCATCTGCCACTCCGCAGCAGCAGTTCCTCAAGTGGAGCAAGAAAATGGAGAAGAAAAACGAATGAATGAACGAATAAGAGTTACTGCCAAGGAGACCGAGTTACATTAGAACACTTAAACACTTTGCTGCGCCGAATGCATTTTACCAGCAGCAAACAGCATCAGCATCAGCAGCAGCATCAGCAGCAGCAGCACGGGAAATGATTGCTTACCTCACTCTTTCCACACCCCGACACAGTCCTCCTTTCAATCCAATCGGCGTCTGTAGCTTTTTGTCTGAATTGCTGTTATTCGAGGCACAATCCAGAAATCAATTTCTCGGCGTTTCAAGTTACGTTTCGTTATGTCCTTTTGCCCATGAATGGATCAATATTAATTTGATTTTCATGAAATTTCAGCACATTTTTTACGAAACATATTAATAAGCGTAATTGGGAGAAAAATTCATTTTCTTTAATGACAAAAACAAATTTAGCTTTGAATAAATTCATTAATTCTGGGTAAAAAGATAAACCAACAAAACGAAGACATATTAATAACTTATTAATTTTTAAACTTGATTAGCATTTAATGAAGCTTTTATAATTAGATTAGTTATTATATTTACAATATGGCTCCACATCATTGTATATTTGGTTTATTAAGTAAATTATTTCTATTTATGTGCAAATGGAAGAAATTTAAATATAGTCATAGAAATATGTATTATCTGAAAGAAAAAAAAAAAAACAATTTACTGGTTATTTGTGCGAAAAGAAAGAAAAACAAATTGCGTTTTAATTTACTTTGCAGTATTTTCATTATGTAGAATTCTTTTATTTATTTTATAAATTGAAACATTTTGTTGGCAAGGCAACAATTGTCTAAGATTTTATTCAGACAAAATTACTATTTTATTTTATTTTCGTATAAATATGATACAAATTCATGGTATTTTTCAAAATACTTTTATATTTTTTTAGTTTCTAAAAATATCCATTGTATATTTAAAGAATATTTAAGTATATATTTAAAAAGAATTAAGCTCGATGTTTATGCCCAAAACTCATTATCTCAAACTCCAAATTGAAAGTTTTAATAGCTTTTGTAATTTCGGGAACAGTTGCCAAGGAACATGTACATGAGAGCTGCAGTTGGTTCTGTCTCTGTGTGTGCATTGCAGATTTCTTGTATACTCAGCATGTCTACTGACTTGTCAGTGTACATGTATGTGTGTGTGTGTGTGTGTGTGTGCTGCTATATGCACTCTTGTTATTTTTATTGTAACTCTGATTCGCGCTTTATTGCATTATAATTGAATCTTGAAGCGCACAACTAACGCAGGAAACGTTGCCTGACTGCCCGCCTCATCCGTTTCTCATTTTGCCGCTCCCCGCTGCCCCCGTTTGCCCCACTTCGATGATGCCTTGCGGCAGCTGCTATCCCCGCCGTTTCGCTTGCCCACAGCTGCTGCACTTAATGCCAAGTGTTTAAAAAAGAAAAAAAAATGAAAGAAACGAAGTAATATTTACTTACCACCCCGCTCCTTACCCCTTCCACTCTTTGCCCAGCTCATCGCTTGCTGCCAGCTGGCCATCTATCCGCGCAGCGAGTCATTGCACCACCCACCGTTCAGCATTCACAATTCACCATTCACCATTCAACCCGTACTCGTCCCAGTCTCCGTCTCTGCCCCGCTCGCTGTTCACCGCTCATTTTGCTCATTGCCAGCGAAATGCAATAAAAATTGTTTTCCCATAGACGGCGACGAGCTGGCTAAGCAAATGTTGTTGGAAATGAGCTATAAAAACGGGAAATTGTATTTTACAGTAAATTTTGTGCTGCACACAAACTAGCTAAAGTCCTCGATGCCACCACATTCCTTCCCCTGCCCCTGCCCCTGTCTCTGTTCCTGTCCCTGCACCTGCCCCCTCCCATGCTGGTCCACACTATGGGCGTTCCTCCACTTGCACGTCAACGCCTTTCAGCCTTTCATGGGGCTGTCGCAGATAATCCGTTGCTGAGTTGGCTTGTCTTGACTTGGCTTGACATTGGCTTTGAGTCGACGTTCCCTTCCGTTCTTGTCCCCACCCCTCTATTGGCCACTGCCTATCTAGTCTGAGCCAGCTCGCCCTTGTTTTGGTCTCGGCTACGTCTAACGTGGCTTATAAGCTGCCAATATTAAAATGATGACAAGTTTACTGCAAGAAAAAAAATGGAAGGGAAACGGGGCATTGGCAGCATATACAAAAATGCAATTCATGGCAAAACTGATGTCGCCGAATGCGGCTTTATTTTCTCTTGACTCGCTGTACACAAAATTGAAGCAATGCGAATACTAAATTATTTCCTTGCTTGCCTCAAATGATAAGGGATGAGTGAGAGAGTCAGAGATAGAGATAGAGAGAGAGAGAGAGAAAGAGATGAAGAAATGGCCACGACAAATTGGCCAACTTAATACAGTTGCATTCAGATAGATAGAAATTCTTTAGCATGAATTTGCAATATAATATGATAAATATTTTGTTCGAATTGAACATAAGTCAAAAAAGGATTTTTGAGCGATGCCAAAAATCAAATACTCACAAAAATTAAATATAAGATATTTCTCTAAAGCCAAATTTTACTCGGAACACTGGTTTTAGTTTAGTTTAATTGACTAAGCTTTAGCAGTCTAAGAAATAAAGAATGCAAAAATACAGAACTTAACTAAGAAACGATTTAAATATATATTTTTTTAAGGCGTTTGAGGATGCTGATCCTTACAATATGAACATTTTTTATAGTATTAATTTACTTTTTTATCCATTCAGACAAAATATTTGTTATACCGATGGACCAAATTTTGAAGGAAACGCCTCCAATCTGTCAAAGGGCAGATTGAAATTGTAGTAAAAAGTTAATCAATATTAAAAACCTGCTATAAACACAAAACAAAAGCTGGCAAGTGTCTTCAAGTAGTTTGTTTAGCTCCAGTTCATGTTTGTTGACTCGCCTAAATTGTTGATATGTGAAAAAAATGTTGTACCTTTATTTGAATTCCACAACATAAAATACCTTTTGCTCCACTTGCCACAATGGCAAGCCCCATTTTGCAGCCCTGGCTGAATGAGACGAAAAAAAAAACATAAATAACTTTGCAGTGTTTGTGCCATTTTGGTTGCCACATTTGAATAAAATATGAATAAAAACCGAAATGCATTTAGTTGGGAAAAGGACCAAGAAGGGATTGAGGGTTTGGCGGGTACATGGAAAGCGTCAGTTGTGCATAGGGTTGGGCACATCATTCGTTTAACTCCAGAGTTGCCCCTGCCCCTGCCTCGGCCAGTTTGTCACCTTTTCGCATTTGAAAAAGTCTCCTCCTTTTCGCTCTCGCATATAGATACGATAATATTTGCATTCAGTTGTGCCTGACGTCAGCCTTGATGCAGTAGCTTCTTGAGAAAAAGAAATGTTTATTTTTACAGAGGGTCTTATAATTTTGTCTCGAATTGTGTAACGCTTTACAGCACATCCTTGAAGACACACAGTACTTTTCTACTATCCCATGAACAACTTTTCTTAGTCACAAGGGTTACCATATTTTGGCTGAAAAAAAATCCCAATCAATCATTGAAATAAATATTGCACTATTTTACATTTTAATACCACTAAATGATTTATTAAATCCTTTATTTTTATTTTTTTCTTTAAATTAAAATTATTAACTTAACGGTGGACATTTAATTTTCTATAATTTATTTCGTAACTTTAATTTAAATTTTTCTTTTTAAACAATCGACTAGTTTTAGCCTACATTAAGTAAAAAAATATAAACAAGTTGGACTTCCTTCTGCAAAGGGTATTTAATCTACAACATGTCAAAGTTTTCTGTTGATCCTTGTTTTTATTTTGTCGTCAAAACGTCAGCGGCAACGGTGGCTTAGATGTCCTGGTTATCCTGGTTGTCCCGTTGTCCCGGGTGTCCTGGGTGTCCTGGGTGTCCTGGTTGTCCCCGTCTGGAGTTCGTTCCTATGCAGCGTTCGCTTGGCTTAATTTTGGGCTACAGAAATGTGCATAAAAAATCGGCGGCGAATTTGCAATTTGAATTCAACTGTGTTTGCTGTCAGTCCTGATGCGACGACTCCTGCTCCTGCTAGTGTGCCTCTGTCGCCTTTATTGGGCTCAGAACATGAATTGAGCTTCGCTCTGCTCTCTGCTCTTCCAGCTCTCTCTCACTCTCTCTCTATCTGTCTCTATCTGCCTGGCTCTCTCATTCTTTGCCTGCTCCATTTTGGCAGCGTCTTGACAGCCAGTCAGGCGGCTATTTAGGAAGTAATTTTCGCGCTTTCATCGCAACTTCTTCTTTTTTTCTTATTTTTTCTTCTTTTTTTTTTTGGTTTTGTGCTTGTCTGTTTATCTGTCTTTGGCTGCTTTTTGGGCACGTTATTCACGTTAGCCCTGCTATTTGAGCGGCTTCCTGCTGCACGCGCCTTTAATGCATTTTTTAAAAGCCAAATGCGCAAATTGAATGCGTCTCATCCCGACATTTCTGCGGTATTCTGGCTAGCTTCTGGCGCACGTCCGCTTCCCAGGACACTTCCCAGTATGCCAGTAGTAACCATATTTGTGGCTTGGCCGCAGGACGACACGCAGGCATAATTTCTGCACGCTGCACTCAGGCCTAATGAATATTTCAACAGTAATACTCTCTCTCGTCCGTATACAAATACATAATACACATGCTTTACTCATACTCATCCTCATACTCATCCCTAAACTCATCCTCCTTCTCATACATGTGTGTGAATATAGTTCCTTAGTGACTGTAGCATCAGTTAAATGTCAAAACTTTGACTTTTTTTTGCATCTGAAGTTTAATGATGAAAGTGACGCAGTGGCACGAAAACTAAATGCTCTAAATATAGAATTTAATAGTAACAACTAATTCCCCTACCCATTTTCCAAAATAAAAAACAATAAGGACACATTTGCGCATTTGCAACCACATTTTGTGGTTGGTATTTAGTTTGGTGTGTTCTTTATTAAGTTTAAATTTTAATTTTCTTAACTTGGCAAAATACTTATAAGAACAACTTTTAACATATTACAACTTTGATTTGGTTTTCATTATTGGAAAATGTTTGCATTTAATTAGATTTACAGAATATATGTTCATAATCAGCATAAAAACAAGAAATACTTTAAATAAATATATATATAAATGTTAATTGTGATTTATTATGAAAAACAATATGACGAACTTTTCAGGTTGTTGTTATATTAATGCATATTGGTTTCGAACAACTTTAATCAATCAGAATGCACAGTTTATTTTATTTTTGAATGTAACCACAATCTTATTTCCTGTCATTAGATTTTAGTACTCATGATATTGCTATATATCAAAAATCATTAATTCCCAGTTGTCCACAATAATATACGAACTAAGAAAATTTCTTTTAGCTTAATATTAAATCATATAAAATAGTACAAATTGGTTGCAAATATTATAGATTTGATTTAAATGCAATTTTATTTTTCTACTAATAAAAGTAAAGTTCTTAACTGTGTTTACTAGTTATTACTTCATTACATCGTATAACTCCCATAGGAACTATCGATCCAGTGAGCACTTCTTATATGAAAAACTTTGCATGACCTTACTCAGTGTAAACGAGTTTTATTATACTTCACATAATTTTATTAAAATGTTATTAAAAGTCAAACTATTATATAATATAGTTTCGCCAACAAAATTCGGTCGGTGTTAATTAATATTTTTAATGAAGTTTAGATGACAGCAGGCAGACTTCGCAAGAGTGTCTAAACTGATTTATATAATAAAAAATAGTAAAGTAATTGCCAAGAGTAAAACATTTTAGTGATGTAACTAAAACCAAAATATATATAGAAATATATATTTTCGATTTGTTTTCGTATTTCATTTACTTGACGCCAACTTGTAATTAAAATTGCATCCCACGTCAAAAGATGCCCCTGCGTTGGAGTGCTCAGCACAACTGACCCAAAACGAACTCTTTCGTCGCTACTCGAACAACGAATCCCCCAAGTCCGCCCTTTAAGACTCAGCTCCCCCACCCACTCAAAGCACCCCAGTGACTGGCAACCACAATTTAATCTCTGTGGCATTATGCACCAGCCTCCCCCCACTGCATCCCTTCCCCAAAAATGCTCAATTCACTGAAGAACTGTATGTCTTGAAACCTGCTCAGAGGTCTTTCCCACCGTCTTCTTCTGCCCCAATCCCCTCATTATCACTGTGTGTGTGCGTGTGTGTGTGTGTTATTTTTTTCTGTGCTCCTTTGTGTTTGTTAATAAACTCGCAGGCAGACTAAATTCAAATTACGCACACATCTTAAGAGAACGCAACTGAGATGGAGATGGAGACGGACATGGAGATGGCGATGGCGATGGCGATGACGATGAAGATGGAGACTGGGACATAGACGAATACGACGACGCCGACAGTCATTTCACTTATAGGCGGCTCATTATGTCAGGTCTATATTCATATACGCCTCATCCTCCCCCGCCCCCATCGCTGCCACCATCACATTTGCCGTATGCGTGAGTGCGTTCGAGAAGCTGCTGCGAGTGGAGCTTCGACTGGATGACTCCGCCTTTTGACTTGGCCCTGTCGTAACATTTCATCTTTATTTCGGCATTATTCCCATGGCAGCGCTTATTGTTTTGCCGTGAAAATGGCAACGGCAACGGCTACGGCTACGTCAATGGCAACAAATTAGAAGCGTGCTCAACGCCCGAAACGAACTTAGCAGCAAGCAGCCAGTTGGCCTAGCCTAATTGGGAATAGTAAGCAGTCCGTTCTCTGGGATTTCTAGAGTGCCTTGCCAAACTCCAATTAACAAATGGACACAGGAGTAAGGTAAACCCACTATGTCCGGAAACTGTACGATTCCCACTACTTTTGGAATGTTTTCGAATGAATGAAGTTATAAGACTGCGATATATCTTAAGATTCCTGAAATTTGAAAACTTAAGTCAGCCAACTTAGGGGATATGCCATTTTTCATCTGGTATTACATTAGCTTGATTTATTTTATAATTAAGACTTGTGGAATGAGGAGCATTAGCCAAAACCCAACTATAAACATCGTTGCGGTTATGTAAATGGTATGTGTCCCAGCTAAAAACCATGATATATTTTTAGCAAATTTCGTTTCCACTTTCTTGTGTAAGCCATTAATCAAATATCACAACCAATTAAGACAAGCAACGCGTTGGTTCAAATGGTGAGTGACGCAGCTAACTGAGCAGTGTTGTATAATTTACAAAGTAATGTAAAAAATATCTGAGTAACATTTTTAAATGACAGCATGTATTGTCCTTAAAACTTTAGTTACTTTCGATAAATTATGCTGTTATTGTAACGATTCACGCAGGAAAAACTTTATTGTTAGTTCAATTTACGATTAGTTAAATTTAAATAAGATTAAGTCTTCCTGAGTCTAAATTTACGATCTTCAAATTAGTTAAGATTACATGTGTAAAACATTCAAATTATGTATATTATACAAAAAATAAAAGTAATTTGCGGAGCTTGAACAAAATATGAGCAAATTTGAATTTAGATAATTTATTAAAATTTTATCAATTTGTTCAATTTTAATTTCTCCAGGATCACCCGATTTGAAGCTTGTATAAAAACCAGTATAAAAGAAAGTGTAAAAAAAAGTTCATTTGAATTTAAAGATTCCCAAAAAAACTTATTTGACCTACAAGGACCTCCATTTAAAATACATATTTGTGTTTCATTGCTTTCTTTCTTGTTTATTATTCAGTATAGGCAACGTAATCAAAGGATTCAGCTTTACATAAATTCATCATACAACAGTTGAAACAGTTTTGTTTTTTTTTGTCTTATTTTTCTTTCATTATTTTTAGTTAATGCATTCCGTTCTGCTTACAATCATTTTGGTATATCCATCAGCCAATTTCTTAACGTTTTGATTAAGTGAAATTCTTTGCTTAAACGTTGCAAAATGTCTGTCTTGCGTGTATTGTCAAGTATAAACGGATTAACGGTTGTGGGCACCAGCTCCTGCTACTTCTTGATTCCCCAGGCATTGTTGCTGGGCACCGGGACGCGACGCTGACCGGACTCGCGGGCCAGGACCTCCATGACGCTAGTGGCGGGCAACCAGCACTGAATACAAATGAATTACAATCTATTAATTATTTTCCCATTAAATGGCTTGCTTGTGTGTTACTTACGCGTTCCTTGTGCGCGGTGGCGACCACGTTGCGATTGGGCTCCTTGTCATAGGAGACGGACTCCACGCCAAACACTTCGCACAGCTCGTGCACCATTTGACGCTTCTCGCGATTCATCGTGGGGAACGAGTGACTGCGCGACTTTTGCTTGCTCTCCTTGGCCAGCTTGACCAGATCGCTGAGCGTTTCGTAGACGCTCTTGGTTAACACCGGATTGCGTTTGGCAAAGCCGCGCAAGAATTCCGAGTACTTCGTCAACGACTTCAGCTGCGACTCCGGATTCCGAGACTGCAGTCCAATGGCCAAGCGGCGATTGCGCTCCAGCAGACGACACTCCTCGTTGCAGTCCAAACTGCAATAGAACAAGTGGGTTATCAGTATATATATATATACATTATACATCAGACACGATTTGAATTGGAAATAAATTTTTGTTTTTGCTTTAAAAAAATAGCAAAGACTATATATATATATATATATATATATATATTTAAAGAAGTTGACTATAGCGATATATAAAAAGGAATCTCTCTAGTCTTTTATGACCTTTGATAGCCAATTATTTATGTATTTTATGTGTGAACTTACGTTTTGTTGGATTTGTTGTTTTTGGTGGGTGCAAGTATTTCGCTGAGCTCCATGTAATTGCCGCGCGACATCTCCGCCATGGATGAGGCCAGCTGGGCGGTGGCAATGCGACTGTGCTCCCGGGCAAGTTCCTGGCAGCTGCGGTTCTGCTTGCGATTGCCGCACTCGCACTGCACCTCGACGAGCTCCTTGCACGGCGTCTCTGGACAGGCGCCATCGTGGCAGACAGCGGCACACTTGTGGCCGCACAACAGACGAGGCTTGGTGCAGCTCTGGCGGCACAGGTCGCCCGGCTGCTGCGGACACTCACCCTCGTGGCACGACCGGATGCATTTATGCCGGCCACACGCGAGCGGCTTGGCGCAGGGAAAGCCACAGCTGAAGCTGGCTTGCGAGCAGGGTATCGTCTTGCGCTGCTCGTGATTGCCGTGGCACCACTTCGTGGTGAACATCATGCAGGGCGGGCAGCTGGCCGCCGCATGGCAACTGTGCTGCGGCACATGCTCGCAGCCGTGGGTGCGCGAACAGGGCCGTTTGCAGGGCGGCCGTTTGGTGCCACACGGTACCGGTGGATAGATCACTTCGGCGCCGCACTCACAGTAGAGCTCCTCGAAGCTGCTGCGATAGCATGGCGGACAATTGCCCCGATGGCAGGGCTGATCGCACTTGTGTTTGCCGCAGCTCAGTGTTCGGTTGCAGGGCAGCGGGCAGGCATGGTCGATGTCGATGCAACATTCCGCGTTGCATTTGTGCTTTCCACAGCTGCGTTTCTTCGTGCAACGGCGCTTGCAGCGTGCATCGTCCGCCCGGGTCGATAGCTGGCGGCACTTGATCAGCTGATCCATGTGGCCGCAACGACATTTGACGGCCGTCTGTTTGGGGCACGACGGACACTGCCCCAAATGGCATTTGCTGGCGCACTGATGCGGATGAGCCGGCTTGCCACAGCGCAGCGTCTTGCCGCACGCGCCCTCGCACGTCGGCACCGGATCCAGACAGCTGCTGCGCTGCGTCGGAGGCACTGCCAACTTGCCACAGGGGCAACTGGTGATCTGCTGCGGACTCAGCTTGCAGGGACGACAGGCGCCGGCGTGGCACGAATCCTTGCACTTGTGATTGCCGCAGGGCAACGGCTTGCCGCAGCACTCCTTGCACGAATAGCTGCGCCTATCCTGACTCTCCTTGGTGCAGAGCACCTCGCGCTGCTGCTTGCCACAGTGGCAGTGTTGCTCCACCAGCTCCGCACACGGCTCACATTTGCCCGCATGGCACAACTGCTGGCAACGATGCTCGGCGCAGTTGAGTGGCTTGTCGCAGGTGGCCTCGCACTGCAGTGGCTGCTTCATGGCGCACTGCATCAGCTTCGAGGTGCGTCCGCAGCCACAGCTGCGCAACACGTTCGCCTGGCACGGCGGACACGGGCCCGGATGACAAAGCAAGGTGCACGCATGACTGCAGCCCTCGACACGACAGCAGAGTTCGCCGCAAGTGTGCGCCAGCTCGTTGCGTGTGAGCGGCGGATTCTTCAACTTGCCACAGAAGCAGAGATATTCGCGTGGCAGCTCTTGCAGCACATTCTGGCAGGCTGGACAGCGCCAGCCCTCCGCCGACTTGGAACTGCTCGCCCAGGTGATGGTGCACTTGAGATGCAGCACATGATAGCAGTTCTGGCACGACCATGTGCCATGATGCGCCTTGATCTGCTCCACGCAAACTAAGCACTCCAGTCGACGTTGCTCGATGTCGCGCATCAGCTTCTCCCGCTGCGACAGCTTCTCATTGTCGGGCGCTCGGCGAGGGGAGACTTGGTGTGGCAGTTGCTTCTCGGGCTGCTTCTCGGGCGAGGGCTGCGCACTGTCGTTGCTGTTGCTGGTGTCCAGTTCGTCGGCCGCGCGCGGATAGCCATTGATGCGATCACGATTGCGATTCCAGTCGTCGCGTCTTTTGTTGCTGCGATGATTGTCATAGCGCTGCTGCTTCTGCGGCTTCTTACCACGCTCATAGCGATCCTCGTGGCGATCTTCGCGATAGTCCTGGCGTCGCTGCTGCTGCCGAGTATTATTGCCGCCAGCCAGCAGCTTCGCCAAGCCTCGTTGAGCATTGCTGCTAGCTGCCTCATGTGGCGTGTGCTGTGTTGTGGCAGTGTTGCTGTTGTTGCTGTTGTTGCTATTATTATTATTATTGCCATTACTGCTGCTGCTGTTGGTTTTGCTCGTCGACAGGCTGAGCTTGGCGAAGTTGGGCACAAATTCGGGTGCCGTCGCCTGCAGCTTGGAAGCGCTAAAATTGAAAGCGGCGCCGCCGGCAGCAGGCGCAACAAATGGATAATTGCCAAACGCTGAGTACGAATTGGGATAATTTTGGCCAGCGCCATCGCCATTCTGGTAGCCGAAAATAGGCACAGCATATTGCTGCAACATGAAGCGCAATTAGAAACAATTCAAATGTAATTAATTTAAATATCCTTGCAGAAATTTGATAGACCAAAATTCTAATGTTTTACTTAATAATTTTTTAAATGGCACTATTTTAGGTTAAGGTTAGATATAGAATTGCGTGCAACTCTTGCACAGAATTGTTAAATTTTAAAATATTTATTTAAAAAAAAACTAACACACTTTCACAGTCCCTTTTTCCAAACTGGCTTTAAGGAGAACATATTGATATGGACACGTCTGTTCTGACGGATCACTTTCCAATTAAAAAAAACTGCAAAGGTATTTAAAAGAAATCATGAGGGGATTTACTTACGCCGACGCCGAAGCTGGAGTTGTTGGCAGCGCTACCGCTGCTGCTGGCGGGCGTCAGGCCAAAGGCACCGCCGCTGCCGACGCCGCCGTCGCCGCTACCGCTGCTGTAGCCGAGATTGGAGCTGTGTAAATTATGCTGCGTGATGAACTGATTGAAGTTAACATAGTTGTTGTTGTTATTGCTCTGCCCATTGCAGGCATCGACTGAGGCAGCGGCAGCGGTAGAGGCAGCGGCGACTGAGTCATTATGAGCTGCTGCTCCATTTGTTAGCTGCTGTTGCTGCGTTGGCGGCTGCTGCTGCTGCTGTTGTAGCTGCTGTTGTTGTTGCTGCTGTTGCCAATATTCGGCCATGGCAAAGGCTTGATTTGCGCTTTGCTCGGCGTCTAGCAGCGTGTTTCTCTTCCCTTCTCCTCTCTTCTCTTCTCTTCTATCCTCTTCTTTTCGTTTCTTTTCTTTTCTTTGAGCTGTTCCTACCACGCTGGCGAAAAGTTGATCCGATTTGTTTCGTGTGTTTGTTGTGTGTGCGCCTGCAAGTGAATGTGATGTGAATTTTAAGAGATGAATGCATTGGTCACATTCAATAGTTTGATTTCACAATAAATAATAATTACCCAAATTTTGTTAATTTGTCCCCGCTCGAAAATGAAAAAAAAAAAAAACAACTGCACGGCACACTTAGCGCGTGTGTGCGAATGTGACGGCTATATGTGTGGTGTGAGTGTTGCTGACGTGCAATGTTATCTTTCACAGGTATTATCACGCAAGTAACGAGTCATCCTCTGTTAAGTGTGGAGTAAGTCTACTTACCTTGGCGAGTGAGATATATGAATTGGTGGAGTGGGCCGCTAGCGTGCTCAACTCTCTGTTATGGGCTGTTAACAGAGTCAAATTCTATTGGTCTTGCATATTAAATGTGGTACGCGTTTTATCGATGGGTTACGTGCCTATCGATATTTTCAATAGAAGAATGTATTGCAGCCACGTGCGCGCTTTTTGAATAAATGCAAATGTAATTGGATTAACATTTTTATTGTATTCTGTTTAATTAAATTAAAATTATTAATTAAATATCCTTCGTATACAGATAGATTGCGACAATCATGCCATATAGGCCCAGCACCTCCGCAAATATAAGAATGAGAATCATGCCGATAAACAGTCGGGGCTGCTGAGCCGTATTTCGAACTCCGACGTCGCCCACAATGCCGATCGCATAGCCGGATGCCAGTCCACAGAATCCCACCGACAATCCGGCCGCTAGATGCACATATCCCTTGATCACCGAGTACGTCTCGGCCGAGTCCAAAATGCCGGCGATTAGCACTGACACAACCAGTCCGTAAATGGCAATGATGCCCGCCATGACAACGGGTATGATCGACTTCATGATGAGCTCCGGGCGCATCACGGCAGTTGCGGCTATCCCAGTGCCGGAGACAGCAGTTCCATAAGCGGCGCCAATCGAAGATAACACTATAGAAGCTACCACGCCCATAACACCGTAGAATGGGCCGTATGCTGGAAAATAGATGAGCTCATTGACTTCATCCTTCAGCAAGTCCTTTCCGGTCTTCTCAACTGTCATTGCGTTTATTATTATTATTATTTTATTATATCTTTTTTTTTAAATATGTTTATTTTATTTAACTTAAATCACATACAAATGCAAAGATAACTTTATATTCACAGACTAAATTTCCAATTTATGTACAGGGTGTGCTACGTTTTCGATAAATCTGATTGAAACATGATATATGTATATATATATATATACATATATTTGTTTTTAAGACATTATTTAACAAAAATTATTATTAGAAAAAAAATTGAATTTATAAATAAAAAATTAACACTGAGAACATAAGTTGATTCTAAAAACCAAAATGCAAATCTTGTTCAAGAATTATTCAGCTTTTATATGGAACGGAAAATCTTAATTAAGAATGAGTTTGAAAATGTGAATGGAAAATCGTGGCTTAAGAATATTAAGTTTTGATTTTAAATATTTTTCAAAACATCTGAATAACAATTAAAAATAAGAGGCCAATAAACAGAATAAATGGTCTCACTATAATAATATATATTTATCTTAAGATCTTAGTTAATGTCTTCACTTTGAATAAGTTTTTGTCTTTAAAAATATGTGTTTGATTTAAAGTAGCTGTTGGGTTAATTCTAGTACATCATTTAATACTCATGCTTGGACATGCACTTCACTCCTCTGTAATCCCCGTAAGGTTAATCTCTGGCAGATCTCCCATTCAGATCGCTTGGAATGTTCTCAAATTGCTGAGGAGCGTTTGCTGGGCCGGCGGAAAGGTAATTGCGGCTGCAGCAGGGACAAATGTTGCCGGTGGCATAACAAAACTTGCAGCTGTTGGCAACGCCAGCGATTGTTGCTGCTGTTGTGGTTGTTGCAGCTGCTGCTGCTTGTGTGGCATGGGGAATGGCTGAGCGCCGTCTAGCGGTCGGTATTGGCACTTCTTGGCATGGGTGCGCATATTGCTGGACTGGGTAAAGGCCTGATTGCAATTGGGATGTGGACAGACGTACGGCTTGCAGCCGGTGTGATAATTGAGATGCGTCTTCAGGTGATGCTTCTTGGTGAATGCCTTGGGGCACAGCGGGCAGCTAAATGGCTTGATGCCCGAGTGCAGCCGATGATGGAGCGTCATATTGCTGCGATCCGCAAAGGACTTGCCACAAACAGAGCACTGATACGGCTTCTCGCCGCTGTGCGTGCGCATGTGCTGCTTGAGCAGCATCTTACGGGAGAATCGCTTGCCGCATTCGGCACACTTGTGCGGCTTGACGCCCGTGTGGATGCGTACGTGCATGTTGAAGGCGACACGCTGATTGAAGGACTTAGGACAGTAGGGACACTCGTACTCCTTTCGGTTGCGATGGATCTTCATGTGGCTGCTCAGATAGCCCTTATCGTTGAAGGTCTTGCCGCACTCCGGACACTCGGCAGCAAACTCCTTCGTGCCACGATGCACAGACAGGTGATATTTATAGTTGCGCAGCTGCGAGAATCCTTTGCCACAATCCGAGCACTCGTAGCGCGGCGATTTGTGCGTCTTCTCGTGCGCCTGCCAAAGGGAAAGACGAAAGGAAAGCGATATTTATATTTATATTGATATGGATATTTTCATAATGATGCAAGCCTAAGTTTATTATTTAAGGGATTTCTTAACTGAATTAAATAAGAGATAATTATAAATAGAATTATAAAATGTACACATCTTAATTACAATATTTTCATTGGTTTGATAAGTTATTATATATAAAATTCCTATTGATAAAGTGATAAATTTAATTACTTCAAAATTTAATATTCCTATTATGCTTTATTATTGCATTTTTTCTAAATCCAATGATATTTGTTACTATTTTTCAATTGTTATAAACTTAATTATTTCAAATTGTATCTTTCCTTTTTATTATTTTCATTTACGTATTTTAATTCAGCAGAGCTTTTAATTTTCAGCTTCCAATAGATACAGTATCTGATTACCGATCCAAACAGCATTATGCGGATAATAATGTCTACTCTTCTGGCTAAGTGCAAGAAAGAGATGAAAACTGTGACTGCCAATTGGCTGGCGGCCATTTTGTACAGCCGCGCTCTTAACTGCGCTCTCTTTCTAATGCTACACTTGTGTGTGTGTGTGTGTGTGTGTTTGTGTTTGTGTTCGTGTTGCTCTCTGTGGCTGGCAGCCTGCACCCATGCGTAAAACCAGTTCTCATCTCGCTTCTGTTTTGGGCGCCACCATTTTTAACGATCTTCTGCTACCTTCGGCTACCTTATCAGCATTTGCATAAGCAGCTAAGCACCCTTCTCCCTCTTTCCAATACTCTCTCTCTCTCTCTCTCTCATTCTGTCTCTCTTTCCCTCATTCTGTCTCTTTAGAGTTTATGTGACTCAAGCTCCGCCTGTTTACTTTGGACTCCGCCCATAAAATGCCTTGCTTTGGACCACAATAAAAACATGTTTGCATTGAGACTTGTTAAATATATTTTAAATAAAAAGATGCCTTTTGCCGATTATCGAGTCCCTTTGATAACATGAATCAATTCAATTAAAATAAATTGAATACAATATAAGGGTCGAATTACCTTACTGAGAGTGAAATACTTCATGTATTTAAATAGTTATTATGTTATGTTAAATAAATATTTACATATAGCCTTTTTAAAGGAATTTGAGCAACTTTCATTTATATTTTTAAGTCATTGTGTTCGACTAAAAATTTATAAGTCAGCTGTTTTTTCTTATGTTTTTTCTGTACAAATCTGATAAAGAAAATTTATTAAATACATTATTTTTAATAAAATTTGTGAAGATCAGTTTGAAGAGTATTTTCAAGATGCTCTACTTACTTAAATCACAATGAATTTGAGACATTTCTAATTTAATTTCTTATGAGATTGTTAACTTATGTATCTGAATGGACTTTCTGATCCTAATGAGTCTTTTGTACGTATCACAGTAGTAGCTTCTAATTTACGTAAAAAAAACAAAGAAATTCATTGAAATTTCAGATACATTTATTTAGTTAGACAATGTGAATTGCAGCTAAATCTTTAACAATATTATTTAAAAAATATGAATTTTATGCGTTGGGTCTTGTAGCTACAAAAGGTCCATCTAAGTCAAAACAAGTTAAAATAATTATGATTGATGATTTAGAGATATGTCGCTTATGAACTGAGATAAATTCAGTGCTGAGACTTTTGTTCCTCTCTTCACTTACCAATTTTTTTTATTTTTTTTCGAAACTGACTATTTTTTTGATGCGACAAAAATTCTAAATCACGCATTAATTGAGACATTTGTTAACGACAAAAATATTTTAGTCATTAATCGGGGCGACTCAATCAATTTGTTCATTATTCTCTTTTTCTCGACCAACTAATCTTTTACTTTTGAAGCTTTCGTTAGAATAATGTAGGCTTATTTACAGCCTATGCTGCCAATTTAGTAATCAATAAGAAACCAAAACTGACTGATATATATATAATAATATAATAATATATCATATAGCTTCCATTTTAACAATCAGTCTGCTTAATATACTATTTATATATGTATATATAATGTATCATATATCATTTTCTTATCATCGAATCATATTAAATTGTGATTTGTAAATTTCTTTCTTCTCTTCTGGTGCCCTTTGGTCTACAATTTAAGGATCTAATTTCATATGCATAGATGACTTTTTTTATTTATCAATTTTAACCACATAATTATATAACATAGAAAGTCCATTGGGTCTTTGGGATATCTCATCTGAAGTTAAGTCTTATACATCCGATTTTCTTACACATTTCCCCTAAAAGAAGGAGAAGGAACCCCTTACGCTGCACCCTTGTCTGCAGATATCTATTCCATCTCTCGATCTTCAGGTTCTTTACTTGCCAACACCTCTTAACTCAACACCTTTCAACTCACCTGCAGCGTTTCGGAGCATCCAAAGACCTTGTCGCAGATGTGACACTTGTAGCTGATCTCCTCAGCCGTCGTTGTGTTGTTGTTGTTGTTGGCAACGAAATTGGGCAATGCTGGTGTTGTTGTTGCTGATGTCATTGTTGTTGTTGCGGTCGTGCTCAGATTCAGATTGGTCACCGTGGTGAATGAGATGTTGGTGGTGCTGCTGTCTGCACGGCCGAGCCTCGAGCTGCTCGCACTGCTGACCGAAGAAGCCGCCGGCGAAATCAATGGCGTCGGCTTGTAACCCGCTCCAAATTGCCTATAGTAGTCCAGGCATTCCACGCAATCCGCACGGGTGCAGACACTGGGTGCACTCGGCTTGGCCCGTGTCGGACTTTGTCCGTTGATCACATAGGGGGCAAAGTAACGCTTCTGCTGTTGATGGTGATGCAGCTGCTGGTGTTGCTGCTGCTGTTGGTGTTGCTGATAGGGCGATGTGGGTGGCGTTGTGAAGCCGGCGGCAGCTGCTGCTGCCGCATAGGCAGGCAGCAAGTGTGGAAAGAACTGTGCATAGAATTTGGTTGCACTGGCCATTGCCAGCAAATCCGGTGGCAGCATGGCATAGCCATAACTTGCCGTTGCATTTTGAAAGGGCTGCACTGCCTGAGGCTGTTGTTGACTGCTCTTCGAGAGATCGAGAATGTTGCCAGCAGCAGCACTCGCTGCTGTCTTCTTCTTCGCTGGAGTATCCTTGCCAACGTTGCCCAGAATGCGGCTGATGCTAAAATCCGTAACTTGCTGAGGCGCCTCTGCTGGGGCAGGAGATGCGGCGAGATCGTAGCTGCGTTGCAGCATCGCATGCTTAAAGCCCATGCCACTGCTGCTTCCTCTTCGTGCTGTTGTTGTGGTGTGCGTTGCGGGTGCGTTGCTCATAGACCTAACTGTTGTTTGTGTGGACAACTGTCGCGTTGCGCGTCGAAACACGAAATGTGAGCCAACAAGTGCTGCCAACGGCCCACAACGTCTTTTAGCCAACAGTTTAGCTACAGCATTTAATTGGTCAAGAAACGGGTTTTTTTCGAGCTGCGATCTCAGCACTTCTCTCTCTCTCTCTCTCTCTCTCTCTCGTGAGAGAGACTCTTACTCGCTCTCTGCCTGGATGCGGAGCCAATTAAGCCGCCCTGGCTGTCAGAGTCGCGCCTCCAATTACGAGCGAACCTGCTGGCCAGGAGAACTATTTGGTGGTAGTAGCATTTAACTAGTCACATCTATCATAACGTTTATCAGTAAACATCTTGGCTCATTCTCTCTTCCCATCTCTCTCTCTCTCTCTCTCTCTCTCGCTCTCTCTGCCTCGACTGTCTTTCTCTCTCAGTGTATCTTGCTCTAACTCAGATTCCAACAACTTGGGGAGATTTCTTTGTGTGCGTTGTTTTTGTAATTAATTGCGGTAATAAAATGTGCGCATCGTTAAATTTTCAAAATGTATTTCTTCTTTTATTCTTCAAGCTGTTGTTGTTGTTCGTTGTTTGTTGTTTGTTGTTATTGTCTTGGGCATGTGTGAATCTTACGCTTAAGCACATCCATATCATCTGGACCCCCTTAAAGGCGCTTGCCTGTAGCTCAGCTCATTATGGGCTTGTTAAGGAAAGGAGTGGGTAGGCAAGTTGGGAATGGGAGGAGGTAGAGGCACAGAGAACTAGGCAACAATGACATAATCAGTTGTCCAGGCTCATGTAATGGCCCCAGCAGGAGCTACTGTGCGTGGCCGTTCAGGTTAGACTAATCGTAACTAAGATTTGAAATTTATAGTTTTGGATAGAATGTAGAATGTTACCTCAAGAATTTCCTAGTTGTTTGGTTTGGTTAGTTTTGACGATTGTTGGCCAATAAAGTCATCTCACTCAGGCCAGAACTGAACTATTTCGTTTACTTAACTCTGGGTGTAAAACAACGAGATTCAAATTGATTCCAATCGGAAGCTTAAATAAATTTCTCATAATCGTAGATTTGATGGGTCGGCTAGAAAGGATCTTCCCAGGCTAGTTCTCGTCAAAAGCAGAAGATGTATTCCGGAGAGCCTTCTTCATCCATCTATGTGGACCTTCTGCCGAAATCATGAATGGATGAATAATAATATAAAATTAAGAAGGAACTCGTAGTTTTCTTTATAATTAGTGAAATTATACAATGAATTGATCCAAATAGATATAAATATACTCCCAGTATAATTTATATATATATAATATATATATATGTATTAAGCATGACCGTTATCGGACTGATCTTCCTATGGAATAAAAGATAATTTTTCTGAACCAACAACTTGAGAATTAATTGTCACATTTTCACATTGCTTCTGTTCAAGTCCGGCAACTATTTAGGCAACTGTTACAAGTTGCTCAACCGGCTGCAGTCCATATATGTATTATATATATATACATATATCCAGCTTAGCATCGATCTGCATAGCATCAGTAGCGCCCATAAAAATTTGCAAAACAAAACGCCCAACTTGATTTGTATGAACCGAAAGGCACATAAATCTAAAGGACATACAAACAAAATTCAAGGAACCGCTCGATATATTTGTATGTATAAATGTAAATGAAGTGGTATACATTTACAGCGAGAGAGAGAGAGAGGGGGAGAGAGAGCGAGGGAGAGCAGCCAATTGCAGAGCATCCAATTAGAGTAGAGCTAGCAGGTCCTCCATCGAATGTAAACAGATCTCGTACACGATTTGTCTGGGCTCACTTACAAAGCGATCCAAATCGGTGACCAACGGTGGCAGTTGGACGTTAACCGATCTGAGGCGATCCTAGACTGATGGATGGGATTGTGCTGTCGACGAGCGTGAGTGAGTGCCCTGATCTGCATAAATTATAATTATCTAAACGAAAACTATGTGCTTCCACGCGAGAGGCGAGTGCAGAGAATGAAACGAAAACTTGTTCATTTATTTCGTGGAATTCCGCACAGACAATGATGATCATTTACATATGCGAGCGAAAGAAACTTTAAATTTTAATTACACTCACTAAATCATCGAGACGACCCAAGCCAAGGTTCTCCAGTTGTTGTATTTTTTGGTCGCATGACTAATGTTTATTAGCTGCTAATGGTTTGTTTTACAAAAGCTACGTGGCTCGTTCCGAGCCTGAAGCCGGCCGAGCCTGGAGTATGGAGTATGGAGGATGGAGTCTGGAGTCGCCCCAACTAAAAACACACACAGAGACAAGACAACAAACTGTTTCACCCGTTGACATTTTGACAAATTCCCAGCTGCTCACTACCGTCATTTCGGGGGGGTTAACGGAAAGGGGAGGGTTGCCTCAAACGGGGCTCCAATGTAAGCTGATACCTATCTCAGATGCTTATTTCTTTTCATGTGTGTGTGTGCGAGTATGTGTGTGTGTGTGTGTGTGTGTGTGTGTGTGTCTGCCTTACTGCCATCATCTTTCTCGCTCGCTCTCTCCCTGTTCTTTATGCCGTTCTGCGTTCACACTATTAATTTTCCGCTCGTTTTTCGCCTCACCTGTGTTGTTGGGTTTGATGTGGTCATTGTCATCGCTGCTGCTGCTGCTGCTGCTGCTCCTCTTCTTCTTCTTGCTGTTGCTGTTGCTTTTGTTGTTGTTGTAGATCCATGGGGTGGTCGGCATTTATCAGATTTTGTGTGCGCTTAAACTCTTTTCACTTTGTTTGAACCTTTAATGTGATGTGTTATCGGTTAATGATCAGCCGTTGCCAAGTGATTTTATGTCAGCGGGTGATCACCGATCACCCATTCGCTTGTATTGTTCTTCTTTTGTTCTCTCTCTCTTCCTCTCCCTCTCTCTCCCTCTCTCTCGCTGTCTTTTGGATTTTAATGTGTAGCTTGACAAATGTGCTGATTTGCGAAAAGGCTTTTGAACGTGGTTGCCTTTAATTTAATGGGCAGCTTTCAACATTAACCAGAATACGTTGATGATTATTATGCAAACAAAGCCCGAAAGAAATATAAGGTTATTATATTTACACTATTCATAAAATCACATATTCCGACCTTAGAGATTGGAACTCTAAAATTCTCACATATTTTTCGATATAATTTTAAAAATAAGAAGCAAAGAAGAAAATAACATCTAATCGTTTTAAAATATATTTCACATAAATATTTTATATTTATATTTCCTAGAAAAAACGATCTTTTAATAATATGTCTTTGCTTAAAGACAATCTTCAATCTTTACGCTGTGTTTAGTGTCAGCTGTGTGATATATGCGATCTTCATTTAAAAGATTTCGATTAAAAGATCTTAATTTAGTTTACTCTTCCAGCGGAGAACTTCAAATGGCTGCCACTTTCCCAAAACGGTAAAGTGGCATTCCTTAAAACCCATGCAAATTCCCCAAACGCCCACAACAGGCAAACAGATTTTGATGTTGTTGTCAACACTGCCATAAAACATAAAAATAATCAAAACATACATCACCCTGCAAGTTCGAAGTGTATCTGGCAATGCGTGCGGAACCATTTAGGAGGTGTTATACTATTGTGTGTGACGTATAATTTATACACATCTAAAAGAAAAAATACAGACAAAGACACGTGAACATTAACATACCGGCCAAACAAAGCGATATTCATAAATTATATGGATATATACATATATATACAGTTTCAACTATATATAGGTGTGTGTATAGTATGCTCGACGAGTCATGTTGTAGATCACAATCATTTCAATTAATTCGAATATAAAATACGAAAATACGCTCGAAATGAGGCAGACGGACGGCTTCGCAAAATCAACGGAGTGCTCAAATATATCAAATTTCAATATAAATGAGCCACAAGCATAAATCAAGAGGAACCTCCCAAAGACAGAAACGAACCACGTTCCGACCGAACGAAAGTGTATAAAAACACACACGCACAACGCACTGAAATGGACCGAACACCAAACACAGAAACCGACCAGTCTAAACTCAATTTTAATGCGTCCTAAAAGCAACACCCAACATTTAACGATCTGACGAATAGCTGTCAATTCTTCCACTACTTCATGCCACGCAACCTGCCTTCCCTTCAACACTCAACACAAGCAACTTTCTTTGCCTGTAAAATGTGATTTATTTTATTTTTACAATTCGACCAAAAAAAAAAAAACAAAAATAAATAATACTAACATTAATTCGACGTTAATTATGCTAATGAAAACACATTTAGAATGCAAGAATTAAAATCAAATTTTTCAATTTAAATTCGATCGCATCGCATGGACCATTTTTATCGAAAAACACATTTCATTGGAATCGCGAGCGACACACTGAACACATGCGAGTGCAAGAGAGCTGGCATGCGACTTAGGATCTTGTTTGCTTATTGAGAAATTTAATGGAGCGCCCCATAAATCCCCCACATACAATGTATGTTAAGATGTCGACAAACGTAGGCACGGTTTTTAGTATTCCAGTTGTGATTGTTGTTGTTTTTGTTGTTGTTGGTGCTCTTGTTGCTTGTGCGCCAGAAAATGAGCGATTAACTACGAATTTTTATTTACATAAAACCTCATGCAGCACTGGAAAAAATCGTAGTTTGTAAATACTAAGTGAGTAAAGCAAACTGTTGGAATTTTAGATTGTAATGTATAATAAAATGTAATTTCTGAGCACAAATATAAAGTCTTAGTCACATAATTTTTCGCTTGAGTCACATCTGACCTACAAAATGTATACGTCTGTCTAAGCCCGACGAGGAAACTAGTTACAATTATATATAATTAATTTATAAAATAATCTTAACTTTAGTATACACTTCGTTTTAATTAATTAAATGGGAAAGAGCAGCCTTAGGATACTTACCGGTCTATTGACAGGACACTGTAGACTAAGAAGTCACCTAAATAAACTAGTTACATATAGTAGCGATCTGTGCGGGTTTTCTGAAAGAGATGAGGCATCCTCGATGCACATCCTAGCAGAATGTGTCGCCTAGGAGAAGACGCAGCATGCTAGAGGTGCATGTTTTGAATTGCAGAGACATAAAAGACCTCAACCCAACAAAGATCCTCACATTCGTGCTGGAGCTGGGGCTGATGGAAGAGCTATAGGCTCAGAAGGGGGCACAATAGATCAAATAGGTCGCGGTGCAGTTCCCCCCAATAATAAAAATAATAATAATAATAATAATAATAATAATAATAATAATAATAATAATAATAATAATAATAATAATAATAATAATAATAATAATAATAACTAATGCAATAGCTTGTAAGTCTCAAATTTGTAGCGCTCCGATGAATAAATAAATAAATATGGAATTATAAATTCATTTAAATTTGAAATAATGTCAATCGAGATGGAGTAAGACAAAAAAATATATTTCTAAGCAATTTTTGTTAAATTTATTCATACATTTCATTCATTCATTCTACATATATTTATTTTCTTTATTGATTTTATTTATTAATAGGTTTTAATTTTTATGATTTTTGTTTGATGAACACATAATTATATGGCTTTAAATTTGTAAGTATTTGGCAACACATATAAATTGTTCTCAGTGTATTACATCTGATGTGTCGACGTAACGTCTCTTGAATACTTATGAAGCAAGGTAAGGCAAAGCAAGGTAAAAGGCTACCCAAAACTTTTTGCTTTGCGACAGTTGAATCGTTTTAATGCTCGGCACATTTAAATGCGCTACATTCTCATTAAGATCTTGTATGAACATTCAGTATATATGTTTGTTTATATGAGCCAGCTGTTTGTTGGTCTTCCTGCCTGCTGCTGTTGCTGCTGCAGCTGCTGAGCAAAATCAATCAAATTTAACGATGTGGTGACTTGGCATGCCCCTGCCCTTGCCCCTGCCCCGACTCCAACTCTTCAGTGGAGCTACACATTAAGTGATGCTCTTGGTGTCGGTTTATTGTCTTACGTGTTGACTTTGAAGATGCCGCATGAGCGAACTCGCAAATTTGCATAATTTTATTATGAGTTCTTTCTCTCTATCTGCATGTGTGTGGCAACTATTTGGGTGGCTCAATCGCGATAAGATGTATGGCCATTTCTAGGCGATTTATGGATTTTGTATTTGTCATACACCGGGAAGTTTTTGATGCCGTTGTCTCCTTATTATTTCTGAGTAATACGTTCCCCTTTACCTCCTTCCCACATAGATGCTGCCTGCCAGATGAAATCCAGAATTTTCACACAATTAAGGCCAGATTGTATTTTTCATTCATAACAAACTTTTACGGTCGGATTTTACGAGTTGCTGCCTGTAAAAGGATGCTCTGTGTGCACTGTGTGATCTTCACTTACCAATTTTCACTTTCTTTCGTCTGCTAATCGGCGCTCATAAATCTTTAGAGGAACCCATTTTGCTTTTTCATAACTTTTCATTTAATAAACTCTAGCGACCGTCGGCCAAGCCACATACTTACCAGCAAATCCCAAGCGGCCAGTTAACTAATTATCTAAATGACAATTATTATTAAAGTGCGAGTGTAGAGGAGCATAAAAAAAAAAAAAAAAAACAGTTCCTCAAGACATGACACAATGGCCCACAATTATCACAAATGACCATAATTATTATCAACAGATTATAAAAAAATAGTAGTAGTAAATGGCAGTAAAAGGATCATAAAAACACTGTCTTCTCAGTGGTATCGGATATGTCTTTAATGATGCCCAGGAAGTGCACACACTCGGAAAAGCAAAATAAAAAAAAGAGTCGAGTTTGTATTGTCTGTAAGAGGTAGTTTAAGTGTAAGCACAAACCAAAATTAATTGAAATTGCAGCGTACACTCGAAAAAAAAATACAGCAGAAACAAATTTGAAGAACATTAATTTAAAAACTGAATTTTCATTTAATTAAATAATATGCTCAGAAAAATATAATGAAATAAAAGTGGAAATTTTGTAAATGTTGAAGGTCCTTAAGAACACTAAAGTTATTAAATTGCATGTAAATTTAAATATATTTTATTTTTTATTAATTTTGATGAGTAAGTCAAAAATCGCCATGTTTTATATTACTTTTATTCTTTTCTTTATCACAATAATCTATTTATTTAACCTGACCTTATATATGCTTATATATATGTAAAGAAACCAATCTTATAAAATATTAAATAAATAAGCCCAAGTCATTTTGCACACCTAAAAGAAAAACAACTTTTTAAGCAATTATGTACGAGCTGTGTTGTTTTTGAAGTTCCACTGCGATGGCAGCTTAGCCTTGCCAAGTGATTGACATGAAAATGCTTAAAGTTTACCTTAAAACAATGATAGAAATGTTGCTTGGATGTGCGCTGTATTTGGTTGGGGTTAGAGTTGGGGCACAGTCAGGTTGAAGCGGACCAACCAACACCTGTCTTCCATTGCGGCGGCATTTGGTTGTTGTTAGCTTGTTCATTAAAAGCTCGGCTTCTGTGTAAAACATTTTTTAATAAATATTATAAAATGGGAGCTGCACAAAAACCAAAATCGTTCACGAGAAAAACAATTAAACTAAACAAAGAAAAAACCAGAGCTACGCAGTTAAAGACCCTAAAAAATGTCAACTGCCGCTCACCGCTCAACTGGCAACGGGCAACGGGCAACCGGCGACCGGCAATAGTTGGGAGTCTGCGGCATGGGTGCCACATCGGCTACACAGACCTAGAAATCTCGCATCTCGGGGCACACACATTTTTCCAGCGGCGGTCCCAACTCTTGTCGGCTGTCATAAAACAATTAAGTTTAATTTTGTCACCGTGCCCAGTGGACCAATGGCCCCCAGCTGAGCCCATGGCTCAAATCAGCGAGGCTGTGAGGCATCAGGCTCCGTGTGCTGCACGTAATTAACGCATGCTTTTTAGTTGTTCGCTGTCGCTGTCGCTGTCACTGTTGCTGTTGGTTAATTGTGCACCTGTTGCCGCCTTTTCTGTCCATTGAAGTCACATAGACAACAAATTGCATGCCACAGATGCCCAGAACTGCTTGCGAAATCGGCTAATGGGTTTTACTTGAATTTTTATGCAGCCCAAAGACAATGCAATATTTTAATCTATTTATAGCGAATTTAAGTGACGATTTCACAATTTAACATCTGTTTTTAATCTAGCTCATTTTTTTTTAAATATCTTGTGAGTTTTGAGTGTAGAAATGAAAATAAGATCAATGCAATTTAATCTTTTGTTTTTCATATTTATTCAATATTTCTTTCGATCGCATTTGTTAATAGTATTTGAAACTGAAATCCTTTAGCAATATATAATGCGGTTTCGATCATGAATGTGAGCTAATGGAAGTCACAAGTTGTGCTATAATTTTTATAGCTATGCCAAGTCTATTGATATCCAAAATGACCACAATTCCACAACATTTCCAACTGACCCGCGCTTTGCATAATTGACACCTAAAAATCTGGGGAATTCGAGCTTAATACAGATGGTAGCTTTAGTTCCGGCTACTCATGCGGCTCATCTTAAATAACTAAGTCAAACAAATTGAATCATAAAACACAGCACTCGAATATGGTGCTAATTATACGTCACTCGGGCTCCAGAAAACCCCAACTCAACAACGAAACCGCATTGTCTACAAACAGACCATGGGCTATGTTTATGAGACAGAAAGAGACAGAGAGATAGATAGAGAGAGGGAGATAGAGAGAGGAGGGGCTATAACAGCACCCACAACAAACGGTAGCCTCTTCGATCAAATGAAATATTGCTACACAATATACGTTTTGTGGTATTTTTTATGGTCACGCTAATGAAAATATCTGGCAAGTGGTGAATGGGGGGAGAGGGGAGTGTGCTGCCAATACAACGCATTGTTGAGCCAACTAAGTCCGCTGGGGCTGTAAAACATAAATAAATAAATTCAAGACTCGTGACATTTGTAAATTGTTTTAGCAAATCAATAAACCCAATTTCACGGCTAGCACTTCAATCGCATCGCTGCGAGTTATGTGATAATTGACAACTAATTGCGCAAGTCCATTCTCCAATCCGCCAGACATGCCCAGGACAGGAGCCGCTGACGTTCGTCCATCATCAACATTTTCTTGCCCTTTACCTTTAGCTTTTTATTTTTATTTATTTATTTTTTTGTCTGTTCCGCATTTTTGCGCAGGCGCCCGCGTTTTATTGCGTCGCGTTGCGGTCCGGGTTTGGATTCTCCCCAGCTGCTGGCCGTCGCCTCTTTGATTGATGGCGAAAATGTAACCGTCACTGGTTACATGTGGCTGCTGACTACTGACTAGTGGCTGGAGAACTCACCTGGGTACTGCTCTGGTCACACACAGACGAACGGTGGTCCATTCCGGATGTGGTGTGCCGTGAGGATGTTGACGTTTAACTGTTTGTCGCTAATTGGCCGATTTTTGCTTTATCCTACCTTTTGACAAATGACAAACCATCCAATGAGATATTGTCGTACATTTAACTGGCATTTGGACAACGACCACATGTCTAATAAACGCTCTGTGGTGGGGCCAACTATTACCCAGTTGCACTTCCTATATTCCACATAGCGGTAAAAGAGGTAAAACTGCATTTTGTAAATTCCATGAACTCTTTTATCTGAATGCTCATCGATGGAAATTGTAGTTCACATTATGCAATAGAAATATACAAGCAAATGTATGTTATAAATAAGTTTAATTAACTCAATTTTCATTTATATAATAAATATATATATAAAGTTAAAGCTACTTAATAAATTAAAATAAAAAATATAAATATTATTATCACATTTGTATGTTCTACTTATTTCAAATATTCAAATGTTGTTCGAAATTCCACTGTCAAATGCAAACTGACAGCAAACATTTGTTCAAAGGCTATTCATGACTGTACCCATGCCTGTAAGCAAATGGGTATTTGGTATTATATCATTAATAATCCACTGATTTATGTATCCATTTCCACAACTGAAAACGACTTTTCAAACGCTGCGAGTAAAATGGAACTTGTTTGACTTAATGTCTAAAAAGCTAGAATAAAGAATGCTTTTATGTGTAATTAAAGTTAATTGAATTAAATAGTCACACACAAAAACCCCACCATAGAAAAAGCAAATACTCACATTGATAAGTACAAGTCAAGACCTGTTCTTAGCTTTAAATAGTTGAACACTCATCTAGCGACAATTTATGAGACACTTTTTGTTTACATTTTGCTTTATACTCTCTTCGAGGTACTATTATTTCAATACAAAATATATCACAAATAAAAAAATTATATCAAAATGTTTTTCATTTTTATTAATAGTTGGTTCACGCATTAACTCTTGTTTAATAATATTCATTTACAATAAATAGTTAATTTCACAATTTGTTCCTTTTCATATCTTTGACTAATACTTTTAATTTGATTTTGTCGATTTTATTCAATTAATTGTGAATATTTAACGAAATTAAGAAAGTTAATTATTTGAGTGAGAATTGAAATAAAATTAATACAAACTTAAATTTACTTAGCAGCTTACAAAGAAGGGTAGTTAATGTTCGTCAGATAAGCACATTAACGGTTATTTCTGGTTATTATTATTTTGTGTGGCATTCGTATAACCAAAACGTCTGTTTAGCTGAGTTAAGATCTTCATTTGAAAAGCGCACGCTGAAAATTGTTAGCAATTTTGATGAAAATAATTGGCCAGATGTGAGCCGTGGGCGACAGCCGGTGGGACGATGCTGCGATGGGGCGATTGGACGATGACGATCCAATTAAGGCGGCGACAAAATGCGTACGTGTTCATAAATATTGTCAATTAGCGGTGCTTGAGCCCAACGATGGCAGCCGAACGGCTAATTGCGAACGAACCTTGGCTAACAAACAAACATACGCACAAACACACAGGAACAACAAGTTACGCAACGTTCATCACAGCCACAGGTCGAACCGACTTCGACAGCGACTCATCAATGGATGGATGGGGATTGAGTTACATTTACGAGCTCCAGTTGTGGCACAGTTTGCCCCGTTGGCGGCAGTTTGATTGATCAAACGGTGACAATATGGCACTTACGGGTGCGATCAACCAGCAACAGCTGCTCCCCCTCTTAGCCTCCCCCTCCTCACCCTCTCTACCACTCTGCCTCTCGCTCATTATTTTATAAAGCGTGCGGACTGCATAGCAAAGCGTTGCCATTACCAGCATGCCGCTTGATTAGACCAGAGCATGTCGTCTTCCCTCAAGTGGCCAAGTGGCCACTCTTTGCAATTTTGATGGTCTCCTTAATTCACAGGCATTTTCCATTGGGTGTCGTTCTGTTATTGTGTAATCCTTTAGTTAATTAAATTAATTAAATGAGCGCATTGGCACTTCAGGGATTTCGACAGCGTGTGAGTTATATATGAGCAGAGTTCATAAAGTGGACAGCACTTCTACTATTGTTGTTGGGCTAAGAAGTTAAGAGATTTCTCTAGATTTAGCTGCTTTCAAGTCGTTGAATTTTAGGCAATTCTCTTATGTGTTAATTTAAGAGAATACCTCAAATGCAAAAGATATTGAGCAATATTACAATCGACATAAAATTTGTTCTAGATAGTAGATGGGATAAGGAATTGTACAAAGTACAATTTTATTAAAATTACTTTGAAAAACATAGTGAAAGTTAAATTTAAAAGAAAAACCCAGCGGCAAGCTGAGTATCACTTTTATATAGGCTATATCTTAAACGTAAGTGGTTTGTTGGTCAAGCGATGAGATGAGATATAAAATATAGTAAAGAAAAAAATTTAATAAAGCTTTTTTAGTTTACTTAATGTGAACTAAAAACATTAAAGGGATTTCAACAAATAAAAATTTAAAATTACATTAAAAATTTAAAATGAAAAAAAAAAAATGGAAATTAAAACATAAATCAATTTAGAAATACAAATAAACATTATAACAGCATTTGATATTTTTTCATTATAATGAAAGTTTACATTAAAAATAATTAGAAATGCTCAGACATTTAAGTAAAAATGCCCCTAAAAACCCGCCCTAAAACTTGACAGAGAACCGAGAACCAAGTTGACCACATAACCAAAATATGGGCGACTCAACAGGAAATAATGGGTTATTGGGTTGATATGATATCGGCTGTCTTCAAAATAACAGTCGATATTATCACAGGAGCCACTTGGTTTATCTCGTCTTTTAAAAACAACAGATTTCGTTGTTGCTGATTAATACCAGTAGTAGTTTATATACTGGCTGACCTTAATACCGTGGACCTGATCAAATCTGCTGGTTTCATTTGCTGGGCAGCAACTAATTGTTGCCTAATTAGAGCACACCCAAGACGGCAAGACACTTGGATCTCTAGGCCAAATCTTGGGGAGCGGCAACAAGTTCAAATCACGCAGAGCTTCCGTTTAATTTGCTTATACGAGTAACTTATCGATCTCTTTTGGCCGACAATGTAAACCTGGGCCTGAGAACGGGTGCCCTAAGTACATTTCGTTTGAAATTCAATTAAAAGATCTCAAATGACCTTTAAACGTTTCATTCTCGAACGGTAGACACAATCCACAGGTGGCACATTAAAGCGATTTCTCAGCTACTTTTCGGCTACTGCATGGGCATGGACAGGCAGTCAGTCAGTCAGTTTGTCGGTTTTATGATCGCTGCGGATGAACGAAAATTTAAATTATAAAGCAATTAAAGAGCACAAATAACAAACAAAAATAACAAATTAGACAATCAGGAAAGAACTTATAAGAATATTAGATACCCTTTATTTAACTTGAAAATAGATTTACTTTTTCTATTTGTTGTCTGATCCACCAGAAATGCTACTTACTTCCTATAAAATTACAGTGGAGCAAATGTGTCTTTTTGTACAACTGGTCTATGTATATAGTATAAAGACTCTGTAACAAATGTGTTGTTTTTGGAACTCAAGAAGATCTCAAATGGCTGCTCTGGCCACTGAGAGACTTTTCTACGATTTTGTATACCTTTTGTATATCCATAAGCTGTTAATGGGTACAGGATATTAAAATACAACAAACAAAGGCAACAATTGCCGTCGAAACGGCAACTTGTATGGCCGAGCTCCCATGGGGTGGGGTGGTTGGTTAGGTAGGTAATTAAATGTAATTAATTTTCACATGCCACAAAATTAAATGCATTTAAATCCGATCTCAAATGCGGAGAGTGTGAGCTTTATAAATAGCGAATGGCTTAATGGCCCGACGTTTTTTAAAAGCGATTTAAAAAGTTTCATTAAATTAACAAACAAAGCAACAACAATAATAAGATAAACGATCCGTGTATGAGCAATACAACAACAACAGTAAGAAATAAGAGTTATTGCAATTTTAATTTTTAATTTTTATTTCAAGTTGACTATGACGACAGGTGAATAAACCATGGGTCAAGACGGCCAACAAACGATGACCAAAAGCAAAAATTACTTTAAAACAGCATTTGGGCCATTTACCGTTGCGCCCTCGAGGCGTGGCCATGTTTCATTTTTGAGGGCAACATTCGTTGCCAGTTTGCTGTTGCTGTTTGTGTGTTTGCTACTGAAGCTAATGCTATAGCTTTAGCTGATGCTGATGCTGATGCTGTGGCTCTGTACGATCATCATCATTGCTATCTCGCTCGCTCGCTTAATGACCACAAAATTCAACGGAAAAAATGGCGTTTAACTGTAACTGGGCAATGTGAAACATTTTCGGGTCAGGTGCTGCCAACGAGATTTCACCAAACAGCCAACGCCCCACAGTTTTCATTATCTTACGGTAATATCGCTCATAAAGCTCTGACTTTAGTTGCTTTTGATGTTTCATCATCAGCATCAGCACCATCATTATCATCATCATGATCATGAGCATGATGATGATCATTTGGTCAGCCTTCGGTCATCATGTGCTGATCTCTAGACCCATATGTATGTACATTCATACGAGCAACGTCAGCTCGTTATGGTTTCCTACATGGCCTGCTTGGTAATATCTACACGGTCGCCTTTTGCTGTTTCTTTATTTTATTTTTGGTGTTACTTTTCGTTTGGTTATTGCGCAGATTTATCTTAGAGTTTGCTCTTTTGATTGGCCCGTTGTGTATAGTTTCTTTTTTTTTGTGAATAGTTTTTTTTTTCTTTTCTTTTTATTGCCCGTCGTTTGTTTTGGTGGGTCAACCGTTTGTTGCAATTTCCGGTGAACTTAAAATGAATTTGCCATTTGTGTCGGCTTAAATCAAATTAAATACAGAGCCGCTGGGAGAACGTAAGGCTTTGGCATTTAAGTCACAGTAATACGAATTTTTGAAAGGCAGCAATTGTAAAAGTATTATTGAAATAGTTACTAGTCATATTGGACCGTAATGGTTCCTTATAATTTTAAATTACATATCTTGAGTGGAAATTCGCCTTCACTTTTAATAATATTAGTAATACTAAACTTCGCATTAATATATAAAAATGTGCAAGTCTCTATGGATTTTTAAAAATTACATATATTTTATAAGCATATACTTTAACAACTTAAACTAATTTATAACTTATAACTTCCTTAGGTAATTTTCGAAATTGGAACAAAAAAGTTTGGTTAAAAAAAATGAGTAATTTTGCGAGATTTGAAATAATTCAAGCAATCGTAAAGCTCAAAATAAATTTACAACAAGCTCACATCCAATATCTAAATTAAATATAAGTGAATTTCTTATTTGAATATATTGAATAATAAAAGAAAACGGTTTGGAAATATTTTCTAATATTAAGGGATATATTTTTGAATAATAGAATAAGATTCTCCACTTTAAAGATATTTGTTTCGTATATTTAGAAATTATTTCTAAAAACCAGAAAATTATTTTAGTTTTCAGAGCAATTTTCTTAAGTGCTATTTTCAAAATTTCTTAGCGATTTGCTTTCTGAATTCAGTACCCAACGCAAAAGTAAATCTATTGATGGCTCTGATGTGTCTTGGACCTGATGTAAAATTCCGATGCTCAAACGGACAACTGTTTTTAATTATCAACTCAAGGAGATAGGACTGTGAATAACGACAACTTATAAAAATGAGGCAATGTACGTTGAAGCATCCATGGGTCAAGGATAATGACTGTGGGCCAATGAAAGTTTTCCAGGCCGTAGCAGCAACATGAAATTGATTACACACGCACTACGGCAACGGTTTAATCATTACGTTTAAATCTAATAGAGCATTCATCGTATCGTAGTACGAGTGCATATGTCTGAACAAGTGTTTATTTATTGTCTACTTGCTGTTTTTATTATTTTTGTGCAACAACATTTCTCATTTTGTTTTATAGTCAAGCAGAAGATGCTTCAGGTGGGGTGGGGAGGTGAATACGAACACAGGGGTCAAACTTGCACTCTTGAAGCACTCTCATCAACAGGAACATCAACAGCAACAGCAACACATGTCATTGTTACAGGTGAGCTGTCCGCCTGCCTGCTGATTTAAATATGTTGATAACACAACGCAAGTCTCTGCTGCTGCCCGTTGAGTGCCAGGCAATGCCCCCAGATCCAGTCACAGTGCCCGATCTCATCTCCGGGTCGATTCCACTTCGAGCGCCTAACAAAACACACTCCGCACGTACCGCTAATTAGCTCGCGCTTTAAAGCCCCCAACAGCCAGGCGGGCAAGCGCACGAGTTGACGTACAGTTAAACAAAAAATACATATATATGTATATGTATATATCTGAATATGTAGTGGTAAGTACGGAGACATGTATATATAATGCACATTACGGGATGAGTTAGTGCGTCCACTGAGTGGTTGACTCAATGGCATGCTTGTTCTATCTGTGACAGATACTTGCCACATGCGCTGTTAATTTTGGTTTTAAAAACTTTTGGAGAATTATCTATGATCATTGGCAGACAATACATAAATAGTCAAATAGACTAAAAAGTGACTACATGAAAAATCTGATATTTTGGGTACTCCTCTCTTTTGGGTGCTGAGAGCATGTTTTTTATTGTCGATATAAGAAACAGGATCCCAACATAAACTGAAATTTGCTTTTAACAGCACTGCCAGCTGCATATATAATGTACTTTTGTTACTCAGCACTCATTGTAATGCGTAAAGTATCAAATATATACAAATTTGTTTGACAAATTAAAATTTTCATCATGTTCTGAAAAGATTTTATTTGGAATCTACTACCAGGAACTATAAGAAAGATGATCAGTAAAACGCATTTCTGGTCTTCTCTAAATACATTGTTGTAAAATGATTAAATATCTTGAAGTGATGGAATTATGATTCTTTAGGGATATTTAACATAATTAAAATTAAACTAATAATAAATTGTGACTATTAATTTCAAGAAAATTTTTTTAAATTATTTATTAAGAATATTCATAATTGTAATTTTATAATTTATTTTAAAAGACATTGTGACTTGCGTAGTAAATTACAAGTGTACACTTGAAGCATAAAGAAGAAAATATTAAAAATTGATAAGAAAAACAATATTAAAAAATATCATTACTCGATTTGATTCATTTATTTATATTTCTTGCTTTCTTCGTATGCAATTTTATCTTAAATTGTATGTAAATTGTATATTTTATATACAAATAATATCGTCTTCCATAGACACATTTCTTATGATCCAATTTCCAATTCATCGTTATTTCATTGGACTTGAATCAACAATGCTTCAACAATATTTCGATTTTACTTTAGCTTGGAATTTCATTTAAAAGTTTTCCCTAGTCTTAGCCTCGTTCATTACTCATTCATTATAACTTTATTTAAGCTAAAGAATTTCATTTTCATTTGTAATGCGTACTTATTAAAACCTATTTCGTAATTCTGTCATATCTTTGTAGTATTAGCGCCTCCTCAAAATATACTACAGTTTCCTGAGTTGATTAGCTGTTCTGTAAGATAAATACCCAGCCGAAAAGAAGACCACATAAAAAAGTTGTTTCAAATATTTTGTCAAATATATTACTTAATTCGTTTTTTTTTTTTCGTTTCCAACACAAAGTCATATATAATTTTAATTATTTTGTATTTTGTGTAAATTTCTCGTTGACACTTAAATGCTAAGTATTATGTACAAATATCCATCGGTAGAGTTTTGTGTGTGTTTGTGTGTGTGTGTGTGGTTGTCTTTTTGTATGTGTACAGCCTAAATATTATAAATACTCGTGATTTGCTCAAGCAGTAAACAAATTAAAAATAGTTATACAAAGCTTTATGCAACATTTTTACTGTATTCGAATTCTTGTAAATATAGTTTTATTTCCATTTTGAAGCGAGTGCGTCGATTTATCCTTGTAACATTCCCGACTAATTCTCTCCTCTCACTTTGTCTGTCTTTTGTAAATATATATAGATGGAAGGAACAATGGACGACATATGCGAACACAGTTTGTCGTTGTATAAGTGAGTGTATGTGTGTGTGTGTGTGTGTGTGTGTGTGTGTGTCTGTCTGTTTTTGAATTTCTTAAAATACGAAATACTACTGCAATGGGTACGGAAACTGAATTGTGAAAAGCGTGCTTTTAATAATGATTAGCATTAATAATCATATTAAACTAAGAGAATACTCATTGCAGCATAATGTTAAGTACGTATGCCATTATTTTAAATATCAGTAATAGATAATCACTTACTGGCAACATAAATGCAAAACGTAACATCAACTTTTAACAAATTGCTTTTTTCTTTTGATTTTGTTGATAATTTTTTTTAGCTCTACGCTAATAACATTAACTACTCAAAAAACATTTAACGACTAAAACGCTAAACAAAATTCGTTTTATATTTCATTTGACTAACATTTATGCGATTTGCGAGTTTGATGAAGACAACATTTGAAGCGACTCAAGTCACTTGCCGATTTGTGATTGTGATTGTGATTTTAGCCATTTAATGAATTATTTTTGTTTTTGTGTTTTACTTTTCGGTAGTTAGTTATTGTGGTGAGTGAGTATTACTAAATATGTATAGGTTATTTAGTTGCTTCCAACTCTGGACAAGACACACATTCAGCAAATTGCTCATATCATCAATTAAGGTTATGGTTCTGTTTAGTTTTCTTTATATAAAGATCATTTAAAACTGGACCAGATGAGGTTGTGCATAGAAAAAACTATTTACAATGTGCGCTGGGGTTAGATACGTTTTTCTTTTAGTTTTTTTTTTTAGTTAAGTTTAGTTATCCGTGTGATAATGCTGCTGTTGCTGTTGTTGTTGCTGTTGTTGCTGCTGCTGCTGCTGCTGCGGTTGATGATGATACAGTGAAGAAGTTGCTTGTGCCGATGAGGTCGATGTTGTTGCTGTTGTTGCAGCCTTGATCGCTGGCATAATATCCTCAATTTGAATTAGGTGTTCGATGGGTATTAAGGATAATTCACCGCCCACGGGCTGGGGCATGGGCAACTTGGCCAGAGCCTGAATAATGCAAAGAAATCAAGTATATAAATAGGGTATATTGAAGTCGTGTCAACTCATCTCGTCTACCTTGGCGTGCTCGACGGCAATTGTCGCCGCCTTTTCAGCCTCGCGCTGTCTTCGCTCCTTCAGCTTGAGTGAGAATATGGCCACAGAGCGTGCGCTTTTGACCAGCTTCTGTTTAAGCCGCGATTTCTTGGCCGCCAATTCAGCAGCTGTAAGGCAAATATTTGTCAAATTAATTAAAGGTTTTTTAGATTTTGTTTGCGCAATTTGTTGGACTCACCCTTTGTCTCGTCGTCCGCACTGCCGGATGCAGTCGAAGTGGATGCAGTGACTGCAGCAGCAGCTGCTTGTGCCTGTTCCTGCTCTCGTTCCCGTTCTCGTTCCCTTTCCCGTTCTCGTTCTCGTTCCTCCTTCGCCAGCTTCTGCTGCTGCTTGTGTGATGAGCCTGATGAGGAATTCGATAGAGCACCCACGCTGGGTCGAGACTGTGAATTGCTGATGCCGCTGCCGCTGGCTGTGGGGCCGGCGCCACTAGGACTAAAAACGCTGCCCCCACCGCCCGATGAGGATGATGATGATGCAACAATATGATGTTGTTGTTGTTGCTGCTGCTGCTGCTGGGAGGCTGGCGGTGTCGCCAACATCAAGCTGCTTGTTGCGCCCGTCTTAAGCGCCACATTGCTCCACGAGGGCGCTGGCTTTAAAATATCGGTGTTATCTGCTGCACTGCTGCCGAGTTCCTTGTGATTGGATATTGGGAGGATGTACAGAATTAAGTTAATCGGCCTGCTTATTATCTGTATGCAAACTACGCACAAACACACACTTAAAGCTTGTTACATGCACTTGTTAATAATGAGTTTATGGGTGTGTTTGAAGCCAGCGTGAAATTGGTTATACATATGTGTGAGATCAAGCAATTGCCATGCCGAGAAGTTAGAGCCTTTAAGATGATTGTTATTAAGTACATTTCAGTTGCCTCAATAGATCTTAACTACGTACAGAACGCAGCCTCAATTGCAACGCAAACATTTTAATTGAATACATTGAGAATATTATATATCAATAAATGTATATATATATATATATCTGTATATGGTGGGTATATCAAAACCCACATCGAGCACACATCGATTAACACATATTTAATAGGGGTTTATGTCAGTTATCTCTCGACTACCTTGGCAATACAATCTATGCTTCTATGCAGGCTCGTATTATCGTTGACCTTTAAGCGGGACATCCATTCAGGTCCGTGAAGTTTAATCTGTAGTTTATCCTTTAAACAGGAGAATGATGTTAGAGTAACTTCTGGATTGTTTTGATTAAGTGTGTGCACTGTTTAATGTATTATCTATATAGCCTATACAATGAATATAGTTCAAACGTTTTTAAGTTTTGTTTTTAATTTTTTATGTACATTTTTCCATCCAGTTGAAAATCGAAGTTAAATTAAATGATGCAAAATTTTGAAAAATTATTTAAATTATTAATATTTCATAACATGTACCCATTGAAAATATTCAATAAGAGTCAAGGTTGGAATGAAACATTTTCGCCGTTAATTTTTTTATTTTTTAAAATCTTTTATCCGTTTTTTTATTTTTATGTTTTGTGCATTTACCATTCATTCTAAGATCGACAAAAATAAAATAGGTGTTCTTTTAGCGGAATAGCTCATTTTTTATGTAGAGGTGTGACGTAAATTTGGCAAAATTTTAAAAATCAAAAGTCTACGAAACTACTCACAGAGGATGCCACAAATGTTGTACTTGGTATTTTGTGGTATAGGTGTCATAGTAGTACCTACTAGCTAGGTTTGTATTTAAGCACCAAGGGTTTCAACTACACAGTAATGTTCAATCAGTATGTCGACTTTTTATGTTTGTGTTTATATATCTAGAGAAATTATGAAATACAAATTTTGATCTATGTCTTACGCTCATCTGCAATTGTGTTGCACTCTCCACGGATATTTTACGCGTCTTGTTGTACGGCGGAATCTCAGGGATTCTAGATGTTTGTTGTTGCTGCTGCTGCTGTTGCTGTTGCTGGTGGGCTGACTGTTGCTGTTGTAGTTGTTGCAGTTGCAACTGACGCATCGAGGCACGCTGTGGACTGCTGCCTGTGCTGCTGCCAGTGTGATCGGCCGAATCGCTGGATTTCTTACGGAACGGCGGTATATCTTGTATAAGCATCGACTGCATTCGCAGCTGAGCGTAGCTGGCAGCGGCAGAGTTTAGAGCTAGTGTGCTAGCTGAAGCGCTGTAAAGTGCCATATGAGCAAGCGAGACATAAAATATATCAAAATAGAGTGTAAATTTGTTTAAAATGTTGGAGAAAAGTAGCGGGTATTCCAGTGATCGAATTAACTTTTTCATTCGATTTCTTAACTCATTAAAAATATTTAGCGAACTTTTGTTAAAATATTTTCCAAATCAAAAATGAACAAAACTTTAATTATTGGATCTGCTGGAATACCGCTACATGACATAATATTTACATTATATTAAGAAAAAAAAATATATATATAAATAGAAGCGACTTGTAAAGTTAGCGAGCTGTGCCAATGGGAGAAAAGTTTTGCATCACAAATTTAGAATTTCGGAAAGCGAAAAGAACAACAACACACAGCAAAAACGATAACAAATATCGGTTTTATATTCAGATACATGTGTACATATGTCCAAATGTGTATAATATATACAGATGTATGTATATAGTGTTTGAATATATACAAGTGGCTGTATATACAGTGTTTGAATTTACTACCACCATAGCAGAAAGAGCAATCACGTCAGTTCTCTGAAGATGGAGAGTAGCATTTTCAAAAACACTGTGTTTTTACATGTGAACATCTAAGTACTGCAACTATAGATTGGTATAGACTAGATTTACCCGCTAGGCAGCTGTTGTTGTTGCATTCTTTGGCTGTGAGATGACAGAGCGCTCAAATTGCGCACCGAACATCCAAAAAATGGCGGTATTTCCGGTATGAAGAATAGCGATTTTTGTCTACAACTTTTACAAGCACTGTACAAGATTTTTTATTGGAAAAAATATAAATGCAATTTGTGTGGGCAAAGTAAATATACATATAAGTAATAAAAAACAGTGCCCATTATTAAATAAATTATATAAGAATGAAAATAATTACATAAACAAAATTATTACGAGAACTTTGAACGTGCGTCCGAGATGCACATATGTATGTGAGTATGAGTGTGTGTGTGTGGCATGTGTGTGTGCTTATGTATTTGGTGTGCGTGTGTGTGTGAGTGTGTGTACTTAATTGAGTTGGCGTGTGCAAAATAACTTAGGCTGTCCTATATTAATATTTTATATAGTAATTTGCTGCCTCACCCATTCCCATCCAGATGCAAGCTGGTCAGCGAGGCGCCACCGTGCGGCGGCGTCGATTCATGCAGCGGACGTATGAGTATTGTGCTCGTCTGCAATATTTAAATAAAATGTGTAAATTAATCACTCTCATTTTAAATTGATGCATACGCTTAACACGCACCTGCGATGGTGGCGAATCCGGCGAGGAGTCGCGACTCTCATAAATATTAACATCCGCCTCGATGCTACTCCGCCCATAGCTGGCAGCCAGTTCGTGGCCATAAAGCAGCATATTCTCGGCCATCTGACTCTCCATGGACTGATCGTGTGTGGTGTTCGAGCCCCCCGTGCCCTCTTGCTCCGGCTGTGTGGATGTGGTTGATGGCGGTGTCGGCGGGGTGGGACGTGGCGAGGTGCCCTTGCATTGCATCTCACGACGACAGTGCTCGGCCCGAGCTATCTCCGCCGCCAGCCAGGAGGGCAGCTCCGGCAGCAACCATGTCAACGCCTGCCGCAGTCCCAGCATGATGTGCTGTGAACAAAAATAAAAAACCAGGAAACAATAAGTATTTTTGGCAACCCAAACACTACATCTTTCCCAGGCACAACATAGCTCGCTAATAATGAAGATTACTTCAGATATATTGTTTTGACCGATCGATGTTATATCAGCTATCAGCCTACTAAAAAAATGTGGATATATTTCGTATTTCATTAAGACATCCTTGAAACTCAGGGGCTAGTTCGTCTAGGAATAGGCAGACGAATTCTACGATTCTAATCAAAAATAAACATCCTTCATGGGATCGGAAAATTCTTCTTTACGACAGATTTATAATATCCTCTGGCTAATGCGTAGAATCCAGAGATCACACTTACCTCCAGTGTAACTATCAATATAATAGTCTGTGCGGTTGACAGACCGGGCCACAGGCGAGACACCTGACCGGACAAACCAATCAGCGCACAGTTCACAATTACCGCGGCCAGCGACAGGATACTCAACGCATTCTGCCAGGTGCCAATGTTGGCCACACGCTGCCCAAATGGACGCTGATGCACATGGGCCAGCTTGAATGCGTCCGAGCGTATCTCCATTAGGTTGTTTATGAGCGCACAAATGCCAGCCAGGGGAAATGCAGCCGAGAAGAGGACCACGTAACCCATCTGCACCAGCATCTCTAAATGATCCGAGAAGGTGCCATCGTACTGCAAAACACAAAACATCACTTTCAATATACACGTAGTTTCCAATAGAATTATTTACAAGAATCAAAGAATCTAACTTATGCTAAAATTGTACGCTTTTTATTTTATACGTTAAATTTACAATTAGCCATTCTGATTGACTCAAAACTACGTATATTTTCATACATATGCAACATTTTTTAACAGTTTGTCTCATTTTTAACTCAAATTACATTTATTTGGCACTTGTGAAATAAACCATTTTGAATTTTATAGTTTATCACAATTTATTTATTTGATTCTCAGCCAATTTCCATTTGAACTAAAAATTTTCTTTTTATCTAAAGTTTTTTCTGGCATTGTTGAAGAAACCATTCTGAATTAACAGATTTACTGATTTGTTAATATATCCTATGGCACTAACCTTATAAAATGAGCTCTCAATCTCAGCCTGGCCAATGTTGCGTTTGCTTGTTGCATGCTGCTGCTGTTGCTGCTGCTGCTGCTCCTGTTGGCCCTGCGTTGTGGACGTGGCAGCAGCTGCCTCATCCTTAAGTTTCTGCTCGGCGGTGGCCAGTTCATCGGCCAGACTGCGGTTCACAGTCTGTGTGGGACTGAGGGCGCCCCACATATTGAAGCTCAGTTTGGCCAGCTTCCATTGCTCCAAGAAATAGGGAATGGCCGATTCGCGTAAGTTGCCAATGATTTGGCGGGAGATTAGCAGGCCAGCAAGTTGCTAAAAAAGTGCAGAGAGTTTAAATAATGGTAATAAAATGCATAGAATATTTTGAGCAAACCTCTTTAAGCTTATCCTCATCGCGCAAATAAAAGGCAATGTAGAAGAGCGATAGAAACGAGTTGACAAATTGAAAGAGGGCCACTTTAGCTATCAAATGGTTCTCATACTTCGATTGCAGTCGATAATTTTCTATGGAGCATATAAATGTTTATAGATTAATTATCGAAAGCTGTTGTTCGATTATGTCTTACCTCGATCGTTAAGCCAAACTGCTAATTTGAAATATGCCTCATCCATCAAGGTAATCGCACCAGCCAAAAGCACTTTGGGTATCACACTCAGACAGCACAGAACACTCTCCTCCGGCAACTTGGAGTCCCACCAATCCTAGAACACACAAAAAAAAAAAAAAAACAAATAAAATTAATGAGTGCATATTTACACAAATTAACTGATATAATATACAGAAATTAGAGAAAGAGAGTGGTAATAAAGAAGTGGCAACTTGTCAATCGAGCACATTAACCAAACATAGTTTTTCTGGCTGCCCCCAAAATTAGCTATTTAATAGCATTTGATTTTGCCAGCAAGTCAATTACTATACACGCACTTAATTTACTATATTGCAGATCTGATTACATTAAGATATTTCCGGTGTGAAGTGGTTGAATAAAAGGCAACGGTGATGGGGGAGTTGAATGGTTATTAAACGTTTTGTGTACAATGGCTTTTCTGGCTGAGAACTCAAACTGCCATATGCAGTCTCTGGAGTAAACTCGAAGCATTTAAGGGATATTTTAATTCCAAACCAAAATCAAACAATTACCAGACTATTAAATACCCCCTAACTAGCAAACAGAAGACTTCTAAATTGGTCTAATTGTCCGTTTCTTGGACTTATGCCTAATCCTTGCTATAAATATTTTAGTTTTATATTAATTTAATTGTATATAATTTACTTTTTCTAACTTTTATTTTAATTTTTTTAATACCTTTATTAAAAATTGTGGAGTTTTAATAAAAAGTCATATTTATTTCTGACTCTCTGCTAGACTAAAATTCCACAATTTGCTATGGACACCAAACTTTATCAAATAGACTACTACTTTATAAAATTTTTGTCCATAATTTTTTTATATATATATAGTCAACCTTAAATGAAAAAAGATTATTTTCATGAATTTAATTGAGAAGTACAGCACAATTTTAAGTTTTTTTTTATTCTCTCTGCATGCCAAAAATATTCCTTTGTTTAAAATGTATTCATTCCATAGGAATATGCCGCGCAGCCTGCCACTTTTGCTGGGTATTGTAGCAACAATAAATTCATTGCCTGCCAGCAGGCGCCCATTTTGTGGCACACAATAACAAAAGCAATTTGCGCTTTTTAATCTGCCACTGCTGCAGCGAGAGTCTGTGTGTTTGTATATACATATATATGTGTGTGTGTGTGGGTCCCTTTTGTGTTATTGCACCATTTTCAACTTAATTAGCAACTTGTGTTGGGCTAAGGTAGTCGGCTCAACTGCAAGCTGAATTTCATAATTTCCGCAACTCGTTGGCATAAGCAGCACAGCATTAAGAACAGGATATTATGAATGATTATGATTGCAAAGTGTTTGCAGCATTATAATTATTTGGCATATGGGATTAACCAAATATTACTGAGTTCAATCAGAATATATATTTTATTCTGTATCTATATCTATAAGATTTGGAATAAAGAAATAAACAAATGCAATGTATAAATTTGTATTTTTTGAAGAACATATAATAATAAAATAATTAACTATGACTTAAAACCCCTTTTAATTTGATTTGTTTTGAATGTGTATTTTTCAATTTGTTTAAGTTTAATTTAAAATAGACTATATAAAACATTTAAAATTAAAGTAAAATTTCATATTTCTCTAATTTAAAAATCTTTATGATGCCTTAAAAATGTCTATCCTTGCAAATAAAGTAAAATGCTTAGTCATTTTTTTTGTAATGATTTTTTTTATATGTACTTTTGATGTGCTACTAGTTCTATATATATATATATATATACTTTATACTTTAAGCTCTTGCCATTAGAAGCTCAAGAGCGGCGCACTAAAACTAGAAGCACAATTTAGTTAGCTTGACTTGACACGAGTACTTAACTCTTTTACTACACTGAGCAATTGACTGACTTGCTGAACGTGACACATAAACACCGACACACACATACACAAACACACACACATACACATACACAAACACACAAGCATACACAAACACACACACACACACACACAAGCTGCAGCCTGCTTTTAAACCAAAATGCATTGTTTGTGCTCCAGTTTTTAGGTTCTCTTTTAATACCCTGAACTCATTAAAAATGTGTAAAACGGGTATAATGGTTTTGTGCAAGAGTACGTAAAAGACAGAAGCAAACATCTGCCACACCATATATATTCTTGATCAATATCAGTAGCCTTCAGTTATTGTGCCGGGGAAAAATAGTAAATTTGACAATAAAACTGCACTAAAAAACAATTCTATTCAGGGTATATGGTAGCGAGCTCACTCGAAAACAGCATTCTTATTTGGTTCTATTAAGACGGAGTGCATAAAAGAATGCATGAGAAAAGACAGCAGCATAATAATGTCATTGTCAGATTATGGATAGACCAAGTTGGTCGGATTTAGTACTTGAACTAACGGGAGATGAAATGTATCCACAAAGTGATAGCTCCATTACACAATTCAGTGCTTGTTAATAAGGCAATTTCTATTCAGAGAGAAGCGAACTTATGTAAGACCAACCAGATTTAAATCAGAAGAGCATAAGTTGAAGCACTAATTGTGATAAAACATTTTGAACACAACCTTGTCTGTTTCATTGTTGTTAAGCAGCTTAAGCAATTTGTGATACAGTCTCGGTTACCCAAGGATTTTCAACAATGATAGCACAACCTAAACAAAACTATACATAAGCCGACCAAAATATTGGTATACAACAATGTGTTAAATTGAAAATGTTGCTTGGTTTCTGCTAAAGAGATTTGTTCTTTTGAGTATCTTTAATTGTTTCATTGTTCGAAATTGCTCCTAAATTAGGAGGTTGAAATGGGGGATGCCTAAATAATTGCTATACCACTTTGTTGGCATTAGCTTTTGTTATAGCTGTGGCTATTGTTGATTCTTGTTGTCGGTTGTTTTTATTCTTAGTATTCAATTATGCGTAAAATATGGCGAATGTCAAGCAAGGCGTTGCCCATTTTATCAATGTTAGCTTTTGGTTTCTATTTCGATTTTCTTTCGGCCTCCTTAACTTTGGGACTCCCACTGAAGACTGTAACAATGCCAATGCCGCTGGCCATTTTCGGAGCATTTTAATCAATGCCAGCTAAGAATTCTCTTTCGACATTTTGTTTGTGTGTATGTGTATTTGCCTTAAAAAGTTCCAATGTAAATTGTTGGCCAAAAGGCATTGCAAAAATGCGCCGCGAGTGCGTATGGATAAAGTTTTAATTAAAACTCGCACAGCCAAGCACAAGTTGAAAGCGACGAAGCTTCTTGTTTTTAACTTACTTACAGTAAGTTGTTCAGCACTAGCATGTTACGTGAAACTTCAGCTTTTATTATATAATTCAATAGTTTATCGTTCATATTAAGTTTTTTTTTTTTGTACATTTGTTTGATTTAATACGTAATACCTAATCTAAAAAGGCTTTAACTCAGTTCATAGATAATAAATTATTTCAAATACATTTAAAAAGAATTGTAAACATCTATTTTAAATCGATTAAATAAAATTAAATAATCTTAACTATTTAAAAAAAAAAAAACTTTAAGCGATTGAGACATGGTATATTGATTTACGATTCCATTTTTAAATCCACTAAAAATCAGTTCCTTATCTAATAATAATCACAAACATCACAGTGCTTAAAAGACAGACTGACATGAATAAGATGACTTATCAAATGATACCTTATGAAGATGCTAACAAGTCGATTGGTATTATACAGGTCGTCCATCTTGTCGTAGATCAAAAGTGTTTTAGATTCAGAGTTAAGAAAAAATTACAATTCGCTCCTCACACCTTTTATGAAAAGCAGGGTATGACTTTGGTATTGTTGCGAGTGGTGAGTAGTAAGTACGAGACATGGATGACATGATAGCTAGTTTTACAGATCGTTGAAGTGTGAGCACAAAAATACATATATATTTAAATATACTAGTACGAGTAATTATAATAATAAAAGTTAAAAATGAATAAAAACCTTGTGCAAATTATACATGCATTGAGCAATTCCTTTATCGGGTATGTTATGATGATCCAGCCAATCCTGCGGAAAAGAAACAACAAACAAACGAAGAAAGAACGGAAAGTAGGAAAATAATTCAATGACGCGTGATGTATGATAAATAACGTTTTCATTTCATTTGACTTTGTTGTATTTGTATTTGCCTTTGCACTGCAAACGAAACGTAAATAAAAATCAACAAAAATAAAAGGAAAACGAACCAAAAAAAGAAAGAAAGAAAAACAAAGAGGTGCGCATAAGAAAGCCAAATGCAGCTGAGCAAGCGTCAACTGGAAAATGAGTGTGAATGGTGGGTGTGCGAGTGTGTGTGTGTGTGTGTGTGTGTGTGTGTGTGTGGCAGTTAATGTGTCTACGTGCTTGTGGAAGTGTGCGTGTGCTCAAATTAGTGTGAAGGGCAACAACAGCAACAGCAACAACAAGCACGCTAACGAATTGCGAATGGATACCCCTAAGCAAATTGATAAACACACCCCACACACACATTAAAAGGCGTTAAACTTAACATACACAAATACACACACACACACACTCGTTCTCAAATTATGACAGACATCGTGGGAATTCGGATGGGTTTGGGTATCATTTGTCATAAAAAACAATATTAATTATACGCACTGTGTGATAATCATGCAATTCCCCAAGGGAATACTAAATTTGTAATATCCTTGCCATTAGATTAGCATATTGACTGTTACTTAATGATGATGTTACCCGATACTTGAAGTAAGTCTATTGACCTTAATTTGAAATGAACTCCAAACTTGAACATTGTTAAAAGTACAGGTCGTAAAATTAAACTCTTTAGTTCCAAAAGTGAATGATTCATTTATATATATTCAGAAAACCTGTACATCAATCATCTGATAGATTTCTCTAACCAAAAAAATTAAAATTTCGTTGAATAAGTGGCTCGCGCATAACAAATTTTGAATTAATTGACTACTGTAGAGCAACGTCATAGGAATTCCATGAAATAATTAAGGATTATAATGAAAATGTTCTCCAAAATACATTTTTCTAATTTCTGAACATAAAGTTAAATATTTAATTTGATTTTTAATATTATTTCTACATAGATTTTTGTATTTTTCTGTGTTGACTGATATTAGTCAATATGTCAATTAATAAATTCAGAACTTCAGAGCCATAACATCGTCAACAAGTAAATACGTTCGTATTGAGGTCTTAATTTATTTAATCTTTGCTTACTCGTTGGCATAAAAAACAAAGTTACCGAAAATGTAAAACATGCTAAAAATAAAAGAACAAACTTGTCTCTCTTCTTTGCAGGGACACGCAGTAGTCAATAAACCAAAGATGTTGTTGTTGATGTTTGAACTCACCTGGAATCGCAGCATGAGAAACATCACAGCAAAGACCACGCAGAGGCAGAGTCCAATCACTGGAAAACTGACCAAATAACGAAAGGCACGACGCTGCCAGGCGGGTGCCTCCTTGGGCTCTAATCGACCCGTCACATTGTTCTCCTCCAGCGGACCCTGTTCACAATAAACAGTAGATTGAGGTGTTAGCCAAGTTAATCAGAATTGAGTGTCGATGGGGGACTACTCACTTTATAGAGCGGCCTGGGCGGTTCGAGTAGCTCTGGGGGCGTGGATAATGTGCCCCAACGAAAGGCCAACTCCACGGAGTACCGCTTCCAGGCCTCCAAATACAGCGACGCCCAGGCAACATTAAACAGCGAGAACAGCACATGGCCCATATCCTGAGCGGTTTGGCCCTTGCCCCACAGTATGCAGTAGAGTATGGTGCCAAAGACAGCCGGCACGCCCAGAGCACAAGTGTAGTGGCCCAGCCAGGCAAAGTATAGAGCGACCTTAACGCCAAAGTATGCGGCTATATCATCTGAAAATCGCAAAGAAGACATGTCTAGTAAAAAAAGATATATCTTACTGGGCTGACATGGAAAACTCGCAAATCTCTTTAGTATTTTAATAGTTAATTATTTAACACCTTCATGTAGCTAAGAATTAAACATTTTACAAAAGGTTTATTCTTTTTTAGAATTTAGAGGAATATTACAGTTCATTATTTCTACGTATTTCTAAGAATATTTTGGGGTTCCAATAAAGCTTAACAACTTGCCGAGCAAGAAATGTATAAAACTTGAACTTTTCTTTTAGGGCTTCAGTCACTCTTAGCTCTAATTGGGTAACCTTTGCAGAATAAATAAGAAAAATTCAAAAACCGTCAAAAAGTCTCGAGAGATTTGTATGCCAACCCAAATCAATTTGTGAATTAGGGTAGAAGTGCAGACACTCACCGAGCGGCTGTGGGGCAAAGATTCGCTTGACCCAGTGCGTTTGCAGCTGTGTCAGGGAGCGTGTCTCGTGCAGCGGAAAGACCTGTGTGATTAGACCCGACTCCTGCCAAGCGGCCACAATGCTCTGACCCTCGGCGACAGCGGCGCGTCCCTGCAGTGCATCAATATCGCTGCAGCCGGCGCGTAGTCCCTGCAACACCTGCAACACCAGCCACTGGCGCTCCTGTGAGGTGAACAACGCCGTGCTACCCACATCGCCACGCAGCTGCTGGAAGCAGTGGCTCTCACGGGTGGTAAACTCACGCAGTGCCCCGCCCAGATCTGGACGTAAGCGTTTCGGCAGGCGGGCTTCCTCAGCGGCTTTGAAGAGGCTGCAAGAAATGCATTTTCTTGAAGTTATTTCTATACTATTTGCAACATACAAATTAAAGTTGACAAAGTAATTTTGCATTACTTACACATTAACTGGCGCACTGACATAGAACGCATTGCGTCTGGAACTCTCGTGCGCCTTAACTTGAACTAGGAGGCCCAGACCGGCTGGTGGCTGAGATCGTATGCGGGCCAGAAGCCAGCGAAGTGCCTCATCTGGCGCATCCTCGGGAAACTCAATGACCACATCGCATTGTGTCGGTATTTTGTTGAGCCAAAGGCGACGCGGCGTCATCAAATGACCAGCGTAGGGCACTTTGCGGCGTAGGTGGCGGGAAGCTTCAAATACAAATTCAGATTCAATATTTTTAGACAAAAACCAAAAGCATTTTAAATTTTAGAAGTGGATTAAAGTGTCGATTAAAGTGTTGCATTGATTACTTTTACTATAATCTCTCCTAATTAGAACTGTTGAACTAACTTGGCTGATTAAATCGGAACAATCAATTTTGACATTTATTAGTTACTCAGAAAACGAAGTAAGATTAATTAGTAATAGTAAAGTAAGTGTGTAAGCTACTATTATTCCAGTTAAAATTCCGAAGAGTACTTCGCTGAAATTGTTGTTTTATATATTCTAATTTATCTTTCTGTATGGACCTTGTAATTGGGAAAACATATACAATATATATATTCAAGCATTTTAAGGAGTTAAAGTAAGGTATTATCAAATTTATTTCAAGCAGAGCTAAATGAAAACAAATGCAGAAAAATGTTAAGCTGGGGTTCTAACAGAATCAGCATTTTTAAACCGATCAAATGGTTTACCATTAAGAAAATAGTTATTTAAAAATATTTTAGATATATTAAAGAGATAATATAGAACAAATTTTATTGCAAATTCCATCTTCCATGCTAAATTTGAGAAACTATACATTCGCTTAGCCAGTTTCAATGCATATAGAGTCTAACCAATTTCATGCCATGGAAAATTTGAAGCCGCATAGAAAATGAATAAAATAAATGCAAATTTACTTATACATATATTTCTTTTTCTATTTTCTGCAGGTTTTTCTCCGCCATTTGCACATAAATTTTGTAGATGTTGTTTTTGGACCGAATGCATATTTATGGTCTGCTGTCGACGGAGGATAAAAAAGACGTCAAAGCTGACAATGGCATCCGCTGGCGGAGAAGAATTATGAAGACAGCAAGGAAAATTGGCGCAAACACAAACTGCTCTTAATGCAAGTATCAAAAATTCCATAAGACCATCAGGTACAGATACAGATGCACAATAAAGCTATAAATACATTGTATATACATTGGATATATGAAATATTTCAACAGTTTAGCTAGTTTATTAAGGTATATACACATTTCTTGTGATATCAAGTTAATTTGAGTGAGACAGAAAGAGAGAGAGAGAAAGCGGATAATATAGGAGTCAGTTAACACCATCTGCGCATTAGTTCTGATAAATAGCTTGAATGAGGGAAATCTCTTACAAGCAACAAATGCGAAAATCACTTTTAATTATTTATGGCAAAGCTCTCGAGATTATGTGCCAAGCAACGGTTAGCATCCACCTGACGTACTTAGTTCAAATGCAGTACAAAAAGCCGCAAAACCTGCAGCTTTGTCTAGCAAAATTGTGTTGCATAACCAACAGTCAGATACATGAAAAGGAATAGCGCGCTGCAAACAAACAGGCAAGCAAACACAAGGGTAAATGACAACCCGTAAAAATTTACCACAACTTTTAATTAGAGGTGGTGGCAACCTGCAGCAATGACGAAACGACAACAAAACAAACACAAAAACTGGGCAGGAAACTTGAATACTGCCGCCCACTCAGGAAAATGTGAAAAGCGATGATAAGAACACACACAAAAAGAAAACAGCACAAAAATTGACTAATGACAGGAGCCAAAGTCGCAACACGCAAATGCCAAATAGTATAGTGAAGAAAGGTGACTTTAGGCCTCTGATATCTGCACGACCATTTGCCCGAAGCACGAGGCCGCAATTAATTATGAGGGTAAGTCAAGGACTGCTCTGCTGCTGATAGCAAACGGGCAACTTGCAATACTCCTTCAATTCCCTTATCAGCAGCCATTATTGTATTGTGGCTAATGCAAGTTACACGTTCTCATGGTTGATTTCTGTGCCGCCACTTTTACTGGTTTATTTTTATATGAGGTACAAGTAAAATACATAATTAATTGGCAATTATTCTTAGATTAGGCTGCCTTTAAAATGGAAAATTCAATTAGAAGAGCTTTCACTTAAAACTTTTACCCAAGCGGAAATCTGCACAAAAACGAGCCCAAAATAAGCCCAACATAAAAGATTAAAACATTATTAAAAGCCGGCGGCAGTCAGCTAATGTAAACTTCCATTTCAATTGCAGCATTGCAAATATTTATATAACAAACTGAGAAATAGATTAAAATATTTTACAAAAGGACTTTGCCGCTAATATCTAAATATATTTATAGCTCATTAGGCAAGCCGAGAGAGAGAGAGTGAGAAAGAGCTGGAGAGAGAGAGAAAGAGAGAGAGGGACGAGAGAGAGTGCTTATTTATGTTCACAAAATCTGTAGCTCGGCAATTAATTCCATAAATAAAGTCGGATGCACAGACAGAGTCCACACAGATTAAAAGATATATATATATATATATTTATTTATATATTTGTGTATAGAATGTGTAATAAGTACTAGATGGAAATTGTTTCGTTTTATTGCCAGCTGCATAACAAATGAGCTGTAAATTTGTGGTGTAAGCCAGTGCGCAAATTGTTGATGCAAATTTTAGCCAATAAATCCCCAAACATACCATTTTAATATGCTGTTCGCATAGGGTCCCGTAACCCATAGGGAGCCACCATTTCATTGGCGACACGAGCCACACGCTTCGCGCATAAAATCCAGACAATGAATAAAGGCATCACACACACACACACACACACAGAAGCACACCTAAGGTGTTATCCCTTGAAAGGAGCATACGCATAGTAAATAGTGAGATACTTTATTGCATATCCTGCGACGGTATAATATAGGGCTTAAAGGGCAAAACGGCTTTAAGCTGCCCAAGCATATGGTAATGGGATTAAGCAATATGCATAAATGTTTCATGGGTTAGCCAATTGAATAGTTTCTTAAGATATAATTCCTTACAACTGCTCAGGAGATTGCAGTTAATTAAACACAAACAAAGAAGATTATGCGGTCTTTAAACCTATCCTTGGTATAGCAAATTTGACGTACATTTGCAGTCCGGAGTATAAATTTCACTATAAATTAAAAAAAAAACCGACAAAGTGCTTAATATATTTGTGTACAAATTTTACGAGCACAATAAGCCGCATAGCTAGTTTATCTATATAGATATCTTGATAAAGAAATAAATGTTCCATACAAGAACTTATGGTTCCAATAATTGTTCCCATCGGAGCTATATGATTTAGTAATGATATCCGTCCATATTTGGTATATAAGCTAAAAACATAAATATTTAAAGTTTTATAAAGAAAGTTTCAGAACTAATGATCTATTGTAGATTGCATAGAAACAGACAGACGGACGGAGGAACATGGGTATTGGTGCTAATCTAAGAATAGATTATTTTATTTATCTACTTTTGACTTATTTATATTTCGTAATTTATTTCGTGTAATTAATATTTACTAAAAATACATTTGCTTAGCTATTTGCTATAAATTAATTAAACTATGAATTAAATAAGAAGAATAAAGACAGAGTAATTTGAAATGGATCAATACTGATTAGGAAACCAATTGTAATATAATTGAATCGAGTAAAACATATCCAATACAAAAACTGCACAATTCATTAAGCTACAGTCATCACTAGGTACAATTGAAATTTCGTGCTGCTGTTAAATCAGCACCAGCTGGATCTGTCCCACATCACAAATAGGAAAAGGAGAAAAAAAAATGCGTGCTGGAAGCTGTGTCCTGAATAGTTAATGAAATCATTGAAGCAGAAGCCCTCCCGGCTGGCAATCGGGAGTGAGCATCGTAATTTGTTAGACTTACGTAACCCCGAAAGCCACCGATTATCCAGGAGCCCAAGCACCACCCAACCCACCCAGAAAGGCCAGCAAATGACTCAAATTTAATCAGTTGCTACAGCAACAATCAACTTCGGTTCCTGTAATTGCGTGAGTCGTGAGCACATTATAGCTACTTGAGACCGTTTATGTTTTAATTAGACTGTGTTGATGACATTGACAAGCAGCCAAAATGGGCAAGAGAAACTCATTAGAAATCGTGCACTTAACGCAATGTGGCCCCAAATGCTTTTAATTGAAATCAAATTATGTTAGGACTGGATTTCGTGTAGTGACACAGGAATTAATAAACGTTTTTCTCCTTTTATTTTTGACATTTATTGATCTTAGATAAGATGACTTGACAACATTAAGTTAAAGTCAGTTGCCTATAAAGTGTAGCCATCGGAATAAACTTATTCTGCACAACGGCACATTTAGGCCAGTATAGACATTATATGACATTCACCTCTGGGGCACGTGACAATTATACAAAAATTCCAGAACAGTGTCGACACTAAAGAGGAAATATGTGAAACATATTTCGTTACTGTTGTTATTTTATGGGACGATCAGTATGTAAATAACAGCTAATCGATAACAATTCGTTTGCAACTCGAATCTGATTAAAGGATAATTAAATTAATTGAAAGAAATAAATACAGTACAAAGTATGTTCACACCAATATTGGTTAGTATTCGTGTAATTATATATTATAAAATTACTTTTATAGCCCGTGATTTTCGTGTATAGGCGACAGAGTCTTCCCAAAACGTGGCGACTACCAAAACCGATTTATGCCAGGACGGCTACAACAACCAATTAAATTGTGATTGCTTTTGTTGCTGCACAGATTGCATTATCTAACAGAAATGAATATTGCAAACTTATATGTTAAGTACAACCCATAAAATGAATATCATGAAATGATGGAAATACTTCATTCGAGCTACTCGCTAAGCCTCATTAAGATGGTCAGATCAGGTATTCAAATATCAACTGTGTCTTGAGTGGGCTCAACCCCATTTCTGCTGGCCAAGCCAGATAAAATGATCCAAAGTGATATTCATTGGCAACACTCAAGTACACTATTCAGAGCTTAACATTTAAGACATTCCATTTTCATATTTATCATTGAAAAGAAACTGGGTAGTCCGCATATGTGTTGTAAGCTTCTTATAACAGCCAGTTCTTAATAGAATGTGTAATCTTTAACCAACCAATTATGTATTATATGGCAGTTAAAGAGACTAAACTACATTCCCGACATCCACAAATGTGCCACAAATTCAACGAACCACACTCACACATTCACGCCCACCCAGACACTCAGAGTATGATGTTGAATATTCCACATTATTAGCCTTAACTGTCGCTCTATTCTGGTTCCTCTGTACTGTCCCATACACAAATGTAATTAAATTTTGCTGACCAAGCATTAGTCCTTGCTGGTCCTCGTTGTGTGCTGTATAGAACTGTGGGTGTATACCCACAAGAGTCGTGAAGTGCAGGTTATTGTGGAAGGTGGCCTAGACACACAATGAGGGAATTACACATTAATCTTTTGTAGAGTTCAGTGCATCAATAAAAATGTGCCATTAAAGGCCAACTATGCTGATGGTGGTAGGTCACAGGCACAGGACTCCGCTTGACTGGACAGTCGACATCAATTTGCCAATCGGCTTTATGAGGCCCCCGTGTAAAAAATGTCGTAAAGGATTGTTTCGGTATTTATTTAATATATATTTAATAGGTTCTTGCTATCGTTTAAAGGACTTACGACAATGGTTGAGCAGTTATGTTTTCGCAAATTTAAAAAGTAAAACCATGGAATCAATAAGAGAATAACCAAAGTATCCACAGTACCCACAGAATACCTATTTAATACGCCCATACGTATAGTTAGTTCCATGGCTCAAGACTATTCAAGAATAACATAATATTAAAGTTAAATTTTAAGATAATTGCAAAATTTCTTAATAATTTATTCCTTTAAATTTATGTTTTCATTATTCTGTCGTTTATTATTTGCATAGATATAAAACTAGTGGGCATTTCCCCTTTCCACCAGACGACAACTCGTTGTGCTTTTACCATGCTGCCATTGAAAAACATCAGTCTGGATTTCAGCTAAATCTTTTAAATATTTTATGTCCTCCCCACTGCCAATTTTAACTGTTCGCAATCAACTCACTTGCCAATAACATTTTCTAGCTTAAAATTCCCCAAGCAGGAGAAAACTTTGCCGCCGTTCGCCCGACCATTTTGCATTTTATGCAAAGAATATTCATCCACGTTCAACGCTCTGACAACTAATACCACTCAAAGTGTCAAAGTGCTCGGCAGTTAGACACCAGATACTGAAGAGTGTAGTGGGAGTAAGGGCGGAAGGTCATCATACATATGAAAGAGATGGTGGCGACTCTTGAGCAAACGCTGTCTATTTATTGATTGAATCTGAATATATAATTGAAGTGCACAATTGAAAATCAAAGTGAAAGCAACGATGATGTCTAAGTCTCAGAGAAAATAATTCAAAAGGGACATAAATTCAATTTATGATAATGACCCAAAAGCTGACCCAACAATAAATATATTTAGTGCAAGAGATTTACCAATATTATGATGCTAAGATTTGAGCAACAAATATTTTACTTATTTATTTCTTAGAAAGATGCTTAATAAAAACAAGAACTTTGGACAGCCTGTACTGGATGTCAATTGAAAAAATAATGTGTTAAGATTTTTAAATAATTTAATATGATTATTATTTGCCATCTAATCTATTAATTATATACTGTATACAAGTGACTATGTTTCAATTTGAAAGCATTTTTGAATAGCTAGTTTGACTTTTCAAGGTTAATTACATTTTTAAAGTAATTCCAAAGGAATGAGAATTCAAATACATAGTTAGCCTCAAATACAAACTAAAGTTCAGACCTTTTTTTTGGGTAACGCGGAGTTGAGATATATGTGGCTCGATGTTTTCATTTTGGAATAAACATTTTAAGCAATTAAAAATTTAACAATCCCGTCAGTAAATCTGGCAAAGTAGAGAGCCAAGACAGAGGGAAAGCGCTCAACAGAAATGTCAAACGATGCTGAACTGAAGTCTGCCCCAAGAGCGCTTGAAAAGCTTAATGAGCGTTGACGTCAGCAGATTGCAAAAGTTGTTGCAATAAGCAAGCAGGCAATGCCGCAGGGGCAGGGGGCAGCTAAGTCGGTGCATTTGAGCTATACTAGCTACAGTAAAACACAAAGGGAAGCTGCTTGCGAAAACTTAAACGACTTTGGCAGCAGTTCTTTTCATTAGGGCTGGTAGAAATATCGAAAGAATGGTTAGGTAAATAAATGAGAAAGATATAAACTCTATAAAAGGACACTTGAGCATTGAACTTGAATTCGAAATAAATTATTAATTCAAATAATCTATATGGAATTCAATTTTGGAGTTTTTCTTTGCATTTCTTTGATTTTTATAGAACGAAATCAAACTTTTGCCAAGAAATCTTAAGAATAAAATTATAAAGTTCATTTTCATCATCGAGTCGAATAGAAGCAAATTTTAGCTTGAAAAATATATTAATAATAAGCAGATAAAGTAAGTTGTTAATAAAGTTAAACGGTTTATAACATGGATACATTTAAATATGCATTTTATTTCCTAGGAATCAATTATTTCTTCATATCCCTATCAAATGCAATAATCAATCAAGCCGCATAAATACTGTCAATTGATTGGAATCACAAATTGTGTCATGTCTCTATTAAATGCAGTAATCACTAAGCCTCTGGCAGAGATACTGTCAATTGATTCGTCTATCGCCACATAATTTGTTGATTTGGTTGCTCGGTAAGCGTGTACAAGTACAGTTATGTTTGTCAACTGTTCACAAAGTTGGCTTTTTGGCTACAGCCTGTCATGCAAGACTAACAGCCACTTAACTGTCAGTTTTCGCCTATGTAAAACAGAACGCAAAGCATTTGAGTGACGCGGCAAGCGTTGCCTACTTTTCACATAGCTGTCACATTAAGTATACGCACAACAAAACGTATACGCCGCAGGGACGCCAGCCTATGCGTGTGTGTGTGTGTGCGTGTAAGTGTGTGTGGTCGTTGAACCACAAGTTTGTCGGCTCAGTCGTCAACGCGTCTTGTTCTGCACACCTTAAGGCATAATAACGCCAAATGAAATTGATGTTAATATAATTTGTTTAAGGCAAGTTAAAATATAAGGGACTGAAACTTTATTTGATTTCATGTTTAATTCGATTAAAATGCCAAAGCTCGCAACTAAATAATCTTCGACACACACACACGCACACACACACTCACACGCACACCTACAAACTCCCTCTTCCTCTCCTGCTGCTTCAAGCATGTCCTTGGCTCGTGTGCTGTCTGTTGTTTCCTGTTGGCATCGTCCTTGCACTAAGTGGATTTTCATTATACAGAAAATATAGGGCAAGATTTATTATTTAATTTGCGCGCATAATTTGTAATTATGTCTCAACATTTACTCAACCTGACAGCTCAACCTGCTGCACGAGTCTCCGTCCCAACTCAGCCAACAATGGCATTATGCCCATTAGCACGTCAGCGTGTTTAAACAGCGATAAGATCGGAAATACATGAACGACAAGAACAAGATTTTCAGTTGGCCTTAATTGAGATTATAAGATATAATATATTAAGAGGTTGTATTGATTGATTATTAAAATACTATATATTTAATATTAAGCTAAACTTAAATTGAAAATACTGTCAAAATCGGATACGTATGTGTCTATTAGGCTTTTAATCGAATTTCCCCAATAGTATTTATCTTATTTTATATTAATGAATAGCTGTCGCTTACGCAAGAAACATAAATCACTGCTGTGACATATTCTTTGGGAGTGTTATTAAATGAAAAACTGGAAATTATGTTGCTTGAATAATGAATAGTAACGAATTATGTCAATTTTTTTTTTAAATAGATAAACAGTGGTGTGTAAAACATAGATAGGCAAAGCATTAAGAGCATACAAGGTTGTCTCAAAGAGCCTACAAGGTTGTAAGAGAAGTACTGGCAGGCTTCTAAGGGAGCTAGACGTAGCAAAATATGACTAAGCAGATACGACATGAAATGTAAAACTGTCTGTCAGAATGTGAATATAAACTATGATAATAGCAGACATCCTGACAACACGTAAACATCTACACAAGCTAAAAATGGTGGAGGATATTGCGTGTAGACTCTGAAGTTGACGAGACTCCACAACATATTCTAGCAGATTGCCCAGCCAAAAGTAGACAGAGATACGCTTGTACCTTAACTGCCAGGGCTCAAAGACCAAGTGCAAGCAGTGCAATGATCAAGAACTTTAACTCAATTACAAGGGACAGACTTGTTACAGTCTTTACTGTCAAAACAAGTGAATTTATATTTGCAAATCGAGCCGAGTCTATGAATCACGACAAATATTAAAATATACACATTAATATCAATCTTTCTCTGGGCATCTGCTTTAGCTGTATATCCTATCTGCGTATCCTACCATCTGAGAACACTAGAGATAGACAACTCTTCTAGCCTAGCAGCCAGCTCTATTACCAAGCCTCCGAATGTCTGATTAATTGCTTTTACAAGCCATTTAACACAGCTTCCCCAAAATGGAGCAAATTGTTCGGCTCACAGTTATGAGCTTGTAAGCAGCTCCCACATACAGCAAACGAGATAAAAACAACAACAATCACGTGATTGATTGCCACTTTTAATGGCCACTCAGAGTGACAACAGTAATAAAAACAACAACAACAACAACAATGAAAGGAGCTGAACAGCAGCAAAATTAGTTGACCGGATAGAAAAGTTATGTTGAGGCCCAGCCACGAAACTGCTGTACGCAAATCACATTTAGGCCTCATTAGTGTGCCACACGTACAACATGGCCACTCCAACACCGCCTCTCCGGAAATGGCACTGCTGGAAGGCTCGACAGTTAAATCTGTGCGGTCAATGCCACAGGCATTTGAATATCTAATAATTTGCGTGGCTTCTCGTCGCAGCAACGATAAAGGATGCTCCAGATTGGATGATTTGTTGGCGGATAACGAGTCTAGCTGGCTGTAGTCAAGCTTAACATGCAATACATACACACACACAGACACACTTCATACATATAGGATGTACACAATTGATTTGCTGACACTCGTACATGTGTGAAGGCAGCTAGGCTATGTGCAAACATTAGGGAAAAAAAAGCAAATCAGTGTAAAGGGATATGTTTTGACTACGGGGAACAAAGTGACTGAAGTACACGCAACAGCAAACAGCACTTAAGGACCAGTCTCGTAAGTATGTACATATGTATATTCGCACACGTTGGTGCAATTGTACAGTGAAGACAAACTAAAATAAATACTTAACATTTTTAATAAAAATTCAGTAGAGTTGCATTATAGCTTGATTCCACCAGCATTACTTACATTCGTAATGCATTTCAGAAATTCTCACACTCTCTCTATTTTTCGAATTTTCAATTAATGTTATGAAAAGCGCAAGCAGTTTATTTATCAAGAAAGGCAATCGATTGTTTTAAGACACATTTAAAATGTATCTAATGTGTTATAATTAATTGTACTTTAATTTATTAAAATTTAATGCTGAAAGCAAAATAGAAAAGAAAACTCTCTTTTTGTTAGTTAGTCCGTTCAACAATTAATAAACCACGCTTCATAATCAGATAAAAAAAAACTATTTTTCTATTTACAGAGTAATTATTTTTATTACAAAAGTAAATTTAGTTTTACATAATATGTTATAAGAGTTATTATTATACAATTAAATTATAAGCGAAAAAGTGAATAGTGAGTTAAAAAAGAGTCTTTTTAAATTGTCTTTTTCCTTATTCGTTGAAATTCAACATTATAAATCATTTCTACCCATTGTATAAAAATCGCATTAAAACTATCCGTCAACGGAGTGTGTAAACATTATGACATGTTCTTGTTTTATGGGTGTCCACTGGAAAATTGATTTCATGCAACACAAATTAATTTAATAATTTAACGTTCTTTAGTATCGATTCAAAAGTGGGTGACATCAATTGCAATCCGGCTGCTGGGAAATGATAAGCTGCATGCACAAATGTATGGTATGAAATTTGTCAGAAAAAGCGACCAAAATTCAATTGAATTAATGGTAAGGACCACAAGGACAAGGAGGCGTATCGAGTGTGCGGTTGTGGCAATGCCATTTTTATGTCTTGTTCAGAGCAAGAAAAATATAACAAAATAAATTAAATTGATAGCCTGCTATTAGGAGCAAAGTGCACAGCTTGTAATCAATTTTAATTTTTAACATAAACAGTTAGACGTCTGACATCACTCCATTTCTCAAACTTAATTAAATACCCAGAAAAGTGCCATCTTAATTTGAAGACTATGAAAGCAAAAAAATATTATACTTAATGATTAAATATAATTGTACGTGCTTTAATAAAGAACATTTGGGCAGGCAAAGCTACTTAACGTTAATATTTATACAATTCATCAGACTTGAACAAGAAAATCAATATATGTAAATAGAAATTAAAGCCACAATTCGAATGCTCTCTAGCTCCTATAGTCTTTGATTTTGTGACATTCACTAGACTGACAAACAAACTGAAAATATATATTTTTATGAGTAGATGCCTTCGTCTGCCTGTTGAATACATTCACACACCTCCTTTTCACATATTTCCAATGTTTTCAGTATATGGTAACTAAGAATTCCCTGGGCTTGGATATACTTTAAGATGTAACAGCTTTGCAGGTTCGCATTGATTTTTCCATTTGCCCCAACATTGCAAGTGCAATTGAGGCGCCACATTGAGTGGTGAGGGGTAAGAAGTTGCCAGTTTTTGGCTGGCTGCCAAGACTAAAAACGAGGCACATGCTGCCTTGTATTCATTTACCACTTCAGGGCATATCTGTTTCTTTTCTCTTATTTTTTCTTTTCTTGTTTTTATTATTTTTTTTATTTTTGTTTTGTTTTTGGCCATTTGCGGGCCAACTGCAATGGATGTGGATGGCCATGTGGGAGAGGCAACATGTGGAGGACGCTGCAGCGGCAACTTCCTTTGGTACTTTCTTTTGTCCGCCGGACATGGGCATGCATATAAGTACAACAACATGAATATGCCCATGGAAAATGCAGATTGATCGTCGTAGATTGGATTGCAGCCACAACAACAAGCAGAACAAAAGATTATTTTTACTTTACTTGAAATAAAATGGGGTTAGGCTGATTCTCAGCTCTGCAGTGGTTTACTTGAGCCACATACCCAAATAGTTTGAGGGCACAATATTGCTGCACCCACTTAACATATGAATAGATGAACAGATAGCTAAATAAATGAAAATTTGGGGCACACAAGGGTGCAACAAAAATAGTTACAAGAAATGAATACACCATAACAGTCGAATTTTAATAGCAAAACAGTTAAACAATTAAGAAAGTAACAACTATAATTTATTTTTTTTAAACTTAAAAATTGTACAAGCCTAACTTATAAATCTCCCAAAGTGTACTCTTGAATTTTACCTATTTCCTTTGTTTATCTTCTGTTTTGGACTGTTTTAGCTATAAGTAATGCTGGCGAAAATATTCAAATATATATATACGATATACATAACTTTATAGTTTTTAATAATAGCCAAAAGCTCCCTTTTGCTAGTTCATTTTAGTACAAGTTATTTAAAACGCAAGGATCCAAAATTACTTTTATTAAGTTGTTTATCTTGGAAATACAATAATAAAAAATTACAAAATAAATCAAATAAATGAATAATATATAATCTAGGCAACTTTAAGGTTAAATAAAAATTGAGTTACATGCGCGGATTGCATTTGTTGTAATGCTTTCCAGTGGGGAATTCAAACAGGACACTCGAAAAGGGTCGACATAAGCCAATCGCATTACCAGCCAATTAGAAGTGTTAGCCAAAGCACACACACTAATGGCCATTTAATATGGGATATTCTGTATGCTATTGAAAAAGAAACCTACTTTCAGGATGCACGTTTGAACAACTAATTACAAACAAGTGTTAAAATATATATTAACATATATAACATAATCACACAATAAAAAATAGGAATTATATTAAAATTTTCTTCTTTTATGTGCTGGTTCTTCACACAGAATAAATTGAAATTTGTATGCTATACTTGTTTTGATAACTAATTGAAAAAATATATAAAAACACTCTATAAAAATATATAAAAATGAAAATGCACCTGTCGCAACAAAAATAAGTTTAATATTAGCCAACATTTTATGCATCGTTAAATATTAAATAAATGTTGCCCGACTAGTCTGAACTAAAAACTGTTCATTGAAGTTGTTGCTATTTTAAAGCTGTCTCTAATTATATGAGCACCACTGTATATACGAATGAATGTATTTCTTTACACATTGAACACAAGCTAAACGGAAATTAAGCTGCTCTCAATGCCACAAGCTGGTGCTGCTGATGAAGATGATCCCGATGATGATTTAAGCGGGAAACGCATTTGAGCTCGTTATGATTATCACATATTGCATATGTGTGGGCCGAGAATGGGTATGAAAACAATATTACAGCATTGATGAGTTTATTGAGCACCTGAGTGAGCTGATTGGCACAGTAACTGCCAGGGAAAAAGTTTTGTGCATAAAATTTCACAGTAGCTAAGCAAAAAACAAGAAGAAGAAAAAGAGGACCACAGATACCCACGGAACACAGGGAGCAGCTGCAGACTAACCACAGACTAAATTTGTATAGGCATTTGCATATCTTAAATATTTTACCGGTTCCTTGTAGCTTGTGGGCAACAACGAGCAAAACTTTTTATTGACTACACAGTTGCGGTCTTTGTTTAAATATTGAGCAATGCTCAAGTTTTCATCAAGTTGAGTTGAGCAAAACATATTATACCTGAGCGCTGCGTGTGCTACACCCACACATATATACATATAATATAAATCAAATTTAAATTAAATTAAATTATATATTTACATGTCTGTGAAATCCCAAATGAAATCTTCAATAATATATTAATATAAGCATTCAAAAAGCTAATTTTAAAATTTTGTATACACATATAAAAAAAATCCCCTGTTAAATTTTTAGATAAATGTACCACAGAATTAAAAAAATACAATCAGTGGTTTTCATATATGTAGATACAACTTATTATTTTAAAATTATATTTCCTGAATAATAAGGTAAGTCAAAATAAGTCAAAAGTATGACCATTTTCGAAAAGTCCGATTTTTGAAAGTAAGTTGCCCAAATAAAGATTCATTCTAAACCATTCCACATATTTTCCAACATCATGGGTAGTTTCAATTGCCAATCAATATGAGATGGATTTCTTATGCACATTTTTAATATGAAATTATGCAAAGTTCTCGTCTGATTTGATAACTGTTTTGTGCTGCAGCGTCTGATAAGAAATTGACTTTATCCGACAGGTAAAAAGCAAACAGCTTTTTTTTTTTAAAGTTACCCATGCCAAAGTGAATCATTGGCTTCATTTACATTATTTGCGACCTTGGCTACATTTTTAAGTTTGTCAGAGTTTTGCTTTTCATACATTTAACATGTTTTCATAAGCGAAAAGACGATTATATACGCTTCATAATGAAGGAATGTCTGCGAATTATTTATGTATGTGAATGCGGGCTGAAAGCCGAACTCCCTCAGCATGGAAAAATATTTGCATACAAAATTTTGTCTGGCATTTGCTGGATGAGACTGGGTGAAGGAAAAAACGTTAAGCTATGGATATTTTTGCAATTTAAATATTTTGTTAGTATTCGTAATCAGGTCTAGGGCAAAAATCACACAAAATGTGAAATTGGGAAACAAAGCAATTTATTGAAGATAATGTTTAAATGAGACTTGACTAGATTTTAAGCTTGAGACTGAATTTTGCAAAGTACAAATTCTGATCACAATCTAATTGTTTAGATATTTATTATAATATTAACTATTCATTTTGTTGGCAGCAGCAGCAAAGAAATTTAATTGATTATGAGTTGTTAACATGTTTGAATTTGGCTTAATATAAATAGTTTATTGCTAGTCTTAATTATATATCCACATTATGTTTGCTTATCGATCGATTTTAGTTATTTTCGTTGCGGTGGCTTCAAACCATTTTCATTTTCGGGAATCCATCGTTAGCTACTCTTGTTTTAAAAAGGTTTAGCAATTGGCTTCAAACCTTTAAAATCAAAGTGTTGATAGAAAATTTAGCAAATGGCTTCAAACCTTTAATAAACAAAGTGTTGTTGAAAAGACTAAGCTCTGGCTTCAAGTTCAAATATATTAAATAAAGTTTATAACGTGGAAATAACTTTGTGTTATTAATTGGAAAATAAAGCTATCAAAAAGCTGAAACTTCAGCTAGAAAGTAGACTATCATATACCTGACCTTTTTTTAGGAATATGGAATGTTCGTTTATAACAAAGAAACAACATGAAAGGACACCAAATTCAGATGGGTATTTTCTTTATTTTGGCTGTAACCCAAAGGTTGAAATGTAAATCGAAGCGACGTCAAGTACAAACATTTTGTTTTGACTCGTAAAAAGGGCAACAAATATGAGAGCACTAAAAAAGAAATATGTTGCGCATACGAGTATGTACAAAAAAAAATAGATTACATATTATATGGATGTGTCTTACGTATATATTGATGTGTCTGTGTGTGCACCTTATTGCCATTAATCAAACCCAAAGGGCGTCTATATAAACATGGCTTATGTGCAATTTGTCATATTTTGGCTGGCAGTCAAGTGAAAGTGACCCAAAGTGAAATTTAAAATTTAAAAAAAAAACTCCATAACAAGTATATCCAATTCTGAATCCATAAAGAAAGTCTTTAAATCAGAGTTCTGTCAAAAATGTCAAATATGATCCCTAATTTTAAAGTATCATAGTTATGTTTTATCATTGATCGCAATAAATCAGACTTCAAAATTTATAGAGCAATCACTGAAATGTAATAAAAACAAAAATTAGCTCAATTATACAGCAAACTAATTGAAGAAATCAAGAGCTGCTGACAAATAAACTATTATATAATATATAGATAATAACAGAAACAAATGATTGGCAGACATCGTACAAATGCAATCAGAAATAAGGCCAAGAGTTTAGCGATAGTAATGGAGGAGCTCAAAAGCAATTCGCAGCCCGCAGCCATAAATGCCTGTGGGCGACGCCTCGATTGATGACTAGGACGGCTGACAACACAAACAATCAACATAAGGGCAAAAACAAACAAGCGATAGTTGGACAATCAACCCGACAGTGGACGGGGGACGGGGCACGGGGGACGGGGTACAGCAATGACAGTGATGGCAAATGGAGTTCATGTTAATCAGAACGAAAAGTAGAACACGGAACGGACTACGGGTTAGAGAAGTCCTTTAAAGGCAGCAGACATCATGGCAGCCATAAAATCGATAAAATCTCTCCCCCCCCCCCACCACACACACACACACACACACACTTTTCAAACACCCACGTTTGCCCAATTCCCAGCCAAAACTTTGAATATTTCACGCCACGTCTACGCACGCGATGCAATTCCTTTTCCTCGGCAGGCGAGTAAAGCTTAAAGGGCAGGCCCACCTTTTTAAAATTCCGCACACTTCCGAAAATAGCATCCAAGTTATACAGAATATATAAAGTATTTAAATGTATACATACACTCGTAAATCGCAATGAAAACAAGTTACTTGATTTTTAGAAATAATTTCTGCATATACAAAAAAAATTCTTAAATATTAATACTCTTTTTTCGAACTTTCAGAAATATTATTCTTAAAAAAAATTCTTCTAAAAGTAGAACTGCACACTCATATTTTTAGAAAAAAATTAAAATTAGAAAATAATAATAAATAATAATAATAATAGTAATAAAGTTAGCTCTGTCTAATGCTATATTGAAAGGGAAATCCCTCCACGAACGAAGGGTCTCGGTTTCAAATCTCTGTAAAATTATTCATTTTCCAAATTCAATTTACAAACTTTCTAAACTGTTTGTATATGGAAGCAACAAAAAACGAATATTCAAGTTATGTGTACACAAACAAAAAAAGCACCATGAAAATTATATTTATTATTTGTAAATATTAGAAAAATATTCAATATAAAATACAACTTTCTAAATTTTATCATGATTTTTTTTCTTAGTGTACATACGTATACAATACTGGCAGAAAAAAGCGCTTCTGTCTTTGTTATCGGAGCTTTGCTTTAATGTTTTATACCAGAGAAAAGGCTGTTGTGCTAATGAATGAATAGAATGAAGCCCATTTTTGGCAAAAAGAAAATTAAAAAATCACCTTTTCGGTACACAATCCTTTAGCATTTGATTATTATTATTTTGTCTGCAGAAGATTTTGAATATTCAAATAGTTAAATTTGTTTCATTCGCAAACAGTGCGCAAATTTTTCAACCATACATTTTACATTTAAGATTTAATGGCAGTGTCTATACGACAATTAAAAATATAAAAAAAAAACCTAAGCGAAAGCCTGAACCCAAGTCTTAAGACTATGCGTTTGGATGTTGTATGTTTGTTTGTATGTACACAGAATTCTTGCCCAGTTCGGGATTATTGGATGTGGGTGTTGCCTTTAGCAAGGATGATGATGAGTCCACTTCACAGGTTTCACCGGTAGCGAAGCCAGGGTAAGGGTAGGCAAGTAGATACTAATTGTGTTCCACATTCAGATAGTATTCTATATGCGAATTCAGAGATCGAATTTACCGATTGAAATTTAGAATCGGAATCGAAATACGTATATAAATCCAGCTTTCTTTCAAGAATTAATTGATAGTTGAACTGATATTAGTTCCGTAAAAGCCGTAAGGCAACCGAAACAAAGTAGAAAAATATCACTTGCTTTTTATAATTATTCACGTTCATATCGGAATCTTTACCAACATTTTTATGCTTTTCTTATTCGTATCACCATTGGAATCGGATCGAAAATTCGTTTCGGTTTGACACCCTGTCCACAATACCTATTATTTTAATTCTTACACATTTTGATCATTAGTGAATGTGGTTACCAATGCTAGTTACCAATATTTGAACAACTAGATGACTATGCAAATAAGCGATAGGGACGCCAGTCGAACACGCACAGCGACTACGAACAAAAAAAAAAACCACCCTAATTTCCAGCACTCATTTAGTTAAAGCCGCGTAGTAATATAATATAATGGCCAACCCTTAAGCCGGCACAACTTCTGCCAAGTCGTAAATTTCATATGGGCAATTCAATGCAAAGATATTGTACTCGTATGACACAAACAGAAAACAAAAAGATACACACACACACACACAGGCAAAGCAGTCACAACCTTGACCCATAAAAGGCAAATGAAATTAATTAACTAACTGTCAGCGAGCGGGGAAAAATAACATTGGCATTAGAGCTAATCAAACGTCTGACGATCGATAAGTTCTGGTGCAGAAGCTACTTTAATAGGGCGTAAATCAATTAAAATGGGAGCCGCCAAGTGGTAAAAGTGCATCTGGAATGCACCCATTAGACGTAAGGATGCCAGGATGCCAGGATGCCAGGTTATCAAGCGAAGAGGCGACGACGCACATAAATTATTCAATGGCAGCTTTCAGTGGCAACTTTCGTGGGGCGACGACAGCCACTGCTGCAACACAATGGGGAAGGCAGACGGCTACGGCACAAAAGCAGCAGAAAGAATAGCAGATGAGGCTGCAGAGCACAGTTGGCTTTATTTGTCCAACATTCTAACAGCAACAACTGCAGTCAAGCCGACAGACAGATAGAGTAGAGGAAGCCCGTCAATCTAAAAACCATTTTAGGGTAATTTGATAGTTGCTGCTGAAGCCCAAAGCAAACACAAGGAAAAGAATATTCTCAGCGGCATGCCAAAGTTAAAATACCCTCGCTGACCTGTTCACATTCAAATTGCATTGTCAATTTGAAAGTCAACCGGTCGAACCTGTCACTACATGATGCTGATTAGATGCATTTTTAAGCTCATTACTACTCTCAGAAAAAAGATCATACAGCATTTTAGAAATTCACCATACCAAGGGTCATCTTGTTATTCAGCAGGTATATTTCTAAAACGGAAGGTTTCGTTTTTCTAAAAACCAGGGTTTTTCTTTTCTTCATTTTACAGTACGTTTTATTCAACATTATAAATAATTATATAATTTACAGATTGTTTTTTTATATGTGTACACAAAATTAGAATATTTGTTTTTTTGTTTCTTATATTATATTTAAACATTAGTACTTGGAGCTAACTCTAAGCAGCTAATTTCGTTAGTATTTTAAAAGTTTGAGAAATTATATTTTCAAGGGTTTGCATTTCTACTTTCTAAAAATATTTTATATTATTAGGAAGTATAGTTCTGAAAAATAGAAAATTAGCTTTCTATCCTATAAACTAGAACATTTGTTCAGGTAATTATTGTTCAGACTACAAATTTGTTTATAGAAGAACTCGTGCTTTGACTGATTGATCACTTAGGAGCTATGTAATATACAATAGCAGCTCAAAAATACAAAGAAAAAACATTTTTCGACTGATAGTTCTCTTGACAGCTACAGGATATAATCGTCTTTAACTTCGGCAAGAAGAATTCAATAAATAAAATAAAGACTCTCAATCATAATTGCTTAACACACTTATTAAGCAGTTAAATCAACAATAAATTAATATAAAAAATTATGAATAACTCGAACTTGACTGTTGAAAAGCTTAAAGTTTTGACTGGTTCAATAAACTTAAGCCTCATTAGAGTCCATCAAGTCCCCAATAATAATTGCTTTACAATCTTATGAGTCAATTAAGTGAAGCGGCAAATTTTTCAAATTAAATATCTCGAAATTTGCTATTAAAAGTTAAAGCTTTCTAAGCTTTAAATTCTTCGATAAGCCTTAGCCTCGTTTAAATAAAAAGCCTGCCGGCAATTCGGTCGTGGTTAAATTTAAGTAATATTAAACCATTTTGCAATTGCCAACTGTGAATGGGATTGCCCAAAAGTTATTGACAATTCAGGTGGCAAATAGCTACGCCTATGCTTTTAGTTGCTTTGGCAATTTAATGCATAAAATTCGATAGGGCAAAAAGTCGTTTTATGTTTACAAACAATTTTCATGTACTTTGAAGACAAACAGACAATACACATATATAAAGAGAGTCCATTATGTGTCTTCTATATATGTACATTTATCTATATGGCTTACCGTTCTCAATGGTCTCCTTGGCACAGGATATTATTTTGCCTTTGCGTCGTCGCAAATTCGATTCGAAATTGTTATCCTCGCTGAAGTCATCGTCTCGTGCCGCAGCTTCTGCGCCCGTTGGAAGAGTAGCTCCTCCTTCGTTATTGCCGGCTATTGTTGTTGTAGACTCTGGCACATCCTCAGAGGACTGACGCTCAGCATATCCTCGGCCTCCCGCACCGCTGCCGTGCATTAAACTATCGAAACTTTGGCTCATTGTGTGCCAAAATAAAAAAAATTGGATTTTCTTTTTTTTTTTGCTTTGCTTCTTTTATTTGAATGTGTTTTGCTTTCCGTTTGTTTTCGGTTCACTTTAGTTATTAGTTTTGTTGATAAATTGCTTTTTTAAAAATACTTAGAAATGCATTGTTAAATTACGTCGTAAAATCGGAAGCCTGCGAAATGCAATTATTTATTAAACTATTATTTTTAACTATCACTGATATCAAATTATTAATCAATAATTGTAAAGTATATAACAATTATAATAACAACATTTTAAGAAATATGTCAACTAAAAAATTGCGATTCCAATTACTTATTTCCAACAAATAAAATTTTTAAATATTTTATTACTCAGTAATAATAAAATATACAACAACAATAATAAAAATGAACAATTTTGATAAAAATTTGATATAAAAAAATAGCGATTCAAATTACTCACTTCCAACAACAAATAAATAAAAATAATAATACAATAATATTCTGTAATAATAATAATAGTGAAAATAACATTAATTTTAACAAAAAATTCCAAGTAAAAAGGGGCAATTCCAATTACTCATTTCCAACAACTAAAAAGAAAAATAATAAAACTATGAAAATGGCAGAGTTTTGCCGGCCAGTCAGACAGTGGTTTGATTTGACGGGGTAATAGTGGTAATAGTGGATCCTTAAGACCAGCACACACACCCCCAAACCACCCCTTCCTCATCATCCCCACGAAACGGGTTCAATGTGCGTGGGCGTCACAATTTTTTCTTTCTTCTTTTTTTGCTGAGCTAGTTGCTTGCTTTGTTTTTATTTGTCTGCAGTTCTGAGCCGCGTTGAAACAGTAGCAGCCAAAGCAATAACAACAACAACAACAACAACAACTGGATTCACTGCAAGAGCGTCGACTTATTTCATAATCGCTAAGTAGCGATTTAGGTTAGGCCAATTCCACAAAACATGCGATTAACACATCATATTTAATTTGTAAGGCATACTTTTGAGCGCGTCAATGTTAAATGAACGCATGTGCCAAATTGGGTAATTTAAATTCAATTAAAATATTAAATACCCCAAAAATGGTTATAACAATTAATTAATTGCGTACTCGATTTGAAAGCGTTTGCACATTGGAAAATGCCGTCAGAGACTAAAATGTCACGCAAGTGTTCAACTGAGTGCAGACGAAGTTCAACATAGCTGCTGAGAGAGCGTGGTGAGTTTCTCATTTATCGATTTTGTAGTGCGCGTGTGCGTGCGTGTGTTAAGCGACAAAAACACTAAAACGTTACACTTTTTGTTTCTTGTTGTTTGTTGTTTTCATACGCGCCTTTCGAAACTTGCTGCGTAGCATGGCTGAACTGAGTTGAGCGTCGCGTTAAGGGAGCGGTGCAGGAGAAGAAACAGCAAGCAGGCATGCAAAAAGCCGGCAGATAATGACGCAGAGAGCAGAAACAGAAAGAGAAGAGCGACACACAAACGCACAACAAATATGGCAAGCATTTGAAATGCAGACAGCAGTTAAAAAAGCAGACAGATGATTCTGTTTTTAAAGGTTATTTGTTTCTTTCTCTGCTTAAGCCTAATTAAAGAGCCGTTAAATGCTAATCAGAGAAGTGCAACAACAACAACTCTGTATTTTCCACATCTTAATGAAAACAAACTGCAATCAGAAAAATTTGCATTGCATTTCTTTCATTACAAATTGATATTGTCATATATTTTTTCGTTTTATTAGTTATTGATATTGATTATTGATAATAATTAAACGAAATTCAATTACGTTTATGGAAAGTAAAAGTTGGAATGCATTATTCACATCTGCATTGCAAAAGAAATATGGAAATATGGACGCATATATTCGAATTTAATCACTCCAAGTCTCCTCTTTCTCCAAGTTATCTGCAATTGCGGTACAAGACTACGGATAAAAAGAGGGCAAGAAGCAGTTATGTAAACAACCATCGATTACCAATACAGTAGTCGCTCGAGAAGAAGAACCAATGATTGAAATAACAATAGTATGCTTAAAAGTTCATAATATTTATAAACTTATTTCATAGATTTGAAAAAAAACCAGCCTCTTGAAATTGAGTTTTCCAATTTCTGTAAGTTCTACTAATCGAGCGACCATTGTAATTATTTATATATATTTTTCGATAAACTTACATTAGCGCGGACATCAACGCCGCCAAACTGGGAGTCGGAACAGCTGCCGCCGCCCCCCATTTCCTGTAGGAAATCTGGTACAACTTGAGAGGAGTCCTGCAAGATTTTTATTAAATCGGCGGCAATGCCGCGATCTTGATCGGAATCAAAGAAGGAGGTGGCTCGACCCCTATTGCCCACACGTCCGGTGCGTCCAATGCGATGCACATAATCCTGCACAGTCTTTGGCATGTCATAGTTAATCACATGCTTAACATTCTTAATATCTGGTGGAGTGGGGGAGATACAACAATAAGTTGGTGCATTTATATTGGATTGGAGAATACAATGTGAACTAACCAAGACCACGGGCAGCCACCGAGGTGGCAATGAGCACCTTCATGTGGCCAGTCTTAAAGTCGCGCAAGGCCTGCTCACGCTGACTCTGCAGACGATCGCCATGGATGGAGGTGGTCGGGAACTCCGCTTCCGACAGGAACGAGGCGAGAAAATCAGCGCCACGCTTTGTCTCCACAAAGACGATGGTGCCATCGGCGCCCTCTCGTAATATGTTCTAAAACAAACAAAACAAAACTCAAATATATTAGTTTACAGAAATTAAAATAAAGCAAAAGTAAGAGATTATAACATGATATATATTATATTCTTTATATATTCTTTACTATCATTTACAGAAAAACATATAATTTCTCAAAAATAATAATGAATACGCATTCAATTGGAAGAAAAAAACAACTCAATGGTCTGTCTAATTATATGTCTTAGCAGATCGAAACAGACAACTAAATTATATTGCTGCTATAGGAACAATAGTTCGAAAGACGAGTTCTAAATTCTGATCTCTAAACATACATAGATATCCATGTCACCTATGTCAAACAGTTAACTTGTTAACTATCAAAACAAAAAATATATTTAAGATTTTGTCTCGAAGTCTGAACTAAACTAAACATATATATATAGATATAGGGGATTAATGCGATAATAGTTTGAGCCGGAATACAGAAAAAAAAACGGGAAAAGAGTAATAAATTCAATGAAATTAGTCCTACCATTAGCTTGGAGCGTTTGTCAAATTTGTTGAGCTTGTGAAAGGTCTGCTGCACATCGGAGCAAGCACCGCCGACAACGCCAATTGTGACGAATATATAATTGTTTAAGAATTCACCAGCCATGCGCTGTATTTCCTCCGGGAATGTGGCGGAGAACATTAGAGTCTGATGTTCCGGACGCATCGTCTGATGTTGCATAATCTTGCGCATACTATCCGCAAAGCCCATGTCCAGCATGCGATCGGCCTCGTCAAGGACGACGAAGCGTGTCGCCTCGAACGTAATGAATGTGCGATCCACAAAGTCGAGCAGGCGACCCGGTGTGGCAATCAGCAGATGGCAGCCATTGAGCATGCACTCGTTTTGATATTTAACTGAGGTGCCGCCGTAAACGATGCTTATCTTCAGATATGTGCTGAACGCAAACTTTCTGGCCTCGTTGAAGATCTGGATAGCGAGCTCACGAGTCGGTGACACAATCACCGCCTGCGGCTTACCTATCTCCAGGTTGTTAACGTCGTCCAGCAGTTTGCAGATCATCGGCAGCAGAAAGGCGGCCGTTTTGCCCGACCCAGTCTGGGCACAGGCCATCAGATCACGTCCCTCACTAATCACAGGCATTGACACCTTCTGAATCGGCGTGAGCACTTTGTAGCCCGACTTGATCACATTGCCCAGCACAATGCTGCGCAATTGGGCGCTCTCAAAGCTTCTAATCGGCTGTGGAACATTATCGCCAGTCACCTGCACAAGAAATTTGTTACTGTACTTGCTATTGGATTTAGTTGTGATGCGCTCACCTTGATGGGTATATTATCGTACTTTGAGAAGTTAATGCCCGATGATATGCCGGTGCTAAACATCTCGGTCTCATCGTTGGTCGGTTCAGGCGGTATATAGAACTCCCTTGCTTTTTTCTTACCATTCTCGCCGCCCTCATCATTGTGGTTATTGTTCAAATCGTTATCGTCGCGACGGTGACGTTCACCACCCTTAAAGCCATCGCTGCGTCCTCCACCACCTGTTGGATTTGGACTCGAAATATGAGATAGAATATAACAAAAATAATGTTTCAAATTGGAAGTGTCTAGCTCCTAAAACCTTATAAAATATAAGAAATCCCTTTCAAATCGATCTCCAAATATGTCTTTGTCCTAATGATTCTAATTTTTTCAATTTTTTTATATTCAATTAAATTTTTTGGGTTTGGAATTATACTCCAACATACAAGCAACACAAATATGTAATTCAAAATTGATTTCAACCAAATACACAGTTTAAGACAGTTAAGACTCCATAACAATCACAATCGATATAAAATGCAACAAAAATATATATAATTTATTATTATAATACGGATGAGATAAGATATATAAATAAAAGCAAAAATTCATTGAATTAAATGTACATAAAAGTGTAACATAAAATTAAAATATAATTTTAACAAATTCACATTTAGTTAACAATTCTTGAAACTATTTTTCAAATATATAAATTCACAAATATATCACAAATTCTATAAAATTTCAAGTATTCCAGATAAATGCTTTCTACAAACATTAGTTGGATACACAAATCTCTAAAAAACAAATATGAGAATCAAAGGGAATTAAATGATTAAATTTAAATTATTAGATTGAAACATTTTAAGCATATACTTAATGTAATATTTTTAGTAGCTGCGAGAACTATTTTTAAAAGAAATTAATTCGGACGTGAAATATATTCCAAAATCATTGGCAGGTGGTTCAAATTCATGTTTTTTATAAAATATTATGAATTATAATTATATAGAAGTTATGGAAACTGAAGAAAATACAAATTATTTTGTATACTTAAGTAGATAGTATAATTAATCATTGAAATCATTAAAAAAAAAAACATGTTATTCTCAAATTATGTTTAAATCGATTACAAATTATTAAAAAAAAAAAACACTTTAAAACTTGTGTTCAAAAGTTATTGGATTGGATTACAAATACTAAAACAAATATTGTTAGAAAAACTATTTATAAAAGAAATTAATTCCGCAGAGAAAGATATACCACAATATGCCATAAGGCACGTGGTTGAACCATAAATGTAATCTACAAATTATAGATTAAGAAGCTATGGAAAACTGAAGAATATACAAAATAGTTTTTATACTTAAGTAGACAGTTAATATTTACTAATCGTAAGTTTCTAAATATGAGAAAAAAGTCGATTAAAAATTTAAATAAAAAGGAAAAAAAAAACTTTAAAGCTTGTTTTCAAATATTAAGTTAAAATTATTAGATTGAAAAATTGTAAGAAAATACTAATACCAAATATTTGTTAGCAACTACGAAAACTATTTTTGTAAAAGAAGCGAATGGAAGTAAATAATATACCATAAAGATTTGCAGGTGTTTCAAATTAATATGTTCTATATATAATACAAAGAAAAATTAAATCGATTTTAAAAGTATTTCAACCAGATGTAAGCTTAAAGAAGCGATGCAAATCGAGCATCAGCGCTAAGACTAACAATGCTCGCCGCCTTCAAATCGAGCAGCACTCGAAATGCAATCGCCGCCTCCATGCGATTCTTGATAAAGTCATTGGAGCGCATGTCCACTGTTGGCTGCATGATGAGGGCAGCCATCAGGTCATGGATGACGCGTCGCTTCATCTCGGGCATGTTCAATATAATTTGCGGATCATATGTATATTGGGCAGGCATTGAACGAAATTGAGTGCTGCTCTCCTCCGCATTGCTATTATTCGAATCGCCTTCGGTGTTATCATCATTGCGACGATTGCGTTGGCGATCTTCCTGCTGCTGCTCATCGCTTAGTTGCTTCTGGTGGTCGACCATAAGTCGCAGCATGTGCTTGTGCCGCACTATATAGCTGAGATCTTCCGATAAGCGATTCGATTGATTAATACTCTGCTGTTGCTGTGTCTGCTGCAACAGCTGTTCCTCCTCCTCCAGCGAGCTGGGCTGACCAACGTTTGTGGTTGTTATTATTGGTGAGTTTTGAAATTCGATGGGCGTAGTATTTGACGCTGGTTGCGCGGCGAGATGGTACTGAGCTGCCATTCCTAGTTGGTAAATGTATTCAATTGACGTCACTATAGGCCTTTCCGGTAGCTCATTTGGACTCATCATGGGCAATGCTACCGGCGTCGCTGTTAGTTCCAACATGCCCTGTGCAACTGATTCCCTCATTTGTGTCGCCTCTGGTACATCTTCGACTACGGCGGCTGTCGGTTGTTGCATTAGTGTTGGTGGCTCCGCCTGTTCCCAGGCGGTCTGGAAAAGATTGGACAAAAATTCGATCGCAATTTCATCATTGCTCGGTGGCTCAGTAGCCTCTATGTGCTCGGTAGTAGTCCGTGCTGCTGCTGCCGCTCCTTCGGCTCCTGCTGTTGCTCCCCCACCTGCTGCTCGACGTCTCCGTCGACGTCTGCGACCTGGTTGCTGCTCGGCATAATTTGGAATTGCTTCGCGTGGTCGAAAAATAGAGGCCCAATCACGCGGCAAGGGTGGAAGAGTTATTGATGCTGTTCCAATTGCATCTTCCTGTAACTCTTGGATCAAGTCAGGCATACGTCCAATTGTCGGAGTCCTGGCACCTTGTCGCTGCAGTTGGTGCGGCTCCTCATCGATGGCCGGCAATTGGATGCGATACGATGTCAGCGGCGTCGATGCCGGCAGCGCACGTGACCTCCACATCAGCGACATAGATACATTGTGTTCCAGAGCACTTTGCTCATCTGATGCCGTAATTGGCATTGGCATTGCAATTGGCATTGGTCCATTGGCCTCCGCATCCGGTGACAATGGTGGCAGCGGCGGCATTGTAGCCATCCTGAAATCTTCGTCTGTTAAATTGTGTTCCTGATTACCTGCAGACGTTAGTGGCATCGATGGTAGGCTGTAAATTATGTGAGTGTTCTGTGAGTGTTTTGTGACTATTGTCGTCATCAGCAGAGAGAATCGGGAAAAGCAAAGGGTTTCAAATTAGTTAATAAAAAACAAGTTTGATGACTCAAGCTCTTATGCAGTTTTATCGATTTGGAGACGGGAGTGGGAGTGGCTTGAAATATACATCGATACATGAAGGCGGCTCCAGTTTGATTTCTTGAGCTCAAAAAGAGTGATAGGAATTATCGATTTTTAAGTTCTTTTACGAAGATCGCCAACAAGACTCCAGCTTTAAAATGCAACAGTCCTATACAGTTTTCATCGATTTGCACTTATTGATTATATTGATTTTCTAGCTCACATGACATGTGCATATTCAGCGAATTGCATAAAATTCAGAAAACTTTAATTATAATAAAGGCTTAAATAAGCTTCGAATAATTTAAAATGGGCCAATGACATTACTAGACGGATGAGGATGACAGAGTGTAATAATATTTAATTAGATCAAGGAAAAAATTAACATTTATATAGCCAGCCATATCGATTTCGACGGTCTCAGGACTTCATTACAAATGCTCTTAAGTCAGAAATGAACTTGAAAGGATTAAAAACAACTTCATCATTATTGGTGATAAGTAATACACAAACAAACATATTGATTGACTGATAGATTGCACATGATTGATTGATTTTGATTGAAGCTTCACAGCAAGTCAAAGGCGAATACAACTCATTTGTTGTATATAGTAGCTGCTTATCAAAAATATATCGAATAAGTGTCAAAATAAAATTAAAAAGTTTAAACAAAACGTGTGTGTACTTGTGGTGTGTGTGAACAAAAAAAAAAGTGCCAACAAATCGAATGCCGGAAACAGAAGAAGCCTCATAAGGTAAGATAGATAAGTTAGGCAGTAGAGATATGATTATAGGGCATATATATATAGAGGGACAGTTGTGCATACTCATCACTGGTGTTGTGTTGCCTGTTGCCGAGAGCAGGTGTGATATTGTCGGCATTGATGCTATTCAGTGGCGTTGCAGCAGCTCCAACACTGGCATTCGAGTTAAAGGGCAACATCCTTGGCTTATCCGGTGTAATCTGGCGCAGTGGATTTTGGAACAAGCTGCTTGTTGCCTGATGCTGTTCCTGCTGCTGTTGCTCTTGCCTATCGACTGTTACCAGAAACGATAGTTGCATTGATTGTGGTTGTCTGGCACACAACAACAAATCCGCCAATCCGCTGGTCGTAGGCAATTGCAGCTCTTGGTGTAGTTCACTTACCATATATGGGCGCATTCCACGCATTTCGTGCAAACGCATAAAATTCTCGGATAGAAAACGTACAGGAAATTGTTGTTGTTCTCGTGGAGTTGCTGTTGGTGTTTCCATTGAAGGTGTCATCACAATGCCACCATTTAGCACATAATTATTAGCCGCAGTTCTCACCAGATTGAGAATACGTTCAACATTTGCTATTGTTGGCGGCGATAAGTCATCATTAAAAGCTTCTCTTTGATCTTGTATTGAAATTCTTGATCTTTTTGTTCCTACTGCTGTTGTTGTTTTTGGTGTTGTTGTTGTTGTTGTTGTTGCTGTTGTAATTGACATTGTTGTTGTTGTCAGTTCTGGGCCTGGCACCACACATGTGTCATTTGTGAAGCGTAGTTGTTGAGGTGAGTCGAGTCGCTGGATTTGCGCATGCGCTTGCTGCAGTTCACCATCAATCTCGGCGAGAAATTGATTCATCTCTGCCAAGACACGATCCGAGCCGTCAACAGCCTGGCGTATTGCTGTCAACCTTTGCTGACGCTGCTTACGGTCCGTGTCCATTTGTGACTCCCACTCGCTGGTCACCAGCTGATGAAAGGAGGTCATCAGATAGTCGCGTTGTTCCCGCAACTTGACCAGCGGCTGCTCGCACATTTTATGGGGGTCGTTGACTTGCTCAACAAATGCCAGCACTGTTTCCGCATCGTGGCTCTTCGGCACTCGCAGTCCGCAGCATTGTAGCTGTTGTAGCACTGCTCGCTCGCGTCGTTGTTAAATAATTGTGTGGGGGAGGGGGGGAGGGCGATACAAGAAGTAGAACGACATACACTCACATATATACTTATAGAGGACTTATGTATATATATAAGTAATTAGTTATATGGCATGCAGAGGAGGAGCTGAACAGTACAACGCACAATGTACAATATACAAACAATAAAGTTGACCCTCGTCCTTGATTACACCTTTAGATTAACTACAAAACAACATATAAACTAAAACGTTATTTCGATTGCTTAACAATTTCAAATCTGATTTTAGTTTCCGTAACTTGATGGAAAAGCGAAGGATTAGATATTTACCCTCCTAGAGCTAGACCAAAGTCCATCTGCTCACGTCTAAATTGTATTCCTATTTATAAAATAGTACGTTTTTGATCATTTATCAAAATGCTCAAGATTTTATTACTTTTCTGCTTGTATATTTCGAAATTTCTCCAATGACTTGTAAATAGATTATTTTTTATTAATGAAAGCTTACCGTTCTCTTTGATGTCACCCCTGCCACCTTCATCATCGTCGCGACGTCCGCGATAGCCACCGCCTTCTCCTCCACCCCGGCGTCCACGATAGCCACCTCCACCGCCACCGTCAGCACCCCTGACTCCTTCGTCATTTTCACGTCGGCCGCGATGATAGCCACCACCACCGCCATCTCCTCCCTCATTCTCACGACGGCCGCGATGATAGCCACCACCACTGCCATCTCCTCCGTCATCGCGAGGTTCGCGATAGCCACCGCCGCCAACTGTGGCTCCTTCTTCTTCGTCAAGATGTCCACCAGCTAGGTTGCCATCACCATCGATCTGTGGTTCGAAATCGTTTGTAGGCGACTCAAACTAACAAATTGCGTTAATTAAATTATAGCTTACCTCATTTTCAAAGTCAGACATGGTGTTCCCGTAATTAGGTGTTTACTGCAAATAGGAAATCGAATGTGTGAAAATGTGCACACTAAAAAGCATTTTAGTGCTTAAAAATTTAAAAAATAACGCTTAAGCAACAACTCTGGCAGTGCACTAAAAACAGCGCAAATTTGTGTTTTGCCATTCGCAGCGAACGGCGAAAAGACGCAAAACGAGCACGAGCACGCACACATGTTAATGTTGCGGCGCAGCAACTCTGTTAAAGCGAAAAACGTGAGTTGCTCTGTTCTGTGTATGTATACACAGCATGCTTGCCTGCTTGTGCTTGGTTTTTTCGCCTTGCCTTCTCTGGTAGTAGAACACATGTGCGCTTGAGTAGTATATGTATATGTATTTGTATATGTGCATGTTTGTGTGTAGCAGCCAAAGCAGAAACGCAGAAAATTAAGGTTAGAGCGCAGCCAGGCAACCACACGACGAAAAAATAGCAAAAAGCAAAGACTAAAAAAAAAAACGTATTTCTTCTATTCCCACTCACACGCACGCACGCATACACTCGCTCATACACACATACGTACACACACACACACACACACGCACGCATACACCAACAAAAATACAGGCGCAGCAGCAGCGACGAAAACACACGAGTTTTTTTTCTGACAGAAACTCTGTGAAATTCTGTGTGTGATTTTCGCATAGAAACCGTCGTGTGTGGAAAAATCAATTTGGTAAATAAATTGTTGTAAAAAGAGGCGGAGGAGCAGCAGCAGCAGCAACATGGACAGTGCCGGTAAAAATCGTTATGAACTTTTGTTCATGGAAGACGATGTTAGCGATCCATTAGATAATCTTGTCGCGGCCAAGAAGAAGCAGCAGCCAGCGACGGTCGCCGCAGCAGCGGCAGCGACCACAAAAACGGCGCCAACTGCAAAGGCACCAAAAGCGGCAGCAGCAGCCACAACCACGAAGAAGCCAAATCAAGCCGAAAAGGAAAACAAACCAGGTGCGCTAAACAAGAATGATGGCAAGAAAAATAGTGCAACTGGCGGTGGCAACAACAATGACAAATTCAACAACAACAAGCAAGGTGGGGCTGCTGTCGCTGCGCGCAATGGTGGCGGAGTCGCTGCTGGCAAAGCACGTGAAACTGGTCAAGGGCAGCAGCAGCAGCAACAACAACAACAACGCAATGTCAATTTTCGTCAACAGAACGGTGGCGGCGGTAGCAGCGGTGGGGAGGTAACGCGCGAGCAGCGCAACAATCGCCGCAACGTGCGCGAAAATGGCGCTCCAGGTGGCAACTCTGGCAACGCTGCCGATGGCAATCCTCGACCATATCGCAACACAGGCGGCAGCGGCGGCGGCTTTGGCAATAACAGTGATCGTCCACCGCGTCAGAATCGCAATTTTGAGGGAGGCAATCGCAAACGTGAATTTGATCGTCAATCTGGCTCAGACAAAACTGGTGAGTATATATGTATATAACGACATATACCCTAACCCCAAAAACAACTGACTAACCAATAACAAAAATAAATAACTTTTACAAATGCTGTTGAAATTTACATTCTCTATGATATCGAGAAAACATAAAAAAAAAAACAGGCAAAAACGAGGCACAAACTAAATTAAACGCACATTTCTATTTTTCTCAGTATGTTGTATAGAAATATGTTTAAAAATAGTTTGCTTCTTCTTCAGAGCCACCCCCCTCCAATATATATGTATGTGTGTGTGGAGGCCCACTCAGTTTTCCACGCCATGGAACAACATTATTATGATGATAATGACGGAGGGCACAGTGTGTATGAGTGTGTGTGTGTGTGTGTCTGTTCCGATTGCTACTTATCTATAATTCCTATGTGTCGTTACCAAGAAAGCCACAAAAGTTTCAAAGTTGCAGTAGATATTTCTTTTGAACTTGAAAAACACTCATGCCAAAAACGTATTTTGCATTCGAGATCTTTCGAAAATTCCCTCAAACTGTATGCAAAAAAGCATACATTTTCAAGCATTTTACATTTAAGTAGCAATTGATAACATTTAACTCTTCTCGATATCGAAATCTTAACTTGCACAATCTACGAACACTGATTAATTTCATTTGCAACTTACCTTTGTGAGTTGCCCAAAAACAAAGTTGCAAGATTTTTCTTTCGTTGCCGCAAGAATAATAAAAATGTAAGTATTTTTTTTTCTGTTGCAATTCGCATATAGTTAAAACTTACAAAGTTTTAGTTGTTGTCCCTCTTCTTAAAAAGTAGGCTGAAAAATTGATAAAAATGTAGAGCTGCATTAAATATTTATATATTACAATTAAAACGAATAATTAATTAAAATATTAAAAATGCAAACACAGGTGTTAAGGCTGTTGACAAACGCGACGGAGCTGGCGCCCACAACTGGGGATCCGTTAAGGAGGCCATCGATGATGTGAACAAGAGCAGCGAGGCCGGCGGTGGCGAGACAAATGCGACTAACAACAACAATACTACTACTACTGAGGGTGGCAACAAGGCCGACGAATCTGGAAATGAGCAATCGGGCGAGCAGCAGCCACCGGCAGAGGAGGAGACCAAAGAGCTGACCCTGGATGAATGGAAAGCGCAGCAGCAACAGCGCATTAAGCCCAAGTTCAACATACGCAAAGCGGGCGAAGGTGGGTACAAATAGAACATGAAAGAGAGATAAATTTGAGTAATCACACAATCTGGCAATGCTTTCTTTCAGGCGAGGACACATCGCAATGGAAGAAAATGATTGTGCTGAACAACACCAAGAAGAAGGAGAACGAAAGCGAAGAGGAACTTGAATACGATCCTGCCATGTATCCGCAGCGCGTTGGCCGCCAGCAGCGTGTCCTTGACATTCAATTCAATTTCAATGATGGTCGTCGCGGCGGCGGTGGTGGTTTCGGTGGACGCGGACGTGGCGGACCCCGTGGTGGTGGTGGCGGACCACGCAACGAGGGCAATCGTGGACAACAAGGTGGGGGACAACAAGGCGGCGGCGGCAGCGGTGGTGGCGCCACCCATGCCAATGCCGAAGGTGGCAGCAATGCTGTCGGCGGCGGTGGACCATCTGCTCGTGCCGAGGGCGGCAATCGGCCGCCAATTGAGCGTCGTGGAATGGGCGGTGGCATCGGTGGCGGACATGCTGGCAAGCGTTTTGGCAATGAGCGGCAACAGAATGCTGCACCCAAGGTCAACGATGAACGCCAGTTCCCCACGCTCGCCTAAGCAGACAGATGAAAAAAGATAGATGGGGGAGAAGGGATGAGGAGGGGCGCTTCGCTGCTGCTGCTGTTTGTTGCAGGCGCCGGGAAGTGCATTCAATTTTAGAGTTTGGTGTCTGTATTAGAAGAGGAATCAGGATACCAACATCACCCACACACACACGCAAGCATACTCACACCCACACATCAATTGAGAACTGTAAGTGGTTGCAGCGCAGCCAAAGCCAAAAGCAACAAAAACAAAATTCAACAACAATAACAGACAACATTTAAAAAAAGCACATGGCAAATGAGAAAATAATAACTATAAACATACAAATAATAAATAATATTAAAAAAAAAGATAATAACGAGAGAAAAACAAAACAAAAAAACCAAACTGTAAATCTAAGCAAAGCAATTTAGAGCAAAAAACATAAAAGAAAAAACTGAAGAGCAAAGTTTCTATTTCTAAAAAAGAACACATTGTAAAAATTTGTTGGTTCTCTTTTAATTTCTTCCTTCATTTACAATCTTAACAAGTCAATCAAGTCATTTAAAATCATACACATATACAAATATATATGTACATATACATATATATATACACACATATATATATGTGTATATATATAAACATAAAAAAAAGTACAGTCCGCTAGTGACAAAATGAGATATCAGAAATATAAAATCAAAAAAAAAAAAACATCACGAACTGTGGCCTGAGTTTCTCATTTAAGGAGGCAGTTTTTAAAAGCGCATTTTCATTAACTACACACTCTCACACACACACGCATACTAAACTTACATATATTTTTGTTGAACATTTTTATATGCATAGCCTCATATAAAAATGCATTTTTTTTTTAATTTTTACTGTGTTACAATTGTATTTTAAAAATTAATAAATGAACAAAAGGAAAAAACAACAAAAAAAAATGTATACACAAAGGCAAAAAACTCAGTAGAGAAGAAAAAAACAAAAGGAATATTAAGTGTTGAAATCTTGTAATTGTGTTTCTTACAAAAAAAACTATATATATATAATAAATATATATACATATATCGCTTTGATGCAAACTCTATTACATTAATTATAAAGCAAATTATGTGCATCATTTATAATAAATTTAATCGCAACACACACACACACTGAAAAAGAAACAATTTAAATTTAAGCCTTATTAAAAAAGAAAAATAAAAAATTTTAAATTAACTATTGGAGCAAAAATATATATATATGAAAACCTTAATAAGTAGAGTTATACAAACACACACACACACAGGCGCGACTTATGATAAAATCAGTTGGGAAAATGGCTTACAGAAAATACAAACGAGAAATATTCAGCAGTAATTCAAGAAAACCAAAATCCTGTAAGCCCTGTAAAATTAAATGCTTTTACAATTAAATATGTATATTATATACAAACATACATAAGTATGAGTAAAAACGTTGGTATTGATGAACAAAACTTATATATGAAATGGCAAAAAAATTTTACGACTAAACACTTAGAAAAGAACAAATCCAAAACCAAAACAAAAAAAGGATTAAAAAAAAAAACAAATACAAGATACATTTTTTGACTAATATTGTATTGTATTTTGACCCCAAAGAATGGAACAAAACAAACCCAATTCAACAAAACGTTGGGCAAAACTCGTTTAAAACAAGGAAAAAAAATATTAAAAAAAAAAAAAAATTATTTGATAAAAATAAAGAAAAACACACAAAAACTTTCAAGTGGTGTTTCATTTAGAGAATAATAATATATTTAATTGGCCAATTAGCCACCATTTAATCTAATTTTCTTTTTAATGAGTTTGATTCATAGACAAAATTAACTTTTAATTTTACTATCCAGGTGATTGCCTTATAGAACCGACGCAGCCTACTTTTCAAACATATTTTTATAAAATATATATCTTTGAATGCATACAATTACAATTCAGTTTTAGAGGCACATTTAGGAGTCAAATTCATTAAAATTCGAAATGGGCCATTATTGTATTGTATATATGTAATTATATACACATAAATATCTACATATATAAACAATTCTCTTATATGCACATGCATCCACATCCTAAAATATTAATTTGGCCGCCTATTTTTTTACTTTTGGCACACAGGCAGTGTGACTGCAGTAGAAATTCCCAAATTGTAGATAAAAATACTGAAATGTTATAATCGGCATTTAACATAATATGAAAATGCTGTTTAAATTAAAACAATAGAATAGAAAAATTAAACCGAGGTTCTTGAAATGTTGATGAAAATAATAAAGCCAATTTAAAACAAACATTTTTTTAATATATGTATATAAAATTTTCACAACTTCTTATTTAAAATGAACTGTTAAAATAGCTAAGACAGATATACGGATAAATTTAAATCTATAACCTTGCAGTCTTTGACATTAAGTTCATATAGTATTAAGATCTGTTTTTGGTTTATTGCTAGTTTTATTTATGAAAACGACTGAGCACAAAAAAAACGAAACAGAATTCGCCAATGAGCAACACAAAATACAAAAAGAAGGTAAAAATAATTGAATTTTTTACATTTGATACACTGGCTATTAAGATTTTGAGTCACTTTTCTAAAACGGAATGTCTTTATTTAAAATTGCTGCTATTGTTTGTCACTCGCCTTTAAATGTGTCTTACACTAAAAGCCGTAAGCTCGATGACTGAAAAATTAGAATGAGAGTTACAAGAACGAAGTTACGAAAGAACGGAACAGAAAAGAATCGAGGGACATTTTCGTTTTGCAGTGATTCCAGGGTTGTCACTTATTATCGTTACAGGCTAAATTAAAATTTTGCAGCAAACACAGCCAATTGGTGGGTCTGCTGACAATCCTAAAGTTTAACGGTGAATTGCAAGTCAGAAGCGACGCGAAAAGTGGGGAAAAAAAGGAAATGAAGAGAACTCATCGAAAACCCATTTGTGAACTGCATTTTATGAAGTGAAATGCACATTATTATACACACATACATACTCATTAATTAACGTATTAAATGCACAAATATACTTTTACATTTATCTATTCACACTGTAAGCTTTTGAAATTAGTTTTGTATAAATTGATTAAAACTGAAGTGATTTTAGTTCGCATCGCACAAGAGCACTTTGTCTACTCACCGAAAAGGCAACTGTTAATTATTATTTTTCTCAAAAAACACTCGCGAAAATTCGAATTAAGTAACAAAACTGCGCTATGATCTACATTTAAAACACAGCGTGGTTAATGACTACCGGTAAATGTCAGAGCGTGTCAATGTGACCGTAGGCTTGAGCAGGCAAAAATACACAAAATGTTAAACGCCAAATGGCACTGTTGCGCTAAGAATCACTAACTAGAACTAGATCCAGAACTGAACGACGCAACTCTTGGGAATACATAAAAGAAAAATTAGTAAACAACATTTATTGGAGGGAAATCAATGTAATAGTCCATTTATGCCAAATATATTCTAGCAACCGCCTAAAACTCAAAATCAAAACGCACTCAAAAGTCAGCAAACATAACCTCTGTGTTCTCTCACTGTTCCCCACTCAGCGAGCGGCTGTCAAAATGAGCGTCGAGGACGAAGTGTTCCGCATCCAAAAGAAAATCGGCAAAATATCCACGTCCAGCGATGGAGCCGTGAGTAAAATAATGAAATATATCAATTGAAATTAATAATTGTGTGTGTTTATTTTGTATAGGGACAGGAGCAGGCGCTGGACTTGCTGAAAGCGCTGCAAACGTTGAACATTAATCTGGAGATATTGACAAAGACGCGCATCGGGATGACGGTGAATGAGCTGCGGAAGAGCAGCAAAGATGACGAGGTCATCGCACTGGCCAAGACGCTCATCAAGAACTGGAAGCGATTCCTGGCCAGCCCAGCGCCACCCGCCGCCGCCGGTAACCTGACGCCCAAAGAGAGCGGAGGCACCGCCGCTAAGGAGAGTGGAGGCGCCTCGAACAAGGAGAGTGGCGGCGCCGCCAGCAACAACAATAAATCCTCAAGTGCCGGCAAATCAAATTCATTGGCCAACAAGGAGAAGTCATCGAGTGGCAGCAACTCCTCATCAACGGTAAAGGACAAGCGCGAGGAGAAGAAATCCTCATCGTCATCGTCGTCGACATCATCGTCGTCGGCATCCTCGGCACAGACCACATTCCCATCGGGTGGCGGTGGTGGCATGAAGGATGCAGTGCGTCTCAAATGCCGCGAAATGTTGACGACGGCCCTAAAAATGGGCGAGGTGCCCGACGGCTGTGCGGAACCGGAGGAAATGGCCGCCGAACTGGAGGACGCCATCTACATGGAGTTCAAGAATACGGATATGAAGTACAAAAATCGGATTCGATCACGTGTCGCCAATCTGAAGGATCCAAAGAATCCCGGGCTGCGCGGCAATTTCATGTGCGGCGCCGTCTCTGCCAAGCAGCTAGCCAAAATGACGCCCGAGGAGATGGCCAGCGATGAGATGAAGAAGCTCCGCGAGAAGTTCGTCAAGGAAGCGATCAACGATGCCCAACTAGCCACAGTGCAAGGCACCAAGACCGATCTCCTAAAGTGTGGCAAGTGCAAAAAGCGCAACTGCACCTACAACCAGCTCCAGACCAGATCCGCCGACGAACCGATGACCACCTTCGTCATGTGCAACGAGTGCGGCAATCGTTGGAAATTCTGCTAAAAAAAAAAAAGAAAAACTATTCCCCTTTATCCCATCCACTCAAGCAAACACACACACACACACACATTTAAGCAATACATTTTGTATTTGTATTCACACACTGACCACCTAAATTACAAATAAATTTCAATAATAAAACGAAAAGAAAAATAGAGAAAATTTTTCATCTCATTAGTTTCTGATAAAGCTGCTGTTGTTGTTGTTTTTGTGCCACTGTAAACTGGTACAGTATGCACGCACAACAGTGTTGCCAGCTACTCGCAATATATTTAGAACAACAAAAACCATATTTAGAACTACAATTACAATTTAGTACCTAAAATATATAAAATTTGGTGCCAATTAATTGCTATTTAAAGTTGTTTTTTTTTTTGTATTAAATAAAGAATTTTGATTATTACAATTTGTTACTTTTAAAAAGTTGGCAGTTCCCATAATGAAATCACCTGCGTGACGTCAGAAGCAATGGTAGTTAAGAGTTTGGTCACATTTTGCCAGAAGTAGTGTGATTTTAGCGCATTCGGTCACACTGCCGGCAGTCCACAATTTTTGCTTGCGACGATCGGTTGTGTTCGGCTGTTATTTCGGTTGTTGAGGTAACTACCGTTAAAAGAAGAAAAAGAAAAAAAATCAAACCAGCTAGCAACAAATTAGCCTGCTTAGTTTGCCAACCGCCAATGTGTACTTAACGGCTGATGCGTCTCCAAAGTGGCAAAATAATTAAAGTTCAAGTTAAAAGTCCAAACGGCCATTGTCAGTTAACCTGTTGCGCGCTGCACTCGATGGTGCGTGACCTATTTATGTAACCTGTTTTTAAATAATATACCGCTTCAGTCTCGCTCCCAAGCTACAAGTTTCGGGACTTGGACTGGAACTTGAACTGGAACCGAAACTGAGACGGGGCTGAGATTGCGACTTGAACTGACTGGATGTGAGCAAAGTGTTAATCAAATGTTAGCAGCAAAATTGAATGCCGCAAAAAAGTGTATTTATTATCGAGCGCTGTTAAAAAAGTCAAAAACACTCTGCTAACTAGAAAAATGAGTGCATTCACCCTGCAAGCCACCATCTGTCTGTGTGTGTGTGTGTGAAACTAGAAAAGTGCGCTGAAAATCTAATAAGAGAATCATCGTTAGCCAAGGGCGTAGTTAATTTTTTGTTTGAAAGGGTCACAAGTGAAACTGACACCCTGCTTTTTTATTATTATTATTTTTATTTAGTGCCTTGTGTGTGTGTCAACAGATGAGCTGAAACGTGGCTGCATTGAGGCTAAAACCTCTGACCAAATAATGTTTAGCTACGCTTCAGGTTTCGTTGTCTAGAACGGTACTAATACACTTACACACACACACATACAAGCGCACCTGTTAAAGAGAGAGCGAGAGGGAGAGAGACAACGTTATTTGTGGAGAGCGGCTCAAATTGCATTCATATTCCCCCTCTCTCTCTCTCTCTCTCTCTCTCTCTCTCGCTGTCTTTCCCTGTATTCGGCCTGTTCACACACATTCAATTCATAGACAGAGATAAAAAAAAGCCTTGAGCTTGCGTTTGAGCCGCTGTTAGAATTCTATTCAGCAACAACAACAACACTTGTTCAGCAGGTTTGTTGCACAACGGGATATTTTGTAGCTTTTGCTGCATTCAAAGAACCCTTTTCAATAAAAGCTTCACATTGTGTCTGTGTGTGTGTGTTTTTTTTTGCGTCTGTTAACATAGTTATTGTTGTTGTTGTGTAGCTTTCGCGACTTTTCAGCCGCAGACGCAGCCAAAGTGACGGCGACTTTCTGTTTGTTTGGTGAAACTTTTTTTAAGGTCGGCATCGGCATGATAATAAAAAATAAATAAAGAAAGAAGCTGAAAAAACAACAACAAACTGAAAACTGAACGCGCTCCGTTTATATCTATGATATTTAAGAAGATTTCAAAAGAGCAGCTAAAAGTGCTCTCTTAACACACACACACACACACACAAAGGCGCTCTCTTAATGTCAAAGTGGAAGAAGACAAAGAAGAAGAAAAAAGGAAATCATTTATGAAATATGCAGATACATAGATATTATATTTAACGCGTAATTTACGTGGCAACGCTGCACGAACTTTCACTAATGACTCTAGGTGAACTCTCACATACACACAACGCGCGCACACACACACGCGCGCACACACACAACGCACACATACAGCTGCACGTGCTAAAATGCGTCGATCCAAATTCCCAATCAGATTTGTGCAGATTTAACTGATGTTTAATTTTTGCATGGCTCTTGTCTCAAACGTCTAAACCGGTAGAAATCTCCAATTGGAACGTGCATAAAATGAGTAATGCAGGCATCAGCTGTAATGATGATAATGTTAATTTTTAACATTTTGTTGAGTTTTGGTCGCTGCTTATCACCGCTGTTTACTGATAACATTATTAGGCAACACGTATTTTAAATACGATTGGGTAGAACTAATTACACACATTCTCTCTCTCACTCTCATTATAACGTGTGTGTGTGTGTGTGTGTAGATGGGGGAAGGGGGTGCTGTTGGGTGCATTGTATTTTGATCGGCAGAGCGGAACCACGCTGTTAAATGTGCTTATATATCTGTATATACATATATCTAAATAGAAGCATATATATATATATATATATATATATATATGTATGTGTATGTGTGTGTTTGTGTGTGTGCTGCTTTAGTTGTTCCGTCTGTCTGCAATTACATACTTACATGCACACATGCATACACACACAAATTACATATGTGCTTGTATCTCAGTTACCAGAGACGCCTCCAACTTGGTTAGCTAAACGCATGCAACAGTTTTTATTTTCTCGAACAATCAAATTGATACCCTTAAATATTCCAAATATTATTTGTAAATATATTTAAATAATTTATTATTTACACCAATCACTTGATAACTCAAATGGAGTATTTATGTCCTGTATATTATTTAAAGACGATATACAAAATATCAAATTTCCTAAACAATTCGAAAAATTTTCAGTTAATTGTAATGAGTTCGATATGTGAATTCGTTTTCGACTATAATTTGGCTGTGATCTGAATGCAATTTGTGCAATCGTTCAATAATATGTCAATTTATATTATATTTCAATTGGAAACCTCTGCCTTCAACATTGTAGCTTTTATTGCTATCGGAAATCTATTTATATCGACATTAGCGAAACGGTGACAGTTGTCGATATAATATAAATATATTCTACATTCTAAATTTTTTCAATGGATTTATGGTATAAAAATCGGAATCAAAATTAGAAAATGCCTCATTCCTATAATACATATGTTATACACTGTTATACTCTATATAACAAGTTAAATTAATTTATAACAATTTCATTAACAAAGAAAATGCGTTTTTTCCATCCATTTTCCGATCGATTTATCGCTCAGCTTTCTATGAATCTGTTCTCTGATTTGAAGTTCTCGAATACAATTTTAATAAATAAATAATGAGTATACTAATGAAATCTTAATATTAAAAACATTAAGTATGAATTGACTTAAGATAGCCCTTGTGCGATTGCTTGACATGGTAATGCTTTCCATATACATTTGGGCCAAAAAAATTTCTATGGCCTAATCGAAGCGCTCAGTTCGCCGTATAAGCAATGAAAGTAAATATTTTCAATGAAAACAAATCGCAAAATGAGAAGAAAACAAAAACATTTCATTTGCATAACAAACGCAATGTTGAACCAAGTTCTGATTGGGAGGCAAAAAAAAAAACTTGAAGTATTAACAATAGTTATTAAAAGTGAAATTGTGCGTTTGCCTTTTTTTGCATGTGAAAAGGTTTTTGGCTTTGTTTTCGATTCGGTTTTCGACTGTCAACGAATCAATGAAGTTTTTGGTGTTGGATTTTAAATTTTGGTTTCCGCTTAACAGCAACGAAAGTACAAAAAAAGAAAAAGAAAAATAAAAAAGAAACAGACACAATGACGAACTTGTCGGAGTAAAGTGTTAAATGGTTGCCAAAAAAAGAAGAAAAAGAAATGAGGAAATGGGGAGCTGAAGACGATAGCAAGCAAACAAAAGGAGATGACGACAACTTGTAGAATCTTTCCATTTACCGTAAACTTCACCTTAATTTTTTTCTCCACTTCTTTTTTAATAGTTGTTTTCTACAGCCGGTTTTCAGCGCCTGCAGCAACATGTTGATGTTGATGATGTTGATAATGTTGTTGTTGTTGCTGCTGCTACTGCTGCTGCTGTTTGCTTGTTGTGACTTATAAAGAGCATCTACTCTTCTTCTTATTCTCCCTCAACAGCTTGACGAGCCTTGATATTGGATGCCAGAGAGCCAGGAACAGTAAATGAAGGAGGACGAATATGGTGATTGTAACACGTGTAAGTAAAGAGCACATCCGATAAGCGTAAAAGAGAGAGAGAGAGAGCGTAAGAGAGAACTAGTTACATATGTACATATGTATGTATGTAAATTATGCATATATGCATGCGATCTCTTGCGAGAGCCATGAAAACTTTGTAGCGATAAAAAACGCCAATCGGAAGTTCACACACGTTTATAAATGTATGTATCGTCTTGCTGAATACCCTGTATACCCTTCCATAAGGTATATTAAGCTTGCAAAATTGTACAACATTTTTATTCTTGCAACTCATCTTGAATATTGGTACTTTTGAGTATAACACAATTAGCACTTATTAATAATTTCATTTATTACTAATTTTCACATTTCATCTTCAGCTTTTGATTATCAATTAGCACTGAAATGACTTAAGAATATACAAATAATATTCAAGATCTAATGAGTATGTGTCGGTTGGGCACTCTAACTTCTTTCACTCATACATTGAAACATTGAAATGTATGTGTGGATAGCTCCCATGTCTCGTATATCTATCTGGGGTCTGTCCCTGGTTGTTTTTTTTTCTTTTTTTTTTGTGTTACGCTCAACTGATTCTTACACACCAAAAAAAAAACAACAAAAACCAACGCAAAGTTTTATGGCTGTCGTGCAAACGTCCATGGCAACCCCATGACTCGTAAACTGGAATGTCAAATTGTAACCACTTGTTTTCCCATTCACACACACACAAACACACACACAATTGCATTTGACAGGGTGACTACATCTGGATAGAACCCGCATCGGGACGGGAATTCGATGTGGCCATTGGAGCACGTGTCATCTCCGCGGAGGGTCGTCGCATCCAGGTGCGAGACGATGACGGCGACGAAGTGTGGCTGGCGCCAGAGCGTCGCATCAAGGCGATGCATGCCTCATCCGTTCAGGGTGTCGAGGATATGATATCGCTGGGTGATCTGCACGAGGCTGGCATCTTACGTAATCTGCTCATACGTTACAAGGAGAATCTGATATATGTACGTAAACTTGGAACAAATAAATTTGTAATTAAAGTATTTGCATTTGAAAGTATTTTTGCAATTCAACTCAACACAGAAGAAAACAATTTTTAAATTACATACTTTTAAAAATATTTATTTCTGTTTTTGCTTAAAACTTAAAGTCTACAGAATTTCCAAAGTATACTATGAAATGACTATTTATTTTATTATATTTTTAAAGCACATTAAATTGACTTCATCTCTCCACTAAAGATGATGTAAAACTCGTGATTATTGCGAAATTTTACCAGCTATTTAATAATGTAAATTGAAGTCTGACTGCTTAGTTAAATACCATCTATTTTTTGTATAGAATTTATAAGGGTTACTTTCATTTGCACATTTAGACGTACACTGGTTCCATATTGGTCGCCGTCAATCCGTATCAGATACTGCCCATCTATACGGGTGATCAGATCAAGCTGTACAAAGAGCGCAAAATTGGTGAGCTGCCGCCGCACATTTTTGCAATTGGGGACAATGCATATGCGCATATGAAACGCTATCGCCAGGATCAGTGCATTGTGATATCTGGCGAATCGGGCGCTGGCAAAACGGAGAGCACAAAACTGATTTTGCAATATTTGGCTGCGATCAGCGGCAAGCACTCGTGGATCGAGCAGCAAATCCTGGAGGCGAATCCCATTTTAGAGGCCTTCGGCAATGCCAAAACGATACGCAACGATAACTCATCGCGGTAATTAAACTGACAGCTATTTTTCTAGCAGCTAATTCAAATAATTTCTAATTTATTCAATTGCACATTTGTCCCTTTCAGTTTTGGCAAATACATTGATATACACTTCAGCGCCAATGGGGTGATCGAGGGCGCCAAAATCGAGCAATATCTGTTGGAGAAGTCGCGCATTGTGTCGCAGAATCACAGCGAGCGCAATTATCACGTCTTCTACTGCATACTGGCAGGCCTGTCCGCCGATGAGAAGAGCCGTCTCGACCTGGGCGCAGCTGCCGACTACAAGTGAGTTCAGTTGAAATCTATTTTTCTTGGGTCTAGTTTTAATCATTCTTCTCTGATCTTAACTTTTTCGAGTTGGCCGCATATACCTTATGGGATTGGAGGCATATCCTTCTGTCCCTTACACACTTTTGCATAACTTCATTTTACCCTTTTTATAATTTGATAGTTTTTTTCTGTTCAAATGCCATCTGCTGCTGTTTTTACACTGGAATTTCACAGTGTATTCCGTAGTCTGTTCTCACTTATTTTTGTGAAAAGTGGATGGTTTGAAAGAAGTTGCTTAACACAAAATTGAAAATAGAAAACAAATTTTTTTATTTTGCTGCTGTTAGATACGAAAATACGAAATTTTGAGTTTTGTTTAGCCAAGGAAAACTTCGTGTTTCTTGATATTCATTATCTTTACTTAATCCTTTCATTTCACATAAATATTAATTATTATTCGACTGTAAATCTTTTGGTATACAAAAAATAAATTAAGTTTAGCTAAAATCGTACTAATAAATATGTAAATAAATATTTTTCCAAATTGTTCTACAGATACTTGACTGGCGGGAACAGCATAACGTGTGAGGGACGTGACGATGCCGCTGAATTCTCTGATATACGATCGGCGATGAAGGTGTTGCTCTTCTCGGACCAGGAGATTTGGGAGATAATCAAGCTGCTGGCGGCGCTATTGCATTGCGGCAATATTAAATATAAGGCGACCGTTGTGGATAACCTGGATGCAACGGAAATACCGGAACACATCAATGTGGAGCGTGTCGCCGGACTGCTCGGCCTGCCCATACAGCCGCTGATCGATGCTTTGACACGTCGCACACTGTTCGCCCATGGTGAGACTGTCGTGTCGACACTGTCCCGCGATCAGTCGGTCGATGTGCGCGACGCATTCGTCAAGGGCATCTATGGGCGTCTGTTTGTGCATATTGTGCGTAAAATCAATACGGCCATATTTAAGCCGAGAGCGACATCCCGCAATGCGATCGGTGTGCTGGATATCTTTGGGTTTGAGAACTTTGATCAGAATAGCTTTGAGCAGTTCTGCATCAACTATGCGAACGAGAATCTGCAGCAGTTCTTTGTGCAGCACATCTTTAAGCTGGAGCAGGAGGAATACAATCACGAGGCAATCAACTGGCAGCACATTGAGTTTGTCGACAATCAAGATGCACTCGATTTGATAGCCATCAAGCAGCTAAATATAATGGCACTGATCGATGAGGAGGCACGCTTCCCCAAGGGCACCGATCAGACAATGCTCGCCAAGCTGCATAAGACGCACGGCGCGCACAAGAACTATCTGAAGCCAAAATCGGATATCAATACCAGTTTCGGTCTCAATCATTTTGCCGGTGTCGTTTTCTACGATACACGCGGCTTTCTCGACAAGAATCGCGACACATTCAGTCCGGATTTATTGCATTTGGTTAGCCAGAGTGGCAATAAGTTCTTGCGTCAAATCTTTGCCCAGGACATTGAGATGGGTGCAGAGACGCGCAAACGCACCCCAACACTCTCGACACAATTCCGCAAGAGTCTCGACGCACTGATGAAGACGCTGAGCAGCTGCCAGCCGTTCTTTATACGCTGCATCAAGCCCAACGAGCTGAAGAAACCGATGATGTTCGATCGTGGTCTATGCTGTCGCCAGCTGCGCTACTCCGGCATGATGGAGACCATACGGATACGACGTGCCGGCTATCCAATACGTCATGGCTTCCGTGAGTTTGTCGAACGATATCGTTTCCTCATTGCCGGTGTGCCGCCTGCACATCGAACCGATTGCTTGGCGGCCACAACTCGCATTTGCGCAATGGTCTTGGGCAAATCCGATTATCAGCTGGGCCACACCAAGGTCTTTCTAAAGGATGCCCACGATCTGTATTTGGAGCAAGAGCGCGATCGTGTCCTCACACGCAAAATCCTAATACTGCAGCGCAGCATACGCGGCTGGGTGTACAGGCGTCGCTATCTACGTCTCCGTGCCGCCGCCATCAGTGTGCAGCGCGTGTGGAAGGGCTATGCGCAGCGCAAGCGTTATCGCAGCATGCGTGTGGGCTATATGCGGCTGCAGGCTCTCATTAGATCGCGTGTCCTCTCGCATCGCTTTCGCCATTTGCGCGGCCATATTGTGGGGCTGCAGGCGCACGCGCGTGGCTATTTGGTACGCCGTGAATACGGCCACAAGATGTGGGCGGTGATCAAGATACAGTCGCATGTGCGACGCATGATCGCTGTGCGGCGTTATCGCAAACTGCGGCTTGAGCATAAACAGTTTGCCGAAGTGTTGCAGCTGCGCAAACTGGAGGAGCAGGAGCTATTGCATCGCGGCAATAAGCATGCCCGTGAAATTGCCGAACAGCATTATCGGGATCGTTTGCATGAGCTGGAGCGACGGGAGCTGCAGGAACAGCTGGAGGATAGACGGCGCGTCGAGGTCAAAATGAATATTATTAATGATGCGGCCAGAAAACAGGAGGAGCCCGTCGACGATGGCAAACTGGTGGAGGCCATGTTCGATTTTCTGCCCGATTCTAGCAGTGATGCACCGACACCGCATGGTGGACGTGAGACATCCGTATTTAATGATTTGCCGCATGCACAGGCCGTTAATCAGGAGGACATCATTGCGCCGATGCACATCTCGGAGGATGAGGAGGATCTATCCGAATATAAATTTCAAAAGTTTGCGGCCACCTATTTTCAGGGCAATGTCAATCATCAGTATGCCAAGAAGGCGCTGAAGCATCCACTGTTGCCGCTCCATACGCAAGGCGATCAGTTGGCCGCCCAGGCGCTCTGGATAACCATATTACGTTTCACTGGCGATATGCAGGAGCCCAAATATCACACCATGGATCGCATGGACACCACATCCGTCATGTCGAAGGTGACGGCAACGCTCGGACGCAATTTCATCAGGAGCAAGGTGAGTTCAAACTCCAAATAAAAGAAAATACAAAACAGCAAGTGTTAAATAATAAACAAATTGACTTTGGTACGACTTTGATATAGGAATTCCAGGAGGCTCAACTGATGGGTCTCGACCCAGAGGCGTTTCTCAAGCAAAAGCCGCGCTCGATACGCCACAAGCTCGTCTCGTTGACGCTGAAGCGAAAGAACAAACTGGGCGAGGATGTTCGACGGCGACTGCAGGATGATGAGTACACCGCCGATAGCTATCAGTCGTGGCTGCAATCGCGTCCTACATCGAATCTGGAGAAGCTGCATTTCATCATTGGCCATGGCATATTACGGGCAGAGTTGCGCGACGAGATCTACTGCCAGATATGCAAGCAGCTAACAAATAATCCATTAAAATCATCGCATGCCCGCGGCTGGATATTGTTATCGCTGTGCGTCGGCTGCTTTGCACCATCGGAGAAGTTTGTCAATTATCTGAGGGCATTCATTCGAGAGGGGCCGCCCGGCTATGCGCCGTATTGTGAGGAGCGTCTGAAGCGTACATTCAACAATGGTACACGGAATCAGCCGCCGTCATGGCTGGAATTGCAGGCGACCAAATCGAAGAAGCCCATTATGCTGCCCATTACATTTATGGATGGCAATACGAAAACGTTGCTGGCCGATTCGGCGACAACGGCTCGCGAATTGTGCAATCAGCTATCGGATAAGATAACGCTCAAGGATCAATTTGGCTTCTCGCTATATATTGCGCTATTCGATAAGGTTAGCTCGCTGGGCAGCGGCGGTGATCATGTGATGGATGCGATATCGCAGTGTGAACAATATGCGAAGGAGCAAGGCGCCCAGGAGCGCAATGCACCGTGGCGTCTCTTCTTTCGTAAGGAGATATTTGCGCCATGGCATGAGCCAACCAACGATCAAGTGGCCACAAATCTCATCTATCAGCAGGTTGTGCGTGGCGTTAAATTCGGCGAGTATCGTTGCGACAAGGAGGAGGATCTGGCCATGATAGCGGCCCAACAATATTTTATCGAATATGCCACGGATATGTCCATGGAGCGATTGTTTACGCTGTTGCCCAACTTTATACCCGATTTCTGTCTCAGCGGCATTGATAAGGCCATCGAGCGATGGGCAGCTCTTGTTCTGCAGGCGTACAAGAAGTCCTATTACGTGAAGGATAAGATAGCACCACTCAAGATCAAAGAGGACATTGTCAGCTATGCCAAATATAAGTGGCCGCTGCTCTTCTCACGCTTCTATGAAGCGTATCGCAATTCGGGTCCTAATTTGCCCAAGAACGATGTCATCATAGCGGTCAATTGGACGGGCGTTTACGTTGTGGACGATCAGGAGCAGGTGCTGCTCGAGCTCAGCTTTCCGGAGATTACAGCCGTTTCCAGCCAGAAGACCAACAAAGTGTTCACCCAGACATTTAGCCTGTCCACGGTACGCGGCGAGGAGTTCACATTCCAAAGTCCCAATGCGGAGGATATACGTGACCTGGTCGTCTACTTTTTGGATGGCCTAAAGAAACGGTAAGTGGCATCCCAAGCCAATCCATATCAATTTAAATTTTGAGCTTGTGATACTTATGTGTGGAGTGTGTATAATCCGCTAATCTATCTTTAAATTTTGCAGATCAAAATATGTGATTGCCCTGCAGGATTATCGTGCGCCGTCGGACGGCACCAGTTTTCTATCATTTTTTAAGGGCGATCTGATCATACTGGAGGATGAATCATGCGGCGAATCGGTGCTGAACAATGGCTGGTGCATTGGACGCTGTGATAGGTCGCAGGAACGCGGCGATTTTCCCGCCGAAACGGTGTATGTGTTGCCAACGTTGAGTAAACCGCCTCAGGACATATTGGCCTTGTTTAACATTGAGGAGGCACATCATGGCCGGCGTCTCAGCATGGCATCCAATGGAGGCGCTGTAGAACCGTGCGATCGTCCGCACACGCTCATGGAATATGCCCTGGATCATTTCCGTTTGCCGCCCAAGCGCACCATGTCCAAGACACTGACGCTCAGCTCAAAACGCAGCGAGGAATTGTGGCGGTATGCGAGGGATCCGATTAAGGCGCCGCTGCTGCGCAAGCTGCAAAGCAAAGAGGAGCTGGTCGAGGAGGCGTGCTTCGCCTTTGCTGCCATACTTAAATATATGGGCGATCTGCCATCGAAGCGTCCGCGCATGGGCAATGAGATAACCGATCACATCTTCGACGGTCCGCTCAAGCATGAGATATTGCGAGACGAGATCTATTGTCAGCTGATGAAGCAGCTAACTGACAATCGCAATCGAATGTCCGAGGAGCGTGGCTGGGAGCTGATGTGGCTGGCAACGGGTCTGTTTGCCTGCTCGCAGGGCCTGCTCAAGGAGCTGTTAATGTTTCTACGGACGCGTCGTCATCCCATCTCACAGGATTCAATGCATCGTTTGCAAAAGACGATACGACATGGACAGCGCAAATATCCGCCGCATCAAGTGGAGGTCGAGGCCATACAGCACAAGACAACGCAAATCTTTCACAAGGTCTACTTTCCGGACGACACTGACGAAGCGTTCGAAGTGGATTCGTCCACGCGGGCCAAGGACTTTTGCAACAACATCTCGCAGCGCCTTTCGCTGCGCACCAGCGAAGGCTTCTCGCTCTTTGTGAAGATCGCCGATAAGGTAATTTCAGTGCCGGAGGGCGATTTCTTCTTTGACTTTGTCCGCCATCTGACCGACTGGATAAAGAAGGCGCGACCGATACGCGACGGCGCCAATCCGCAGTTCACCTATCAGGTGTTCTTCATGAAGAAACTGTGGACGAATACGGTGCCAGGCAAGGATCGCAATGCCGATCTCATCTTCCACTATCACCAGGAGCTGCCCAAGCTATTGCGCGGCTATCACAAATGCTCTCGCGAGGAGGCCGCCAAGCTGGCCGCTCTCGTCTTTCGCGTTCGCTTTGGCGAGAATAAACAGGAGCTGCAGGCCATACCGTAAGTGATGCAATGTCCAATCTTCAATTGTTCATCTTGTATACATTAAACATTATCGTTGTTATCCCATTGTCCCGTTATCACATTCAGGCAAATGCTGCGCGAGCTGATACCGTCTGACATTATGAAGATGCAGAGCACAAGCGAATGGAAGCGTTCCATTGTTGCATCTTATAATCAGGATGGTGGCATGACCTCCGAGGATGCCAAAGTGGCATTTCTGAAGATCGTATACAGGTGTGTGTGTGTGTGTGTGTGTTTGGAAGTCAGCGTGCGCAAGTGTAATTAATTTTGTTCTACTTTCAAATCTACATATATAAATAGATGGCCAACCTTCGGCTCTGCATTCTTTGAGGTGAAGCAAACCACCGAGCCAAACTATCCGGAAATGCTGCTTATTGCCATTAACAAGCATGGCGTGAGTCTCATACATCCAGTAACAAAGGTAAGTCAAACAATGTGCATATTATATATATATATATATATATATATATATATATATATATATATATCACAATTAATGCCATTGCAGGATATACTGGTTACGCATCCTTTTACGCGCATCTCGAACTGGTCATCGGGCAACACGTACTTCCACATGACCATCGGGAATCTGGTGCGAGGCTCGAAGCTGCTGTGCGAGACATCGCTGGGTTATAAGATGGACGATCTGCTGACATCATATATATCGTTAATGCTGACCAATATGAACAAGAATCGAACCATACGAGCCAACTAGTAAACATATCTCCATATATATAAACGGACACACACACACACACATATACTTATATATAATTATAAAATATAAATGCAATAATTATATAACTAGTACTCATAGTTAATTACCTATTGTGCATTCCACGACCACTCCGCTATCCCCCCACCCCGCACGGTTACCCTTCCCCACCCATTTTCATATTTATATTATGCCTTTCTTTTGTAAAAATTCGCAAACTTTTGTTTTTAGTATTTTATGGCACATTCCGTTTATTTAAATTATTAATTAAACTCGTCAATTAGAAGGTCTTACATATGAGTAAATAATTGATAAGCTATTATATCAAATCATTTTGCAATCTGTATAACTTTCAGTATATCTCAACTGCATATGTGTACTGATGACTTTTTGTATCAAATACATAGAAATGTTCAATTATTTAATAAATTATATACATACTTATATAAAATGTTTGTTTTCAACTATCGCATTAACTCTTTTCTAATCATTTGTAGAATATCTGTTTTGTTTTTTCTTCTTCTTTTTTACCGATTAATGTGAAATCAATGAATAAATGACAAAATGAAAAAACCCAAATCCAAATAGTGTTTTTTTTTTTTAAATTAACTTCTTAATTATTAATGTTGGTTTTTCCAAGAAAAACTGATTTATGAACTGGTGTATAGCAATTCACATTGTATTTTTATAACACAGACAACTCAAACATATGTATGTTTATGTGTATAAGTAGGAATATTTTTTAAGGCAATTTTCATAGTCATTCTCGGAATGTGCACTTTTAGTTATTTGTTTAAAATTTATAGCACCTTAAATTTTTCGCTAGACACTGGTCTAACTAAGCTGGGAGACACTGTAGATAGTTTTCTCAACCTGTCCACAATGTCTTGCATACAAGGTCGTTTTTTGGCATCTTTATCCCAGCACTCCTGTATCAGTTCCCGAATGTCTTTGGGGACTGCATCATCAATAGGGGGCCGCATACCCTCCTCATCAATTTTTTTTAAGAGATTGAGTTCATCAAATTTTTCGATACTATCCTCGTATGGTATCTTACACATCATAACTTCACAGATTGTAATGCCCATGCTGTACACATCACATTTCTCAGTGTATGACGTGCCATTGAAAACCTGTGCGTTTGTAAATCGTTATAAGTAACAAAATGTATACGATAATATGGAGATATACATAGTTACCTCGGGTGCCATATATATGGAAGTGCCCACTTGTTTTGTCATGTTGGTTTGCACACTTCGCACAAGGCCATAATCACACATTTTCAAAATTTTTTTTTCACCGTCTAGTAACATATTTTGGGGTTTAACGTCACGATGAATGTAGCCTCTCATTGAATGCGCACGAAGATAAGCCAGCGCCTAGAACCAAAAAAAGAACATTAGTCACAATTATTTTGCTCCGCATTTTATATGTATATATACCTGCGCTGCCTGGCATAACCACCCGATGCCCTCCGCATAGCTGTATGGGATGCTTTTCTCATGCATAAGACTCCACAAGGATCCACCAGCCATATACTCCATTACTAAGTAGGTGTCCCCTTTGAAAATCGAATAACCAAACAGTTTGACGCTGTTCTCATGACCATTGACCATTTCCTGATATTTGGCCTCTTTCAGAATTGCATCCTTCTTGTCAATCTCTCCATCTAGTTGTTTAATAGCCACATCCTTGCCCTTATATGTTCCACGGTAGACAACTCCAAAGCCACCTTTTCCAATGGGGTACTAAAATGCCATTCGTTTTAATTGAAAGACTTATAAGACAAAAATACTTACTTTTTCGATGGTAAGTTGATTATACTCGATTATCGGCATTTCTAGTCAGTACAATAATTTACCAAACTTAGCGAACAGTATATAAAATATAGCAAACGTTCCAACCGCCGGCGACTATTAGCTCGTAAAGAAAAATGAAAATGTGACGCGGTGATCGTGACTCACTAGCGGGCAAAACGATATATTGGTGGTTCCGATAGACAAGGTGGAACATAATTTAATCAAATAATTTGGAATCTGGAAAATGTAGTATTTCATTGCATATTTTTAATAAACAATATTTAAGACTAGTTCAGATCGACAAAAAGTTTGCATTTTTGAAAAATTAATTTAATTCATTAAATTAAAAATATTGTGCCAAAAACTTAAAATTTAAAATTGTGCCAAAGTTGAAAAATTTAAATCAAATGAAAACTACAAATTTAATGCAGAAAATATAATGCATTTAATTATTTATTAAATAATAATATATTGCAGCTTCTCATTGAATTAACCCCTGTACACTTTCGGCGATTTGCGGTGGTATTTTATGTCACTATCCATAATATATAGTATTCAAATATGTTTATGTATTATTTGTTATAGCGAAAGGTTAAACTTACGAAATATTTACAATTATTATTAATATAAAATATTCTGGCTTGTGCTGGCGAACATAACTGGATAACGTGAAATTTATGAAAAAATAAATTATGAATAATAATGAACATCGATCGGCCGTTGCCGATATTTTATATTTTTGGCTTTAATAATGTACAGTCAAATGTGTTTTTCTGTTCTTTATTTGTTTTTAAGCCACTCAATGGACGCTGCACCAAAATTGTAATGCTTTGTTTGGTACAGACAAAGAAAAGTATATGCATCAAGTTTGAATCAATGAAGAATATTGAGCTCACGAGGACGGAAAGGCAGCGAGATGGATATTGTACTCTGATACCGAAGGCTTAAGATGAAATTCTACTTGCCGCTTGCGTATTCAAATAATTCGGCATTAACGAATAATTCTCATGTTAGCATCAAAAGTCGAGTCGAAGAACAAGTTTATTTGGTTTTTATCAATAACTTTATCAATTCCCGATTGGAATTTTGAAGGTTCATTTACACATAACATTCCCTGACATGTTATTGATCAACTGCATAAATTCATTAAGATCGGATATAGTTATATTATATTCCCAACTCTTCTATTATTCGCATATCTATCAGCAGGCGCAATGAAGAACGAAGGACGCTTTGCCGTATCGTCATTCCAACCATTTGTAATCAAGTATCCTTTAAAGCTGTAATGCAATTTTCTTTAAAGCTGCAAGTGTTACAATTTTGAAAATACTTGTGTTAGAATGCAGGCAGTTTTCGCACTTCCACAGATTTTTTATAGCAACAATTTAATGCCTCCTCTACTGAATAATCGCGATGTTTTATACCAAGCCAGAAGCTATGCAGTGAGTAATCCGACAGTAAATATGTTGATTGTCCATACGCCATATGGGCGTATCAATAGCTCGATAACTTAATTCTCGAATAGTAAGTTTAAAATGCACTGTTTTGTGATCAATTTAAGTTGATTTTCTTTCAGCTAAATCTTTACAAAGCCACGTTGCTCTGAAGGTCTCGCCAAAGGCACCTTCTCCGATTTTCTGCGGCATCCATAAGTAAATATTAAATTAATCATTCATAAAGTACAATATGATACAGATATGATATGATAATACCTCGTATATCCCAATGTCTTCCCAGTCAACAACGGCTCCGGTATCAGCTCTTTAGACTTTTGGTAATTTTGAAGTCTACAATTGAAGCGAACCAGTAATTGTACGAACTTTAATCATTTAGTTTCATTTTACTTAATTATCCTTGATGTGGCATAAGCAATTCTCTTATCTGGATCAGAACGCAAACAATTTTCATTTAATTTTTTTTATTGGATCGTCGTCGAAGAATTTGTTGCAAACACACAGTGCCGGGTATTAATCGGGATTGGTTAACCGAAAATATCCGGTTAAAATGCAATACCGGGACAAGTAAGAAGGACCCTTAACAGCAACCGATCACGTGTTGGTTCAAAGATTACTCTCATTCCGGTACGTAACTGTACCATGTAGAAACAAGATATCAATACGGAACCAAATACCGTAAATACATTGAAAGAAATTCATAATCTTTACCGGAACATTCTGTACACACTTTGTATTTTAAATACCTGCTATTACACCGAGAGTGATGATAGAACAACTTCTTGCGGGTCATCACCTCCCAAAGCTGTATGTTGAGAAAAGTTGAGAATTAGAAAGGTAATTGCATTGAAAGTTATTGCTAGTTGCAGACCGGCAATACGGAAAATAATGGAAAGGCTGCACAAAGTTGGAAACCACCAGATTAGCCCATATTAAATAATTAAGTAAAAATAATTTAAATATTCAGAGATTCCTCGTATTTGAAGAATCTTCATAGGAGATTCCTAAAATCTACCATCCATTTAGTAACTATAGCTTTAAAATTTTAAGAGATATACACCCAAATATATATGCTGTATGATGCGTCCATAGATGAATATATATTCCAGGTTTCAATTCTCCAGCGAAAAGTGTGTGATGACGTTGAGAAAATGAGAAGGAAGCATAAAGTGCATAAATATATATTCTTCATTAGCTTAGTCTCTTAGTTCCTCCTTTAGAGAACAATTTAGCCGTTTATTATATAAATAAATGAAGTTAAATTTTTATATAAGCAGATGCAATTCGGTATATATAACCGTTTTCAAGGCTAAAATAGAATTTCCTTGTGGTTATTATCACATTTCAATACATTTTAGAGAGAAGTACCGAAATGTTGAGATTAAAATGGAAAATTGCAAGTTGCTATAAATAAAACAGACGGGTAAGAAAACATTTCATGTTTTTGAAGATATTTGTAGAGCTTGAAAGCAATTGGCTAAATTATATATATGTGTTTTTATTAATATAATAAAGCGTTTGATAGTTGGACTATAATTGCATGCAAACCCTTTAGACTCCCACACAACCGGCTGCCGATTCCCACGCATTGTGTGGCTAGAATTTTTAAAGCGTGTGAAAAACGGCAGCCGGCTTAAAAGTCAAGACTCCGATTTTTTTTTAAAGATAATTTGTGCAGTGGGAGCTCCTGAGAACTTTTTGAAAATATTCACTCCCCCTCTTTCACCCATGGAGTGTAACGACCACAATTACCAAGACACCCAACACAAGTCACCTGTCCAACCAGACACAGCGAGGGACAAGAATTATGCTCTCAAAATTGTGAATGTTCATTAAAAATGCAACTAATTTCAAATTCAGCTTCTTATAAGATGCGGCCTTAAGAAGTCGCAGTTCCAATTACAAAACTTGGTGGTGGTTTTCTTCTTCTTATTGTTTTTACTACTCTGACCCCTCTGGTTTTGCGCATCTTGCACGCAACGAAAAAGGCGACGACGCCGCCAAGTTTGTCGTTTGTGTCTTTCGTTTGCCATCTAAATATTCCCATCAACTTGGGGGTGAGTTGCACTTGTTGCTTGCCTGCTTCGCTGACTCTGATAAGACTTGAGTCTCAGCCTCACAAATTCTAATAACAAAAAAAAAATAAAACCCTCTCAGGGCGTTCATGTCGGTTGTGCTGAACTAGAAAACGCCCTGTAATCAATGTTTATAGAATAAATGTGATGAAAAATATAAATATATATTAAATTAAAAACGTTTCCTCTGCTCTTTTTCATTTATAGATACATTAAAAAAAAGATTTTTGTGTTTATTTAATTGGTTTGCTATTCAGTTTTGTTGAATTCTTCAATTTTATTATTTTAAGAGTTTTAGAGCTTGAATATAAAGTTTGTTATAAGCAACGTTTATATTTGTATTAATAAAGCCCTCAATAACCTATATAAAAATATATAACCTATATATATATATTATATAGTTCGTTATATACTTCAAATGGTAGTTTGTCAGTTTATTTTTTAAATTAAATTTAAATTTTCTTTTAGTCAATCTAGAAAAAATGCATATTTTATAGAAATAATTTTACCATATTAAAATTTTAGAAATGTCTTATACAAATTGCATAAAACAGTATTTGAATCCGTTGTTAAATGACCGTGCATATATTTTAAGTAAGTTTACCACAAATTAATGATGCCAGCTTTAGCCAATTTTATGGCTGTAGGGTATCAAGAGAAATTCTCAAGTTCGACGCTGTCATTAGTTTGGCAATCCAAACGGAAGCGCTATAATTAATGCAAAGCTGCGATTGTTAATTTGTAAATCTGTAAAACAACAATAACAGCAGTCTGACAAATAATGCATAAATATTAAACAAAGATAGTTAAAAACGAAAAAAAAAAGAAAAACAGTTCACAGCTTTGGCAGCTTGCTGTCGCCGCTTTTTGGGGCTGTGTGAATATTCTGTTCCTTTAGCTCCAAACGGAAACAATGCGGTATACATATATGTATATGTATATGGTATACATATATCTTGACTTTGCGTTTTTCGTAATGGCAACTAAAAATTCAAATCGACCAACCAACTGTAATTAAAGTTGGAGAGGCAGCCCACCGTGGGAAGTGCTGCACTTGTTTTGTTTTGTCTCAAAATTTTTCACACGACATGGCAACATTTTCTCATGCCGATTTAAATGGACTATTTGCCTTGACAAGGGGTTGGTGGTGGGTGAGAGTTTCGTCTTCTTCTTTTCCAGCAGGTAGGTCATTTAAAGTCAAGAAAAAGTAAATGTTAAAAATCATACTAAAATTATGGTCTGACATATTTTGTATTTATTTACGTTTAGTGTTTATCTTAGGCTTAAAAAACTTTTGCTTACTCTGTTATCTTACAAAATTATACGAACATACATACATGAATACAGATATATGTATCTATATATATATATATATATATATATAGTCTAGGGCTGCACTTCTGTCCTCACTCACCTCAAGTGAATTCAGCTTGAACATTTTTTAAATCTTTCAATTTACCAGACAGTTTGCCATAAATTGTAGCTTTATGAAGTGGAATGTTTTACAAGATATTTGGCCAACTTTTGCAATATATACATATAAATTTATATTTATTTATATATATAGATGATTCACTTAAGGCAGGGGTACACATAGGCCACAGCACACACATTAAATGTTCCATATACTATATACATATTCAACTAGATAACTAGAGTTATAGTTAAATTTTTTTAATGTCAGTGAGCTCTTTCGAGTTATGTACAATTATGTCTTGGATTTATACATCTATTGGTACTGGCTAGCACTAAGAAAAGAAATATTGGTCAACTTGGAATTGGGATTCGTTTTGTTCGCCTCGCATTTAGCGAGTTGGCTTCTAAAAGAAATGCGTATTGGGTGAGATTTGGGTGTATGTTTAGAATAATGCACATCTTACAAACTAAGGATGTAGTATGTTCAAACTAAATATGTGCTAGAAGAGCTTTAAATTACTTGGCATAAATAAATGTATGTGGAATTGCAAATAAAAGCCATAATGCCGCACTCAAGACAAGCCGCTCCCATGACTATTCCATTGCACTTCCGAGATGGAGGGCAGTGTTTGATGCGACTGCTGCTGTTGCTGTTGCAAGCTTTGCTGTAAGCTGGAACCGCTTGCTGGCGAGTTGCTGTTGTTGTTGTTGTTGCTATTATTGTTATTATTACTATTATTGTTGTTGCTGATGCTTGTGATGTTGTTGTTGTTGTGACGCGTACGCATTACATCCTCAGCCTGATTACAATGCGACCGCGGCCCCGGCTCAGGCGTATAGGTGAATGTGAGGCCGGTGGCATAAATGATGCCATCATTACGCACCAGCGATATTGGCACCTGCGTTGGCTGACGCACCTGTACCAAATTGAGCAGCAAAGTTAAACACACTTTTGCACAGAACGTATATCGGTGTCCAACAACTCACCCAGAGCCATTCGCCGCGAAACTGTGAGATTTCGGGCACCACACAGAGCAGTGTTTCCGTGCATCGATACATGGTCTCCGCTTCGACATCGCCAAACCATACCTGTAAATGTGGCGTAAAATTATCGCCACTCAGCTCCAGCATGGCCACATCACCGCCTCCATTCAGATTCAGTGAGTTCACAATCGGCACTGGTGTAACCGGTGAGCTAAAGAGATATCTGATTAATAATAAAAGGTTATTATTTGTAATTTCTTGGGGCACTTACGCAACGGGTCCCATGCCCTCGTAGAACTGATATTCGGCTTTGTCCGTCGATATGATTGTCCAGCAGGCACCATCGTTGATCATTTCCTTGTTGGGCTCCTTGGGACAGGGTGTGGCCTGAAACTGTATGATCTTCTCCTGTGACAGGCACAAGTACATGCGGTCCGTGTCCTTCATGTAAAAGGCACACTTGTGCAGCTGCGAGACCGGATCATCGGCCTCCAGCAGTGCCATCTGCTTGTCCACCTTCCGTATAATTAGGCGCGGGAGTGCCATGCCCGTTACGGAGCACACCAGCTTAACTGTGGCGCCATAGTGTATATAACCATCGCGCACTTGAAACTCCTCCGACTCCGATTCGTTGTCGTCGAGCAGATGTATCGTGAAGGCGCCCCATTGTGTCGATGAGGCGTGAAAATGTCCATTCTCCACATGCAGATAACGGGTGGATACGGTTTGGGAGCGCAGGCGATTGAAGAGGGCGACATTTGTGCCGCTGGCTATGCACAGATCAGCGTTCTTCAGCGATTGCTTCTTTTTGGACGGCTTCGAGATGACTTTAATGCGCTTGGAGTTGAAAACGCCAATGTCGTGGCCATTGCCATAGAACATTTTCACCGATAGCATGAAATGCTTGCGCTTATCCGAATCGGATATGAAGAGCGTCTTTGCGGCACAATACTGCTTCCCATTGAGATCCAGCTGCTGCATATCCTGATCGCTGCTGCCAATGCCAATGAATGCGCACAATTGTGCCCCCTGCTCGCCCTCGCCCTGCTGCAGCATCTCCTCGTACCGTCGCCGCCAGCCGCTGCCAAATAGATAGATGCAGGGCGGTGGGCAAAAGAAACGCTTCTCATTGCCATACGATTTCTGGGCAACCTGAAAGTAAAGTAAAGTATAATAATAATAATAATTAGAAATAATCATTGCATCGATTATCGACAACAGATAAATCGTAACAAATTGTAACCGCAGCAGGGCAGCTGTTAAATTTTCATATAATTAATTTCAATTATTTTATTGTGGCCGCCGTTTGCTTAATTTGCGTGCACTCAAGTGTGAAGGATGCGATGCCTGGACGGCGGCCGCCGCTTGAAGATAGCCGCGACAAACCGCAGCGAACGCCCCACTGGAGCTGGAGCAGCAATTGTCAATTGGAATTGGAATTGTGAGCGGAGCCCACACATTGATTGATCTATAATGCCACATGTCTCAACATACAAAATGTATATAAAATTACATATTCGATGTGCAGCACATACATTTGTACATTTGCTTTAAACATGGCAAATTTATTTAAATATATATTTATACATTTATAAACTATTTTTAAAATTGTATAAGGTAGTTTTAATTTAGTTTTTTTTTTGTCTGAGTTTGTAATCTTCTTAATTGCGAATTTCGATTTGTGTAGCATTTTATTAAACTTGCTAATACTTCAAATTAGTTTAATTCAAAATAAATAAAATTTTTAATTGTTTGTAATTTTGGAAATATATTTTTTAATGACCTCTATTTATAAGTTAATTATGTTTTTACTGGCTCCAGGACAAGGGTTTTATTAAATATTTTTTTTTATAGAGTTAATTGATTCGATACATATTGGAGAATAAAAAACATATATAAAAAAAAACCGCATTGCGAACGAGATTACTGTAATATGATTTACTATTCCGAAAAATATGCACCACAAGTATCATAAGAGTTTGCCAAGGATATCAACGAAAATATTGCAAATTTTTCGACAGCTATAACAGGATATATTGGTGCAATAATGTGAAAAGTGTGGAGCTTAAGCGATTCAAGAACAAAAAATATATAGTTGATGCCTTTAGAAAGACTGAATCCTTTGCTACAAGTGCTGAATATTGTTGAAATACACCGCAGCAGTATTTCGATATAAATATTTGAGCGCCTTCATTAAAATTTGAGTGTTTTATAGTTGTCGACAATAAATGACACAGACATATACATACATATTTATATCGATTGATTGTCGATTAAATATATTTTTTGTTATTTTGCTGTTAGTTGATGTGCGTTTATAGTTTACCTTGGCGTGCAGTATAACGATGACCATATCGTTGCGTTCTCGCATGTATTTCTCCATGGCATCGCGCGTCAGCTTCTTCTCCTCGATGTGAGACCGGTATGGACCTGGACCTGGGACAGCAACATGGGGCAGCATGGATAGCTGCATTTGTTGTTGTTGTTGTTGTTGTTGCTGCTGCTGTTGTTGTTGTTGTTGTTGATGGTGCACTTGTAGCTGTTGCTGTTGTTGTTGCTGTGGCGGCGGCGCACTGCCCAGTCCAAAGTGCGGCATATCCTGACTGTGACTGTGTCCGTGCAGCTGACTGCTGAGCTCCAAGGAGTTGATATTGTTATTGCTTGCTGCTGCTGCTGCGACTGCGTTCTCGTAGACAATGGCGGGCGGTGCGGCGGCAACGGCGTTTAAATTAAATTGGCTGTAGCTCTTCATTTATGCACATGCTGTTTAAATGCATAGGCGCTGTTTATTTTTCTGTTTTCTGATTTCAATTTTGTTTTTTTTTTTTATTTGGCAATTTGTTTAACACTTTGGCACTTCTTCTTGTCCCGCTTCTAGTTTGTGTGTGAGTGTATTTTATTTTAAGTCTTTGTATCCTGGCACACAGCAGAAGAGAAGAGCAGAACACGCAGCAGCAGCTGTCGTTTCTCACGGATTCGCTTGCGATGTTGATGTTTTGAGTGTTTTTCTTTTTTTTTCCGTCCGTCAGAGTGTCCGGCTGGCTACAATTAACATGTGCAGTTTGGGGAACGCGACTGCGAATACGACTGAAGCGCGCTGCGGCTAGCTGTTGTTTAAACTGGTAACTAAACTCTGCTAACCGATTTATAAAATAAATAAAACCAAACCGACCGACCCCACTAGCAGCAGCTACCAAACAAACTAGGGTTGTTGTTATCATATCGATATGACCAGCTATGCAACTATCGATGTTTTATTTTGCATGGAAAATGACTATAGAAGATAACATTACCACACTCAAATTCGACGTCAGGTCGGAAATCTTGTAATTCAACACAAGATTTGTGATAATTATTTAAAGGTGTTATTCAATATATTTAACATATTTTCATGTCTGTCATCTTCAAAATTTAACGCTTTGGGCAAACTCATGAAATGATTTTGTGGGTAGGTAAATTCTGAATCTGGCATCGCCAAGCAAGTTGGCAGCTCGCAATCACAACCGAGTTGACAGTCAACTGCACACTGTTTGCGTGCGTTTTAAAATTGTTAAGAAATTCTAGAATCAACTGCAGGAATGGAGCAATTCAAAGACTTGCAAAAGTCTCTGTACATATGGACTGACAGCGGTGAGCTGGACAAGCGCGTCCAAACAATAAAAGAAGCCACCGGCGGCGAGGTGGCTGTTGAAAATGTCCATCGCCTTTCGTTTTGTAAGTTTCGTTTTAGGGCGAAGAGTGAGTCAGCATGTTAATTACCAATTGCTCGCATTTTAGCCTCTTACGCGAACTCTAGTTTCGACCTGATTGTGATCGAATGCGCCCAGTTGACCGACAATTACGTAAAACTGCTGCACATGCTGAAGCCGAGCGGCAAACTCCATCTAATTGCCTACATAGGGACCCCAGCGAGTCTGTTACAGGAAATCAAGTTGTCCGGTTTCATTAATTGCAACGAGGATACCGCAGCCAATACACTGACTGCCGAGAAGCCTGGCTACGAGACGGGCTCCGCGGCTCGCTTGTCCTTTGCAAAGAAACCAGCTGGCGTCAATGTATGGAAGATCAGCGGCGATGATGAGGAGCTTATCGACGAGGAGGATCTGCTCGATGAGGCTGACAAACAAAAACCAGATCCGTCCGGTCTGCGTGTCTGCAGCACCACTGGCAAGCGTAAGGCGTGCAAAAACTGCTCCTGCGGCCTGGCCGAGGAGCTCGAAAGCGAGAAGACAACCAGTGCGGCGAACACCGAGAACGCCAAATCCAGTTGTGGCAATGTATGTGTGACGTCTTTCTTTAATACTTTACTATCCAACAAATTACCATCGAAAATGCCAAGATAACCTTTCCCAGTGCCAAATGATAAGGTTATAAAATCCCCATATATATGCTTGATCAGCATGAAGAGACTTTTGCTTGCCTGTCTGTTTCTATGTTCTCAGTTCTAAACATATTTGGAAAAATCTTTTTAATACTTTTTAAAACTACAATTCATCTAGAAGTTTTTTAAGATATCCTAACGAGAATCAGTACAAAAGCATTTCATTGTGCTTCTTGCATAATTAAAATAGGAAATCTAAATCAACATTCCAGCGATACACGTTAAATTTAGATGCTGTATCTCATGTTTCTTTTTGTTTGTTTTATGTATTTGCAGTGCTATTTGGGCGATGCGTTCAGATGCTCGACTTGTCCCTATCTGGGTATGCCGGCCTTCAAGCCGGGCGAGAAGGTTCAGCTGGCTAACAATCTGCTGAAATCGGATATTTAGATTAGAGAACACACACAATAATCACGCAAACCGGATAGATTTTTACACTTTTATTGGGAGTGAAAATAATAGTTTCATATATGTAAATAGCAAATGCATTAAAAATAATAAATTGCGCACAATTAACGCCTCACTGTTCGCATGGCGTGCCCCGGATAAGATCACGATTCTTGCCGGTCAATATGCGATAGTTGAAGGCCGAGTGATCCAGCTCCTTATACAGATACGTGGGCATTCTATCGGACAGCACCCAGAGGGAGCCGGTGGTGTCCATTTTCAGGTCATTGGGAAATACCAAAGTGTGCGAATCGGAATCGATTAGTCCCTGTGTATCGGCCATATACGGACGCTTCACATTCCAGCAGGCAATGGCATCCTTGTTGACCTGCGTATAGAATAATACGCCTGTCTCCTTGTCGTACACCTCGGCCGTTGACTGTCCGTTCATGCCGCGATCGCCGACGAGCTTGAAATCATAATAGGATTCGCCGCCATTCACATGACTCTGGTTTTGCAGAACCCGATTGGAGACCTTAAACTCTTTGGTACTGGCCAGTGCATGGAAATAGATGTCCTTGGTGTTATCGGGCTGCAATGGGCCAACGGCCATGCCGAAAACACCATCGGTCCACTGGAAATTGACACCGCCAACATTGAAGTCACCTTGTAGCGGATCAAAGTGGAAATAGTTGTGCTTGACGCGATACGACTTATTGTCACGCAGAGAATAGACAACCACACCATAGGCACCCAGATCTGGCACATAGGCAAACGCATCATTGCACTGATCCCGCTCCACATCGACAATCTGAAATATATATAGATATCTGTAAGAAAGTGCAAGTCAATTGTGTAAGCCAAATAAACGCACTATGTTGGCATAGAAAGTGTCCTCCTTGCTTTGATCGGCGGGTATGGCATAGCGAAGCAGCAGTTGATCGGTTTTCAGATCGAACACCAATATGGAACTGGGCGTTATCTGTTTGGGATTGCCCAGAATGTCGGCGAGTCCGGTGTCCAGCACCCATAGGCGATCGCAGCTATCGACATGTATGCGGAACGTGGATATTATGGTTGCATTATCCATTAACTGTACGCTCTCATCCTTTGCCTTATCCGCATCCAGTCGGCCACCGGCGGGTGTTTTGTGCTCTTGAGGCTTTACATCAATTGGCAGCTTGTTGGCCTCCCAGCTGGGATAGGGACGCAGCTTTGGTGATTTCTCCGTGGTCGACAGATCAATGTAGTTCAAAGTCGCCGCAACGCCAGCCTTCCATCTATGCATGAGAGGAGGAATGGATATAAAGGATTTTTACAGTTGCTTATATGTAAGCTTGTCTATCAGCTTTGTCAATTGTCTGGCTTTAAGCCGGAACTTATCGGTCTCGCTCCGATCACTATATATCATATAGCTAGCTGCCTTTTTTTCTACAAAATTAACCAGTTTTGAGTATTGTTTCGCTTCTACCAAGCATACATCGAATTCATAAGAGACGGAACCATATAATTAATACATATTTAAACAAACATATTTAAATTAATAACTCAATAAGTCGAAATTTTTGTGGACTTATTTCTGTCAGCACCGATAGACATATTAATAAAGTTCATCTATTATTTTGACAGGTAAACTACCAAGCATCAATGACGTCATACATTTCATGTCGCTTTGAAATAGCCGAAATGCAGATTAAAATATTTTGGAACAAGTAGAACGTAAATAAGATTATTCAAAAATAAAAATGATATGTCGATATTTGAGTAGTTTTCCATGTAACTGTTTTGCCAAGGCATTAATCCATTGGTTGTCAAATTTGAATAATATTAATTAAAAATTATAATTTAATTGTGCACTGAGAGCGAAAGAGCGCAACGCCTGTGAATAACCATTGATTAACCGGTTTTACTCTTGGCTACAATGGGTTTTTTTTACAGTATTCAAAATAATTAACTACGAAATTGTCGAAGCCAATTGCAATTTTTGGCTGCTGCTGCCTCGTCACCTTACCTTGGCACAGTGACAAAGAGTTTGTTTTCCCACCGCTCCAAGCCGAGCGGCAGATTGTTCCCCTCAATGTAGTGGCCGGTGCGTTTGGCATCCGCTTCGGCCTCGGCGTTGGGCCAGTCGAAGGTCAGCTGCTTCCACGAGAATCGTTCCTCCAGTTTGGCATCAATGGTCAAGCAGCAGCAGCAGCTGATAAGGCACAAAGCCAATAATTTAATTGATCGCATATTGTTATTTGATCTCTTTCCGCTACTATAACACCGTTCGTTCCGTTCGAGCTGAGCTCGTCTACTGCTTGACTTGGGCTTTGTTCGAAGCTTAATATGCTGACGAAAGCTAAAAGCTTTGCAAAGCTTTCACAGGGCAAGCGGAGAAGCTCCAGGCAGCTGTTTTTTTTTCTGTGGGTGGTCAGCTAAATTAGCATAGCCGGAAGGGAAAAACGGTCAGGTATAAATAAAATATTATGGAGCGCTTCAAAAAAAAAACGTATATATTTACTGCATTTATTCAACATCCACTGATTGAAACTTCGGCGCAGAGACCATTCGGGATGTGAGTATGCAGCGAATCCAATTGCAAACTAGTTTACGGCTTAAACAAGTTGGAAACATGGAAAACTACGAGTAAAAGTTAACAGAAAGCCGGTTCCGCTGTATCTGTTAAATGTGTTAAGCTCCAATCGAAGCGTCAACATTCTAGCTATAGCTTTTGTGATTATAGCTGTAGCTAGGCGACTTTCAATTCTACTCATAACTGTTGGGCAATTAGGCCATTATAGATGCAAGCGGCAGCGAATTGTACTGAAGTAGGTTCATTGAATTAAACCGGAATGCACTCGTGCATGTCACTCAAAAAATTTAAATGCTAATTATAAAAAAGACAACAAATTCATTAAAACTTATTCAGGAGCAAAGAGAGGAGTTAATAATTCCATAAATCAGTGTTTAAGACTAATGTTAATCTCGCATATAAAGTTGGTTATATGCATATGGATGAGTTTAAGGGTGCCGGTTTCAAAGCTATGTAAATTGTTACAAAAACGAGATTTGGTGTTCTCATTTTTATGCCACACAATTAAATATGTTCTGTTTTTTTTTTTTTTTTTGGTTTATTCAGTAAAATTCTCATATTCCGTTAATTAGACTTTAAATTAATTCGTTAATGTTACTTTCATAAGAACATACCGAGTTTTTTTTTTGCTTCATATTGCTACATTTTTTTATACCTTTTTTGTTTTTCGTTTTTCGACTTCATTAACAATATGTTTTGGGAAATCAATTTGAATCTGGTTTATTTACTCGTATTTATACAACAATTAGCTTTGCTAAAGTGTTACTTAATTTACTTATTTACTTCTCTCGGTTGTGGGTTGTAGATTAGTTTAGTTATTAGTTGTGGTTGTGATTTTGACAAGAAAGCAAAAAGAACGGAATTATTTAATTAAACATTTGACTTTTTGCATTTTTTTCTTCTGCTTTTTTGTTTTTGTCGAATAAAAGTTGCAATTGTCGCTTAGTTGTTAGCTTAACACGCTATATACAATATAAGTACATGTTTCAAGTTACATCTACCCTAACAGCATTCCCTATATGAATTACAATCCAATTAAACTACAAATTCCAACGATCCTTAACAATATCAATGTGTTTGTTTTTATTTGTATTTTTATTTTCCGTCATGTTTTATTTACTAGAGATGTCATTTTTGCAATGTGTAAATTTACTTATGTCCTTCATCCATTCATTATAGATTTATATTTAAATATGCAGATGTGTACATGTATGCTATGAATATATGCTTAAGTATGTCTGTATGTGTGTGTGTGTGTATAATTTTATTTCATTTAACGGCTTAGATTTTAAAGTCTTTCATTTCGTAGGAATTTGATGTTGTCTTTGTGTTTATATTACCTCATCTTTTATAGCACTTTTCGTGATGGATTAGAGTGATTGAATTTAAAAATGGTTTGAATTCGATTTATTATATAAATGTAAGTGTACGAGAATGCTCTTCAATAGTGTTTCAGTTTTCGTTTACATTAGTTTTTTATTTTTATTTCTGTTTTTTTTTTTGTGTTGTGATTTTCCTCATTTTAATAATTTCAATTCCTATTTAAATAACGACGCATTTGGTTCACAATATGCACTATTTTCCGTTTGTTTTGCCTTGTGTATATATGTCTGTATTTATTTATAATTTTATAAATGCAATTTTAGAACTTACAGTATGTTCAAAAATTTTCCTTTGCTTTCAAATGTATCTCTCATCATTTGTATAACAGTACATAAAAAATTAAAATGTTGCTTGAGCACGTAAGCCCCCGGCCCATACCCCCACAAAATATAATAATACATATACATATTATATATATTAACTTTTGATACTACACTAGACTATGCTATGTTTATTATTTATCTAAGATTTGCTATGCTTTCCATTCGATTTGTGCTACTTACGACTCACAGAAATTTAAACTATTAAAACATTACTTTCGAGTGCATAATATATATGTATGTATGTATGTATGTGTATTTGTATGTGTGTAAGTATGAGAAGTATTGGACATGACTCCAAAAATGTATACACACACGTACACACTCGGTCGATACAAAATCTAACACTAACTTAGGCTAAACTACGTGTTAAAGAGGCCAAACTTTATAGGAGTCTGGTACTGGAGTCTAGGAGCTCGTATTGCCACGGCATTGGTCAGGATCCGAGTCCTGGGTTAAACGAAATAAAGTGAGATAAAACTAAACATATATGAAATGGGAAAGGCCGCCTTGGGAAAACATTTCTGTGTCCGTGTCTGTGTGTGTGCTTTAGCTCTAGGAGATAGCGCTGAGCAAAATAGGTTTATGGAAAATACTCGTTATACAAGAAGAACATATGTACTAACACAACAATTTGTTTTGCTTTTCATTTTAAAAATTACGAACTTTAACATGATTTCTTTCATAATTTGCTATTTGTTTTTCTTCATAATGACTTGAGTATGTGTGGTTTTTGTGTTCAACTTTAAAGCCTAACATTTTTGTTTAGTTCACATTCTAATTTTGTTTATTAATTAATTGTAGTAAGTTAAAAGTATTTCGTTTTATTAATTTAAGTACTTGCTAAACACGTTTAAGGTACAATACATATTTCAGTTAATCTACAAAATTGCTGCTACCAATTCTCGTATTTAGCTCAGCTTAAAGTTGATACAAAGTTTATTAAGTACATACAATATTTATTAAGTTTTTATTTAGCATAATCATTTTTGTATAATTCACCTATCACGCAAAGGAAATTGACAAGTTTTTTCATGTACGGTGCTCATGAGTATCTGAAAGAAAATCAATTTTGTGAATTTCGTCAATTAAATGTATAAATATTTTCAAATCAGAACAATTCACTTTTAGATAAGTTGACAGCCCTAAGCGATATGCTTTCAATAGATCGATAACGATTCGCAGTGAGTATCGAGATTTTAGCGATGATCATTTGTTCTATTGTGAACGCATACCTTGGCGACAAAAAACAATCGATGAGAATGTGTATGCTATGGCTGTGTTACGGCTCTGTTAAATGTGAGAGCCGTTACTGTGCAAATCAGTGCGCATTTTCGTGTTTATGAAAATAAAAGATAAATGTTGAGTACAGACAAATTCTTTTGAAAAACAAAAAAAAAACATTTGATTAAACACATAAATGGGAATAACCTTTTAACTCCAAAATGCTCAATCGAATTTCTCAATGCCCGCAAAAATTGCTAAAATCTCTAATAAAAATAAATAGTTTGGGTTAAATGAATACACTACAAAAGGCTTAGAGCAACAAATGCTGCTCTATATCTATTCTAACGGACGAACTCACCTTGTGTGATTGCGAGTGAGGCCACAGGCGTCGTATGCGCAGAGGTGTTTGCGTTAATGATAGAAGCAGTCTGCTGCTGGACTGCCAGCGAAGTTGTTGCAGTGCCGACGGCACCGGCCCCAGATGCTCCATTCAGTTCTGTGCTTTTGGTGTTGACATCCCGCTCGACCAGTCGTTGCCGTAAAACTCGTATCTTTTCTTCTTTCTGTTCAGTGAATAAAACAAAAATATAAGAGTTGCAACTTATATTACCTTCTTATACAATTGCAGAGAATATTGCAATTTGGCCTATTCATATATTGATATGGAATATCTTTGTTTTTGGGGTGAACTAATCTCTTAGGTAATAATATGTACAGTTTTATGAGAGACTTGATGGCATCGGACCACTTTATGATATAGAATATATCTGTAAAAAGATGACTTCTTATTTGAATAACTTTTTTACTTGTTCTTATCAGTTTTACAAATCTAAATTTCTAAATTTTGAACAGTTGAACTACGGTGTGAAGGTGTGTTCAAAGGTGTGTTCTTCCTTGTTACCTGTGTTATCAATCGTTGTAGTTCCTCGTTTTCGGTTACCAGTTTTTGATAGCGTTCCTCATCCTCCTTCGATATGGCCGAGTCCGGATTGTACTTTGATTCGGCCTTATCCTTTGGATGTCGTATGACCTCAATGACCTAAGATCAATTGATATATTACTACAAGCTCTATGATATGATATGAGACTTATGCATTTACCTTTGGCACAAATATCAGCAGCATGCTTAGGAAACAACAGAATATCACAGCTAGTGCAACAAAGGCGAAAGACGCGTCCTGCTGCGATGCAATGACCATGCCCACCGGCGCCGTTATCAGGCAGAGCACAACCACATTATAGATGCTCATGCCCACATAGCGTGAGTCATTGATCTGTTTGACTTTAATGGAACGCGTCTCGTATGCCAAGAACAGTCCGAATACAAGTATTAGACCCTTCACGCCATAAACGAGTCCTGAAAGAACCAAACGAACATAACATTATTAAACCAAAATTAACACAAATACTTCTGAGTATTTAAAATCTATGTCAATAGCTAATTTATTTAGAATTAAGATCTTATTTGAAATAATTACCAAAGCTATATTTTTTTTAAATATGTTTGTCTTATCTTTGATCAAGTCGCAACAATTTAGTAATTTAAGAATAATTTAATAGTTTTCAACAAATTTTAAATTGAATTTACTTAAAATTTGTCAGATATTATTAAACTTATAAAATGATAAAGTTTAAGCTGTTAAAATTACGTGAACATCAGTTAACACGTGTCCTTCATCAGATAGTTACCCAAGTTGTACATACATATATATTTAATATATAGAAGTGTATTTTGATTCATACCTAACCACATGGAATTGCGTTCACTTTCACAATGCTCAAGCTCTGGACGTATTTTAATATCATCAGTTGTAGATACTGGATCTTCGAGTGGGAATGTTTCGAGTATACGCTGCAGCGGATCAAAGATCTGCCAAGACAGTAATATCACTAAATCTATTGATAAGAGTCCCGAAACCATGGTGTATAGCTTCCAAGGTTCCACTTTTTTCTATAGAAAACATGAAAGATACTCGACATAATTTTTGAACCGGATTAAGAGAGATTGGATGAGAGATTCCTACCTTTGGGTCTGTTTTCGCTTTTGTTGTAAATCGATGCACACGCCAGACTTTGCTGAACATAGCACCATATGCTAGTGTAAAACCGGTGGATAATAGCCAAGCTCGTGCCTGACAAATCTGTGTGAAATTAATATAAATATAAATATATATATAAATATATATTGCAGAATATTTGTATATAAGCATTTAATACCTTTGGATATTCGTCCGGACTGACAAAGCGTCCGTCCATTCCCAGTAAGATGACTGATATAAGGCAGATGATGACGCCAATTAGCATGATGGTATTGCAAACAGGATGTGAGGATTGTATTACTCTAGGAAATAAATAACGCGCATTTAAATATTGCTACAGACTTGTGTATTTTTATTATGGGTTACTTTTAGTTACTCACCTTCTATGCTTGTTCCATATGTTGAAGATGATCAGAGCAAAGGCCACGAAAATGCCGCAGCTGGAGATTGTGCACATGCAGACGAATAACGGTAAAGATACAGTGCGAAGCACATGGGTAACAATTGTTCGATCCTGCGGCACCTGATTTTTGAAAGAAAGTCAAACAATAAAATGATTTGCAATTAGCAATGAGCCCAGCAAAATTAATTCACGATTCTTTAACGATTTGTGTAAAATATGTTGGAGCATAATAATTTTAAATATTGAATAGAGAAACTGTTCCATATGCATTTATTTTTTGACAATCTATAATTAATACTGAAAGTGGTTTGATATTTCGTAAAGATTTACGAATTTATTAAGTAAAAGCTCTCACATTTCAAATAGAGTACGTACTCGCCATATTATACATTAATCCTCTGATTTTTATCCAAAATCGAATTTGTCTTTTTGATTCGAATATAGAAGTGTACCTGTCCGACATGTGAATGAGTATGTCCTATATTAAATGCCCACATTTTGCAGTTGAAGCGATTATTTTCATTCAGCTGCAGATGTTTTATTTTGAGTGCCACCAGGCGATTCATATCGCTTTTGCCTTGAAATGTGATTTTCTCATTGTACAATTTGATATCGGTAAACTGATCCGCATCAACGTATCTCGTTTTAAAAGCCGGCTCCGGAAAGTACTCAACTACGGCACGCTTATTTGGCCAAGATGTGCACGTTAACCAAATGCGATCCTTACGCTCCGTCTCATTTACTCTAATACTTAGCAACATATCGAGGCTTGCATAATCATTATGAGCGAACTTATCTCTAATCACGTCTTCGCTATGCTTATATGGTTTTGTGTGAAAGCCAAGCAAACGATTGACTTTGAGGAAAACACACGGCTGCTGCGTATCATAGCCAAAATTATTGTCCTCCTGGCAGGGCCCAAAGCGTTTAATTTGACCTTTTGCACGGCCGTGTTTTAATAGAAAATCGTGTAGTTTCTTGCGCATGGTCTGGATATCTGTGGCATTATCTGGATTATATTCAATCAGTTTGTGGGTGGGCTTTCTGCCGACTGGTGCAAAACTTAGATATGGCTGCGACATTTTAATCACTGGTGTTGCCATGTTAAGTCGATCCGCTAGATGGTGAAACATTGTCATGTTAACGATAAGAAAAAATAGCAAGAACCCGGCTAAATAAATTGCCAGGCAGCGCCAATGTTTGGCCTGCCGCGAAAAGTATTTGTTCTGAGTACCATCGTATACCATCCTTTGCCAAGGTCTAGTAAATGGAAAATGATATTCGCAATCTGGATAATATCGTCGATGTTGGCCTTCCAGCGTATAATTCTTTCCATTTTGTGGCATTCTCACAATACCCTTGTACTCAGTCTGTTGGGACTCTCGATTTAGCATTAATAACTCATCAGTCTCAGCAATCATATTGATTCGCACTGGCTGCTCGCTCTTTATGTTCTTTTTATGTTTCCGACGCGCAGAAGTAGCTATATCTCGACTGGGTGCTGGACTCCCGGATCTAGAATCTTTGTTATATTTATTGAATGAGGTTTGAGACTTTTTTGGTTTTGCGCTGCCCGTTGATTTCTCATCGTTGGACGACATGTTGAAAGAATTCTTTTTTTAATTCCGTTTAAATCGTGCTGCTTCTAATTTAAATTACAAAACGAATATGGAAATGCCTATTATGATTACCTTGCCACCAATCCATTGCTCCGTATTTAGCCAGGTTAGATTATCCAGCTGGGTGTCGTAATAGCCGAGCTTCTCGTATTTTCCCTTCACCATTTGTTCGATCTGTGTTAGCGCAATACGATCACCCTGTGAGCTGAATGCAACAACGCCCTGTAAATATATATATATGTATACCTTATATAGTTTTATAGGACATCAAAATGATTTGCTTTGATCTTACCGATACGCCCAAGAACTGTGTTGAATTCATGGCCGAATAGATATCATCTGCGATTTCTTTGTCCGTATAGGTGAAATCTCGTAGCGATTTCTTGCGTGATGTTAAACGTTCCATTGTCTTGTTGAATGCCAATGCCACGCTCCAGACAGCATCATAGGCCAGCGGCGCCTCCTGATAGCCCTCGGGATACCGATCGTGATTAATGTCATAGCCCTCCTCGATTAGTGCATGATTCAGTCGATGTCTGTTTTCAAATATATGATTAATAATGTAATTTAAAGAGCTAAGTATTTGAATTGTGCTTACCGAAACTCTTCAGCCGTCATTCCGGATATTGTTGTCTGATTGTTTTGATTCCACATGAGCGCCTCTGTGGTTAAATGACCCTCGGCAGCTATACGCATTTGCTCCACTGTGCAGGTAATGCCCTCGTTCTCCAGATTCGCCTCATACCAATTGTCCTCGTACCAGCCTGTCCATTGAGTTCATAAAAGTTTTTCGATTATATATCTTAACACTATTAGCCATTATCATTCATTCTAAATTTGTTTTGCCATTTTTAATTGAACTCCCCTTTTAGTCCTTACATATTTTCAAAGCGCGGGAAATGAATCATTTTATATTTTAATATTATAATGTCATAAACAATAAACAAAAATTCAATAAATCGCAATAATAATAATATGCCTTTTCTATTTTCTGTCAAATCTTTTAAATAAAACTAATAAAATTTATAAATAAAAAGTATAAGGAAAAATATAAAAGTTTGTTAAAGCTTTTCCTATATGCGTACCAAAAAGTAAGAATATTTAACAATTATTTTTAAATAAAATATTATTGGCATTGTCTGTAACACTCTTCTACTTTTAAAAAATCTATTTTGTTAATATGCATTATTGGTATTTTTTTTTTGGCTATTTTTGAAAATGATAGGTCATATTTATTTCTAATTGTAGCTCAGCAGTAACTATTGTTCGAATTTCGAAATGATGACTGTGTTTGGGGATAAGAAAAACCTTACCAATAAAGAACCAGACATGGGCACGTCCATAGAGCTGCTGTTTGTACATCTCGCAGAGAACCCGTCTCGCTGCTACCACATAGAAGAGTCCCACAATAATGCGGGCATCCTGGCGTCTTAAATTGCGTACGGCGTCTGTTGGATCGGATAGAAATGATTGTCTAGTTACGATTTCGACGCCAGCCTCCATACAGCGATTCTCGAGATCTTCCACAGTCTACAAAGTGAATAAGTGAATTATTTGAAATGGGGATTTTGTGGGATTACGAATAGAGTAATGCGTACCGATATGAATACCTCCTCGGCCTGCTGTAGAATGGCCACGCGAGACCAGCCGAACTTTTTCATCAGTTTGATGCGCGTTGGGTTGTGCACTGTGGCCGAGGGATGTGTGCGAAATAGTGTTGGAAAACGCTTGCGATCCGATAAAGCTGGACTTGAAGCGCCATAACATAGCTACAGTGAGACCAAATCCAATTAAATAAATGCATGTTCATACATTATTTTGATATATTTTATGTTTTCCACTTTGCTTACCACAATTAAGTTCCACATTTTGGCTGCCTCTGCCACAGTGGTGCACACAGTGCTGCAACCCGCAAGCAGCATCAACTTTTGTGGCTTATTATATAGTAGATTGTACATCACACTGGCGCCCAAACCGGGTTCGCACTGTACCATGAAATGAGAAAGTGAATTATAAACATGTATAAAAGCCATTTGGCAAACGGCATGACCCAGTTTGTCTACTGCCAGCAAACGACTCTTCAATGCTGGTTTACATAATAATATTAAAATATTGTTAGCAACGTAAATCTTGCCACAAAATACGCACGAAACTAATATGTATTGATTGGTAGGCTTTTTCGGAAACAAAATAAAACTTTTTTTCTGGTTTCGTAATGTTTTATTAATCTTTACAAACATTATATAACAAAGGAAATGCGATACAAGTATGAATTATAAAAAATGTAAGAATAGTGTTTGTAATTTGCTTTTAATTATACCAACAATAAACTATATATTAAATGGAATGAATCAAATTAAGTAATTTATGCAGTTATCGAGAAGGTGTCTTTTAAAGGACATACAATACGTACATAAATTCAAAAATTTAAGTCTTAGACTTTAAAAGAATTTGGAAATACAATTCAACACTTTAAGTATCTGATGATATACAAAGCCTTTTACATTCGTCCATAGACTTCTGTAATTTTGTGATACAACAATTTTGATGAAAGTTGAAATATTACTTCGTATCGAACAAATATATTGTTTAGCTGTGATAAGAACAACGGCTGAAGGATGAGTTTCTGAGCAAGCTGACTAATTACGCTTGCTAAAATTGTACCTTTTAAAAATATTGGCAAAAATATATAAGTTTCAGATTACCATAAGAAATAACTGCCATTAGACCTATCGGTCGAAAGCTGACTTATTGTTTGAACAATTTTTTTGCTGCCTAGAAAATAATCATTGGATTGAAGAAGATTTTAAATTTAAAAAGTTGATCGCAAGACTCTTTCAAAGATAAAATGAAACTGCAAGTTTCGCAATTAAAAAGCAATTTAAAATATTATAAGGAGTCAAGTTTTCAGTTATTACTTATCTTTCAATGAATAATTAATGTGCTTAGATGAATTGCCAGGCGTTTGTCAGTATCAACTGGTACTCATAATGCATGCACTCATTTGCATTCACTTCATGATGATTCATTAATTTTTGCCTCTAATGAAAAACTCATTTACGCTTTGTTTAAGTTGACTTTGCGTGTAAACAACTTTTGTAATTGCTTGGCTTCGTGTCCAGTCGCATTGTTTTCTCTTTTATATATACATATTTTGTTTTTTTTTTTTTGTTTTGTTTTTAGTCTTTTATATTTTCCTGTACAGGGCATTACCAGTTGTAATATTGCAGTATATAAATCCGGGGCTCACCGCATTATGAGCGCACTTATTTAATCGTTTCGGTGTGTGTGCGAGCGCCTTTCTAGGGACAATTCACACATCAAAGTAGGTCAAGCAAGAAGCAAAGGCAAAGGCAAAGGCAACGGCAAAAGCAAATCCAAAGCCAGCGGCAAGAATTGCGTGCGACCTCTGCCTCTGCCTCTGTCGCTTGTTGCCATTTTGTCATGAGATAGATGATAATGATGGGCATGTGGCACGTAGGTGGTGCATAGAGATGTCAACTAATTATGCAGCATTTAAAGGAAGCTGTTTGCCTAAGCCAGCGAGGCTCACCAGCATAGTCCCCAGTTGTTAGTTGGAGTCCATGTTCTCAAACTGAACTCAATTCAAGCTGTTCTCAACACACGGTATATGGGGAATATACCATAAAAATGTATACACACACATGTGCAGGCATGTGTGTGCCTGGTCAGGTTTGTCTGTCAGCCTTGAATGGAAATAAACTCAAATGATGGGCTGAGCGCGACAAAGTGACCTCATTCAAAACTCAAAACAAGTTGTTAAGTTTCGCTCACTTAAAACTAATGAGCTACGCCTATAAATAGACACTACTTCAGATACAGACAAACAACTACACGCACAGTAAATGGAAATGTAACTGTAACTGTAACTGTAAATGTAAATGTAACTGTAAATGGAAGTCTAGGGCTAGTCCTTTCCCTTTCTAAATTCATAAGCATAACAGCTCGGTCGCCAGGAGCATTGATAAAATTTCGTGCGTGCCTGCGACTAGCCATTAATTATGACATATGACATTTATGCGAGTAAATAAACATACATATACATATATACACATATATTGTCAAATTATAGTGGCATTCCCAAAATCATTTTCACCTAAATGCACACCAATTTGAGGAACTTAAAACACTGTTTTCAAAAGTAGAGGCAACTTACAGAAAATAATCGGATAGTTTTTAATACGAATTAAATGAAACAACAAGTTCATATATATTCATATATATATTATGAATATAGTTTTTTATGCCATTATAAATTAGTATAAAATAAAAAAAATTGAAAATATTATTAAAATTACTTTAAGAAATTCTGCATGGCTGAAAATAAGTGTCAATAGTGCCAAATTGCAGAGAAATATAAAAGGAAAAAATATATAAGTGAATGAAGGGAAGACATGAAGACAAATGCCGACTGGATTCAAATTATATATTATATAGATATAATATTATAACGCAATATTTAAGATAGCAAAAGAGATATATATTAAAAGATGTAGTGTAAAAAGAGTTCACAAAATAATATAAAAATTCAGCTTATGTTTTATAAGAATAATAATAAAATATACTGAAATATGCTGTAAATAATATATATGATAAAATCATATACAAATAGCACAGAATAAATAATTCTACTCTATGAATGCATGCAAGATTAATAATTGAGAATGTTCCATATTTAGAGCTATGCCAAATGAAGGACACATCTTTAAGATTCAAGATTCAATTCTTAGTTGAACTTATTTCTTATAGCAGCACAACCAAGTAATACATATTAGTTTTAGGTTAGTATTAAATAAACCATATTCAGATTTATTAGGAGACTTAATGAAAATGGAATGTGTTGATAACAATAAAAAGTTGTTCGAAATTGAGTTGAAATTGATTTGAAGAACAGTTACGACTAATACCCTTTATGCGCAATATAACAAAAGCATAATAAAACGTTACTGTGTGTCACCCCCTAGAGAAATATGCTAATGAATGCCAAGTTACATCCCCACACCCACCCCAACCCCCCCCCCCCCCCCCCCCGAAAAACGTAGCAACCGACGAAAGCGACAAAACGAAAAACGCTCGCAAAAACAAAACGCAAAAGCGAAACAAAATAAGTGGCACCCAAGGGGTCGAAACTAGTCGCACTTACAACAACGTACGACGTATCAACGTATCAACGTATCAACGTAGTTACTGGGTTGCTGGTACGGGCTGTTACTGGCTGCTACAGTATCATGCCTGTCTGTCTGTCTGACAGTCTGACTGTCTGGGTCAGCTTATCATATAAATAGTGACATTTGATACTGAACGTGTATGAACGAATATGAACTCACCTCGCTGTCATTGCTGTGCAGGATGAGCTTGAAGCCTGGCAGCAGATTTGGCTCCTTGTTGACATCATCCAATGCCAGTCTTGCTGCCGGCATGCACGCCTGCCCACCCTGCCATCCTCCCTTGCCGGCAATTGGAAATATGCCGCCAATGTGCAGCTCATCCGGTTTGCCGGCCTCGCTGCCCTCCAGCTGCGGTGTGCCGATCAAACAAAGCAAAAATATCCAAAACGTAACAGCACCATCACTTGTCATATCCTGCAGAAAAATGTTCAAATGTGATTACCGCATCACAAATCCAAATTTCATATACAAATACAAATACAAATAGAAAATCAAACAAAACGACAAAAAGGCGAAACGGCGAAACGGCGACACGGGAAACGGATAACGGGAAATGAGAAACCGAAACGTGCCTTAAGCACCGTTTTATGTGTCCAGCGCAATTTTTTTTATGACTCGCTTTGGTTATGTTTTTAGCCAACGCGAGCAATTTTCCACACTCCTCGCTTGAAAGGTTGGGCCTCATTCGGAACGTTCATGTTTCCACCAGATTTGTTGTTATCCTTATTCGTTTAAGTCCTGTACAAGGATATCTGTGTTCGTTTGCCGTGCTAAGATATGCAATTGTATTAGCACAGTTCATTTTAACTGAGGTATAATTTGAACTTGACTAATACAAATTTACATCTTAAATACTAAATAATACCTGCCTTTTTGTAAGTCTAAATTCAGACGTAGAAGTTAATCACTATCAAGATGATTAACATTTGTAAACTAAGCATATTTAATGTGATCTAAATTTAATTCATTTTGAATTTCTCAAGATTCTTTCATAAATATTTTAATTGATTATTCTGTTTGTCTAGTTTTCAAATTAATGATGTATCTAGTGTTAACATTTATGTTTCTGCCGTCGGCTGCATAAAATGTTTTATTGCAAATAACTTAATAGCAAGTATTTTAAGCAAGATTGAAATCTTTTAAAGTCAGAGCTCGACGCAGGTACAAATTATCTGCAGTGTTATAGAATATCACATATTGTTTGTATGTGTGTGTAAGCACTTAAGCTAGATTGATTTATATGCAAGCAAGCTTGTTCAAAGTTTAGTAGAAGTTCCTTGAAAATGACAGCACCGCAAAACATTATTTTCTTTAGAAATTGACGTACGTGATAGCAAGCAAATGACTGCTAGAACCTATTGACCCAAATCAAATTGAACATTTTAGATAGATTCAGGTGTAACCGAAAATGTTTTGTAACTCAAGTGCCATTAAACATAGATTCAAATCTATTTTTTTTTATTTAATATACTATTACCGTGAACTCCAACTATGAATAAATGAAAATATACTGCGTTGTACAATTATTTTGAATAAATTCGTAGAATCAAAAAGTACTCTATTAACCAATCTTAGCAGCCACGTTTTATTCGATTATGTTTATCTATTTTCTACTATTTTCTACTGTCTTTTCTTTTCTTTTGCTGCCGTTATGCTCTAGTTTATTTAAAGGTCAACGTAAGTAAAGACAAAATTTGGTTTGCCCTTAAATAGTTCTGATTTGATTGCCAGTATACTATTTTCGTGTTGATGTAGAAGCTTTTAAGCTCTTGTTCAACTGACAGTTGTGACAACAAATAAATAAATAATTAGATTCTATTTCGTTTTCACATATTTTTCTTTCCCTTTGTGTCTTGTGTACGCTCTTCTCCCCACATTTTCCCCACATTTAGCAAGGTCATTTTGTTTGGCGTTTCGTTTTTATAGCTTTAACCTCAGCGCAGGCACCGCACTACACAATCAGCTCGTTCTAAACTTCAGACAAACGATTGCTTATGAGAAGCAAAAAAAAAACGACAAAAAGCAGAATAACTGTTTTTTCCACAGTCGGCTGCTGTCGATTCAGTTTTGCGAGGCTACGCTCATTGTGCGCTCGTCTGCGTGTGTGCGTCTCCGTGTGTGTGTGTGTGTGTGTGCGTGTGTCTGTGTGTTCGAGGTAGATACAGATAGGCGCACAAATACGCGTGTAGGAAATATAAGCGTTGTGGTTATTGAATGACAGTGCGCTCAAAGGTAGGCAACATTAATTTGCACAGCTCGAGTTCAATGCTTGCCCTCAAATTTAGGCAACACTTTTTTGCACAGCTCGAGTTCAATGCCTGCCCTCAAATATAGACAACATAATTTAGCTGCGCATTCAAAGTCTTCTTTCTGTTGTACTCCATTCATAACTGCTACAGCGAGAAAGAGCGACAATGAGAAAAGAGAGAGAGAGAGAAAAAGAGAAGGAGAGAGAAAGAGGGGGGGGGGGGGGGGAGTTTGAAGTGTGTTGTCGAGTGTACAAAGCATGACAGCACATATTATTGTAACAGAGACAGAGACAGATACCTGCCCACAAATGTAGGCAGTATTTGTTATGCGCAGCATTCAACGCGTGCCTCCAAAACCAGGCAGCGTATTAATTTGCGTGACGATTATCGCCACTGCTGCGACTAAAGCGTTCATCAAGCGGCAATCTACGGCAGCCGCATCACTGTGACACCTTTTGCGAAAAAGGGAGCGAGTTGCTGTTCTTGCTACTGTTGTTGTTGTTGCTATTTTGTGCCTGGCTGGCTGCTGGTGGGCAACTTCCGCTGACCTAGTTTCAGGCCCACACACACGCGTTAAATAATTACGCGAGCAGTGCGCGTATGTGTAGACTGTGAGACCGCTTTTTTGCCACTTAAACACTTCAGTGCACCAACCAACCAAACCAGCCAGGCTCATCCGCAATCCACCCCTGCCCCGCCCGTCTGCCCCACGCTTCACATCAGTCCAGTTTACAGTTAAGTTGATTTCGTATTTCAGTTACTTACTTTGCGTATGCCGTACAAAAATGTGATGCGATTTGGTTGCTGATTGCTGCTGATGCTGCCTGGGCCGGCGCTTCGATTGTTTCATAAGACACTGACTAAAACTGTTTTGGGGGCCAATACTCAATGTTTGTTGTTGCTGCGTTGCTGTTGTTGTTGTTGTTGTAGTAGTTGTTGTTGCTGTTCTTGTTGTTGTTGTTGTATTGTTTGATGACTGCGCATTACAATCGATAATCCCATGCACAAATGCAGCTCAGCGCAACGGCATTCGCGCAAATCCATTTTAATGAAATGCCGTAAGCCGCACAGATTATCCCTTAAATGCTGATTATTTGTTTCTCTAGCACAATTTGTTGCTGCTGCTGCTGCTGCTGCTGCTGCACTTCAAAATAACACAACAACAACAGCCGAAAAGGCGTGGAGCTTTACAAAAAAAAAGAAATAAAAGAAAAGAAAAGAAAAAAACTAAAAGCTTTAAATAGAATTTTTAATTTTTATCAGCTGCGTTTTTTTAATCCACTTTCTTCAGACTTTTTTTCTTCAGCCTTTACTCTTGCTTTGAGCTGTATTTCTTTTTTTTTTCTTCAAGTTGGTTTTAGTTGTATTTTATATATAATATTTGTTATATGCTTCGATTTTTTTTTTTGTTAAACTTTTTCAGTGAATTTGCACGTGTTTAGCAAACATTTTGTAAATTATCGCACACACGCACACACAAACAGAAACATTTGGTTGTAATAGGCTTGGCTTGTTTTATACACAAAATTTTTGTAAAAAACTTTTTCGCATTGTATTTGGGGGCGAGGCACGCTGCTTTGTGTTCGGTGCGTTCCACATGTATCCGACGACTGGAACTCCATGACTGACATTCGCACACACCGACGACATTGGCTTGAGCTAGAGCCAAACACAGAAAACAGGCAGTCAGCCAGCCAGCCAGCCAGCCAGCCAGGCAGAGTGAGCTTTTTCATTTCTGAGCACAAGCTTTTCGTATGGAGCGACTGGAAAGCGTCGCTGCCTGATGTCTGCTGCCTGCTGCCTGATGTCTACCGCCTGCCTTCCAGCTGGGCAAATGCGTGAGTGTTGGTAAAGTTTGATTTTTAGTGGGCGCGAAGTTGATAACTGTCAATTGTGTGTGTGCACCGTAATTATGACTTAAGGCCACTCTTGGCCACACGACGCCAAGCATTGGCCGGCATTTTGCGCTCTTGGCTTAAGTTGAGCTTGTCAAATGGCCGCAAAAAATAAAAAAAAAAAACAAAGAACAAATAACAAATAATAATAAAAAAAAGGCATTGAAAAAAAATTTTTATACAGCCAAGGACGATTGGCTTCAGCTTATGGCCAATGTCAGGCGGTGTTTGTTTTGAAAGCGAAAGCCATTATTATTGGCCTGGCCTGGCCTGCCCTGGGCCTGGCATTGCATGCCAAAGTTTTTGGGGTCGTAATACAGTCAAACATGCAAACACGCACGGGGGCCACACAAATGTTGCCGCTGCCAGGCACACACACGAACATGGGGCAAGGTGAGGTCCTTGTCATTTAACTCACTTGCCGAGTTGACCTTTTGTCGTGTGTGCAATTTACAACAAAAACAAAAACACAAAGAAAAACAGCAGCAACAACAACGACGACGACGACAGCGAAGGGAGACGGAACAATATGAAAACAAGAAAACAACTTTATGGGTTGCCAGCTAATACCCGCAAATGCCACGCCTTGAGCCAAAACGAAAAGGACCCTCAAATCGGTCGGATCTCACCCTGTGCGCGGCCACTTGAATGTTTGGCGAGCTTATCAAGGCTCAAACTTATCGAATTTTAAATCAATACATTTCCGGCTAAGCCAATTATTTTACCTAATTGCACTGAATAAATCATGGCCACTTGCGCAACTACAGTGCACACAGTTACTATATAAGTAAACGCACACAAGTGCACTGCAAGTAAATTACGAAAATTGAATTAAATTCCAAATAACATATCAGCATAGCAAATAAATAAAATTGCTAATCAAACCATGCATTATTTAGATGAAATATTTTGAAGAGTCAGATTCAAGCTAATTTGCCAGATTGCATTTGCAAAAGTAAACTATTCCTGCAGAGGGCATTACAATGTTGGCGAGGAGTTTGTAACGTACTGTTTATATATATATATATAGAGATATGCAAACTAGTTTTAAAACTATCTGGATGCATTTTTGGCATTTATTTGTGTTTTTACTGCAGGCAGTTCATTGCTCTCAGCAGAGGAACATTCGGTCGACAGACTCCACTCTTTCAATGCGTAATATTTAGTTCACAGCCACAATAAATTGTTTAGAACTTATAAAAACATAACAATATTTCGAAATCCAGATTAAAATTTAAATGTCAGCAGATTAATCCAAGTCTGAATCATAAGCTAGCATAGACTACAAACCCAATTTATATTTTTATTATTAGGCAACTTAACTGAACTCATTTAGATCATCCCATAAGGATAATAATCGATTTGCATTTAATTTGGTTCGATACTGTAATCCTTATATTAATGGAATAAAAAAATAAAATTAAAATTGAAGTTATAATTATTGTTTCAGACATTTCATTGTTACAATTTGGTAAATTGTATTTTTTTTGTAGAGATTTCGCACTATAAAATTATATGAAAAAAGCCAAAGTTGAGCTATTCATGCTCTTACTTAGAGTATGAGAACTAGGTACTTAAAAGGATTTTGTGTGTTTATACATTATTTTAAAATTATTGTTGATGGAAATACTTTGCTCAAATATAGATTGAGTGTGCTTTTTGAAACTTAAATTACTTCGGGCGGAACTTTGGAAATTCGACCCGGACATGGGAGAAAACTGTGGAAAACAGATGTACAAAACTTTCGTTTACTCCGCCCACTTGGAAAAACATCAAATTTTCGTTTGATTGGATTTAAGCTCAGTTTCAAATAGTTATCTATTGAACACATTATTGGAAAATCACACAAAGTTCTGTAAGTGGGCCAGAAATAAATAATAAAATTAGAATCATAGCTTGAAGGGGGTCAATTTAATTCATTTAATTTTTTCTTATGATATCATAACTCTTAGAATAACTCATTTGGTTGTTGAAAATTTTCGGAAATTTGTTGTTGTTGTTGTTGTTGTTGCGTATGTCCATCATTCATATCAATCATGAATAGAACGAATCACTCATGAGCATTGGTAGGCAAAGTTCAAGTTGTCTTTTGGCCAAGAAGCACAAAAGATTAACATGCGCTCAGCTCGGATCGGCTTATTCTTCTAGTCCTTGTACAAACACACACACATGCACACACACAATCGCATATCTTTTTAAATTGTTGCACGCCTCTTGCCAGCACAGCGCCCTCTTGAGCGCTCACCCTGGGGGCAATCCTTGTTAAGAGTTTAGCATAGCGTAAGGGGGCCAATGCGGGGAGTACACACGGGGAGGGAGGAAGGGGCTTTGGCGGTACAACAAAGGCAAATGCCTGGCATGCGTTTTTCACATTGTTCCATGCGGTTGAATAAACACAAGCCGTTACAAACACACACAATCACTTATGCATTTTATGAGCTGCACACACACATACACACACACACACAGAGACACTTTTTCGCTCGCTTGCCTCGACAGGCTTACAAAATAAACATTGCGGTATGTATTTTGTTTGTACACACTGCGTATACGTAATGTAAGGCCACTCTTTTTGCCTACCCACCTGGCTGACTGTCAGTGGCCAACGACACACACAAAGGATATATAACCACACATACACACACACTCACATACACATTTATACACACACACACACACACACACACACACTGCACGTCACGTAGTCTATGCAGCAGAGCTCAGCAGCCCGTCAAACCATTGTGGCAAAATGATTTAACCCGTATCCCACTTGCTGTCAACTATGGTTAAGCTATCTTTTTCTTCATGGAAGATATTAACTCAACAAACTCAAAGTTCAAAAAGAGCAGAACTTCATTGTATAAAAGTTCACTATAGAGAAGATCGACTCTACAGAGACACCTAATCAAAAGGTAAAAATCGAATTTCATATGCTTTGCATATAAAATGTTTCTTTTAACACTAATTTGCCTCTCTTATTGGTGGAATTTGTTAATGTTAAATGTTCAACGCTTTAACTTGTTTTTTTATTAATAATTTGTGATTATAGTAATTTTTGATTTTAAAATATAAACATTTTAAGATTTTAAATAATTTTATTTGATTTTTTTTTTTAATTTTCTTCGAGGGAGGCGAAAACTTAATTTACTCGTTTCGAATTGCAGACAAATTCCATCAAAGTTTATGAAATACCAAAATGTGTTGTTATTAACAGCTTGAGCTTTTCATTTCGGTGAAAATGTTGATGTGTGTGGTTAGCAGTTGGGTTAAAAGTGAACTAATTTGCATAGACCGCATGGAACAATGCGCAGCCAGCTGCACGAGAAGGTAACAAAAAGATTCATTAGGGCCAATCAGTGCAAAGCGCGTCGGGCCGAGGGGTAGCAGGTGGTAGGGCGGCAAGAAGGGGGTTGAACACGCTGCGACACGAGTCGAGGCGAGTCCGCTACGTATGTATATGTGTGTGTGTGTGTGTGAGAGTGTATTTGTAAACAGTTTTGTTGTTTGCCTTCTAAATACGCACGTTCTACTTTAAACAAAGCGTGGCTCACACAAACACACACATGCAGGCACACGCACGTGCTGGTCTGTTGTAAACAACTTACGTGTTTGTGCATATATATATGTGTGTGTGTGTGTATGTATGTGTGTGTGTGCAAAACAAATTTCAACTTTACGCCCAAAGTTTATTTTTATGAGCAAAACTTTAAATAATGAAATAATCTGACAAGAACTTGAAGATGGGCAAAGCATAACACAAAGAGCAACAAACGGACGGAGAGACAACGGCTGAGAGAGAGAGAGAGAGAAAGAGAGAGACAGAGAAAGCGAGAGAGAAAGAGAGCGTGAGCAAAAAGGAGCAGAGCCAGAGCAAGAGAAAGTTATGCGTCTGTGTGAGATCTTTGTCTCTATCTCTCTCACATACATACAGATATATAAAAGTTTATGTTTCGCTGGCTTTGCCAAAAAAAAGAGCCAATCATTGGGCGTAACTTATGCCTTAATTTACCCAAATACTCCCATCATTTGTACCTACGCGTTGCGTTACCAAATATTTATTTACACTTGAGCTATAATAATTCATTGATGCATTGAATGCCAGGCACAGGCTCGCACACTTGCTTTAATCGGTCTCGGGCACGACCCGGCAACGTAAGCGTCAGGACTAACCTTTGCCCGTTGTCCTTCAACGGCGCCGTCGCTGTGAAAGCAACAGCTGTGCGCGCTCTCTCACGCTCGCTCTCCCTCTTTCCCTCTCTCTCTCTCTCTCTCTCTCTCTCTCTCTCTACACATTCCCTGTCCTTCCACAGAGCTTTCGACTTCCAGTTTCGAATTCGTTATCAAAGCTGCACAACGTCAAGAGAATGTTGAAGGTATTGTCAAAGTTGAGAGGGTTGCACGACAAATTCCTCTTTCTTAAGTAAACTACAACAATTGTAGATGGAAACTAATAAGGCAGAGCCAAAATAAGATTGATAAAAGCGTTTATCAATATACGTATATATTTATTTTTTCTGACGAATGGTAGTAAGATATTTTTTAAATCAGGCAATTTTTGTTTTTCTTAATGCATAATCTTAAGGAAAACCATGACCAACATAATATTCTAAACAAGAAAGAACGGTTAGGCACGCCGGAGATCATATAATATAAAAGAGTTAAATATCCGTCCCCAAAATATTACTATAAATCAAATATCCGGTCCGATGGTTTGTATATATATAATAAATATATATATATATATATAGTAATTCTCTATATACATATATAGTATTACGATTCTAATCTTTTGTCAAGGTGTTAGATGGGCTACGATAAATGATTACAAAAAAAAAACTCATCTTTCAACTGATTAATCATATAAGAGCTATATGAATTAGTAGTCCGATGTCAAAAATTTGATATTCGTATGTGATGAGCACAATAATACGTTTATTGTGTAAGTTTGATTTGGATAAAAAATAATTATATGTTTTTATAAAAATGCATCTTTCGAAAGATTTTTCCTATAGGAGTTATATGATCAGATCCGTCTCCGACATATGTACTGCATGCTGCTCAAAGACGGATATGTGCCAAGTTAAATCAGTATTGCTTGGAGGAATACTTTGCATAGAAACAGACGGACAAAAATAATATTGAAACTACAATTTTTGTTTTCCCAAATTGTTTATATCAACGTTAAAAGCTTATTAATACACTTTTCAACTTAACAAAAAAAAAATGTTTTGATCATGCAAAGTATGTTGTAAAGAAATTGTTTAAGAATCAGTTATTTGAACAAAATTTAATCAATTGGGGATGTCTATATATATATATATATATCTATATTATAAGATATACGTTGAATTGAATGGAGCATCAGTCATTGAATTCGAAGATCGGCTTGCCATTGGCGTCCCAGCTATTTTTGCACTTCTTGAAGGCACAAACCAGATAAAGTGCTGCAAAATTTATTTGAAGAGAATATGTTAATAGGTGGCAGTGATGGTAAGAATTTCAGTGACCGTTCGAAGTACAACATTTAGAATACAAAAGATTAATGAGATGAATAAATAATGTTTTAACAAAAGTTTTTCAAAAATAAGAATTTCGAATTCAAAGCATATAAATTGAATTATAATTAATAATAATAGTTTAATTACAAATTGAATTATAAATGTCTGCAAATTGTAATTATCGAGCGATCACTGTACCAAGCCTTATACTCACTTGTTGCCTCCCACTCGGATTTGGAGAGTGTGCCCAATGGTCGGCCGCGCTGTGCGCCAAACGCCTTTGCAACATGCTTAAACTGCTCATCGTTGGCACAACGATTGGCCTGGACAGACTCCAGGCCGGACATGCGCTGGAGCAGCTGGCGGCCCTGGGGCATCGTCTCCTTGTAATAATCGGCAAATGTACTGCGCCGGATCAGCTGCAGGCCGTGCTTGCGACCCAATTTAACCAGCGTGGGGAAATGCACCAGAAACTCTGGACAGTCGACAACGCCCTCCAGATGAAACTGATACTTGGCACCGAACAGCGGCGGCGCCTCTGTCATCATATCGTCCTCAAACTCAATGCTGTAGACATCATTGCCAAAACGCCGGGCATCGGGGCCGGCAGCTCTCAATCTCCTCATGATCTCATATGCATCCGGTATGGTGGCTATAAAATAGCCACCCGGTTCCAGGCACTCGGCGGCATTGCGCATCATGCAGTCGGCCTGGCTGAGGGACTCGAAGCAGTAGTGGAACGCAAACTGGCACGACACCAAATTGAGTTGCAGCGAGGCATCCTTGTAGCGTTCGCGCAGACGCACCATTGTCGAATCGCAGGCAAAGAATTCGGCAGTGAATTTGTGGCCATATTTCGATTTCTCAGCACGCTGCAGTATATCCTGATAGCGACGCTGGCATTGCTCCACTGACACCTCCGCAATGTCAGTGCATATCAGATGCGAAATGAGCGCCTTGTCCCACTTGAGCAGATCGCCCCCCTTCCCGCAGCACATGTCCAGCACACGGAGAGCATCGCCGACGCGCTTCTGACCCTTAATTAACGCCATATACTCATTGATCAGCTGGCTCTTGATCCAGTTGTTGAAGTTGCGCATAAAATAGATTTTCGACTTGTGTCGCTCTCTCCGCCCGGCCTCCTTCAGCTCGTTGTAATGATGAGCCACCACATGTGTGTTGGCAGCACCGCTGCCTTCAGGTTCTGCATCACCTTCTGCGTCAGCCTCTGCGTCTCTATCAGGCTGGGCATTTGCTGCAATGGATTGGTCTCTTTTCCTTGTGACATTGTCTTCGCTCTCATCGTCGTTGGATAGTTTACCTCGTGCATAATCTTCATCCGCTGAATTTGTTTCAAATTTTATGCTCATTTCTTTTATTTGTACGAAATGCGATTAAATGCGTCCGCCGCTTAATTGTGAAAAGTCTGGCCGCGGCACTGTCCGAACAGCTGTTTTTCAATCATTGTCTTGCTTATCGATAACACAACTCTGCACGATTGTTGAACAATAAATACACGGCTCATTTAGATGAGTTGAGAGAAAATGTGACGTCAGTGGAAGCAGCAGGCATTCGCGTGAGTAACCTTATCCCACACACCTGTTTCACATGTGGTAAAAGGAAGATTTTAAATGCATTTTCGAGCATTAAATAGCGCTCTTTTCAAGCATTTCTTTAAAAATAAATACAACAGACGCAGCATGGCCTGCAGCAGATACGAGTATGTTAAAGGCTACGAGCAGGACGACAGAATCTTGCCAAATGTGTGGATTGTGATACGCATCGATGGCAAAAAGTTTCACAAATTTGCCAATACGCACAAATTTGAAAAACCCAACGATGAAAATGGTAAAGTATACCAAATTAATCACAAATAAATTTTAATAATATGCTTATTCCAACGAGTGCAGCGCTAAATGTGATGAGCGCCGCTGGTATTGGCGTAATGCAGGAGTTCCGCGATATTGTGCTGGGCTATGGCCAGAGCGATGAATACTCATTTGTGTTCCGGAAGGATACGGATGCATTTAAGCGACGCGCTGCCAAACTGTTAACCTATGTGACGAGCCTCTTCTCCACCAGCTATGTGATGAGTTGGCCCAAGTGGATGCAACAGCCACTGGCCTATGCGCCCTGTTTCGATGGCAGGATCATCCTCTATCCATCGGACGAGAATCTGCGCGATTATCTTAGCTGGCGCCAGGCAGATGTACATGTCAACAATCTGTACAATACGGCCTTTTGGAAACTTGTGCTCGAGTCCGGCCTGACCAATCAGCAGGCCGAGCAGCGGCTGCGTGGCACACTCTCCGCCGATAAGAATGAACTGCTATATCAGCAGTTTGGCATCAACTACAACAATATGCCGGCCATGTATCGCAAGGGCACCATTCTGCTGCGCAAGCGTGTGCTCCAGTCTGGGCAGGATGAACAGGAGAAGGGCAGGCAGGCAATAGTACCACTGCATGAGGATCTGATTGACGCTGAATTCTGGCGGAAGCACACAGAAATTCTGGGCAAATATGTGCCGGGCAAGCAGCAGCTATTGGATGAGCAAAGTTTACCCAAATTGCTGGAGCAGCAGCTGACGGATCACATGGAGAAGGCCAGAATTAGCTGAGGGTTTTTTTTTTTACTTATGACAATAGTTTAATTAGAATTACTACAAAATTACATTACGCCCAAATGAAAATTGAGCCCGTTGAACTATATATCGATCAGTAGTCATCGTCGTCATCCTCATCGTCATCCTCACTGGGTTTGCTCACAGAGCTGCCCTCTGGCTTTTGCAGCAGCTGCTGCTGATGTTGGGGTCGCTGTTGGATTAGGGCATTGCTCTGTTGGACGGCTGCTGCCTGCATGCTCATCCATTGTTGTTGCTCCTCGCGTGCTTGCTCTTCACGTGCGCGGGCAAAAAGCTCCTGTTGCTGGCGCAGCAGCTCCTCCTCGGGTATACCCAAATTCTCCAGTCGTGTACTCTGTCGTCGTCGTTTCGCCGCGACCTCTTTGCAATCGTTGAGAACCGCCTCCGCCTCCTGTTTGTAGTCGTGGAAGTCGAGGCGATCGAGTGCCTCGAGCACATGCTCAGCATTGATTGTCTTCTTGCTGCGCTCATTGCATACCTCGTTCGCCTCGGAGCTGATCAGGTGGATGAATTCGGAGCAGCAGTTGAGGATCAGTTCCCGACTTTCGTTCGCAACGCGCACCGTGGGCACCAGTTCTTTGATTATTTTGTTGATGCTGGCGCGTGGCAGTGTTAGCTCATCGTCCTCGGCACTGGGCGGCAGCAGCTCCTCTTGGGGATGTGACATTGCGCGCACGAAAACGTAAACAAAACGCAAGAAACGAAACGAAAATAATAAACAACGATGCTGCTAGGGCTGATCAACCAATAGCGATATATCGATGAGCACACTTACTTTGTAAATATCGATATTTTAGCAATGTTTAAAGCACACCCAGCAGCTGCTGTTAAGTTTTGTAGTGCTGGTAAACGCCAAAAACAATCGATAGACATAATTTGTTAAATGCAAAGTAAACAAAAATTATAATTACTGCAAAAGTTATTTAGCATTATGGGCGATTTTGATTCGGATGATGAAAACTCACAGGTGGAGAAACTGCGCAACGCGAAAGTGCCGCGCGGCATGTTTGTCAGCGGCTGGGATGACGACGCCGACGAACTAATCGAGGAGGACAAAAATCCACAGGGTAAAAAGTTGACTTTCAATAATTTAAATAATAGCTAAATATTGTAATTGTAGCTAGCATCGATCGCATGATATTATGGGCAGTCAACGAGAATCGCATCAGCGAGGTGCGTGAAATACTCCAGCTGGATGCGGACATGGTGAATGCCAGGGACAACGATGGATATTCTCCACTGCATCGCGCCTGCTACAACAATTTCGTGGACATAGCCAGGCTGCTGCTGAAGCATCAGGCAAATCCTAATGCACGCACAGAGCTCGGCTGGACACCGTTGCATTCCGCCTGCAAGTGGAACAATGCCGACTGCGCCCAGCTGCTGCTGCAATTTGGCGCCGACATTAATGCCGAATCCGATGGCCAACAGACACCGTTGCACATCACGGCGACCGTTTCCAATTGCCGCAATACGGCAACTGTGCTGCTCCTGGACCGGAATATTAAGGCACGCAAGGAGAACAACTCGGAGGAGACAGCAGATGTCATTGCTCGTCGCACCGGCCTGAGCTATGTAATCTTTGAGATCGGCCACGAGGCCTTCGACTGTGCGACTGGACTGATTGATTAGTTGACAAGTCTTTTGTTTTTCGCATTTAATAATAATACTTAATGTTAGTTAAATTGTTGTGGTTCTCATTTGCTCAAGTGGCTGGCGCGGGGCTGCGCTTAAAGTGTTCGTAGAATGACTTTGTATAGTTGACCATCTCATCCTGCATGGCTGCGGGCACAAAGTACGGATTACCCTGTCCACCCTCAATGGTGCCCTTTGCCGTATATCGCATATAGCTGGAGACAGTTGTCTCCGGCGGCAGCACAGCCCCACACTCGATAACACAACAATCCCTCAAAGTGCAGCGACGACCCTAAGAAATTAAATGACGAATAATAATTTGGATGTCTGTAGAAACTTGTATTGCACTTACAATAATGGCATTCTTGCCAATGTAGACAAAGGAGCCAATTAGGGCCGCCGAGACGACGGCGCCCTCGCCAATGAAAACATGATCGCCAATGTGCATGGGAAAGAAGGCGATGCCTTTGCTGAATTGCTTGTAGGGCGGTCTTATTACAGAATTTTTGCTTATCACACAATATCGGCCCGTACGCACATTGGCCAGATCGCCACGAATGATGGCGCCACTCTGCACAATCACCTTGCCGTTGAGCACAATATTCTGGGAGCCACAGAGAACGGTTTGGCGGCTCACCTTGTTACCGGAGGCCTGTAAACAAATAAATGGAAAGTGAATCAGTGATGAGGTCATTGCAGGCAATTAGTAGCAAAGCGACAAGAGAATAAGAATATTGGGCACTACCCACCGTTTCCACATATTCATCTTTGCTGTAATACGTGTCTACAATTTCCATTATAATAACTTATTATAAACCGAATTTCTCTATTTCTGTCAATTTGGCTGGCGTATTCAGCTCAACTGTTTCGATGATTATGCTATCGATTTGTATGTTGGCATTTGGCGTTGCCAACTACGTTTGGCTAACCTGCTGCTGCTAACAAAAAGCTGACTGCTGCATGACTCTGTGCAATTGCATTGCACAAAGTTCATATGCATTTCTGCATATTTAAATTAGTAATTGCTCAGTTAATTAGGCGCAATCTATTGCTTGCTTATTGCTTACTTTGTGGTTATCATATGCGGGTGCTCTTAGCAATTGCAGGTGTTTAGCCCATGTTAACCCTGAACTTTGCATGCGGTTGGCAACCGTCAGCGTTGATTGGACCAACAATTATGCTGTACATTCTTGTTGTTATTGCTATTGCTGTTAGCTACAGCTGCTGCAATTTGATTAGATCGTCTCTTAATAATAATGCAAAGTAGAAGAATGTCTATAAAAACAACTGACTGCTGAATTGACCACAGTTCTGTGCTGCAATTGAACAATATTTAGTACACTTATTATAATGGTACACTTTTATTTTTATGGTACACTTTTCACAATTTTTTAAATTTGGATGTTTTATTTTATTATTTTTTATATTATCATATATTATTATTTTTATTATTTATATTATCAATTTTTTATATATTTTTTTCTTATCAAAACTAAATTTCGATATAATAATTTGCGGTTGCTTAAAAAGAAAATCTTTCTTCTCATAAGAAGATTTGTAGTTTAAAAAAATGCTTTCATTTTTGTTGTTTTTGAAGTCACCTACCAATTGGTGCACTTTAATAACATTGAAATTTTGTTTTAAGAAATATCATACAAAGTCTTTAGTATATTTTTAAGTTGCATTCAACAATACAATGTTGTATGCCTCACATTTCAAATGATGTTCCAATTAAATTGCTATTTTTTTTTATAATCGGGTATGCCTGGCTTGTTGGTTGGTTGGCCTTCGACTCGGGCTCGGCACGCTCGAGTGCCCAAGGGCCCTCCTCCTCTTGGCCACATTCGCTAATTGGCAGGCAGGCAGACAGCCTTTAATGTCTGGTTCTGTGCATGCACAGAACACTCATAACCATATTTATGGTAATTCATTATTATGATGTGCCCAACTCAACTAATACTACATACAACTTATTGTTTGTTGCGCATGCGGCTAGCATGTAAATGAATTTGTTGCTTTCCATTTTTGTTTCAAGCCATTAGATATTCAACTTGGTCGACCTTACCAATAATTCATTTGACCAAACGGCCAGTTGACCATCTGAACTTTTTGGCCAATTTATTACAAAGAAAAAAACCAAAAACACCAAGCAACTACCAACTGAAATTGAAACTAAATCTTGGCAATCTTTTTAGAAAAGCCGCCAGTTGAAGGCTTTGGGGTGTTGCACCTTTAGCCTAAGGTTAATAAACTTCAACTTGAAACCACCAGCTAAAGGTTAGAAGATCTGCTAATGTTCAGTTATTAATTGAAAAATGTATACGCAACAGCAACAGCAGTTAAAGCACATGCAATACAAATAAGCAAACAAACAAATGATCAAACAAACAATCAAACAGTTTGTCGCTTAATTCAGTTGTTTTTTTTTTGCGATGTTAAGTAAAGAATTTTCGTATTACTTATTTTTTTGAGAGGTTTTTGAAAGTGAATGTAATGTGTATTCATATTTTATTTATAGTTTGTATATTGTATATTTATTCATATTTTATATAACAAAAATTTTGTACACAAAAAAGGTTTATTGAAAACGAATAAATTACTTAATTTATATATGTCATGTAAATTTCCAAAAATTTTGAAGTAATGAAATGTATAGAAATGTCAAAGCCTGGTAAAATATTTGAATTTAATTTCATTTATTCTTTTAGTACCCATTTTTGTTTAGCAAAGACTAAAATAAATACACATTTTAATTAAGACAATGTTTAACATGTAATAAGATAATAACATAATAGTAGAAAGCGAGAGAGAGAGAGACATAGATACTAATCTATACAACAAGGAAAAATACAAATAGAGAATGAGAGAGTGAATTTACATAAAATATTAGTTAAAACAGAATTTCACTCTTCTTTCAATTTTATTCAATGTTATATTAAGACCAATTGTGGCTCATCTATAGCTGATGGGTTTAACAATACGAAATCAATAGTTGTTATATGGCTGCCACACGCTGACCTTGACCATGCCGTACCAAGCATTGATAGATGAGAATCTCCATCTGGTGGCATCTATGTAAATATTTACAATGCTACCTCATCGATGGCCTTGATGATAGTGCTGGTTTTTGTTGTTATTGCTTTTGTTGCCGGTGCTGCTGATATTCATATTATTGAATGCCCAAAAAGCTAATCAAGATTTAAATACACGCGGTGCACATCCGCCTGGGCAGACCGTCCAATTCTTACAATCTCACGATCTGTTTGCCAGATTGTTATAATTAATATTTTTGTTGTTGTTGTTGTAGCGAGCGTGTGCGTAGCTTCAGTTTGTTTATTGTTATTGTTTTAGTTGTTGATTTTGAGCGTTTTAATCGTTTCTCAAGTTGTGGTGAGGCGAAAACTCAAGTGCGCCCAGGGGCGAATAAAAAACAATAAAAAATATTCCAGAAATGAATATCATAAATAAGCACATAATTAATAAAGACGGCAAGTGAAACAATGCTTTAGAGATATATTTATATATAACGACATCAGCCGATGTCGTTTTGCGAACAAATCAATTTTGTTTTTCGTAATTGCAATTAAAAATTTAGAAAAATGTTTCATTGAATTCTATTGCGCACAAGGTGAGGTGGGAAAGTGGGGCGGGGGAGGGGGGATGGGGAAGGGGCGGACGAGGCTGACAACAATTGCATAATATTTTCACTTTTTTGCATGCATGCAAACAAGTTTTTTGTTCAAGTCTTTTGTTTCAATGCAGCAGCGAAATTCAATAAATCGTCGATGTTATTGACAGAAGCCAAATGTCCGAAACATTGGCTTGGCATAAGATTCATGATTCGTGGGAAATATTTAACGGCTTTAAAGATTTACAAAATTATAAATTATAAAAGGTATTACTAAAATGTTTCAGTAGAGTTGAAAGTTTAAAAATTTGTAATTGCTGATTCATTTAACAATTGTTTAATTGAGTTTTGTGTTGTGAAAAATATAAGGTGATAATATTAAATTTAATTAAAGAAAATGCAAGCCATCTTTCACTGTGTAAAATCGACTTTGTGAATTATTTTTTTATATTGTTCCAAACTGTGTTTAAATATAATTATTTAAGGAACTATGTACCTGAACATTTGACATGCTAATTGAAATCAACGTTTTGTGCCAGTTCGTGTTATGAAACGAACTAATAAACTAGATTAGCAACTGGTAATCACATAACTCCATCATGGCCACATTTCCGACGCCCCACAAGTGCCACACAATTTCAAAGCTCAGAGGGGGCAATTAGCCGAGAACCTCCCAAGTTGCGTGCCGCTTGTCACAATCAACAAAAGTCAACAACGAATGAAAAACATAAAAAAATAAATAAAAAGAGTGAAGCGAGTGAATATTAAAAATTAATTAAACAAAAAGTTGCTACTAATGTAAGAAACAATATAAAACACATTTAGCGTGCACTTGACCTTGGTCGGGCGTTGAGCGACCAGGCTAAACAAGCGCAAACAAAACCAAAACAAGAAGGGAAAGTCAACCGCCGAACAGCGAATCATGCATACTCTAAGACACATTTGAAAATCGCATCAGATTTGCTAAACATTATTTAAGAATCTAGTTTTTGAATTCACTTAATTAAATTTGCGATTTTCCTTTTAATTTTGATAATAAATATATATAATTTATATTATTATAATATTATTGTTTGAGTGCTAGTTAAATTAAATTGACATTTGTTGGTTTTACTTTGTATTATATTTAATAATAAGAAACATTGAAATATATTAAATAAAAAAGTATCTCACATAATTTTGTTTGACTGCTTCCAAATTTTTTATGTAAACCTCAAAAATATATTAAGAACTTCAAGAAAATAAATTGTTATTTGTGAATAGTCTTAGTAAATAATATATATATATTAATTTATTAATATTTACTATATAAAAGTAATGCTTAAAATAAATAAATATAAATATATTTAAAATATGCTTAAAATATCCTCGTCAATTCTATACAGACTTCAATTAAGCCTAACAACATTTATTAGCTATGTTTATAAGCGTATTATTGTATAGCATAAAGAGCATGCTCTTTGGGACGGCCAGTCTCAAGGGGTACATGCGATGGTGGTAGTGGGAGGGAGGGGGGCACCAGATTGTAGACTGTCCTCGTCGCATGCATGCCGCGTAATTCGCTGGCAATAACAGTTGATTTTGATTTCGATTTTGATTTCGATTGCCAGTTTTATTTACTGTCGCTACTTGAACTTCATGAATTTAATGTGTGCGTAGTAGTCGACAATATTTAACGAGCTGGGGCCCAAGGCGATCTCGACACGACGCCGCTTACATCGCGTATACGTAATCATTTATATATTTATGACGTGGCACGTTGCGTGTAATTGACATTCGCACCGATTACTTCCTTATTCGGTGGCCGCAGCTGACGCATAGGCTGATCAACTTTGTTGGTTTGGTTTTGTTTTTGTTTTAGTTTTTACGTTTTTCGGCAAAAAAAACTCGAAACTAGCAATCTATATGGCTTGGAGTTCACTTAACTAAAAAAATATATATATTATATTGAATTATTCTTTTCATTATTTTGTAAGTGGATATATCAGCTGTTATGTAGTTAACTAAACTCGAAACACCTCTGTATTCTTTCAAATTATACCTCCTTTTTTTATTTTAGTTTAATTCGCTGATTATATAGTAAAGTTCAAATAAGTCGTATACACAATTGAAATCTTTGAATTACTAAATGAAATTAAAATAATTATCAGTTATTCCAGCCATAACTACTCTAAGATTCTCATCGTTTTTCAAGTTTGTTCCTATATGATTATAAAACGTAGATTGGGAATAAATTTACCAATTGATAATAAATATGGTTGTCTAGTCGAAGCTCGTTGACCTTCATCAATTATTTTCTGCCCTCGCTTAAAGCGCACGGAATGAGCAGAGAAATCTCATGAATATTTAATAGATAGTAATTTTTATGTTCGTAGTGCTCTTATCCGAGTGATATCGGAAGACACGCGTCGTATTGCAAAATTGTTTTCCAATTAAGCACCCACAATGGGCAAGTAACTAACAACTTCCTAGCCAAATGCGGTGCACACTTTGGGACAACCTTCAGGCCAGTTGGCCATAATAAGCCGGGCCAATGCTCCACATAAATGGTAGCTATTTTATGAGCTACCAACCGAAGCAAGTGTGTGTCTGCGTGTGTGTGTGTCAGAGTGTGTTTTTATTATAAAACCTGACATATTTGCAACTTCATTGTCAATCATTGTCAATCAGATATTCGGCCACCCAGGCGACCACAAACATCATTTCGACAATGACACTGAGAGCGCCAAAGAAACCTTTAAAGTTCACTCAACTTCACAACTCAAGAGATTTAATTGATGTAGATATTGGGCTTATTTAGCACATATATAAAACAGTTGACAACTTATACCCTGGGAAAATTAAAAATGTACCATTGATCGATAAAAGTGATTTCAAATACAATTTCATCATTATCGTAATTTATAAAATAAAGCCTACTTTTTTATGGGCTTATTAATATATTTTGAAAATTTAAATATGTTGGCTAAAAATAGTTCTAAATTATAAAAAAAACGTTCATCTTGTTTGCAGCAATTGCTGTAACAATAAATTTTATTCAACACCACGAATATCTATTTCACTCTTCTTAGAAATGCTCACAGGGTAACTGATAATCAATCAATTGCGACTGGTCCATTCTAATTTGTTAATTAACGCTTATCAAAGTCGTTGAAATGGCCAAGGCGAGGAAGTCAAAACTGTAACCCATTTAATCTTATAATTTGCAATGGGTTCAATTGACGGCCTGCCAAAACAGAAACGAGACCCTGCCCAAAAAAAAAAAAAATTACGAAACACCCTCTTCGTCTCGCCATTTCCAACTCGAGGCTGTTCATCAGTCTTGCCCCTGGCATACAAATGCCAAAAAGCCAAAAAAATAACAAATACTATTTTCAGGTTCAAAACTATTAGCGTCCGCTTGCAAAGGCGATAAACCGATCAAAATTGGAACAATCTGCATGCGCGTTAAACAAATGAAATAATCAATAAACAATTGACTCGCTTTTGTGTTGTTGTTTTTGGTGTCGTATGTCGATAGTTGATTTTTCATTTTGCTTTAATACTCTTGCTAAGAGTTGTAAAATTGTTTATATTTTTTATGGATTATCTTAAAAACATTAATTATGCTTTTATATTTATGTAAATTCTTTTACATATTATAATAAAGTGCAGATAACATTTTCCATAGGTATTGTATAAATATTTTTTAAATTATAAGTCAACCTTAAAATTGGTTCCAACTTGGTTAGGTAAATATGTCATTAGTTCATTTTGATCATAATTTGTCATCGAATATAGGTAATCAAATCTGCAAGGGTATTAAAACTTCGTCAGTTTCTAGTTAACAGTTATATCCCATTTGTGTTATTTTTGTTTCTGTTTTTTTATGACAGCTGACAACTGTTGCCTACCGTTTTATACACGATGTAGTTTTTTTTTTCTTCTTTTGTTTGCTTTTTGGGGCCACTTGTCTGTCTGTAGGTTTGGGGCTTCTATCGATCGATTCGCATTCGCATTCGTCGATGCCGCATGCAAAGTCAGCCTCGGGGCATGGTTAGTGGCAATAATGTTTTAATTAGCAGTGCGAAACACGGACTGGAGCTGAGGTCGCCTTAGTTGAGTTAATTCTAAAAGGCGGCCACGCCCCGTTGAGCAGCACATTATGATACGTACACGGCTATTTTCATTATTACTATTATAATAATTATAATCAGCCAGTTGGATGTGCATTCAATTCAAGCTTCACACAATAGCTCTGCGCATTTATTATTAGTTTTAATTTGTAGTTGTGCGACGTTAAGCGCGCACATTAACAATAAACCAAATGAAAGGAAAATCTTAACTAACAGCCGCAGCACAGCAGTCGAATGGAACGCCTCAGTGCGCAGTTGCTCATCTGCACCCCCCACCCATCACACTGTTGTTATACTAGTGATGAATGCGTGACACGAGATTGTAACAATCGAAACTCAACTAATCGTTCCATAAATACTTTTGTTCAATTATTTAAAATTCACCTATAATATAATTTTGTAATATTTATTTATTTATTTATTTAATGTGTACTAAAATCAGCTCACAACTTTCGAAACTTCTTTGAAATTGCAAAACGGAAATTAATAAATTAATTTATTATTTAATTTGAGTATTCAATATTTATACTCTGTTTTTGAATGAAACTTTTAGAAGTTTCTCATTTCTTCTCTCTTTAACAGAAGCATTCTATTTAAGAAAACCAAGTCAAATAGCTAATCTTAAATCTAATTTACTCATGCTAGATTATACTTTTTTTTTTTTTAATATAGAATATTAGAAATCGCTTTGAAATTGCTGAGTATAAATCATGCTTAAATGAATAATTCACAAATTTTTGTTAAATATGTAAATTAAACTGTTTTACATTGGGTCAAGGTTAACTGTTTTTGTTTTTTATATATTCCTATATATTTTGAAACCAGTCGGAGAAAAACACTCGAAAAACATATGTAAAATGTAAATATAACTTTCTTATATTAGAATCTTAAGAAGAACAAGTTTTTTAAGTTGTTAAATAGAACAAACCAAAAAAACGACTATATTTTTAGTTAATCAGTATAAAAACCACAGGCGACACGCGCTCATCGCTAATGGCAACCATAGAAATCTCGTATATATTGTCATTGTTTGGTTCTGTGAAGATTTCCAGCTTTCAATGCAAAAATACAATCGTTAGTTAGTTCTTGAACCCGGGGGCTTGAACGGAGCACACAGCCATAACTAATCTGTGCTACTCGATTCGTATATTTGTGTAGAATCTTGACATAAGGAAGCCATTTGGGTCGCTTTTGTGTAATGGCCGTAATTAGTGGAGTCATATTAAATGCCATTAGTGCGAGGGAGATGGCATTTCTGATCATTAAATATATACAAATTGTGAAGATGTGGAGATTAGAATTCACACCAGCTGTTGGGTAGTTGGGGGAACTGAAATACATCCCGCGAGCTTTAATTACTTGACGAGAATAAACCTTGAACAACGATAAGGGAAATATTTATAGCTAGTAATTATGATTTTTTATAGAAACTCAAAGCCTAAAAAATACATAATATATTTTATTGGAGATGCGAGCTGTTATTTTCTGTGGCTAAGGCACTTTTTTGTTTGTAAATATTATTTTTAGATTGCGGATTTAGCTTGTATATTTTTTGTACAGATCATCTTTTCTGCTTTTCATTCTGACAGAATTTACAGATTGAAAAATCTACAGATCATACCGGTTCCATTCGATTCTCAGACTCGACAATTTCTTATTATGTTTCTTGCTATTTTATACAAAATTAGTAATCCGCTGAGTCAATAAATACCTATAGTCGTTACATTATATTTGCATATATATCGATAACACTCATTTCAGATCACTTATAAAACTTTAACACAATCAGCAACTTCTTCGCATGGCTATTATTATTTTCATTACAATTACACGTTGCCCGTCCCCAAGTGCCCCGGTGTCCGGTTCGACATTCACCTTGAACTTGAGTAAAGTGCATTCGTCACTCTGAAATATAATTAAGTGGCTTGATTCCCTTTCCCTTTTGTTTCGAGTGCTCTGTTTCTTTGATTCGCAGCTGTTGTTGCTGAGTTGTGTATGTGTGTGTGTTTCATTCAGTTGAGCTTCTGGATATTTAAGTTGTCTGAGTCAGTCGGAACAGTTGGCGCGTGTGATGAATGCTGAAATTAAACACGTATCTTAATTTGTATACACATTGTTTATTCCATATCTCGTTTTTTGGCTATTAGTTTTGGGTTCGGTACGGTGGACCAACGACCGTCCTCGGCATGTTTTGTGCGGATTCCCAGTTACCAAAACACTGACGACACTTCTCTGTTTTTTATCGGCTTATATTAAAGTCCGGGTGCAGATTTTGCGTAGCTCAGAAGTTTCTTTTTTATTTAATGTTTGCTTAATTAATTTGATTTGATTTGATTTATGCACATAACAACAATAACAATTTTAGCAATTTTTATAAAAGGGCATTTTGCTGTTAAGTTGCTTTTGCATTAATCCAATAAACTGGGCCCAGTTCCCATCCAGTTCGTCCAGTCACTCCATTTGCGCTTCTGCTTCTGCTGAGTCAGTCACTGACCGTCACGACCTTGTGCGCCAATTTAGTTAAATTATATTTTGTGGTAGCAGCTGCTAACTTCTTTTTTAATTTTTATTTCTTTTTTTTTGCACATGGGCTGACGTCTTTTATTATTGATTATTGGAGTTCAATAAGTTTTATGCTGTCTCAAGGTGATAATTTGGCATGAAAATGGTGCTAGAACAAAAGACTTAGGCAACGAACTTGACGCCACACATTCGCCACTTTTAGTTCTTGTCTCCCAATTTAAGTTATTAATATAAATTCTGTAGAACACGGCTATAAATTGAGTTAGCTGAGATCTGTATATAATCAGATTCTATTTTAAGATGCACAATCAGCGATAGTCAGCTTAAAATAAAATCATTTAACAGAAATTATCAGCTGATAAAGATTTCTTTATTTGCATATTTTATTATTATTATTACTTTAAAATAAATGAATAAATTTCAAGTAAATATAAGACCAATAAATAAAATAGAAAAATATCAATTTACCTAGAGCAAGCGAAAAAATCATATGTTAAATCATAAAAAAGGGCATCAAACAGTAAATAATAAGCTAAATTATTAAATTATGATATCCATCGTAAAAATTTGAAGAAAAAATATTTGATTTTGGAAATTAAGAATTTGTCTCAAGTAATGTATTGTATGAATTACAAATACTATAAATATTTTAAGATCGATATATTAAAACTGATAATTAAAGCCTTAATGTCAATGCTTTTAGCTTTTTTAATTAACACATATATTTACTCATCTTAAATATATGTATATGTGGGATCAGCTACTCATAGACTAAAGCTATCATAGTAGTTAATGCACTATACGATTTGTGTGTTTTATGGCTAATTTGGCACATCATAAAAATTGCATCACACAGCTCGACTATAGTGGCTGTTGAGTGGCTGTTCTGGCTGCTTTCGTGTTTGCCTGCCAAATTTGTGATTGTTGTCAAGATCTTTAACGACTTATGTACATACATCCATGTATAGATCTAAGCACAGATTAAAGAATACTGTTTTGGCGGCGTTGCACGGTAGTCGGCACTAAAAATTCAAATAGTAAATTAAATATTAATTACATGCAATACAGACAAGCAGCGGTCATTTCGATGCTAATTCAATTAGTAGCCATCTACGACTTATGAACGAAAATCATCGTTATTTGTTGATTAATTTTTTCTTTAATTTTTTAATGTGACAGCTGCTGGGCGATGTTTTTCTTTGTATTTGTATTTTATTTATTTTTAATTAATTGCAAAATTTTGCCTTGCTTATAAAGTTTTGTATTGAGTGTAAGGTCGTCGCCTCAAAGTGAGCGAGTTTTTCTAGCTGTCACCCAAATGGTTAAATAGGCTGGCAAGGTTCAAGCACCAGGAGCAGCCCTCGAGTCTGGTCCAGTTTTTTTTTATTAAATTTTTTTCTCGAGTATAAGGCTAGATCATAAATTCACACTCACTTTGGTTGGCTGCAGTGCTGAAAGCTTTTTGAGTTGCCAAAAAGCTTTTGGCACCGCTCTCCACAAAATTGGATCTCTCGTGCCCGTGCTGGTGCTCGCTCTCTGCGCGTGTTTTGTCTTGCGCTCAACGCTTAACGACACTCAGTTAGCCAGCGACAGGCATTCGATGCGGACGCGATCCGAGCAAGTAAAAACGGCAACGTGACGCGAACGCTGTGCACAGGCGCAGCCAACAGTTACGTATTACGTACAACATTAAAAGTGTGCTTTTTCGCCATGCGTTGGTCGTAAAGCTAAATTTCAAATAGCAAATATAAAATAGCCAATAAACTTGCAGCAAAATTCGGTAAACAAAACTAGAAAAAGCTTGCTTTTATCTAAAACAAAAAAAAAATCGACTGCAATATAACGGTACAACAAACTGTGCTCCTCTTTCTAGTTATTTGTATATATGTCTTCCACTTCGTCTCCGTTTTTCCGTTTTTCGCTCTGGGTTTTTGGTTACCATAAATGCCTCATATTAAATTAACTAAATGTGCGTGAAAATTATTGGCCACAAACATGTGTGCAATGATAATTAACAGCAATAAAATAAAATATATGTATAATCGGTGCTAACAAAAAAGTTGTGCAAATTGTTCGTCTAATAATGTCAAAAATAAATACAAAAATTCATTAAAGTGTATTTTGCAATTGTTGCTGATCTTTTGAAATTTTGCTTGCACAAGTTTATAGTGTATTATTTAATTTTTATAAATTGTAATAAAAAATGTAACTAAAAATCGTACTGCATACGAAAATAAAAAAAAGGCAATAACGATTCGTAATTTATTTATTTATTCTTACACAATGCATCAAACCTGTCAAGAATTATACAATTAAAAACTCATATAAATAAAAGGAATAAACGCGAGAATTTTTAAGCTACTGGTTCCCTCTCTCTCGCTCTCTCCCGCTTATACAATTGTAAACTTTACATGAATTTTTTTCGTATGCACGTTTTCCCTCTGCCTTTGTGTCATTGTCGCTTACTCAACGCGCGCTCATTTGTTTATTTTGAGAGGCGGTGGGGGAGGGAGGCGTCTCCGTTTTGTGTACTTTACCGTTTTGTTTTTTGGCTCTCTCTTTGTGCATATGTTTATAAAGAGCTTGCCGACAGACGCGCATTTCTGTTGCTGTTGTTGTTTTTTGTTTTCTTCACTTTACGTTATTTCGAGGTGTAATTTTCGGTTACTTCATCTGGTGTTTATTTCCTATATGCTGCGATCGCACATGTAACTGTAACTGACCCACGCCAAAACTGACCAGCGCAAAAAGTGCAGCAAAGCGAAAAGCCAAAAACTATCCGTACAAGCAACAAAAATCGCACAAAAAGCCGGTTGAAGGCGACTCTTACATATTTACACGCACCAGCGCTCATTGAACACACACATACAGCAACAGCAACGACAAAAACAACATAAAGAAACAAGCAGCAAACAGAAAGCAAAAGCAGCACGACACAAAAACCTGTAACGCTGGCAGCGACGTCGACAGACATTTGCACTACGTCGCGTTGATTATGTCAATTTCATGTTTACTTCATTTCCTCAACCATAAGAGCGGCAGCAGCCAGAAGGGGAGAGCAAACAGTAATTTCACTTTCGTTGGACTTGAAAAGCTGCAGCGCTACGAAAGTGTGAGAGAGAGCGACACTGGTTGGCTATCAACTGCATTGGAAGCTGCTGCTACTGCTGTTGTTGGTGTCATACTGGGGCGTTGCTGATGCTTTTTCGTTGTTGTTTTTTCGCTTTTGCTTTGCTCTGGCGTCGCATAGTTTCGGTTTCATTTTGTAACTGTAATGCTTGTGGCATTGTTGTAGTTGTAGTCTGCTGTTTGACAGACGCATGCAAAGCTTTTTTTGTTGGTTTCTTTGTTAAGTCGTTGTGTAGTAAATAACGTAATAACGTAATGCGCTTTACGATTTCCACATGCAATGCGCTGACGCGTTTAACGTTTTGGTGCCAAGTCCAGCGTCGACGTCAGCAGCCGAGCAATTGCATTGTTGTGGTTGTTGTTGCTGTTATTGTTGTTGTTGGGCAATCAAGTTAATAATAACAGCTCCTGCAGCAACTATGCGAAGGTCAGCAGCAGCAACAACCACAACCACAACAACAACAAATTAGGCGCCCCAATAAGATTTTTGATTTCAAGTTTTTACATATGTTTCGTTTATGTTTTGCAATTAATATTTTCGTGCTTTGCTCGCTGTCAGTCTGTGAAAAATTCTAATTATAAATGAAACAATTTATTACCGGGTTTTAAAAATAAAATGCACTTTATGTGTAAAGTCAGGCGGCGCTGGCTACAAATCAAACCGGTTTACAGCACCACCATAAACAGCACCATTCGGTGGGTGCAACAAAAACAACAACAAATTTGAACGATTCAAATAAAATGTTTTCAAATCTTAAATAGGAAAAATATATATAAAAAGACGATGCTTTCGCAAACATATGTTAAAAGCTGTGAAAACAATGAGTTAAACTTACAAAAAATAAAATAAAAAATAAATAAATAAAAAAAATTATTAAAGAAATATGAGCACAACAAATGAATAATTTTGTATGCATAATTTTGCAATTTGTGTTACTCTCCCCTGTGTGTGTTTGTCCGTGTGTTTGTGTGTGAAGTGCTTCATTAATCAAATATAATCAATTAATCAATTTTTAATAATAAATGCTAATTTTATTGGTCATTGCTTAGCGGCTGCTGCTTTTTTAAACTGCACTCAAAATTGAACGACATTCTAAATTGGATTTAAAAACAACAATTTAAAGAAAACTAACAAGCAGAAACAAAATTATATGCAGGTTTTTTTTTGACAAGTTTGGTAAGTGAAATTTGCTAATATATAATAAACTAAGCCAGATTAGCAATATATTATTTTTCTCATGATACATTTATTAAGCCAAGAGCAGCCTAAAACTAAGTAAGAACAATTAAATGTTGCTTGGCATAGAATTAAAATAATTCTTTTCCTAAATGTCATTCAGTCAAGATATTGCTTCATTAAATCTCTCTTAGCGGTATAGACAGGCACTGATTGCCCCTTGAGGCATGTTGACTTTCACAAAGCCAGAACTTGTATTCACTGCTTGGGAAAAACCCCGTTGCGCAGATACACTTAAATACACTTCAATAATGCCCAAAGACTGACTTCACTCACTTACATCCGCGTGCCAATGTGTCTCAACACATAGCGTATGCGCAATTCTAATTTGGTATACCCTGTACAGTCCTTGGGTAATAGGGTGTGATACAAAAAACTCTAAGTTTTTCACTACTCTTTTACTCAAATATCTTCTTTTTATTTATTGTGGTCTAACAAAGTAAATTAAATAAATATTACATAAATCAATTTGTGTGCTCTAACAACCTTACAACAAACAACTGATATGGAAATTTGTAACAGATCTTTGTAAGTTAACCGCTTCTTAAACTTCCATAGATTTCAGTTTTAACTCTGAATAAAGTCTTTTTTTTATATTTATAGCAGTCAAAAGAACTTAAGCTTATTTAAATAAAAATTCCTTATATATAATAACATAACAAAATTCGATTTTTTTAAAACTTGAACTTGAACCGGCTAGCTGCACAAATTAGTATTTGACTCTTTTGACTTTGTCTGTGACTTTCTCTAACTACCATCTTAGTTTTGGCTTAGTAACATAATTAACATGCTGTCGGTTCCGTCTTTCTAACTTATGCTTAAGTTTGGCTTCTTACTTTAATATACTGAATTTGTATTTGTTTTATTTGTTTCATATCCAATAAATAGCATTTGAGAAACTTTAATTTGTTTGGTCTTTAAGCTTTAAATTTAATACAAGTTTGTTGAATCTTTAGTATCGTTTTCTTAGACATCTGGTTTATTGAATTTAACGAAACAACGCCTTGTCGTTAACATTTTAATGTCTCTAATGCGATAAACTTAAAAACCGGTTTGTTAAAACTCGATTATCTTCCAGTTCCAGTTAGTCAGCTGTTGCAGGTTATAAACCTACTAATCAGCTTTGCAATGCACGCGTTGTGGTTAGGGTATTTACATATTCGTCACGCTAAGGCTATTATTAATTTTCAGTTATTTTATTTGATCGACACTTAATTATAACTTTTGACTACGTCATTTGAGCAACAGCTGATGATTATTTCCATTTGTTTCTGTTGTTGCTCACCCCCTCCCCCGGCGAGTTTTGTTTTGTTTCGAATCCGGTTCTAAATCTTTATTATTTCTGGTTTTTTTATTTTCATTTTTTTCTAACCCGAATCTCTAATTTTTAACAAGTTGTGTCGAGTGCTGAAAATCAAATTGCTTTGTTCAACTTCTTTTTTTTTGCTAGCTTGTTTAATTAATGTTTTTATTTTTTAAGGTTTTATCTGCATACTTCCGGTTAGGTGGGGGTATTTAAATCAGTCTAAGTTTTGGGTTGCTCGCTGTTTATACAACTAATTAAGCGCTCGGTTCGGTTGCATTGAGCTGCCTTCTGCTGACTGCCATTTGCCAGCTGCCAGTTGTCTGCTGCCTGCCTGCCTGCCACTTGTCTATAATTCAGTCTCACAGTCTTCATTTCGGCATCTGGAGCGCAAACGCTTAGTCACGAACCGAACCTAACTGAACTGAACCGATTCGCAAAATTGCAAATCTACTTGGCAGCTGCAAACTGGCAGCTAGCATCTTTGTCTTATGCATACTCTTTCTATAATAAATATCAAACTTTTTCTTAGCTTAAAGATATCTTGACGATAAAGGAGTTTATTCAGGTATTTAACTAAAAACTGACCAAATCAGACTAATGTGTTAGCCAACTGACATATTGGCGTAAACTTATCAGTATTTAAGGATGAAATTATTTATTTTAATATATTATATAGCATGTATTAGCATTTAAGGATAAAAGTACTTATTTTATTATATTATATAGCATGTATGTCTATTGCAAGAGCATTTAAAATTCTTTCAGTTTCTTGCTATATTATAATATATTTTTTTTTCGAAAAGTAGTTAATCGTCTCTGCCCACGATGAGTTCGGTTGCGTTTCATTAGTTTTTGGTATTGGCTTAACAAGCACGCATATGAAGTATGCAAATATAAATATTTATATATTTTATTTTTATTTTAATTGAGTCTCATAGCCATCAAATAATATTGCGAAAATCTGCGCAGACATTTCAATTCATGTAGTATTTTTTTGTTTAACATTTTTTTTCAGATACCGCCTGCATATATCACATATATATATAAATCTAGCATGAAGGGCTGGTTCGACGCATTTCGAGACGATGGCGGTCCAACGCTTTATTCCTTCTCAAATCGCACACCCGTTACCGGCGATGTGTCTATTGTGGCCGTATCTGTTTTATTTGCCACATTCTATGTGGCATTTCTGGTCATATTTCCAGGTGTACGAAAGCAGGTGAGTTCAATAAATTTGAACGAGTTATGGCCGAATTATTACTTTTTATTTTTTTAATTGAGCATTTCAGTACAAATTAATTTATCAGAATTAAGATTTAATAAATTCACTTGACAGATGGTTTGAAAACTGTGAATATCAGTTTGTAACCGTTGCAGATACAGTCAGTGCTTTAGACCGGCATTCGTGTACTACTTGGTTTAAGAAAATTGTAATTTCTAGGCGACTATATGAATTGAATTAATCGCACTAATTGCTTTATTTATTAAACCTGTTCTGCGGGAAGTTCACTCAAGTTTTTAACTGTGTGAACTGTTTTGGACCTATAAGAAACTTGGCTATATCAACTACTGATTCCTCCAATCAGTTAATATGCTTATGTCAAGGATTTTAAGTATTGTTAAAAAGTTGAGTTTTACAATATCAAAGGAACCTGTTCTAAACGCTCGTATAGCATTTGTATGTGCTCGTTTAATGCTTCTATTTCACTTATCAAATTACGTTTTAATTAACTTGGTAATGGTATCTTGGGCTAGTCTAGTCTCTGGATTGTGGAACGTGTTTTTAGTTGAGTTCTCACGGTGCTGCCGCCTTGTCTGCGTCTCGTTATTAGACTGTAATCAACTGTAATCATAATCGCCGGCACGTATTCAATAGATGTCAGATATAAATCTATAACCGGTTTGTTGGGCGCGCCCTTTTTCCCCCTCTCTCTCTCTCTCTCTCTCTCTGTCTTTCTCACACACATATACAGTCTCTTTCTCTCTGTCAGTTATTGAGCCACCTAGCTTGGCCAATTGAGTGGCTTATTCAATTAGCGCACAACGTCTTTGGCTATAACTGGCTTTATAATACTTACGTCTTATATAATTGGAATTACCAATTGACTAACAGTAGACACACACACATACACACACACACAAATGCAGTGCCAAGGCAAACAAATAAGTTAAGCATATCATTATAATCATCCATCATAGTTTAAATTTACATTTCAATTTCATTTTCAATTCACAGAAGTTCACAACATTCTCAACGGTCACACTCAGCCTCTTTGTGGGTCTAGTCATACTGAGTGAGTACCCGCTGGCCTTATATATATATAAATATATATGCAATTTGCATAGTGCCATTAGATTTTAATTCGTTTTCGTTTTCGTTCTCAACTTACAGTCACCCGATTGGGCTCCGCGTGGCATGTGGCACATGCAACCATCATTGCACCATACAAAGCCTTCTCACGTGAGAAGCTGCCCGCCCGCATTGGCACCCACATTGGCCTCATGCACGTCAATGTAACACTCACAGGTGAGTTCGCAGCTTAATATGTTAATTTTTTTGTAATATACTTATATATATATATAAATATATATAACCGATCCGTATATATAACATTTCATTATATATGCGCGAGCACTTTGATTGCTTCAGTTATCTGATCGATTTATCTAATCTTTTTGCATCTCTGACCCCATAATAACTCAATGATTTTGTACTTTGACACATATTTGTAATTATATACACTTATTTTATTTTGTTAACTTTCTGAACTGAACTCTTTTTGTGTTTCTCGTAGCTGTTGAATCATACATCCGTATATAAAGCAACTGCAACAATTACAGTAACAACAACAACAACAACCCCTATCTTACGACTTCCAAGCGATCCGCCCTCTTTTCGTGCTGTTGATTGAATAGCGGTTGTGGCCTGTTGACTGTTTTATGATTATGCATCTACATAATATCAAAAAGAGTTTTTTTTTATGTCTGCTTTGCTGCGGCTGCTGCTGCAGTTGTTGTTGTTGTCGTGCCCCTTTGCCAGCTGATGCCAAGCGGAAGATAAGCGACTCCAAAGAGCGGCTTGAAAATGTCGCAAGCTTCAGCGATTGAGCAATTTTCGGTAAAGATTTTGATCGGCAGTTAAAAAGATTTTAATTAAATTTTCGGTTAGGGAATCGAGCAACTGAGTTGCAGTTGCAGTTTGGCCTTTTGTCTGGGACCGGCTAATTGATTTGCCTCTGTGGAAGTCGTAAAAACAATGAATGTATGTGTGTATTTAAAATAGACTTTAGCTGTTGGGGAGGTGAGTGACGTCAGCAGTGCGCCTTTTGAATTTGTGTGCTGTTTGGGCAAGTGGCAAGTCAAGCTGCATGTCACGATTCCCTCACAGACAATACCAATAACAACAAACAGCAAACAACTACCAACAACAACCACAACAATCGAATGAAATGCCACTCAACACCTGCGGAAATATTCGTAAGTGACTGCTGACGCGCTGCCTCTCAAGTGTGTCTATACTTAGACACAAATACACACACACACACACACGTGTATATTATTATATATATATAAACATATATGTATATGTATGTACTACATAGTACTCAATACGTACTCGTATTTGTTTGTTTGCTTCCCTCACTCAATCGCACATTTGTTCATTCATTCATTGATGCATCCACTCGACACGGCAAAACAAAAAATAAAAAAAGCAAGCAAGAAATTACAATAGAAAAGGTGAAATGTGCTTGCGTTGTTCGAGCTGCCGCAGTAAATCAATTGAAATGCCAAGCCAGTCGAGGCATTCGGTGTAATCCTAGCCAAATGTTACACCAACAAGTCAGCCAAGAGCTGCCACAGCTTAAACTTCACTTATAACAATGAACTTACGGACATAATGTGCAGTTGTTCAGTTAACCGAATCCTAAATGCGCTATTCAACTTTTGACATGGATCTGAATATCTCATAAGGATATAGTTTAGTTGCTATTGTTATGCATATATATAAATATATATATATTTATACAGCTGTCGTGAATAAAAACCAAGAAAATTTTAAAATGATGATAAAGATAAATAAATATTGAATCATAGCTTAGCAGTGAAATTATTTAAAAAAATAATAATGGAATGTTTGTCGAGAGTACGATGTCCATGTTCCTTTCACGTTCTTTCTAAACTCGAAATAATAGATTGGGTTAATTTTAAATATGATTCCGATCTGCCGACTTTACTGGCCAGGAAAAAGCAGTGGATGCACTATAAGTCTTAATATGATTATAAATATTGATATAGGTTGTTATGTGCATACATATGGTTCATTGAAGTAGAGCTTAGAGGTTTTGTAAGGCAATTTCTGTAGATATACATAAAGAATAAAGAGATTATTGACAGATTATTGACTGTATAAATATAATTCTAAAATGTCTGTTATTCTGTCAAACACATACAAAATGTATTCACATGTTTGCATAATATGATCGCTTAAGCTGTTTTACAAATTCGATATTTAAAGTTATAAAGCATAATTGTAAAATTGTATTTTTTAAATATTTTAAACTTTGAAATAAAAAATTAGACGAATACCAACTTAACACGAATTCGGTTGGACTCTTTTGCATTTACTCTTAACTGTTTGTCTGTGTTTTTTTTTTACGCGAGACGAAAAGCTTTTGGCTCATAACTGCAAGAAATCTGGCTTGCTAGCGATTATGTCGGTTACCATATTGGCTTTTGGCTATTACAGACATTACCCCTATCCCCTGCTCCTAACAACGAGCTCCTCTTCGCTCTTTGATGTTTCAGTAGCAGTTTTACAAACTGACGCTGCCAAAACTGCTTCATGTTCATTTGAAATTGCTTCAACGATTTCCATTGTTGTTGCGCTCGTTGTAGCTTTTGTTGCTGTTGATGTTGTGTTTATGTGTGTGTGTGTGTGTGTGTGTACGTGTACGGTGTACTTGTGGGCGTGTGTCAGTTTGTGGGCGTTGCTTGCCAAAAGGGTAAACATAGTTGCTTAAATTGACTGGCAAAAGGCACCAAAAACTGATGATGTATTTTTTTCGTAGTCTTTATCATATTTTGCTGTATACCTCTTTGGAATATTTGAATATGATAATTACGTATGTCAATTTGTGGCAGGATGATTGTATTGAGTAGTTCAGCATAGACCAACACTGACAACTTAATTGTTACCTCTCGAATTGTATTCAAATTCATACTTGTAATTGAAGCGTTTTGAATCAATGTCAAATCAACGTTTTTATTCACACCAAATATCAAATGTCTTGGGTGTAATAATTGGGACTGCTGCTCAATTATTATTATTACCATTATAATAATCACTGTACTAATAATGATGATGATAATTATTACGCTATTGTTAATGCTGATGATGATGTTGTTGGTATTTATAATGATTGTGCGGCCAATTTGTTTGGCACTTTGCCAAAAGTTTTATTTCCAACTGCACTCTATGCTATTTGTTCATGATATTGAAGCTCCATGGTTATACCATATATAATTGCATTGCACTTCGTGCTGGGCGTGTGTCACGCTCCATATGTTGCCACTTTTAGCGGCATTCATTTTGTTAGGGGGAGTCTCAGCACTCGAATTTAATAGCGCACCTGGCTTTAATGCTGCTGCTGCTGCTGCTGTTGTGGCTGCAATCAGGCGCCGGCGAATTTATCAGACCTTATATAGCCAGCCAGATATTGGTATTGCGCTGTGTGATGCCAAACACCAATCAAATGACTAAACAAACAAGTTTATATATTTTTTTATTTGAACCCAAGCTGATAAATTACAATGCATTAAAATGGGCAATGCACGTTGGCTGATGTTAATGAAACTTTATGCAACTTTGATTGAAGTCAATTTAAAAATAAAACACTGCTGTACTAAAGATTTTATAATTAAAAAAGAATAGATTCTTTTAAAGTATTTTTCTATAAAATTGTTATCTTATATTCAAATATTATTTTAGTATTGTTATCGATTTGTTATCGCTATATTATAGACTTTTGATTGAAGTTAAATGATTTAATGTCCTAAAATATATGCATCCTATACCTTATTACTATGGAATATGGAACAATACTATAGAATTTCTTAAACGTAAATTGAATTAAAATGGACAATAATTAAGACCCATATATCACGCTTGCTTAATAATTTATAACATATTTAATACACAAACAGATATATATATTTATTTATCCGACTAATTTGCAATACACTTTTTTTGTTAAGCCTACACAATTACGAGACACTATCTATAGCTGGACTACGCCCACTTAACGTGTGTCCACCTGAAATCTATTTTAAATTATTCAAATTTAGTGTGTACAAATTTATTTGTGTATTGCATTTATTTCGACATTTTGTAAACTTATTTTTGATATACGTCAAGTTCTATTTGCGAGTTTGTATTGTGATTTTGTGATTTTGGACATGCGACACTCGAAAGTTGTCAAAATGATGACAGATGCGGAACATTCATTTATTTCTACACACAACGGTGTGACGGGTTAAACAATTTTCGTGTTTGTTGTTGCTGTGTCGTGTGCCTTTTGATATATTGTCAAAATGATTATTAATTCATATTTGCCGCTGCTGCCAAATTATGTGAATTGCTAGTGAAATACGGCACCGCTTACCTCTCTGCCCCCTCTGTCTTCCTTTCCAAAACCATTTGCTTGTCACTTTGCGTGGCTGAAATCAGCATAATCATCACTTAAAATTATGAAAAGTCATAGCTTAAACAAATAGACATATATTTATTCAACCTTTTTGTTACTAAGCGTACGTCATTGTTGTCATTGTTATTGTTGTTGTACTGTACTTAAGCGCGAGCTGCTTCGTTGTCTGTGCTTTAAGCATCAAGTAGGAAAATATTCATTTTATTGCCGCAGATATAGTAATTTTTTTTTGTTATCCTACTTAATGTTGTCTTGTTATTCTTATTGTTGTGATTGTCGCTATTCTCTTTATTTCGTTGTATTATCTGTTTAATTTTTGTACGTTCAAGTTTCAGGAAGTTTTTTATTCGTATTTGGGATTTTTAATTTATTAATGATAATGATTCAAGTATAAGAGATGACGTTGTTCTTTTCATCATAGAAGGGAATTTACTGCATGTTTTCAAAAGTGAAGACGAATTTTGCCACAGTAAAAAATCTTAAAAATTCTCTATTTGTGATAAAGGTAAGAAGCGAATTAACTTTATCTAGTTATTTGTAAAAAATCTTAATTAATGTGGAAAATGAATTATAAAAATAACATATATTAAACGATAAGATTAGATTAAATAATTTCGCTCTCAACTTACAAAGTATTAAATATTACAATTTATTTAGGATTCTTAAATTATCAATTTAAGAAATGTATACGTCGCTAGAATTTTAGAATTGAATTAGTAGAGGGGATAAAGGAATAAATTTGAATTACCTGTACGGTAAATAATGATCTTGAGATATTATCTAAATGTCAATATAATTTAAATAACAAAATATTAAATGCTTAAATATATTAATATATTGGCACACCTTTTCTCAAAATTAACACCATATATACGAAGATTGAATCACTCTGCGCTAACATTTTTGCATATTGCGCTGATATATTTGAAAAATGTTCAGAAATTCCCAGGGGCTGAAGAGGAGTATATTTTCCCACACGACTCATACTGGTATGAGTAATCAGCTTATAAAACGTCTTAAATTTATGCCCAATATTTAATACAGACCGAAATGAGCTTACGAATTAATTGAGTTTCAAAATGTGAATGGCATACGCTGAAGTTCAATACTTTTTTTATTTGCCATATAGGTATATTATTTTTTTCGTGTTCCCATTGACAATTACATAAATTGTCAAATCAGCAGCTCCAAAAATGTTAACGACACTTTAAAAATGGCCTTAAACTCGGCTCAAGGTTGAGCTTCAAACATGAAAAATGCGTCCAAAGAGGAAAAACCAAAAAAAGAATGAATTAAAATCGAATCGGAACAAGAATGCGTTGAGTGTCTATGCAGCGTATGCGATCGATCATAAAAAGTCATTAAACTGTTGACTTGATATGATTTCCCAGTTGGTGGCTGATTGAAAATCAACACGTTTGTTTTGTGTCTTTTGTTTACGCATGTGTTTTGTGCGTGGAACCGGTTCAATTTGCTGAGCGATTTAGAATGCTTATTATTGACTCGTAGGCTGCCGATTAAAGCTTTGATAATGCAGATATTGATCAGTTGTGAAGGGCAAGTCAATAATATAGCGAATGTGAAAGGTATATAAGAAATGCTGCGGATACCGTTTGGAAAGAGTTTGTAATACGTAAAGAAAATAAACATATTGCTCGACTTGGTGTTACTCTATAGATCCAGTTCCAGAGTAACACCAATTTATTCGATTTCAGAACCAAATTCGCTCTTTCACGGATATCTTTTCCATGAATTATCCTACTGCTATTACACACAAATTTAAGCAAGCGATGGTGAAGCTATCGTCTATGTAAATCTCTTCCGTACAATGCTCTAAATATATTTTTCACCGTTTTATTAAAAATTAAGTTACTATTACAAATCTTGCCCACTTGCTGTTAGTGTGATTTTCTGTGTGTGTTTCAATAACACCTATTGGCCCTTATTTCTTATAGTACATGTATTTCCATCACGTAGTTATGGAAATTATTGTACAACTAAATGGAGAGCATTGACCCATTTAATGCAATAATGAACAAATATGTATTTCTACACAAAATCTTTGTGCTTTTTATAGCATATTAAAAAAAGTCATGTGGTACATAGGAGTTAAGAGAAGCGTATGCATTTATATAGCTAATAAAAACTAAAAAAGTTAAAGTAAGTAAGCAAAGTCTCGAGGGACGGAGGGAGAGACGGACTGCAGGTAACCAAAGCAAAGACTTGAGTAATAGCTGTCGTTTCAACTAAACAAAATTAACATACTTTAACTACAATTTTCAATTTCTTACTTTCAAGCTATTATTAATTTTAAAAATTCCGACAAAAATGTTGAATCAAATATTTTTTTTCTTATTATCGAATTTTCTTTCACTAAATTTGAATTAATCATTTGTGCAACACACAACGAGACTGAAATCTAAGCGGCTGCAGCCTCTTGACAACCACCCAATTCAACGGTTCATTTGACAGGCGCCCAGGCCACAACGCCTTGCAACTACTTAGTAGTAGCAACAACAACAATTTTCAACACTTTGCTTCAAGAGCAACAGCAATAACAAATTGTGCAACCTTCGCAGTTATTTAATGCAATTGAAAAATCACTTCCTGTCGCAGCCGGAAATTGTTGCAGCTGCTGCAAATGCGTCAAAGTGACGGCCACGCGGCGTATGCGTAACGTATGTGAATGCAATGCGCACCGCTCCTCCTCCTCCTTCTCCTTGCAGCCCACGTTGCACGCTGTTCGCACTTGCAATTCATTGTCAATGGCTCGACGTTAACGCGAGCTAACCTTACATAACTGCAGCAACAGCAACAACAACAACAACAACTATTACTAAACACCAAGTCAAGTCGAGAGTGAGCGGCTCTTAAACTGCAACAACAGCAAAATCGCATAATCAATTGCAGTCGGTGGGCAACAAAAATAAAAACAAAATCAGCAACTGTTTGCATATTTTGTTAACATTCGTCAACATTTTCCGGTTTACCACACAGCACACGCGCTTTTGGGCCCGCTGCCAATCTTGTATGTGTGTCTGCGTGTGTGTCTATTGCGAGGGTCAATGCGCAAGTTCTAGGAACTCAATAAATATTGTGATTAAATATCTATATAACTGCTTTTTAAAATACTTTTATTTTTTTTAATACATTTTAAGAAAATAAAATTTTATGCTTTTCGTATACATAAATGTGAAAATTCCCAAGAATGATTCGATCTCCATGTTGTATGCATATATTTATCTATATTAATTACTGCATAAAACTTGCAATTATTTTCTATTTATAGATTTGGAGAAAATCGGATTTTGATAGTGGAATAAATTGCAAAACAAAAGTTTTTGAATGAATATCGATCGTTTAAACTTAGGAATAACTCAATCTTTATTTTTCAGTTGAAAGTTGAAAGAAATATTGAAAAACATAATAACATCATAAGTTTATTTACCCATTCAAATATTATTATTATTATTATTATTTAACGCAATTAATTAATAAACTCATTAAGCCATCCTCTTAACTATGTTTTCATTTTGATATTTTTTCAACTAACTAGTTTGGCACACAATTTGCATAATTTATCGACATTATTTTTGTTTGCTTTGTACGACCAAACAGCTTGAGCAAAAAGATTCCGCATTTGCGAGGCGCTCCGCAATAAAATCAAGCACTCATTAGTCGTTCAAAATATAATATTATCAAAAGTTGCAATGCTTATATATTTTATATCGGCAAATGCGAAAGACTTAATTTAAATGCGACCTTTCAGAGCGACATATTTTATATTTTTGTTGCTCCTCAAAACCTACGCTTTTCTCATTCTCATCCGACATTGGTATTAATTTTGATAGCATTTTAGCTTATACAAACCATTAATCTTCTTGTTTCTAATTTTCGGCTTGATTTTGTTGTTTGTGTTAATTTTTTAACAGTTAAATAGGGTCTGCTTCATCAAAAGCTAGCATGATATATTATTATTGAGTTTGTTGTTTCGTTTCTTATTCGCTGCGATGGCGCGCATGTTGCCAAAGTGTCTGCCACCGACTGGCAAAATATGCACAAAAAGACAAACTTAAAATAACACAAACAAAGAATGATCCAAGAAAAAAATAAAATAAAATAAAAAAAGCAACAATGAATAACAAACATAGGCATGATGAGAGACGATCTCTTTTGGCGGCGTTTTGAAGTAAAAGGCAGGGAATTCTTCTTCTTCTTTTTTTATTATTTGAAAGTCAACAAGAAAACGTAAGAGAATGCTTCATTGGGCATGCATACCGTAGAAAATATATATAAAAGATGACTCAAGTGAGTTCAAAGCAGAGAATTCGCGTTAATCTTAGTCATATATGCTAAGTTGGTTTGCATATGACAAAATTATGAAGTAAATTTCCATTCATTTTAATTGTGTCAGTCACAATTTGGAATTAAATTGGGAACTATTTAATTTGGATGGACACAAAGTCAAATAACACTTCCACAAACATTCTGATCATGGGTTTCTCTCTTTTTCAATTTGCATCTTAATGTTATTTATTTGTTTTTAAATATATAATGGTTGGAATTTACCAAATATACTTCCGTCAAATCTACATTGATTTGACATTTTGTTGTTTCGAGTTGTTTATCATGGTTATCTTCTAAATTTAAAATGTATATTATCATATATACAGACTTTAGGAAATTCATTTAAAATGCAAACTCTTTTTTGAAAGAATGAATTAATCGAAACAGAGAAATGCATTGTAAAATATCGGAAGGGACTTTATTTTAATAGAGTAGTATGTATCTAAAATTTTCGACTTAAATTATCCGCGCTTCTTAACTGTTCGACAGTCCACTGATATTCTTTTTTAATATCTCTCTGAACTCGTCCACAAATATTTCTATTAACACGTATTTTACTTTGACTATTATTTAACAATGGAACAAGAGATACCAACGAAGTAAGTTCGTTTTAGGGTATCTGCAAATTGACTCCACTCGAGAGTTATACTAAATTGGAGCAAGGAACTGTTAAAAATCTAAATGTTATTATGGCTCACTGTTAACCACTGAATGTTATTCTCACATCAACATAACATAAGTTTAGTGATTCTGAATTGGATGTAGAGAGTATAAATGTTATTGTGACTTTAACAGGCCATGCAGTAAGGTACTTTTATAGATTTAATTACACCACTGTCAACTGCTAAACGTTATTAGCTTAACATCAACATAATATTAATTTGTTCACTCTCGATCTATATTTCGCAGCCATTCCGATTGGTAACTGGACACCGCCTGATATTGACTACAACGAACGATTCACATGGGAGGGCGCCAACGATATGAGCGCTAACTATCGACTGGCCTTACAGCGTGGTCTGCCCTTCCCCATTCTCACCGTGGCCGAGTATTTTAGTCTGGGCCGTGAAGGTTTCTCCTGGGGTGGCCAATATCGCGCCGCCGGCTATTTTGCCAGCATTATGCTGTGGGCCTCGCTAGCCTCCTGGCTGCTGATGAACCTGCTGCTGCTGGCGGTGCCGCGCTACGGCGCCTACCTCAAAGCCCTAACCGGTGCCCTGCTTGTCTGCACCGCCATTGGCTACCACTGCCTGTTGCCACAGCGACCGCTCTGCATATTTCTAGAAGGCGGTCGCCTTGAGTTCCACTTTGGCTGGTGCTACTGGCTGGTCCTTGTCGCGGGTGAGTTAATGGGACGAAATGGCCATGTTATGAATATACCAAGCTGAGATGTATATATATATCTCGCCTAGTCAACCACATCTAATTTTATTACGTAACTCTCAATTTCTAATATGTGTTTTGTTTTCTGTTCCAATAGGCATTGTGTGTTTTATTGTCGGCGTGCTGATCTCGATAATTGATCTGGTGTGGCCGCACACGTTCTCCACAGTGCTGGAGGTGTATTATGGCACACCCTACGATCGCCACGTTATCTTGGAGGAGTCGAGCGATGTGAGATATCGCAAGCCGCGCAATAGTCGCGGCCTGGAGGATCCACCCGGATTGGGATCACGGATTTTGCGACGCCTCAGCTCCAAGGCGCGCGACATGCAGGGCGGCACAGTGCCGCGCCGTGGCAGTCCCGCTGGTGTCTCGAGCAGCGGCGTCGAGAATAAGGCCTTCCAGGGCGATGCGCCCAAGAGTCCGTGGCGTCATCCCTTCCGCCGTTCGCAACAGCTACAGCAACAGCCTCAATATTCGCAATCGCATACGTTGCGCAATTCACATTCGCAGCTGCAACTGCATCAGCAGCAGACACAGCAGCCGCATCAGCATCATCATCAGCAGCAGCTGCAGTTTGTGGGCGGCGGCGGTCCGATTGTGACGCATCCCATGCATCACATGCAGCGCACCCTGTCGCAGGACTCCGGCTCCAGCATTGCCTCGGCGACGGTTCAAATTTCGCCGTTGCATAAGCATGCGATGGCTCGAATGTTGCCGTGAGTTAAATACCCACATATCAAAGTGTATACATACATATATTAAATTGACTCTTTATTTTTGCTTAGTAATCCGCCAGTGGAACGCGTACGTGACATGGATCACTGGTAGAGACCAGTGTCTGCATGGCAATAATGCAAGCCTTGAGGGCTTCCCAGTGAATTCTTGACAATTCAGCAAACTCTTATTGACAACAACAAGCAAACAAACAAACAAACAAAAACAAAAAAGAATGCTACAAAACAATTTGTGATAATTTTTTAATTTAAAAAAAGAAAAATACGAAAGAGAACTTAAATTTGTTTTTAAAATAATTGACATCATCGCATAATTTACCTGACGTACTTATAAAAATTTGCTAAATGTAATTCACTTAAGTTTAATTAAATTATTTTAAATGTTTAAGTTAAACAAAATTTGTTGTAAACTGTGACGTCATGTTCTCACTTGTGATACGATTAATCTACCACACGACAGACACAGATTAGGGTGATCATTTTAGATATTGATTTGAATTAATTCTATTTAATCCTAAAATGAATTCCATGCCAGTGTATGTAACGATTAGCTTAACGATCTATTGTGTAATGCGTATAAGCTATGTTTTTTTTAAGCTGTGACGATGTTCTAAATATATATTGCAACAAGTGCAACAATTCCGGACTTTATCTGAATACAATCCAACAAATAAATTTGCATCTATAATATTTAACAAGGAATACGTTTTGGTTAAGTTGAATGGATTCCTCAGTATCGAATTTCAGACTGAACCAATTTGGAATTAAAATGTTCATATTTTTATCGCTGTTGGATGCTAAAATGAAACTTCGAATCTCGGCCTCTAAGGCAGACGCCAGATAATCTTTTGCATAGCAGTGAAGATACAAAATTTCATTACTCTTTTCTCAATTTCAGAAAAAACGATATGCTTTTCCTTTTTTCAGAAATACTTGTAAAGATTTATATTTTTGGAAAATAAGAAGGACTAACAAATTTTTACAATTCTTTTATTGTATATTAAGAAATTATTTATAAAAACTAGAACATTTTTCTAAGAGTAAGATTTTTTTGGTGAAGCTTGCAGATTTCAAAGATCTTAAAAACTGGAAAGTTATTGTGGCTATAGAAGTAGAGGCAATATTCTCTCTCTCTCTCTCTCTCTCTCTCTATCTCTCTGTCTTTGTCTCTTGTAGAAGAGCAGATGATTTTCGTTCTCCGACATGTTTCGAATTTTCTGGGTATATAAATCAATTATGTTTAAGCGTGTGCAAATAAATAAAAGCAAATAAAATGTACTTCATATGCACAACTATAAATAGACAGTTATATTGCCAGAGACACTCACACACACACACATATATATATATATATATATATATACATCTACAGATTTGCTGGTTTTGCACGCTTTTTGCTTTAGACTCAGAAATCAAGATTTATGACATTTTTATTATAAAAACGAGCGTCGTTTGTTGTGGGCGGCTGTAAAAATAATATGCAGGACTAAAAAAGAGAGTGGCAGACAGCTGCAGCAGCAGCAGCAGCAGCAGGGAAGGGAAGGGACCCGAGGGGTAGGTAGGTATTCCCTGCTGACTTCAAAAATATGCAGCCAGGCGCATCATGGCATTATTGCGAAAACGAAACGGAGACTGAGAAAGTCGACTCCTTCGGCTCCGGTTGCTGAGCTGATGCAACGCCGCATGCAACGGAAGGCGCATAATTCAAACAAAACAGCAGGCCAGGCATTAGTCGGTGGCCGGGGGTTGATAAGGGGGCGAGGGGCAGATGGATTGGGGTTTGGGGGTTGTGTTTGTACTTATTGTTGTTGGCAGTTAGCATTCGGCATTTGGAATGCGGAAATCTGAGTGCAGGACCTTTGGGCGCGTTTTTGATATAAACAAATTGCAGCGCCTCTTATTTATGATATTTATTTATTTATTTTTTTTTTTGTTCTTGCTGCTGGTTGTTGTTATGGGATTCTGTCGTTTTGTCGTTTGTTCTGTTATTTGCCAACAACTGCTGCACTTTTTGGCCCGTTTGTTGATTCTGATTGTTATTTTTGTTGTTGTTGTTGTTCTCGTCAGCTTCAATAAATCTGTTGAAAATATGCCAAAAATAAGAAAAAAATATATATTTAGTCCTTTTGCGCTTTAGAACTGAAGTGGAGGCTCACATTTTGTGTTTTCTACACGGTTTCTACTTATTTATTTTAATTATTAAATAATAGACAAATTTATTTTAATTGCAATCCATATTTATAAGCTGATCCCTTTAAAATGTTTGAAACATATACTAAAGTTGTGCAAAGGTATCTAACAGGCAGAAGAAGAAGAAGGCATTGAAACAAAATATTGTAAATATTTCATATTTTTCGAATTTAAATTAAAAATAAAATGTTATATTTTTTTAATTTTGTATTTTTCTGTTTCGACTAATAGTACTCGGCATTAAATAAATAAATACCATAGTCAGCTCAAGTTTATTTGGTTTTCAACAAGCTATTATCAGCTGGACTGATAAGTCTTTAAACACTGTGTTCAATTTCGAGTGTCGAGCTATCTCGACTAGAACATTCCAACTTATTTCTATGTAGAAGAACTAAGAACTATAAGTGCACATCGATAATCACACAGATATCCCATAACTTAAATGCTTGAATTAAAACCAAAACCAAAAAAACCAAATTTAGTTGAGTTCTGATTGAGTTCTTTCACAGTTATTAAGTCATTATTTTTGGATGGTAAATTACAGTAAGCACTTCTAATCATTAAACTAAATAAGTTCTCCCTTGGGTACATATTAGATTTAAATTCTCTAATGTTTTCCACTCGAAAACTTTCCAATAATATAATTAAAGTTAAGCTATATAAGCGAAAGTATATTTAGATTTTTTTTAAACAGATTTACGGTTATGAAAAACTTATTTAAAAAATCCTTTGCCACTTGAAATAAAAAAAACGTATTTTTAAAGTAATTTAATTTAATTATTATGAATTTACTGTAAATGTTGCTTACGAAATGGTTGATAAATCCCGTAGAACATTCTTTTATTCAGTCAGACTTTGGGTCGCTCTTTGAGTCCCATTAAGAACACGGCATCAATTTGCATCGATCACTTGACTGGCAATATGTCGAAAGGCGAAAGGAAAAAGCGAGACAAGAAATAATAAATAAATGGGAGATAAGCAAAAGAAGTACAGAATAAAAAGGCGAATGTCATGGAAAATAAGATAAATTTCAAAGGCAGCTGCGCTAACGAGAGTCTTCTTCTTCTTCTCTTTCTTAGCAGCAGCTGACGAGTTGGACGAGTGAAGAGTTGGAACGAGGGGGGGGGGGGGGGGGCAGGTTTAGTGCAAGCTGCAATTTTTTCCCTTGTTTAGCATTGTTGTCGAAATTCTGCTGAGTAATGCGAGAGCGAGAGGGGGAGATTGGCTGGTGAAAAGTTGACGGCACTTTTGGCTTTTCGCTTAATACAAATGAAAATGGATGAGCTACTAAATGTTGTCAGCGTTGTTGCATGCAGCGCATTGACTGCATCAAATGAAATGCGACTTGCTGCAAACAAACTAACAAACAAGAAACCGCCCACTTCCCCTCACTTAACCTGCTTAACCTCCGCCATCTTTCTTAGCTGTAAATTGTCTTTTGCATTCTGCTTTCCAGCTTGTTTTGTGCTTGTCCATTCCCGAGACTCCCCCTCCCCCCTCCACCTCCTAACATCATGTGTTTGCCATTGTTTTTATGCCATTTATTTATTTAAGTCAATTTCGTTGAGTGTGTTTGAGCATTTTGTTGCAATTCGTTTTCGCAGCTACTTTCTTTGGAATACCCTGTAATTGTAGCAATGTTGGCGTGTGTCTGTTTCGCTTATATGCTTTATGGGTTTTTACCTGGAATGCAGGGAATATTCGTAAAAAACACTAATAATAATAATCATGATAATAATAATAAAAATAATGACAATAATATGTAATTTTAATAATAATTATATCAATAATAATAGTAATAGTCTTACTAATTCTAACAATGATAATAATAGTATTAGTATATTTAATTCCAAAACAGGGTATTCGGCAGCCGCGCAATCTCAGGAACAGAATTTATAGTTTGACTTTGTTTTATTTGTTGTTGCCATTTCTTCTTTTTAGCAGCTTCTCTGACAATCTTGATGACAATTTGTACTTTGAGTGATTGCTTTGACTGCTTGGAGAGTGACAGAGAGAGAGTGAGAGCAAGGCAATAAGCAGCTCACTTGATGGACGTACACACACACACACACACGGACACGCACACATGAATGCATTGATACATGTGATTGTGTAATATGTCAGCAAATGCAAATATTTATGCATTTGAGTGTGTGTGTTCAGTGTTGAGCAATATTCTGGTTAATTGCCCAACAATTGAGTGGAAGCCACTTTGGAAGTATATCCTAGTTAATATGCGAGTCGTTTTGCTTTCCAATCAATGAATAATGTGCAGATTTTAAAATACAAATCTTATAAAAATGTTAAATATTATAATTATAATATAATAATATATGTAGTCAATGTGTATTAAACTAATACTATTATGATTGAAAATAGATAACTATTAAACAATGAATTATTATATTTTACTTGTTATTTTTGATTAATATTGCAATATAAACATAATTGTTGAGTTATTTAGCAGCACTTGTTAACATTTCCATAACCGAGACACAAACCATTTATACCTATTTGAAGTGCTCTCTTATACATGGAAAATTCACAAATAGGTGGCGCTGATGGTGTCTCTTCAGCAGCGCAACAAGCGCGAATAGGAGAAATGTCTCTTTCTCACTCTTTTTCGATTTTATTGAAAATATATTAAAGCATCGCTCAGCCTAAAAAAAATAACTAAATAAATTGTTTTAATTAAAATATATTATGTCTTATATCTGTTTGCGCTGCTCTTATATGCTGCTCTTATATTATACTCCAATGTTTACATAATTTTTGCGAATTTCCGTTATTTGATTTTCAGCTGATTGATCTCCTGTTGCTGCTGCTGTTGTTCTGTTAAAAAGCCGAAAGCTTTCGCTGTTCACAGCTCTCTCTCTCTCTTCCTCTCGTACCGCACTCATTCGTATTCAGCAAAGCAAAATGCTCGGCTTCGACTTCGTTTTCGTTTTCGTGTCTCGATTGTCATCGTCGTTGTCCTTCGTGTAGCGTCGCTGCCTGGCGAATGGCAAACGAAGCGTTCACTGAGCATTGCAGCTTTAGTTGAAGCTCAGCCGTCGGAGTGTTTTGTACATATGCAAAAATGCAGACGCTTGCCTCGCGCACAAATCGCGTTCGGTAATTCGGCGAAACGACGTTAAATGCTTAAATCCAGTCAAAATAAAATCAAACAGAATTCTTATCGATTTCAACAAAAGCAAATTGTTAAATATAGCACAAAACTCAGAGCAGCTAAAACAAAAAATTATACATAAAAACCACAATGTTATTAAACAAAACACATATAAAAAGCGACTGACAACATTTTGCGATTTCGATTTCGATTTTCAAGTTTAAAACGCGCGTGGTGAACAAACGCTAAGCACGGTGAATGTGTGCGTCGAGCGCTTTTTTTCTACGCATTGCTTGAGTATTTCTAACGCCCTCTGTTGACGGTTGGAGTAAAGTCAAAAAGGCGCAGCGCCTCCTCTCCCCTCTCCCCTCTGTCCCTTTCCCCGCAACACACACACAAGGGTTTTAATTGCTTTGCTCTCCTTTTTTGGCATACATTAGGCGTGTAAACAACAACAACAACAACAACAGCAACTATTGCAAGTGATTTTAGTGACTTGCAAGAGTTTGTGTGTGTATGTGTGTCAGTTAGTGTGTTTGTGTGTGTGCTCGTTGGTCACGTGGCCAAAATGTTGCTTGTGGTCATGTTTTGTGAACACCCGAACCACTGTGCGTGACACAGTTCAGCAAAAACAACCAAAAACAACTAAAACAAAATATAATAAAAACAACAACAACAACAACAAATTAAGGATTATCACTGTGACCAGGTCAAAAACTCACAATTTGTTCGCCAGGTGAGTTTTTTTTCTACTCTTATTCTTCCACTTCTTCTTCTTCGTCTTTAAAGCGTCGCTTTTATTATTTTTCCAGTAGTCGTAAAATTCTTGCGGTTTTAAGCTCTTGTCTCGCTGCGCCAGTCCCTCCCCACCCCAGCCTCCTTCTTCCAAAGTTACCCCCAGCACTCCTCCCCCACCCGCCCTTGCTCGCGTCGATTGCCGTAACTTAAAATGCGGCAACTGACTACCAGAAAGTTGGCAAAACTTTTGCCTAAAGTTTATTTAGTTGTTTTATTATTTGTTTTTTTTTCTTCCATTTTTTGTTTCTGTTTTTGTCCTCTACACTTCTGCTGGCCAGTGTTTGGCAAGACGAAACGGGCAAATTTCTTGGCTTAAAACATTATTCCAATACCCTTTTGCTAACCATTATTATTATCTATTCAGTTTAAAAACTAGGAAAATCTGTTGAATCGGTTTGATCTATTCCCCAGCGGTTTCTTCTGTTTGTCGACTGATTTTTGGTATTTGGTATATTTATTTTAATGATGATAATATTAATTAACTTGGTTGTCAAACTTTGAGACTTTTTAACCTTTCTATAGCCCTGATTAAGCATTAATCCTGTGTTTATTATTAATAATCTTTCTATGCCTTATTTAATACATTTATTGCTGGAAGTATTTCAGTTTTTAATTACATTTTCAATATTAACATAAATCTGGGAAGCATTAGATATAATAAATTTAACATAAATAACTTAAGAAATTTTACAATTTCATCTCTTTTTTCTCAGTCTCTCTCTCTCTCTCTCTTCTTAACGTTTAATTCACAGTATTTTATGGCTGGTGTTTTTTATTTGCTGGTTTCGCCAATCTTTGGAACAATTGTTGTACCATTTAAGCATTTTATATATTTGGTTATATTTATTATATTTAATTTTTATATTCCATATTCGAATTATAATCAATTTGTAGTTTTTAGTTTTCCAAATTTATTTTTTAAATTTTACATCACATAATCTTTGTTTATTTATTTTAGCGTAACTGTAATATCCGTACTGTGGAATTACGGCTTTTTACTTGACATCACCTGAAAGGAACACGTTAATTCAGTGATTTAAGTTCATTATCAAAATTACTTCTATTTAATTATTAAGTCATTTAAAAAAGACGCAAAATTGTTTGTTTATGAACGCTATTAAATTATAATGTCATTACGAAATATTATGTTTGCGAACTTTAATTAGAATACATTAACAAAATAAATCAATTATTATTATTAAAAAAAGGAAAAATAATATTTGTGAACTTTATTCAGACCACATTATAAAATTAAAGCAATTATTATGATTTAAAAAGAAAACAATATTGTTTTTTGTGTTTTTGGTTTCTATTTAAAATAAATATTACAACTTATAAAACAATGTTTTTATTATTTTGAATCCATGCTTGAATTTTCTTGCCCAACTTTTGTTGCCGACTCTTTTAAGGTATCCAAAAATTTGTGGAGCGTGGCAGCTGTGCCAACAGATGCCCATTCTGTATCTGCTGTTAGCTGTTAGCCTTGCCTTACTTTGCGCATAGTTAAAGTTAATGTAAATAAATTAGTTAAATAAATAGAAAAGACAACAGCAGTAGCAGCAGCAGAAGTCTGCTCAAAAATTTGACAATTGAAATATGCAAATGAGGCTAAAGCTAAAAAGCAGTTGGACAGTTTGTTGGACACAAATGGCCAAGTATCCAGACAGCCAACCAATTGGCCAAAGCACGCACGAGCAGGCCAAAAACATGAGCGCATGTTGCACAGCGCGGAGGAGGGCAGGATGGAGGGAATGGAGATTGGGGGTTGAGAGCTGAGTGGGGTGGGGTGGGGTGGGGTGGTTTAGATACAGTTACAAAATTCGTATGCTGCATTTTTGATAAGCCGCTTGTGTCGCCAAATGTCCACAAAATTTTGACAATTTACCCCCCCTCCATCACACACACACACACATATATACACGACTTAAGCCCGCTCCCTGGGGAGGCAAGTTGTGGAGTGGTGGGAGGGGGAGGGGGTTGGGTTGATTGTGGTGCGTTTTGCGTGATGTGTGCCAAACAATTGTTGAAATTTATAGCGAAAAGCCAATTATGCCTGGCAGCTGATACAACAGACAGCTAGTTGAGGGTTGCCAAAGGATTTTCGAACTGAAAATGAGGAGTTGTATATATATATATATATATATATATATATATATATATATGTATACATATATGTATATGTGTGACATTGGCTTATCGGAGTGCTGAGCAAACTGAAAAACCAATTTGCGTGAGTTCGTACTTCAAAAAGGGCATTAAGCAACAAAACGCATAAACAAAAATTGCGTATACGCAGCGTTAACCGCTGACGGGTTAATGTGATTTTAATGTACTTTTTAGAACACCCGTCCAACCCCCAGCACACCCTTTACCCAGCAGCAAAACTTGTGTGTATTTTAATGTGTGCATACTTTGGATATTTGTGGTGTGCGTGTGTGTGTTTGCTGGTGTGTGTACATTACTCTATCAAAGTTTGCCGCAATTTCATATTAATGCTGGATTGTGCATTCTTTTTTTGCTCCACTTTTAATAACCTTTGCAAATATGAAGTCATATTTGAATAGCAGTGAGAAGTGAAAAAAGAGATTTGTTTCTGTATTTGCTCTACATTTTACTTATATTCCATTAGTTTCAGTATAGAAATTTAAGTTTGCAAAGCACGAAATTAGTTTGGGCATATTCGTATTTCCGAATACGAATAAAATAATATTTATGTTGATTATGTTAGATAAATTTAAATTTATGAAACTTACAATTTCGCTTTAACTTTATATAATTTTATTCATTTATTTTAATTTTATTTTGTGGAATTAGTTAACATTGATACAAATAAATATTAATTAAGATTAAAATATATTTTGTTTATTTTTAAATTCAGTTTTGATTCCACAAATTAAACAAAATTATGCAACTAAGCTTCGGACATATTATTTCTATATAACTAAATCAAATCCGTTTTATGATATATATTTAATATCATCAGGAAATCATAATCTTTGTTTTTTATTGGGACCTCATTTGATGTGAAAGGAATTAAACTTGTGTTTAGCTGGCCAGAAAAAAATAATAAAAAGAAACCTAACTGCAAATATAATCAAAATGATCTCTTGACAGAACAAAAAACCCGCAACAAACACAACAAATCCAACAAATCCGAGGGCGGGGAAGGGACAGGTGTTTTTGGTGTTTGCGTGTTGTGTGTGTATATATATATATATATATATATGTGCGTGTGTTGTTGCCTCAACAACAATGGTGGTCATAATATTGTTCGCTTTTGAAATCAATCTTACTAATGACAGACAGCCAGTCAGGCAGGCAACAACAGTAACCGAGGGGTGGGGCAGGTGGCAAGTTTAAGGGGTGGGTTGGGGGCGGTACTTGGCGGGGTAGAGTAGTGGCTGTAGACACGTGCGCTTGCGTTTTTACGCTCAAGTATCTGGCACTTGTAACGGTAATCGATCTGAGCAACAGCAACACCCGCAACAACAACAACAACAACTGTAGCATGAGTTGGCGAAAAACATAACAACTACAACAATAAGGGGAAAAATCAGCAAACAACAAACAAAAGGAAAAATCCGTCAGGCCACATTAAACTTGAGCAGTCTGTGCAGTGAATTATATATATATATATATATATATATATATATATTTTTTTTTTTATATTTATTTTTACAAAGCTCCATTTCAGAAAATGCCAATAAACGGAGCACTTCAGCTGCAATTGTGTTGAATTCAATTGTTATTGTGTTGAAATTTTTAATACTCGTTTTAATTTTATAACATAAAGTGTGAGTAAAAGCGCGAAAATATCAACATAGTTTCAATATTTGTTAGTACAAATATTTGTTGGGCACGTTGTGAATACACTACTGCATTTTCCTGTGCTTGACGTTGAAGTTGAAATCCATTACTTGTGTTAATTTGAATATTCCTTTTTAATTTCAGACCATTTAATTTGAAACTTTACTTTTAATTTTACATTAATTAATAAAATTTTTATAAAGTCTTTTAAAATGTTTAACTAAAACTAAAACCAGTCCACAGTTTAAAAAAAAGGTAATTCAAATACACAATTCAATTTGAAACATTGTATTAATCTCTAATATTAAATTTTGTCCTGTTAGTTGTAAATTTAATAAGCAGAATAAAGATTTCATCAGTTTCAAATTTACTCTTAATGCTTAATATGTATTTGATTGGGATAAAATTACATTTTTGACTGATAGTAGTGAAATAAGTAATAAAATAAGACAAATATTTAAATAAAGAAAAATTTATAAAAATAAAATTATAAGTTAAAGTTAGAAAACTTCAGTGTCTGCACACGCTTTGAAGAGACTAGGAGACTCGGGCTCTTTTGGCCATAATGTAACAAATGTAATTTGCCACAGTCATCAGTTTACCGTTACTTTTATATGACACTAGCACATTTCAGTTACTTGATCCGTTGGGTTGTTTGTTCTCCTGTGTGTTTCTGTGCCTCAATGTTTCTTGTGCATTTAGCACATTTGCAAGGACGAGCGCCTGTTATATTAACGAAATGAAACATTATGCTTCCGAATATACTCATTGGGTGCCCCTTTTATGAGGTAAGTTTGTTCAACTGGAACTGCTGCTCGGTGAAGAGAAGCGGGAAAGTGTTGCGAGTGTGGGGAGTGCGGGGAATGTTGCCCACAGCTTTGAATTCATCTCGTATTTTGGCTTATCTGCAAGTTTGATGGATCCTTATCCTTTTGGCCTGTCGCTCGGGTTTGGGGCTGCCTGCCCCCCGTTTGCCTCCAATTTGCCCACCGTTTGCCTCTGCTTGCTTATGTATTTTTATTATTATGCTTCTCTCTTTTGCTCGCTCTTTCTACTTAATGTTTGTGCTGTGTTGCTTTGCTGCATTTATATAGATATATATATATATATATATATATATGTATTTTTTTTTTGGCTTTTGTATTTGTATTTTTGGGTGTGTGTGTGTTTTTATTATGGCAGCAGATACACGCAGTATATTTATTGTGCTTGTATTTTCGTTTTGGCCATTCTGCGTCTCTGTCTCTGTCTCTGTCTATATCACTATCTCTTTCTGCTTCTTGTCTTCAGCTGTGGCATTTATTTATATTCGTTTCCTGTGTTTTCGCCGTTTCTCGTTGTCGGCGCATTTATAAATATAAATGAGTTTTGCTCGATGAAGGTTAAATTGAAATTTACTTTGTGCACAGCAATGGGTTCCTTTTAAAGAAGCTGCCACGACACGCATTCATATTAATATGTGTGTGTGTGTTTGTGTGTAGGTGTGTGTGTGTGTGGGTGAGTGCCGCATGATGGAAACCTGCTGAAAACTTTTAGACCCCTGCATTTCCGCTTTTATGACTTTCCCCTCTGCTCACACTCAGCATCTTTCTCTCTCTCTCTCGCTCCCTCTCTCTCTCTCTTACTCTTTCTTTTTTGTGGTTTCATTTTAATTTTGATAAGAATATGCGGCACATCCCTTTTTCCAGCGACTGCTGTGGCTTCTTCGTCTTCTTTATCATTTTCTGGGTGTGAAAAGTTTGTTTGCCTGGTTGCTTTTTGTTTGGCCTCATCATTTGTCAAAAAAGGCAAAACGAATTCTTCAAATTGAATATTTGCATAAGTTTATTGAAACAGGCAGACAGACAAACAACTCTTGGCTAACCTCATATTAAATCATGATTGAGGCAGCGGAGAAGTTAGCTGCTGATGGGCGGTATAGGAAGGGGATGGGGAAGGGGTGCAACTCTCATTCTGTGTGGCATCTGTTTGATTTGCTGTACTCGATACCCAAAGCTTTCTTCTGATTGATTCCATTCGCTAAATAAATTTACGTCTTTTATATTTTTATTATTTAATTGAATATTCCCATAAGTGTCTTTGCTTCAAACAATTTGTGGGCCTAATATTGAAAAGAGAATCTGAAAGTTGAGTTTAAAACTGATTTAAACAGTAACTTGAATCCAAGTCCTGATCAAAGTCTGTTGCACATATTTATATTAATGTGTTGCGCATCTTTAAAGATAGACCTCTTATTGAATATTTAGCGAGAATTAGAATTTCTTTGGCAATATCTGTGCGAAAATGAATAAAAGTATGTACAAAAATATATAGTATTAAAAGGATGATCGCAATAAGAAATAGTCAAATTTGCGTATAAAATATAATATTTGCTATTTAATTTTTTTGGTACATAACATAATAAATATGTTATCTGATATTATATTAGAACTCGTAGGCATCTTGCAACCTTTTAACTATTTATATTTATACTAAAATTAATAGTTGTGGTAAATTATTATGAGTTATTTCCCTTAATAGATTTCCCTTTATACATGTGAATCTGCCCACTTTTGCTGGCTGTCATTTTGCATGTTTATGCGATATTTGGTTGCATAATAAAAACGCTTTCATATCATTTGGCCAAGACCGCGATTGCCCAAACATACTTACAATAAGTAAGGTCAATAAATAAGCCAGTACTCATCCAATAGCAATTGCTTACCCCTCCCATAGGAACAGTAGCTGAATGGATATGTGTGTGTGATGCATGTGTATGATGTATGTGTGTGATGTATGTGTGTTTACAGCATATGTATAAAGTCGGCGGCTTAAGCGCTGGCTATAAGTCAAGCTTGCGTTCAGATTGTGCAGTGTCCACGGTTCGAATGCGACGATAAATCTCATCGACACTAAAAATCAGATATGCGTTATAAGTCCAGACACCATGCGGCAAGTTATGCCAAGGGGAGTAAAGTGGTGCTGGAATGGAGGGGTAGAGTGGTGGTTGTAATGCCATTTATATGTCGCCATTAATGTCGTGTTATGAAAGTAATTTTCTTAAATTCGCATATTAAACGTTTTGGCCATTAATAATGGACAGCCAGCCAGAGAAGTTGTAGAAGGGCAGAGTGGGTCTGTGTGGTAGCAATAATAAAATCAGCAAAGTGGAAGGAGCTGAAGAGGGAGAGAGAAGCGAAAATAACAAACATGAAAATGCTGTGCATGTTCCAAATGATCGCTTCAATAACCACAAAAACCATAAGAAACAGCCAGAAACGAGCCAGCAGCGAGTGAATGAATAAATGAATAACGCCCCTAGAATGATGTTACCAAACTGCATGGATGCCATGATGGACTACAAAACAGGGCAGACACACACACACACACACCGCCGCTTTAGCACATGATAAAAATTTATTTAGACCAAATAGAAAAGAATGAGACTAGCGGGAATAATAAACTACAACTGAGTTGTGCTTCAGCTTTAGCCTCTGCTTTTGCTTCTGCTTTAGCTTCAGCTTCGGTTGAGTTAAGTTTTTGGCGAGCAGCAGGAAATGCCGTGGCAGATATTGACGGGCCATTGTCCAGAGTAGAGTGGTAATACAAAACAACCACACACACACACATACATACACAGTCATGTATGTGCATAGCATATGAGTGCATGTCAGTTGCGATTCTTAGATAAGAGTCCTTCCCAGAAGCTGACTGACTGACGTCCTGGGTTTGCCTTCATGCAATAAAATGTGTCTGTCAAATGTTGCCTATTTTCATTTCATTTTGTGCCTTGTGGGTCAACGCAAAGGGTAGAACAGGATTAATGCATGTGCTGCTTAAGTTTCGCATAGGAAATAAGAAATAGTTTACATTTCTTGCATTCATTTTTGATACAAATATACGACAAACATTTTTTTGTTGAATATCTAAATATTTCAGTTAGGAATTTCCACGCAAAATTACCACAAAATTATATTATTTCTAAATTTAATACAGCATTTTACTTTTAATTGTTTTAAGGTTTCACTTCCTATATTTTTCTGTGTTGATTGATTTTATTGGAAAGTAAATAAATGAATAAAAAATGCTCTTTTTTTTAAGTATTGCTCTGATCTTATCTATTTAATATCTCTTGTAATATTTTATGCAATCTCTGTATGTTTTTATGCGATAGTTTAAAGGGCATCTACAGATCGTTCATTGCCTTTGGTGCAGTAATTTTGCATTGCTCTGGACGTGGTCCCCTTTCCTGTTGCTGTTTGAATGTTTGTCTATTGGTCGTCGGGTCTGCTGGTCGCTCGCTCGGCCGACGTTTCCGTTTCCGGCGCCAGTACGCCATGTTGATTTTGCCTGGCTCTTTTTTGCTGCTGCTGCTGCTGCTGGTGTTGTTGCTGTGTTTGTTTTGTGCTTTTTGTGTGTTTGTTCTCTGGGTTAATGTGCGCACTCAACTGTGCGCAAATTGCTCAAGTGTTGCTGAAGTTGTCCATTCATTTTTTGTTGTTTTTTTTTTTTATCCTCATATTGTGCGATATTTAAAAACCTAAACAAATTTCTCATAATTGCCGTCGCACCATTAGTTTTATCATCATCATCATTATTATTATCATTATTATCTGGGGCATTATTATTGTTCTCACATTGTCACCTTACCATTGTTCGCCATTGCCTTCGCTTATCTGCCGGCCATTTGGTCGCTTATTGCGATGTCTTACATTGTTATCATTATTAACGCCTCCCCCTACACCCATCATTCCCGACACTTCTATTCGCCATATCACAAACCCAACCCCAACTCAACCCCAATATCAACATCCTTACATCCCCACCCCATTCTATTTCAGTGACGACACTCGGCGGGCACGTTGACAAAACGACAATAGAAACAGAAGTGGCAGCAACTAAAAAACCCGTTTTGAGCATTTCGAATTCGAGATGCTCTTTTGGGTCAACAGATAAATGGGGGTTTTAATCTACTTCATTTGTTTAATTTTTTAAAGGCATTTGACATTTGGTATCCTTGAATATAATTTAATTTCACAAATCCCCTAAAAAATAATCAATTATCTGGTCTAAAATTGGTCCTAATTTGTGTTAAATTTAACAAAATGTATTTAATATCGTTTTTAGAAGTATGCCTCATCTGATACTTCAAATATTTAAGGTTGTAATTCATTTAAATACTTCAACTTATAGTTTGTCTTTAACATTCTGGACCTTTTGGCAAGATCGTATGGCCTGAAGCTGTTAGAGTAAGCGAAAGGAAGAAAAAAAGGTCAGGTAAAACTTAAAATTGCCCATGTTGCGTTTCTATTGATTTGCCGGCGACTTTTCTTATTTCTTTGCCTTCTGCCAGCCATCCAGCAACACAACTCATTCAGAATTTTATCTTTTTGCCCAGACTGTGAACCTTTTGGCCCCTTTGGCGTCAGATGTATCTGTTGCAAGCTGCTTTTGGTATCAGCTTTTGTGTATATTTATTAGCGCTACCTTTCTCTTGTCAACATTTCTTTTACCTTTCTTTACGTTTACCTTTAACTTTACCTTTTACATTTCCTCTTTCTCTTTTTGTTGTTGTCATATTTGTTGTCGACTTCATTTTGTATTTCCAAATCATCATTATTATTTGCATCTGAGCATTTTTATAGATTCCTATTTTTTTTTTTGTCCTATCTCAAAAAAGATATGAAGTGCGTTTTGCCTTTATTTCACGAATTTTTGTCTCTTCTTATGCTGATTGAAAATGTGTAAATAGAGTATTATGAAGTTGTGCAAAAGTGTGTGACAAGCAGAGGGAAACATCTGCGAAAACATAAGATAAATATTGTATAGCAATAAAATCGTAAATGTTAAAGATTGAACTATCTCATCGGGTCTGTAGATATTCCTTAACTGTCAGATCGGTTGTGGTAGTAGTAAGAAATACGCAGATTTTTTAGGGTGTTTGCTTGAATATCTCAGAAATATGTAGATACATGGGTATCTCTTAGTCGAGCACCATTTGTACTTGTCTTTTTGTTGTGTCGTGTGCCAAATTTTGTACCTTAATTTTTATGTTAGTTATTTTCATATTCCTTTTTTTTTTATTCTGGATATTTTTTGTGGACACATTCACAGCATCCCCTTAGAATTTCCTTAGCTTTCGGCAACATTTTTTATCGAACGATGGCAATCTACTGGTGTTGGTGGGGGCTGAAGGGAGTTAAGGGACTCGCCGGAAATTGTAAATTTTTGTTTGTTGCCACACTGCCGCTGCTGCTGTTGCCGCTGCTGCTGCTGCGTCGTAGCTTTATCTGTGTAGCTGCGACTGTAGAATTGTGAATGGCATTGAATGCCATACAAAGAGCTGCTGCTGACTGCGAGTTTTAAGTTACATTGAATACTCGCAAACCCCTGTGGAAATATCGTTGAGCTTATTGTGTGCGTTGGATATGGAAACGACGAGTGAAATTCACTGTTCACATCAGTCAATGGTAAACTGAATTCGGCGCAACTTGAATATAACAAATGTCTATAAGGCTCGGCTCAATTGTGATAGAAATGTCTGGCATGGGAAATTATGAATATTTGATGTTGACGTAGCAAACGATGTGACAATGTTTTTTAACTGCTCGTTCACTATTGATATTGGAATTTCATGTTGCAAATAAATTGATTGATTTTGACAATCGATTTGCGATACATTTCAATATTTTGCTACCAAAATGGTTTATTTATAGTTTAGACGCGAGCCTAGAACAAGTCTTAATGAACCATATATTTGTTATGCCAAATGCTCCTGCATAAAATATTATATTTTTTAAAGAACAATTTTCCAATAAAATGCTCTCAGAATTATTTGTTCTTATTTATTTTAATTTAAAGTTAAATATTTTATTTGAATAAACATTAAATGTATATTAATTTTTTTTTTTCATTTCTGAGCTAGATGCAAAATTCAAAATACTTTTCTTGCATAAGCCGCAATTGGATTTTTATCTACTATGTGGCCGTATATGCCAGCTGAGACACATCACTTTTATCAAGTTATAAATAAATAATTAGACCTTTGACATACACTTTCCAAGACATGAACAAAAAGCTGATAGCCTCTTGGAATAGGAATGTAAGAACATTTTCAACAGCTTGACAAACTGAACACTTACTTAAAAATTTGTTTTAGTCCAATGGGGCTTAGCTGGGAAACAGCACAGCTGTGTGTGTGTGTGTGTGTATGTGTGTGTGAGTGGACGTATCTCGCCTTACAACTCGATAATTGTGGCTTCAATTTGACTTTAACAAAAACTTGAACAACTTTTTAACTAGCTACCCCCTCGAAAAAGTTTTCAACGCACTCACAACTGACGGCAATTTTTTTTCTCTGTGTTCTGCTTACTTTCAGCTGCTGACTGCGCGGCGCCATCAAAATGTGCTTTCACTAGGCAGAAGAAGCTGGAGCTGCAGCAGGTGGAGCACTGGGGGAGAGCCGAAAGGGAGGAGAAGAGAGTGAGAAGTGAAGCATAAACTGGCAAACAGAAGCACGGGGAAAACTACAGCGTCTGCAACTGGCGAAATCTGCAAACCAAATCCAACTTAAGTCACATCAAATTAAAATCAACAAGCGGCGAACAAAAAATATAGAAGCAGTTGGCCCTGCTGCTTTTGGCCAAAAGAAATTACAAGAAAAACAAAAAAAAAATGAAAAAAGAAGAAGACATAGAAAAAAGTATATACTATAATCTCGAGAAAAGGCAGCGCATGAAAATGAAGTGCAATAAAAGTCAAATGGCCACGTTAACAATGTGGAAAATTTTTATGGCCCTGCTGGCCGTGGCGTTCGTAATGCCGGTCACATTAGCGCACCAGCACTCCATGCTCGGTGGAGGATCTGCAGGTGGCGGCGGCGGCAACGGTGGTGGTGGTGGTGCTGCTGCTGCTGGACACGGCGGTGTCATGGGTATGGGCGGGTCCGGACTTGGCTCTGGACTTGGCAAAGATGCACACGGTAAGTTTATTCTCTGCATTTCCTTCAACTATTTTCTAGTTTTTGTTGCTGTTTCCTGATTATTTTTAATGGGCGTCGTGGGCCTAGGCGCCTCTGCCTGTGAGGCACTTCGCCAATAAATAAATTTAAATATTTAACTAACTTGTATTCGGAGTTAGCCGAAACTTTAACACCTCGTTGCCAGCCAAGGCAAAATGCAGTGCTTGCAACTTGCAAGTGGAGCATGTGGCACGAGTCTCCGCGACTCCCATGGCGTTGGCACGGCACGTGTCCAGCCATTTATGATTTCATTTCGCTTGGTTGCACTCAGAGCGCTTTTATCGCACCACTCGCTCGCACAAAGATCTCCAAACGCTTCTGGAATTTATAAAGGCATAACACCGTGCCCCGAAACTTGATTATACTAGTGACGCTATCACTATAATTCCTGTTAAATTAAATGCATTTCCGAGCGCTGCATATATTTCAGCATTCTTTTCATTTTAGTTTAATGTTCAATTGGCACAGTTGTTAAATCAGGTCGATGGATGAATAATTACTGGCAAGCACTCAGTTAAACTGTTGTCTAAAGTTTGGAATTATTATGGAAACGTGTTCGTGCAAATTATGCCATTAACAAAGTTTCTTTCATTCTCGAATATGTACAGTATCTACATATCACTTAATGTGCAACATTCTATACATTCAACATTCGTAAAGTATGTTGCGAATTTGAAAACAGGCACCCTTATATTTTTACGATAATTTATTGGGTTTGTTTTGAAAGTCGGTCAATGTCACAAACAGCGGATATTCTAAGAATGTTAAGCAATTATTTTAAATTGAAAATATAATTTAATTAATATGCTTTTTTTTTTGATTTTTTATAATTTATTATAATTGATTTTTTTTTAATTTTCAAACTTGTTTCTTATTTATTGGGTTGTTTACGGGAAAATGGTGTATCGCCTGTCTTACAGTTTTATTTATTTTTATTATTAATTTAGTAAATAAGTAGCAGAGTTCAAGCTTAATACGTTAATACTGTTTTTGGAATGATTTATTAAAAGCCACATTCTTGTTGAATAATGTTTAAACTGTGTTACTGCTATGCATATTTAATATAACTGATTGAGGAGCATCAATTATGAATATTAGATGGCTTATAGTTTGGTGGAAGTTGCTGTTTCTCAGATTGAGTATAAAATTACTTTCTAAACGTCATACAAATTGTTTGGCTGACAAACTCAAGTGGTCCAAAAGGGCCACAACAGCAAAAGGCAACTTGATTGAAAAGTTGTTGGTCAACTGGTGGATGTAGCGGTAGGAGGGAAGGGGTATACGAAGGCTCTGGGTGTCTTTTCTAACAGTTGGCTCTAAGCTCTACAGTCCCACTCTCACTCTCTCTCTCTCTCTGTCTCTTTTTATCTCGCTCTCTCTCTTTCATCGCTCAGGTAACTTTTAGCAAAACACTTTGCACATGTTTTCAAGTCGATGCGAGCTATTTGACAAAAATGCCAGGCCAAAAGCTGGGCTATTTATTATGCTTGGCACTTTGGGACACACACACACGAATACACACACACACGAATACACACACACACACAAACACACACAAATACAAGTGGGCAACTGCGTAAATCATTTCCACTTTATGCGCTCTGTAAGCCAGACAATGTCAACAAACTGCAAAGACAGAGGAAGCTGAGCGTGGAGGCAACAGCAGCAAGAGACAAGCATTATAACGCATTAAAAAGTAGCTGCATGAGATGAAAAGGGATTGTGCGGGTTGTGGGATGCGGGATGTGGGTTGCCGGGTGGCAATGTGCAGCAAGCGACAATCTCTTTTGCTAGCCAAAAACTTTGGCCGTTTAGAAAAGTGTCAAGCATTTTATCACACCAAGCCAAATGCACAGCAACAAAAACATCAACAACATCAACAACATCAACAACAGCAACAACAGCAACAACAGCAACAACAGCAACAACAGCAACAACAGCAGCGAGAGATGAGGCGAGTAAGCAACGAGTGCTGTAATGCATTGCAGCTAAGCAGCCGCTTAAAAGTATGCAACGTAACGGTAAACAGCGACTGACTTACAGACTGCCTGACTGAATGACTGGCTGACTGAATGACTGGGTGACTGAATGACTGCCTGACTGGGTGACTGAGTGAGTGGCCATTTGCTAAGTTTGTCCGCACAAGCCGAAAAACTTGTCAACATGTTGAGTGCAGCAGTTGGCAGTCGCTCTGGGCACACCGCAGTTGCCCGCACAAACTTTGTGGCAAGCAGAAAAAAACCAAACAAAATACACACAAAAAAACAAAACAAACATAAAAAATCTACTTAAAATGAATCAGTTGAGAGTTGAGAGTGTTCGCCTGCGAGGTGCCCTACACAAATACACCCTATAATGAATATCTACTAAAATTTATATGTTTATGGAATATTTGCAGTTCGCTTTCATCGATCAGTGAATTCATTTTGGCTTAAGATCAACATACACAGAACATTAACATTGATCTAAATGTAAATAAATAGATCTATTTTTAAAGATAGACTGTTGGCTGCCCACACACTGAATTAAATAACGAATCTAATTTGATGATGTCCCTTACATCCGCAAGGAATATATGAACGGCCGCTGTTTGGTCAAACTAATTCGAATGCAACTGATATTGAATGATCAGCTGTTAATTTGTCAATTTATCGCTACTTTACATAACTCTGTTAAATCTTATTCACTTATGTAAACACTACATTGTAATTTTAGTAAATATCGATAGTTTTCACTATCGAAGAGTCCGAGTTGGAGATTCAAGCAAGCCAGACGCGCGCTTTTGTTTCGGTCATAAATAAACTTGCTAAATTAAATAGTTTAAACACCGCCCTGATCTGAAGTTTCTACAGGGTATTCACCAAAATTTACCAAAAAGGGAAAACTAGTAAGAAAAAACCAAACAAACAAAAAAAAAACTGTCATCAAAAATGAGAGCGTGTTTGTTATTTGTTCGCTGGTAGCCCTTATTTTTCATTCTTGTGGTTTTTGTTAGTGAGTGAATTGTTGATTTTTTCCACATATACAATGAAGAGCAACAACAATTACGCCTTGGGCACTAGCTAATTGCATATGTGAAGCACAAATAGATCAAAATAAAAATAAAATAAAATTGTACTCAAGTTTTTTAGATTTCTTGGAATTTATTTTCAATTCTTTAAGTTCGCTTCATTTTGCTTGACAGCTGATGGGTTACAACTATAAATCTTCAGCTAAATCTGGGCGTCAATCTCTGGCGAAGACGAAGCCTGTCCTAATGGCTAATAAAAAGAGGTGACGTTGACGCTGTTGACGAATTTTCATTGAATTTTTAATTACCAGTGGGATGAATTGACAAGCGGTTGGCAGGTGTTTCATGTTGCCCACCTGCGGCCTTAATTAATTAAGACAGGAGCCTCGCATACCTCGCAGAGGGAAAGAAAGTGAGAATGAGAAAGTGAGAGAGATTTGGGTGGAATGGGAGGAAAGATATCTACTTCCTTTAGGCTATTTTAAAATGCCAACAGATGCGTCGACAAACACCTGTAAGATATTAAAATGGCTTTGCGAATGAGTTGGAATTTAATAGGGCCATCAAATTGTGGTGAGCTGTAACTAGCTTTAATTAACAATTTTTGATACTATTTAAAAGAGTATCCAAAACTATGAGAAAATTAGGTTATAATTTGATTTTCTTAATTAACTTTTGATAATCTTTAATACTAAGTCTCTGAACTTTCAATTTTTAATGCTCTTTAACATATGTATATGTTTAGAGAAGTATGCAACATTTTGGTATAGTAAATAAGCAAAATAAATAAAAATAAATTTTTACTCAGTATATCAGTTTACCAATAACAATAGTTAAAAGAAATATGCCAATAGTCAGCTTAAACTATACGTTTCATAAATTATTTAAGGTTTAAATACCATCCATATTCATTATTATTTCTTAAGAACCTTATTTTTCTTTTTTCAAACCTTCCTCCCATTCAGTAAGCTTCAAGTGAAAACGTGTATTATCTGATACCAGTCTCATTTAATAAGTTATGCAAACTAAAGTGGGAAAAAGTGAATGCAAATTGCATGTTATAAATAATAAGGGGTGTCATACAGTTGATCATTGCCAGCAGCTGGGTAATATAATTTTTTCACATTATTATGGCCATTGCTGAGTTGGCGTGTCGAGACAAAAAGCAAATTGCGTTGCTTATCTGCACAATTTACGTGCCGGCGCACAAAGGACACTGTCCGCCGATCCTTTTGTCCTTTTGTCTGCAGCGACGCTGCTGCGCTGCATATTTGCGACGCGGAGTGCTTGGGAATTTGGCGTGAACAACATTAAATGCAGCGCGTGCCACAAATTCAAAGGATTCAAAGCGTTTGCCTTAAAACAAAAGCCTTTTGCACGAAAATGCGAAAAACGACAAACGAAAAACGCCTCGAAGCCAGCCGAATTTGCCACAAGGATGCTAGCACCGTTATAAAGGACGCATCGCTGCAGCCGTTAGAAAAGCGCAGCTTGTTACCCAAAATCCATACAAAATGAAAGTATTCCGCTTTATATATATAAATATAAATATATATATATATACATATATATTTCCTTTACTTTTATTGTACTTGGGGTTCTATGCGGTGCCAGGCATAGAAATAGCGACTTATTGAGTGTGTGTGTGTGTATGTGTGTGTGTGTATGTGCCTAAAAACATGCTACAAAATTGTAAAGAGCCAACTGAAACGAGTTCACAACTTCTGCCGTTGGCATCTGCGCCGTTGAGGCTAGGCCAATGAGTGTGAGCAGTGCGGTGTCATGGCTTGGCAGTGAGAGTGGTAGCCAGGCCCGCATTTTTGTGACTTTCATGTACCATAAATTATTTTATGTTATTATTACCTACAACATGTAACGGATTGAGGAAAAGGGACCGAGTTGGGGACGACAAGCAACAAGCAAATGGTAAATTTTACTTTTATTGCCATTACGTTGACATCGTCTGTGTGTGCGCATTGTTTTTAATCATATGTGAGACGGGGAGTGGGTAAATAAAAATGCGAAATTATTAAAACACAATGAGTACCATAAACTGAGAGCTGTACTTTCAGCAAGCGCAATATAGATGTTTTGTCACCAGCTATATAAAATCTACAACGAGCTATGTAAGGCACGCGCACATATACTTAATTATTAATTAGCCAGTCAAGAACTCTACGCGTTTCAATTTAAGGAAATTTACTTTACATTTCTTCAAAATATTAATTTCAATAAGATTGAATTAGAAAATCATTATACTTTTGGCGACAAGGAAAGTGATTTACATATATAACGAATTTTATAAGTTTATTCTTACAGTGTATTCCTAAGGATTTCAACGGATTTAAAGCACCAGAATTTTCACATTTCAAATTTTTCCAAAATTTGGATAAAATATCGAACTCTTACATTATCCATTTTACTACATATATTTTGAATATTTTAGAAAGTTTACAAATGCAAATAAATTAATATAAATAAAAAAAAAAAAACGATTTACCGAGATTTCTCTCTTAAAGACAAAACGACAATTATTTCCATTAATAACAATCACTCAATGCAATATGTTAATTAATAATAGTGCTCTGAATATTATTAAAGTTTTTAATTATGTTAAAAGCTAGCTTTCATTGCTCATTGTCAGCCTTGACCTAGTCTTGGGAGGTAAGTTCAAGTTATATTTATTCGCAAAGATTTCATTTGGATAATTGATCGAATTGTCTTGCCACTGGTAATTTGAACAAAAGTTGTTATTAAACCCGACCTGAAACCTTTAATGGCCAATTAAAGCTTACGTTCTCAATTCTTTCGAATGAAGCAGTAACAGAAACCAGCAATTACAAGTGTATTTATAGGCAACAATTGAAAAATATGCCGCGCCCAATCGAACTTTTTGTTCAGACCAACAATTTGTTATCGTCTCAGCCCAAAAAAAAAAAACAAACAAACCGTAATATCCATTGAGTAACAGGAAATGTTGTTGCGGCTCAGACGGTCAACCCTTTTGTTGATTATTCCTGCTCGTGTTCATTTGTGTTTTTTTTTTTGGTGTTTTGTTATTTTGGTTTTTAATTAATATTTATGGCTGGCAGCAACATCAAATAATGGCAGTTACATCCACCACTCATATAAATTTAAGCAGCGAGTCAATGCACCTGGAAGCGGTGTTCAGTGTTTGAGGACTGAGGCTTTGAGCGGTTCCCGTGTCGTGCGGACTAGTGATTATGTAATAATTAACTGTACATTAACTATTTGTAACCATGAAATTCCACACAAAAACCAGCTCACGTGGCCACAGGCCGAAAAAAACACAAAAGAACAAAAATAAAAATAGAGAAAAAACATACAATAAAATATTTGTACTTAGTTTTCTGACACGATAGCGAAAGCAAACAAAAGTTTAGCCAGTCATCACGTAACCGTTGTTAAAATACCCTCTAACCAGATGGGTATAATTTATTTCAAAGAAAATAATAATAGGGACATATTGTTGTATTTATTTAGTTCATAACTGTTGCTGTGAATCATTTTAGTGCCACAGTTTATGACATAGTTCGCGTACTTCAACCAAGTTGCATATTAGAATCACCTTTTAAGCAAATATTTATGTTTAATTTTTGGCACAATTTTTACGTTAAATTTAACACACATCGGAAAAAATAAGCAGCTGCGTAAATTGCGTATACGTAATGGCAGCTGAAATATGCTGGTGTGAGTGCGTGGGTGTGGGTGTGTTAGGCAACTATAATAATAAATCTTATTTATGTGTTTTTGTGCGATTTTTATGAGTTGATATTTGATATGAGAATATTATTGCCCGGGGGAAGGGGGCGGATTGCCAAATAGTTTAAATAAATGGGCGCACAGAAAATGAAAATAATGCTATAAAATACAAATACAGTCGGGAACGGGAACGGAAATGGCAAATGCGCTGGTCACGCTTCACACTCACACTGTGTTAGAAAAAAAAAAAAAAATTATGAGAGGGAGAGAGAAATTCTCTAATCTAATTTAAGCTGCCATTAGTGTTTAACACTCGGCCATGCCCGCAATTTCGGGTGGAGATGCCAAGTGCCGCCCAACTCTCCAACAACTTCATCAATCAAAGGCTACGCAACGCAGTTTGCATGCCCCAAGACCAGATGAGGGTAGTTGGAGGCATGTGGTGGGGTGGAGGGGGTGCTGTATGTGCGTGCCATCAGAACGCGTTCGCTGCGCTATTTAAGTTAAGAACTTGTTCAAAACACGCGCCGCTGCCTTCGGCGTATTCCAAAATGGAGCGAATGCCCAAAAGTAGACATTGAATTTCTCGAGGCACATCCATTTGTGGCAGGGTCGAAACATGCAGATACTTACGGCCAGTTGTGTTGTTCAATGAGTGATGTTGCAGATCTATCATTGTTTCCAGTGGAACTGCTGAACAGCACTGAATCATGCAACGGTTTCGTTAAACCTAATAGGCTGAAAGTTAACATGAACATTTTATATAGTTAGTTGGTTGATCAATCATGAACCCAAGCTTGCACTCATTTATGATTAGAATGATTATGTAATGAAATTGGTACATAATTAATATTTACATAGTATTTTCAATCTTTGACTATTTTTCAACTTTAATTTTAGCGTATATAGGGAAATAGTTTAAGCTAAAAGTGCGCACACATTAAAAATATATAACATCAAATTGTATGCAGTTACCATAAAGGGTTGTTAATTAAACTTGTGAAAGAGTATATATATCTATAAAATATCTTAATTAAAGAACAATATATACGTATTTATACGAAAAAAGCCCTTCAACTTTTTAACTTTTGACTTTACGTTAGCAGTTTTAATTACAAACAGAAGTGCAGAGCAATCAGAATTTCTGAGAACAGCTTGAAATTGTTATCTATTGTTCAAACGATAGAGGCGGAGAGGGGCGTAAGTGGGTAAAAGAGGGTGGGTATTTGTCAATTGCAACACTTTCATCGATTGTCTGCGAATCGCGTTTCATGTTTACAAACATTTTCATCCTTTGTCGTACGGGGATACCAAGTTTTGACGGTTCATGATTTGACGTTAAATGTAGCCTGCGTGTGGGGAGGAGAACGCGACTGGGAGGGGGGATGGTTATCGGGGGTTGATTTCTTATTGTAATACTTTGGAGTAATTGATTTTTAAACTTGACACCTTGCGCTAAGAGGCTTACGGATGGAAACGCGCGACCCTCGAGACCTGCCCAACACTGCTGAAGCTTTTGTTAGGTCTGATGTCTAAAGGACGCCCCATTTTGTGTTTTTTTTTTTTTTTGTAATACCCTGTACACAATGAACATAAGGCTAACGTGAAGTTGTCTAAATGTTGAATGAACCAAATACCGAGAACCGACCTTATATTACCAGTTATAGCTTGAAACTTGTTTGCTTATCGATATTGTGCGGCTAATAAGTCTTAAGAACATGTGTAGATAAGTAACTGTGAGCTTACGTAATGGCTGAGAACAGGGTACCTTCCAGTCAGGCACTCTCGACTCTCGAGCCAAACAATTCAAATGGCCAGATGCCGAATTTGTAATTGCCGTAACGTGATATGGCTCATTAGTGGATTTTCAGTGAAAAATTGAATGTCTATTCGCATTTGTAGGCGGTTGGGTTTATGTGTATTTGATTACAAAATGCTTTATGCAATTTAAATGGCAATTTCTGGTAAGGCTGTGTTGCAATTAGATTTTAGTGCGTTCCTCAACACTGCGAGCAGTGAGTAAATATGAACAGCAAAATGCTTTTAATTTATTGCGACACTAATATACATTAATGTCTTGGCCAACTTCAAAAGGCGATGCGCTGCCAGCAGCAGGTCAAAGCAACGGTCCCAAACTGAGACCCCCGACCCTTAGCCAGGCTCAGACTCAACCAGACAATTAAAAGTCCATGGCCCAGAGAAATGTTAATGACATTTCGCACCAGGCAGCCAACCAACCACTTGGACAGCTCTGAAAGGAGCAAAAGAGCCACTGAGTAAGTGAGTAACTGGTGGCAACAAGGGGCGAAGCAGAAGTGAGTTTAAGTCGCGGCAGTCTGCACAAATTTGAAACTACCGTAATTTGCATATTTTAAGTTGACTTTTATTGCATTAAAAATGGCAGTGGCTTTGCCATTTTGGCCGCAGCTGTAAAACTGCCGTTGCCTACCAAGCCCCCATTTCCACAATGGGCTAAGGCGTTTCCAAACTAACCCACTCCCTGCACTGTGGTTAAAAATGCAATCAAATATCGAAAATCAAATTTCGACAAAATTCGATTTGACTGCTGTTTGAAGCTAATAAGCAAAATAATCTTTGGGAACTCCACTTTTGACTTCTTTTCTCCATTTTAATCTATTCTAATAAATCTTTCTTAACGCTCTTATAATTTTTTTTTATAAATTCTGTTCTGTCTATTTCTAATATCTTCTGATATTTTAGGAGACGTATCATAAAACAGAATACAAATTTTGCATCTGTTCGATCTTCCCATTAGGATGCCGATATAAGTCAGAGTCAGTTCCAATTCAATCCGTGAATTTCACATTATTATTTACATTCGAGTAATCATTTCTTATTAGCTGGATTAAAATTGTCAAGTCGAAGCTATTTGTGTAAATTTTGTGCCACTGTTCATCAGTTTAGGGCGGCAACTGCTGTCGCCTGCTGGCTCCTCTGCTTGTTTGCCTTGGCCGCATGTAAAACTAGTAGAAGACAGATTACAAAAATACAATTAAAATGTTTTAGTGAAAATTAACTGCAGTTTAAATAAAATGCTACGTTGGCCGGAAAAGCATAGCATAGAATTCCAAAAGTCTTTATCTCTCTTACTACCTTTCTCTCCCTCTCTGTGTCTGGCTCTCTCTAGCCTCGAGCCCGTGCTTGTTTTCTTTAGTGGTTTTAGTGGTTAAGGGTTTTACGTTAAGTATACGCACGATGTGCGCTGTCAAGTTTCAAGGTGGTAGCAGCAAGAGTCGAGTAGTTTTAGTTGCTGCAGTCGAAGCTGTTTGCTCAAGGTGTGGCTTGGCGTGGATTTTGCAATTTGTTAGACTTCTCTTGGTCTGCTGCTTCTCCTGACTCTTGGCTCTTCAACGTCAACTCGTGCCGCTTGGACGCAGTCGCCAACAACAGCAACAACAGCAACAACATTTTCATCATTATCATCATCATTATCAACATTATTAACAGCAGCTGCTTGTCTATTTTGTGGCTGTTCTTGCTGTTGTTGTTTGCGGCTGGCCTACAAACTTAATTGAAAATAGCAAACACCGGCTTTCTTAGGCACACCGAAGATTACATACCCTTAACCTTAAAATAGACGCAGATGTGTTCCTCAGTGCATTACAAACTTTACAACAAAATTGGAATACCCTCCATAAGAGTATAAACTAACACACACACACACACGCACACACAAGCGCCGGTTTGGAAAAAGGTTTAATTTAAATAAAGTACGTGCACCACCGTGGCTATATTACCAGCTAAATGGGCTTCGCTTCGAGCAGTTTGAGCCATATCTGGGGTTCAGGTGTTGCCAGTTGCTGCGGCTTAGTCGATTAGATCTTCTGGTGTCTTTTAGCCTGGTCATTTGTTGAGTCGACTCATGTCGCCTTAAGGGTCTTCTGGTCGGCTGAACCAAACAGCTCAGCGTCTACTCAAAATTGCCTCTTTTTTTTTTGGGCTACGCATTGACAAAGAGTTAACAACGAGTAAAGGCATATGTGTATTTGTGTAATCAATAGTTGTAATCCTAAAATATAAATATCTATATACATGTACTTAGCTTCTCACAGAGTGTGTTTGAGTCAATACTTGAGTTGCAGCATCATATAAAATGTATTCCATCAATTTCAAATATCAATAAATAAGTAATTTTCAATCAAATTACGTTCGCTTACTTATTTAACTTTGTCCAATTCAATAAATGATAAGTATTATAAAAGAGTTTAAAATTAGCCAAATTTATTTACATCTTAAGAATGAGACAAAAGTTTCAACAAATTCCGTATTCTGAATTCAACAACACTTTGGAATGCGGCACGTTGAACCAAGCTCAACATTCACATAGAGTTTCAACTTTGTTACATTTCAAGAGTGCTGAAGTCAAATCTTGTTTTAAATTCCGAGCATGACATTTTACAAGTTGTTCTGCAAAACGAAAAAGAATTTATTACACATTCGCTGGCCAAAACTTGTTGGCAAGTTATATATATACATAAATCCATAACTTATTTTTACTCTCGCTACATTACGCAGAATCCACTTGATGAAACTGAACTCTTTGATCTAAAAACGCACACAGACACCCACAGATAACTTAACACAAATGCCAATGCCCTTGGCTGTCCAGAAATTGGGCACGCCCACTATAAATAGCCCATAAAAATTGTGGCATAACCAGAATCGTTGCCTACTTTTCAGGGCAGCTGTAAAATATGTATGTGCAAATGATGAAACTTTAAATTCAAAGGCGAAGCCAACATTAAGCTGGTATATATACATTTTTAATAAAGTTTTTCAGATAGAAACTGTTATTTTTAGACTGACATCGAGAAGGAAGAAGGAACTAGCAGGACGAGGTTGGGGAGGTGTACAATGACGCAGCAGCAGCTACAGCAACAGCAACAGAAGCGGATAAAATATGACATTTATAGCGCCCAAATATGTAAAAGTTGAACGCACCCGTTGAGAAACAGCCACAGGAGCCACAGGAGCCACAGGAGCAGCGGCACTTTGAGTTTTATGTGGCTTATATAAGGACTGCTTGAGGGTAGCAAATCACAGAGGTTTGGGAAGGAAGGATGTGGTGGGTGGGGCGGGGTGATAAGTCTAACTCCAGCTCAGCGGGTGCAAAACGCAAATGGCGTCGGTTTTGATTGAGGTTTCTATTGAAAGGGCAGGGGGAAGTGGATGCATTAGATTGGCAGCTGCTGCCTGCTCTGGGGTTGCGTTTTATGCATATCTCTGGGAGTTTCTTTTTATTTTTGGAATAATGTGAAATATTTTTAAAATTATATAGTGTATATGAGCTGAGGGTCTGCAGGCCAATATATCGAATATATTGAACTAGTTGCAACTCACTTTGCAAATCATTCTCGGAACTTCTCTGTATAAATGTATAAATTGCAACATATTTGAAGAGGATCCAATTACAAAAAAGTTATAATTGATTTCTGGAGAGCACATTCGGAACTGCTACATTAAGTAAATATAAATATATGTACCAAGGTTTGTTCAAGGTAGTAGAATAAAATAAATTGGCGGAAGAAAACGGCTCAATTTAAAAATATTTCACAGGCAGAACTAAAAACAACTTTCTACTTAATACTTAATGGTATAAAATTGGTAGACTTGACAAAATTATGCGATTGAGTTCATAAAATACTTATGAAAAGCTTGGGCAACTGTATGCATATTAATATCCAGGACATCAAGGACACATTGAATCCTTACACAAATGACAGACTACACATTATGAAAGTATTATTAAATTTTTGGCGCCTGTTTGCTATAAAGCACTTGGTAAATGTAAATTACACATGAACGGATAGCACAAGGGCTGGAATAATATTTAAAGCACACAGAAACACATACACTTATATATATATATGTGTATATACATGTAAGAATTTATTTGTACATGTGTGCACAGACACACAGACACAAAGGACACTTATGGCAACACCTTCTAATCAAGCAAAGAGCTTAAAATAAAGTAAAGCAAAGAATGAAATGAAAGATATTATGAAATTTCAAACACACCCTCCAAAAGACCGCACACAAAAGCAAGTGTGTGTATATGCGAACACACACACACACACGCACACACACACACACATGTCAGCTAGACAAGGAAGAAAAAATATTACACACATAACTGTCAAGCAACGCTAAGGGTATCCAACTGGCCCTCATCACCCATCCGCCCGCCGGGCCCCCTCTCAACCCACTTTGTGCGTGCTTGTTAATGAAATGTTTGCCTTTCGCATTTAGTTACGCTACGTTAGACACTTTTGCTTATTAGTGTAAAGCGCAACTTAAACGTTGAAAGACTGACAGAAAAACCCAGAGAGAACAAGTGAGAGAGAGAGGGGGAGATGGAGAAAACCAGATAGGCAGATAGACTGGCAGACAGACAGACAAACAGACAGAGAGGCCAGCAGGCAGGCAGAGAAAGCATCGCCTAGACAAGGCAAGGACAGTCGAGAGACAATGTCCTTGTCTTATTATTAAAAGAAGATATGGCAAATAATTGTACCCTCATACCCCACTGACAGCTGACAGCAGTCAAGGTTCAAGGTTAGAATTGTGGCTGCCTTCAATTTTGGATTAGAGTTTTCGGCTAACACATATATCCAAATGTCTGCCTCGCTCCCCTTTGTCCCACACTCCCTTCCCTCTGTCTATATTTGCCAGCCCAGCTGAGAACTTTTTTGGGGCAATTAAAAAATTAAATTGTGCATATGTCACGTAGAAAGTGGGCATCCCTTTAGACAGGCTAAACGGCGCTAGGCAGCCAGCACGACTTCTTGCCTTTTTAAGTTTAATTGGATTTTGAACATAGCGCTGCGAGGCGAGCCTTAACAACAATAATGTTTAATTGAGCACACACACAATCTCTCTTACACACATTCACACAGTCCTGCACACAATAGACCAATTGTTGCCAAAGTTACAATGGATTTCATGTTTATATATACATATACCCAATTTAAATGTGAGCCTTTTATGCATACACGTATATTAGAGCAGCCTTTAAGTCTATAAGAGTATAACAATAAAGTTGACGTTGAGCTACTCAAATAAATTCAATTAGTTCTAACTAAATTGAATAATGTTTATACTCTGTACTGAATAGACTCCAGAGTATCTTTCCAATCGTCTTGATAGCATTACTTTAAGTTTCCCGTCCTGAGCTCTTCTTATAAGTATTTAAATGTGAATCCTGTAGGGATGTTGGAAAGGCATCTTCGGTCGGTTTTAGCAACTGTTGGATGGTTTCTCGGCTATGGAAAACGATTTTAAGGTGAAACTTTAACTGAGTCTGATTCAGGTAATAGAGTTGGTTTTTCATCAAATAATTAATAATTATACTTATAGTTTCGATGGAATTTTCATTTTCTATTTCTTTTATATTATACTCTAAACTAATTAAAATGTATGAACACGCGAGTCTCAGAGATTGTAAGAGGTTATTGTATACCCCACGCAGATCAAGTTTGCTTAATTTTCGACAGCTGCCAACGTTTCTCAAATATTGATAAGCTTCGAGCACACTCGACTACAGCATTCTTACTTATTTTCTATTCATTTTAACCAAACTTAAGCAGTATATAAAATATTTTATTTATATCAAGCTCACATTGCTTTTATGTTCTAAGTGTAATAAGAGATTTTAATAAATAGTTTGCAATATGATATTTGATATACTCAAAGTGTCAAATGGTGAATTCCCATAATTATTATCCCAAAAATATGTGGCACCACAATTCTCCCAGCCCTCCTTAAGCCCGGTTCGCAGCAATATAACTTTCAGTCTGGCAAACAAAATGCCACAAAAGTGTTTGCATAGCGTCAAAGTAAAATATTTTATCGACACGCACATCCCGACACAATTCCAACCACAGATCCCGCACCCTTGGCCTTGTCTTGACTTGATTCGCATGTTAACAACAAGCAGTTGCTAAAAAGAAAAATACAATATATATATATATATATATATATATATATATGTATGTATGCATATAGTACATCTATATGTATATATTGTGTTTTATCTTTAGACTTAACCTTTGTGCGACAAAAGCTTTTAATATGCAAATGACTAAATGAGCGGCCCTGTCGAGCAGTTTAAGGCTCCCATTCCCAGTGGAGGTTTTGGTTGTTGGTATGCGAAATGTGCCTCGGTCAATTGGTACATTTGCACATTTCATTAACGCGACCAGTTTAACATGACCTACCAGCCCCAAACACCACAACTGGCCCCACCCTGCTTGGTATGGCCGCAGTCTGCTCAACTCCACTCTACTCTTAACTAGCTGACGCAGCTGGAAAGGTCCTTGCTTTGATGTTCTTGCTTTAACTTCAGCAAATGGGCTATATGGAAATTCCTTAAATATGTATGGCTTCTTGTGTGTGTGTGTGTGTGGGGTTGTGTGTGTTTGGCTCGCTTACACACTTCAACACACTTATTCATGCACATTTGCATATCATTATGTGTATTTGGGCCAAGCCAAAGCCAAAGCCACCAACACCCACAGCAACAGCAGCCCAATTCTCATAGTTTTCTTGCTGTTCTCAGACGTTCTTGTTTGCTGGCTTCTCTCTCTCTCTATCTCTCTCTCTCTTTCTCTCTATCTGTCTCTGTCTCTCCATTTCTCTTTCTCTTATGCTCACTCATAACGCCTAGATTTAAGATTATGAGCTGGCTGTGTTTTGTGGCTCGCCGCTAAAACATGTTCGGTATGTCAGTTAGTTAGTAAATCTGTGTGTAGGCCAAGTTAGCAGTCACACTGGGCGCACAGGTGTTGTTTTGGGTTATTAACTTGGCATTCCAGCAGGTGACTTAGGTTGACTTAAAGACTTGAAGGCCCTTAACGTATTGGCCACATTGTTGACTTTCCGTTGGGAGTTTCTGGAAAAATTCTGTATTAAATTTGAACATTTTGCAGCTACCTGCCCACAAATGACTCTGTTATTTATTTATTTATTTTTTTCCAATTATTCTTAACTTTATGGTGTATTTCATTATTCAGTGAATATTTAGAGAAAATGTATATATACATATGAAAACAAATGGATGCTTAGGTTGGACCCCAATGAGTATTGTGAAACTTTTTTATAATATACGCAAATAAAAATTTTATTACAAATTCTACCGACAAAAAGTAACGCACCCTAATATTCAGAAAGTATATTTATAAAACGTAGATTGTATCTTCCTGCAAATTAGGGTGTTTGTTTTTTTTCTAAGAAATATATTTGTTTTATGTGTACACAGAATATAACCTTTTTTGTTGATTACTTTATTGTTAATTATTGTAATTTGTGTTACCGGCATGTGGTAACTCTGACAGTCTTACCTACCATAATCATGAACTAGTTTAACTAATTCATCAAAAACTAAAAAAATAAAAATTATATTGGTTAGCGAAAGTCACACAACCAGGAACTCCTTGGATATTATGTACATAGGTGGATGTGTATATCAAAGACAAAACTTTGGATTGCTGGCTTCTATGAGAGTAACTGATGTGGAGATTAATAACAAGCCGTTTCTACAAATCTGCAAACAAATTTAGCATCCAAGCTTATCTCAGCTTTCACAAAACCAAAAAAAACCTGATATCTTTATATCATCATCGATTAGATCCGATCCAATCCCAATCCAATCTGTACGTGACTTGTATTTTTCAATAATTTTCAATTATAAAATGATTAACTAAATCCAATTAAACATCATTTAATAATTTCATTTAAATATAACCATGTCGCATAGGAAAACAAAGTACTAATTATTAAAAATAATTATGAAAATATTGAGTTGTGGCAACACAATTAGGGGATTCTCTTTTCATATTCATTATGGAGGCCCTAATTATTATCAAATTAATTCGTACCAACTATAATTATTATTCATTGGGCATTTAACTCTGATAAATGTAACAAAAGCAAGTATTATTTTATTGAATTAAAGTTTGTGGCTGGCGGACTAATAAGGGCGCGTTGCCATTTCAATGCTGATGTGTGCCACATTTGCCACAATTGTTGTCAGCTAAAGCTATTTCAATGCCGCACACATACACACACACACGGACATCCACACGGACACACCCACACAAACATGTGCATGTATTCTATGCGGCTGAGCCGACTTAAAAGGCCGCAACAATCGGTGGCAGCTGCTGCCAGTCAAGGATGCTTAGCTCAGCAAGCGAAATATATATATATATATATATATATAAATATATATACATACATATGAGTATGTATATTGTATGAACATGTACATTGAGTAAACACATAAAGTTCAATAACTGCGCTTCCACGTCGGCTCCACGTCGTCGCCTCTCTGCTGACAGCTGCGAGCTGTGTTGATATGATGAGCGATTTTAACACTTGTGCGATGACATTTTTAAAGCAAAATGTTGCAATATTCAACCTATTTTTATATGGCCGACAACAGCAGCAGCAACAAGAACAACCACCACAGTCAGTGTGTAGTTATGACATTTGCCCATTGCGGCTTATGGTAACTTGGTGGCAATAGCAAAACGAAATGGAACAACATTGTTGAGAGCGAGCTGGAGGATAGGAAGTTGGGTTAAAGCCAAGTCATTTTGTATGCCAGCTTTGATATACACTCTATTTTTTTTTTTTAATTATGTTTGTCTTGAATACAAATATGTTGCAGTAACAAGTTGTGCAGCCTTCAAGCTGATATATGATTTTACAATGAATTAAAAATAAGAGTACAGAAAAAAATATGAATCATACATTTTTCATTAATTTTCTTTTTTGTATGCGAAAATAAAACAAATTATTAATAAATTAAATTATGGCTGTTATTTTTTTATTTATCTTCATATTTAAGTTATTATTAATAGCCGGATTCACAATGTCCCCATACATTCACATTCTTATTATTTCGCGATTCCATTATTGATTTAAATAAAACATTGCCTTGCTGTTGTTTTTCTTTGCCTGTCATAAGACAGGCGACGAGCTCTATTCTGCAAACAAAATAAATAAATGTTCGATAATGAAAGAAATATTGATGTAGTGGAATGAGGCTATAAGCTTAGTTTGGATATTGAGGATGCAAATAAATTGTCACAGGCATTTAAACCGATGGAAATGAAGTGTTATATACTGAAGTATTTATGCTTGCCTCGCTGCCACATTCAGATGGGGTATTTTATACGCACTTGCCTAGCTGCCACACCGATAGGGTATTTCAAATAGTAATCAAATATAAATGCTACTATTTCATTGTTATATGTTGGCGTTGTTGTTGTTGTTGGCGCTGCTGCGTGTTGATCCAAAAGCCACATAACCAACTGGCAATGACATTTGACAGACACAAACAGACACACCCTAACACACACACACATACATACATGTGGGGTATACTTTGTGTACACTCGCTCACATAAGTATACATACATTGATAAGCGCGTGTTTACATTTACACTGGGGAACCACCGAAAACGAAAACGAGGCACAGAAAATGTTATTTATATAAAAAGAAAAAAATCACGAAAAAAAAACGACAGAAGAGATAGCAAGTTATATTATTTTGTTGATGTTATTTTGCTGGTTTATGTTGTGTGTCCTTGGGGGACTTGGCGATAGTCCTGTAGAAATATCATACGCGTTGATTTGCAGCTCGCATTGAAACGAACGGTAATGGAGCGCATGGCTCGCACAACTGGGCGTATGCTTCATATTTGCAACCACACTACCACAACACACACACACAGTCGCACACACAATCAGTTTTAATTTATTTGCATGCCTGCTGCAGTAACTAGGTCGGAATCCTTTTAAAATCTGCCACGCAGAGAAAACGAAATGTAATTTAAATTTAATTAGCTCAACGCGAAGCGAACTCGAGAGTAAAATGTAGCGCGGGGAAGAGCGGGGGAATAGTTGTCAGTGCAATAATTCTTTAAAGAGAAGAAAAAAAAAGAAAAAGTAAAGAAATAAAGGGAGTCGATGCGTCGACTCCAAGAAATAATTACAATACTTAATATTTATCAGCGTGCTGTGCGTAAAGAGCGAAATGGCCTTCACCATTATATCTATACATATATATGTATATATGCATAATCTGCTTCTCACTCGCACTCACTGTGAGATTCTGTGCTCTTTCGCATTGCGTAATTGGATCAGCATTAGCAAAGCCAACACAGGCAGCTTCCTCACTCGACAACATATGAGAAAGCAGGAAATGATATAGTCAACAGAGGTCACGCCACTAATATGACTACCAACGAGTCGGCTTAGTGCAAGACAAAGCGGGACAGCAGACAGGAGAGTGAGACTGAGTGACTTGCACGGTCAGAGTCCATAAAGCGGCATGTACATGCGACAGCGGCTAACGAGGTCAATTGTAAGTTATTTCCTTCTCATCCTCAATGAGAACAACAAAAGAGCAGCAGGGGAAAAAAAGACAAGTACATAGAATCTTGAGAAGCAGACCAGGAAATAACCAGCATGAATATCATTAATGGCTAAGGAGAACGTTGAAAGTTGTTATGCTTGAAGCCACAAAAGAAAGAGTATGCATGTAGCACATTGTAGTGGAGTATGCAGAATAGCAGCCTAACAATTCAGAATTAGTTTCCATCATACAAACCTTTAGATGTTGTATCCTAGGAAAGATGCTTTAAGCTCGCAGGACACAAAATCCTTCAAATCTACACCAATTTTCGCATTCGTCCATGAATTAGGTTGGATGGAAGTGTTAAAGGCTCAGAATGGGGTCGCATTAATGAATGAACGAGGACCGCCAATAAAAATAAATATGAAATAACAATTCTTTAAACCCAAGATTTGGTTTTTAAAGAATTAAATAAATTTTTAATGAATCTCATTGTTATTCAACTTTTAATCAATAAAAGGCTTAAATCATTTGTACACTCACAATTTATAACTCAATTTTTATTTAAAATATTTTATATTACCTGTTAAAAAATTTCGTTATTATTTCATTTTTAACCAAATTCTATGCAAGCGTTCATCGATCTACATTAATTTGATATTCATTTAAATGAATTGCGGTTCATTTGGCGTATAAAATGTGTGTTTGCGGGTGCCGTTGTATATCATTATTAATAAGAACCACCTCAGCTGTTATTTTTCGAAATACATCAACATATTCATGCCACATTTAATGTATGCACAATAATTTACGCTCTTGCATGTCTAACGAGACTCATTTAAAATGCTATCAACCGAAATACATTGTAAATTCCAACAATAAGTTAACTAAAAGCAAAAAAAAAACGCAAAAATTAAATTGTTAAAAAATGTGAAATTGTGTCACCTAATTTTACAACAGCTCTCAGCCACGCATCATTGCAGAGACAAACATACACACACACAAACACACATTTGTTCTGTCGAACAATTACGCATACGTCAGGTATGCCAGTGTGCAATACAAATATGCAGATATAGAAATATGTGTGCTAAGCATCCAGAACAACAACTGAGCATTTTCATTTTTTACTTTTTTTTTTGGTTTTGTTTTGCACCTAAAGCGAGTTTCAGTCTTGCTTTCAATGCACTTTTGCCTCCATCGCCTCTCTCTGTTATCTTTGTTTTCACCGCTTCCGCTGTGGGGCACACAGACTGCGAAACAATTGTATGCATATATCATAATTCATAAGTTTTCGAGTTCAAAAAATATGAATATTCAGCAAAAGAAAGAAAGAAGAAAGGGAAGGCATGAAATATTAAAAAATAAAGTATAAATGTCTGCGAAATCGTTACACGCCGACTCACTCCCCTCACAGTTTGTTGGTATGCAATATTCCCTAACTGTCAGGTTTAATATCACACGATATTCTCACATTTCTCTCTCTCTCTCTCGCTCGCTCTCTCTCTCTCTCCTTCTGTGGCCCAAATACTGAATACATGTGCAACCAAAAATGAAAAATGAAACTTGTCCTTTATTTTATGTTATTTGATTTGATTCTTTAAAGTTTCGATTGCATAAATTTGGGTCAATGTATGGGATCTTTTATTTTGTGCAGGTTTTTACCCAGCTCCTCGGCCTCCAACTCAACACAGTTGTTCAGAGCTCTTCTTATAGCTTTTTGTCTCTTGACGACAAACAAACAACAGGCAACAATGCACGGACAAAAGCACAACAAAGCCGCTTGGGGACCTAAAGGACATACTACGTGCTTTGTATGATTCAATAGTGTGGCTCACACACACACACACACACACACCAACAAACACACATGCGAAAAACCCAAAAACTTTTATTTTATGCAAAATAGTTATGTGTTTTTCGATGCACTATCTACAATGTACACAACTCTTGTTATTGTTGTATCTTGTTGGATTTCCACGCCTGTTCTTTCTCTTTTTTTTCTTGTTGAGTGTTACCTCGTATTGATTTTTACATTTTTAGGTCGCACAAGTTGTGGGTGGAGGAAGCTGTGAGGAAGATAGGAATTTGGAAAAGTTTGCAACACACTTAAACACACACGCATACACTCAAACTTAATGAAGCCGTTTTGTGGCTAGATTCATGGCCACATTTGTGGCCTTAACACGCTGTATTTTCTAACTAATATGCAATTATATTCTTGAGTCTTACTACTTAGCGCATCGAATTCGCTTAAATTTAACAAGAAAGAAAACCAAACACAATGTATTATATATGAAGCAGGCCAATAGTGTAACATAACATCTAAAACTTAACATGCAATAAAGTAAAGTGAGTAGCCGTGCTTAGAAAAGATATATAATTTAGTTTTGACTGCTACGTATCATATTTTAAATCATATTTATTGCGATCCATAAATTTGAGAAAATCTAAGACAAAGTCCTTGTGCGAAATGTACATGTTATATATCTTAAATATTACTATAATATAAATTTATTGAATTAATTTGGAAACATTTTAAATAGTCACGTGCCACATAAATGTCAAATTCTGCAATTTGAATGAAAATAGACTTAAAAATATAATTTGTATTACAATTCTGAATTTTATACCATAATTTTAAGAGTTGTAAACATTCTGACCTCTACATCAGACTTTAACTGGATTCAATATCAACCCTCGGCGCATAACATTTAAGTTGGCAGCATTTCGAATTCCCATAGGACACATAAATTGAATGTTGTGTTGCCAGAACCCACACACAAACATAAACACACATAAACACATACACACACTGAGTCTAGTAAAGTATAGAGTTGAGTTTTTATTTGATATTTTGCTGCTGTGGAAAATGGAAGCTTTCAGCTTATTATGCTGTCATTTAAAACAAATTCAATATTCGCATCGCATTTTGCCAGAAACATGGTCAACACCTCTGAACTTTCTGACTGTTTTGCATAAAATTGAAGCAGCTCTAATATAACCCAGGAGCAGGAAAATAGCAACAGCTACAAAAGCAATAGCAACTTTTATATAGCCTTGCCACAAAAGTTCAGTGGGTCAGTTCAGTGGTTCAGGGGTTGCTGGCAGTGGGTTCAGATGTGCACAGATTTCGCATTTTTGTTACTTTATTATAAAACTGGGCTTATTTGTCTGCTTGCCTGCTGCCTGCTGCCTGCTTCCTGCTGACTGCTGCCTGCTGGCCTTGCTACCACTATCCTTCCAGCTGCTGTTGCATTTGAACCTCATTGTATGCTAAACTCAAGTTTATCCCCTGCTTTGTCAGTTTCTTGTTTTCTGCTTATTGATTGTTATCTCATCTCGCTCAACTCTCTAGGGCCTGCAGCTCCTGCAGCAAGCAAGCAAGACAAAAAAAAAAAAAACCAAAAAAAAAAAATAAAACAAGTAAATAAATAGAAATCATTGCTGAGTCCTTTGACTTTTGGCTCCTGCTAGTTGCTGATGCCCTGCAGCGTTACATAGGCGAATAGGGATTACATATTCATATGAACTTCACATGTTACTGTTGGAATTAAAAAGTTGTACTTGCAAGAGTTTAAATGTTAAATGTGCTAAACATACAGAGAAGCGATGAAAGATATATAGCTATGATATATTAACTTTATTATGATAAATGCTATGCAAATTTAAAGCTAATGAATTGCAATTAAGTGTAACAAGTAATGAGTTCTTCATTATAAATAAAATTATGTCAATACTTCAATTAATTATATACGTCTATTTATATACCAACGCTAGTTGGAGGCACAGCACAGGTCATTGTATAGTCGTTCAGTTGCATGCTTTATTGTCTTCCTCTCAATAGCAATTTGCTGCTATCAGGATTTGTATTTAACTCCGCCGCATGACGTTTATCCCTTTTTGTACTTTTCTACGCCTCTCTGTCAATTTAATCGAATTTGATTATTGTCTGGGCATTATGTGATTCCGAAACGCTTTAGCATGCAACACTTTTCCATAAACTGTTTTGCCCTTGTTGTTTGTGATTTTTCTTTATTTGGTTTAGTTGTTGTTGTTGCCTTGCGAAAGCCACATCAAATTTAGTTTTAATTCAGTTTTTGTGTTTTAATATATCAAACCAATTTCATTTCGGTGGCATCTGCAATTTTGTAATTTTCAGTCCCAGTCAACCGGTTGGGCTTGTTTTGCCAAATTGAAATTTGTTCAAATATAAAATGCAATACAAAAAACATGAACATGTTGTGAATTTTTCATGCTTGTTTGCGGTTCGACTTTAGTTGGCTAAATTCAATTTTCAATACCGAAGACGTGGAATATAAAATTATTTTTTTTTGGGTTCAATTATGGTTATTTCTGGTAATCTTAGTCATTAAATGACGCTTTTATCTTTTACCAATTGCCATTCGAGGGAATTCAAGATGATTTTTAAAAATATGACCTCAAAAACTTTTTAAGGTTATAAGTGTTCTAAACTATATAAAATTTGAAGTCCGAAAATCAGAGTCTTGATTGGGACGGCCGACATTTAAAAAGCGTACAAACTCATTTTATATTGATAAGCCCAAAAGTAAACTTTATGTAGCTGAATAACAGGCTGCAATATATATTTTAGAAACGTTGACCAAAAGTATGCAATAAAAACGTGGCTAAATATGAGGTTAGCTTTATCCGTCGCTCTCTGTACAAACACGTAATCGCAAAACTAACGAGATTAATTGGTTTGGAGCGATCAAATGCTCAGGTTATATTTATTATAGTATCATTTAATGGATAAAATGAAGATGAGATGTCTTGATTGATTGATCTGTAACAACGGATATTTTTCATGAACGGTTACTTGTTTTCAAATTCTATTCAATAACTTATAAATGAAGATTCAAGAGTCAATGCGGTAGAGCAGATGATTCTTCAATTTAGTATATATACTTATGCTTACAAGTTAGTAGTTGCAACTACATTTATTTTATCTATATTTTTGTATACATATATTTTATACAAGTTAAATTCATTGATAACGCTAAACAATTTGTGTCGGAACTCGATTAATCATATTATATATAAATTATATATGTATATAAATTTTGAACAAAACTTCCGATTAAACTTTAATATTTTTTTAGAGCTGCGTCCAATTCATCTAAAGAATCTTCCTGCTGCACAAGACCAGCATATGCCACATTGTTAAAGGCCCTAATTAGTTCGTGTTCGCTTTGTTTGGTAGCATCGCTGAGCTCTTGTATCTTTGGATTGGCTATAAGCGTAAACAACCGTATCTCTCTGGCCATTTTCTTTACCGCATTGCTGGTTATATCATCTATAGCGTTATGTGTATACAGTGCTGAGCGAACTGTTATTTGCTGCTCATTTAACTTATCGAACGATAGAATCTTCCACAAATCAAGTCTAAGAACATCCGTCTCCTCTTCAGACACATTGCCTCTCTCAAGCAGTGCCATTCCTCGGTTTACAATGTGGGTCTGTATTTGTCGTATTACAGACTCGTCTACCTCTCGAGCATTGATAATAGCTTCCCCTAACTGAATGACCATTTTCGCTGAGTCCTGAAGTATTGTACGTTTCGTATTTTCAAGAACTTGTTTAACTTCAGCTATAAGTATCCGATCCTTGAGAGGCAGTGCATGCACGAGGCTCTAAAAAAAATGTCAAATATTAATATATTTTAATATTTACATATATAGTATAAATATACTCACAAATGCTGCCAACATAATCGCAGACAAAAATACGAAGCGCATCTTTCAAATGTTTTTTCATAGACTGATGAAAACAATTATTGACTCGTAACTTATAAATGATTTCAATATGGCATATTATCATTGAAATATGCACACATATGTATATCGACTATTAGCATACTCTGCATATAGGAAATTAAGAAATTTACTAAATTACAAGTATCAATATTTTGAAAATCGAATCGAAATTAAAAAACCATTTATTTCTAAATATGTGCTATTTTAAAAATGTTTAGTAAATAAGTCATGTGGGGTAAATAGGTAATATGGGGGTGTGTTTTCATCTACTTTAAGGGCATCCAGTAGCCAGTAGCATTTTGCTGTTGCATTATTTGACTTTCAAATGCAACCGGAATTATTCATGGCTATAATGCATGCAAATCTATATGTACATGTTCATTGGGAATTTCTATACAGATTAGAATGTCAATATATATATATGTATATATATATATTTGCAAGCTGTGTAGGTATTTGACATTTTTATACTTTGATACCGAAGGTATCATAATATATTGGTTTTGTGCAATGTCCGTCATGCTGTGTGGCCGTCTGTATGAATTTTGTTTTCTGTTTTCGATAACATGTAACTTGCTGGTAAAGATGGACATATACATTGTCAGACCACGCCTACACCGTCCCTAGGAACTTCGGCCCTATAAATCTTCTATCATTTGTAAGCTATAGTCACAAAATTTTGAACGCATTTTACTGGTCACTCCCCTAAAAAAAAATTGGATGGCCACGCCCACTCTGACTCCCCAAAATGATACACCTGTATAAATCCATAAAGCAAATGTCTCATACAATTTGATAGCGAGAGTCTCCCGCAATTTAAGAGCTACAGTTACCAAACTTGGAAGGAAAGTTACTAGCAAACTCTTCCAACATTTTTTTTGAGCAACGCCCACTCCCGGCCCCAAAATTCACCAAAATCTATATCTACCGCCGTATATTACCAAAAATATCCTTCAAAGATTGGTATATCTTGGCTACACCCACCCTGCTCTTTGCTAATTGTTATCGGCTGGCATTATTTATGGTAACAAAGTATTTCGCAGTCGGTTACATCCGACTCCAACGTTATCTCTTGATTGCGTATATATTTTGTAATTGAAAGGCACTGCTAAAAACAATAGTACGGAAATAAATTTAATTTATTCAATAAATTATAAATATATGTTTTATAGTAATCGTGTCAAATACTTCCTGAGTAGTTATATAGTTGAAAGCAATTTTTAACATTAATATTTATTAATGATTTTTATAGGGCACTTCTAAATATAATAGTATATAAATTAATTTATATATTTTCCTGTTATTTTCAGTATGCATTTTAAGCTGCTGTCTTGCAATCAACTAGCCCAATCAATTTGGTTGAAACATAGTTCTCTCGTTCTTAATGACAAATCTTTTCAAACCGCACAACTTCAACTCACGCATATACTAATAGTCAGAGAGTAAATTATATTGACATGTAAATAGTTGAGAATGATTTCAATGCGTATTTAATGAATGCGCAACGCTGCGTTTTCCCAGCGGTCTTCATAAATATTTTCACCACTAATGAGCCCGACGATTAATCGCAAAGTGTCACACACACACACACACACACATACACACGCGCGTCCAAAGGTAGTGAGAATGAGAGGGAGACTCTCTCTTGTGGGTGTTTGGTGACATGTAATTGTCAGTGAAATATTTTTACATGAAATTAATGAATTTCATATGGGAGGCGAACTCATTGAGAGGGTTGGCTTCATGGGGATGGGCTGCTGATGAGGGTGTTGGGGCGTGGCACTAGCTTACGTCATGATAAATTGTATGGTTATGCTAATTGGAGGCCACAAGACGCTCCGGCAATTATACAAGCGAAGCAACAACTTCAACAACAGCGGCGCCCAGTAGCCGTACTTAAATATCAATTAAAATGCTTTACCAAAAATATGAGTTCTACTGTACAGTGAAGTCGAGTAAGTGTGCATACCATACACACATATAACGGTTGTCAGTGCTATAAAGTTGCACAACACTGATGTCGCAGCGGCACAAATTTCATTTAAGTTTTCCATTTGAAATTACATGAACCATGCTCTGGCGGAGAAGAGTGTATGGATGGGGAGGGGAGGAGGCAGTGACTGGGGAATTCGAGGCGATAACAAAGTGCGATACTTACAAATTACGTGTGTCTCCGTCTCTTTGTCTCTATCTTTCTCTCTCTCTCTCTCTCTCACTGCCACTCTCCCTCTCGCTTAACCTTAGAGAGAACTATTTCATTGAATTTTTAAAGTTACAAAAATTTGAATTATCTATTAGAATCTATAATTGGACTGTGGAAATGAATGAAACACATCATACAATTTTAGAACACTTTAATCGATTATTTTTATTATTTTAAAAATTACCTTTAACTTTGCCTTTCAACTTTATTTCGATTGAACTTTTTGTCTATTTCTGATTATAGTTGTATTTATATCTTCTTCCGCAAATTCCGATTTTATTTCCAATTTGCGCACTTTAGCAATTATAGGGTTAATCCATGCGAATATCCAGACAACATATAGACAGCCTTATCTACATATCTGTATTTTTGTGTATGTATGAGTCGACAGCAATGCCAAAGCCAAAGCCAAAGCCAAAGCCAAAGCTACGGAAAAAGCAGTTGGGAGCGGAGCAGAGTCTGGTTAGAAATAGTTAGGATTGGCATGAAGCCAATCAAGGCATTCAAAGAGAGCATATTTAAATAGCTTTTAACATGCACGAGCTCTCGAGCAGTCGAGCTGTCGACCTGTCGTGGCTGCTATAGTTAAGTGAAGGCCAACTAAAGGCGACACTAAAATGCAACCAAAAACCGAACACGAAACTCAAGCACTAACAGTAAACATTTTTCAAAAGTGCCTGCTCATAGGGAGGAAGCAAGGAGGGATGCTGGATTTTTGCAGTCATCTTAAAGTCGTTTAGTAATGCAGCCAACGTAATGCATCTTTGCCTTTGATGCATTGGAATTTTTTTGGTAAGCGCCTTTACGTAAGACGCCTAACTGGCTAAAACACAAGCACAAACTTCTATTTAACGTGCAAATGTAATTTTCGAGTTCGTCATTAAAAACAAACACTTAAATACTGTTGACTAAATGAGCTTTCATCGATCTTTAGTGCCGCATCATGTTTTCTAGCTCATGTAAATTTTCAGCAACTAGAAACATAATTAACGAGCAGCCTGAACGAAAAGCTCAAAAGACTTGCTTAAGTCTTTAGTTGGCATCTCATAGCTCAGCAGTCAATCTGACGATTTTTTCTAGACACTAAATGCAATAAAATAATGATGAGAACAAGCTAACAGCGAGAATTAGCAGTCAAATACGGGTTAGGTAAGCTGTTAATCTTTAACAGAGGAAAATTACAAGCTGATAACATACATGGTTACAAAATTAGGATAGCGCCATCTATCAGAAGGCAGGCTTACAGTTCTCATGATCCTTAAGGCGCCATCTATTGCAAAGTTATTGTGGAGTTTATTAGTGAGAACACTAAATGCACTGATACAGACTGCTGAAAGAGCGCCAACAAATGAAGAGAGCCAGTAGATCAGATTGGAGTTTGACAACTGGATGAAGAGCTAATCCATTAAATACAGAAACATCCTAAATATCCTAAATATTCGGTGTCTTAATAGCAACTTGGACACAACTTAGTCAGTCATTACTTACCGTTAAAATGTATAGTTCTAATGAGCTACAGTTGTCTTGATTTTATTCAGCGTCTTCAAATAATTAAAATAAACTAGAAATTTTTGAAATGCCATATAACATCTCCAATTCAATTCAATGAAAAACTTACAAACTTAGTTTACGTTATAAGCCCTCAAAGAAGCGATCGAGCATTGTGTCATTGACCATGCCAAAGTTCCAGCGTTGTCGCACATTACCCTCTTCGCAAGCATTGGTGCACACTTTGGCCACATGGTTCTCCACGAAGGCCTCCATACATTGCTTGCCGTGCCGGCCATGAACGATCCAATATTTCTCGCGATCGTAATACCAGAACTGATTGCCACCCTGATTATGGCAAGTCCACATCCAGACGGTGGCATTCACATGGCTATCCTGCACGTCCAGACACTCATGATCGATACGTCGCAGCTCGCGATGTATGCTGAGCACCCAGTTCTGAGAATCCTGGGGAGATTCTTTATTCTCAGCACAAGAGAACATGCCCACCGCATTATTCGAGCCCAAGCCCATGCTATCCAGGCAGTAGTTGGGATAGGCAACACTCTGTATGGCACCCGATGCATAGGGGGGCGGCTCAACAGGCGGAAAGTGAACAAGGAAATCGGGAGCCACTTCCTTCATGAACCAGTCAAAGGACTTGCACTGCAAACGCTCTCGCACTGCACGCTGCCGAGTCAAATCGCCAGTATCAATGTTGTCATAGGTTGTCCGATCCCGTCTATACACATGCTCCTTGTACTCATCCATCCAAACCTCGGCGACGCGTTTGTGATTCTATCAAATATTGAAAAAAGTGAGCAACATGTGACATGCCGAACCGATAATTCTAACTAATTACCCTTGCCACAAAGTTGTAATTGAGCGGATTGGGACGCGGATCCATTTGACCTCGGAAAATGTGTGCGACACGGGAGCAGGGCACATCGAGCAGCATGCCACCGCACATCCAGATCTTGAAGCTCAGTTCGAACTGTTCGCCCCCCCAAATTTGAAGACCATCATCATAGCCACCCAGATCCCAGAAGAATTTGCTGGCAATGGCAAATAGGCCGCCCATCATCACTGGATTGCGATACGGAAGAGATTTGTCCACACTATCCTCGGGTAGCACCGCCAGCTGTTTGTAGAAGAAGCGCCAATCGAAGCCACCGCGACTTCCTTCTTGATAGCCGCCATTATACGCGAAGTTGTTGTGATCAATGATGTCCACAATGGGGCACGTGGCTATCTTGTTGTTGATGGCAATGGGCTCCAAAAGCGGTGGCAACTATAAATAGATTAACGCTTTTTTACATTGCATATTGTCGTCTTACTCTGAACCGTTGTTAAGCCAGCTTGTGCTTTTAAGACTCTTTTCACTCCTCATTGAGTTTATTGTTTTGGCTTACCCAATTATAGTTGACCTCAATGTGGGAGTCAAAGAAGACCATGACTTCACCCATGGACACCTTGGCACCAGCTAGACGTGCACTAATCAGGCCTTGTCGCTCGGGACTGTGCACCACGTCGACTAGATGGGGCCAGTGTTGGGCCACATAGTCGTCCAACTGTTGCTTTAGCGTCTCCCATTCGCTGCCATCGTCCACGAGTACAATCTGCTGGAGCAGCTCCGGCGGAGTGCGATTAATAATGCTGTAAACGGTGCGCAGAAGCGTCTGAAAGTGTTCGTTGTAGAAGATGATGACCACGCTCACTCTGGGCAGCTTGGCCAGGTATTTGCGCGTCTTGCATCTGGGCCGGCAGAGAGGGGAAGTAGTGTAACAGATATAAATATATCATCCACAAACCATACTTACTCCTCGCGTCGCACATCCGGCACGGATCGATTCACTGAGATTCTGTCGGAGATGAACCCATTAAAGCCATTCCTTCGGTACTCCTTCTGCTCGAGCTCTTTCTCAGCGGCATCCTCGATCTGGACGGGCAATCCGTGCTCCCCAAAGCCGACTCGCAACTTGTCCGCTTCCATTGCTTTATAGTCGTGCCAATCTCTGCGCTCGCCCTCTGGCGATGGTAGCGTAAACATTTTGACTATCTCTGTCTTCTCCAGTTTCTCCATTTGTGGCTCACTCGGCAACGGATCACGTACTAAATTCCGATCCTGAAAGGGCGGTCTCGCCTGTCGACGTGTTGGCGGCACATGTGCCGCACGAAATGGCGGCGTTATGGGATCGCCATTTATATCCAAATCACTCTCGTCCGGCTCATTCGTAGAATTCATACGCTTCTCGACGATCAATGTGGTTACTAGCGAGATGAAGGCTATGAATAAGATGAGAAATATGAACTTGCGCAACAGGCGCTTCACTTGACGCTTCTTTATGGCCATGGCCAGAACGTCATGTAGCTGCGAGTCTTGGCTTGGGAATGGTTTCGTGCATCCAACACGTTGAACCGGTGTCAGCTGCAACGCGTGGCATGACGAATGTCCATTAATTTAATTGCCATTTGATTTGTGTGATAAGCGTGATAAGGTGGAAGGCAACTTCATTTCGCTTATTTTGTACATCATTCTGCAATATCAATCAGAGCTATCAGTTTTCGTGCCTTGGCCCGACTACTCAACTTACAAACTTTTTCTAAGTTTCACTCTCCCACTTCAAGTTCAGCGTGAGTGCTCTCAGTGAAGCCATCTGATTTCTGATCGTCTTTTTCGTCGTGCTGATAATGGTTACGTTCCACATTTTGTAGCAACATTTACAAAACTATAAACAAGACAGAACTGTTATATTGAACATGTCGAAGACTAAATACCCTTGCAGACCGGCGATTATCGGCGGATATTAATATTTTAGTGTGGACTTAAAAATGTAATTATGTTTTTGTTCGTTTTCAATAAATTGTATTTATAAGTTTTCTGTTTCTGTTGCGAATTCAATATTCTACGTTTTTGTATTTATATTATATCAGAATTAGTTACATGTAGATCGAATTCACATTCGCTGTGTGGGTGAGTGAAATTTAGTGAGTATCTTTGTTTCTTCTTCGTTTTCTTTAATTTTTTCTCTCTTGAAATTTGAGAGAGTGAAACTTGTATGCAAAAATAACTCCCGCTGGGGACGAAGCTTACGTCTGGGAGAAATTAAGGGGTCAGCTGTCAGTGAATCTACTCGTGCAGCTTTGCCAAAAGTCCAGCTTATATGGCTAGTATGTTACCCGTTTGGAACTGACGCCCCAGCCGATCCACAGTAGGCATGCTCATTAGTTTAATTAGTTGTTAAAATTTTCAGTTCTGAAGAGTCAGTTAATTTTGTCTTAATTTTATTTAGCAACATTAATTAGTTAAATTAAACTAAAAAATAGTTAAATTACATTAGAAATACCATACAATAGCTCCAATTCAATCCAATGAAAAACTTACAAGCTAAGTTTACGTTATATGCCCTCAAAGAAGCGATCGAGCATTGTGTCATTGACCATGCCAAAGTTCCAGCGTTGTCGCACATTACCCTCTTCGCAAGCATTGGTGCACACTTTGGCCACATGGTTCTCCACGAAGGCCTCCATACATTGCTTGCCGTGCCGGCGATGAACGATCCAATATTTCTCGCGATCGTAATACCAGAACTGATTGCCGCCCTGACGATGGCAGGTCCACATCCAGACGGTGGCATTCACATGGTTATCCTGTACTTCCAGACACTCATGATCGATGCGTCGCAGGTCGCGGTGCATGCTGAGCACCCAGTTCTGAGAATTCTGGGGAGATTTTTTATTCTTAGCACAAGTGAACAGACCCACTGCATTCTTCCAGTCCTTGCCCATGTTGTCCAGGCAGTAGTTCGGATAGGCAACACTCTGTATGGCACCCGATGCATAGGGGGGCGGCTCAACAGGCGGAAAGTGAACAAGGAAATCGGGAGCCACTTCCTTCATGAACCAGTCAAAGGACTTGCACTGCAAACGCTCTCGCACTGCACGCTGCCGAGTCAAATCGCCAGTATCAATGTTGTCATAGGTTGTCCGATCCCGTCTATACACATGCTCCTTGTACTCATCCATCCAAACCTCGGCGACGCGTTTGTGATTCTATCAAATATTGAAAAAAGTGAGCAACATGTGACATGCCGAACCGATAATTCTAACTAATTACCCTTGCCACAAAGTTGTAATTGAGCGGATTGGGACGCGGATCCATTTGACCTCGGAAAATGTGTGCGACACGGGAGCAGGGCACATCGAGCAGCATGCCACCGCACATCCAGATCTTGAAGCTCAGTTCGAACTGTTCGCCCCCCCAAATTTGAAGACCATCATCATAGCCACCCAGATCCCAGAAGAATTTGCTGGCAATGGCAAATAGGCCGCCCATCATCACTGGATTGCGATACGGCAGAGATTTGTCCACACTATCCTCGGGTAGCACCGCCAGCTGTTTGTAGAAGAAGCGCCAATCGAAGCCACCGCGACTTCCTTCTTGATAGCCGCCATTATACGCGAAGTTGTTGTGATCAATGATGTCCACAATGGGGCACGTGGCTATCTTGTTGTTGATGGCAATGGGCTCCAAAAGCGGTGGCAACTATAAATAGATTAACGCTTTTTTACATTGCATATTGTCGTCTTACTCTGAATCGTTGTTAAGCCAGCTTGTGCTTTTAAGACTCTTTTCACTCCTCATTGAGTTTATTGTTTTGGCTTACCCAATTGTAGTTGACCTCAATGTGGGAGTCAAAGAAGACCATGACTTCACCCAAGGAGATCAAGGCACCAGTTAGACGTGCACCAATCAGGCCTTGTCGCTTGGGATTGTGCACCACGTCGACTAGATGGGGCCAGTGTTGCGCCACATAGTCGTCCAACTGTTGCTTTAGCGTCTCCCATTCGCTGCCATCGTCCACGAGTACAATCTGCTGGAGCAGCTCCGGCGGAGTGCGATTAATAATGCTGTAAACGGTGCGCAGAAGCGTCTGAAAGTGTTCGTTGTAGAAGATGATGACCACGCTCACTCTAGGCAGCTTGGCCAGGTATTTGCGCGTCTTGCATCTGGGCCGGCAGAGAGGGGAAGTAGTGTAACAGATATAAATATATCATCCACAAATCATACTTACTCCTCGCGTCGCACATCCGGCACGGATCGATTCACTGAGATTCTGTCGGAGATGAACCCATTAAAGCCATTCCTTCGGTACTCCTTCTGCTCGAGCTCTTTCTCAGCGGCATCCTCGATCTGGACGGGCAATCCGTGCTCCCCAAAGCCAACTCGCAACTTGTCCGCTTCCATTGCTTTATAGTCGTGCCAATCTTTGCGCTTGCCCTCTGGCGATGGTAGCGTAAACGTTTTGACTATCTCTGGCTTCTCCAGTTTCTCCATTTGTGGCTCACTCGGCAACGGATCACGTACTGGAGTCCGGTGCTGAAAGCGCGGTCGTGCGTGCCGACGTGTCGTCGGCACATGTGCCTTACGGGATGGCGGCGTTATGGGACCACCATTTACATCCAAAGTGCTCTCGTCCGGCTCATTCGCTGAATTCAAACGTTTCTCGTTGATCAATGTGATTAGCAGCGATGCAAAGGCGATGATTAAGATCAGTAATATGAACTTGCGCAACAGGCGCTTCACTTGCCGCTTCTTTATGAGATGAGAGCCTTCGATTTGTTTCATGGTCTTTTGGGTTGAAGCAACACGTTGAGTTTGTGACGGTTGCAATAAGTATCATTGTTAATAAATGTAGTAACGTTTACGGCAACTTCATTTTGCTTATTGTGTATATAATTCCCCAATATCAATCAGAGCTATTAGTTCCCGTATCCAACTATTCCACTAATAAACTCTTCATTTTTTCCAAATTCCACTCACCCAAGTCAAGTTCATCGTGATTGCTTTTCGCTGTCTCAATCTGGGATCTAATCGAATTTCGTCGTGCTGATAATGTTTTTGTTCCAACTTTTCTAGCAACAGAAATTATACTGAAGTAAAATTTTTAATTTTTTGAAAAAAGTATATATTTTTTATTTAATATTTAATATTACAGTTGAAGTCAATTCTTGCTATATATATTTGGTTAAATAGATAAAGACATATTATTTGTGCAGTCCGTAGACCCCATACGATCTCCGCTTATACTTCACAACACATGTTGCATACAATTTGGCAGCTGTGTCTATATTTCTGTACGAACAATTCTAAGCAAACACACATCCCACAAACAATTGTTTGGCATTGAAGCGCATATTTATTATACAGCGCTGCATATTCGCAATAAATTGACACAAAATTTCGATGAATTGTGGCAATGAAATGAAATATTTTCATATATGCACATAAAGTCAATGGCAAAAACCTTGACATAAAGTACCCAGTCAGGGTTATGTTAGACAGTCACATATATTTTATTGCATTTACTTTTATATGATATGAAATTTTATCAACGCCGACACATTTATTTAGACCAAAGATTTATGCATATATATTTGTTCTTTGTTCTTCATTTGAACGCTGATGTGTGTTACCAAGTCAACAAGGCAAAAATCGTTGGATTTTCGAAATATATAATTTTTTATGCAATTTGTGCTTCCAAAGTTTAGTAAAAATATATTTTACGGTCACAAATAATTTGTATACAACTCAACCTATCTCGCACTTATTTTATATTTTCATTTTAGAGGGTATTCAAAAAAACAGTAACCTCTTTTGATAGCTGTTGGTGCTTGACTGTTTCAACTGTCAAAATGTTGTTGCGGCTGAAAGTGCAGCCATCTATAAAAGATAAAAAAAACAACAAATATTGCGAATAAGAGAGAGCTGTGCATATTAAATATATAAATGTTACTGCATAAATATTTGCTTTTTCAGTAAGCAATTCTGAGATATTTGTATTTGAATGAAAATAAATTTTCATAAATGCCGTATTAGCCCTTTCGTTTTGTTTAAAATATACGCTCACTTAGTAAATTCAAACGAAATAACTAAGATCGCATATTTGTGGTACTTTCAGTTATTTATCATGGTAATGAGCATTCTTATTGTTTGAAGGATAATTAAGTACAAATACGTTAAAAAAAATGAGTGAGATATATGGTTTTATCGACTGCAGACTTCACATTTTTTATAAATGTGACTCTAAACTACTTATAAAATGTAAATGCATTTGGAGAAAAAATCATAATACTTTGCATATAAGCTATAGACACAAATAATTTTTAACAACTTGTGTGTAACATTTACATATTTATAAATTCAAAAAGTTTTTTATTTGGCCCAAAAATGTAACAAGCTGAAGCTTAGTAAATTGTTTGGAATAACGCACATTTTGATTATGCTTGGCTTTCGGGCTTGTTTTCAAACAGATTTTGTGCGAAAAGGGCTTAAATGCGTTGTGCCCGCTCAAGCTGGTCGTTGTCCCCGTCGGATCGGATCGGATGGGCGTATGGTGGGCGAAATGGTGGGCGTGGCTTAAAAGTATTTCGCAGGCATTTGCACATGCATAATAAATAAATAAAGCGGGCTCTAAGCAGCGCGTTTGTAATTACGTTGAAATTAAGCCGGCATCAACATTTAATTGCGAAAACCCCCAGACTGCAGCTGCAGAAGGCTTTATATATACATATACATTTAGATGTGTATATGTGTATGAGAGAATGGCAACGCATGCCAAAAAGGAACCAGCATTTAATTAACAAATTTTACGCATTTATTTTCTATTTTCATGTGAACATCCGAACCGGCCAACGATGCTGACCACCAACCAACATAAACCGTGACAACATAATTTTCCTGGCCCCCAAAATAAAATGGCGGCGACTTTGTTCCACTACAACAACAACGACAATGACAACAACAACTAAATGGCAAACACATCCACAAACCACAATCGGTACAGTGAAAACGAAGGACATTGATGCCGTCGAGGGTAAATCAGTGTCGCTACCCTGCCCCATTGCCGAGCCCCTGCATGATGTTTATATGGTCTTATGGTTTCGTGATAATGCGGGAATACCTTTATATAGGTAAGTACTATCTCTATCTTGCTCTCTTCTCTCTTCTCTCTTCTTATTGTTATTGTGTATTAGTGCGTGGGGACTGCCTCATTTGGCTTATTGTCCTTCTCGCTCTCTCCTTAAGTGTGTGTGTCTCTCTTTTTATACGCATTTAATTAAATGCAAACGAGCCTTGAGAGCAGCTGCCCTTTAAATTGTGTGGCCCAACGTCGCACATAAGTATGCTACAATATTTTTGCATATACCCTATAAATACCTGCAAAGTGGCATTATTTGAGAAATGAAAAAACACAAACATTTTGATCTAACTTGACATATTAATTTATTTATGAAATATAAGCTGCCAGATTCTTACAAATACAAAAAAATCGTATCAATGGTATCAGTATCAATAATAAACTATATCTTAGGTTACTAAAAATGTGAATGAATTTCATCAAGGGGTATTTTCAGGCCCTCTATATGCATTACCTGTAATTAAAGTTGTGCTGTGTGCATGTGTGTGTATGTGTAAGTTTCGTCTTTTTTTGCACCTGACTGCCAACTGATAAGTGTGCCTTTTGTTTGTATGTGCGCTTTAACTTTTGTGTGTGTTTTTGTTGTCACAGGCGTACAGTAAATTAACTTAATTATGTTTACCTAATTTACTAATTAACCTCAGACGAAAAGCCGCAAGAATTATGTGGATAAATGACGTTGAATGTCTTTTACATATATGGATTTAGGCATTAAGCTGCTGCTAAGCTTGACCAATGCTGTTGTGGTTGTTGTTACTTGCCCAACAGCAACTCTATGAAATATAATTGCAAAGTGCATGAGTCAAGACAAATCCCTGTCTGGAATATGGGAGTAGTCTCGGGGGTCTGAGCCATCATAATAAATTACTAATTACGTATCACGCATCTCAACGTCAAGGTAGCCATTTCATTTTGTCAAATGTGTCTACATATAATAATAGTTAATACTGAAAAACAAAAATATTTAACTATATTTTTGCAGTGGCTTTGGCTTACCTAATTCAGCTCGAGCTCTTTCTCTGCATCATCTTCAATGTAGACGGGCAGTCTCTGCTCCATTTTAATTTCCACTTTCCTAGTCGATGGCTGCTCAATTGCGACGTTATGGAATCGCCATTTATATCCAAATTGCTCTAGTCCGGACAACCAGGATGAGAGCAATTTGAATGTAAATGGCGATCCCGAAAGCAATGATTAATATCAATAATATGAACTTGAGCAAACAGGCGCTTCAATCATCATTCTCCATATCATATATCAATATATCAATCAAAGATATCAGTTCTAGTACTTTGCCAAAACTAGTCCACCAAAACACTCAGAGTTTTTTTCCAACTTACACTCACCCGCTTCAAGTTCAGGCTGAGAAACAAATACGTAGCTGTTGTGCTGTATACTGAAGTGCAATTTTTAATTTAAAAAAACAAAAGTATATGTTTCACATATAAAATTTAATATTACAGCTGGAAATTCTGGCCATATATCGTGCCATATATCTCAAGTGTTTAAGTGCTGCTTGCAAGTTAACTAGATAATAATATTTGATGTGTGCAGTCCGTTGACCCCATATGATCTACGTTTATACTTCACAATCCAGATGTTGCACAGTCTACACTTCGAGACAGCTGTGTCCAACAATTTTAAGCAAATACATGTGCCACAAACAATTGTTTGGCATGGCAAATATTTACGCGAATAAAACGCATATTTATTATACAGCGCTGCATATTCACAAAAAATGTTCTCAACATTTCAGCTTATTGTGCCAATAAAAAGATATTTTTATATATCATTCTTTATCTTCACTCGCTTAGGGCTCTATACTCAGACCACTTAAGTTAAGAATCGTTTAAGAGCTAATCGATGCATTTTTCTAAGTCCATTCGATTCGAAATTTTTTTCCATTACTATAAACTCTATTATTATAAGTTGTAAATGACATAGAAAGCGATACTAAATGTCATTTACGAGAACTACAAATGATATTTTAAGTGCATATAAAATAACTACAATTCCCGATTTAAGAAAGCAAACCCGTTTTTTTGTTGCATTTTTTACCATAATGAACAAAACCAATCAAACTCAAAAGTGGCAACCACAGTACCAAAATAATTTTCTTTTGACTTTTCGCCATTTTTATTACACTCAATTTACTTGGGTTCACGTAGCATATTATTTGGTCATAAACATTTGCTGCATAGGCCCCAAAGAACAGTTATTAAGCTTAGCCACCACTCGCCCGAAACATGCGCCCCTCCCCTCTCTCGCCTCCCAAGAGCATTTCACTTTCTCTAGCCCCGGGCTCTGCAGCCAAGTGCAACATTTTTTTTTTGTTTTATATTTTTATACATTTTTTTAGTTTTTAATTAAAATGGCAGCGCAGTGGGCTACACAAAATTGGATCAACGTTGCCTTCGTTCTTCCTCTCTCTCTCTCTCTCTCTCTTTCTCTCTCTTTCTATCATACACACAAACACTCTCTGTCTCTGTCGTTCTCATGCTTGCTTGCATTGCACTTGAGTTGGCGCCCGCTTGGCACGCAGCAATTAAGTTGTTGCATTTTGCGACGCCGTCGTCGACGTCGACGTCGAGGCAGAAGCTGGCAGCATTTGCCGTTGGTTGCCCGCATAAATTATTGCGTGTTGCATACAAAAGGGCGCTTAACGCGCCACTTGCCGCAACGGCTCACGAAAAGTGGCTGCCACAATAAAAACAACAAACACAATGGGCCCCGGACCCTTGACTTTGCTCTCGCAACTCAACGCCGATGCGAACTTTGCTTCACAAGTCTTTAAACAACTGTCAGCTGTCAGAAATTGAGAAACAATCAAAGTGCTCTCATAGGATTTCAATGCAGTACTTCTACTATATGGAAACTAGTATAATTAACCTATAGTTTCTGTAGTTTATTTAAGAAATTTAAATTGAATAACTTAATTTTACAACAATTTCTTACAGTTTTTAGAAGTAAACAAGTTTATATCTAAGCTTGCTTATTTTTGAAGATATTCGGATTTTATTATGTTACTATAAAATTAAATTATTATTATCATATAATAAATAAAATTATAATTATTTCTTGGGCACTTCATGCACTGTAACCTAGTTTGATCTATTGTACTCCTTTCTGAGCGTTGTCGGGATGAGGGCTTCCATGCTTAAGACATGTTTCCCTTGATTAATTTATCTTCATCTGACCGAGACTACACAATAAGCACAAAATCGAGAGATTCCGCTACTGATAATAAATTGTTTGTATTTCAAGTGAATCAAATCAATCAATATATATATAAAGAAATTCCGATAGTGACTAAAATATGCAAACCATTTGTTAAATTTTTTTTAAATAGCTATTGGCTTTGTACAGTTACACGTGGATTGTGTGTTTTTTCGAACTTATTTCGATTTGAAGCTATAGTTATTTTTAGAGCAAATAGCAAATAAGGTTGAATGTGTCTGAAGAGAATATATTTATCTTTAGCAAGTTAGAGTTTCAGCCGAAACATTGCCAGAAACTTTTATAGTCGTCTTAATGGTGCCCACTGCAAAGCAAACTGCAGCACTCAGCATTTAGCCAGGTCTGAAGTGTTATGGTTATGGCCTTCTCTGTATTTGCGTGAGTATTGCAGCTGTTAGGTAAAACTTGGCGCATTAAATGCACTCCAGAATAATAAGAAAAAGAAAATTTAAAAAAAATGGTTATCTGCAAGCCCATAAATTTAATTTTGGCAGCAAGTCCGTAAAAGGGGTTTTTTTTTTTGTCGGGGTCACCTCTCGTCTAATGAGCAGGATAAAATAGACGAGGCTAATTTTCGAGTGGAATTTTCAAATGAAAATAAAAACACGAGCAGTGAATTATGTTGCCTATGGATTTCATTAGTTTTTGCTGTGTGCTTGAGAATTTATCTCAACTTGATTTAATTTCGCCTCGCTGAAATATTTATAAGACAGCGTAATAATAATAATTCTTAGCAGAAATTTATTTAAGCCCTCTTTCTATCTCTCTCTTTTTTTCATTTGCAGCTTTGATGTGCGCGATAATATGGCCATTGAGCAGCCCCGACATTGGTCAGCTCCGGAGGTTTTTGGCTCACGTGCCAAATTTCATTTTGACTCCCAGCCAGCAACTTTGGAAATTAAGGTAAGATCTCAAGTGGTGGCCCAAGACACAGACACACACTCACATTCACATCCGCAGTCCATTTATTTTGAGCGCGTGTGTGTGGAAGCACTTCAAGGCCTCAACTTTAATCAAATCCTTAAACATTGCATTAAATTTGAGTGAACTTGAAGAAAGTCCAGAAAAATCAATGAATTAAAAAGTAGCAGTGCATATTTTAAATAAATAAATAAATGCGAAATGCAAATAAAAGTGGTGAAATGTTAAACAATTCAATAGAAAATTTTGCGTACAGCGGAAACGAATGCTGCATAAAATAACGAAAAATTCTACAGCAAAATATACTCCAAACCAAAATGGTATGCCATATTCCATGTGCTTTTTTTTCTGTTTTAAATTTTTGCCAAAATTCTCGAATGCATTGCAAGTGCTTTCAATTTGCTGAAAATGGCAACTGGAATTGCGAATGCGTGCCAAAAAAATTAAGTCAGCGGCAATAGCAGTAAACGGATGTAGCCAACATATTCAAAAAAAAGGCGAAAAAGAAGAAGAGGAAAAAACATATTGGTAGCAAAAGGAATGCTAAATAATGGTAGAAAGCTACGGCTGCCACAACTGCGACTGAGACGGCGACAGCGACTGCGACTTCGGCTGAGGCATTGCGAAAACAAATTTAGATATCAAAAGTTGTTAAATTGCCTCGCGCACGCGAAATGTTTATTAATGTCTTGCATGTTTACAGATAACTTGATTTACCGTTATTGTCATGCAATGCACACACACACACACACAAACACACACGCAGAGACACTTACACACACCCACATGTGTAGACACAGTGTGGCAGATACTTGAACTAACGCCTCGTCGCGCAAACAGACTTGACTTTTAAAGGGCAAGTTGGCTTGGCTCCGCGTTCAAGTTACATCGTCTGTTGTGTGAATCCTTGGACAATTTCCAGTTTGTGGCGGGCTGTGGGTGTTCTTCTGTCTGCACGTTAACGAGGTGCATGTACAGACACAACCTCCCACACCCGCATTTCAAAATGGATGTGAAGTGCACACGCAGAGGCAGGCCAAACACTCACATGAATTTGCCACTCGCGGTTGCATCAACATAATAATGCCAGCCATATATACATACATATGTATATATGTATGTAACTCGCTTGAATTATGAGCGACAAATTAAGTTGACCTTATAAATTAATTTTAAATGCATTTCAATTGTCTGACAATTTGCATTTATAGGCGATTGCATAATATACGTTTGACTTAAATGCCATTAGATTTATTGTTTGCTTATTAATGCTAAACAGTTCAATGGGCAGTTTATATATAAGTTTGATTTAAATGCCATTAGAATTATTGTTTGCTTATTAATGCGTGACACTTCAATGGGCAGTTTAATTTTCATCTTGAAGTTTATTGTATTTATTTTGAAAATAAGACAGTCTATATAAATTATATTGAAGAAAGTTCTTTATGTATACCATATATATTTTTGTAGAGGGTCAAATAAAGTTGGTTTAATAAGAATTTCAAAACGTTTTCATGAAGCAATTAAATAATTAACAAAATTACTTTTATTTATTAATTTATTATATTATGTTTCTCCAATTTAATTTTTATATTTATCATTAATTGTATAAATCTGCATATGTTTTTTTTTTTACCCATTTGGGTTGAGTAAAATGATTAAACAATAAATGCAAATTACAATTTGACTGCAAAGCTGTGTGAAACTTGTTTGGGATCGTAACGGAATTGTCGAGTGGCAAATGACACATTGAAATCTTCATAAAAGAACTAAATTGGCAACTGCTTAGCCACAATGAACTGAGCCGAGAGTGAACTGGGCTACAACAGATTGGTCGCATAATTGCCTGGCTAACGATTCGATATATTTACGTACAAGTTGGCCACACGGCTCAGACCACAGAGTTGTAGGACTTTGGTGACATGCAATAATTGAATGCTACACGGCCAGAACGAGACTCGAATGTTTTGTGGGTGTTGCTGTGCTTCGTGTGTGTGTGTGTTCGTGTGTGTGTGTGTGTGTGTGTGTGTGTGTGTGTTTGTGTGCTTGTGCGTGCGTGTGAGTATGCTAATCATCTGTTTCCTCTGACACACTCGCACACAATCCAATAATATACAATGTCTATGATATTTTGCAGGATATCAAACGTCATGATCAAGGCATTTACCGTTGTCGTGTGGATTTTCGCACAGCTCAAACGCAAAGCTTCCGTTTCAATTTGTCGGTAATAAGTGAGTATCGAAAATGGTGAAGCGTAGTAATACTCGCAATGCCAAATCTACCGTACATATAGACCTATACCGATACCTATATCTATCAATCTGCCATTGTATTGTTGTCGTTTCCAGTACTTCCGGAGCAGCCCCTCATACTGGATCGTTGGGGTCGTCAACTAAATGGCACACAATTGGGTCCCAAGCAGGAGGGCGACGATATTGTTATCACTTGTCGTGTAGTGGGCGGTAAGTAAATCCCCAACTAGCTAACTTAACCCCATTGCAACCTTCCCCAATATCCATGTACCGTACCACCGTACAATACCGTACCACCCAATCTTTTTTGCTATAGCTACACACATGGCTATATCCGTTCGACCGGCTAGACAATTTCCTGTTAATTTCCTTAAAAGCTTTGGCCGAAAAAACAACAGAGAGCAACAGAAGAAAGAGAGAATGCTCAATCGCAAAAAAACTACAAAAGAAAAAAGGAGAAAATAAAAGATAAACCTCAAGCCGCACTTTGACCGAGAATGAAAATATCACAAAGTTTGCTTATGCTTTGCTTTGGTCTTCCTTTTGGGCCAGCTTGACTTTTTAATTTGCACTCCCTCTCGCCCTTTGCTATCCCTGTGCATACATTATACATATGTACATACACACGCACACACACATACACCCATGCATATATGTATAACTGTTGTTTTTCTTTTATCGTACTGCATTTCATAGGTCGACCACAACCACAGGTCCGCTGGCTCGTAAATGGACTACTTGTCGACAATCAAAACGAGCACAATTCCGGCGATGTTATCGAGAATCGACTGTTGTGGCCATCGGTGCAGCGGAACGATTTGAATTCCGTATTCACATGTCAGGCATTGAATACGCAATTAGATAAGCCCAAGGAGAAGAGCTTCATACTCGATATGCACCGTAAGTCCCCATTCAACCCAATCCCCTAATCAATTTGCTATTTACTTACCCGCTTGACCTGAAAAAACCAATAGGCCCAATTCGATTTTGGTTCGTTCCTCACCAAAATTAAGTTATGTGTTGTGGAAATCACCGTTAATTAAATTTATATTGATAATCATTGGGTACACAACTAGCATGTTCTGTAAACATAAACATTTCCCATTGAATATTTTCTATGATAAAACATTCCTGATATTGTCGGCACTAAGCACCACTCATAGCTCACAGGAGAAACCGCTAAATAATTATATGTTTATAAAAAACGAATGAATTGCGGGGCGTTACTCCCAACGATAACCTCGCACCATTTAACTGCACTCTTGCGGAGTTGACTCAGCAAAAACAGCAACTGCAATGTTTGCACGGTGATTAAACGTCATTATTTAAGTCATATATATTTTATGCTGATGAAACGGCCGTTAGTCCTGGGTAATATATATAGATGTAAGCAGAGCAAAGTATCAAGTATTTAAAAAGTTCAACGACTAGCAAATGGGGCATTATGAATAGTGACCATAAATTATTTCATGTAAAAGTTTTTTGAGACGTTCTTTTTTTTACATAGTTAATTTGCTCAGTTAAAAAACGAAATTGAATTACAATTGATAAAAATGATATAAGTAATTTTCATATTTTATTTTCTACAAAATTTGTTGGACAACAACATAATATGAAAATGTTCCGTTCTTCGCATTTGTACTTTGGCTAAAACCTATATTTAAGAGAAAACATTACATAATTTTTATTCAAATTCCAATATTAAAATGGCTAATGTGATTGCTCTTGTTTTTTTTCGCAGTAAAACCATTAACCGTTAAAATTCTGGAGCCACCCAGTTCAATGATTGCCGATCGACGCTATGAAGTCACGTGCGAATCGTCCGGCTCCCGTCCCAATGCCATCATCACGTGGTATAAGGGAAAACGTCAACTGCGACGCACAAAAGTGAGTAGGGAAGAGTGGCGAGATATGGGGGAAAGGGGACTGGGAGACAGACTGCAGACAGTCGGAGGTGACATCCACTGCAATGGACTCGCACATGACCGCAATTGACGTAACTTGCCCAACACTTTTCTTTTGACTACCACACACACAAACACACACACATACACCAGCTGGATAAGTTATTGTGTTTACACAGTCTGCCACACACATACAATAAACCGTTGCTTTATGAGGGTATGGTGGGCAGTGGAGAAAGAGAGTTTGGCAACACCCACTTGTTGTCCCTGGGTGTGGCTAACACTCGCCACTCGCCACTCGCCGCTCGTCGTTCTACACTCGACATTCACCGTTAGAATAAACACAGATAATGTGATATAAACTCCGCAATATACAATCCCCCACACCGCCCACTAACATATTCAGACGTTCCTCTTGGATTTTTTTTTTATTCCATTTGCCACGCTTTTCCTTAGCTACATTCGTTATTCTTTTTTGCTTTTGTTTTCTGTGCTTTTGTTTCTTGTTTCAACTTTATACAAATTTATGGGAGTTTTAGCGCAATTTTGTTGCAATTCATTTTTGCGCCGATCCGTTGTCGTCGCCCCTCCACCATGCTAACTCCAAGCTTGTTCCCGGTCCGGAACCGAAAACTGTTGTTGTTTATGTCCATGTCTGTCCGCCTTACATACACATACTCACATACATACCTACATACCTACATAGATACATAGATACATATATGCATTTAGTCGCTTATGCATACCGTCGCTGATTGCTTTGCCGTTTGCAGCTACACTCCTTTAAAGGCCGGAAATGTTTTTCAGTAGTTTTTCACGTTGCCTAAAGTTGCCGTAATGCGGCAAAATGTCTGCCCAGTCCACAGTTGCCCACAACAGCCCACACACCAAACAGTTAGACAGTCAGACAGTGAGAGAGTCAGGCAGCCAGACAGACTGGCCTTTAGATATGCTCAACATGCCTTTTGGTGCCTTAGTTTCCCTCTAATGTGTGGGCGTTGTGGGTGCAGTATGTGTGTGTGTGTGTATGTGCCCGAATTGCCAGACATGTAGATATTTCGAAAATAAGCTAAAGCCTAGAACACTTCAAATGGGGCACAGCATTAATTAACGCTTGGGGCCAACGACACACCAAACGGTGCCGAGTTTCTCGTTACGAATTGCAGCTAATGAGTGTAGCCCAGACGAGAGCAAGTACCTCAACATGTTATTCCAAGAACAGTGTTAAGCTAAATTTAAGTAAGTCACAACTTGATGACAGTTTTAAGAGACAAATATATCTGTGAAAGTGAGCATGTAAAGTATTTTAGTGTTGAAACTATAAAAGATATTTCGTCATCTATATCTTCTATTAGAATAAACCATTCTACGAAAGCCCAGATCCTAATCTAGCCTTTACAGAATCGCCATAATTTTGTGTGTTTATTTTCTTAAGTTTCAAAAATGATTTCTGCTGTAAATAAGTGCATGTATATGTACTTTTTTACTAGTCAGGTTGATAGCCGCGTTAGATTTATTCTAGTTAGTTTTATAATAATGCTTAATAATTAATGCTTTCCAACTATCAAATTTCCCTATCCTACTATTATTTTTGTTTATTTCTATTCAATTCCATGGTAATTATTCGATTTAGTGATTATTTTCATAAAAAGTATATTCAAGTTAAACTCTAGGGATTTGTCTGATGTACTTAGTTTATCGTGTTCTATCTTTAATATACTTTGAATATGGCCTTCCAGGCAGTAAGAGACACCTCGTAAATATAGAGTTTTTACATAATCCCCTGTGAACTTAATGTATGTTTCGTTTGTTTCTTTTTAGTTACAATTTTATTTCGACTCTTTGACGTGTCAGCTATATGAATATTTACTTTTTTTTTGTTTGCTGCATATATTTCTTGTTCGAAAAATTTGGTTGCTACGATGGCAGAGCAAGCCGCCAATTGTTCGCCATTCAACACCTACGAACGATACCACTTAAAATCGAGACACCAACACACCCACGAACAAGTGTTCTTCGTTCCCAGGGAATGTGTTTGTGTGTGTGCATATATCACGCCTTTTACATTCGCAAGTTTGGCGTCTGGTCGCCAGGGAGGACACAAAAACACACACTGTTAAAAATGAACAATTTTATGACCCGTTCAACTAACAGCAAGAATTACGACTACAAAGCACAACTAATTATGTGCTGTTGTTGTAGTTGTTGCTGCTGTTGCTTGTCGCTATAAAATTTATAATACCCACACAAGTCACATAAAACCCAAAGTATGCAGCAATAAATTTTAAATTGCAAACATAAAATATTTCGACAAATTTGCAAAAAAAAAGAAGCACACACTCACACTTTCACACATACCGACATACAAAGAAAACAAAGAACGATACGAAGAACTGCGCCTCAGGACATTTTCGACGGGGAAAGTGTATAATGTGGGGATGGGAGGTTCTCACTCGTCTAGGGCCGAAACTTAATTAATGCAGAAACACATTTTCCAGGACGACATATCAAAGAACTCGACACGCTCAGAACTGAGCTTTGTGCCTACCACAGACGACGATGGCAAATCGATAACATGCCGTGCGGAAAATCCAAATGTGAACGGCCTCTATTTGGAGACCATGTGGAAATTGAATGTCGTTTGTAAGTATTACAAATTGTATTTAAGTCTAAAATATATATATACACAAACACACACATATATCTGCCATGTATATACTTAGCTAAAAATAAAAAATAAAAAAAAACAAATAAAATAAAATAAGAGTAAGAAAACGCAACAGCAAAAATAAGCATTTGCCGACAGCTAGCAAAAGGTAGACAGCCAGCTAAATTTATTACGTCGCCGTTGTCGACGTCGCCGTTGAAAGCCTTTAAAATGCAAATAAATCAAAGACAAATGACAAATTGTGAATAATTTGCCATGGGCCAGAAGGCAGCTACCGTACTCCGCTGCCCCTCTGCCTCTTCCACATACCCCTCCTCTATTTATCATTGCTCCCCGTAGCGGGCAACGCTGCAGCGCCCAAGTGAAATATGTGGGCTAACAAAATGTATGGCAGGCGCTTAAATTAAATGAAGCACTTTTTGTGTACGTAGTCATCAAACCTCACTCCATCCTTCAGAAATGAAAAAAAAAATTAAAATAACCAAACAACGATATCAAAGTAGGTAGAACTGTAACCCTATAAATGGCAGAGTTTCTAGAATCGTTTTCCTTAATATTTTTTTTAAATAAAGTTTTTATACGGAATATTTTGCTACTATATCTATCTGTATACTCTTCGGTTAAGACATTAGCTGGAAGGTTCAATGTGTTTTTGAGACTTCAGAGCACTTTCAATTTGAATTTCCTAAATCCTCGGGAGCTTAGTTCCAATTCGTCTTTAAGAAAATTGTGTTATTATATTATGTCACATTGTGGTCTCCAATCAAATATTTAAAATCTCTTCTTAGACCACAATTATTATTTGTATTTATATGCATTATGCTTAACATTAAGAAGTAAGTAAATAATGTTAAGTACTAAGTAAAATAATGTTCAACGGCTAATAATCGTTATCAATTAGGAGATGAAAATCAAATGAATTGAATATGTTTCCAAATATTTACAGTTACTTTGAACTGGTGATAACAAAAGCTTCAGTTATTTTTAAGTCGCGGTCAAACTTATAATCATAGCCAAAATACAAATACCAACATTTACAAAATTGTTTGGGCAAATTGAATGGGTCAATAGCCGCAAAGTAAGTACTGCGGACATCGTAAAGTGCCAAAGTCACCGTTGAGTTTACAGTTGCTCGGCGTTACGTATACGTCCCGTTTGCGGCTGTAAATGTATTTTATTATTTCGACTGTTTGTATATTGTGCAAACACACACACACACACACAGACACACACGTGTGCTCACACTAACATATGCATGTGTGTGTGTGTGTGTGTGTGTGTGCATATGCGGCACATCACGTAATGTTGTTTCTTTGCTTTTCACTTCCTCAAATATTAAATTTTACTGCAATCTGCTGACGTACCGACAGAAAAGAAAACACAAATACGTATGACGAAAATACACAGAAAGAAAAACATGCTGCTGTTTAGATTTTACGTTAAGAAATAAGGTGTTATTATTATATTTTTATGCGCCACACATACTTGTTGGCTTCATATTTTATACTTTGGAATATTATTTTTTATTTGTTTGTTTTGCTTCTGGCCTCGTCGATGCTGCCTACGCCCTTTGCTACATTGACGGAAATAAACTTTATGATCGGCACGTAACGCAACATTTTCATTTACATACGTGCACACGTACATTATATTCATATATGTATGTGTTGCGGTGTTGCAGGCAAACGCTTGACTTTAAGCAAAGTTACAAAAAATACATGTACTATAAAAATTATGCTTTTTAATTTGAGCATGTGTAATACCCTACAGTCATTTTGGGCCTGGCCTTGGGCTGGCAAATACACAAATAAAATTATTATGCACTGAATTCGTAAAGTCTTCTAAAGCATATGAGAATTTACGTCTATCTTAAAAGAGCAGCTTTGCTAAATGGCATTAACGTTTCAAATTGAGATATATGAGTCTGATTCAAATTCCAGATTCCCCAATGTCCTTTCAAGTTCGTTCAGTCAAATAGTTATGCAATCATATCATAACCAAAAAATATTAAATACGAATACAAAATAATTAAAATTATAAGGAATGCAACTTTCAAAATAATAAACAGTTTTTTCGTCCTTTTTTAATTTTTTTATTCATTCCATAAAACTACTAACTAACATTTGGTCACTATTTTACCCATTTCTTAAATTTCGTAATACTTTTGAAGTTTTTTTTTTTATATTATATTTATGGTTTTCTTTATAGCGAATATTATATTCGTCTATGGTCATTTCAATTATTTGCTGGTGTTTTTAATTTGAACACACATGGCAAATATGTTTTGCATCGTTTCACATTTGCTGTTTTTGTTGTTTCTGTGTCCTTCTTGTTGTCCTTTCTGTACGATATCTCTATTCAGCATCATGCCTGAGTTATTATGCCAACTTCGTTTTGGCATCTTAGGCACGGCATTTGGCAAGGCCATTTGCCATACTTTATGTGAACGAGGGTGAGCTGTGGGGGTCGGCGGGGCACGGCAGCTGCTGCATTCCTTGCGTATAATTTTGTTTATGTCTGTGTATGTGACACGCTCGTTTTAAAATTTATAATGTGGCCCCGGCGAACAGAGAAGGAGGACAGCAACAAGGAAGGAACATGCAATGCAATCACAGACCTAGAGAGAATCCCATGAGCGCACTACACACACTGTCTACTACAATGTCTGTGGGTCTATATATATATATGTGTGTGTGTGTGTGTGTGTGTGTGCATGCCCCTTAGCCATTGTTTATGACTGGGCTACATTGGCGCTTGTGTTGTGTGCGTGCCTGGCATTTTGGAGAAGCGAAAGCATCGCGATATTTTTCTCAATGCCGCAATCTGAGTTGATATTTTTAAAGTGGGCGCACAATGCAGCATAGCAATAGGGCTTATACATATATATATATACGAACATGTATGTGTGTTAGATGATGTATATGCTAGCCAGCCAACCAGCTACTATTGTAGCTCAAGCAGAGATCAAATCCTTGGAAGTCCCTATGAACAGTTGTGGGACCAAGTATGATTGACATATCTATACAATTTAAGGCAAATCTCTACATATATCTTTATATAAACATATGCAATCCCCAACAACATAAGTAAGCCCTCCTCTTCCTGCTGAAGCATACTTTCGGTTGAGAAACTTTTTAGTTTTTCAAATATAATACATGAAACATAGCTGACATTAAACAATACAGAAGAAAAACAAATAAATAATTAAATAAAATTCAGCATTATTAAATATCTTTGAGCAAATATTGTTTTATAATTAACTTTTAGATTATGGTGAATTGTGAATCCAAACGAGAATATTGACTCAAATATTCATTGAGCTATGCTACATCTCAGATGGGTTTATTACTAAAACTATTGCTATCATTTTCTAATACATAAAAATAATTTATTGAATAGTTATCTTATAAGACATATTTAAAACTTGACAACTAAGCCGCTTAATCACAGAGCAGCATATATCAAATGATGTTATTATTCAAAACTTTAACTTGCACATAAATTACCCCAGATATATATATATATATATATATATATATATATATATATAGAAGAGAGAGAGAGAGAGAGAGAGAGGAAGGGCAAAATATTAGGAAAGTCTCGATCGATGGCCGTCCTAAAATATGGTGATGGGAGTGTGGGTAGCCGCATATATATTTCGGGCGATTTCAGCTGTTGGCAGTTTGGGTAGCTAACGGTAAATGATAATCACAAAAATGGCCCGCAACATGTGTGCGGAAATACAGCGACGCGACTTTTGGCGCAAGACTTTTTGCAGTGGGGCCCTTTTGGAGCACTTTTGCTGATTGGCGGGGCGACTGCTGTCTGCTGTCTGCTGCCAAGTTAGACCTTTTTGGGTCGGGCAGGAAAGGGGCAGAGTGAGATAGGGTAAAGCAAACTTTGCGAGGCCATTGTAAAGTGAGCAAACTTTTGGCCTCGCTCGTCGACGTCGTCATCGTCGTCGTTGTCGTTGTCGTCTAACTCTTGACTGGCGCCGTTTGGCTTTGGCCACCAATAACTCAACAATATTAAGGTTAGCACGTGCGCCCTTCCTTCAACGTTCTGTGTGCTGTGTTTGTCGCAAAGTTTGTGGCTCGTTAAGCAAATTCAAACGACTTAAGCGGCAACACATGTTCACAAGCAACGCCAGACCTGGGGCTCAACCTTAGAGCCAGCCAGCTAGTGGAAAGCTATTGCGATCCAAAGTTCTACTTATTACCAGTTGTCATTAGATTTCTGTTCCCATAACTCTTTGCTGGGGTGCCTGTCGTTGCAACAAATCGCCCATATCTGTCAACCACTATTAAACCAAATAGATCACTCCACTTTTTGTTGTAGCTGATGTCGAAAAGGAAACCAAAAAAAAATATATATATATATCGCTTGTCATATAGGGATTTGAATGTCGTTTTAAGTTTTAGGAATATTGTGCATGACGAATAGTAGGACAACAATAATAGTAAAATAAATGAATAGGACATCTGTACACAGCCAATATAAATTGTTAGTATTGACTATATTTGATGAGTATATTGGAAATAAATGAATTCTGATCAAAGGCTTTGAATCTCCTACTTAGAGTCACACAAAATGTATCATTAAGATAATAATCAAGCAATAAGTATTTAATTATAGTTGTGTTTATAAATATACATTTGATAGTTGATGTCAATAGAATTTATATTCAATTATTAAATAAACTTACCCTAATGTCACGCTTTACACGTCATTTTCAATTCTTTGCAGATCCCCCATTGGTTACACTGCGCCTGGGCTCCACACTGTCACCGGATGATATCAAGGAAGGCGACGATGTTTACTTCGAGTGTCACGTACAATCGAATCCTCAATGGCGGAAGCTGCTGTGGTTACATAATGTAGGTCGCGTCAAGTCAGCTGGAAGTGAGCTTCTGTTGCACAACCATCCTTTCCCCTCCAAACCGGTCTACTGTCATATCTGCTGCCAAGCACACACTGAAACCCCAAAAGCCAAAAACCGAAATCCCCAATTGACAACGGCAGCATCAGGAACTGGGTACCCAGGTCGTTCTGCGTCTACTCTTGGGTCGGCTGTCTGCTTGGCTGGCTTCCATTCATTTCTGTTTAAGTGTCAATAACATTGGCAAGTTGCGTATGCTCCCAATTTCAGCTTCCGCTCCTCCTCCCTTCGGCTTGAGGTTGCATTGCGCTGCATTTGCGCATTTCAATTCATTTCACACCAAGAATGGCAGCTGGTTGGGCAGGTGGGCAAATGATGGTGTGCATTCTAGTCTCCAATGTACGGTTGTGGGGAACAAAATAGTTTCGTAAATTGGGGCATTGATTTTGCGGTAACTGTCGCAGCTGCCGTCGCTGTCGCTTAATCAATCAGCGAAGAACAAATGCCAAATCTGGCACCCAGCATAGTCTCCTCCAGCACCCACCTATCAGCATAATTTATACACAAACACACAGTTGAATTGTGTGCATATGACAAAATTCACTTGCCCATTATTAGTGTTTCTAATTATTTAATGTAGACCATTATTTACTTTTGGATTCGTATAGACATATTAACATATTCTGTTTTTCTCTAAATGCTTACCCACTTTGTAGGGCATTCACTTGGAGCACAACACGTCGGCTCGTGTCATCCGGTCGAATCAGAGTCTGGTGCTGCAGAAGATAACCAAACACTATGCCGGAAATTATGCGTGTAGCGCCATCAATGATGAGGGGGAAACGGTCAGCAATCAATTGCCGCTGCGGGTTAAATGTGAGTAAACAAACACAATCTGTATAAAGGGAATAATGGTAAATAGTGTAAAAAATAAACAATCTGATACAATCAATGTATGTATACAGTTGTGGTCAATGTAAGCAGATTTGTCAAAATTGTGTTAATCATAATTGATAACTGCACAAAAAGCTAGCTCAACTTTAAATTATTTAAATTTTTATTTGATTTAAAGCTAAAACAGCTCACAGAACCTATATGAAAGGAATAGGTAATTTTACAAGTATCTCTTTCTTGACTACGAGATACTCTGGAAACATTGCTGCAGCGACTTGGCTTTCGATCTTGGTCAAGAATACATAATACATAAAGGATATGAAAATAAAATGAAACAAAGAGAATCAGCATTGCTATTACGTTGACTGAAGCTATACCCACCATATACATTCAAGCGATTTTTGTGACTGTAGTCTGTCATTTCAACAGCGGCTGCTGTAGTGCTGATGATGCAGCGAGTTTTGTGTTTAGTGTGCATCAGTTGGCATTACGAGCAATACGGCTGGCATTTGGTCTGAATGCATCATATATCTGAGGAGAGATAGTCGAGCCAAGCCACACGCAACACAAGTCCCCTCGTCTCCCCTCATCGTATACAGCTCCCTTTCGCATGTTTCCTTATCATAAAGTCAGACAGCGACGTTGTCAAGCTGCATTCCTCTTTCTCGCTTTCTTTGCTTCATTTGATGTATTGCATTTTTCTTTCTCTATTTTCTTTTTTCTCATATTCTTCTTCTTCTTCTTTTTTTTTTTGCTACGCGCTTGGTCCTTTTCATTTCACAAGTCGAGCTGGTACTCTCGTTGTGGCGCAGTTGCGAGTCAAGGATGTGAAAATATTTTTCATTCCGCTTTTTGCATAAATACAACATTTTGCCATCTCACACTGCCTCCCCTTTGTCATCTCGCTTCTTATCTGGCAAATCCAGTCGCTTTTCATATGCTTGCCACATGCGCTGCATCATATTTCATTGCTGATGCTGCTGTTGCTGTTGCTGCAGTTGCAGCTGCTGCGGAATTATGCATCAATTTAACCGGCCGCGCAATGCTGCCAACTCTTTTGCTGCTGCTTATTTCTCAGAAGGAGCTCTCAGAGGCAGCTGCGTTTAAATTCACGCAATTTGACAAGCGCCTCTGCTCTGCGATGATCGCTCTCATCATGTGCTCGGCAACCGAATTTTGCTAGTAGTAATGTTGCCCCTTAGCCTCTTAGCGATACACTTGTTTCAACAATAAGCATTGCAAATTCTCACTTTAAGACTCAACTGCTTGCCCATCACTCCTTTCATGCAGCTAAAATGATGCATTGCTCCTGGCCATAAATTTAACGGCTTGGATTTTACTCAGTGCGCTAAAGATTTTCAGACTTAGTTGAGCTTATATAAACACAAGTTTAATACTTGAATAATAGTTTTAACTGGGCAATAGGAGTAAAAGAATTCTCAAAAAAAATCGATGAATACATCATTTAACCATTTTAACCTTCACATAAACTCAGTTAAATTTAATTTCATCTTCATTGTGTATTGAGCTAAACATGTAACTCCAGTTACAAATTAATAATAAATAAAAAAAATATTGATTGACGGAATAAATAAATTCAGTGACCATGACCTTTTGTGCTTAAGCTTAGGCTTAAGCTTAATCAATCTAATTATTACTGGCACGAATAGACAATTATATTTATCTTTTGGGTACAAGCAATTTTCTACAATTACCGTCAAGCCCGACATATACCAACCACTTTCTAAAAATGGAAATACAAGGCTAAATTCTTTCTCCACGTGATTCCACTTCGTTTACGTAACCTTTTTCCAACTTTCCACTTTTTGTTTGATGTCATTCAACTTTGCTGTTTGCACAACAAAGAGCAACAAGTGGCATTCGAGGGCTGTCTCAAGTGCTGCCTAATTAGCTGACGACTGATCAAACAGCCCTCGTGAACTTGCAATTTAAATAAGCAACAGCATAACAAAAACCCCAACAAAAAGGTGAGCGAAGCGGGGGTTGACTGAATGATGAAGGCTGAGGGACTGTTTTTGGCTAATTAATTACGCCCTTTTGTAAATTTTTAAGACAAACAATTCATCAAAAACTCAACTGGGCTGACTGCTAATGCGTTTGGTTTGTAGGTTTGTGTGGAGGAGGTGGGTCCCGTTTGGCGACAACGTAATGCGAAATTGCGTATACGCCACGTGTGCTGTCAGCTAATAATCCTTTAACATTTATGAACGCCTTATTTACCTGCGAGTACTAAATCATGTTGCCACATTAATTAATTTCAAGTAAACAAGAACGTCGCGTCGCCACTCGACGATTTTCCTTGTTGCCACTGCCACTGCCACTGCCATTGCCATTGCCTTTGACACTGACTGACTGCCTCAGCTAGCTCCTCCACCCCTCTCTCTCTATCTGTCTCCCTCTCTCTTTCTAAATTTTCGCCCAGCTTTACACTGATGACTGGGCCGCCCTGCTGTCGAAATCACTTTTCTGCGTTTGCCTTGTGCCCAACGCCCCAGCAACTCTCTTATAAACAACCAAATGCGTTGCCTCATTTTTCAGCGCTTTCTCTCCTCTCTCACTCTGATTTTTTCACAATATTTACGTTTATTTTTATGCCACCCAGCCGTAGTTAGCTTGCAGCTACAGCTATATATGCTTTTGGCTGAGGACGTTACACAATATAGTATAAAAGATTTATTGTATTAAACATATTTTCCCAAGTATAGTTGGGCTCATATATCTTGTTGATTTAATCAAACCCTACATATTTAACGTCAATTGCTTTATAAGCGTAAGAATATTCCCAAAAAGGTAATAAGATTGAAAAATATTAAATAACTAAGAAATATGCATTTAACTTTCCTTATATTGAAAATTGCATATATATCCTGATTTCTTATTTCTGTATGTAAGTATTTAAGGACTGTGCTGGATAAAGGTACTGATCAATTGGTTTGGAAAAAAATGAGGTCAAAGCCAGTTTTAAGGAAGCACACCAAAAAGACCCATTCGAACCTCGAACTTAAAAAAAAGTATTTAAGAAATTTTATGTTAATGTTACAAATTTTCTTTTCAATTTAATAAGCCAAAAATAAAGTGCCTTTAATCGAATTTCACAGAGTATATGTACATGATATGAGGTCTACTATTATCTATGCCTTAGACTAGTTTTTGCTCATCGTCTTTACGACGTCGATTCTCCGCGTCGATCCATTGTTGAATGTCAGGCAAAAACCCGAGCTTCTCATATTTGGAATAGACACGCTGCTGCAACAGCGGCTGGAAACGCCAGATATTGTCATCCACAACGGGATTGAGGAGGTGCGTCTTATTGTCCGGCTCCCGATAATGGTGCAGCTGGGCGAACTCAATGGGCACAGATTTTGGATCGCATTCACCATTATGTGCATGAAAGAGTGGAAAGTGATTATGTAGACCAACCACAAATTGCGTGGAGTGAAAACATTTTGTGGCCGAAAGGCGATCACTGTGTTCCGCCACGCGTTCCACATGCTGCAGCATGTAATAGAAGCTGGGAAGGTTCTTGTAGAACTTTGGCCTCTCCGGATAAAGGGGAAAGTAGACGTTGCGAAAGCAGAAGGAAGCCCATGCCTTGCAATTCGTCGCCTCTCGTTCATAGTCGGGCACCTTGTGCGCCAGCTCGATCAGATCCGATAATTTGGTAATATTACCCAGCGGCATGATGACTTCATCGATATCGAAGACGCCCACATAGTCGAAGTTGTACATGTTGCGGTAGAAGCAGTCGTTGTATGGTATCATCTCGTTGAGTATGCGATTTAAGTAGTCAGCATCCATCGCATAGTGATGAAAATTTCGTCCCGTGTGCGGTTCTCCACGACCCATCGACAAGGGGCGCAGTTCGACAAAGCCCGGACTGCTGGTTACATAATCGTTTATCACACGCGTCATATTCGGATGAGTCTGGCCATCGTAGAAGACCACCTTGCTCACACCCATCAGCCGCATTAGTTCAAGCCATTCAATCAGACGCCAAGACATATCTTTGTAGGGGAAGTCCAATCCTTTTACGCACACCATAAAGCGCAGGGGCTTTCTTAAGTTATTATGATCTTTCATCGCCTGATCCTTCTGTTGTGGCATGGCGACCGTTTTGATAACTGGTTCGTAAATGACCCGCAGCAGATTTCTCGCCTTGTCACAGCGCTGGGCTACCAGGGACACCATTTCGGGTGCCTCCTCTTCCGTTTTGGGCAGGGGGCAGCTGATAAGCGTCGGGAAGACATGCCTTTCCCCGCTACCGCCCCACAACCAAATAATTTTATGATCACTTACATTAGCAATTACTGGATCGACGCGATTCCTGAACCACATTTGACAATAGGAGTCGGGATACTTGACCTTGTCCCGATCGCCATAATTATTGATCATGGATAAAACTCGGACAAGCGGCGCCTCTGTAATCTTCTCCCTGTTGTCATAGTACGCACCAAAGAGATGATATGTCAGGTTCTCTATGTGAACCGTCTGCCAATAGTCGTTGCTGAAATCAATTTCCAAAGAACTGGCAACTTTTCCGCAATTGGGCACAGTAGAGGGTCTTCGCAGCAGTTCCTCCAGCGGGAATGATGGCATCTCCTCTCGTATGAATTTCAATCTCTGCTCCCAGCTGGGCTCTAAAACGATAATATTCAGGTTAATATTAAAGTGATGAAATTAGATAATTAGTTTCTTACCATTTCTTTTGTCAATCAACAGCTCATTGATAAAAACGACTCGTTTAGATCGCCGACTGGGCTCATCAGAATCGTAGTAACTGATGAATGTGAATAGAAAAAATATTTTTATGGATATGATCAAGAGTAAAATCTTGACAAATCTCGCCCTATTGAACTGCATATTGAGCTCTGATCTGTTCAGCTATTCAGAAACACTCAAGTTTTTAATTTCGAAACTGCGCCTCTCAACGATGTTTGATGTCTGACAACTTCTTCTAGAATACCTGCAGCAGCACGGTTTCGATTTAGTATAACCGTTAACCAGTGATATCTTAGTACGTTGACGTCGACGTAGACGTTTTATTGGTACAAATGTTTTCTTTTGGACAGAGACCTTCTCTGTCAGAGCAATATTCTTACTTACTGTAGTACATCTACAATGCATTTGTGTCTTGTTAAATAATTATTAATTCTATCTATAAAAATGTAAATAAATTAGTCATTTTGAGTTGTTTAAGAATTCTTCAAATCTTGATTTTCGCGCGTCTTTTTCTTGACAGCAGAATTCCAATTGAAGTTATCAAAGCACATAACTTCTCAACGAGGTAAAGCGATAATCTTGAGGTTTGTTCATAAATTATTTAAGTCTGACTTAAGCACATTTTTGGTCGAGTAGTAAAGAATTTCACACAAATTAAATAGGCAGATATGTCATCTTAACATAGTTACAATAACATTAATAACCAATTAAGTAATCTAATATAAAAATGATGAGATGTGGAGGTAGGTTGCGGTTCTGGGGAGATTGGGTGGTGTGTGAGGCTATGCTTTTAAAAACGGCGGCTTGTCTATACGATTGTCGTATACGCTGTTTGTCCGGAACCTCTTATTTACGAGGAATCTCGTGTTATTCGCAGCTAGCCTCGGAACTTCTTAATGTATGCTTAACTCAGAAAACACTTTTCAACGGTTCATATGAATTAATTACAACAGATTCCTAAAATCAATTTGCCATCATTGTTTGTTTGTCACTTAGTTCATATGACTCTGCACTTTCTTCAAAGTTTGCAAGCCAATGGTCGACCGGTACACTGTCGCGAAGTCTGGCGCTATGTTTGAAAAATTATCAGGAACGATTTTATGTTCACTTTGTCTCCACTCATCTGCTTGTATTTTTAATGTTAACATTCGAATGATTTGTTGCATGTTTTTTTATGTTCTTTTCTTGAAGTTTGTTCATTCTTGTAATTTCTTCTTCAACTCTTTGGATTACCATTTCGATTGCACGACCACCAACTGCACCTTCTTCTTCAAGTTTATTGTTTTCAGCCATTCTCACGTCTGCGCGCTGCTGCGTGCATTTCATCGATACACTTTCAAATATCGAGTTGACCTTTTTTTTTATCGATCTGCTTCCAATTGCTCTAATTTGATTTTGACTCTTTTGTGTTTGTGATCTTTGTCTGGAGTGCTCCAAATATAGGACGCACGACTGGTGGCCCCCTGTTCATTTTTAGTATAATTGTTATAAGTATTTTCCAGTGAAATATAAGTATTGGATTTACAACGTAATGTTCGACTTTATAAAATAAATACTTATTTCATCGACGCACCGACAGCTTTACAACTTTAGGTACTAGGGACTTTGTCGACTTCTTATTGACGACCTTAACGCTGCCCTTCACGAACTTGACTCTCTCGTTCTCCTATTCTTCTACAACTCTTCTACTTCCATCAATGCGTATGCTGTTATCAGATCTGTTTAACAGCAAACAGCACTGTAATCCCAGTGTTACTTGCTACATTTTTGGATGTACAAAATGTGTGTGCATAGCTGCAAAATCAATCATCGATGGGCAAACAGGCACACTCTCAAATACAACTCTGTTAGTTAACAGTTGTCGGCTCTGCAGTTGTATTTCTGTTTCTACAAATTATATTAATTTTACAAGCAATGCCGTTAAACGAATTTCGCATAAAAAATTCATTAAAAATATGATGTTAATGTTACAAGTTTAATTACTTTTTTAAATGACATTTATTTAAAATAGCTAACTTTAGTTGAACAGAAAAAAATGTAGAAATGTTATTTTCAATTTTATGAGGGAAAAATAAAGTGCATTTAATCGAATTTCGCAGAATGTATGCAGATGATAAGAGGTCTAGTATATCTATGCCTTAGAAATTGCTTCGTGAAGTTATTGCTCATCGTCTTTACGACGTCGATTCTCCCCGTCGATCCATTGTTGAATGTCAGGCAAAAACCCGAGCTTCTCATATTTGGAATAGACACGCTGCTGCAACAGCGGCTGGAAACGCCAGATATTGTCATCCACAACGGGATTGAGGAGGTGCGTCTTATTGTCCGGCTCCCGATAATGGTGCAGCTGGGCGAACTCAATGGGCACAGATTTTGGATCGCATTCACCATTATGTGCATGAAAGAGTGGAAAGTGATTATGTAGACCAACCACAAATTGCGTGGAGTGAAAACATTTTGTGGCCGAAAGGCGATCACTGTGTTCCGCCACGCGTTCCACATGCTGCAGCATGTAATAGAAGCTGGGAAGGTTCTTGTAGAACTTTGGCCTCTCCGGATAAAGGGGAAAGTAGACGTTGCGAAAGCAGAAGGAAGCCCATGCCTTGCAATTCGTCGCCTCTCGTTCATAGTCGGGCACCTTGTGCGCCAGCTCGATCAGATCCGATAATTTGGTAATATTACCCAGCGGCATGATGACTTCGTCGGTGTCGAAGACGCCCACATAGTCGAAGTTGTACATGTTGCGGTAGAAGCAGTCGTTGTATGGTATCATCTCGTTGAGTATGCGATTTAAGTAGTCAGCATCCATCGCATAGTGATGAAAATTTGGTCCCGTGTGCGGTTCTCCACGACCCATCGACAAGGGGCGCAGTTCGACAAAGCCCGGACTGCTGGTTACATAATCGTTTATTACACGCGTCATATTCGGATGAATCTGGCCATAGTAGATGACCACCTTGCTCACACCCATCAGCCGCATTAGTTCAAGCCATTCAATCAGACGCCAAGACATGTCCTTGTAGGGGAAGTCCAAAGTTTTTACGCACACCATAAAGCGCAGGGGCTTTCTTGAATTATCTTGATCTTTCCTCGCCTGATCCTTCTGTTGTGGCATGGCGACCGTTTTGATAACAGGTTCGTAAATGACCCGCAGCAGATTTCTCGCCTTGTCACAGCGCTGGGCTACCAGGGACACCATTTCGGGTGCCTCCTTTTCCGTTTTGGGCAGGGGGCAGCTGATAAGCGTCGGGAAGACATGCCTTTCCCCGCTACCGCCCCACCACCAAATAATTTTATGATCACTTACATTAGCAATTACTGGATCGACGCGATTCCTGAACCACATTTGACAATAGGAGTCGGGATACTTGACCTTGTCCCGATCGCCATAATTATTGATCATGGATAAAACTCGGACAAGCGGCGCCTCTGTAATCTTCTCCCTGTTGTCATAGTACGCACCAAAGAGATGATATGTCAGGTTCTCTATGTGAACCGTCTGCCAATAGTCGTTGCTGAAATCAATGGCCAAAGAACTGGCAACTTTTCCGCAATTGGGCTCAGTAGAGGGTCTTCGCAGCAGTTCCTCCAGCGGGAATGATGGCATCTCCTCTCGTATGAATTTTAATCTCTGCTCCCAGCTGGGCTCTAAAACGATAATATTCAGGTTAATATTAAAGTGATGAAATTAGATAATTAGTTTCTCACCATTTCTTTTGTCAATCAACAGCTCATTGATAAAAACGACTCGTTTAGATCGCCGACTGGGCTCATCAGAATCGTAGTAATAGACGAGTGCGAGGAGGAAAAAAATTTTTATGGATATGATTAAGAGTAAAATCTTGACAAATCTTGCCCTAATTAACTGCATATTGTGCTCTGATCTGTTCAGCTATTCAGAAACACTCAAATTTTTAATTACGAAACTGCGCCTCTGAACGATGTTTGATGTTTGACATCTTTTTGTAGAATACCTGGAGCAGCACCGTTATGATTTAGTATAACCGTTAACCAGTGCTATCTTAGTGCGTTGATCTCGACGTAGACGTTTTATTGGTACAAATGTTTTCTTTTAACAGTTATCAATGCAATATTTTTACTTATTGTAGTATTTCTAGTACAATGTGCTTCTACAATGTTTTTGTGTCTTGGTTTTTAATGTAATTGAATTTTGCAATTCTTGATTTTTGTGCGTCTTTTTTCTGACAGTAATAATGTAGTTGAAGTTCTCAGAAAACATAATGTACATCTTTATAAAATAACGACTTATTTCCTCGACGCATCTACAACTTTACAACATTAGGTACTAGGGTATTTGTCGACTTCTTATTGACGATCTTAACGCTGCCCTCCACGAACTCGGCTGTCTCGTTCTGCTGTTCTTCTTTGATTCATATAATAAAAATAATAAAAATATAATAAAAGAAGACAGTTATCTTTCCCTGTACTTGTGTTGTTTTTACTTTTTCTGTCTATGCTTTGGTTATTTTAAGTTTCCTGTCAGCAATCTCCCTGATGTGCAACTCATAAAATTTTTTTTTTCGTAAATATTTACAGTGCTTGATTAACAGTTAACAGCTGTGTTTTGCTTTTGTGTGTGCTTTCTCTTGCTCTCTTGCTCTCATAGTACCGTATTAATATATATTGCATTCTCGATCGCGGTGTATTGTTGTTATAGTGATTTTTGTCTGCTCTCCTAACTGTGTTTATACGTGTTGTTGCTTTAGCTGTCGAATGATTTTGTCTATTTTTGTAATATATTAGTGCAGCGATAAAGCTTGGTGCTGTTCCATATTTTATCTTGCTGTGCCATTTAATTTTTTGTTATTTTCTCTGTGCAGTGCCGCATCTTTGGTATCTTTTTTTTCGAGCATATTAATGTTTTCATCAAATGTGTCTCGCTACTTAAAAAACTTAAAAAACAAGAACCAGGCTGCGTAACAACGTGGTACATGTAAAATGTGCTGGTTTCACGCAACGGGTAAAAGGCATATAATTGGCAATAACTCGGGGTTAAAGTGGTGATGCGAGCGAAGCCGTGATGCGGAGTCCGGTATCCAGGTTTTTATGAGGGCATGAGGGCTTCAATGATCTTCGTCTAGCATTCAGTAGGCTCAGTGCTAATTTTGATGCACTGGAGAATCAATTTAATGGTGTAAAACTGTCTACAAACGCGCTTAGCAGAAGCGATCAACTGAGCCTGCTTTTAAACGGCTCTAAGTGTAAGTTCATGTCATTTTATCGTATTTCTCCTCATATTGTTAGTTACACGCTCGATGGGAGGCCACTTGATAGACTGAATAAAGTAAATGATTTACGTTTACTTGTTGATCATCGGCTCAAAATTGATAGGCATATTAAAATCACTGTCAACAAAGCATTTCCAGTTCTTGGTTTTATTAAGCGTCAATGAAAGGAATTTGATGATCCCTATACGACTAAGATACTCATCACTTCTCTTGTACGTCCAATTCTGGAATATGGATCTTGTATGTGGTCTCCACAATATCATATTCATCAAAGTAGATTGGAATCTGTGCAGAAGAGCTTTCTACTTTTTCGTCTTCGTCGCTTTGGCTGGGGTGTACTGTCTTCTTATACCAATAGACTGCTCCTTATTAACCTTCCCTCCTTAACTAATCGTCGTGTTATGCTAGGTGTTACGTTTGAAGTTGAATTACTTAAATGGAGCCAAATACATTTTTCTGTTCCCTCTAGACCGTCACGTTACTTTTTCCCACTTTCTCTTAGTCGTTGTACTACCAATTATTCCTTGCATGAACCGTTGCGATTACTCTCGAATAATTACAATAGACTCTATCACGTAATCAATTCAGAGTCCTAAATTTCTAAAATTGAGAACTCAATGTTAAACATACTATCCCGTGAATAACTTTTTCGCATGCACCTGTGGTGGGATTTAACTAACTGATACTAATTATTTTTTGGTCTGAATGGGTTTTTTTCTTCTGGGTTTTAAAAGTTATGTTAATGTTACAAATATATTTCCTTTTTTATTTCACATATATTTAAAACACCTAACTTTAGTAGAACAAACAAATTGTTTAATTGTTATTTGCAAAGCGCCTTTAATCGAATTTCGCAGATTGCGCGTACATGATATGATGATTCTATTATCTATGCCTAAAGATAGCTTCGTGTAGTTGTTGTTCATCGTCTTTACGACGTCGATTCTCCGCGTCGATCCATTGTTGAATGTCAGGCAAAAACCCAAGCTTCTCATATTTGGAATAAACACGCTGCTGCAACAACGGCTGGAAACGCCAGATATTGTCATCCACAACGGGATTGAGGAGGTGCGTCTTATTGTCCGGCTCCCGATAATGGTGCAGCTGGGCGAACTCAATGGGCACAGATTTTGGATCGCATTCACCATTATGTGCATGAAAGAGTGGAAAGTGATTATGTAGACCAACCACAAATTGCGTGGAGTGAAAACATTTTGTGGCCGAATAGCGATCACTGTGTTCCGCCACGCGTTCCACATGCTGCAGCATGTAATAGAAGCTGGGAAGGTTCTTGTAGAACTTTGGCCTTTCCGGATAAGGGGGAAAGTAGACGTTACGAAAGCAGAAGGAAGCCCATGCCGTGCAATTCGTCGCATTTCGTTCGTAGTCGGGCACCTTGTGCGCCAGCTCGATCAGATCCGATAATTTGGTAATATTACCCAGCGGTATGATGACTTCATCGATATCGAAGACGCCCACATAGTCGAAGTTGTACATGTTTCGGTAGAAGCAGTCGTTGTATGGTATCATCTCATTGAGTATGCGATTGAAGTAGTCAGCATCCATCGCATAGTGATGAAAATTTGGTCCCGTGTGCGGTTCTCCACGACCCATCGACAAGGGGCGCAGTTCGACAAAGCCCGGACTGCTGGTTACATAATCGTTTATCACACGCGTCATATTCGGATGAGTCTGGCCATCGTAGAAGACCACCTTGCTCACACCCATCAGCCGCATTAGTTCAAGCCATTCAATCAGACGCCAAGACATGTCCTTGTAGGGGAAGTCCAAAGTTTTTACGCACACCATAAAGCGCAGGGGCTTTCTTGAGTTATCTTGATCTTTCATCGCCTGATCCTTCTGTTGTGGCATGGCGACCGTTTTGATAACTGGTTCGTAAATGACCCGCAGCAGATTTCTCGCCTTGTCACAGCGCTGGGCTACCAGGGACACCATTTCGGGTGCCTCCTTTTCCGTTTTGGGCAGGGGGCAGCTGATAAGCGTCGGGAAGACATGCATTTCCGCGCTACCGCCAAACCGCCAAATAATCTTATGATCACTTACATTAGCAATTACTGGATCGACGCGGTTCCTGAACCACATTTGACAATAGGAGTCGGGATACTTGACCTTGCCCCGAGTGCCATTATTATTGATCATTGATAAAACTCGGACAAGCGGCGCCTCTGTAATCTTCTCCCTATTGTCATAGTACGCACCAAAGAGATGATATGTCAGGTTCTCTATGTGAACCGTCTGCCAATAGTCGTTGCTGAAATTAATTCCAAAAGAACTGGCAACTTTTCCGCAATTGGGCTCAGTAGAGTTCGGTCTTCGCAGCAGTTCCTCCAGCGGGAACGAAGGCATCTCCTCTCGTATGAATTTCAATCTCTGCTCCCAGCTGGGCTCTAAAACGATAATATTCAGGTTAATATTAAAGTGATGAAATTAGATAATTAGTTTCTTACCATTTCTTTTGTCAATCAACAGATCATTGATAAAAACGACTCGTTTAGATCGCCGACTGTGCTCATCAGAATCGTAGTAATAGAAGAGTGCAAGTAGTAAAAAGATTTGTATGTATATGATTAAGAGCGAAATCTTGGCAAATCTCGCCCTAATTAACTGCATATTGAGCTCTGATCTGTTCAGCTATTCAGAAACACTCAAGTTTTTAATTTCGAAACTGCGCCTTTCAACGATGTTTGATGTTTGACAATTTTTTCTAGATTACCTGGAGCAGCACCGTTCCATTTTAGTGTAGCCCGCAACTAATGCTATCTTAGTGCGTTGACGTCGACGTGGACATTTTATTGGTACAAGTGTTTTCTTTTAACACTGATCTTCTCTGTCAAAGCAATAATTTTATCTAGCACATCTACATTGTTTTTGTGTCTTGATGTTTTTTTTTAATTCTGGATTTTTGTACGTATATTTTCTAACAGTAGAATTCCAATTGAAGTTATCAGAACACATAACGTCTTTACTAGGTCAAACGATAATCTTGAGTTTTGTTTATAAATTATTTAACTCTGGCTTACGCACATTGCTGATCGAGTAGTAAAGAATTTCACAGAAATCAAATAAGCAGATATGTAATGTTAAGAACAAATTGTATTATATATATAGATATATGTGGATCATCTCCTTTTTATTATTAGTATAATGGTTATAAGTATATCACAGTGAAAGACAAGTATTGGATTTACAACGTAATGTTCGACTTTATAAAATAACGACTTATTTCATCGACGCACCGACAGCTTTACAACTTTGGGTACTAGGGACTTTGTCGACTTCTTATTGACGACCTTAACGCTGCCCTTCACGAACTTGACTCTCTCGTTCTCCTATTCTTCTACAACTCTTCTACTTCCATCAATGCGTATGCTGTTATCAGATCTGTTTAACAGCAAACAGCACTGTAATCCCAGTGTTACTTGCTACATTTTTGGATGTACAAAATGTGTGTGCATAGCTGCAAAATCAATCATCGATGGGCAAACAGGCACACTCTCAAATACAACTCTGTTAGTTAACAGTTGTCGGCTCTGCAGTTGTATTTCTGTTTCTACAAATTATATTAATTTTACAAGCAATGCCGTTAAACGAATTTCGCATAAAAAATTCATAAAAAATATGATGTTAATGTTACAAGTTTAATTACTTTTTTAAATGACATTTATTTAAAATAGCTAACTTTAGTTGAACAGAAAAAAATTTAGAAATGTTATTTTCAATTTTATGAGGGAAAAATAAAGTGCATTTAATCGAATTTCGCAGAGTGTATGCAGATGATAAGAGGTCTAGTATATCTATGCCTTAGAAATTGCTTCGTGAAGTTGTTGCTCATCGTCTTTACGACGTCGATTCTCCCCGTCGATCCATTGTTGAATGTCAGGCAAAAACCCGAGCTTCTCATATTTGGAATAGACACGCTGCTGCAACAGCGGCTGGAAACGCCAGATATTGTCATCCACAACGGGATTGAGGAGGTGCGTCTTATTGTCCGGCTCCCGATAATGGTGCAGCTGGGCGAACTCAATGGGCACAGATTTTGGATCGCATTCACCATTATGTGCATGAAAGAGTGGAAAGTGATTATGTAGACCAACCACAAATTGCGTGGAGTGAAAACATTTTGTGGCCGAAAAGCGATCACTGTGTTCCGCCACGCGTTCCACATGCTGCAGCATGTAATAGAAGCTGGGAAGGTTCTTGTAGAACTTTGGCCTCTCCGGATAAAGGGGAAAGTGGACGTTGCGAAAGCAGAAAGAAGCCCATACCTTGCAATTCGTCGCATTTCGTTCGTAGTCGGGCACCTTGTGCGCCAGCTCGATCAGATCCGATAATTTGGTAATATTACCCAGCGGCATGATGACTTCATCGATATCGAAGACGCCCACATAGTCGAAGTTGTACATGTTGCGGTAGAAGCAGTCGTTGTATGGCATCATCTCATTGAGTATGCGATTTAAGTAGTCAGCACGCATCGCATAGTGATGAAAATTTGGTCCCGTGTGCGGTTCTCCACGACCCATCGACAAGGGGCGCAGTTCGACAAAGCCCGGACTGCTGGTTACATAATCGTTTATCACACGCGTCATATTCGGATGAGTCTGGCCATCGTAGAAGACCACCTTGCTCACACCCATCAGCCGCATTAGTTCAAGCCATTCAATCAGACGCCAAGACATATGTTTGTAGGGGAAGTCCAATCCTTTTACGCACACCATAAAGCGCAGGGGCTTTCTTAAGTTATTATGATCTTTCATCGCCTGATCCTTCTGTTGTGGCATGGCGACCGTTTTGATAACAGGTTCGTAAATGACCCGCAGCAGATTTCTCGCCTTGTCACAGCGCTGGGCTACCAGGGACACCATTTCGGGTGCCTCCTTTTCCGTTTTGGGCAGGGGGCAGCTGATAAGCGTCGGGAAGACATGCCTTTCCCCGCTACCGCCCCACCACCAAATAATTTTATGATCACTTACATTAGCAATTACTGGATCGACGCGATTCCTGAACCACATTTGACAATAGGAGTCGGGATACTTGACCTTGCCCCGAGTGCCATTATTATTGATCATTGATAAAACTCGGACAAGCGGCGCCTCTGTAATCTTCTCCCTGTTGTCATAGTACGCACCAAAGAGATGATATGTCAGGTTCTCTATGTGAACCGTCTGCCAATAGTCGTTGCTGAAATCAATTTCCAAAGAACTGGCAACTTTTCCGCAATTGGGCACAGTAGAGGGTCTTCGCAGCAGTTCCTCCAGCGGGAACGAAGGCATCTCCTCTCGTATGAATTTCAAACTCTGCTCCCAGCTGGGCTCTAAAACGATAATATTCAGGTTAATATTAAAGTGATGAAAGTAGATAATTAGTGTCTTACCATTTCTTTTGTCAATCAACAGCTCATTGATAAATACGACTCGTTTAGATCGCCGACTGGGCTCATCAGAATCGTAGTAATAGACGAGTGCGAGTAGTAAAAAGATTTTTATGGATATGATTAAGAGTAAAATCTTGACAAATCTTGCCCTTATTAACTGCATATTGAGCTCTGATCTGTTCAGCTATTCAGAAACACTCCAATTTTTAATTACCAAACTGCGCCTCTCAACGATGTTTGATGTTTGACAATTTTTTCTAGATTACCTGCAGCAGCACCATTCCATTTTAGTGTGGCCCGCAACCAATGATATCTTAGTGCGTTGACGTCGATGTACAAGTTGTATTGATACAAATGTTATTCTTTTAGGTCATTCTTAGCTAACAGTTGTCGGCTCTGCAGTTGGCTTCTGTTGCATGCACGGGAGCGACAAGTTGTGTTTGTGGCGCTGGTAGCAGACAGTGTGTCAGTCGCCCGTTGAGTGCCACTACTAAGCAGACAATGTATTGTATGTATACAATGTACAATGTGTTGTATTGTCTGCTTAGTGATTATATAGAATCATTATAGATCGAAAATTCGAATTGATCACATAGACTACAGCTTTAGTTTTTATGACATTCTTAGTATATTTTCTTGACGGTATTTCTTAATTTATCATGCTTAACCGATTAATTGTATTTTCTTTCATTTTTCCACTATTTCTTAAGACACGCCTGTTTGCAAGCACACGGATCGAGTTATACTAATTGGTGCCTCGAAGGATGAGACTGTTGAGGTCATATGTGAAATACAAGCGGATCCACCGCCACGGTAAGAGCCAACACAAAAGAAACCAATCAACAAAAAAAAAAACAAAAAAAAAAAATTAGGTGGTGACAGGCCTCTTAGACCTGTGTAAGCGCTTCCCCTTTGCTGTTGTTGGCAATTGCTTCCGGTTTCCTGTTGAATGGAAGTTTGCTAAATTGACAAATGAGTGTAATTGTGTGTGCATGTGTATGTGTAAACGGAAAATGCTGTTTATATGTTAGGAAATGTGCGAAAATTCAACAAAATTTTGATTTGGCGGCACTTCAAAGAGTCGCCTCAGTCCACATCCTCCATTTGAGCACTTTAATTTATATTTTAAATGCACAGCTGATGTTGCTGCTAAGGGATTCTGGGGGAGGCTTTTATGGCTGTGTGGGTATGTGTGTGTTCACTGCTGGACTCTGTTAATTCACATTGCCACATTTGCTCCACTTTAATGTTTTTTTAATGAGCCACCTCCCGCCACTGTAGCCACTCCAGCGACTTTATGCTTTTCTCTGTCTGTCTGTCCAACTCAATCCCCCTGTCTCTTTCTCTATCTCTCTCTCTCTCGTTCTCTGTGTCTCTCTCTGTCTCTCTCCTCTCTTCCAATCTGAGTGTCTGTCCAGCTGGCTTGTCTCGTATTTAATTTCATTTTTTTTTCCTGCTGTTGTTATTGTCTGTGGCTGCGTCTTGAGTTGACGCTTTATGCTAAAATAATTAATCATTAGCTGGCACAAAATATGCGCGTTGTTGCCGTTGGCAGCGCAGCTGCGTCGTGTAATTGTTGTGGTAGCAAAGTGAGGGGCGCGGCAGAGCAGAGGGGCGTTGCGCAGCGTGAACATTAAAAAGCTGCTGGTTGCTTTGAAGGGGGAATAGGAGCCACAAACTGGTCCGGCTTGCCCGTGGGGGCGGCTTCAAGTTAATTTATCAGCATTTAACTGCTTGACAGCGATGCTAGATATTTTTTTCTTTTGATTTTCGTATTTTTTGTTCGCTTTTAAATTAAAGTATCATGTTGCGAGAAATGCAAATCAATTACTGCTTGCGCCGCCAAAGTATTAAAAAAAAAAAATAATTGAAAAATCTGGTAAATTATTGGAAAAAAGTAAAAGTGCAATAAAGATCCATTTACGATTGGGAAGAGCAACTTAATTTTAAAAGCAGCTAACCAAATTGCCTACATTTTTTATAAGCAGTACCTTCTGTGGCTTTAAAATTATTTTAAGTACTTAGTGGAGACTTATCAATAGATAATAGGATAAATTAATTTGCAATATCATAAAAACAAATAAAAAATATAAATATCAATCTATTTGATATTAAATACTTTGAAACGACTTTTCTGTCATATTTAAACAGATTTTTTCATGAGCAGTGAATTATTGATTTCTTTAAATTAATATGCAGTTTTTTAACGTGTTGTTGTTGTCATATATTTCGGCATATGTACGAGTATTAGTTATTTATCAGCATTTTCAATTTACTGTAGGCAGGGAGAAAAACGAACGCGTTCAACCGAATGTGCCAGAGATAATTAACCTTTTAATAGGCTTTCCGTGTGCGAGAGAACTTGACTCTTTAACTGGGACGTTGTGTGTGCGGGTGTGTGTGCGGGTGTCAGTGCTTGTTTGTGAGCTTTACCGTGCTTGTATGGGTGTGTTTAACCTTTAATATTTTAACGAGCTGTTTTAAAAATTTAAAACTTTCCAAACATGTCTCACTTGCTGCCTGTCTCTGGTCCGATATGCCTTTCGTCTGGACTGATGTTTCTGCCTTCTGCACGCGTGTCCCACTGACAACGTAACTGTCAAAATGTCAACGCAACGGAAACAACAACAAACAACAACCATAAAAACGCAAACAAAAAATTAAAAAACAACAAACATGTGCAGAACATTCCGCTGGAAATTCAACAATTCGGGTGAAACTCTAGACGTGGGCAGCGAACGATTCAGCGTGAATGGAAGTCGCAGCATTTTAAAGTACACTCCGGTCACAGATCAGGTAAATAACTACACCCAACCAATTAAGCGACACACAGCGCCGGCAATAAAGTCACTCTTATACATATGCATTTATGTATTTCCAGGATTACGGCACACTATCCTGCTGGGCGGCCAACGAGGTGGGCACCCAACAGCAGCCCTGTCTCTTTCAAGTGGTTTTAGCAGGTAACCGCACAGAAGACTTATCCATTTTAATTAGTATTCGCCCCATAGCTAACGATGTAGTCACCTACTTAGGTCATGTATTCATTTAATATACCATTATAAAATATACAATTATTTCTTTGCTTACTCCTTTATTTGATAAGTAAAAAAAGAATGTAGTATACTATTTATTTTAATAAAGTTATTTACTAATAAAGATATGGTAGGAAATTGATTTAATTTCGTTTCTTGACAATTAATTAACCAATGAATATATGCGATGGTATATTATTTAAATAAAGAACTCTGTTCAAGCGTATCTTTTTTATTGCGTACTCACCTCATGTATTAATCTTGCATTCACTTTTGTTTCTGACATTTTCATTCTAGAAAATTCAATTATTTTTCTGATACCTAATTAAAATCGTGTTTTATTTTCTTTTGAAATTTTATTTTATTTTATTAAGTAAAGTCATACAATTGCAAATAAAATAAGGAATTTGAATAACTTGTTTAATTTAACATTAATGTTAGTTTGAGACATTTTCTCTTATATAATAAATATTTAATTAATTGTATATTACCTGATTGTAGGTTATTTAATATGCACATCAAATAATTCAATTCAATATTATGTTTTCTCTTTAAAGTAAAGTACTGTAATTACCAATAAGGAGGCTTATTTAATTTTAGCAATTACTTTACCAATGAATAAGTGAAAATATTTATTAATAATATAGAGATCCTTTTATTATTTTTATTTAGTTGTTTTTTAAGTTGTTTAGTAGCCAAGGCTCTGGAATATTAATGCCTGTACGATTTAATTGCTTGACAGAATAAGTAACTTTAAGTGAACTGTTCAACTGGCTGTGTAACTGTGCGTGTTTACCATTTAACCTCAACAAGTTAAGGACACATGCAAACACTCAGAGTCGCTCTCAGAGAGATAGCATGAAACAAACATACTACTTGCTTGTTAATACAAACAACAAAAAAAGTAAAATAAAATCTTACAAACATTTAAATCTCTCTCCCTCTCTCTCTCTCTCCCTCTCTCTCTCTCTCTGTCTCTCGCGCTTTCTTTTCTCTTCCTGCAAAAATTTGACAATTTAAATCCGAATCCGATCACGAAACCCATCCGCTCGCACACACCACTGGCACACTTTCCTACATTCATACACAGCTTTGCCCAATTGCGTCAGCAATTGCAGCATCTTCAATCGGACTGAACTGAATGTTGACATACAATGCATACCCGGCTATGATGGTGGCCTGCCCCAAATATTTGTGCTCGAAATGTATTCAACACGCACCGGCATTACCAGGTAAGCATATTAATCAGCTACATACACGATATAATCCGAAAACTGGACACACACACACACTGACACACTTAATCGGATTATATTTGTTGGAGAACTTTGCTTAGCCTCCAGTCTCAGATTTTCAGCATATGCCAAATAAGAGATGTAAAATTACCTTGGTTAACCAAAGTGAATCGGAAATTCGCTTTTCCAAGCTGGCTACCCATTTGGTGTAGTTAAATTTAGTGTTCAGGATTTAGTACAGTTATTAATAGTTAAAAAGATAATTTCATTAGGATGGTGACATATCTATAGATTGGGGTATAGATTAGTAACAGGTACATAGATTAGGGTATGGATTAATGAATTAAAGGCGATGAAAATAATCATTTATTTTAGCTTAAGAGCTAAGTATTTGCAGATCCTGCATATTCCTTATATCTCGACCTATTGTGCTTCTTAAATACATAATATACAGTAGGTTAATGTGCGTGTATATACATTATGTGCACTTACATATGTATATACATATGTATGCTCGCACACCCACACATCCACACACACACGCACACACATTCCGAAGTAAACATCTACTATCTGCATGTGACAGCTGCCTCAAGGAGATACCAGCAGCATAATATTCAATATCAGTTTCAGTCGGACACAAATTGGTAGACAGACTACCTGTGATTGTGTGTGTGTGCTTAACTCATAAGCATAATTATGGACTTCTGCACAGTCCTTGAGCAGGGAGCGTGTAATTAGGCGTGAAAGGGGACGCTTCAGGTCAAGTTTCTGTTCTCTCCCCCTAATAAAATTGCCAGCGCAAATCAACCATTTATATGCATGTCAAATGGGTGTTTAAAAAATGCGCATTTTATTGGGACCCAAACCCGAAATCAAATCGGATTCATATGCACACATAACATTATGCTACCGCATTGTATAAATTTGGCAAGGAAAACACAACCAGCAACATTTCATAAATATTACTTATTAATACAATGCTCAGACCCATGGGAGAATACTTGGCAGTTGTCTCCCAAAAACGAAAAAAAAAAATAAAAAAAATAAATAATAATATCAAAGGACCCTCATTCAAAAAGATTGCGCCAAAACGCAACAAACGTCGTCATCAATGCTCAAAGTGTTTGTTAAACCAAATGGCATCTGGGGAATAAGAAAACAGAGTTTGCTTTGGCATGACGAAGTTCAAATACTCTATATGTTAGATATAGCGAAGAAAGATATATACCATGATTTAATAACTGGGTCCAACTGAGAGACTAGTGCGAATAAATACTCAGATATGTATTTCAACTCAGCATAATTCGCATCTTATTTCTGCTTATAAAAAAAAAAAACTCTTCCTCAATGAGTTACATATCAGAGCACAGAATTCAAACATTCTTGGCAAGGGCATCTTATGGATGAAAAAAATGATGTTCAATTTATATAGACATTGAACCCTAATATTTCAGAGCATGGCACACCAGAAACAAAAGCGAACGATAGACAAGAGACAGGAGACGAAAGACAAGTGAAAGCCGCAACAAGGCAAAAGGCATCAAATTTAAATTGAGGTCATGATTGGAGAAACGCTTCGGTTTTGTTTGAGTTGAGCTGAAGTTGGGGTTGGGTCCATAGTCCAAGGCGGAAATACAAAAGGCTTAAGCTGTCAAAAATACGAATATTTTGGAAAAAAAGGGGTTTTGTGACAAGCTGACATTTGATTGCACATGATTAAAGGCTCAGAGCTATTGATTTGGCATACTATACAAATAAATATAATAATATTCTGCGGTCCCTCTATTTTGGCTTTTGTTTTCTTTTTTTATAGATTTAATCTAAGCAATGCTGAGGAGGCGCTCTTTTCACTAGAGAATCTGGATACGCTCACCTCGATGATGATGCAGGAAAATAACTCGCTGAGGCTGCGCATTTACTCTTATAATCAAAAGGGACGCAGTGCGGCATATCTGTTGCCCGATTTCATAATTGGCTCAACAGCTTACAAGACAGGTGAGTGGCACACACACACACACACACACACACACACACATTGGCCATAGCAGGATAGGCTTGATTGATGGATGGAAATTGTAGGGCTGCTTCTTGCATTTGACACATGACGTCTGGCAGTGAGAGCAGCCTTGGGCCACCCACTTCCAACATCCCACATCCTTCCATACAGCTGCTTTACACTGATTTCATGTTTTAATCCCAAGTCAGGGCTTCATACTTGGCTTGACTTCCACATCCTTCACATATGGTGGCGACATTTGACAGGTACCAGAGTCATCCGCAGTACTTACAAAATCAACATGTCTGCCTTATGGCCTGACTCTCGCTGCTGCAAAATACATATTTGTAAATTTACTTTCTGACGTGCCAGCTGCGTTGCAGCAGCGAATGTTATCTTGACACATTGATTTCACCCAGCTCAACAAATCTACACAGTTTGATCATTCCAAATTCATTTTCTCACAGTTGAGAGACAATAATCGTACTCAACGGCTTAGTAACTTAAAAGTTGAACAAGTAAATACGAATTCTCAAATATTACAGTTTCCTTTTGAAGCAAACTGAGATTATAATTAGAAAATATATGAAGAATATGATACAAACTATGTTTGGGATTTTTTCCTATTAAAATGGAAATCTACCCTTAAACGCTTACCAATTTTATCCTCATTCTAAATAATTTAAACATATTAGTTTGAAATTTATCACAAGTTTAGTTGTAAGTGGAGTATTCGCATTTAGCTGCATATATTGAATGATTTGAACCACTGTGCAGTTGCACGTTATTTGTAGAAATAAACTCACGCCCACTTTTCCTGATTCTTCTCATTTGCATATCGTTAACACAACGCGCCTAAAAATAAAACTGTCGAACGACAAACTCCAACTCAAACTGAATGCAATCAAACATGTGGAATATTTGCGATATGTGATGACAATCTATCTAAAACCGACGACGACGACGGCTATGATTTATGACTGTCGATTGTCAACCTGTAATTACGACAATAACCGATGACAACGACAACGATAACAATAACAGATGACGATGTAACACTGGCCCTGTCGCCGGTGATTGTTGGCAGCGTTCTGACCATCATAATCATTGGGTTGGCCATCGCGATACGAATATTTGTGGTAACATTCGTGCACAATTTGCGACGCAATCGGCAGCATGGCAACAAGGCAACAGCTGCTGGTGTCGTCGTCCAAGCGGGTGATGTCTTTAAGGTGAGTGCACCAACTTGACCCAACCTTACCTCCCCCTCATCTTTCTAGTTATCAGAGATTCAAATGCAATTAATAATGTTCCTGGCGGCACTTTGCAGAGTGGCAACCTGGAGAAACCGCGCTGGCAGCATACGGATATAAAAACGAAATCATCGGAGGATTTGGTTGAGGATGAACGTGATCCAGATGTTATACCCTCACAATATGGTAAGTCGTAACTTTCAAGTTATTTTTGTAATGCATAGAAAGTTTTTCCGATAGCTTTGCTAACTTTTATGTGCTTGACAGTGATGGATGAGAAAAATATCTGTTTAAAACTACAATTTATCAGAAATAGGCCAATTTGACAATTTGCTTGTAAAATTCTAAATGAATCATCGATTTAAGACAAAGAACGAAGATGATTGTGATTAATTCTTTTAGTCCCAGACTATTTAGGTTTCAATATAATCTACCAGTTGCATGATATGATAGCTATTGAGAATTTCAATTGAGGTTGGACAGGATGGGATATAAAGTCCAAGCTTAAGAGTATTTAGGTTTCAGTATACGAATAAACAATTTTTCAGCTGTGAGATAATATTACTGTCGTGTTCGTCACAATCACACTGGTTTTTATAGTGCGGCAACGTGCACTTTGAGCATTAAACTTTAATCAAATTTTAATGGTCACTTTTCTGACATTTATTTTCATGTGTCTTGCTATCGTGCATCGTCGCTTCCTGCTGCTCGGGTGACCCGTAATCGTAATCAATCTCATCAACACAACAATACGACCGACAATCTGAACATGTTGCGAACCCTAACCAATCCAATTCGAACCCCGCCGAACCGCACCAAACCAAATGAAACCATTCCAATATAATCCAATCAACGGATGCAATTTTCTTTTAATCGTAAATATTTTTAACGATGGCGTTCGCCAATCTAAAACGCAACCACATCATCGCCTGGCCACGGGACTCTCACTCGGTCGCCCACTTGGACACTCATCAATAAATTTCAATCACACAGTTGGCGGCAGCAGCGCCGGCAGCAGTGGCAGCAATGCCTCCAATGTGGGCAGCACCACTGCCGGCACAGCCACCGGCAGCAGCACATCGACAGCGGTTGCCACAGCTGTGCCCCCAACGGACCGCGATGCTCATCCGTTTTCCACTGTTGCAACAGCAACAGCAGCGACGCCATCCGGCGTTGGACTCGTTGGCAGTATTTCCAAATGGTCACCCAATGGCAGTGTAAGTACGCCTCCAAAATGTAGTAAAAGAGTCTAATTATTTTGTTCTTTTTTTTGGGTATTAACTAAGAACTAAATAAGAAGAAGAAGAAGAAGTGTAAATGCTTCTTAGATTTTATTATAAGCGGAAACATTGCATCTTTTATTTTCTCTCTTGCTGTTTATTTCTTTCTTTTGTTTTACTTTAATTGTTCCTTATTACAAAAGTTTAACCATTTTTATTCTAATTGCGTTTGTCTTGGGTGTTTCCTTTCAATAATTTTTAGGCGATTTTACATTTTAAATTCCCCAGAATTAGTATATTCTATATTTATTTATTCTTTACATACTTTTTTATGTTTCATTTCAATTTTAAATTTAATTTAATTTAATTTTCTTAGATGTGTTTTGTGTTATGATAATAAATTAAATAATTGCTTTTGCTCTAATTTCAACTGAAGCTTATAAATATATAAATTATTTATTAATTTAGATTAGACTTTCAATTGAAGCAATATTTTATATTGTTAAATAATTTAAAAGAGAGCTGGCTTATTACGTATATTAATGACCAAGCTATCTCTTTTAGTTTTATGGACATTGCTTAGAGCTTGAACTTAATAATTTCTTTAACTTTAACAGTTATAAGTGAAAGTGATCAAACATTGCGAAATATAATTAAAAAAGGCTTACCCAGTCTGAACAGTGGGCGAGTGGGCAAAATAATAAATAAATTGTAAAAGTGGGATTGGCTCCACATTTGCATTGCCATTTGATTGGAATCGCTTTTTTCTCGGATTTGCTACTTTGCTGAGGCAACGATATCTGCTACTTGTCAATTTCGGTTATTATTAGCCACGTTGACAATTTTCATGTTTTCATTCTTTTTTTTATATTTTTGTTTTTGGACCGGTTTTTTTCTTTTATCTGGCATTCTGCTTTTCACACTAAAACCAATCAAATGCCGAAATTGCAAAATTGCTAAACAAAATTCTGGGTAACCATAGCACGGGTCTCAAATTCCAATTTGAATCGAAAACCCGCAGAACCCGCAAAACACAAACACCAAAGCATACCAAAGGGGTGTTTATTAAAAAAAGCTTTTAAACTGTCAGAGCGCACGTCTTGTGGCACGACTGCTCCCCGACCAGCAGCAGTTATAAATAAAAGCCATTGGCTAAATCCGAGTATAATGCGGCAAGCACTTTTGTATTGCAACGAGCCAATATCCACCACCAAGTAACCACAGCCACAGCCACATTCAGCGACAAGGTAATTGCAAGATTCCTTTTTCTCCTTTTAAGGGCAATACATCATGTCGAGCTACCCATAATCAATCAATATTTTCAGTATTTATATTGCTCAACATTCTTTGGCTGCTACGGTTAACAATCTGGTGTTGTGGAATAGTGGAGAGGGTCCTTAAATCAGTGAAGTGATTGAATATGCAACATGTGTGTTAAGGCACACATAGAGGGAATATGGAAACAACTGAGCTTCTTAATCCAACCTTAAAATACTTAAATTAGCATACAAAAGTGGGCGACAAATTTAAAAAAAATATCTTTATTTATTCATTTTCTATTTATAAAAAAAAAATAGTAAATAAATTAAATTAAATTAAATATAATAATAAACGCATCTGTTCCAAGTTGCGACATATGGATATGTCTATATGCATATGTCATCAGATATGGCATTGGAATACCCAACATAAACATATCTAAATAAACTGAATTAATACAATAAGACTAGAATACTACATATATTGTATCAGCGAGTTATTTTCAGTGCGATTCAGTTTGATAAACGCTAAGCCGCAAAATAAAGCTTTAGAAACAAACAAACAATAAACAAGAATAAAATACTAAAATATATTTACAATTATAATTTTAACAAATGAATAAATTAGATTTTCGACACCATTCATATTTCATTTGGAGTATAATTCGTGTCTGTTTTGAATTATAAATGCCAGATAGGAGCATCTGTGGTCATTCTGCATTATTGCAATTAGAGTTCAATTATGGATTTTTCGACTATAGTCGAGATGCCTGGCATTAGCAAAAGCTGATCCGAGTGCGATTAGAGAGCCGCTCCAAACCGTTTGCCATGAGCAGACACAGTTTAATTGAACATTTATATATTGTTCACATATTTTGCTAAGCTGCCGAAAACCAACCACACAACACAATCCATTGACTTACAATGAAAAATGCTTATTAACAAAAAAATACAACCATAAAATATTTAAAAAAAAGCTTCGAATGTAGCGGTTTTCGATATTGCCTAGTTGGCCGAATGGATGATTTTAGTCCATATAGAAATAAAATTTGCTGCGCTGATTTTAATTAGATTTAAATCAGCATCAGGCAGTGGGTGCAGACCGTTGACCACAGACAGGAGCTGTAGCAGTAGCTGTAGCCATGGCCAGTGTCTGACGTAACTCAATTCGTTCATTAAATAATTTTAAATATTGCCAAACATTGCACAAACAGGCACAACGGCGCATCCACGCATGGCCAAAATCTGCAACTCGCTTCACAACAACTGCAATTTTCAACGCAATTCAGCAATTCTTAATTGCATCAAGAGATTTTCAATTAGAATTTCCATTTTAACTGGCCGAAAAATACTTTTTTTCCTAGGCTCTTGCGATGTTGCTTTAATTTTGATAGAGCGCCTGTAATTATCATCTAAAAAAAAATATTTTTTTCAATTTTACTTGTGAAATACTCTAGACTCCAATTAATCTTCAATTTGAATTTAAATGTACCGATTTTTAGAAAAGATTTAAATGACAAAATGAATTTATTTTGAATAGGGCTGATCTAATTTAAGTCTGACTTCTTTTCAAATTTATAATTGATTAATTCAATTTAAAAAAAATGGTTTAATTTTCTAATTTTTTAAATTCCTTTAACTGTTTCAATTGGCTTATGTGCATCTTAAAATTCGCTTGCAATCTGCTGGAATTTTTTTTTCAGATATACGAATAAATAATTTAATTTTCAGAATTTACTATATAAATGTTAAACATAATTTTGTACAAACTTTTCTTATTGTTTTAACACTTCATACTTATGGACATACTTAAAGAACGCTACTTATTTCAATTATTTTTAAATTATTTTTTATCTGTTTTTGCTTAAACTTTTAATTGAGAGTGCCTTTACTTGTCGACTAGCTGAGTTCAACTAGCTGAAATTGTAAAATAAATTGATAATTTCCAACCTCAATTTCAGATTTTGGTTGGTTTCAAATGGGGTTTTTAGTTATTGCAGCTGACAATCTGAATACTTCTAGCTGAGTGGCTTTAATGCGTATGCAACTTTTAACTGTCGCATCTGTTCACAGGCACCGGCCATGACGACGACCACGGCTCTGTCGTCCGGCGATCCGTCGAACCCGCCGATCACCTACAATCAGATCAATTCGCAGCGGGCGCAGCTGCTGGCCGCTGTTGCCGCCGTTGGTGGCGGGTGCAGCAGCACCGTTATTTCGCCCAGTAGCAGCATAATGGGCAGCCTGGGTGTGGGTGGTGCTGGTAAGCCGCTGACACTGGGTATGGGCGGCACCATCATTGGCTCGCCCACATCGCTCTCGTCGACAGCAACGCTGGCGGCGCATCTGCAGCCGGCGCACAGCAGCGGCGTTGGCACATTGCCCCCCGGACTGGGCAGCGGCGGTGGCTATATAATGAATGCCTATGGCAGTGGTAGTGGCAGGCTGCATCATCCGACGGGTCATACGGCCACTCTGAATCGTCATCATCATCATCAGCAACAGCAACAGCACCATCATCATCACCCGCAGCAGCAGCAGCAGGCGCACCATCATCATCAGCCCGGCTCGGGCTCAAGTCTGTTGCTGGGCAGCGTGGGCAGCGTTATGGGCGTAGGTGTTACCTCGACAACAACCACGTCGTGCAACTCGTCGCAGGACTTGGATGACAACATCAACATAAATGCAATTAAGGATTGCCTAATGACCCAACGCGTGCCCGAAAGCTGTGTCTAAGTTCTCAAATACAATGTCTAGACTTGGTAACTAATATAGCTCTGGACTAAAATCCATACCTACATATATATATGTATATATATATATGTAGCTAGACCTAGACTAGACTAGATCGTCAGCTAAACCTTGCGTGTATGTATGTAGTTGAATGTACATATATACATATATCAATATATACATATGACAAAGTTGAATTCCCGTTAAGGTGCTGTGCATAACTAAATTCGATTCATGATGAAAACTTGCATATCTTCTGCATGTAGATTTCCAGACATATCCATTTCAATATCAAGTGAGAAATCATATTCCACAAATATATTACATCACAGAGCTTTCACATACCAGCTGAAACATATCTTTTTCAAATCATCAAAACTCAACGATAAGCTATCGATAACTTCTGAAAGGTAAAAAAAACAGTAGTTCATTAAAAACAACACAGATTGTCCGAAAGTCAATCTAAATGTATCGATATTTATCGGTAGCAGAAATATAATTGAAGAGTGTTTTTTTTTAGTAAAAATGCGTGGATTCCTTGTACAACGGGCAACATATCACAAATCATTCAGAAAAGTATGTCGATTAGAATTCGGAAGCCATCAGCATGGTGATAAATAGTTCATCCATAAACTATCGATAACGTTTGAGGGACAGATAATTTTTATTTTTGTTCCATTTAATAACGGAATGCTGTTTATATGGCATATATTGTGTAGACATAGACAAAACACAACAAGCGATTTAGAAGATAGCGAAAAGTTGTTGATAATATTTGGGGATCTTCTTGTCCAATAATGCAGCTAAAACTGTAGGTAAAATATTGTCGCTTATCCCAATTCCTGAATAAAACAAGATATTGAACAAATTTAAGTATTTCCAAAATGAAAAGCAAAGTAACGTCTCTTTAGAAAATCCTTCAAACTTTCATATGTTTAAAGCATAAGAATACCAATATATACAAATTAATACAAAAAAAATACAAGAAAAAAGACAGTATAATAATTAAGATTAAGGCAACTTCAAAAAGACTCTGAATTTTAGTAGCAAAATATAATTTGTAGCAAAAATGTTCCCAAAACAAATAAAAATAAATTATAAAAGAGATTGTAGATATATAAGTGAACATGGTCGAGTTGTAAATAAATAACTATATATGCATAGATATTAAAGTTGTATAAAGCAAATGTTTTTAGTTTTCGATTTTTGTGGTATTTGTATGTATGTATATTTATTTATTGAGAAACTGCAAGCTGCAGATGCAGCTAAGTTGTGTGTGAGTAGCCCGATTCATATCGGCAATGTCCTGCATAGTAAGAATAATTCTAGAAATGGTAAAGTTAATGCAAATTGTTAGAGCGCATTGCGTTTAAGCAGAATTTAATGACAGAGTTTAGTTAAAAATGTGTTAGGCTATTAAAATCGATACATAAATAATGATAAATCAATTAACTAAGTCATAGAAATTGTGACAAAAAATAAGAATATTAAGAACATGGTAAAATAAAAATAATTAATTATTACAAAAATTGTGTGATCTTTTTGACGACGATTTTGAATTTAACTTGGATGATTTTAACGGCTTAGAAGAAACAAGTTTCCATATCTCATTTTTATGTGTCTGCTTTAAATATTCACTGATACTAAAGGTAAGTACGGGTTAATTTGTGTATTCAAATATAGGTGGAAGAACGATAGTATGAATTCTGCTCGAAATTCTTCTCGGAAACTTTTCATAGTCGAGAAGATGAAAAGAGAAAAAAAGAGTTTTATTTTTATTGTATTTATTTCAATCTTTTATATATTTTGTTGGACACTACATTCCCTGCCGAACCAATTAAAACCGGTGCTCAAATACGAACCCATCTCTGGTGGTTCACACTTGCAACCACAGTTACCAAAGTGGCACAGTTGGCCAACATCCACTTGATAAGCCACAAAAGCTGCACGGAGGAAAAAACTATTTTAAATTTCATTTATGGTCCCGACTCGGCTCATTAGCAAATCAAATTTATATAGTATACAAGAGATATTTCTGGCAACTCAGCAGCAATCAGGCTGACACCCGAAAAATCACCCAAACACCGAGCCACCCAATGGTTGACCACATGAAACTTTGGACTGAAGCAAAATTGACAGGAAAAGTGAAACTTGCCTTTGATTTGTGGGCGTGGTATGCAAAAATGCTTCTGCATACAAGTTTTGGGATTCATTTGGGTTTTGGATAATTGGAAACCGCGCTGACAGCTGCCCAAACCACCAAAACTGGACAGGAGTCCAAATGTCCATTTTTAATGTGGGTCACACACATTCCATCTCCACAATTCTACACCAAGGCAAACATATGTTGCAACCTTGTCAACTTGTAACGACCGATTTATTGTCCTAGGTAAAAAATTAATCGCCTTTGGCGTTTTATTTGAATATCAAATAATTGTGGGAACTATAATCATGCTACAATCGATATATATATATATAAATCGACTATTAGCAATTTTAAATTATAGCTCTGCAAGTATAAATAAATTTAAATCAATATTTATTGGTTTTAGAAATTTAAATTTTCAAAAATGCAAATTGGGAAATGGGTGTTTTGTTAAAAGAAATTATTATAAATGCTTTAAATTTTTGCGAAATAGCAGAAAAACTATAGCGACTCATGTAATGAAATGTATTATTGAAATCTGAAATGATGGCAACTTGAAAGGCAAACTTGGACTGTAGATTACTAAACACCTCCTTGAAAGATCGGTATTTATCAATTGTTTTGTTTTTTTTTTAGTGCAAATGAAAACTAATTATTCTGGCCGATCTACACTACATGGATAGACTTCAAACGATATACGTTGCTCTTCTGTTTCTCTGAAGATTATTATCTGTCTATGGTGTGAGCCAACACATGTTAGCCAATTAAGTTGTCAAGAGAGAATCGGGCAACTTAAGGTGGCTTCAATGTACCTTTTCTAGATACATATATCTATTACCCATCCCAGGCAGTGCAGCACTTCAATTCACTTCCGTTACGGTTTTGCTTACTTCCGTTTGCACATTTACGCCACTGGCATCGCGAGCATTCGCAGCCTAATAGAAAACTGTTCACACGTGCTGCAAATTACACTGTTTGAAAGCCTAACCATCCACCCACACAACCAACCAACCAACTACCCAATACCGACCAGACAGAGCCCAGGAGACCCAAAACACAGCCAGCCACAGACAGTCCGTGCGGTCAATAAATGTAAATAAAATGGACACGACCGCCTACCCAAAGGGCACGCCCCTTTTGTTGTTGGATGATGGTATCAGAGCAAAAAGTGGGCAACACAAAAAAAAAAGAAGGAAACTTTAATAGAAATTGCATGGCGAATGTTGTAACGAAATTATGCAAGTAATTTATGTATTTGTTGTCGTCGCTCTTGCAGCTGGCCTTCGTTGTGGCTCACACTTTGCCATTTATTGATTTTCACGTGTGAAAATTAAATTCCAATTTTAAGTTACTCCGCTCCGAACATAAAGTTTTGTTAGTCGTGATTAGTAGCGGGAGTCTCGCCCCCCTTACTCACTCTTGCGCCCCGTTGGCCCAAAACTGAATTGAAGCGCGCTGTGTAAATCAGCGGCTCAATAAAATCTAATAGTCTCGGGCAGATTGCGGCTCGACACGCACCCAAAGCTTACTGAAGCCCAGAAACGCAGGAACTTTGTGTACGAGCACATAAATTAACGCGGACTATGCTGGTGACTAAAACTTTTGGGAGTACAAGGACGTGAACGTCCTTGACAGTGGCAACCTTATGAAAACCAACGCAGGAACTAGACGAATCCAAAATATCTCTGATTAGCCGAAGCATTCATGCTCTTGAGACGTCAAATCCATATCATTGAGGTATGAGATCCATATTCTTGAAAAGATCTTTATTAATTCCGGAATATTGATGAACAAATGAATATAGATAGCTAACAGTTTTATATATTTTAGTCCGAGTCATTTTGTTTGGTGACCTGAAACTGAGCCAGTGAAATACATATTTAAAATATATTTCAGTTCTTTTGATATATAAAATGTCGCAAGTTAAATTCTACATAGGCTAAGCTGACTAAATATAAAACACAGCAAAGACTATTTAAGGTTATATCAATTAAATGTTCAAAATAGAAGCTTAAGATTGTTCATCATATTTATCCTACTCGAAATTCATTATCTTTAGATAGTCTCTACAAAATAATACTTCATTTGGCAAACACTTTGCATCCTCTTAAGCACATCCAACAATCTATCTCGTTGTGAAATGTATGTGTTATGTTTTATATGCAAATATAAATGGAAGATTGAATGAAAAAATGACGAATCGATGATGCTTAACAAACTTGATGAGGAATGCACAAGATCCTCTTTGGCGAGGGCGCAAACCAACAGAAGCCATTTGGCAAATTAACTAATGACCCCATATTAGGTGCTAGGCATCTTAGCGGGGCCAAAGCGTCGGAAGGAGAGGAGAAGGAAATGTTGCCGTCGCGTTTGTTTAATTGTCGTGCGACCAACCCGCTTTTTGCTTGTTTTAATGAGTCAATTTAAATTCCAATTTCGATTGTGGGACACACTCAGCTTTCAGCACAGAGCTCACCAGCTGCCCGATTGCCCGACTGCTCGACTGCGGCCAAATCGATGTTCATTAACAGAAGGCGGTGCCACGCCCAACGCCAAACGGATGAGGTTTTTGTCGGTCGCATTGTCAACGCAATTAGCAGAAGTTTTTAAGTTAATATTGGTTTTTGTTTTAGCATTTAAATGATTTGAAACGTGCGTAAGGCCTATAAAATAGTCAAAAGTTAACGTTTTCATAGCAAATTTAAAAAATCAAATAAGTGACACTTTTTATGACATTTTATTTAATTTTTAATTAAAAACTGACCGCACTTTTTGTTGTCTTGTCCCTTTTTAATACCATATACTCATTAAAAAGGTCAAAGTGGGTAGACATGATTTCCGAAACTGTTTGTAGCGAAAAATATAATTGTGTTCATAGATTAAGTTCAATATGTTATGATTTTGCATATAGTGCTTACTCTGATTTTAGTTTTATTTAAATAAAATTGTAGTGCTGACTACCTGTAATGAAATGAAAACACAACAAAAGCTGCAGCGATAGCTGTCAAATATTTATTTGAATTATTTAATAATTGCATGCAAAATGTGCAAAAATAGCCATCACCTGTCAACAACAGTCTTACATTCTGGAAACAATGGGACCAGAATTGAAATACATTGTTAACTTAGCTTGCAACAATAAAATAGGAATTACAATAATTATATATATTATTTGTACTCTTAAATTATATATTTAGTGATTAGATTTGGACAGGGTATATCCTAGTCGCACGCTGCTTTAACATACTCTCATTTTTAGTTTTTGCTATTTTATGTTTTGTAACAACTTTAATTAAAACATGTGCGTTTTATTATTTGATTTATTATAAGCATATGATGGTCAGCAGCAACAAATAACAAACACATGTGTAATTGCATATTTGAACTCAATTAACAGGCGACTTGAACGCTCAAATTTACTAAGTGTGCTGGCGGTGTTGGGATGTGTTTGCAAAGGACCAAACTGTCACAGTAGCCGAAATGGAAAGGAACGGACGGAGGTGAGCGTGTGCCATAAATTCCCTTCTACGCACTTACTCAACTTGACCCCGACTGCGACTATGGCGACGAGGACGAGGATGAGGATGAGGATGAGAATGGGTATGAGAACGACAAGGATATTTTGTGGAGCGCAGCGCTGCATGAAATGAAATTTAGCGCAACGGTCTGTTTTCATATGCTTTTTTATGCTGGCCGAAACAATTTATGGCTAAGCGCGCATGTTGGCCTAAAAATATATATAAACATATATAAAGCTTGCATGCATATATATGTATATGTATATAATGTATATACATATATGCATGCATGTCCAAGTAAAAAATTGTTACATAGAAACACGTCAATAAATTACGTTCCCCAAACCTTAGACTTAACCAAGTTGAACTAATGGCAGCTCCTAAAACCCACTCAACTCAGCAACAACACAGCCCATAAGCAGTTAGGAGCCTGATTCTTAAGTGTAAAATGAAATATTGATACCCTAGAGTAATAGGCATATGACATAAGTAGCATAATGAAGTTGAGATTGGATACACCCAAGGGATAAGCTTTAGTTGAGAAACAAACAGAAAGGTAAAGTAACACATCTTAATGAAGATGAACTGCATATTTATAGCCTACATATTTTTAGCAAATGAATATATTTGAAAAAAAAAAACGTATAATTAGGTACACAAGCCAAAACGATTCCTGGAATGAATATACCCAAACCGTGTGCATAAACTTTGAAAGAAAAACAAGAAATATAAATTTAAATTCTGTGCCAACATGCAGCAAGACATTTAGAGACGGGCAGAGCGTATAAGGGGGGGTCGAGGATGAAGGGGGAGGAGCGGGAGACGGCTCAGCAATTTATGCGAAAACGCGACAACATCAGAAACAACAACGGCAACAACAACAAATCGTAAGTGCATGCGTGAGTGCTGATTAGAATGCCTCAATTAAAATAATTTGAAATGATTCCAGGCAGCGACGGAGCGTGAGTTTCAAATTACAGACACTGTTATTGGAATCTACGGATTGAGAGAGAGAGAGAGAGACAGAGAGATATGGAGAGAGAGAGGGAGATCGAAAGACTGTAAAAGAGTCGGACTTTGTTTGCTTATTGACTGGCGCACAGATTGACAAGCATGACGAGGGGCATCTGGCACGCCCCCAAAGACCAATTCCGTAGCTCCCACACCATCCCTCATACATACATGTACACTCACACACACACACACACGCACACACACACACACACACTCACGAGGGGATTGGATTTCCGTTTCGAACATATTAAAAACTTTACAATTTTGCAGTGTAGTCAAGTTTAATTTTTTGGTTGAGTTCATGCGAAAATTGCAAAAATCATATTCCAACTGTTTGGCAAGCCATCAAAGGTATGGACAGCAACAGGGTGCAATCTGCAAGGGCGGCTTGCAAGCTGGACGGATCGGCAGGTTGATGGTGCAGGATGGCAGTGCAGCAAAGGTTTTAGACGGACACAGAACGAAATGACAGAAAAAGAAATGTAAAAGGATATCTGCATTTTGTCAGAAGTGTTGCCAGGTGGGCAAGGGAGTGCAACATGTGTGTTGCATGTGCCCCTCATCTAGATTTATTTGCATTGGAAATTGAAAATGTTCTATAAACAGTGTAGATTGAATTTTTCTCAGACACTGCTGGCTATTGTTGGTTGAGAACATCCCAAATCTACAGCCACCAACCCCTTCCCATTACCCCAACCACTTGCTTTAAGTATGCGAAACTTTTCTGTATTTCTTTCGTTTTTTGTTTGTCTGTGGTATCTGTTTCTTTTTAATGTCTTATCTACGTGGGCTGCCTTTTCAAATTAAGCAACAAATTTAACACAAAACACACGCGCAGTGCATAAAAACCAAGCAGCGCGCAAAAAAAATAAATATAAAAAAAAAACGGAAGAAAGAAAGAAAGGAACACAAAACAAAATAAAAAAGAAAATACTCTTAACCGTTGCCATCTACCCAGCAACCCTGACAGATACCCCAGCAGGAGTCATAATTATACTCGGCCCATTGTGACTCTGCACGCGGCACGCAAAACATTTTTTGTAATTATCTCTCTAAAACTGAAAAAATCCTACAAAGCGGAAACACTTACAACAAAAAAATTATGTAAATGGTATAGAAAAAATCCGTAGATAGTCTCCGCTTAGATACTCTTTCAATTACAATAAATAATAATCATGAAAAAATCTCAGAAATGATCAGAGTGTCACAACATATTCTATCAAGAATGTATTCTTAGATAACTCGTTGTATTCAAAAATTAAAAGAGTTTTTACCTTACTTTTTTATAATTTAGAAGACTGATTTTAAAAAGGATATATTTTTATTGAATTGCACGGTTAGAACAGAAATATAAATATTTCAATATCAAATTATTGCCATAAATCTTGAAAATGGAAAAAATTATTCATGAATAAATATATGTCTAACATTTTCTTATACCCGTACATCTAAAATCTGAATATTTAAATATTAATTATATTCATAAATCTGAATAATAAATAGACATCTATAATATCTAATATGATTATTTTGTTTTCGCTTGCCTGCTCTAAAATTAGCTTTTCTCTTTCTCTACTTATATAATCCAGTGCATATGCTCCATTTGGGTAGAGTATGGCAAGGAAATAAAGTTCCTGCAGTGCACGTGTTGCAGTAGAGCTGGGAAGAGTGTCAGAAATGAATGCACCTCATTCCTTAAACCTCGCACGTCATCATGGCTTACACTGTATATGCGTGTGTAATTAGCAGAAAAAGAAGTTTTGTCTGTTTTTTTTTTGTTGTTTAATATAATGCGTGCCAACTACTTTGTAGCAATTCGGTATAGTTTTGACAAGCTTGTGCATTTGGCTAAGAAGAGTATATACTAGAGACAAGGAAAGAATGTTTCTCTGATTGCAGAATTCAAATTTGAAAAATAAAAATATATAATTCTTAATCATATGTGAAAATAATTAAGTAAACTTATATACAATGGAAATAAAGAATTGATTGTCAATTAAATTTTATTTTTTTTTTAATAAATTTGTCGATATATATTAAAGATATTTACTCAAACCAATAAGTTATGAGAAAGAACACACACTGTAGATTCAGTTACAGCATCAGACAAAATTAAAAATGAATATCCCAAGAAATTCACACTCTTTCCACTGAGAGCGAGGCAAGATTAAATTCTGTGCAGAGCATTTGTCGAGAGCTGAGCAAGTTTTATACGTAGCTATAATTTTAAGTCCCTTAGAGCCGTACCTGCCATTTAACAAGTGAAATCAAACATAGGACAAGTGGTTGGCTGTGGGTGGGTGGGCGTGCTGTCACGTCGAATGGAGGCGTGGCTTGCAACATTGTGAGTTTATGGGTCAACGGTTTCGCTGCACTTATTGCTGTTATTGTTATGGTTAGTGTTAGAGCTGTTACGGGTTGAGGGAATAGCGATAATAAAGCAAACATATGACGACAGTGACATAGTCGCTGCGCTTGGAAGCAACAAAAGCAACAAACATAGAAACTACACCAGCGGAAAACGACAACAAAGTTTTTCCGCCTGCAGCGAGCAGGCAGCCAATAAAGTCAAGAACACAGTCATGAAAAACGTTGCCAAAAATAAAGAGAGAGAGAGCGCCAGATACGAGAGCCAAACGAGGCAGTTGTAAGTACATGTGTCTCTATGTATGTGTGTGTGTGTGTGTGTGAGTGAGCATATGTATGTGTATGCCTGTTGTATGTTATTATTATTTTTACTGCAAGGCATTCGCATAAAGGACATAATCATATTTTTCATCAAAGTCAGCAATGGCGATAAAAACTACAACAAAAGCGCACACCGAGAGCAATAATACAAGCCACTATATGAAGCTGTAAGTGTGTGTGTGTGTGTGTGTGTATGTGCGAGTGTGTGTTAGTGTGTGTGAATGTTAGGCATTGACTGTCTCCCTCTGATGCGCAGCATATCCATTCTGCAGTTGCTGTCAACATTTTTCATATCATAAACACTTTTAGTGTTGATATTACCAACAATAACTTTTACCCAACACACACAGTGTGTGTGTATGTATGTGTGTGTATGTGTATTTGACACGCCTCCCTGTCGCGTTATTGTGGGGGTCTCATCCGTTATTTTGTCTTTGACACGCTTCACGTTTTTTTTTGCCCCACATCGGCCTTGTAAGGAGAAGAAGAAGCTTTTGCGTGCTAGTTGTCTGAGTGGGTGTGTGTGTGTGTGTGTTAATGTGTGTGTATATCGATGCCTGTGCTTGGATAGTGTGCGTTAATGTGCGTGTGTGTCCTTTTTAATATATACCCATATATGTTTATACAGTTGAACCTTGAAAACTTTGAGAAAAGCGCTGACCAACTACTTGAATCACATTCGACAGCTGCTTTAAAATGTTATTTTTTTATTTTACATTTATTATTTTTATTTTCTGCATGGCTCAAAGGAGTCCTAAAATCAAAGTTTAAAAATGTTGTATATATTTTAAGTGTAATTAATTTTATCATTCATTAAGGAATATTTACTTTTTTTTCATGCACATTTCTCTGTTCACTTGCAAACAATATTTGGAATCATTTCATCTCAAATAATATATAAATAATATGACATGCTCACATGCTCAGTTCTTCTTATGGCACATTCTTAAAGGTTTTAATTCCAGCATGCTTTCATGTTAATAACAATTTTTACAAACTTCCTTATACACAATTTTATTGACATTGATATTGGACAACTAATGGAAATCTGAATTGATAAAGGATTTCCAATACAAGTTGCGCACAATTTTAACTTAAACATTTAGCATTTCATATTTTTCAATGATATGCAATTGAGGTCAGAATGAAATGTTGACAAGAGCTTAAACTTAAGAGGCTTACAAGTTAACAAATAAATATTTTATGTGTAAATAGCCAAGCAGCAGGCTGTCGAAAGACAAAGCCTACGATTGAATTTCGTCTGGTTGACCACAGTAGCTAATAACCGAGTCGAACACATCATATCAGTCTCGAGACTATCCCAACCGCAGGACATGCCAGAGAGGTGGTTGTTATGGCAACAGGATGAATCGCCAACTCAGTGGCAAGTTCTTGCTATTTACTCCCACACACACACACACACACAATTATGTGTGCTGTATCTGGGGATCTCTAGCTATTTTGGTTGTGCCCGAATCTCCGCCTTAGTTATCTTTGCACAAAGATGACATTTGTGTTGAAACAGGCAAATTAGTATTTATTGCCTTTTGCTGCTGTTACTGACATATTATTTTATTTGTTTAATTAATTTACAAAAAACAGAAGAACAACAAGGGACCACAAAACAAAATCATCAACAACAACAACAGATGCTCCCACCCCCCCTAAGAGCCGCCCATTTGGCCCACCCCCTTTTATGTCATATGGCATATGGCAGCTGTAATAAATAAGCGTCTAGCAACAGATAACCAAAGACATTCCATATAAAGAGCTACTCCGACCAACCCGAAATGCTGGGCCTCGTAAATTTTATGCGTAGTTTGGGTTGATTTAATGACCATTTTCCCTGCGCTCAGTCGCCGATTTCCTCCCTAAACTGTCCACATAATTAAATCAACTAAATATTTAACGGCACATTTATTTTGCTTTGCTTCGTCCAGCGTCCTTGACCATTTGCCAGGATTTTTATTACATTGCTGGGGCATTAAGTGGTCGAGAGTTCAAGTTCCATATTCCATTTCAGTCCATTCTCTAGGCCAGTATGTCCAGCACCCATAAATTAGCAATGGCTGGCCGAAATTGTATTAAGTAAATCATGTGGCAACGTCAAGAAGGTCCACGCCTACTGCCCACTGCCCACCGCCCACCTCCCCCAATCTCTTAACTCAAACACCAATTCTGGCCCATTTTAGCTCATTGTCCTGTTTTTGGTATTTAATTTCCTTTTGTTTGGCTTTCGCTCAATAATTATGAAGTGTTGATTTGACAAATGCCTTAAGATCCGCCAAATTTACTGGATGTATTTAGTTGATTAGGGTGCATGATAAAGCAGTTTATTCATATATGTACACTTATATTAAAATAAAACAATGTACAAATTTGAAATATATAAATACGGTAAGAACACTTCTATCCATCTGTGTATCTATACTTATTGTGTGCATCCAACATTGTGATTTGGTTGTACTCCCTAAAAATATATGTTTTATTAAGTTCTTCACATTTGGGAAATATAATTATTATCATCGGACACCCATATCATATAGCTGTCATACGAATAATCAATCGAAAGACTTAAACTATAGAGTTGAGATAGATATAGACAAGCATCTAACTCTATCCGATACATGACAAATACAACCAGCTGGTAAGCTGAAAACATAATACTATTTCAGGCTCCTGAACTTTAGATGTCCGATTAATTCTGTTTTACAAGGGCAATATTTTCTTGTTTCATGTTATCTCAATTTAATTTGTTAACATTTTTCACAGCCCGTATTTCAATTGCCGTTTTGTTTCTAATAATAACAATAGCCAGGCCAGATAGAGATTTCTATGTACACACGAATAGAGATGGGAAACAGTTTGGACTGATGGACTGAAGGACATTTGCTGAAGGCCATTTGCTACACTGTGCTACACAGTGTGCGAATTCTGGTTGGATTTATTTCACGGCACATTTAATATGGGCACGCGCTCGACGACATAGCGAGAATATCCTTGACGATGCGACTGACAGCTTTGAGGACATTTCGACGACAGTCAAGTCAAGTCAATTCTTGTTTTTTTCATTCTTTTTTTTGTTTTTGGTTTGTTGTGGGCTGTGTTGTAATTTGTTTAATTTTAAGTAGCTGTAGGGGCACTATTCGGCTTGTCCGTGGGTTTCTTCAGCCGATGGCAATACGTATAATCGCAAAGCGAGGTCGCATTTTCCTATTCCCCCAGCTCACTTATCAACTGTCCAGAGAGTTGTTGCTGTTGTTGCTGGCATGGCCATAAAAATCAAAAGAGCATAAAAATACATTTGATAACACAGCGAGTTCTGTTTGTTGTTTGCCTTTGCCTATGGCCCTTGGCGTATTTGCCTTAAGTGCTCATTTCAATGTCGCCAAGTGTCAGTCGCCAAGACGTGGTTCACAGCAGCACAAGGACCAAACGGTACTAGCCATGGCCCAGGAAATTGGCAATGTCAAAGCCAAGAAGACGAAGAGGAAAAAAAAAACAGAAGGCAAACGAGGCGACGGCTACGTCCAAAAGTGAATTAAAATAAATTTGCTAGCGGGGATTTGGGGATTTGTTGTGCTGCGCATTTTTAGTATAACACTAAGGACACCCTCGCTACGATTTTGACTCTGACACCCAGGGCTGGGCACATTGTTCCCTCAAGTGATTTACAATAGTTGCTCCAAACAACGCAATATAAGCAAAGAATCAAATATTTGTCAGTTTGAAGAATAGAGTATCAAGCGTGAAGCAAAGTGAATTGAACCACAATTAGCAAGTATTTGCATATTTATTTGAATTATTACTAGTTTGGATATGTATACATAATTTGTTGGATGTACATTTGTTTCAGTCAATCAACTTAACAGCTCTCGAATTATGAGGATTATTAATATTATTATACTTTTGGATTACATTTTTCAGTAATATAATTGCCAGCCCTGAGTTCTTAAAAAACACTCCACTCCACACGCCCCATGTTTTTTTTTAAGAAAACGTATCCGAAATAATAATTTGCTATTTTTGTGCCTCTGGCTATTATTTCAATAACAGAAAGAGAGAGGCAGGGAAGAAAAAGAGGGGGAGACTAAGCCGCTGGCCTTGTTATCGGCTCTGGTTGTTTGTCTATTGACATAAGCATACGGCATTTATATAATTGTTATATCAAATATCAGACATTGTTGAAAACGCACTTTAAACGCTCAAAATGCCATCAAATTGATGGCTTTAAAATTAGCGTAAACTTGGCGCCAGAATGGACCCCCAACGCGGAGCCAACGAAAGTGAAATGCGCCAAGTGCGAGCTTAAAATGAAAAGGCGATGGGTGTGCAAGGAGTAGGAGGCGGGGTTGTGGGGAATGTGCGGTTCCAAATGGGCTGCTACGCGAGTGCTTGAGGTTGGATAGGAAGTGCCCCGTCGCATTGATAATGACGGTGGATGGTGGATTGTGTCTTGGGTGTTTTTTGGGGCTTCTTTTGGCCCAGTTTACAAAACTTTACAATTAGATTTGCGCGCGGCTGAGCTGTCGTAAGACCTTTCGGTCAGAACGTGAATCTCTCCCAAGTCCCGATCCCCGCACCAGTGACCAGTGATTTATTGGCACATTGTTGGTTTGTTGTGGCTCGAACATAAATCAAGTAAATATGTTGCGACTCCGTTAAGAAAATTCAACAAATTACAGCATGGCTTTAATGCAAAAAACAAAAGAAAAAATATATTTCAAAAAAATAGAAGTCGCAGCCACTAAAATAATTTTAAGCCTTTTTTGTGTTTTTATGTTCTTTGTTTTGGGTCGGTCAACGACTTGTCCTAATGATTACAACATAATCCAATTTTCATTACGTTTACATCAATTCAAGAAGATAAATGAAATGTTCAAATAATGAGACCAAAACTGAGACCATTTTACGTTAACCCTTTTCGCTTTCCAACAGGCCCCTGACGTATTTTTACATTAACCAAATTTTCTGTGAGATGAGCTTAACTTCTCTAACGACAAAGGGTATAAGGACTTATTAGATTAGTTTGCCAAGACCAAGTGGATGGGAAGGCGAATAATTTGAAAAACTAAAAGAGAATAATTATTTGCAATTTTAGAAATCTGTTAATGGATTTCAAGCAAAGAACACAAATTAATATCTGACGCTGCTGAAAGTGTAGTGGATAATTGGGATGGCAAAATGATTACCTCCGTATTTTCATCATCAGTTCTTTTTTAACATTTGCATAATTTTCCACAGATTAAACTACAATTTATCATAATTTTTTTTTTTCTTCTGACATGTTGTTGCTCTCCTTTTGAGTTACGGCTGAATGCTCAAAGTGATTTTTAATAGCGGGACAACGTTTTCGTTTTCTTGGCAAGCTTAAGCTTCCTAGTCCCATTACCCAAGCAATCATTTGTTTATGCTCACCAGCCGAGAACAGGATTGAGGATTTGCGCAGTTCTTTTGGTCCGAGTTGCATTTGAAATGGGAGGGGGTAGCGAGAGATGATTTGAAAATACACAGTCAGCGAAAAGGGATAAGCATACATCAAAGGCGGCCATAAATCTGCAGACTAGTCCCGGAGTACCGAATGCGAAAATCACTTTCCAGTATTAACCAGAAGCGGGCGAGGAGCATATAAAGCGCCACGCACGATAACTTGACCAAACAATGAGCGAGAGAGACACAGATATAAATCCAACTTGGCAGCCGGCAGACACCGAGACAGATAGACAGATAGACAAAGATGGCGAGTGAGCGTCAGAGTGAGAGAGAACTTTTGAGTTGAAGTCAACACATTTTCACACACAATAAATTTTTGCAAACGTTTGCAGGAAAACCTTATACCAGAATGGAACGGAAAAAGGAAACGTGCCATGTAGATGTTTTCAGGGGCGGCGTGAGGAGGCGTGTTCAGTTCGCTTGTTTGCCTATTGATTTTGTAAGCAACTTAAAGCAGAGTACCCGTGCCACATCACATGGCAATTTCACAATTTGAGAAACAAAAACCTTGACAGTAAATCGTATGCCAAGTATTTGCCTTCAATTGCAAGATTTATGAGAAAATGCCAAAGCGTTAATCCAAGTCAATTAGTTTCTTTGTTCATTTTGGGAGCGCGCCAGCAGCGGCCAAGAATTTGTTCGCTACTTAACTTTATGGCAAAGTTTGGTCGTGACTGACGAAAAGTTTGACAACGACTTTGATGACCTTTGCACCTACGCGACCCTGATGGCCCAAGGGTGAATGCAAACCTGCGGGTTGAAAGGTCAATTATGACCGCAAATTTCCGACAGGTATGGCTTCAATTTGATGGGCCAAAGTTTAATTAATGGCTTGTCGTTTGAAGCAAAGCTGGATTACAGTTAAGCTACTCTTAAAAAAAAATCGTAATAAAAAGAAAATAAATTTGTTCCTTAATATATGTAATATATGCATATATCTAACAGACAAAATTGAATAGAAGCTCAAACTTAAACAATTTAACATTAAAAATCGAAAGAAAGTTACGTCTTTATTTTTGGGAAATTCGCAGCGTGCAGCGTTTGCTTCATCCGATCGCCTACTGCTTTCTGACACTTGATGTCTTATTTGTAACATGCCACGAGCCAAATTCCCCTTAAACAGCCCCAACACTCAACCCTTTTTATGGGGCTCTCTCGCCTACGCCTGATTTGCTGCCATTGAATTGAATGATTTTGTTTTTCAATTTATTGGGATTTGCTCGAATCGGCAGGCAGGCAGGCAGGCAGGCAAACTGGCTGCCTGGTTGGCTGGCAAGGCAGTCCGGAAGGAGTCCGTCCCAGCATCTAAGCATATAAAGCATTTTTATTATAAAAGGACGCACGATATTATCGAAGTTGATTTATTTGCCAGTTGGCCTGTGTGGGTCTTTGGGGGTTGTACCCTGGCTTAAATAGGCTGCTGACTTAAAGCCAACGTTATTTTCACATTATTTTATTTTTTCATTTGCAGACCAAAACACGTTTCATGAGTTTCCTCTTTTTTTATACGCTCCGACACAATAAACACATTTTCAAATGCACCAAATTGTTTTTATTTAATTAAAATGCTTTTCATACCGCTCACGCAGTGACACTAAAAAAGCAACACAGACCAACCAAAGTTTTGAAATATTTTCAAATGTGAACATAAAAAGAATTTGACAAATAAATAATCCAGATAAATTTAGTTAAATTTATAGATGGGTTCCTTTTGCAATCCACACAACCAGTTGGCAATCAGAAAATATCGAAATTAGTTGAATTTTATTTCTATTTAAAACAATATTAAATTGAAAAAAAAACGTGAAAATAAAAAACTTATTTTGAAAAGTCTAAAATCGGAGTAAATTACTTAAAAGTGCAGTTTGCTTCCCAACGCCATAATTCGTTTACTCTAAAAAAAATGTTGTGTTATATATTTTTTGATGGATTTTTTTATTATTTTAAAAATCCGTTAACAGCAGAGCTGACGACCACAAGCGGCTGGCGGTTCGTTTTGCTATCTGACTGGTTATTAAAAATAAAACAAAGGAAAAAAAAGTGTAAGAAAAAGGAAAAACAAAACTTTAGCCAGAAGCCGTCGCAAAATGTGCAGAAGGGGAGAGGAGGGGAATTACGCTGTAACTGTGAATGCGCGGCGTCCATAAATCCCGCCGGCATTTCACATGTGTATACGTTTTTTATTGCCGCGTGTGTGTTGTTTGGACGGGGCCCGAAGGCAAAATGCTTGGCGCTGCTGTCTTTGCAATTGCCACGGTTTTGACCCCTTTGGATGGCAAAATAGGAAATAGAAACAGGGGTAGAGGGCGCAGTGTTCGGGAAGCTGGCGGCGAGCTTTGCGCTTAAGTCTAATGCGAAAAGTTGTGAATAGGCTCAGTAGGAAATCCTATTTTATGGCGCAAAGTTACTGCAGTCATAAAAACGTTGGCCAACTCAACCCCTCTCTCTCTCTCCCTCTCCCTCTCTCTCATGCCGAGCGAGTTGGCAAGCGCTATAACTGAAAGGAAAAGAGCGAGATGGAGAATGCGTTGAGAAATGTTGTTGCTTAGAAATTCGGTTTGTTTGTTTCTGCTTATGCAAATATTTATATTTTTTCTAGATGAAGCGAAATAAAGACAACAATACGAGCTGGCTCAGTATGCTTGTGTGTGTCTGAGTAGATGATGACGGCAGTTCAATTATAAATTCATAATTACATACAAAGTATTTGGTATTCACAAACTGCACTTATTTTTTAAATCAAAAATTCAAAAAAAGAAATGAACGAAAATGAAAATAAATTCCAATTTTATTTAGTTATTGTCTGAATCAAATATATAATTAGTAAACAAACAAAATCAAATATAAATATTAAAAAAAAAATGGAAAATCCATCCTAACATTCTCGTGTTGCTTGCAAAATGTTAAGTATTTTGTATAAATATTTTTAGAAGCGCAAAATGTGGTTTGGTATCGTGTGTTATTAATTTTTAAGCCTTACAGAAATTCTACGGCAAACAAAGTGTTGCAATCAAAAAAAAAAGGATGGAACAATTTAGGCTTAGTTGGAATTATTAATTTTAATGATTTTTTCTAATAACATAATATTGCAATGATTTAACAGCGGGTATAAAATTATTATTTTGTTAAGCAATTGTAAAATTCAAAATAAATTTATGGCCACTTTATGTAAATTTGGCTAAAGTTGACACTATAACAGTTACCACTTATAATTACAGTTAGCAGTTGCATTTAATGTTTACACTTAGGTTAAATGCGCGCGTAAAAATTATATATAAAATTCGCAAAGAGGCGGACGTTCACAATGGCCATAATATGCAAATAATTTGATTAAAATGTTATTGCATTTGAATGCACATATTTTATTATGCATAAACATGAACAATAAATGATGATGGCCCTACTCCCACTCCAGTAAGAGCTCGCACCTTTTGCAATATGCCCCAGTGCATGAGGCTGCGTGGCACGCAAATCTGACACGTAAAATAATAAGCGGAAATGTTGAAAAATTCAAAGCAGATTCCACCATCTGTCGCTTCAATGTCCCCGTCTCCACATTCGTCTCAATCTCCAAGCACCTGCTCCTCCTGCTTCTGCTTCCATTATCGCATTGACGTTAGCTGAAAGTCAAGATTTCTGCGCATTAATGGCAGCGATTCAATTTTCAATATCTACGGCACGTGACTGCCGTCCGCGGCATCGATGTCATTGAAACCTGACGTGCCCAACATGTTTAATTGCCACAGAAACTCACGGCGCAATATATTTTAAGTACTTACGAATCAGCAGGTTTGTCTGTGATTGAGTGAAAAATGAATAAATCAACAAATCATTAAGTTGACCACATACAATCAAAGACTATATAGACCCACTCACCTATTTGATCTACTAGGCTGAATTCACTATCAACATTACTTAATGAATCTATCCTGTGTATATTCCTAAAAGGTACAGTATTTTAAATTTGATATATTCGTAAAATATGTTTTTAAATATTGAATGGAGTATTTTGCGTGTTTTTCGATTATTTATATAATATCGTATAGTATCGTGTTTAAAAATTCATTTAATTCTTATACCTTATTATAAAGAATGCAAAATACTAATGAAATAATTTTTAACTTTTAAATTTATTTCCTATTTAGTTGGTTGTTAGCAGAAAGAAAATTAGAGCTTGTCTTATACTTTAATTAATTATTTTATTTATTTATTTCGACAAATAAAAATCCATCGATTATTCGATAAATTAAATCCAACATTAATTTTGCCAGTCACACGTTGACTAGTGGAATCGCGAAATGTCAAAAATGCGAATGTTAGAAATGTTGAGCAAAATATCATCAGGCTTTACAAAGAAATCGTGCTTTGATTGCAATCTAAAATGGATTTGTATGTCTATTGGAAAACTGGCGAAGCTATCATGCCATAACTTCCATTCCATTATACACAAGAAAATAACAATAGAACTTTAATCTATTTACGTATAGAAATACACAGTTACACTGCCATCAGGTATACTCTTACATGGTACATTGTCATAGTCATAGCAACCTAACCACATTGAAGTGTCATCTAAACAGGCCCAAGAATACACCCAAAACAAACTCTTGATGATGGGCATTTGGCAGATCATAAGTTAGGCGGAGATTAATAGCCGCACTGAGTGCTTGGCACCTATCAAATTCAATCAAGGACATTCATCAATTTTCAATTTGGCATTTGGACAGGGCCAATAGCAACGAAGATACAAACTAAAATAGAAATAAAAAAGAAGCGGAATAGCGGATTGCTATGTGCTGGCTGCGACTTGGGTGCGATTTCTTGCCAACGACAGCAGACATCAAAAGCGAATTGCCAACCGGGTCGAGACCAAAAGGCAAAGCGCAAAAAGTAAAAAAAAACCGAAGAATATAAAAAACTGCACAAAATATGAAAAATCGTTGCTGACCGCAAGGAACAAAACAACAACAACCACAACAACAGAGAGCATATACTTACACTCTCTCTCTCACACACACACACACACACACACACACATCCGCTTGAAATAGATTCAATGTCATAAATTAGATTTGAAATGCTCAGAAGCATTGGCAAAACGCTTGCAAAGGCGTCCATAAAGAAGTGTGAGACGTTTTCTTTTGTTTTTTATGTCGTTTAACATTTTTGCACGTTTCCGACCAGAGAGTGTTGTTCAAGGGGCAGAAACCAATGAAGCGCCATACAAAATGTGAAAGTAAATGATATTCACGTGTATTTTGCATAGCAATTGCGATGGGTTTTGATTTTGTTTTCGTCATTTTGTGTCCTTTTTGAGTATACATTCTTTTTTCCATGTGCCACATGGCGTATGCGCAACTTTTTTGTTTACACTACACTACATTACCGAAATGTTTTTGGGCAGCAGATGAGCGGGTCGGCGCGTGCCTTATAAATGATGTACAATCAATTAATTTGCGGCCTGTTTACAAAGCGACTAGGCACTGCTGCTGAGCAGGGAAGGGGACTGCTGGTGCAGGGGATTGGGTGGTCACTAATAGCGCCAAAGCAATAACAAACACACAAAGCGCGTGAATGGGTGGGCGGTTGGTGGTTGGGGGGTAGCGCCACAAATATTTTGCGCAATTTGGCAGCAGTTTTTGTACATTTATCACACTTGAAGGCAAAGTGTTTTAGCTAATGATGCCCGAATGGTTTTTGTGTGCGGCGGCAAATTGTTTGAATTCTGATTCGAATCCAATTGGCATGTCTAAAATTTGCATTGAGAGCAATGAAAAATCACAGTTGTGGTTTGAAATTAAGGCACAAGTTGCACATAATCGTTGAATTTTATAAGACAAGACGAAACCTGTACATATCATGTAAAGTAATTATATAATATTAAGTAATTATATATTTATTAATATCAATTTTTATTCAATTTAAGAAATGTAATGCTGTTTTTTAAAAGAGAATCCCTGCTAATAACAGGTGGCAAAGAACAGGTTGGTCGTAGAACAATATTTTACCATTTACCATTTGCCATATTTTGGAGGAGGTTCCTAGTAATGAAATTTTCAAGTTTGGTAACGTCAGGTCTAAAATTCCTGAAGATATACGTATTTGCTGATTTTGAAGTGAATCCGTCTTTAAAATTGTGGCGATTATGAAGGCTTTCATGTCTGAAGCTTAAAACTTGCTGGAGATATGGAGACAGATTTATCGATTCTTTCCAATTGCAAACATTGCACTGCACTTTTAACATTTTGTCTGTCGGGCACAGCGAAGATATGTTCAAGTTTCAATTCTCTAGCTCTGAGGGTATCGAACCAAATTGCGGTCATACGAAAGGATAGAAATACGAACATTGCTCAACGCCAATATATTCTTGTAACTTCGGTATCAAGGCATAAAAATACACTGTATGCAGCAAGTCGCAGTTGAGTGTGATGTATCCCTCGATTGCCAGCTGGACAGGCGTGTCCTTTTGGCTGCAATCAACAAGCAATCAATCACTCAAGTTGTCCACTGCTCTGCTTCGAGCAGCGCTAAGCAGCAACATGTGACGACAGCTGCTTGCCTCAATGCCGAGTCGAGTTGTCGGCTAGCAAATGCTGAAATGTCTTTGACATTTGGGTGTCACTTTAATTAGTGAGAAAGCTAGGAGGAGAAGGGAGCGAGCAGCAAGCTGCGAATATCAAGTATTGGGTATACATTAGAGGAATGGGGCATCCATCACTTGGGAGCAATCAGTATGATTTTAATGCGAAACGTTGCACAAATCACAGAATCGTGGCATGAAAGTGGATGAAATCATATCATCAGTTATGACTTTGATTAATCATGCAGACAAAACGGGGCCAGACAGGTGGCAATAGGAGGGAAGGAGGCTCACCCCTAATGGGCGTTGCATGCATTTTTAATGTGTTGCGGCAGCGGCTGTTGCAGCTGTTTTGGATAGCATTCAAATGATTTCAGTATAAAGTCGGGGAGTTCATTTTGTATGCCAACTTTTACGAGTTGAAACTTTTGACCTTTTTATTTTGCGGGAGCACAACAACAACAATAACAATAACAACGACAACAACAATAACAACAACAACAACAACTACGACAATAAAATCAACACGTTTCGACAATCGATCGATTTCATGAGCAATCAAACGTTGTCACATGCGGAAACAGCATCCAGCTGGGTGGTGGAAGGGGGCAAACCAGCAACCTTCTACCAGAAAGTTGTGGCAAGCTCAAAGTTCTTAACCCCCAAAGGCGATTGGTGGCTGTGGATACGCTGGAGTGGCACTGAAAATATACACAATGCAGGACCACAGCAGCCATAAAAGAAAATCCATTTACCACCCACACACTCCATCAGCCTCTTTCTCTCTCTCTCTCACACACACACACACAAACACACACACTAACTTTCTGACTTTCTCTTTCTTGCCGCTCGCAGACAGCAGATTGGTGACAAAAGCACAAGGCCAAAAGTAAGTTAAAATTAAATTTGCGCCAGTTCAAAAACTTTCTGTTCACACTGTTTCTGAGCTTGCTGCTTCCATCAATATTTTAAGCAGCACAATAAATACGTTCATCATTTCAAAAGTTTGAAATGCAAAATAAGTATACAAAGGCAAATTAAATTTGAATAAGTTGCCAGAATATCCTCACAAATGTGGCCCGACCAGCCAGTCAAAGTAATGAATTATCGATAAGTCCATTAAATAATTGTTCTAATAATTACGTGAATCTAAGATAACTTTTTTTTAATTCACACATTATAAAAATTAAAAAAATGTTTTGAATTTGTATGAAATAAATATTACAAGAATAAATAAGCATAACAATTCAATCAATTCAAAAATAATCATTACAATATTTAAATTAATAAACAAGTTTATCAGTTTGGAGCCTTTATTTGATTTTAACTGGCTTAATTCGTAATTCATCACAGTTGTTTCTTCTGGTTAGAGAAGTGTATAAATAATTCGGCTTACCATAAAGTGAATGATAAACTAATTATATGCAAGTCAGAAATAGAACCCAACAGTCGAGGTACACGTCTTAAAAGCTAAGCTTCCTCTGTGGAAGGCGAAGGCGCAGTTAAAGAAGTCGCTTATACCTTGGCTGGAATGCCTGGTAAAAGTTAACAAGAACACGTACTAAAGATTTTGCCGTTTAGGTTTTAATGCGATTAGAATGGCAGAGAACAGAAGCATCAGCATCAGCAGCAGCCACAGTCACAGCCACAGCAGCAGCAGCAGCAACCAAACCGGAGAACAGACTGGTAGCTAGTGCCACAACCGGAGTCGTAGACGCAGTCGGAGTCGGAGTCGTTTTGGGTCTGTGATTTATGGGCAGCTACAATCAATGCTGAGATGTTGCTTGGATGGAGGCCAAGTTGTTGCTGTTGCCGTTGCCGTTCCCGTTGCCATATTTAACTTAAAAAATTTATCAATTGGATTTGCAAACTGCTTTGTCATAAGTTCTGTGGCCTTTTTATGCCCCCAACGAGACGAAAGCAACTCGCAAGTTTTCTGATTAAGCCCAGGTCAAGGCAACTTGCCTTGAAAAGCTGTGACTATCGCAGCACGTGCCGGTATTTTGTATTTGATTTACTGTTGAGAGCCCAGATTCCATGCGGAAAGCTCGCTGGCATGACGGGTGGAGGGCTAAGCCCGTGGGAATCTAGTTTTTCTGGCTTGACTAAACATTTCGAGTGTCGAAGTTCATATCTTAGTGAACGTGGGAATAACGCATTGCCACAGCAAATGTTAACTTTTGGGATTGACACGAGAGGCCACCAAACTGGCAACTGTTGATTAAATCCGTCCATAAATTGCAACTTGACACACTAGATAAACTTGATAAAAAAAATAAAATATTTGCATTTGTTTATACTGCACTCGAATGGAATGAAGTTCTTTCTATACCCAATTGATTTAAACTAATTTAAACTTTTTCACTCCATATGTAAGTCTAACCGATATAGCTGGGAAGTAGTATATGTTCAAGATCAATGCTTAACCTGAGCCCAAAACTGCAGAGTTCCTTAAACTGATTCAAAGAGGTGGATTCCAATCTACTGGCACTCAGCTGCATAATGTCTCTTAATCACCATATGAAAATGCAAGCAGATTGATTTTTACAGGGATGCATTAATGTTTTCAATGATTTCAATTAAGCTGAATTATTCAACTTCATGCAATGAAATTACGTTAATACAACAGTTACAACGACAACAACGTGACTTTTGTTCGATTGTCAATAATTTTTTATTTCGTTTTTTTTTTCCTTTTTATATTATTATTTTTTTTGTTTCTGCGGTTGTACTAAATATTTCAATTAAAGAAATAATTATATTTGATGCATCGACTATATATGTACTTTATATATATATATATATATACTTTTAATACCCTTACCAGCGATGCTGTGCTATTGCTATGCAAATTGTGATAGAGTATATTTGCACAAAATACATATGTGGGAACAGCTATAAGATGAATCAATACACAACTGTCACATATTATTCAATATTGAAGCAGATTTTATTTGTTGTGTTCACATATCTGAAAATAATTCAAAATACTAAATCGCAACTTTATCTTAAGAGTATTCAGACAGCAGCATCTCTTTGCACAGTTAATCTTTCTTTTGAATATATTTTATTTTTTCAACGACATCCCCTTTTTTTATTGTAGAACTTCATTAAGCGAATTTATTGCTAGGCAATCGAGAAAAATGTAATTAAAATGCAAAAAAAAGTGCAAAAAATACAAATGTGAGTGTGTGTGTGTGTCATCAATGAAATGTGCACCTTTGACATTTTCGCTTGTTTAATTATTTCAATTATAGCTACATATTTATTATGTGCTTATAAATATAATGTGTGCATTATTTTAGGTATGTATGCATCCGGAATTTTACACGCACTTACAAAAAATACGGTTGACACAATTAGAATTTTAATTTGGTAGAAAAATTGAGGAAAAAAAATGCAGAAAAAAACAACTATTGATTTCAGAGAACTGTACAAAAAATCATTCTTATTCCTGTAAAACCGTGAAGGTATTTATTCATAGACACAGACGAGCAACGACAAAATCTATTAATTCTCATATCAATATACAATACCAGCTAGCGAACTTTGATTCAATCAAAATATATCTAACCGCGATTTGGTCAGTGGAAAATAATTTAGAAAAATATATTTTTATAAATAAACTATTTACATTTTTCATACAATATTTCTATACATTTCTCCTTTTCGATTTGAAAAACAAGTCCAAACTCAAAATAAACATAATTGCCTTTTGCAGATCCAAAAGCACTAAATTTTCCCCCAACGAATTCGATTATTTCGTCTAGTTATAAATTTCTATCTAGCGTTGTTTTCCATAAAAATATGTTTGAATGTTAAAAGCATCCTGAGTGTTTGTCATTTTATGCTGAAATATATATTTCCTTACAATACAGTAAAAAATATGCATACAATTTTCACATAGGATTTTTAAGACTAGAATTTTTGAAAAAATTTCACTCGGGCTGTCCCTCTCAATTATTTAATAAGAACGCATTAGGATGCGACACATTTGCAGTCAAGTCAACAAATTGCCGACAGCAAATCCAGCGCTGTGCGTTCCAGCAATTTTTCAGAAGCCCAGCTTCCACCTCTCCCTACATCACTTATTTTGAAACTGGCAACCTGGCGACGTGAACGCTTTAATCTTGTATAAAAATGCGCAGCTGTAATAACAATAACAACAGCATTCAACACCCAAACGTGGCAGGGAGGGAGGGGAGAGAGTTGCGTGACTGTGCGTAAAAAGACGAAACACACAGAGTACACACACAGTACACACGCAGTACACACACAACCGCACACAAAGTGGAAAAGAGAAAATGTTGTTGCCTGCATTTAGGCGAGCTGCCATGTCAAATCTGTGTTGTGAGCATTCTAATGAGAAGTGCTTGCCAGCTTCCTTAACTTTCGCCAGCTTACAAGGACAGGAACAACAAGAACAACAACATGCCGCTATCACAGCCACATAATCAAAGAGCGTGGGGCATGGGGCGTGGCGCGCACTCGTCTTCCACTTGCGCCTTGTAGCTCTCGTTTGTGTTGTTGTTGTTGTTGTTGCTGTTCTTGCTACTGATGCTCCTTCTGCTGGTATTTTTTTATGCACCATATATAATTTCATATTTTCCTTTTTCTTTAAGATAATTATGTCGATAAGTCGGAAAAGGCAACGCACACCAGATAAATAAAAAAAACAGGTAGAGTGCTGTTTCCCTGCCGCAAGGCATAAACAAAATGTAGGCAACCAAAAATGGGTAGCAGCCGTGAATATAAAAAGCAAACTCATTGTAATACCCTGCTTTCTTTAAATTAAATCCTTAACAAGGGTATATAAGCTGAGTGTGTTAAGAAGCGCAATTTTAAACGAAACCATACACAAGGAAAATGCTTGAAGTAGATTGGTAAACTTTTGTTATATTCAACAAACTTAAAGATGTCTCATATTTTGTCAAGTTTCTTCCTAAGTAACTGCACTGCAAAAGTTTTAATATGAAAAATCTGACAAATGATAAAAATAACGTAAGTCGCAATGAATTTTGAATTTTGATGTATGTTTCGAATTTAGCAAAGTTACTTCCATTTTTTATATAACCAGCACTGTAAAAAATCTTCAAATTGTTCAAATTAAAGCAAATCTTAGGAAAATTAGTGAAAGCAATATTTAAGTTTGCTTAAAATCATAATGAAACCAACCACCTTATTTGATTTATTTATTTTGTTTGCATTTACAATACTCTTGTGAAACCAAGAATATCCGATTTACAGACAAAGCTAAATCTTCTTGTTTTCTGACCCAAAATACGTTGCCAATCAACTTACTACAAAAATACCAAGAACAGCAATGAGAACAAAGCCTGGGGAGGCTTAAATCCTTGCCCGTTTGGTCTTTTATCTGTTTCTGCTCCTTGAGTTGTTGCATAAAAAGCGGACTCGAATTGACTTTTTCCATTAAGGCGAGCTAAATTTACCAAAGCTGGTATATAGTCTGTGGGCAGCATGTGCAGATGCATTCAGTAAAAACTGAACATAATCGACTTATGGAAACAGCATTATTGCTGCTGTCTGCGTTCTGCTTATACAGCTCAATTGGTAGTCAGTTCATTAAATCATCCAATTTGAGAATTCTTCAATAGTCTGGACTTAAAATGCTACGTTATAGCGATATGAGAAGAGCCAGGCATGAGTTGTTGACTAACATTATTAGCCAATTCGATGCAACTATATCAGTCTGTCTAAATTTGCTGATCTCTGGAAGTAAGTAAGTTAGTAAGCAAGTTAGTTTCTCAGTTGCTAATTACAATATCGTTCATTTTAAGATCAATTAAAATGTATATATAAAAAATATATTAATGTCTAAGCAATTCCTGCTCAATTATACATCATTTTATATTTTAACTTTTCACATTAAATAAATAAATATATAAACTTTATGATAAAAAAAGGAAGTATTTTAATTTTTGCTTTGTTTTTTTTTCAACTTAAATAAGATTCCCAATTAAATAATCACAAAAAGTATCCCAATAAAGTATTCTTTTATTATAATAGTTTACGCGTTACGCATTCATTCAGTTAACTCACTCGATTTCAATTTCCTAGTGAAATCATATAGACAAATTCGTTTTCTTTCTTTCTCATGGGGCATATCTTCACATTCGTAAGCCTTTCATTCAAGTGCAAAGAGCTCTCTATATGTGAGTGTTCGCAACGGCACCCAATTCCCAGTTTGCAAACACACACCAACACACACACACCCACACACACTGTTGCCTACTAGCCAACTGCTCATCCACCTTGTGCAGCTGCTTCCTCTTGCTTGGTGTAATAACTTAAAAATCCCATAATAAAGCTACTTACTGCTGCCAACTTGGGTTGGGATATGCTTTCCCCTTTCTACTCCTCTGCCTAACAATAAGTATTTTTCTTTGGATTTGGCTCCGGCTCCAATTGACTTCGAGACTTGCAGCCTTCGCCGCAAATGTGCAAGTCAAGTCAAGTGCATACGTCACCGCTCCCATTCATATATACTAGACCACCATTCCCCCCCCCCCCCTCCCCCTGCCATCATCTTTCCTCTAGAAATGAGCAGGTCTAAGTGTATGGCATACATTTTTTCCATTGGATTTTGATTACTCTCGACCTAAGGATATAATGATTCTCTGATGAGATGTGAATATTTGATCAGCTCTACGCGATAAATATATAGATATATATTAATATGTATATTGGTAAACAAAAATTCCATTTTCTGACTTCAATGTGCTCCCAACATGAATTTATAGCTTGCTTAACATTAGAATATAAGCTGAGTTGCACACAAATTTAAAAAAAAAAAAGTGTTATCCAAAAGTTTTATCATTATTTTGCACAAATTGAGTCAAGGGCAACGCAATACAATATTCTTCCTAATAGAGCCCCAAATATTTATCAAGTATTTAGTAAAGATAATTTAGCAAGTGCATTCAATCTTCGGCACTTCAAGTTCAGCCATTTTTTCTGTTTTTCATTTCTCTACATTTAGTTACCTTTCAGTATGTGTGCATAAAAAAAGTTCCTGCTGAGCGACTGGATTAAGATTGAATTTTTGTCGACATCGTTTTTTTTTCATACATATTTTTTTGTATCTTGTCGTCGTCAGGTGAAGAGTCGCTTCGATTTGTACATGCACGCAGACACACACAAAAGGCTGATAAAAATATTTTCATGTTGCAATAGAAGTATTTCACCATTGAAATTGCAAGCGATTTTGCTATTGTGTGGCTCGACCGGATATTGTACAGTTAAAGGAATGTCTTCGTCTGACAACAGAAACCGACCTACAACAACAATGGACCATTGCTCTTACTTGGCTTTTTTCTAGTACTTGCAGTTGTTGTTGTTGCTTTCTGGCTGCTGTCGACAGGAAATGGTAAACTTACTTCTCATATTAATTTCTGTTGTGCAGCAGCAACTTCCTAAAATATTGTCCCGCCGAATCAGCGAAGTAGATGTTGCTGTTCTAAACTACCCCACAACACCAATTGCATATAGTGCTGTCTGTCGTCCAATGGTCGCATAGTTACTTCCAAGAATTCATTCTGTAATTGCTCCTAACTTAATTTATCTGATGTTAGTTAGAATGCTTTCGCAACGGACGGGTGGCAATTGTTAAATACACGACTGCACTCATATTTGTCCTTGCATTGCAAGGACATATAAAAACTTAAACTTTATAAACTTAATGTTCTCAACCATGGAAATTTCGATAAAAATTTAACTACTGCAAATATGCAACACAACTAGTGCACAAATTTGAAAAGAATGGTATGAAATTTCTCACGAAATAGCCCAGAATATAACCTGTAAATATATGTATATGAGGTCTAGGGGAAATATGAAATTTGTTATGAAACATCTAAAAATAGAATATATATAATTTAATATAGAACTCATACGCTCTTATTAAATTGGATTCAGAGTGTATAAGCAAAAGTACTTCACAGTTAAATCAAATATTAGCACCAATCAGATATTAATGCAACTTTTAGTGGCTAGCATGCAAATGCAACCAAATAAATTATGACTCGATTGACGGCTAATTCAATGCATTATGAACATGTGAACATTATATGACTGCTTATCTTTTTCTATGTATACAAGACACATATTTTATTTACTCATATGTATATATGAAAATAGTAGGCGGATATTTATGAATCTCAAACTGGGATGCCTTCTCAGCTCAATTCGTAGACTGTTCATTATATTTTCAGAGTGAGAACGTATAGTTGAATATTTAAGAAATTTGAATATTTTACTTTTCCTAAAATATACAAAAACCCAAGGTAAGTGTAAAAAGTACATAGGCCATCATAAAGGCGTTATTTGGGGGAAAATTGGTAGCCCATATCCTGTAACGCTGCCAACAGCTGGCTGACAGCAGACAGTCGACATTGTTGCCACACCCCGTGGCATGTAATGACGCCATTTACATGGTGCAACAACAGTCATTACAAGGACAGCAGGCGCCTAAGCCATTGCCTATGTGGCCAAGGCATTGATATAACACGACTATTCTACATAAATCAAGACGAAGACCGTGGAACTTTTGAAGGTCCGAAGCAATTCCCTCAAAGATGCAATCGCTTATGGATTTGCAATTTTATATTTTGAATAATTTCATTTGTGTAATAATTAAAAAAATTCCTTTTCGCAGTGCCTGCTGCCCCAAACAGCTCAATATGAATTGCGCAAGGAAAAAACGAAAGACTCGGTGTGCAAAAAAGCCCAAAAGCGCTACTTTTAAATGCCAGAGATCTGGACCAGTTACCGCAAATGGGTTCTTAAATTTTCTGCGCACTTATCGGCGCAAACACTGCGATCTCAGTCCCATTGAAATGCTCCGCAAGGGTGGAGTCGCCTGGCGTTGTTTGAGCGAACGTGAAAAAAATCGTTATCGCCGTCAGGTAAGCTCCCCAATCTGAAGATTCCACATTATGTAGCACTATGTAACATATTGTAAAACATTTTTCTCTAGGCTTGCAAAGTAACGACTAGCTGCCGCCACAAACGCCGACGTGTTTGTACCTCTTAATGACCAACCGCTGCATTACTGTATACAAAGTTTTCTAAATTATGTTGTATTTAGTTTAGGATCATAACTCAATAAATTATGAAATGTGGGGCAAATCAAATGTGAAAGTGTACCACTGCCAAAAAATATTTATTTGTATATATATGCGCTGTGAAATGATGGATGAAAATAAAGTTAAACTATTAACAAGCAATTGTACTTTGGGGGGCACTAGCTAAGTCAATTATGACTTGATTGACGGCTAATTCAATGCATGACCACAAATTTGTCGTTGGTTTTGGGCCAAAATGATGCAGCTGCTAACCGAATGGCAACCAAAATATTCCATGTCACTTGAATTAGTTAATTTTGTGCATAAATGCAAAAATAATTATATGCCTGCGGTGAGCATTGCAATTGCCCATTCCCCTTCCGCCCAATATACCCTTTATCAGTGGATGGCCTCATAATTATTATTCCGTTTTTCAATATTTAATTTGTTGCTGCCTCAGTTTCAGTGCTGCTCCCGGCTCTCATTTCGAATGTGGCAATATTTCTAATTAAAGGTTGTAAACGAAATCAAAACAACCGCGAACCAGTTACGCAGCACGACAACCAACCAATTTCCATAGAAGTGTGTGCGTGTGTCAATGGGTGTGTGCTCTGTTAAGTATGCTATGATTTATGCATCGCTGCTAAATGTTGCTGAGGTTTTTGCGTTGATTTTGTGCAATTGGTTCTAACCGTGTCGCGTTGAGTCGCATTTCGCTTAGCTCCACTTCGCTGCGGTGTTGCCAGTGTGTGGCCAATGTCAACTATTTCGCATTCAAATTGCATATTCCATGCACGCATAATTTAAGCCATGGAACATGCAATACTCAACTTCTCCATAACCCCGCACACAGCCCAACAATGGGCATGGCCGCTTTTGTGTTCAAACTCTGTGAAATTGTACCACAAGAGATGTGTTATTCCGCATACATCAAATCAAGGGGGGAAGGAAAGAATAACAGCTGCTTATATTACATTTTCGTAATATATAAATAAATTTTAAACGGAAACATTAGATAACAATAAGTTCATTTTGTTGTGTGTTGTAAATAAACGGCTTTATATTCATCAAAAGTATTTGAGAATAGTTACCTATTCTATTTTCTATTATGCAGTGCTCTTAAGCCAAGGATTTAATTATTTCTAATTCAAATATATTTAATTATCTGAATTTTAAATATTAACAAATAAATGTAATCCAAAACCCAATAAAAAATAGGGTTAAAATTGTATATCACGGTAATAGGACATTTTTGAAGACGAAAAAACATTCCAGAATAGTGAAAAGTAAAAAAGAGCCCAGAAGCAAAATATAAAAACAAAACAAAATTATTTACAAAAAAAATCTTTACGCAAATTTTAAGTAGTGGAAATCCATGTAGCAGTACTTTTGAAAATAAATAGCTCATTTGATGGTCTGGTTTTGGCTGGGTTCAGACCATTGAGACTGCGGAAAATATGGCATAAATAATCTAAGTTTGCAATTCATTTTAAGCGTATTGACATTTCAGCTTGTAATAGTTATTAGCATACGAGTATAAGAGAAGAAAAAACATGTAAACAAACAAGACCACAAATTGTGTCCATTTTTTATTTATAAACAGCAGAAGAGCCAATTTTCTTTTTTTTTAGAAATCGTGCATTTTCAATTTCTTTTTGATAACTGTTTAACTAAAAAAAGGATGGAATGTATATATAATATAATATACACCCTGCTATGGTATCGAATTACGCTCCCAAAGGATCAACGTTTCTCACTATCCGTGAGGAAAATTAAAAATTTACTTAACAACTACTATTGCCAAAATTGCAATTGGAGAGACAACCCCATCTCCTGCCACGTTGCGACAAATCCAGCACTTCTCTGACCTCTTCCCTCAACCAGGTTAGTTTCCAAGTTGTGACTATTTTGGTATTACCAAAATTAAGTTCGCGTGCTTGTTTAATGTGTTGGCTACACTTTTGACCTAGTTAATAATTGAGTACAATAAATGGCTAAGATGAGTGTCAGCAGCATTTGGCGTGTCATATTTGACACCAAGACTAATTTTATGGAAAACCGTCAAGCTTACCTCACGTTTTTTTTTACCCATGTCTCTGCACGCCAAAACTTTTCGGGCTGAAGGCGCGACAGGGCTCATGTATTTAATATTTAAAGTGACATATCTATTTATATGCAAATATCACGCCTCCCAGCCACACACCCCGCATCGCAGTTGCCACCTGACCGCGAATTGTGTAGGGGCTGTGTGCGTGCCAAGGCGGAAACTTTCTTTTGGCTCAAAATTCCTCGCACAATAAATCACAACACATACGCGCCAGGGCACACACACACACACACATACACTATATGAGAGGGGAGTGAAGCGAAAAAAGAACTAATAAATCTAAAGCCAATTAATTGACTTAAGTGGGTGTGAGAGGTACTGTGGACAATGCCCTTTGTGCCCCTTTGGTGGGCCGCAATTTATTGCCCAAACATAAACTTGAACTCGCAAGTAATAAATCATAACATTTTACAGATAATAGAAAGCCTCCTAGCATACATGAAGTCTCGAACACCGAACACTGAATACCAAATCCGGTCTTCTTTATCCTTTTGCTGTGCACATCTTTTCTGTGTGTGTATGTGTGAGTTTTAATCGCAGCGCCTGCGGCTGGAAAATTTTATAAATAGCTGCAAAAAAATTTCATAGTGCAGAATATTTTGTAAAATAAAAATTGTTCAGACACATTAGTTATGATGTTCTCCACTCCAGCCAGGACTAAATATAAGCTAGAGCAACAAACCACACACAGGATGTGCACCTTATATCCGCCGGCGCCGCATTGGTGCCTGCCACATTTCCATCCAATCAAAAATAATTATTTTGATTGCGTTGTATTCTTTTTACTTGATTTTTGTTTTTTTTTGCAGATATATCTCATAATCGAATACGACTGTTGGATCTTTTTCTATGCATACAAGACACATATTTGATGTACTCATATGTATATATGAAAATAGTAGGTGGATATTTATGAATCTCAAACTCGGATGCTTTCTCAGAGACCAGTTTTCTAAAATATGTTGTATTTAGCTTAGGATCATAACTGAATAAATTATGATATACTATGGAACATTAGTGTTGCTTATGAGAGTCGAATCTGTCAAGTGGGACAAGTCAATCGTGCAGGAATCTGCTCCTTAAAAGTTATTGCCACTGCCACAAAATATGAATTTGTATACATATGCACCGTGATTGAATCATCATTTAATCCACGCACGCACCAACAGCAATAAGAGGTGTAAAGGGGGGAGGGAGCTGTTCTGGGGCAACCGCTCGTGTCGGGGCAACCGCTCGTAAACATAAATCCAAGTGACGCTAATTGTTTGTTGCAATTACTGCTGCAGTTGCTGCCACTGTTCAGTTACGTGCAGTAGAACAGACAGCAGCAGTTGACAGTGCGGCAAGTATCAGGACTGCAACTGAGCATGGCTATGGGTATCGGTTGGGTTGTGGTGATAATAGGGTTGGGGTGCGGTGGAGTTGCTGTTGGTTCACGGATGCAAATTTTGTTGCAACTGTAGTTGTTGATGCTGCTGTTGCTACTGCTACTACTGCATTTGGTCGATGTTGCAGCAACAGCAAACAATTACTCAAACATTGTTGCAGCCGCACATTGTTGTCGTTGTTACTGGATGATGTTTTTGTTGTTGTTATTGTTGTTGCAGCTGCTCGTTGTGCGTGCTAAATGGCAACCATTCTGGCGGCTAATGATAATCACTCAACGCCCTCTGCACTTACCTTTTGTGTCGCAGACCCTCCGTCTCTCTCCCTATCTACCTCTACTCTCAATCCTTCTCCTTCTGCATCTGAAATCTTCAGCTTGAATGTTGGCTGCCGCCTGTCAATTTCTTAATCAAAGCTGCTACACTTCGTTCTACTGCTTTTTTCCACTAACATTTGCAGGGCACGTGATTCCAGCACAAGTTGCTTTATTACAAAGCACTTTGCTTGGTGACTTCTCTGAAAGGAACAATGATGCTGGAAGAACAGAAAACTAAGATGAGCAGGATGGGTGGAAAAAACGAGAGGATGCTTTAGAGCTTGGCAATATTACAGAAGAAGCAATTCATAAAGACAGTTGAGTAATACATATAAGAAATTGTATAGTGAGCTCCATTGCGACATAAATATTAAATATATTATTACAGTTTTATTGCCAGATTCCCCGTTGCACACTGGAATGTACGCAGGTGTGAAAGTGCTCTCATTTTTTATGACCACCACAGTAACTGGAGGGGAAAGGAAATTGAAGCATCGCATATTGTTATATATATGTTAAATACGTTTATTCACACAAGAACAAAAGAACCGATAACTTTTATATAAAATTAGAAGCTTTTTACTTTTATAGTCCTGAGATCAACGTGTTCACACACAGACAAATGGACATGGCTATATCGACTTCGTTATTGATGCTGATCAAAACTATATACCAGATTTAGAATAGCTTTTGGTAAGTTTTTTTTTTTTATATATATTTTTAAATTTTATGCATCTTTCACAGTTAGTATCTGAAAAAAATATCATACCTCAACTTCATATTTTTTTTTGGTTTGTTTTCGCAGATAAAATCATAAATTGCATAAAGAAGTGCCATAATCCCAATATTATTTACATTTTCTGGAAATACTAGGTATATAAAATATTATATCTAAATTAATTTTCGTTATCGCTCGTATGCGACTAAATCTGCAAAATTAATATGAGTTAGTCGTCGAAATTATGTTTACAATTTCCATCAATATTATTTACATGCTTTAATGCCTTAATTGTATGCAAATATAGTACTATTATTTTACCAATAGATTTAGTTGTTGCCTTCACAGAGGAAAAAATGCATTCTGAAAACCAAATTGCGTATCTTTATGGAATAATTTATTTATTTTTATTTATTTTATGGAAACACTTAATATAAGAATATCTTGACAATCTTTATAATTGATGCCCTGGTCTGAGAACTTGTGGGATGGTTCGGATGGGGCTGAGCTGAGGCCACCAGGCGGGTCGCGGGTTGCGGATAGCGAACGGCCTCCCCTCGGGGAGGTTAGCTGCGAATAATATGAGATTTCTCGTAAATAAGCAGTCCCGGACAAACAGCGGGTGCGATAATGTCGATCGTACCGACAAGGCGCTTGTGTTGCCGCCTTCCAAATTATAGCCTCACACATCACCCCCCCCCATCTCCCCACATATCTGCCTACCACATCCTATCCCTTCATCTCACTCCGGGCCGGACTAAGGCGTCAGTCGAACCGTGCCGAGAGTCAGCCTGGCTGGGGGCCCGGATTAAAAACCAGCCCAGTCTCTAACGGTGAGCTCAGGCAAATGGCGACCGCCTGTTCTAATTTAGCCTTACCCGGGTATCGCGGATCTCTGCCCGGGCGGACACATTTTTCTCCGCAGCTCGTGGGATTCCATGAAAAAAGTATTATGCACCAAAATACCGCAGGATCTCCCTGCGGAGCTTGTCGCAAGACAGTTGGAGGGTCATGCCCCTGATGGGGAGCGACCCTCTCGTGTGGTAGACCATCCTCCACACCGTGCTGCTCCAGCAACAAATAGGAGAGTGCCACAGGCACAAGGAGCTCCAGTTATGGGGCATGGGAGACCGATGGCTGGTACACCCAGACCACCGCTTCCAGCACCGAACGGCCGCGAGGCAAGGCGCCCAGCGCCCAAAAAGGAAGGGGGAGCACCTGCCACCAAGGGGTCAACCCGGTGGGCTGGATGATCCTAACCGGAGGAATCTCTGCGGTTCAAGGGTCAAATGGTACCTCCGGTACCTCCAGCAGGGACTCACCCCAGATGTAGCCCTGAAAAAGGCCAAAGAGCCCAGGGAGGAGATCGCAGCACCTACGTCAGCTCCGAAAAGATGTAGCAGCAATCTCACACCACCGGTGACCACCCCCAAGAGGATGTGCCCGGAGGTTGTGGGCGCTGCACGCGGCTCGGTAGCGGCAAAGGTGCCGAAAAATAGTGGGGCAGGAAATTTGGACCTGCGCCCAAGTACATCGCGTGCAGTGGCCACGAGGCCCAGCTCGTCAACACCCACCGAGCCTCGCCTGTCCTACGCAGACATGGCAAAAAAGGTGAAGGTGGCCGTGGTGCCCGTGGATTTCCCACGGGTTATGCTCAATCACGGAGATCTATCTGTGTTGGAAAGAGGCCGTCGTTGACGAAATCATTGCGTCCGATGGAAATATCGTGGTCTCATTCGTGGGCATTCACTTCCGGGTTGGATTCCTGGTAATTGAATGCTTCGATGAGGCCTCGGCCGATTGGCTGAGGACCGCAGCGCCGAAGCTACGATCATGGAAGGGCGTGCCCCTTGAGTGCAAGGTGGGGGACGACATACCGTCGCCCCACTGCATCACGCTGTACTGTCCCAGGAGTGCAGATCGGTCTACCGAGTCCCTGTTGGTTCTCTTGAGAAGCCAAAACGGGATCGAGACCGATACCTGGAAGGTGATCTCCAGGAGAAACGAGGGAGGAGGAGCGCTCCTGGTGATTGGGATAGATGAGCTATCCAGGAACATAATTGTGGAAAAGGGACACCAGGTCTTCTTCCGTTACGGGACCATCCCCGTAAGTGGACTAAAGTCAAAGAAGACCAAAGAAAAGCCTCAACCTGCTCCAACGGGCAAGGAAGACGTCTCAGTGGGCAACATCCACCACTTCAGACACTCCTGCCCCGGAGCAGGGCAGTCCGACTGCGCAGCCCACCGATCCGTCGGAGGACCTCGCTGACGACGAAGAACTGGCAGACGTGACGCTCTGCCAGGAGGAGGGGCTGCGGGACGATGACATCCCCATGTCCTCGCAGGAACTGGAGGAGGAGCTGCAGGATGCAGCTGCAGCTGACGCCGCTATGGCGAGCAGCGGTGACGGGGACGGCTCCGGGCCCCATTCGCCGTGTCAGCTGGAGCCTCCCCAGAAGTAGATGTCAAGGGGCATCAACACAGGGCTGGCTCAGGTGAACATCCATCGAGCTAAGGCAGCCTCGGCGGTCTTGGCGAGGATGTTCACCAACAAACACCTTGAGGTGGCCCTGGTACAGGAGCCGTGGGTGAACAACGGCATCAAGGGCCTGTTCACAGCTGACTCAAAGGTAATCTGGGATCGGAGAGATCCAACACCCAGAGCCTGTATTATGGTAAGGAAAAGTATTAACTTTACTAATCCTTTCAGAATTCCTGACTAGAGACTGCGTTCCCATACTGGTGTACACCAAGGGCAGCGCGGTCTCTATGGTCATCGCGTCTGCATACTTCGCAGGGGATGCACCCTGCCCACCACCAGAGGTTGAGAAGCTGGTGGAGTATTGCAGGAAAGAAAAGATGCCGGTGCTCATCGGATGCGATGCCAATGCGCACCATACTATATGGGGCAGCAGTGACATCAATCTAAGGGGTGAGTGTCTAACTGATTTTATTTTCAAATATAATCTAGAACTAGGTAATGTCGGATCTGCACCGACATTTGTCACTAGGATCAGGGAAGAGGTATTAGACATCACCCTGATCAGTCGATCCCTAAAGCCACACCTTAGGGACTGGCATGTTTCCCGAGAGGAATCCATGTCTGATCATAGGACTATCCTATTTAATTTAAAATTAAATACGGATAGCAGTACACCAGGTCGCAACCCCAGGAAAACCAACTGGGAAGGCTTCAAGTCGACCCTAGGTCGTCTTGCCCTAGCCAACGGGCCATCTGGTATACCCAAAAGGCCGCTAGAGCTGGACAGGACTGTTGGTGACCTCAATAAATGCATAACTAAGGCATTTGAGGACAACTGCCCAGTGGGGAAAAAGCATATGCAAAAAGATGCCCCATGGTGGAACGGCAGCCTGGAAAGGCTGCGCGTGACCACACGTCGACTCTTCAATAAAGCAAAGAGAGACGGTATTTGGGAGCAGTACCGTGAAAGCCTGACCTCCTATAATAAGGAGATAAGGAAGGCCAAACGGAAGAATTACAGAAACTTCTGCGAAAGCATAGTTAGCACGAGCGAGGGCGCCAGGTTCCATAGAGCACTGGCGAAACGAGCGCCTGATGCTAACTTAGCACTGAAGCGTGTGGACAACTCCTACACGAGCGGTAATTTACAGAAATTACTACTACTTTTCGAGACTCACTTCCCAGGAAGTACACCACTGCAGGAAATGACTATCGAAAGGGAAAGCAGATATAGGCCGTCGTCAACTGACGACTGGGCATGCGCCAAGTCGACGGTTACTAGGGAGAAACTTAATTGGGCAATTGGTACATTCCAGCCCTTTAAGTCCCCTGGAACGGACGGCATATCGCCAGCCTTCCTTCAGACGGGACAGGAAATTCTCCTCTCCCGCATCAGGAAAGCATTAGTAAGTAGCCTAGCCCTCGGATATATACCGGGTGCATGGAGGAGAGCTAGGGTAGTCTTCATCCCCAAGGCAGGGAAGAAGGACATTACCAGCCCAAAGTCTTTCAGACCCATCAGCTTAACATCGTTTTTATTGAAAACGTTAGAAAAGCTGGTGGACTACAAACTCAGAAGCACTTTGCTTAAGCAAAGGCCGCTGCACCCAACGCAGCATGCATACAGAGTAGGCAGGTCCACGGACACAGCACTTTATCAGCTGCAACGTACCTTGAGTGCGGCAATTGATAATAAGGAGGTAGCACTGTGCGCCTTCTTAGATATAGAAGGTGCTTTTGATAACACATCTCTCACGATGCAATCAATGCTACCCTCGTAAGAAGAGGCCTGGACCATACTACCAGCAGATGGATACTTGCACTGCTACGGTCCAGACAAGCCACAGCATCAATTTATGATAGCTCTGTAACAGTCCTAACCACCAAAGGCTGTCCCCAAGGAGGGGTGTTGTCTCCGCTACTTTGGAGTCTGTTAGTAGATGAACTATTGAACAGACTTACCAACAATGGTATTCAATGTCAAGGATATGCCGATGATATTGTTATCATAGCGCGAGGAAAATTCGAAGAATCACTCTGCGACATAGTCCAGTCAGGACTAAGGATAACGCATGACTGGTGTAGGGAGGTTGGACTCAACCTAAACCCTACGAAAACAGTCCTCGTCCCCTTTACCAGACGACATAAGTTGCAGAGGATGAGGCAAATATGGCTCTCAGGGACCCTACTAGGAATGAGTAGGGAGGTCAAATACCTGGGAGTCACTTTCGACAGCTGGCTTACCTTTGGCACCCATGTTGCAAAACACGATATTAAAGTGCTCCAGGGCGCTTTATACATGTCGTAGTTTTGCTGGCAAATCATGGGGTACATCACCAAAGATATTAAGATGGCTGTACCTAATGGTAGTAAGACCCATGTTAACCTATGGAGTGGTAGCATGGGGTGACAGGGCACGGATTATCACCGTGAAGAAACAACTACGAAAGTTGCAAAGGATGGCCTGCGTATGCATGACAGGAGCTATGCGCACCTGCCCAACAATGGCCCTTGAAGCCTTAATGGAGCTAACACCACTCCACCATATTATAAGGCTCAAGAAGAAAGCAACGCTTTTAAGGATATCGGCAGAAGGAGTTGGGGGCAACCATATCCTAAGCCATAAAGATGCCCAACTCCTCTCAAACGAACTGCCCCTGCTGATGCAACCCAGGGACGAAATGGTAGCCGAATATATATTCGAGCGAAATTTCACAGTTCGTATGAGCAGTAAAAGGGAATGGACGACTTTAGATGAAGTCCATCCCATGAAACCGCACACCATAAAATGGTACACCGATGGCTCACTCACGAATCAGGGCACTGGTCTTGGAGTGGTGGGTCCCCGGGTATTGTACCATGAATCCCTGGGAACACACACCAGCATATTTCAGGCTGAGGTGTGTGCGATAGGGAGATGTGCGGATTTCAACATAGAACGTAACTATCGGAATACGGATATATCCATCCTATCCGATAGTCAAGCAGCATTAAATGCTATAATGGGGACTAAGATTACATCGAGATCAGTCCATGAAGTTCGCTCGAAGCTAGACCTACTCGGGACTCACAACAGGCTCACCCTACGATGGGTCCCGGGTCACAGGGACATAGCGGGAAACGAAGCGGCTGATAAGCAAGCAAGAATGGGGGCAGGAAGGCCCCTAACAGGACCAGAACCGTATTGTGGCATAGGAAGGCACACTATACGACTGGAACTAAGAAACGAGGAGAGACAAAGACGGCAACAGAGCTGGTCAGAGGCAGTAGGACTCCGACAGGCCAGATGTCTCCTAGGTGGTTACAATCTTGTACGTTTTAAACAGATTATAACCATGGGAAAGAATAGCCTTAGAATACTCACCGGTCTATTGACAGGACACTGTAGACTAAGGAGTCACCTAACAAAATTGGGTATATATAGCAGCAATCTCTGCAGGTTTTGTGAAAGAGAGGAGGAATCCTCGATGCACATCCTGGCAGAATGTGTCGCCTTAATGAGAAGAAGAAGCAGCATCCTAGGAGCGCATGTCTTGAATTACAAAGACATAGTAGACCTCAACCCAACAAAGATCCTCACGTTTGTAAGGGAGTTGGGGCTGACGGAAGAGCTATAGGCTCAGAAGGGGGCACAATAGATCGAACAGGTCGCGGTGCAGTTTCCCCTCAATAATAATAATAATTATAATTGATGTGTTCTAAAAAAGCAGTGAGCTTTTTATTTTTAATTATTTACCATTAATTTGTCCTTTAAAAAGGCATTCTGAAAACACAACTGCGAATCATGATTCAAAATTTTTTTTATTTTAGAATTTACAATAAATATAGATTTTTTAAATTAGTCAACACAAATGTGCATTAAATAATTGAATTTTGAAATCAAAATTGCCAATATTGATTGCATTTATTTTTCAAAATACATTTTTAAAGATTTTTTTAAATTCTTTATTATTAATGTGAAAGTGAAATTCAAGGTGGCTTCTGGATTTAAGATTGTTTATGATTTTTGATGCTTTTTCACACAACGTTTTTTTCTAAATATAAGTTAGTTTTTTTCCCACAGTGTAGGTTCTCAAGTGTAGGTAAACAAGCCTCACACACACACACGCAGACAGCTGAGCTGAGTGACTGTCTGTTGCAGTCGGGGTCACAGTATATATGAACAAGCGTCAAGCATCCACTTCGTCGTGCATAGTGCTGCTGTCTGTTGCTTTGTTGCCTGTCAGCTGTCAGCAGTTCCATCAAATAGACCAGCGAATCCCCTGCCGACCAGAGCATAATACCATTTATATGCCAGCATAATTGGCACTGGGGCAATACTGCACTCTCCCCTCCTTTCCTCCCCACCAAACGAACTGCTAAACAGTCCGAGGATGGATTTCAACATTGCATGCAAAGTCAGAAATACACATACACACACACAGTGACAATAAAGTGGGGCGCATAATGGCCAGAGAGTCCACAATTGCCATAGAGACAACAGGCGGCACAGCACCCAGCTGAGCATAAATCAGAATTAATGCATGGCCATAAGAAATAATATTAATATTTTTGGAAACACATTGGCAATACATAGAGCATAGTATCGGACAGTATGGACAGAGCTTAGTTAAATTATTATTTATAAGTATATGCTGTTGAATTCGGAGCACATTTCAACAAATATAGTTATATGCAAATGAACTAACTTTGTGGGATATTCATAAGAGCTGCTGCTCTAACAAACTGAATTTTAAGTTATACTCATTTGAGCTTATTTAAAATTTATTAAACTGGTTGCAGCTCAAACAAATCAGAGATGTATTAGCTCTTATAAGCACTGAAAACCCAATTGCACTGAATTTTATAAAATTTCCATATTTTGGCGCCAAGAATAATTTTGAATTTTGAGTCTTGCTAAAAGCCAATATTTTTCTGCTCATAATTCCAGTGTAATTTTTTCTAAAATTAAAAAAAATATGTTTAATATTAGTGTAAACAAAACTCGTTGATTATATTAAACACGCTGAGTCGAGTTGTAAATTCAAACTGTGTTAATTTCATTGAAAATTCTTCTTTCATTACTATTTCTTAAACTTCATAAGGGATTATTTTTATATTCTCCATAGGAACAATGGATCGCTGCCTGAAATTTGCATGTCAGCAAGCAGTTTCCAGTCTGCCCTTCGGTCTTTTAATACTAATAACTATTTTTAAATGCAACACATCGATATTACGGCTGCAACGAGCGGTTATTATGCCAACTCTCCCCAATTATATATTAATCATAGGTATTATGCATATGCCGTTCTATCCAGCACAACTGCAAAACCATATTATTAGTCTTTATCGTGACAGGGACCATAGGTGGCTTACAGCCTGCCAGTCAAAGCAGCCTCAACAATTAAATAAACAATTCGTAAAGCTGCTGTTAAATCCCCATCTCTATCTCTATCTCCCTCTCACTCTCTCTCTCTCTCTCTCTTTATCTTGTAGCCGGCGGCTTTATCTTTGTGTTGTAACTGTAAAGTGATATTAATTATGAGCTTTTGTTGCAAGAAGCGACTGCACTCGACACAGTTGCCAGCCAACACTGTTTGGAACTCCACGCTATCATTGATGTTGTTGTGCTTGTCCCTGTGTGTCATCTTCTTGTCACTGATTAAGTGAGTTTTGGTGCATGACTCAACTGTGTGGCTGGGGCTCATGTACATCAGCTAGATAAACAAAATTTGTTGCAATTAATGGTGAGCACTGTATACAAGTGCTTTGAGAATCACTTTGTACCATGTGTGTGTGTGTGTGCGTCCATCGACTGACAACATGATTTTCATGGTACTGTGTAGATGTCATAGAAAATTGTGGTTGTCTTGTGAATAAATTGAATATAGATTAGATTACAAATGTACGACAGTTTCCTATGTTTGTATTGCGTAAATTATTGAATATTCAAATATATTTTGAATGTGTATGAGTAAACCGTTTACACGTCTTTTCCTTCACAGATTATCTTATTAATGGTTACATATCGATGGAATGAATTTTAGTATCTAATTTTAATATGTGGCTTGGTTTATCGCAACAAGGACGAGCATGCGCATCAGTCGAATAAAGTAAGCAGCAACTAAAAGCTTTCATTTCATTATCAATATTTCTTAAATACTCGAATGTCTGTCTTACTATAAGCGACCACTTTCTAAACATTAAACATTCGTAAATTATTTGGCGAATATTATAAATTCGCATCGAGTATTTCATGCCTTCTGGGATTATTTATCGAATTTCGCATCGATGTTATACGATGTAAGACAATATCAATGTCACAAAAACCTGATATTAAAAGAAAGATACGCGGATTTTAATTTGTATTTAATTTAGGGAAAGAGAAGACAACAAAGCAGATAAGTACTCTCTTGATTTACAATATAAATAAAGTTGCAAAATCATAAATTCAATTATTTTATCATTATATCCATAACAATCAGAAATTTGATCTGAATTTGACTAGATGTTGACCTATGACTGATAACTTAAGATATACCGTTCCATATCCATATGTGAATTTACTTATCATACATTCCGCGGCAACATCTGACGTAATTGTTTGGAAGCCCTCACCAAACCCTAATTCTGTGCTCAATCAGGTAACAGTTTAATGACTTTTCGCGAGTCTCCCATTAATGAGTTGGGTGGTGGCAAAAGCGAACTAACTATCGCGTGATAGTCAGTATCGTCAGCCTAGTGCCATGCGAGGCTTAGATACATTTGTATCTCACGGCAGACAGACAGGCAGGTTGGTTGGCTGGCTTGCTGGCTGGCTGGCTGGCTGGGTGGCAGGTATGTAGCACGTGTAGCTACTTATGCATTTGTGCAGGCTTCTGGCCCAAATTCAATTTATTATTCCACCATATGAGCTTTCGCACTTAACTTGCATGAATATATAATGAGCTGGCAAGGCAAAATGGAGAGAGAAAGCGATTCGACAGCGGGTTGCGGGGTGCATTTCACGCACTGTGAGCCGTTGCGTGTTTAAGCCTGCTGCGAGATGTCCAAATTGAATTATTAATAACACGCAGCGCGACTGAAACAATCTATAAATATGAGTGTGTGTGTTTGAGTTTGTATCTGTGTGTGTGTGTGTGGTATGGTGTGGCCCCCAGACGAGAGAGAACAAAGTGAAAAGGCGACAACCTTGGGACACTTGGCCAGAAAAACTAATCGTGCCACTTATGACCATAATTTGTCAATTTTCTAAACAATTCCCCAAAGTCGCATAAAATGTCTCCATGTCTCTGTGGCCTTTGGCACCCATTACGCTCATTTCCCTATCTCTCTCTCTCTCTCTCTCTCTCGCTCTCTCTCTCTTTCTTTCTCTCTCTCCCTTTTGTGCCTTTCGCTTTTGCTGCTGTGAAAAATGAAAGTGAACCCAAACTGCCAGCATTACTGTCTGCATTTTGACTGACTGACCGACAAACGGACAAACGGACAAACTGAGTGACTGACTTGACTCGAGTCTTGAATTTTATCCCTTGACGATTTTTCTTACCCTTCGCCACTAAACGCATTTAAATGCCGTTGTATGCATAAATTACTCAGCATCCCGACAGTTTCAGCCAAAGACTGTAAATGAGTTTGTGGCTCTGCATTTTTACTCTCTACCATACATAATTGAAATAAATGCGAGCATGTTTTGGGGTAAAGTGAACCTGTTGCTAACGGTCGAGATGGCCAACTGAAATACACATGTGATCGGCTTAAGTGGAAATTGTGTGCACAGATTTAAGGTGTTCAGCAATCTACTATTGTCAAAACATGGAAAATTGCTTTCCCATAAATCAATTTTGGTTTTACGCAAATCGAATGTTTTTAATGCTCTTCAGTATCCTAAAATCGGAGAACTGCTAATCATTCTTAGCATTAACCTTTTCGAATAATTGTAATGACTAAGCTACATTTTCATCAACTAGTATTCATTTTATATTGACTAATAAAATAAGAATATTAAAAAATATTTGAGCAAATTACTTTTTAACTTGAAACATATTTTGCTCAACTGCAGACCCATTCCCAGTAATAACTAAAATCAAGCGCATAATAAAAATCCAATAAAAACTAATAATGATAATCGAATCAAATCCATTTACTGCTTACAACAAAAATGTATCGAAATTAAATCAACGATGACTAAATGTTATTGCAAATACCAAAATCACTTAGCCAGTTCGAACAGAAGCTAAAATGAAAAGAGAAGGAGGCAAAATCGAACGTAAATGGAATTCAAGCATCTAAATTGCCAACCGGTCGGCCCTTTGTTTTAACGCCCCAAAATTACCGCCCCTTTGTGTATTTGGCCGCAGATAACTGCCAGCCAAATGATACACATTAGGCCAAGGTATACGACCATTGGAAACACATATACCCATATATATATACACATATGTATATGGATTTGTACGGCCAGTGTGTGCAAAATCAATTCAAGCTCAATTTCCTTTGATGAAATGTGCGGCTGTTCGGGGAACCGTGCCGAACGTGACAGTTGTGCTCAAAATATAACAGGAATGCAGAAAATTGCAAAAAAAAAAAAAAAAAATACAAATAAAACAAGTAAGAATGGTGAATGGGAGTGAGTTCGACTACAAAATGCCCTGAACCCATCTGTTAATTATACAATTCAATATATTTAAGAATATAGAAAATGCTTCGCCAGATTACAGAGCAGAATTCAATAAGAGATTACATTTTGGATTATTACTTCGGTGTTTCCTAACCGATATAAATAAACTTAGTACAGTTGATCATTGTATATAATATACTATTTAGAACAGACTTGAGTGGATCGACTCGGCTGTTGATGCTGATTAAAAATGGCATACCAATGATAGCCAATATACTTTTGCTCAAAATCGTTATACCCTTCTAATTTATTTTTAATGGGTACAGGGTATACAAAATACTGTCAATGTTGTGCTCTGATCATCATACGTACGTACATACATACCTAAATATACAGCCAGGTATGTATTTGGGCATTAAGTTGTACTTGTGTGGGGTTTGTTGATATCGTTCAATTAATATTGCGCAAATCCTTTATGGCCCAGTTGCCAGAGTTGCCATCGTTAATTAATGCGCTCCACGCCAATTTAATGCACTCGTTGCCGCTGCTGTCACCGACGCTGCCTGGGTGCTATGATTAATGTTTAATTAAATTTTACAGCATTTATAATAAATAAAAAAAAAATCAAAAACAAACAAACAAACAAAAAAAACGACGAAAAATTCGAAAATGCGCCATCAGGATTACATCATAATTAATCGCAGCCATTATTTATAACGATATCAGCAAGCGAGCTTTATATAGTTGTACATGCAGTTTAATACGACTATATTTCAGTGATATCAAAGAGCATAAGGAGTATTAATGTTATGTATTGATACCAGGTAGAACACACCTTATGATTTATTGCAGATGAGTCTCTCAATTCTATTTTACTTATCCAACAAATACCAGTAGTCAAATTTTTTTTGTGTACCAGCAGCTGCTTGAAACCGTGGCTGCTGCCAACTAAGTTAATGAAATATGTTAATGGCTGTTTATTACCATATTGTGGCTAAAATGCTTTGCCCTGCAAAGGTTGAGATAAATTTTACATTATTTACACACGCTGGCAAATTGAATTAGATGATTCTGTTATGATTTATACCATTGAAATTTGTGCAGCTCAATTATTAGCAAAACGTAATAATCTGATAATTGATATTTGTAAATTTGTAAATCGGTAATCATAATGCGACCAGCTGCTCTATATTAAGACATTTCATAAATGAAATGGTAGACGTGCAGTAGAAAATTATTAATGCCTCAGGACATGGGTTACATAATGAAGAAGTTGCATAAGTAAAACAATACCTTGGAATAATTATGACAATAAATATGTAATTTAGGAAACTCAAAATAAAGCACATTTTCATCGTACTCAACATTTCCAATGTAGTCACAAAAATTATATTTAAACTTGATCAAAATTCTCAAAATATCTTACTCAGCATTATGGTCTATAATATGCTCGAGTGCTTGGCAGCTCCAATTATATTTATATATCAGTTATTTGCATACGTTGTGAGTACAGGTTCCAGTTTTTGCAATGACAATTTAGTAATTTGTAAATACTTTTATAGCGTTCAATAAATCCCATGATGCGTGAAGCCATTTTGCTTGTAATTCACAACTTTTCGATGTATTATATTATAAATTGCTTTAAGCATTTGGTGCAAAGTGAGTTTGTTTTTCGATATTTGTACTATATAAAATATATGCGTATTTTGCTTAGTATAACTTTCTAATTTCGCACAGCTTCCATAAACTCTTCTGGACCAGTAAATACTTTCTATTACCTGCCCGTAGTCTATGAAGCTCCTGCTGTTCGTAGCACCTACGAAGATTTTCACGTTGTGTTAAGGTCCACAAGTTGGAATTTTCTTGAGACACTTTTCAGGCATCATTTGGCTCTATTGCTGCCCTTTATAATGGCTCTATCAGTGCCAGTAAGTGATCAATCCCTTATGCATTGGATACTTGGTTTAGAGATGTCCAGGATAGATTTCAAATAATTTCAGAATAGTTTGTAGATTAATTTAAAAAATATTTTAGAGTTATTTAATCTGTTGTGACGGAATGTGTTTGGGTTTAGGAAAGTCCAGGGTAGATTTAATTTCATATTAAATAAATAAATGTGTAAAGTATTTCCAGTCAGGAATTAGGAGTATTCACGATAAGTTGCATTATACAAATGTTTATTGAAGATTAAATATCAGTTTAAAAAAAATATAATCAGTTTAGAAAGCGTTCAGCTTCCATACAAAGAAAGGGAAACATATCGAATTAATGAGTAATTGCAAACAAATATTTTTAGCGCTGCAAGCTGGTTTATGTGAGCAGTCTGGTTATTCTGTCAAACTTCACAATGTGCATGTGTTTCATCTACTCGATATGGAAGTGGCTCGCCTTGAGCGGTTTCTCGGCAACCTTTCAACTGTTGCCCATTGTGTTAATGGGTCCCGTTCTGCAGCTGCTGCTCATGGTTCGATTCACGGGGCGCATGATGGTAAGTCGCATAACCAGATGCTGGACAGTATTTGAGTATCGAACCAATGCATTTCCAACGTCAGCTCAACCTATGGACTGTTGTCTGAGGCATGAAATTGACTGTTCCAAGCGAACGAAGATGCCGGCGAGGGATTTGGAAAAGGGGCGAGAAAAGCAATGTAAAAGTTTGGCATCAAATCAAACCAATAAACTAACAAAACTGAGCAACTTCGGGCACTTGCACAAACCAGAAACACTTTCACTGCACACAACTGCCAAACTGCAGGCATTTATGACAATCGCCCTTACTCGAAAGGATTTTGGGATGTGGCAGGGTAGCAGGGAGGTAGACAGGCAGGCAGGCAAATCGTGTAACGAAATTGTTGCTGAAAAGTTTAACAAATATTGAGGTCAGCAACATTTTTGTGAGGCAACCCCTGCAGTCGTTTCTCTGTTGCAGTTGTTGTTGTTATCGTTGTGTAAACTGTTTTGTAGCCTTTGGCACAAACTTCAGACACGCTCAGCATACACACACAGATAGACGCACATTCATTTGGGCTGGCTCGAGAGGCGAAAATATTCAATGAAAATCGTCGCCAGTCGCCCAGTCAACAGTTCTTCACTTCGTCAATAATAAAGAGCTTGCCCACTTGCCCGTTATTGTCCTGACTGGTACCCACTTGGATGGGGCTCTGTAGTCAGCTTATGGCGCATTGCAGGCGTTCACTTTGACCCCCACTTTTACGCCGTCCAATCCCTTCTCGATGCTCATTGAGAAATTGACGCAAATGCCTTTCGATTTTTCGCTCTGCTTCTGCTTTTGTGTCCGTGGACAGGACTTGGCTTTTCGCATTGCATAATTGATTGTCTCTCTGTGTGTGTGTCTGTCTGTCTGTCTGTGTGTCCATCTGCATGCCCTCGTTTATGCTCATTTTTAATATAGTTGATTCAGTTTTGCCAGCACTGATATCACTCAATCGAGGAAGCTTGAAAGCTGCTCCATTAATAGTTTCACTTTTGCGGCTGTTAATTAAATTGCAGTATTTGCAGTTAAACATTGTTCAACTGCCAAGCTGAACAGAATTTAAAAAAAAATTAATTTATAAAATTTAGCAAATACATCCCAAAGTTATTAGTTTGTTCAAAAATATTTTCAAAGATTATCCTCAAATTGAACTCAATTTTGGTCTAAGCCAATCAGGAAAACATATTTTTCATGCTAAAACCAATGCAAATTGAAAAAGGATTTTACTCTATTGTTGTTTATTGCTTTTGACCTCTTTTTATTATTTTATATATTTCGATTTTATTCTAAGGCAAAATCTATATTTTTAATAAAATCAAATTTAATTGAAATGCAGAATGAAATAATAATTGGCTTATATCTCAATTGTTCTGCTCTCTTGACAATATTGAAATTTCTCTTTATATTCTTTATATATATATATACATATATACTATCGGATGCCCCAAGAGCTTTGCAGCATTTAGCCAGTGTTTTTATGATGGTAAAAAAATTCTTTATATTGCATTTAATTCACATTTTACGAGTTGATTTTGACAGCTCGGCGATGCAAGTGCAATAATAAAAGGACAAGTGCACAACATACAAGAAGTGTGTGTGTGTGGTGTGTGTGTGTGTGTGTGTGTGTGTGTGTGTGTGTGTGTGTGTGTGTGTGTGTTTGTGTATGTACATGAATTGGACACATCAGATGTCACACTTTGTTGATTTTTTCAAGTTTAAGTTTGCAAGCAGGAAATTTGAAATTCATGTGCAATAAAATTCTGCTATGCTCCACACACAAGCAGCACAGAACCACAGTCCTCATTAAGCCATACCCACATAACACCCACTCATTCGCACAGACAAAACACATACAACACACAACACACACACACACATAGATGCTAGCTGCCGTGCTTTCATGTATTTATGTTTTCATTTGATAAATATACTTATACAAAAACTGTCACAGCACACGCTCAGGGAAAGATTGCAAATTGCATGTGGGAACTCCCACGAGTCTAATAACAGAGTAAAAACAAGAGCCTCAAATGGTCCAAATAAGCAAACCGACTCTGAGATACCCTGAAGTTGCTATTGGGTATACAAATATAATTTATGAAATATAATTCTGCTCTTAAGATAGGAAATATTATGTTAATTTATATATTAATTTTTAAAATGTAATACATAACTATTTAATATCGTAGAGAAGAGCATACAAATACATATTTATGTGGAGAAAAATAAAATGCTGCTGAAAACATCTTTAAATGTCGCCAAAAGCTTATTTGCATTTGGTTTACTTTCATTGTTATAAATTGCATAACACTAATCTATGCTTTAAAAATAAATGCTTTAGTTATTATTATTTTTTTTTTTCATCTTATTTATTTATAGATTATCTTATTTTCTTGAATACTTCTCATAGTATTGGCTTAGAGCTGGCTAATGAGAAAGCGCATATTCCCTTTGAAAGGACGCTGGAGCACATGAGACGAATCTGAAGTCGTGATATTGCCATGCATAGTAACAAGTCACATACCGTGCCTGACTGTATAATGATGAGCAACGATATCGTCTTCTCTCCACATGAAAAATATAATTTTTAGCCATACACCGCGCGTGCACACACAGACACAGACACACACACACAGAGACACACCTACTGTGAACCACATAATTGTGTATTCAAGTAAGAGATATGGGAGTTGAGAGCAGCTCCATCGAAGCAAATGGGTGGGGGTTGTTTCTGGTTATGGTTCTGGTTCTAGTTTTAGCTCTGGTTCTGGTTCTGGTTCTTGGGCTGCCTTAAATTAAGATAATGACACTTGAGAGACGCAACGCTTGCGGGCACTGGGGAATGCTACCTTTTGCTTTAAAAGTAACCCTCGACTCCACTGTGTGTGTATCGCAATAAGTGTGTTAGAGGAAGCGCTTGGTAAATAGCGATAAGCCAAAATTGGCCCAGCACTGGGTCACATTTACACACTTAACCCTTCAGTTAGCTGCACGGCACAGGACGGCACGCACTTTAAAGACGCCAATCCGCCAATCTAGCAATTTGATGGCAAACTGCCAAAGTGCTGACAATGATGTCGATGATGATGACGTTGGCGACCTGCATGCCAATGCGCGCTACTTCCTTGGAAATTGAATTTTGTGCCTAGCTGGTGGGCGGCATGCCAGACATGTCCATTGTCCAATGTCCAATGTCCTCGATCCTATACTATACTACTGTGTACCTCGTAACTAGCACAGATTACAAATCATTATTGGCTGCCATTGTCGGGGCTTAGGCCAATGGAATTGCAGCTTAGGCTCTGCTGGAATTTTTATCCAGAACAGGAATTTAATTATTTAAAATGAAAGAAGCAAAAAATATACCAAGAAACAAAATACAATTTAATTTTATATGGGCTACAAAATAATTGAAAAAAGATTATATAAAAAATAATAACAAAAATTGGCAATCAAATGATGGCAAATATACAAAGCATAACGAATATGTATATAAATAAATTAAAGCAAAAGATGAAAAGAATTTTTAAGAACAACACTTTTTGGCATATATTGAACACAAAAAAGAGAGATATTCAAAAGATTCAAGAAATTGTTCTTAACATATAGGTAATAAATGTTTCCTAGCTTAAAAATTAAGATAAATAAGTATGTTAATAAAAAATAGTAAGCCTTTTAAGCTAAATTCTACGAACGAGAAACAATATTAATGTATGTTATAGAAGAACGTTGTAAAAGTAATAATAGTAATAGAGAGTATCCGAATGTCAATAATATAAAAATATATAAAAGAATAGGGTGAGCTTAACCAAGAAATACTGATATTTAAAGGAGGTTCCTAGTAATCTTATCTCCAAGTTTGCCTTAAAAATTGCAGTAGATATGGGCTTTGGAGAATTTTTGAAGTGGGAGTGGGCTTATTATTATTATTATTATTGTTGGGGAATCTGCACCGCGACCTATTTGATCTATTGTGCCCACTTCTGAGCTTATAGCTCCTCCATCAGCCCCAACTCCCGCACAAACGTGAGTTGAGGTCTTCTATGTCTTTGCAATCCAAGACATGCGCACCTAGGATGCTTCTTCTGTGGGCTTAGTAAATTGCCTTCCAAGTTTGCTAACTATAGCTCTTAAATTGCGGGAGATATAGTCTTTAAACGTTTTCCAATAATGATTTATGGATTTTTGAAGCTGAGTGCTGCAAGCAAGTTACCTTTCACGTTTGGTGAAATCTATAAAATTGTGGAAGCTATGCGGATTTATCGACTTACACTTCCCGGAATAAATTTTTTGTCGGCTACAAAGGACGGGTGACGTAGGGGTGGCGGAGGTGGGCGTGGCATGTCCCGATTTTTGAAGGACATCGCCAATAACATACGAACCAAATTTGAATTTGAAAATATGAATGAAAGATGATGGCATTGAAGAGTTTCATGAGAAGAAGCATCCTTAAAGGCGCAAATTCTTTCGAAATTCGACCGTCGATGCCATCAATGACTGGCATGTGTACATGCAATTGACTGAGCTTTGAGAATTCCAACAAACCGTGCAAAATTCAATGGAAAACGAAACACAAACTGTATGCCAAGCATGGTCTCAATTCGTATTCCATTACGATGGTATGCCGAAAAATTCGAGAGGAAACCCAAACGAACACATGAAAGCAAACTTAGAGCGAAAATTTCTTTGATTGATGCGCAAATCAGCAAATCAATTGGAATGCCACAAAAATAAACTAACTTAGGAAAATTGAAGCAGCCACCGAGCAAAGGTAGATAGATAGATGCAGAGAAATAAAGAGTGAATGAAACAAGCTGGCAGGTTGAACTTTTAACACTAAATTTGCATTTTCAAAGCCCGCAGGTGAATGGGCTTGTGGGCATGGGCGTGATGGTAACATGTGATTTTGATGGAGCTGCGTGATTTGTGCAATGCCAAGAAACAAAAAAAGAGATAAGTCTACCGGAAAAAGGGCAAACAAAATGTATGCAAAAAAATGCTGGCAGCGCTGACAAAGCATCGTTTGAAGCACAAGGGGGAACGCGTGGTCGACAAATTGAGATATTCGTCGTCCAAGTAAATCACAACAAAGCAGCTACGGCTGAGCTGAACTCCACACTTGGAGGAAATGCTTGGCAGGCCCCAAGAGCGTCACAGGGATGCCATTTCTACTGCACGTACCTGACCGAGGCATCACGATGCCTGCTCATATATACATCAACATGCGCATATACATAGAAATCCTTTCCTCAGAATTTATTAAGATGCTGCACAGTGGGTAAAATAATAATTCATCTTTTATATTTCAACATATCAATTTGACAACAGAAAATAATTTTAATAATACGACAACCATTTCGAATGAAAAAATTTAATAATTTAAAGATGCTTAATAAATTTAAGTATAGTTTTATTAATTTTTTAACACTAAACATATGTTTTTACTACTTACAACTGTATTGACATTATATAAACTAAGCATATTTTATTTGATTTGAATATTTTGAAAATTTGTTGTATTTTTGGAAGTGCTTTGGCCACAGTGCCTGTGGCAGGGCTTGCGTTTTGTTTTTACATGTAATGGCATTTTAATTGCACGCTACAACTCAGCGAAGTGTCTCTCAATTAAAAGTGTCTGCTTGGCTCAAAAGGATGTCGTCGTCGTGGGATCTTCGTCGAATGCGGGGAAAGGGAATAGATGGCAGGCACATGTCGTAATTTGCCGCACAGCGCATCACAGCGCTGGTGTGCCAGACCAGGACCACAAGAAGGCCTAGGCTCAGGCCCACAGCCATGTAACTGTTAATTATGCAACGCAGATAAGAAGCTCTGCCAACCGGCTAAGTAGGAGTGGTAAAAACTGTGTGAATGCCACTTAAATTTAAACGTTTTACTTAAAGCCTCAGCTTTGCCAGAGATATCAAATTGAAGTAAATTGTTCACAGTAAAAAAAAAAAATTAAATTAAATAAAATAATAATAGTTATACATGACTGAAGCCAAGCACGCAGAGAGTGAACAGCGGGAGGAATTGCGACAGGAACCTCTTAGTTTGCGTCATGAATTTCGATATAGGAATCTGGGACTTCATCATCATGCAGCCCAGGACTTTTATAGATCACAAGTAAGTTCATCAAATAACTTTCATTCAAAGCTCTTCAACTGTTCCATAACCCATCCAGTGGCAATCGGAAGCTAGGTCGTTTGGCTTTCTCATTTATCGTTGGATTTTGGGCACCTTCTTTGGCACTGCTCTATTCAGCTATTTCAAAATCTATTATCGCAAAGGATATTGGTTTATCTACTTGACAAATTGGGGTTTTGTGCTGTGTGCCGTTACTAGCATTAGTGGAGCAATTTTAGTTACTCTATATCATATAAATCCTGCACAATTATGTGAGTATAAATGAAATAGAAGGCAGAGTACACCAGTTATCCACTTGAGTAATTTTGTGAGTATATTTTGAACTGTGAGAATAAATACATCTTCACCCCAGTTGGCCTATCACAGCAGTCTTAATTCTTTGAGAGACACTTGTAATTTATCGTAATGGTCAAAAATACAATTCTGTAGTCTATATTTTTCATTAAACAGCAACACTTTTGTTGCACAAAACCAATATGCTTATCTGTCTTTAGTATATACAAATTTACATATTTCCTCCTAGTTGGCAGATTGAGGCAATTAAGAATTTTTTAATTGATGCGGTAGATAAACAATAGTGCATACTTATAAAAAAAAAACTTATACTTTGTTTTTAAAGCATTTATTTTAATATGACCCCAAAAATTCATGTGATATTGTCAGATTAAGTAGATTCAATAATCACAACTAAATAAATAAGTAAATATGTTTTATATTTTTAAACATTTTATGTTACGATTGAATATGAAATGCATTACTTTACCTCGAATAATGCATTTGTTTCTAACACTCTCCATAGTGAACCGAACCTACTTGATGAGTTGTTATTGGGCCTGTTATTGGGTAAATTTGATAATTGCGCAAAAGATTTGTATAATCTATTGGACGTGTGTGTACCCCAGGGATCAGACGTCCAATAATCCGGTTAGGCTAAATACCCTCTTCAACATATGGGTGCATGTCCTACCATCGCTGCTATTCACCATAGATCACGTGGTGGTCGCACAGCCATCTCGTCTGCTGCATGTCTTCTATCCATTAGTGTTTTCCGGGGCCTATATGGGATTTGCCTATGCCTACTATTTGTTAGGTGGCCTGGATCCGTATGTATATACTAATATAAACTAATAATAACTCAAATATTCTGCATCTCTCCGTTTACAGTCGCGGACGGCCTTACATCTATCCCATTTTAAACTTTGCAAAACCGTTAAGTGTGTTGAAATTCGTTGGGTGGACAACAGTACTCCTGGTCTTCTGCTCAACTCTGCAGTATGGTGTGTATCGCCTGAGGGTCCTGATAGCGCGCAAGCTGGGTAAACTGCAGTAACTGGTGTCTCTACATACGTATATCATTTTCAGTGGGGGGTGGAAAATTATTCTAATTGCATAATATTAAAGCGTTACAGTCCCCAGTGCCCACATTTGGTTCTTTGTGTCATTTTTGTGTTATTTAATCCGCTGGAACGTGATTCGAATGCGCAACGCAAATGCATTTCCCCAAAACTCCACCTACATATATCCCACAAAACATCTACGCATTTCTATCTTTTCCACCCTGCCTCCCATTTATTATGCAAAGCAAATTGTTATGCTCAGCTTTGCTCTCGTTTATTACTGCGTATCACAATTTCTATTTATTTATGTATTATTTTTTGTTGTTGTCTTCTTTTTGAATATGTAATTTGTTTTGATAATTTTATGACTTCTGGATACATGGCTGGAGGTTTCAGTGTGTATTTCGTTTTGAGACACACAACACAAAAATAAGTTTAAAATATCAAATTGCAAACGAGCAATATACTCAAATAATGTTGGTGAAGTATTTTTAAGACATTTTTAAAGTAACATGTATGCAAGCAATAAATATTCTGTAAGAATAGTTTCATGAATAATTTAAGTGAATATTTTTATTTCCGCTGGAAAGAAATTTAAATAAACTCAACGTTATTGAAATAATGAAGACAATATAAGACTCAGATAGTTAAGTGTGAAGTTTAATTCTTATTTATTGGAATATTTTTATGGCAATTTGGCGGTAATTTTTTTCATTTCGCAGCAACATGTGTTGAAAGCAAAAAGTATTTCGGTTGCATAACTTAAACATATAAATATTTATCTTGCTTAAGAACAAAAAAATTAACTCTATTTTTAGAAATAGTTTAGACAAATAAGGAAACAGTTAATTTAGCTTAGCCTAAATATTTCCTGTTATTTATTAAACAACTTTGGCACCACTTGGCAGTCTTTGGCTCTGCTAGTTTTCTGTAAAATTTATTTTTGCTCGCACATCAGCTGTGCACTCTTTCTTTACAATTAGCCACTACATGGAGACAGTCTTAGCCACAAATGAGACTGCATCGGCTAGCATAAAATTGACGTCAGTGTAAATGGCATTATTGAAATATTTATGCTGGCTTACAGTACACAGGCTGAGCCTGTTGCAGAGTTGCCAGAGTTGTCAGGCGACAGGAAGCTACTTAAATAATTTCAATATGTGTGTGAAAGTTGATGGATACACAGATGGGTAGATGCAGGAATCGGCCTTTTAGAAGTCACTTTGTGGGCGTGTGTGTGTGTGTGTGTGTGTATGTGTGGATGGAGAAGTGGGGGCACTCCACTGTTAGTGCAGCCACTTAGCCTTGTTAGTTGCAGCTGGCGGCAGTCGAAACATATCGAATGTTAATGTATTTATGGCTGCACTCTGCATGACAGCCGCCAAATCGTCCTGCCAAAAAGGGGCGTGTCGTATATGTGTGTATGGGCGTGTGTGTATGTGAGTTAAGTGTACGCTTAAAGCCGCATCTTAAATTGTTATCAGCAGTCGCCAGGGGGTGCCAGCAAGTGGAGCGTTCCGTTTTGTAGCTAACAAGGCGCAAAACATTTTAACATTTTTTAACATTTCCGCACTTTTGCATTCAATTTAATTTAACATAAACATTTATATGTTTATTATGGCACGCATATGCTGCAGCAGTGTTGTCGCTGACGTTGACGTTGACGACGATGCTGACGCTGACGTTGACGTTGACGTCGCTGCTGTTCATTGTGCATGAGAGTTTCATGCTTGAAATGCGCATACGTCGCGTATACGTAATATGCATTTTGTGGGAATACGTTGGCAACTTTAGTTGAGTGGCTCGAGCAGAAGGGGAGGGGCAGCGGTCGGGGTTGAAAAAGTAACCACTATAAATTTGTGCACACACTTACAACTCGACGCTCGTCCGACAACAGCAACAGCAACAGCAACAACAAGAACAACAACAACTTAAATCTTAAGTAGCTCAACTTGTTTATTTATCGAAGCAGAAGTTAATGCCACATCGCGAGAGGGGTTGACAGGGCTGGCAGGGGATGAAATTCAGCGTGCATAAAAATAGGGCAGATGAAAAAAATAAATTGTGGGAATGCGTCGCAATAACATTGTTATAGGTTTGCCATTGTTGGTTTAATGGCCACTACAAGTACACCCAAAATATAACTGCAAATTCAATAAGAAAGTACAAATATTCTTACTAAAATAAGGTTAAATTAAATAAATAATGTTTAATCAACTTTTAAAAGTAAGTGAAATATGATTTTATATAACAAACAATTAAAAATATTATTTTTGCTTCAGGAATTGTACATATGACTATTATTATTATTATTTTTATTGGATTACGTCTTTTTTAAATTTTAGCTAGAATATCTCATTTTTAATATATTTATTATTTATTTATTATTTAATTTAATATGTTATATTTTTGAACAACAGAAATAACTTACACAAATCTTTTAGCAAACATTTTTATGAAAACTTCAAAAGTAATAATAAACAATTTATGAATCCAAAGTTATACCTCAAATATCATAGTAATATATGAATTTAGATTAATTTTGCGGTATTAAAAAATGGAAATAAAAGTAATGTGCGGAAAATAGGCCAAAACTATTTTGCATAATCAATCTATTGTTGTGATTTTTGTGAAATATTATTTAGCTTGAGGGCTATCGAAGCGGTATGAAATTTGATTCTTTAGAGTGCATTCAAGTGTTAAAATATGTATATGAAATTGATTGGCTGATTAAACCCACACATACACAGGCACACAGACGCAGACACAGATAGAGATTCACACGCTTTCATAGATGTAAATTCCATTTAAAATCTACATATATGCTCTTGGTTGCCTTTAGGGGCTTTTGTAGTATTTTGTATGGTTTGTCCTTGGCATTTTGTGCTGTGTTGATTTACTACGGAAATGACGCAAATAACGCAGCAAATTTAAGCCACTCACACACACGCACACTCACACACACACACACACACACACACACATGCGATTTACGAACTCGAATGAATCTACACCTTTTCCTGGGTTATTTATGACAACAACAACAACAACCAGCTGGCTGCTAACCGGCAACAGGATGTTTTATATTATGCATGGAAAATAAAGGCAACACACAATCACACACACATCCGCTCACACACACACACACACACTTACTGCAGGGATTTGCTGTTTTAATATTTTGCATACATTTATATACTTGCTGTTGTTTGTGTGTGTGTGTGTTTTTTACCTCTTTTGTGTCACTTTGGAGAATGAAATTTAATTGTGGTGCTCATTAATGGCACGTCGTCTGGCTGTAGACTCAAAAAGTAAGCGGATATATGTGATTTCCGGCAATAAATACATCTACCATATAAACCATTATATTTATATATATATATATATATACATATTGATAAATGAAGCGTTTGCTTTTGGAATTTACGAATGGAAAGAATGTTAAGGCAAAGTTTTCAGCTACAGTTAAAAAATAAAATATTCTTACTCTTTCACGCACAATTTATGAGTTTCAATTTGAATTTATAACTTGATTATCACATTTGCATTTGATATGGGCGTTTCGTTCCCTTTGTTATGAGCATTCTTACCCTCAAAACATGGGGCCGAGAACAAACAATCATTTAAGCATAAAACCATAAATCTATGCGCCAATAAGAGGGATTTCAACCAAGTAATACAAAATACACGCTACCAAAATGAACAAGGAAAGCAAAATAAAAATAAAAGCAAACGTTGAGAAAAAGGGCCATGAACATGAGCCAGCAGAATTTGCAAAGGGACAGTTAGCAGCTTGAGTAGCATTTTTCTCTTGCATTACTAAGATGCTACTCTATAAAAAATTATTATGTACAAACTCTAAACTTGCATTTATATATTTTTTTAATCTATTTAAACTATAAGGTATAATTTAATTTAAATTATATTTTTTCTAATATGTTATAAATAATTTATATCATCATAAAATATTCTCTGTCTTAAATTTAATATAATTTAATTTAATTGTCAATACAAAAAATTGATAGCTATTTACGAATTGAGTGGCGTTAAGTGCCAAACTTAAGCTGCAGATATGCCCACTTGCTAGAGAGACTTCATAGTAAACGAAGCATTGGATATGCAAAGCCAAAGCCAAAGCCAAAGCCAAATAACAATATCGATGCCAAACCAAAGCCATGGCCAAAGCCCAAGCCAAAGTCGGAGTCGAAGCCAATCAAAGGCAAAACAATAAACAAGCATGACAATAAATATAAATAAATAAATAAATAAGCAGAAAGAAGCGTACGTCAGGCAAATGCGAAGATTGAGTTGGCCACAGCACAACACACCACACACTGCAGGCAAAGAGAGACCAGGCACCAGCACCAGGTCTCAGATCCTGGCACGCAGCGTCGTTTTGCTAGCGTGAAAAAAGGATAATGACGCGACTCGATTCGCAATGCAAGCGACACTATTAAACAGAATATCGAAAGCAGAAGATGGAAAGATGGAAAAAAAGGGGGAAACGAAGAAATTGATTGAACGACGCATTAAATATAAACCACATAGCCACACCCACACCCACACACACATATATCTATATATATATATATATAGTCTGCTTGTTTGATGACTGAAGACCGCAGGTTGCGCCACGTCACGCTTCAGGCAAAAGCTGAAGTTTCTCTTGTTGTTGTGGTGCTCCTGATTTTTACCCACTTCAATTTAACGGCTACTTAAATCCATCATTTCAAATTATATCTCCGAGCTCATTCCGAGTGCTCTGATCACTCGGATGTGCCATCAGTTTTGAGCATCTTTGGCAGCAGTTATTTTAAGCTAGCATAAACTGTAATAAAAGTAACATACATCAACATTATTGAATATTGCACAATAGCCTATTCCAATCGAGATTTATTAAGTAAATGTATCCACAAATTATTTTTTTAAAAAATTTTAAAATTAAAAAAATATATTAATTTAAAGTTAAAGTTGATTAAATAATATAATAGATAGAAAGTGACTATTAAATTAATATATAAATCCATAAGACTATCAATATATTTGCTCAACAAAGCTCATAGCTATTATGATGATGTTTTAAAAATAAATAATTTAAATTTAAAGTTACAAATTAAATGATATGAAATTAAAAATATAAACAATTAAAGGAATCAATAGAGAATAAGATTTACTTATCTAAATCAATCCAGGATAAACTTACCAAACAACCAGAGCTAAGTGAGTAAGATTCATAACACAAATGAAGAGTTACAAACAATGACAATTTTTTGTTTTCGAAAATTTCTATAACAATGGTCGAACTCACCGTTGCCGCTACTTGGGCAATTGCATGAAATGCTTTCAATGTAGCTTCACTTCAATTTAATGGCTACTTAAATTCATCATTTTAAATTATTATCACTTGGTGCTGCAAGCTCGCCGAGTCAGAGCAACGAGCTCACTTGGCCACGCATCAAATGGCCTTCAATGGGCATTAACTGAAGAGAAGAGAAGAGTTCCGAAGGCGAGAGAGAGAGAGAGAGAGAGAGAGAGAGAGAGGTGCAGATGCCAGGTGCAGGATGGTGCACAGACAGTTGGTCGATGGTGCGGCAGAGGCCCATTAAAAGGCTACCACAGAAAACTGCTGACATCACGACTGGCGATATAGCTGGCAGCGGTGCGAATTAAAAAGTTGCCTTGATAATCCTTTTGCAAAATAGACGGGATTAAGTAAAAGGCTGCGCCGCAAATTTATGCAGCCGACTGTAGCCAGGTGGACGTTGGCCAGCAGGTGCCACAAGTCTCTGCTCTCGCTTCCCCTTCCCCGTCTCCTACCTCCGCTCACTCTTTGGAGCACTTAAAAAGTGCCACAGTGTTGCAATAATTACCGTTAAATGGTCGCTGTTTAAAACACTTAAGAGTTGTGCCGCAAAAAGGTTCAATCTGCCACCGTAGCCGTCGACCGTTTAGACGTCTGTTATTATCCTTACCAGCAGATGGAGGAAGTCGAGCAGGAGTAGCAGGAGCATCATCCTCATCAGTTCTTCTGCGTTCTGACTGCGTTTTGGCCTCGTCCTTTGGGTGCTGATGTCCTGCTGATTGCGGTGATTTGTAATTTTAAGCAGCGTATGATTAACTTTTGCGCCAGAAACTGAGAACTAAGACCTGCCAACTGAAAAGTTCAACGCAGAGAATTGCGTGACTTTCTTTCCTGAGTAATGATTGTGGCGTGTCCTTGACAGTCGCACCAACAACTTATCGTTTCCTAATGCGCTTACCTATTATTATATTGCTTAATGACCCCGCCACACAAAGCGTTCCTAGTTGTTTTCTTTTGTGACTGGCAATTAGTGCTCGTTCGCCTATATGTCTGTATATAAATTGCTATTTACTGAATAAATTGACGAAGCTTATTATTTTTCTATTACGCTGACATGGGAATTACGGTTTAGTCCCCATGGTTCGACAAATTAATAACTAATTAGAATATTAGTAGGGATAGTGACAATCAAACAGAAAGCCATCGAATATTTGAGAAGTGATTTACCAAGCTAGCCTTTTTGCACAAAGCCAAATCCAATTACTTTAAGATCAAGCGACGAAATTTAAGCAATATTCAATTACCTCGAAATATGTATGCAATAATCGTTGCATAATAAGAACTAAAATATTTGCCCTCGTATAAATTGTATAATTTAATTCCCAAGCTTTTCATATTAAATGCATACACTGAATACATTCATAAACACACACTCCCACACATCTATTTACTTATGAATATTTAATGCGGGGAATGTTGGTGGATGCCATCTGACCGCAGATTGCCTTGGCCACAAGTCATAAAAGTATTAATGCCATTTTAAGTACTTCCGTAACGAAAACTAAACTAAACACACACACTTGCATAGATAAACTCAACCAGCCACACATATGCATATTGGTGTAAAAGAGATCGCCTGACACACACACACATACACACACACACACAGATACATACATATGAGACTACGACGAACGGCGAAAAATGCAAAGCGCACTAATTCTAACTGCAGCATAAATTAAGGCGCTCATGAATAATAATTCAAGACATTCAACCAGCTAGGCGGTGCATGCCACCAACAACAGCAACAACAACAACAACAGCTGCAACAACATTAACAGAAAAACTATAACAGGAACAGCAACAGGAAACGCAGCGTCAAAAGCCACTTGAGTAAATGCGATTACATTAGCGAATGTTCCCAAAGCCGTTTTCGCATTCATTTCTGTTTTATATTTATTTCTTTATTATAACGAGTACTTCAAGCACACGAAATATATTAATATTTAGCCAAAGAGTTCAAGAAATAAAATTAAATATTATACAATTTGTGAGTTTTGCATTGTTTTTCCGGTTAAATTAATGAAAAATCCACAGGTTATTATTTTAAGGTAGGGATATAAATATGAATAAAACACAATTACAAAAATATATCTTAAACTTACTTTCAAATACTTACTTACTTTCCAAATATTATATCAGCAACATTAAGTCGAAAAACTAAATTTAAAAAATGCAAGCCATCGCATTATTTTTGCTTTTGAAAAATATTATTATCAATATAAAGTTGACAAAATGAATTAATATGCTAACAAGAGTTAATTAGAAAATTTCAACTCTGATTTAACAAACTTATTTGTTTCGTGTATCTTGAATAATAGTAATAATAAAATAAATATATATAATTACACAGTTCAGTTGAAAAAAAAGATTACAGTTCACTTATCTGTCATTTGAATCTTCATAAAGAGATATATATCTAGATATAAGTATTATATAATTAGATTGTGACACATTTTCTCATTTCTGGAATGCTGGCTTGGTTGGTTTAGCTAGCTTGTGTGTTTGTCGCAAAAAGCCAACTAAATTTTATAGCCGTTGTCATTATTTCATGTGCAGCGCAACGCCCACAGCTCGCAACTGCACACCTACATCAGTCGTAACGCTGTCTGCCTCATAGTTCACCCCTGTATGCCACAAGCAGAACGTTGATCATACGCAGCGTTGTGCTTAAAATTTCAAATGCATGGCACTTTAGTACAGCGGGGCCGCGGGGTAGCGAGACCGTGGGGCATCTCGTGCTCGCACTCACACGACGACAATATTTTAGTGTGTGCTGCTGCTGTTGCTGTTGGTGTTGCTGTTGTTGCTTGTGTGTGATTTTCATTTTCATATTTATTTATATGTTTTACGCTGACTAAACTACAAGTACAAGTGCGCACTTGTCTGCAGCAACAGCTACAGCAACAGCAACAGCCACAGCAACAGAAACAGAAACAGCAGCAACAGTATTCAGAGGGGATTTAAAGTGGATGCAAGGGAGTTGAAGGGTTGGAGCTGTGCAACGAGGTCGAGCTCCGCGTTGGCTTTTAACGCTTCGCTTGGCATCATCAGCGTAAGCGTCAGCCCCTCTCCGCATCCCACTCCCCACGCTCCCCCGCCCCTGCCTGATCGCTTGTGCATTAAATTGAATTTAGTTTGTTGGTTTTTTAGTCTTTTTTTGTTGCTTTGTTTCATCTTTTTTACTTATTTTTGGGCGGCTTTTGCTAATGTTTTGGGCAAGCCGATTTAATGGCGGCACATTAGTCTAGTCTGGAGGTTCCTCTCCTCTGGTTCTGCCTTCTGTGGATGTGTCTGACTGGACAATTCGTTGTGTGTATGTGTTTATATGTTTATCACTACATTAACTGAACTGAATCCTTGTTTTAATGCAATTAACAACAAAGATCTTTTCACGAGTTTATTGAACTGAATGATTTTCAAGGAAAGTGCAAAACTAGAGCTCCGAAATAGTTAAGTGGATACTAAGTAAATTGATTCGCTGAATAGTCAAAGTTAATTTTTTAAAGCAATATACAACATATTGAAATTAATATCAATTGAATTCATCTTGAATATCTTAAATTTTTACTAATAAATATATTTACTGAATATGTTTAGCTGCTCACTATTTTATATGTATATATATATATATATATATGTGTATATTTATTTAAATATAAAAATCAAATTAAAAGTACATTTTCGAATAATGCACTCACAAAATAATAGTAACAAATTCCCAATTCCAAATTGGGTAGAAAAATTAAGAATAAAATATAGTTCGAGCATGGCCAAATGAAACAAAAGTTTATTTTGCATAAATAAAATAAAAATGTATTTCAGTTAGCAAATTGTTCACCACATTACAAACATAAACTAATTAGGTTTTACGTGCGATTATACTGCAAATATTCAATATACCAGTTTATATTGGCACAGACTGAATGCATGCGATAAATGGTGCATTGGCCAACATCTCTTAATTAAGGTTTAGCAGTTGGCACTTTGTGGCTGTGCAAAACGCAACTAAGTCAACCAACACCACACACACACACTCACACACACACACACACACACATACGCAGACACACATCCTCAACTCAATGTGATTATGTGATAAATGCTTCAGGCACGAGGCAAATCCATTCGATGTCGCACAATAGCCATAGTTGCATTTGGGTCGCATCCACCAGCGCCCGAACGTTAACCTGAGTGTGCCAGCTGCATATCAATTAGTCTATTATCATTATCGACTCGCCGATTCGCCAAAATGCTCAACTACCAATTGACACTACAATGGCCAACTGACATTTGCAACACGACTAGTTGCGTTTTGGTTGCCTTGGCATGTGAAATTTCAGCAATTAACAGCCAACGCTTAATTCATGGATCAATTCCAGGCAGCTAAAAGCAAAGATAATACGTAATTCATATGTGCAACTCTTAAATGCGACGAATTGCAGTTTTAATGGCATTTTAAAGTGGTATGGTAAATGTTCAAATATATCAATTTTTATTAGTTATACTTGATTGCCTCTGCTTATAACTCTTCTCGATCTCTGACTAACTCAATGCTAAACATAAGTTTTGCAGTTTGTAGTTTACAAACATATTTTCCGCATAATATTGATGCAATTCATTTACAAATAAAAATAAATTTCTTTGTTACTTAAGCCAAAAACAATTTTGTTTAATATTCATGTTTTACTATTTGATATTTTACTAAGAAATTTATTTTTAAATACAATTTTCGTCTATTATTTATATCACATATAAATTCATTTAATAACAGCTTATAATAATCGTAAAATTTTATTCAGAAATTAGCTCGGTGCCAACAAACAACTTTTTGTTATAGATATCTCAACAAAATTTAATATAATGTCCTTTTGTTAATGGCTTTATTCATTCTAATAGTTTTGGCAGCACATATTGAATCCACCATAATCTCTTTAAAACGATTCAAGCGTATAAAATTGTATAAAAATAGAATTTCAACCCCCAAGACTTTGTCAAAACACACAATGCCTTCAGCTCCATAGCAACTCCGGCAAATTATTTATAGACATGTTTGTATGCAGTATAAATGAAGGACAGCGCGTAGGTGTTCTCCTGGGATAACCAATGCGAAATGTCAATCAAAAAACTATTTTCGCCGAGCATTTCATCCTTTTCGTACACATATATAAGCACTTTTATTTAGCAGCTCATCGAAATTGATTTTTAAAAATAGATTAGTACGTGCCACATGCGAGAGATGATAAATTTAGGGACCTAAGATACAAAAGAAAAAAAACAAAACAAAACAAAGAAAAGCAACTTTTGCTTCAGTGCGCAATGACGCACGTCAAAAAAAAAAAAAAAAGCAAAGAAAAAACCAAGATGGAATGATCGATAAAATGTTATGTAAATAATAGATGCGATAATGTTGCCTCTTTTTAAAAACAAGAAATGTCAAAATAAATACAATAGGAATGCCAGCGGATGGAAATCCCACTTCCCCCACCCAATCAGTCCCTAATATAAATTTCTGCCTGTGCTTTTTGCCTTTTTGTTTGTTGCACGCATATTTGGGATATTTATTTGGACTTGCTGCGCTCACAGGACATTCGCGGGTATATTTCATAATTTCAACTTCAAGCCGAAACTTACTATGAGTTATGTAATGGTCAAACATTTAATTTGCTACAATAATCAAACATGTATACCCAATAAAAATGGACAAGATGAAATAGAAATTTTAATAGCCTCTCAAATTTATGTTTTACACTGCTCTGATTTACTGCAGGGTATGACAAAGCCCAGTTCTTGAACAGACACCCATTCGTTTCTGTCTACTTTGTCTGCATGTCAATGTTAAAAATTTTATTTTTTACGTTTCAATGAACTTTTAGTGCGACATTAAAAAAGCGCCGAGTAGCCAAAAAAAAGAAGAATGAAAAATGAAAAAAAGAATAGAACGATTGCGTCGAATTTTTGTACCCAATTCTTTTCATTGGATTTGTTTGTTGCGCTGCAGAAAAGTCGTTTTTCCTTCGCTTTCGCTGCCTGCCATTTTTTTTTTACGTTCAGCAACACAAGAACAGCAACAACAACAACAACAACAACAACCAGAACAAACGTAATTGTGGCCTTTCCCCTTGTCAATTTGACTTTTTATTTTAAATGCAACAAACGAAATCAAAAACAACTTGTTATCGATGTTGTCACAGTGCCATATTTTCAGACCCTAGCAAGGTGGAGCGTAAAAAAGGCATCATCATGAGTGGGGCGGGGGGTGATGATGAGGGGGGCGGTGTAGGGGCGTTCAATAGCCATTGTCCTGCTGATGTTGTTCGTCAACATTTCGCTTGATTGACTTTTCGGGTTAAATTAATTAAGCGTGTGCGTTTTTATTGTTGATTGAATGCTTGTGCAAATGATTGAAAGAGTAGCGGAGCTTAAAGCTTAAAACCAAAATGAAAGTATTTTGAGTGTTGAAAAGTATATATTTTCGGCAATGTAATAAAAACGATAATTACAGTCAAGTGACTGACAGACAGCGAAAAAAAAGTAGAATAAAAGTCATTAATTGGACTGGCGTGATGTAACTTAATATATAAATTATACAATAAGTTCTCATGTCCGGCTGAAGCAGTAAGTTTGCCTTAAAATGTACTAATAATTTAATGCGGTAGGCAGACATTTATTTCAACGCTAATTACAAACAATTAAACTTTTAATTAGTTTCCAAACAAGCAACAGCCCAACAACAACTACAAAATAAAACAAAAACGATGTTTTTGCATAAGGATAAACACAGTGAATGATAAATTGAGACATGGACTGAAGTTGCTGCTGGCTGTAGTTATTTTTGATGTTGTTATTCGTTTTGCTGCATATGCAAATTTTATAATTCTTTTTATCTAGCTGAAATGCAATCTCGCATTTCATTTATAGCTGCACAGGCAAAAACAAACAAATAAAAAATAGCAGCAAAAATAAGCATGAAAATGTCATAAACAAATCCCAGCACTGATTGACACTCAACTCAGAAACAAGAAAGGAAAAAAAAAACATTTGAAATGGAAATTGGCTTAAAGTGAATGGATATAAGCAGCTAACTAAATGAGATGCTTGGCAACAAAATCGGAGCTAATCAAATTTTTGTACATTGCACATCAAATGCCAACTGTTCTTGTTGTTGTTATTGTCTACATTTACTCGCGGACGGATGCTAATTGAAAGAGAAAAATACATTTGCTGTTGCCAATGCCAGGCAACTGTGCAAATAAGTTTTGGATAAGCTATTTAGTTGTCAGTGATGATGGGTAGTAAACCGACTAAATGAATCCAACTCAAAAGAGAGCCCGAAATTACATTTAAGAACTAGTCATAAAAAAGGTCTGTGAATAAAGTGACTTGACTTAAGGTATACTCTGGAAGACAGAAACTTTCTTAATATGCATAATATAAACATAGAAATTGTCAATGTAATGCAAATTCTTTACGTCGTACAATAAACAAGCTATTGGCTCAGAAGCTGGGATGAAAGATCTAACTAGTTCGCAGTGCTTCGGGCATGAAGCACCGTCAATAATAATAATACTTCAGCTTATAAACTTTTGTAATATTAATAATACGAAGCTAATAGTAGTTTGGTCTGAGAACTTGTGGGATGGTTCGGATGGGGCTGAGCTGAGGCCACCAGGCGGGTCGCGGGTTGCGGATAGCGAACGGCCTCCCCTCGGGGAGGTTAGCTGCGAATAATATGAGATTTCTCGTAAATAAGCAGTCCCGGACAAACAGCGGGTGCGATAATGTCGATCGTACCGACAAGGCGCTTGTGTTGCCGCCTTCCAAATTATAGCCTCACACATCACCCCCCCCATCTCCCCACATATCTGCCTACCACATCCTATCCCTTCATCTCACTCCGGGCCGGACTAAGGCGTCAGTCGAACCGTGCCGAGAGTCAGCCTGGCTGGGGGCCCGGATTAAAAACCAGCCCAGTCTCTAACGGTGAGCTCAGGCAAATGGCGACCGCCTGTTCTAATTTAGCCTTACCCGGGTATCGCGGATCTCTGCCCGGGCGGACACATTTTTCTCCGCAGCTCGTGGGATTCCATGAAAAAAGTATTATGCACCAAAATACCGCAGGATCTCCCTGCGGAGCTTGTCGCAAGACAGTTGGAGGGTCATGCCCCTGATGGGGAGCGACCCTCTCGTGTGGTAGACCATCCTCCACACCCGTGCTGCTCCAGCAACAAATAGGAGAGTGCCACAGGCACAAGGAGCTCCAGTTATGGGGCATGGGAGACCGATGGCTGGTACACCCAGACCACCGCTTCCAGCACCGAACGCCGCGAGGCAAGGCGCCCAGCGCCCAAAAAGGAAGGGGGAGCACCTGCCACCAAGGGGTCAACCCGGTGGGCTGGATGATCCTAACCGGAGGAATCTCTGCGGTTCAAGGGTCAAATGGTACCTCCGGTACCTCCAGCAGGGACTCACCCCAGATGTAGCCCTGAAAAAGACCAAAGAGCCCAGGGAGGAGATCGCAGCACCTACGTCAGCTCCGAAAAGATGTAGCAGCAATCTCACACCACCGGTGACCACCCCCAAGAGGATGTGCCCGGAGGTTGTGGGCGCTGCACGCGGCTCGGTAGCGGCAAAGGTGCCGAAAAATAGTGGGGCAGGAAATTTGGACCTGCGCCCAAGTACATCGCGTGCAGTGGCCACGAGGCCCAGCTCGTCAACACCCACCGAGCCTCGCCTGTCCTACGCAGACATGGCAAAAAAGGTGAAGGTGGCCGTGGTGCCCGTGGATTTCCCACGGGTTATGCTCAATCACGGAGATCTATCTGTGTTGGAAGAGGCCGTCGTTGACGAAATCATTGCGTCCGATGGAAATATCGTGGTCTCATTCGTGGGCATTCACTTCCGGGTTGGATTCCTGGTAATTGAATGCTTCGATGAGGCCTCGGCCGATTGGCTGAGGACCGCAGCGCCGAAGCTACGATCATGGAAGGGCGTGCCCCTTGAGTGCAAGGTGGGGGACGACATACCGTCGCCCCACTGCATCACGCTGTACTGTCCCAGGAGTGCAGATCGGTCTACCGAGTCCCTGTTGGTTCTCTTGAGAAGCCAAAACGGGATCGAGACCGATACCTGGAAGGTGATCTCCAGGAGAAACGAGGGAGGAGGAGCGCTCCTGGTGATTGGGATAGATGAGCTATCCAGGAACATAATTGTGGAAAAGGGACACCAGGTCTTCTTCCGTTACGGGACCATCCCCGTAAGTGGACTAAAGTCAAAGAAGACCAAAGAAAAGCCTCAACCTGCTCCAACGGGCAAGGAAGACGTCTCAGTGGGCAACATCACCACTTCAGACACTCCTGCCCCGGAGCAGGGCAGTCCGACTGCGCAGCCCACCGATCCGTCGGAGGACCTCGCTGACGACGAAGAACTGGCAGACGTGACGCTCTGCCAGGAGGAGGGGCTGCGGGACGATGACATCCCCATGTCCTCGCAGGAACTGGAGGAGGAGCTGCAGGATGCAGCTGCAGCTGACGCCGCTATGGCGAGCAGCGGTGACGGGGACGGCTCCGGGCCCCATTCGCCGTGTCAGCTGGAGCCTCCCCAGAAGTAGATGTCAAGGGGCATCAACACAGGGCTGGCTCAGGTGAACATCCATCGAGCTAAGGCAGCCTCGGCGGTCTTGGCGAGGATGTTCACCAACAAACACCTTGAGGTGGCCCTGGTACAGGAGCCGTGGGTGAACAACGGCATCAAGGGCCTGTTCACAGCTGACTCAAAGGTAATCTGGGATCGGAGAGATCCAACACCCAGAGCCTGTATTATGGTAAGGAAAAGTATTAACTTTACTATCCTTTCAGAATTCCTGACTAGAGACTGCGTTCCCATACTGGTGTACACCAAGGGCAGCGCGGTCTCTATGGTCATCGCGTCTGCATACTTCGCAGGGGATGCACCCTGCCCACCACCAGAGGTTGAGAAGCTGGTGGAGTATTGCAGGAAAGAAAAGATGCCGGTGCTCATCGGATGCGATGCCAATGCGCACCATACTATATGGGGCAGCAGTGACATCAATCTAAGGGGTGAGTGTCTAACTGATTTTATTTTCAAATATAATCTAGAACTAGGTAATGTCGGATCTGCACCGACATTTGTCACTAGGATCAGGGAAGAGGTATTAGACATCACCCTGATCAGTCGATCCCTAAAGCCACACCTTAGGGACTGGCATGTTTCCCGAGAGGAATCCATGTCTGATCATAGGACTATCCTATTTAATTTAAAATTAAATACGGATAGCAGTACACCAGGTCGCAACCCCAGGAAAACCAACTGGGAAGGCTTCAAGTCGACCCTAGGTCTTGCCCTAGCCAACGGGCCATCTGGTATACCCAAAAGGCCGCTAGAGCTGGACAGGACTGTTGGTGACCTCAATAAATGCATAACTAAGGCATTTGAGGACAACTGCCCAGTGGGGAAAAAGCATATGCAAAAAGATGCCCCATGGTGGAACGGCAGCCTGGAAAGGCTGCGCGTGACCACACGTCGACTCTTCAATAAAGCAAAGAGAGACGGTATTTGGGAGCAGTACCGTGAAAGCCTGACCTCCTATAATAAGGAGATAAGGAAGGCCAAACGGAAGAATTACAGAAACTTCTGCGAAAGCATAGTTAGCACGAGCGAGGGCGCCAGGTTCCATAGAGCACTGGCGAAACGAGCGCCTGATGCTAACTTAGCACTGAAGCGTGTGGACAACTCCTACACGAGCGGTAATTTTACAGAAATTACTACTACTTTTCGAGACTCACTTCCCAGGAAGTACACCACTGCAGGAAATGACTATCGAAAGGGAAAGCAGATATAGGCCGTCAACTAACGACTGGGCATGCGCCAAGTCGACGGTTACTAGGGAGAAACTTAATTGGGCAATTGGTACATTCCAGCCCTTTAAGTCCCCTGGAACGGACGGCATATCGCCAGCCTTCCTTCAGACGGGACAGGAAATTCTCCTCTCCCGCATCAGGAAAGCATTAGTAAGTAGCCTAGCCCTCGGATATATACCGGGTGCATGGAGGAGAGATAGGGTAGTCTTCATCCCCAAGGCAGGGAAGAAGGACATTACCAGCCCAAAGTCTTTCAGACCCATCAGCTTAACATCGTTTTTATTGAAAACGTTAGAAAAGCTGGTGGACTACAAACTCAGAAGCACTTTGCTTAAGCAAAGGCCGCTGCACCCAACGCAGCATGCATACAGAGTAGGCAGGTCCACGGACACAGCACTTTATCAGGCTGCAACGTACCTTGAGTGCGGCAATTGATAATAAGGAGGTAGCACTGTGCGCCTTCTTAGATATAGAAGGTGCTTTTGATAACACATCTCACGATGCAATCAATGCTACCCTCGTAAGAAGAGGCCTGGACCATACTACCAGCAGATGGATACTTGCACTGCTACGGTCCAGACAAGCCACAGCATCAATTTATGATAGCTCTGTAACAGTCCTAACCACCAAAGGCTGTCCCCAAGGAGGGGTGTTGTCTCCGCTACTTTGGAGTCTGTTAGTAGATGAACTATTGAACAGACTTACCAACAATGGTATTCAATGTCAAGGATATGCCGATGATATTGTTATCATAGCGCGAGGAAAATTCGAAGAATCACTCTGCGACATAGTCCAGTCAGGACTAAGGATAACGCATGACTGGTGTAGGGAGGTTGGACTCAACCTAAACCCTACGAAAACAGTCCTCGTCCCCTTTACCAGACGACATAAGTTGCAGAGGATGAGGCAAATATGGCTTCTCAGGGACCCTACTAGGAATGAGTAGGGAGGTCAAATACCTGGGAGTCACTTTCGACAGCTGGCTTACCTTTGGCACCCATGTGCAAAACACGATATTAAAGTGCTCCAGGGCGCTCTATACATGTCGTAGTTTTGCTGGCAAATCATGGGGTACATCACCAAAGATATTAAGATGGCTGTACCTAATGGTAGTAAGACCCATGTTAACCTATGGAGTGGTAGCATGGGGTGACAGGGCACGGATTATCACCGTGAAGAAACAACTACGAAAGTTGCAAAGGATGGCCTGCGTATGCATGACAGGAGCTATGCGCACCTGCCCAACAATGGCCCTTGAAGCCTTAATGGAGCTAACACCACTCCACCATATTATAAGGCTCAAGAAGAAAGCAACGCTTTTAAGGATATCGGCAGAAGGAGTTGGGGGCAACCATATCCTAAGCCATAAAGATGCCCAACTCCTCTCAAACGAACTGCCCCTGCTGATGCAACCCAGGGACGAAATGGTAGGCCGAATATATATTCGAGCGAAATTTCACAGTTCGTATGAGCAGTAAAAGGGAATGGACGACTTTAGATGAAGTCCATCCCATGAAACCGCACACCATAAAATGGTACACCGATGGCTCACTCACGAATCAGGGCACTGGTCTTGGAGTGGTGGGTCCCCGGGTATTGTACCATGAATCCCTGGGAACACACACCAGCATATTTCAGGCTGAGGTGTGTGCGATAGGGAGATGTGCGGATTTCAACATAGAACGTAACTATCGGAATACGGATATATCCATCCTATCCGATAGTCAAGCAGCATTAAATGCCATAATGGGGACTAAGATTACATCGAGATTAGTCCATGAAGTTCGCTCGAAGCTAGACCTACTCGGGACTCACAACAGGCTCACCCTACGATGGGTCCCGGGTCACAGGGACATAGCGGGAAACGAAGCGGCTGATAAGCAAGCAAGAATGGGGGCAGGAAGGCCCCTAACAGGACCAGAACCGTATTGTGGCATAGGAAGGCACACTATACGACTGGAACTAAGAAACGAGGAGAGACAAAGACGGCAACAGAGCTGGTCAGAGGCAGTAGGACTCCGACAGGCCAGATGTCTCCTAGGTGGTTACAATCTTGTACGTTTTAAACAGATTATAACCATGGGAAAGAATAGCCTTAGAATACTCACCGGTCTATTGACAGGACACTGTAGACTAAGGAGTCACCTAACAAAATTGGGTATATATAGCAGCAATCTCTGCAGGTTTTGTGAAAGAGAGGAGGAATCCTCGATGCACATCCTGGCAGAATGTGTCGCCTTAATGAGAAGAAGAAGCAGCATCCTAGGAGCGCATGTCTTGAATTACAAAGACATAGTAGACCTCAACCCAACAAAGATCCTCACGTTTGTAAGGGAGTTGGGGCTGACGGAAGAGCTATAGGCTCAGAAGGGGGCACAATAGATCGAACAGGTCGCGGTGCAGTTTCCCCTCAATAATAATAATAGTAGTTTAATTTTATTTATATTCCTTTGTCTATTAATAATATGAAAACTTAATCAGATCGAAATATTTAATGGTTTTGCAATTATTTCTTTAGTTATGACCCGAAATTAGTCGCACAACTAATCTTCTTGGCAATCCCTGGTACAAATTACGCAAGAATACTGGCAATTTTTTTGTACTGAGAGGGAAACCTGAAAAAATTTTAAATAGTAGGTGAATCAATTCGTATTTTAGTTTACACAGTTTTTTAAACTTTTTTAAATCGGAAACTAATAAATATTTTGGAACTTCTATCCATTTTTACATATATGCAAACAACCAAAACTTTGACTTAGCAATAAACCTAATCCTAATACAAATTGAATTTACTAACAAAATTCTAAATAAATAAATATCTTCAAATACTTGACTTGAGCTCTTATAACGCTCTCGATTAATAATTTTGATTTTTTGTTGTTAACAGCAGATACTGGCAACACAGTTTTAAGTTAACAACACACCTCCCCCACCACCCTCTGCCCCCTCATCCACCCCAACCCGATCAGAACGAAGTCGACATCTGTGCTGGTTCAGCAGCAGGAGCAAGCTGCTGGCGGGTTAAATGTCGCTGTGTTGACCGGAAAAACGCGGGAAATTAAGGATAATGTAATTTATTGATGCATTGTAAAAGTTAAGCTCCAGTCGGCATTGCTGCTGTCTCGTATAAATTACAATTTGACAGCCTGGCGGCGGCGACACAGAGTCGACAAAGATACAACCCAAAAGAGAGTGAAAGAAACAAGAGTCAGAGAGTAAAAGAGACAGAAAGAGAGTGTGTGAGAGAGAGAGAGAGAGAGAGAGAAGGTGTCAGGGCAGGGCAAACTTTTGTAAAGTCATGCGGGTAGAACAAAATGTTCTTAACTCTTTGTGCCCACAATTTTTCGCACAATTAGCAACTTTTTTGTTGCCAAACCCACCCACACACACACACACACACACACAAAAACACACACGATTTACATAAAAGAATTGACAACAAAATTATATCAACTTTTGATATGATTCTGCACGTGCCAAAATATTTACACATTCAAAACAGGCAAACTGGCCAAAAGTCGAAACATCAACATGAAGAGAAGCGATTGAATTTTTATTAAATTAATTAGGGAACATTTTGAGCATGAACTGATTCAAAAGGATCTGATTAATAATTAAATCATTAAGCTACTTCCAAGTAAATGAAATAATGTACATTTTCCAACACCACAACTGACCAAATGTTGACGCTGTGAATCTCCGCATGAAGGCGATATGGGAGTACTGAACTGAACTGAATTGGAGCCAACAAAAAGCATGCTTAAAATGAACTTAATTTGTTAATAAATCAATATTTAAAATGCAACAGTTTTAGTTGCTATTTGCAATTATCGGCTTAGATTCCATTTGGAGAAAGTTCGACTGAGGATTTTGTTTGCCTGACATTGACATAAAGTCAATGTGGAAGAGTAAGTTTTAAACTATTTACCAACTTTATTTCGAGTTCCAAGTTTGACTCTGACACGTATTTAACTTTCCATGTGTGCATAAATATAATTTGTTATTACGCACAATTTTTTCATCAAGATTTTCTTTTTTGTTGTTGTCTTTCACCCTGGCAGCCAATTATGTGAGACAATAAAAACAACACGAAAAAATGTGGACAGTTTAATTTGCGAGAAATATTTTTGCTGACCTCTCACACACATCTCCCATCTCCCCCATCTCTCCCTTTCTCTCTCGTCCTGTCCCCCCTTCTCTTTCACTAGTGGGTATTCTGCTGGCTTGAAGCGCACACAGAAAAACCTTTTAGTTAGCTACGACATTTTTGTCGGAGCTGACCAAACAATCAACACTTTGCCCAGGATATAACCGCACACACACACACACAGTACACACATACATATGTGAGTAAAGCCAACATATTTGGCCAACTGCCTTTGGCTTTAATTTCGAAATATTCGAGGCGTTGGCTTTTATTTTGTCTATTTATAACACCCGAAAGCGACCCGCACCATAAATGCCTTCGAAATGTAAGTGTTCGCATTCCAAGCATGTGGAAACTGCAAAATAGATGCTCAGCTCTGCAGTGCCCTCTCCTTGCCCCATCGTCTGCCTATCAGTTGCAACTGCAACTTTGTGCGGAGCCCGCAGCTCACATACTTTTGGCTGTTAGCTGTTGCCTGTTGGCTGTTGGCTGAGTTCACATGCCGGGACATAACTAACAAGTTCGCCGCTGCCTTGCCAGCAAGCAGCTCGTATTTCAGCAGAAATGTACACACACACACACACACACACTCGCACACTCATAGAGTGTGTGTGTGTGAGAGATACTCAGCGTTGGCTGGCTTAGCAGCGAGATTTATGTGAAAATTCCTAAAAGAAATCCAAGTCAATTACTTGCTTAATTATTTCCTTTGAAATTTATCGATTTTTTACTAAAGGAATTTGCGCAATGCTTCGCTGCTATGTATTTGTTCTGCCTAGCACTCAACTCTTGACTGCAATGTGAAATGAAATCAAATGAAATGAGATGGCAACAACAACAGCAACAACAACAACAACAATTGTGAGAAATACAGCAAAAATTTAGCGAATCAACTCAGCAAATAAATCGCATTTGATGTTTAAGTTTTGCTTTCAACTCTCAACATTTATTCGGAGCTTAAAGCCCTTGGAAATAATTACTAAGTTAGCAAATTTATTTAGTAAATAATTAATTGCTCTATACAAAGCTGCTTAACCTTTACGTCTTTTAATTAGCACTTGAAAGCCATTTTCAAATCTTTGTATTTTATTCGAGCAATTCCGTTCACTAAGCGCAGCAAAAAGTTTAAATATATATGAGATAATCGTACAATTTCAATTGTAATTGAACTGGCTCATTGAAAAAGGTATTTAATAGGTGGGAAAACCAGTCTAGGCACAAAAGAAAATGAAACCAAACAATGAGAAATTGAATGCAAGATTAGTTCATAAAGCTTAATTTTATTGAAATCCATTATGTGTAAAAGTGTATTTCCCAGTTTCGATTGGAGATTTCACAAAGTCAAATAGAAAACATACCTTCTAAATATTTGAAGCTTTAATCCATTTTCCTCTTTCAGCTGTTTAAAACACGCACAAAAGGAAGCAACATTTTAAATGGCTGGGCTCAAGTGTTTGTTCAACAACGCATATAATTAATATACATATGAAGTAACGCTTCAATGAATTTTAGTTGTTGAAAACAATTTTTGTGCTGATGGCTGTTGAAGTTATGAAGTATTATTCGGAAATTACGCTCGCGGCTTTTTTCAAGTATTTGACGCTGTCGAGTGGCCTTTTCACTCACTTTAGAGGTATTTTGTGGAATAATCGAAACGTGTTGCACATAAAAAAATGGCATTTAAACAGTCGCAAACACATGTTAAATGTTTTTAACACCATCAATCTCTCTTTCTATCTCCCTCGCTCTCACTCTACATGTATTTTTTTCCCATCCTATTAAGCGGACTCGGACTCTGACAATTATTTCAATGCGCTGTTGATGACATTCCCAATGCGAAGTTTTGCGTTCAACGCGATTGCAGCCTGGAGTCCCTGGTGCAGCTCATTTGATTTAGTTCAACCTCATGAATGCAAATAGTTTGCACGCCGATCATAGAATAAGTTCCACAAAACGATTTCGACACCGATTTGATAACTTAATGAAATAATTATTCGGTCTTCATTTTTATTTATTTATTTAAAAGGTACAAAAAACAGTCCACCATTTAAAAAAAAGGCTTACAAAAAATAAAAATATTCTTTTAAATATAAATTTGAAATTAGTGTTACACATTAACAATGAAAATATAAATAAAGATTATAATAAATGTGGCGGTATAAAATAATTAAACTTTTATTGCAACGATTGGGGAAACATAGAAAAAAACCAATGAGATTAATATTATAAATCCAATAATGGTAAACAATATAAATTGCAAAATTGGTTTGTTCCATGGTCTGGGGGAAAACCCAGAAGCCGCAGCAAGATTGCAAGAGAGTTAGTTTTATAATCAAATACAAAATGTAAAGCAAATTTCCAAATAATCGGAGACTTGGTATTTCAAGAAAAATGCCGTCTACAGTTTTAATTCAAGGCAGAATCCGGAATTCAATTAGTTTGCAGCCAAGACAATTTGGCTGTTGTCAACCCGCGAAAGTATGCAACAGTTGCGAGTCGTGACGAATGCGAAGCAAACTTTTTGCGAAGAAAAACTTTTACAGTTCCACTTCAGGCTTACAAAAACAATACCAAATAGCGATGAAAACATTTTGTGGAGCATCCCCAAACAACGGGCAGAGCACATATCAGAGCCAGAACCAGAACCAGAGCCAGATCCACAGCCTGTGCCAGGGCCACAATCAGCGAGTTGCGACAATTGTTTACAGATTCAGGCATCTTTCACAAAAGCGTTCAGTTTGCTGTTAGTGTTGCTCTTGTTGGCTCGTTGTCCCTGGGAAATTTTTAGCAGCTCTTTTGCCAACGGCCAACGTCAACGGCAGCCACAGCGCAAATCTCTTTATTGGATTATCCTGCAAAATTTACGCGGCATTAAAAGCGGCAGCCCCATCCACACACCGCCCCCTTACACCCAACAGACGCCAAGGGGTTAAGGCACAAGGTGAGCCAGACACACACAAATAGCAACAGCAACAACAAGAATATAAAAAGAAAACAGAAAACAGAAAACAGGAAAACAGGAAAACAAAAATGCGGCGAAAAAACGAAAAACATTTATTTACATTTTAAAGGTCGACGCTTCCATTAGCCCAAAATCCATTAGCGTGCCGCATATTTTCGGCGCATTGCCTACTTACAGGACATATAAAGTTTAAGCCCCTTCCAACTGCCAAATGCAAAGCAGCTGCAAAATCTGTATGGGCCAAGAAAGCAACAACAACGACAGCAACCACAACAACAAAAAAGGTAAAAAGCGCCAAAGGAATTTCCGCTAGTTGCTCGACAAAAACAAAAAAACAAAAACAAAAACAAAAAAAAAAAACAAAAACGCGAATTCAATTTGGTAACTGTAGGCAAAAAATCAAATTTGTTGAGCACCACAGCTGCACGTGGAGCTTATTTTTTTTATGAAATCGCAGAAAGCTTTCTAGGGAGTTGCCGCACACGTTAGATAAACCTTTTTCAAGACCATAAGGGCAAATGAGTTTTTTAATTTTTTTCTCTTTGATGGCACTCGACGAACATGACTGTATTGATGTGAAGTTTGTTAAAAATAAAATGCCAACTCGAGGTGTAAACAACATGCGTCCATTTAGCTATTACAAATTGCTTGGGAAGCCGAGCAATGTCCGCCATCGGCACTGGTAGTTCTCCATTATAGGATTCAAGGACGATAGCTTTGTGAACAGCAATCGAGGAAAAAGTTGGTGTTTCCGTTGGCATGTTGAACATGTGAAATGCAAAGAGTTTTGCTGCCATTTAAATGGCTGCCACAAATTACAAATTTCACACGACGAAGCCATATCCAAATTCATATGCGTTATGTAAATAAAATAAATTAAAATACAAATAAGGCAATAGAAAATGAAGAAAGCCCGGAATACCCTTGTAGACTGGAGTTAATCTGCTGACATCGGATATCAGACATCGTTCGGATTTCGAAATAATATTATTTCAATTACATTTTTTCACAGGTTTTACAGATGTAGCAAGAAATGTGTATCTCCTCAGTAAAAAGACAGATACATTTTTAAAAATGTTTTCCAATTTCCATTTATTAATTTTCAGAAATACTTTTTTTTAATATAATTTTCAAGTTCATTGTATTTAAAATTAACATTACTTAAGACAATGACTGGATTCCAGACGCAAGGAAGAACTTCGAATATCGAAGAAGGCTTTTAAACAAAGTTTCTTCGGTAAATAAAACTCATCAATGCCTGAAAATGTGATTAATTATTATTCATTTGAGTTGAGAAGTAGCCCAAGAGTCAGATGCATTTTCCACAACTATCTGAAATCATCTGAAAACAAAATTAAAATATATTCCACAAGTGAATATTAATAATAATAATAATAATACACAACAAACGCATTCAGTTAAACTTTAGAAATAAAATATGATTTATTTGATCAATTTAGAGTAAGCAAAAAAATAAGACTGGTAGAAATTTCCAACACAATTTCTGAATCGCGCATATTCATTTTGTTGGTGGGATGATTACTGTTATGAAAATAAAATCATTTATACAACAATTTAGCAATTTGTGTACAGTTATCATTCCACAAATTAATTGCATACACTCTCGTTTAACCTAACCAAGGTTAGGTCCAACAGAAAGCATCAGTTGCCATAACTACAGTAATTCAATATGACAAAGAAATCAAAGAAATGCAAAAAGAAATCAGAAATGCCATTGGGAAAGTTTGCTTCTTTGTGTGCGCGCGTGTGTGTGTGTGTGTGTGTGTGGAAAAGGAAATTCACATTTAAATGCTTGCTATTTATGATTTTTCTATTACAATGTGAATGCTGAACAGAAACCCCTCAAAATAAGGGTGTTGTAGATATGCGAGCATTTTGCTTCGCTTTCAGCTCTGTCTCTCCCTCCGTGTAATATCAAAATGCAAATGCATGTTTCGCATATTTAATGCGTCGTGTGTATACACGCAGAAATGTATTGCGATAGATCTACATATATAGAAGCGTATATAAAGGAAGCAGTATATGAAAAATTCTTTTTGTTACCCGCAGCTGCATCAACACAATGGACCACAGCGAACAGCACCCAAAACCCTTCCGATGCCATCGCCCAATCCATCCATCCATTCGAAAGGAGCCCTAAGAAAAACCCATGCATGACAAAATACCAAGTGGCAAAAAGGGAAAATATTTCGAGTTGGGTTTTTCACGGTTTTTCATACCCTATAGTTATCAAAATGCGTACAAAAAAAGTAGAGGGTATTATGAGGCATGCAGATAGGTAAGGTATGTTCTCAAACTAGCATTTTCAATCAAATTTATTTAATGTGCATTAAAAATAGGTTACAATTTCTAACGATTTTGAAAAATCTAAGATTAATATTAATCCTACAAATTAAATTAAGAGTCATTGAAAGGGAGTAACCAAATCATACATGAAAAACGAAAAATAAAATAGAAATAAGCATATAATGAAATTAAAAATGGACTAACATGTATTGCAACGATTAAGGAAATTCCGAAAATAAACCCAATTAGTCAAATGTCTAAATAATTTAAAATATTATGCTTTATGTTTTATTGAGAATAACAAACTATAGCAAAAACTATATTATTAAAAGCAAGAAAAGTCTGAAAAGGATATGTTTGCCTCAATCAAGTTTTTACTTGAATATTTTTCTATTTTTTCTTCCATTTTTTTTCTGGCATTTTACTCTTTCGGCCAGCAATGACTTTTTACAATTTTCATATGAAATGAACCATTAAATTGAATTGGCATTAAAATTATGTGTGTGTGTGTGCGTGTGTGTGTGTGTGTAGCTGCTGATGCTGCATTGAGCGGGAGAGAGGAACTTCTCTCGCTTTTGGCACTTTGCATACGCCGTCGACAACACAACCCATACAACTTATTTGCATTTTTATTACAACAACAAAGACGCAGTTGGTAGCTTTGCCACATGCACAAAAAAGAAGAAATGTATATAAAAAAATAAAAAAATAAAATAAAATAAGAAAATTCCAATAAATGTTTGTTAAGTATTTTTGAATTGAGTTTCAGACGCACACAGTCACACTCGCAAATGTACATAAGTGTGTGTGTGTGTGTGTGAGTGCGTGTGTGTAGCGCATTAGGCAAGTGAATAGCAAACGGACTTTCGTCCTAGGAAGGATTGGCACACCTGCTGTTTCTCATAGCAGCAATAACAGTAAATCGCATTGCCTGCGACAGCTGACATGCTGAGCAACTTAGGCATTTGCCTTATCAAGCATTTCTCAATATATATTTTCCTTTTGATCATCAACCGTTTTATTACGGTAATTATAAGTCAAGCATGCGAAGAGGAAATCTTTAAAGCTCCCTAAAATGCAAAGATAATAGGATTTGACAAAAAATAACATAAATAAAGACAATATTGAAAAAATATATGTGAAAATTAATTATGTCAACTTTAAAGTCTCTCTGCAAATGCCTAACCTAAACTTTAGCAGCTAAAAAGCATATAATGCGATTATTTTTTAAATATTTCAATAAACTAGTTAACAGACACAGCTTAAAGATCCTTTCAGCATATCCCAGTGGGAAGTTAGTTTTTCTTTAATTGAATTTATGCATTTATAACTATCTAAAATGTGAAATTATAAATACCAATGTTAAATGCATGTTAAGATACAAAACACCTCCTGCAAATTAAACATATTTATTCTACATTTTAGAAAAATATTCACATGCTGATCTCGCTCTATTTCTTTCACTCTCTCTCTCTCTCTCTCTCTTTCTCTATCCTCGACTGCTTAGCAAAAGTCCTCTTTAAGTGTTGTACTTTTCAGGTCATTAAATGCTAGAGCTCAGGCGACAATATATATATAGATATATATGTAAATGTATATGTATATATATATATACATATAATCATAGCGACTCAAATTCTTGAAAACTTGTAAGCTGCACGCTCCACAACGACAAGAACAATAGCAACAGAAACCATAAAAACAACGGTTGCAATCAGCACAATTCGGGGAAGCAGTATTATATTAATCTTTGAGACTAACAAGCAGCGATAGCAACTAGCAACGGCATTAGCGATTTCGCCGAGAACCGTTGGGAGATTGCCTCTGCCAATGCAGAATGCATCCTGAAGTGGATTGTCCTTCTCCGTTTCTCTTTTTTTTCGTTTTTTTTTTTTTTTGAGGCATCGTTGTCTTGGTCACGTGCCGCTCTGTTCCCGTTGAGTGCTGTTGCAGTTGCCTCGCACGAATGGACTAAATGCCTGCCATGCTTTTTCCGCTTTTCGTGTTATCCATGTTTTCGCAGCCACGCCGCAACAATTGTCGCAAACAAGCCAGAAAAGTGGCATCAACTTTCGCAGCTACTTGGGCTCAAAATGCTGGAGGTTCTGCTGCGGTTCGCCATTGATAACTTTCAGCACTGAGTTGCTCAGCTCAACCGACTTGACTAATGCAAGGTCAGAGCCAAGGACAACGAGCCTGGTGTCCTCTGCTTCACATCTTGAGGCTATGTCAAGGGTATGGGTCAATAGGTCGTGTACTTTTTAGGGAGTGTAAGAAATAGAAAACAAAATTTTTTACCAACAAGGTTGCAAACGAGTTTTTGGAAACCAGAAAACCAAAAAAGTTGTCAAAATATGGATTAACGGAGCTTGATATAAGCCGATTCTTTTCTTACTTTTTACTTTAATAAAGTTATACAAACATTTGTAGAAATGTTTCAAGCTTATAAAACCAATGATTTAAAAATTATGAAAATTAGATGAGTCACGGCTCGAATAAAAACTTTGGTTCGAGTATTGGTTTCATGAACCGATCCCAAAGATGAAATTGAGACTACATCCAGCATACAGCTATGAAAAAACCATCTGCGAACATTTCTTTGGCTCGCTACCTTTATTATATAAATGTAAATATTATTCTTATATTTAATATAAATTAAAAATAAATTAGTTTAATATAATCTTGTGGCTTTTCTGCTCCGAAGTTTTTGCAAATGATATTTGCTTCAGTTTTGTAAATACGTTTTTATTTCTATTATATTCTCTACTATTTTCAAATTCAACGAACAATTCGTTTGCTAATTAAATCATAATATTTTATTACTTCACTTTTTATTTACAATAAACAATCTATTACATTGAAACTTGCAAATGTTTTGAAGATTTATTATGAACCTAATCTTCATTAATATTTTGGTTCGATTGGGTTTTTCTGGGTTTTCCAAATTCCATGCTATAAATGTTAGACCACTTTACAATATATTTATAAATTAATTACGCCCTTCTTAATTTATTTTAAGGCTTGTTAATTTTTTTGACAGTTTAAATAAATAAATAGTTCAAAATCAATCATCTAAAATATGTTAAGAAATATACTGAATGCTTTCGCTTTATTTTTATTTTTATAGGTTTTTACCAGAACTCTAAGATGTTTTCATTAGTAAATGGAGTACACAAATTAAATAGAAGTATGTTTAATATTTATTTCATAAAATATTATTTCAATCTTCTCATGAAACTCAGACGCTGCTATTCCATTAAAAGCAAGTGTCGTATGGCAATGAAAAACAAATGGAAAAGTGGAAAATAATCAGGAAATTGTAGAAAGCAAGGGTAAAAAGAAGTGAAAGATAAAGTTGGCCCGATGTTTTAAAAATAATCTATTAAGCATTATGAGATTTTCTCGTTGCTTTGACAAAACTTGAGAATATCTCGAGTCTCATTTGGCATAGTTTGGGTTATCAAGTTGTCTTCAATTAGCTGAATGAAACGGCTAGATACTTTGGGGCAAGTGCCTCAATTGGGCCAATTAAGCTGCTGTAGCATTTTCATTAGCCAAATGCACATTTTATGGCCCAAAGTCATTTTCAATTAGCGCATCTCTTGCCAGAGAGACGACATCCACAATATAATTTTGGGGCAAAAACTTTGTTTTATGACTTGTGGCTTCGCCGCAAAATAAACATTTACGTAATGCTCACAGTTTGTCTCTCCGCTCCAAGCATGTTATGCAAAAGTTGTAAATGCCCCGAGACAAAACCTCCGACCTCCAAATCCCCCTCATCCTCGCTTCCACTCCATTCCTTCGAGCCAAAAAATCTCAGCCCCGAAATCCTGTTTTATGTCGCTATGTCCCACAAAAAGTTGCCGCAGTAATAAAGGAGATTACCTACACATAACATGTGAGTAGCCTCAAAAGACAAAAATTATTTTTACTATTTTTGTTTTTTGTTTTATTTTTTTTGTTATTTTTGTCTTCGGTTTCTTCACTATTTGTACGCCCGTCGACACCACAAAGGCCAAAATTACTGAATGGGATCCGCTTTTGAGGCTAAAAACTGCAGTTGCAGCTGCCTGCAACAAAATTTGAATTGTAACTGGGAGTTTGGGGGGTGTAAACTGACACACAGAAAGAGAGAGAGAGACTGAGATAAAAAGTTAATAATATATATATATATATATATATATAGCGAGAGAGAGAGAGTGGGCATTTGGTCGGAAGTACATTTAAATGTGTGTTGGCCAAAATTTAAGTGAATTTTTTTTTGGCAAGGCTTAAGGATTAAGCCAAATGGCTATGGATAGCCATAAAATGCTTTTGGCTCGGCTGCCATGGTATGTAATCCCCGCATAGACTTACCAGATGAGACCAGCTTGACATCAATTCCATGTAAATGCTTGAGACAATAGAAAGACTCAAATTCACTCAAGCCATTTAAAATAGTGTAAAAAAATTGTGTTTTTGTGTTTGGTATTGAAGAGCATTGAAAAAAAATCGGGCATTTTGTTTTGCAGTTCTTGTTATAAAATTGGCTAACATTTGAATATTTAAGTCAATATATCATTTATAAATAATGGAGTTGAGTAGTCGGAGCCCTAAATTCAGAAAAACTGCATGGACACGCCTAAAATAAGATTGTTATCTTCCTGTTTCTAATTTCCATTCCCATTTCTATATATACAAACTTGATTTGATATAGGGTAAATATTTAAAAATTAGGATTTTAATTTTCCGTTCTATTGCAAATAATAATTTATTTAAAGCTGTCAAGTTTGTTTTTCATAAATATATTTTTATATTAACATTCATATTTTATTTATTATTTTATATTGTAATAAAAATAAAAGATTTACAAGTCTTTTTTGCTATCTTGAATCTTAACTGACTATTTTTATATTTTTATTTTCATTTTTTTTTTAGTAATTTATTGTTCATTTAAGTTTGTAGATCTTAACTTACCGAAATTCATAAATAATGATATATATTCGTAGACATATAAATGATTTACAGAAAGCTCGATTTGTATTTAGAATTCTTTATTATCTGCTTGAAAAGAAAATAAAAAAAAATAGCCATAAGCAATAAACAGACAATTGTATTACTTAATTTAATCTTATATATATTTAAACTCGAATTGAATTTAGAATTCTTTATTATCTGCATGAAAAGAAAATAAAAAAAAAATAGCCATAAGTAATAAACAGACAATTGTATTACTTAATTTAATCTTATATATATTTAAACTGTATTCCCATCAATTTCGTTTTCGCTTTTAGCAACTTTTAGTATTATATAATTTTATATTTATTATAAATAAATTGTGGATTTCTGCTGGATGGCAAAAAGTCTTTAGCTTAGCTTTTAATTGCAATTAAAAAGTTGTGACAGCCGCACCTCTCCCCTCTCCCCTCTCCCACTTCCATCTAACCTCCACTCAATGTTGATAGTGTGTCCCCAAGGTCCAGTGACAGTCATAATGGCAATGCCAAACACCACAGCCTGCCAAAAAGAGGGAGGGCGAGGGGGCGAGTAGTTGAGCCCAAGACTGAGAATGTGGATGAAAGTCAATCCCGCCCGTAGGAACCACATAATGGTCATGCAACAAAATTGTTGGCATAAAACAAGCAAGGCTAAAGTCAAGATTCTCAGTCTTGGTCTCTGTCTCTCTCTCTCTCTCTGTCTCTCTCTTTGGATTTCAACATTTTCCATTTTTCGTACAGTGTCTTGGAAGTGGAAACTCTTTTAGTGGCTGTCCTGTCCAGGCTGCAGACTTAATGATTTTTGGCTTAAAGTTTACCAGTTAGCAGTATTTTTGCAAGTAGTTAAAATTTTATGAGGCAGTGCCGCCCCCAAAGGCATTGTTTTTGCATTTGGCCCAGTTACTTGACTACCTCCCAATCTACCTCTCCCTCTCTCTCTCTCTCTCTCTCTCTCTCTTTGTCGTATTTTATATGGTTTATCAACGGGGTTTAGAATACGTCGCCAGACGACGGCAAGCACACAAGCAAAAAAAAGAGAAGAAAAACAAAAAAAAAAAATCTCAAAATATAACAAAAACTTGATAAAAAGTTTTATCATAACAATTTGTGTTTTACTGCGGTCCAGAAACAATGGACCAAGTGTGCCACATGGGCGAGAGGTTCCCTGGAATTTTCTCTGAGCAAGTTGTAAGTGCAACTTCTGCAGTAACCGAGTCCAAGTTGGAGTCGCAGAGCGAAAAGAAACAAATACCAAGGCTTCATTTAAGTTGAGGAAACTTGGGACACAAATACCAAAAAAAAAATAAAGATTTTGCTTTTAAATACAAGTTTCAGTTCAGTTAGGTTCTTTGGAAAATCTTTGAACAGTTTAAATTAAGACTCACACAAAAAATTAGAAATCTCATTACAAGTGTTTTTCCTTTTACTATAATCATTTTAGATTAAGAGTGCCAAAATTATACCTTTTAAAATTGGTAAAGTAACAAAAAAAAACTCAAAAACAAATTCTTGGTGAACTCATTTCCTTAATATTTTTCGTATGTAATCTAAAAATCTTTACAAGAACAAAAGCTAGAATCAAACATTCAATTTTTCTTAGTAAATTTGTTACTTACTTTGTGAGTTTAATATCTAATCACTTTTAGTTACTCTTAAAGACAGCATAAAAATTTAAATTTCTTTTCTTCTCCATTTAATTATTTGAACTGTTACTCTCAAACTGTAGAGTATAAGATCAGTTAGCCGAGACACAAACTCGAGCTTATTTAAATACACAATTACTCTCCAACCATCATGGTTACGATCCATTTACCAGTGACACGCACCCATGAAGTTGTCAAACCGTGAGAAAAGCTTGCATCTATATTTGGGGTCTTTGAGCCACCCAAAAATAAAAAACATCTGTGGACTATGGGCTTAAGCAGCAGTGGAATTGAACAAAATTAATTGTAAATATTATGATAACTAATATAGATTCATTCAATAAATATAAATTAATTAAAAAACAAATTCCACATTTCCAGTGTATATTCGAGTGAACTTTATCTTCTAGAAATGGTTATTCGCCTAAAGAGGAAAAGTTTATAAGGATTCGAATATTACTCAGCTGAACTCAGCTTACTAATAAAAAGCCAGATGGAGTTCAATCTCAAGAATATTTCTCAAAATATAACAAATAAACATTTTCCAAACCATTTGACATATTTTAAGTGAGATAAGTGGCATGAGTCCCACTGTGCGCTGCTGCATCCAAGTTCGCCATAAAACCCTGCGAGCTGCCTTGGCTCCGATCAGTTGGCTGCTGGCGCTTTGTCCAAGCGATCGTCGTCGCTTCGTTCAGTTAACGGCATTTGCCATTGTAGTCGTAACGTAAACGTAATAATAATAATATAACGTGTTTTTATTTCGTTAAAGTTTTTGAGCGGAAGCAGAATAAATTCATGCATAATGTGTTAAGTGTATTTGTGCAATAGAAGTTAACAATTATCCAAATTGGCTAAGTTAAAGAGATCTTTAAAAATAATTAAGAGATCAGCCCTCAAATTGCGTGTGGTTTTTTCTTATTACATCAACAACAACAGCAACTACAAAATCAGCTGTAAATCAGCATAAGCCCAGAGCAGAGTTGAAGAAGCAGCGGAAGCTTTTTTTCAGCTGTGGCACAAAAGCATTACGAAAACAACAGTTAACAGTTAATGAACAGGTAAAAAGCCCAGCATGTTGCCAACGGTCCATTGCAGCAACAGCTGCGCAAACGCCTGACTAACAGAGGGAGAGAGAGAGAGATAGAGAGAGGTGGGTGGTGTGGACGCAAGGGACAGCGCTGCCAGTTGCAGCAGAAAAGCCCAACGAAGGTTAACAACAAATGACTGTGCACAATTTGTGTTCTGTCAATAGCGACAGATAATGTTAGAGGGTTAATAGAGCTCGTGAAACTGAACCCCAAAATGAATTATATATTTGGTGTCTAAGAAATACAAAATATATAATAATTTAAGCTTGTGATGCTTAAAAATCGTTTCTAAATGAGTGTCATTTTTAGGGCATAAGAAATATGACAAATGTACCAAAAATGTAGGTTTATGATTATTTAAAAACATTTTGCTTTTTAAAGCAACAAAGTTGAAAAATATACAAGTTTTTTATCTTTAAAAGACGCACAAAATTATTAAAAAAAAAAACATTTCTATTAATTTCGAGGTGTTTTAGAAATTTAAATTTATTTGTTTGCATTATTTAATTGCACTTTGTGATTTTATTAAATTTATGTGCATATTTAAGCAGCTGGAATCCAAAGTTATTTTTATTATAAAAGACCAAAACGCACATGTAAGTTGTAAGTTAATAAACCTGATCAAGGTAGTACACAGAGAGAGGCAACTTGAGTTCTCTGAATTATTAATCACATATTATTCTATACTTAAGGTATTACATTTGAACAGCGTATATAATGTAGAATCCCTTAGGCGCAATAATTTGCTGGGGTTTTCCACACTTCGAAAGTCTTAGATACAAAGATAAGATTAAATATTAGCTATTCAGAGAAAAGAAGAACTGATAGGATTAATTGATCGAAGCAATAGATTGGATTATTTTTCGATAATACCATGAGTAATAATCAGTTAATATACAAATAATGATTCATTTAGATTTAAAAACAGCGCCATATAATGGCACCATTTTTTCGTGATTCAAAGTGCAAAGTGGAAATGCAGTTCAGTAAATGGCTTCATTTCAAATCGAATAAATTATTCAGCAAAACCTCTTTTCTTGTCAATGGCATTGATGAAGAGTAGTATAATTTTGTTTTGTTTTTACGTCTGTTTTTGGTTTCTGATCTTGTTGAATAGTGACGTATACGTTGTGACGTATACGCAATGTAGACATGATACGCGTTAATATTATGCTTTGTATTTGTACGGTTTTTTCGAGCGATCTATTTGTGGCGACGTGCGTAACAAGCACGCCGAGAAACACGTTTTTGCATACTAATGCGTTGCTCCGGACATTGTTTAAAATCAACCAGCGTCCGTTTACCAAAACCAAATGAGCATAGCAACAAATACATATTATCTTTGATAATGTGATTGGCATGAAAACAAAATGATGAACTTTATCAAAATCAATAATAATAATTATTATTGCACTAGAGAATAACAAGCAAAACGCAGTAATGAATTATTGATTCAATTACAAATCGGCTAACAAAATGACAAAGCAATAAATATTTCTTTGCCTTGTTTCTTTGTTCTAGAATTAATATTTTTATCGTTCCAAATCTCAAATTTTTAAATTCAGAATAATAAATTTTTTTATCAAAAGTAGCAAACTAATTTCTAAAATGTTTCAAAAATATTTAACCATCTTTTTTTGTTAAGAATCTACGATTTTCTAACCACTTTCAACACTTAGTATTATTACATATTTATTCGTCCAAAATTTTCTAGAAATTATAATCAGTTAATTCAAGAAATCAACATTTCTTTGAAGAAAAGTTGTACAAAAACATTATATTTTTCTGCATCATTTTCAAAAGTTGCCCGAACAACTTTCAACTCTTGAGCTAGAAACTAGTTAGCTCCGGTCTTAACTGATTCTAGATGACAAGTCTGACGTCAGTTTAAAAAATCGTTTGATTTCTGAGAAATCCCACGTAATTTAATATAATATTTGTGTAGCTGACTCATCCCAACTGAAGTTGATTAAAATTCTTTTATTCTGTTTGCTCTTCTCTCCATTGAACACAATAATTTGTACACAGAATTAAGAAACCTGTTTTTCGCAGTACACATCCACATCATCTGGTTTATTTGGGTAATTTTTTTATTTCTTTGTTCTTAACGTTTTTTTTTGTTTTTTTTCTTTTAATGTGGGGGAATTTGTGAGAAATTTGTAAGTTGGTTGCAGACAGTGCCTTTCTTATTTATTTTGCCTTGTTTTTATTGTTGGCTTGTTAAGTTATTATTTTTGTATTATTCAACAATTTTTGGGTGCATTGACTTCACCATAATTTAGTTATAATTGTCTAGAGAACTCTCATCTCGACTGTGAGCTAGTTTTTTGTACCCTGGAAATGTCAGTCGTTGTACTCATAATTAGGTTGTAAGAAATGTCATGTACCACTATATCTTTCAAGTAGGGCTCAATAAAAACTTGGTTATCTTGGCCACATTTGATATCAGTAGCTACCAAAACATACATAATTACATGTGTATGATAACAGAGTGAACTTTGTTGTCAAGCTTCGTTCGGCCTTGGTACAGTCTGAACTTGGAAACTACCTTCAGCTGATCATATTTTCCCATGTTAACTAACCCATAAATGTGGAAATAAAATATTTCATAGCCCTTTTTTATTACTATGTTATGAACGATTTTTGAACGATTATCCATAATATTTGTTTGTTAATCTTATTGTAAGACTGGGCAACAAGCTTGCACAGGTTGAAAATCAATATATTGACTCAGGTGAAGAACATTTATACTTAATGGCATGTGAATCTGTGTAGAAATATCAGCTATATGCATATTATATTTTATATCATATATGTCCATTTATTCAAATGAAGCCAATAACCGAATCAATTTCATTCCCGATTCTTAGAGTTCAGTGTTGGGATTCGCACATGTCTTAAAGTTGTTAACCCCAGACAAATACAAATCATAAGCGCTATTTATCATCGCAATAAAAAAAACGAGATATAAATGGTATATCATTATATCAATAAACAAAAAATATCAGCGAGTAAGCGATTGTTACTGACAAAGGCAGTACATTTCATTTGACATTTTTAAAAATTAGATTATGCACTTGACTGTGTTTTGATAGGCCAACAATTTGAGTTATTTGCTTTTTATGATCTTTGCATATCAGTCAAGTGCATTTTGTACTCTTTGTGAGTGCCACATTTTTCATAGATATAGTTTATTTGTTTATTTGAAGTGAAGTGCAATTAAACGAACAATATAAAAAGATAAAATTAAATAAAGGTGCACAAAAAACTGAACTTTCAAAATATAGCAAATAAAGCAATCAGACCAAAAATTAGTAAACGTTAATAATAAGTAATAAGGACCAAAAATCAATTAACTAAAATATTTATAGATGCTTTTATAGAAATATTTCCAAAAATATTTTCTTTTACTTTTCAGTAAATCTTCTATATTCAAAAAAAAGTTTGCATAAAGTTTAGCTTATTCTTTTTTAAAGCAATTTTACAATGTATTATCTCTACTAAGCACACATAATAATATATTTTAATTATTTTAGCAACAGATCTTTATGCTGATCGTAAACCGTTGCATTTCTAGTGACTTGCAAATAAGAAAACACATTTGAGTCTGCTTCGCCTTTTATCTCTTCATTATGGCTTGACAATAATCACATTTAATAATCTAGCTCGTGACACTTCCATAATTTCAATTCACTTTTCTTGAAAATTAATTGGGCTAAGGCGGTTCTTTTAAAATTTAATAAAATTATTTACATAACAAAATTTGTAAATTTGTTAATATATCAAAGACGAAATGCAACAGCTGAGATAATGACCCAATAACAGATTTATTAGGCATTAACTCGTTGAGCTCCGCGGAATCTGAGCAGTAATCCATCTTTAAGCCATCTTTAAATTCTTATTTGATTTGAGTAATTGGCAACAAAACTTGAATAATATATTTAACAACTGGGTGCACGGAATCTCGTTGTCGAGTTCAGTTCATTAGAGCATTTTTACTTGGTTGTGAGCACTGTGGCTCGTGGCTTATCTGATTGTCAGTTTTACAGCGTACAATTGTACAATTCCACTGAAAATCTGGCCCAAAAATGCCAGCCAGTGATAAGTGTCAGTCCGCAGCTAACAGAGCTCTCTCTTGTGCTCTTTCACGCTCTCTATATCTCTGTCTCTATCTCTGATTCCTAGCAATTTTTTGATAGTGCACAAATATGAAAACACTGCAAGAGAATCCCGCATTTGTGGGCGACGATGGACACAGCACAGCCAGCACGTTGGCCATGTCGGTAAGTGGCCAAAATCTCTGGTCGGCAAGCCTGTGACCTTAACTAATCGCTTGGACACACCCACACACATTTAGTCGCTGGCAGGAGAGACGCACGCACAGGCAGATGCTGACCAGGAGCAGGACCGGGATCAGGTGGTTACCAAATCTGCAGCGGTACGCGGGGAACGTGCCACATGGGGCAAGGGCATCGAGTTTCTAATGTCCTGCATTGCAATGTCTGTGGGATTGGGCAATGTGTGGCGCTTTCCGTTCACCGCACTGGACAATGGAGGCGGCGCTTTTCTAATACCATATCTCATTGTGCTGTTCCTAATTGGTAAACCGATTTACTATCTGGAAATGGTAATTGGCCAGTTTTCAAGTCGTGGCTCCGTTAAGGTATTCGATTTGTGCCCAGCCATGAAAGGTAAGCGATACTTTCTGTGACTATCCATGGCCAAATTTGGTCGAATCGAAGCTGTGATGCACTTGCAGTTGGATTGTATAACTATCTACAAATATATGAAATATAATGAAACTTAAACACATTTATTTTATGCTACCATAATTCTTAATGAAACTGCTTTTTGAGCTTAAAAAAAATAAATCAAACAAATATATGTGCACACATCAGCTTTCGTATCATGGATACGATGAAAATGTTGAGGTTTTCTTTAACAAGCAGTTCACAGCAAGTCATTCTCCAACCAACTGCAAGTTCATTCAAATCCATGTGCATTTTTCACCATCGCACTTTGAAACTTTGTATGACTTTCTATTCTCTCTTGAGTATTACGATTTTAAATATTCGAAAACCACAATTGAGCAAAATAAAAAAAATTAATGAAAAGCACAGTAGACAAAATTATTTATACAATATATAGAAATTCAAATTATAAATGAATAGAATTATTGAAAACTATTGATTGGGAAAAAGGTTTCCAGTACCAATAAATAAAAATGATCACAATTCATTATTAATATTATTATTTTAGTTAATTTTATATGCAGAGAAAAAAGGCAAAACGTTAACAGTTGAACAAAATTAATTTAATTAATTATCTGCACAGTGAAAGAAAAAAGACTCAAGTTCAAAACAAAAGTAAGCAAAGCAAGATAGTATATAAATATATTGAATATATTCAAAGATTGCGAAATATTAAATTTGAGATTAAAATTCTTTATTAATGAATACCCGACCAGGATTTAGATTTTAAGAATGCACTGTTTTTCTCTCTGTGTAGTTCTTCTATACACGCGTGTGTGAATCATCTATCCATATTGAGACATATTTTAGATGAAAGAACTTAATTGGAAATAAATTAATAAAAAATGTCTAGAAAAAGTCGAAAAATTCGATCTTAAGAATGCACTCTTTATCTGTCTGTGTAATACCATTCACATGTGTGTATATCATATATCCATCTGCTCATCCACATCTGCAGGCGCCGGCATCGGACAGGTGATCGCGATATCGCTTGTGACGACATACTACGTAGGAATTATGGGTATGACATTGCGTTTTTTTTACGATTCGTTTCGCAACCCACTGCCCTGGTCCCAGTGCCGCTCCGAGTGGGGTCCACGGTGTGTGGCCTCCAGTCCGGGCAACACTAGCACCACTAATACCACTGCCAGTTTAAATTTGGAGTCGCTGCAGCAGAAGCCCGTCGCATCCGCTGAGCTGTATTTTCTGTAAGTGGCTTTTCTACGCATTTGCAAAACGTAGTTTGTTGTTTTTGGCTATTGGTCATTTTCCGTTTTATTTTTCTTTTTTTTTGGGTTTGTGGTTAATCTTATCACGGCGAAAGCCACTCGAATTCGCTGCTAGATTCAAGTTTATGGCCGTTCAACGCTCGCTTTATTGACTGGCGTCGTTAATTGAATGAGTCCCGCCTCCCCTTCCCCTGTGGCATGTAAATATACAACAATTGATCGATCAGTTTGGGATGCTGCAATAGCCACTAGGTGATTGCAACAGCCAGCAGCCGACGAGGCCAGTCCAATTATCATTTGTCAGTGGGGTTGGAAAGCACAAGGGGCGAACCTTAACCGTAACATGTGCCTTGACAATAAGCAAATTAGAATGCTCCAGTCGAACGTCGCCGGAGCTCGACTTGCAGACACCCTAACCTCAGCTACGCTGCATTGCCAAATATCAACCCAAATGACTTTTGCACACTTAAATATAATCAGGAAATTCAACTATCAATTTTCTATAACTCAAGCAGGTAATGGATCGTCAAATAAGGCAGAACATGTTTTTATTCTCAAACATTGGCTTACTGATAGCAAACTAATTAAACTTTACATTTTAGCCCCTAAACCTTTACATTTTAACTCAGCTGATAGTAATGAAATCAATATGATAATGCGCTTATAACGGGTGTGTTTCTTATCCGGTTTTGACGAGCTTACAGGTTATCCATATGTCAAAGACTGTCTTTAAAATTGTGACTTTTGTTGCTATCGAAAATCGTTATATACATATGTATATAGATATTCACATATATTCGATATCTCAGAGATACAGATGGACTAGATCGACCCGTCCGTGAATCCTTATCAAAAATATATATACCTTCTGGAGTAGAAGATGGTCGCTTCTACCTGTTACATAATTTTGCACAAAACCATTATACCCTTTTCACCAATTTTTAAATAGATCAATTAGACGATTTCAAAATAAATATTTACAAATCGAAATATCAGCATTCACTTAAATTTGATTATTAGTTTCAAGTCACGATACGTTTTTCCGCGGAATATCATTCACATGAATAAAGCAGTTCTTTAAAAAATTAATACAAAAATTGCATTAAAAAACGTACAATTTGTCATAATTTATTTTGGGTGCTGGTCCTAATCTAAAACAAATAACACATTTAAGAACACTATTTGATAGATATTAATTTTCACGGACAAGTCCTCGCTTGTGGCGGCAGTTTTTGGTCATTTTGCAAACCTAGAGAAAAATGTGTTGTATTTGAGATCTCTCATTGTCCCTCAATGGGTAGATTGGGTTGCCTACCTGATGGCGATAACGATCCTTGTCGCTTTCGGGCAACCCGTTCCATGCAGCTCTGAACTTGCGGATAATTTCGATGAGACTGAGGCCGCAGTTCTTGCGCCGAAAAGACCGCAAAAAGTTTAAAAACCCGTTACCAGTTTTGGGAAAGGGCCTTTGACACTTGAATTTTGGGCAGTTTCGAACTGCACGCATCGACTTGCGATTCCTTGCACATTTACTCTTGTTCATCGGTGGATATTTCATCTCGAGCTAGGAACCAGTGACTCTTTAGTTAAGTTGATAAATAAAATCATAAAGGAAAAAACTCACAAACAAAATGGAAATTTTTGGTATTTGCTCGACAAGCAGTTTGGTTTTTATGAACGAAATCGAGTTGAGCCGTCCAGGTATACATATGTGTAATTGCTAAATGATGGCCTACTATTCCCATTTTTTCTTCCCTGAAATCTTTGTAGGCTATAACAAATGGTAGAGAAATTTACTGAATGTCGAATTTGGTGTATTTTGTTTACCTTTCGTGTGTTGCTCAACGGAACGGACATATTTGGTTATTCATTTTTAACAATAGTCTTAATAATAAAATAAATAAATAATAGATTTAAGTGTTTATTTTTAACACGCTTTTTAATATACATAATATATATTTTATTATAAAGTTTTATTGCGGTAATTGCAAGCATGTTTACAGATTAATTAACAAAAAGCACACTTTGACAAGCTTCCTGTGAGATACACTCTCGTTTTTGGTTCACTTACATTCAACTAACTGCACATCATACCTCACATAAATGCATAACTTGGTTTCGGCATCAACCTAATCTGTTATTAACTTTCCCCACATTCATCAAGGTATTGGCGCTGGCCAGGCATTCCAGGTGTTCATGTTAAGCACCTACTATGCCTCCCTGGTTGCAATCTTTTGTCGCTATTTCGTTGACTCGTTCTACAGTCCGTTGCCCTGGGCAACGTGCCGCCCAGAATGGGGCGATAATTGCATCAACTCTTCGCCCGATTCTAACCTGATAGCTGGCACAAATAACGAATCAGAGCGCGTTAAATCCAGCTCGGAACTGTATTATGTGTAAGTTAAAGATTAAGGATTTATCGTTAATTTATTTATTTATGAGTTCCACATATGGCTGGCAAAGGGTCAGCTGATTAGCTAGCAAAAAGACCAGCGGAGCAGCTCTTAGTAAGGCGAACAGCGTTTAACTAGATACACTCAGAAATAATATATCACCTTGAAATTTAGAAAATCGACATCTCAGCAAAAAATCTACGATCGAAATTTAGTAATTTCAATGTTAAAAATGTTGAAAAAACTTTTCTGGTTTTTATCTTTAGATATGCGAAACAAACATTTCTTTATTTTGATATGTTTTTCGTTTTAAAGAAAATAGAAAAATAATACAAAATATTTTTAAAAATAAAACGGATGTAAGAACTGTAGATTAGATATATTTGTCTCAATTTTTGAGAAATGTACTTGGCAAATCAGATAAAAAACCCATAGTTTTTTGAAAGAAACAAGTTTCCGTTTGGGAAATATAACAATAATTTTTAAACAATAAGTCGAGCTAACCATGGCGCCAAAATTATAGCAATTTCTAAAATTCAATACTCATTTTTCTGTGTGTATCTTAATGTCTTATTAAATGAAATCGTCAGATATTTTTGATAAAGTTTTAATATCAAAGAGAAAGCTCGAATTGATTTAAAAAAAACCTCTGGTAATAAAATCTTTTGTAATAAAATATAGGTCAGGGCAATATTTTTTCTGAGCTTGGACAGCGCAACATTACCCAAATATAATAATAATAAGTAAGTTAAGCATTAACTGGATTTAAAGTAATTAACACTAATATCTTGGTGGAGTTAATGTAGATCTTAGAGGTGTTGGCTCGGGCTTAGGCCAAAGAGAAACAAATAGAATATTCTATTTAATTCTCTTTGGGCTTAGGCATTGTTTCCCAGACTCATCTCCTTTTTCTCCCACACACACATACACACAGAAAGGAGGTGCTGCACGAGAAGGAGCAGATTGCTGATGGCATTGGTCTGCCCAACTGGGAGTTGGTCGTTGGCCTGTTTGTCGCCTGGCTGTGCGTCTTTCTCATCATACGTCGCGGCGTTAAGAGCTCCGGCAAGGCATCGTATTTCCTGGCCATCTTTCCGTATATCATCATGGGAGTCTTACTGGTGAGAGCCGTCACATTGCCGGGCTCCATTGATGGCATTTACTATTTCATCAAACCGAACTGGGGCAAGATATTGGATCCGCAGGTGTGGTATGCGGCAGTCACACAATGCTTCTACTCGCTATCCGTGTGCTTTGGCAACATCATCATGTACTCCTCGTTCAACAAGTTCGGTCACAATGTGCATCGGGATGCGACAATTGTGACCGCCATGGACACGGTCACTTCACTGCTAGCGGGCTTCACCATTTTTGGCATCTTGGGAAACTTGGCACATGAAATTGGCACTGATGACATTGGAACGGTCGTGAAGGGTGGCGCTGGACTTGCGTTCATCTCGTATCCGGATGCGATAGCCAAGTTTAAGCATTTGCCTCAGATCTTCTCGGTGATGTTCTTTCTCATGCTCTTCGTGCTGGGCATTGGTTCCAACATAGCGATGTCCTCCTGTACGGTGACAGCCATACGAGATCGCTTCCCCAACTTTAAGCAATGGCAATGTTCGCTGCTCATTGCAGTCATCAGCTTCTGCATTGGCCTCATATACATAACACCGGTAAGAACTTTAACTCCATGCATGTGAGAAATTTGCAGCTGACCACAGCTGACGAAGTACACATCAAATGGAGGGATTGCCACGATTAATGTGCCATTTAGACTTGGTAGCTCAATCTCTAAAATTGCAGAAGAAGCTTTCTAGAAATGTACCTCCCAAGTTGCCTCTACGTTGCATTCATACAGACGGATGGACAGCAAGACGGAAATTACAGAAAACCAATTTGCTTTTATTCATTCAATATCAGATTATAAAAATGGCGAGCAAGACAAAAAAAAAAACGGAAAACCGTTCCTATGGCAACTATTTGTTCCGATTAATTACTCCGACATGTTCACTGACTGAAAGAAAAAGACTGATTTATTTATTGATGGACGTAAAAGTAACATATAGGCGAAAACCTTAAGCTATTTTGGATTAAGGAGCAATAGCAGCTAAGACCTTAAGCTCGTCACTGTTGAGGTTGTTTCTGTGGGCAATATTTTATATGTTCAATAATAATATTTGAGCTTAGATTTGTATCTAGGTCAGCCTTGTTCAATTAGTTTCTGTTAATATTTAATATTTATTTTGTTATTATTGCTTTTTTATTTAGCGAGATTAGTGTGCATTTGCGGATGACAATTACAAGTTTTTTCTTTGAGTTTGTTTTGATTTTCGTTGAAATATATTTTTTTCAGACACTCATGATTTTGGTGCTTTTGTTGGGTGTCTAATTAAGGGTATACTTCTGGTATATTTGGCATCTCACACAGACTATATATTGTTATATTCAATCCAAAACGAATCCTTCATATTTCATATATATATATATTTTCTATATTTCCTTCAGGGTGGTCAATATATGCTCACTTTGGTGGACTTCTTTGGCGCCTCGATGATTGCATTGATTTTGGGCATTGCAGAGCTTTATACAATCGGCTGGATCTATGGCACAGATCGCCTATGCAAGGACATTGAGTTCATGCTGGGCCGCAAAGTGGGTCTCTACTGGCGCCTCTGCTGGGGCATCTTCACGCCACTCATTATGACCATCATTCTGATATATTTCTATGCCAGCTATGAGCCACTCACCTACAACAGTCAAGCCTATCCGCCCTGGGCTTATGGTTAGTATCTGAATAAAACTCTGTGTCTATATAGTTCCTAATCTCTCTTTATTTATTACGCAGCTGTTGGCTGGACCATCACGGCTTTTGGAATTTTACAGCTGCCCTTCTGGATGCTGGTCGCCATTATTCGGGAGCCCGGCTCTACGCTGGGCGAGAAGATACGAGGCGCCTTCAGGCCCAAAAAGAATTGGGGACCCAGCGATCCGCTGCTCAGGGAGCAGTACAACAAGAAAATTGAACACGAGCTGACGCCGAAACGTGGCCAAGGTTTTTGGCCCAGCATTAAGCAGAATATCTTTGGATAACTGTCAGATCTCACTCCCTCTCTCTTTTAAGAGCGGCGTTGTAAATAGAATGTGAAAAGTATTTGACTTAAATATCTAATAAGTGTGCCACTAAAATATAACGAATTTATAAATATTTTTATTCCATGATTACTATTATTGTGTGGAGAATAGCATCATTCACTTCGAATAGCATTGGTTATATTTGTGCTTTCTTTCTTATTTATAATATTATCACATTTATTGAAAAATGTGTTAAGCACTTTATTTTTATATTATATCGTTTAAGATTTGGGTTGTATTTCAGATTAGGCTTGCTCTAATTTACGCAAATTGAAAAGGAACACGAAAGGCTTTTTCGATTTGTCAAATTATTATTTTTTCCTTGTTGTATCAGAGGAAACAGGAAAAGGAAATTTCATTATTAGAGGAGTTAACTTCACTTCTGATATCTGATCTTCATCTAGAAGTGCATATCCCTCAAGTAACAATCTCTTTCTTTTAATCGCATTTAAACATTATATTTTGGCAACTTGCATAAATGGAAATTAGAAAATTTTTGAAATGATTTTTATTCGTCATACTTTATATTTATCACATCCACCCATTTACCTCAAAAATGTACCATCTAATCAGCTAGCTTCGCTCTTCACCTTTTTCATTTGCTTACCAATCTCTCTATCTCTCTTCCTCTGTCATCTCTCTTTCTATACATTTGTTCATCCTTGGCCACAAATTGACCATCACATTGACAATTTGGGTTTCGACAAAAAAAAACCCAAGTCAAAGAAAATCAAGAGAAATGTTGTGTACTTTGTCTCCGTTACGTTTTCCAGCTCAAACAAAGACTGCGGACAGCCGAAATACTTTGCAGTATTTTTTTTATATTTTTTTTCCCTCGGCCATCTTATAGATAATTGCTTTGATAAGGGCACAACGTACCCGGACCCGGACCCGGACCCGGACCCGGTCAAAGCAGCGCTCCGGTAAGCATTTTACTTTATTTTTATATTTCTTTTTTATAAATTTTTCCAAATATTTACATGTCGCGGCATTGTGAAGCAAACCTAACCTGTATTTTTTCCCTTGAATTTTAATACTCTTGCAGAGGGCATTGGAGTTTACCTGTGCAGCTTGTAACGCATTAATCATATATACTCTTGATCAGCATTAATACGCACAAATACATTTTTGAAATTTTTAGAAAATATCCATACTTCACAAAGTATATTTCCAAAACTGAAGATTGCGTCTAAATAACAGTACAAGTTCTTTCTTTTCTTATTTCCATGGTACAATTTTCCATAATTAAAAAAACAAAATACGTTTAATTTGCCAATTGAGTTTTGAACACTGAACTGCTTTTTCTTACTTACAATTATTAAACAATAGTATTTTTAGAATTCACATATACAATTATTGTAGGCTGATTTCAGAGAGAATTTCTTTGTTTCCAAGGATATTTCAGTTGAACGAAGTGCTAAGAATTTGTTTTTTTAGTAAAACTATTACCAAGATCGGACCATGTACTTTAGGAACCACCGTTCAGTTTTGTAACTGAAAAATTACATTGTACATATTGCCAAGGGTATTTAATATTCGACTTGCCCGCAGAGAACTTTTCTTTTTTGGCTGTTGTTTTTTTTTTTGTTCTATGCCCGCATTTGGCTTGACTTTTTGCGACTGTTTGGCTTCCTGGCCGCCAACTGAGCCGTGTCCGGGTGTGTGGTACTCCGGATGACTGTCGCGTTGTTGCAAAACCGCATAAAAGTCATTGTCACAGCAAATGGATTAATTTTCGCGGCATGTTGTCATATGCGCCCTCTCTCTCTATCTTTCTCTCTCTCTCTCTCTCATTCTCTCTTTAGCACCCAGCGAGTATATTTTTATGAAGAAATTAAAAAGCACGATCTGTGGTGGAGGGTTTCGGGTGTGGTGCCGTGGGGAGCGTGAGGGCGTGGCTGGCGTTTACCGCAACAATAATTATGTTTTGGCCGGTTTTTGGGAAGCTGCACGGAAGTGTATAATGTTGCTAAGTAGTTGCGGTTATTTCGTTGCCACTGCTCCTGTTGTTGTTGCTATTGTTGTGGCACCATTTTTTTGTTTGCCTTTGTGTTGTGTTTGGTTGCGTAATTAATATGAAAGGCAACAGGAGGTTTATTTCACATTATAAATGCAACATAATTACGTTTTGCCACTGCTGCCCTCTCTCTCTCTCTCTCTCTCTCCCTGTCTCTCTTCTTTTTCTATGTTTCTTTTCAGATAAGGTAAATTTTGTAAATTTTCTGCCTATTAAATTAGTTCATGCAAATCGAATTCAAATTTTTAATTCAGTAGTATTAATAAATTAGTTAATTACCCAACTTGCTTGAAAAGTTTGGTGATACCAAATCCTACTTACGCTAAAGCCTAACCAATTAGCTAAGTTATTTCTTTCAGTTGGAAGGGGAGTTTCTTTCAGTTTTCAATTTCAACGATTGTCGAAGACGTTTCGCTTTTCTTTCCTTTTGTTTTTTACCTCACTCGACAAATACCTCGCCAATCAACAGAGAGTTCTGCAAACACAGACACACACGCACACACGTGTGTGTGTGGTGTGTATGTATGAGTGCGCCCAGTCAGGCAGAGCAAATCGAAATGAATTTCTATTTAACTAAAAGCTGAAAAGCTCGCCCACATACAGCAAGCTCAATGCTCTCTGTGTCTCCTTGCCACTCTTACTGTCTCTTTCTGTCTCTTTTTTTGACTCACGCACGCAATTGTCTCTAGCGAAAAAACTGCAGAAACAAAGGCGAGTGTGCACAACGCAAGAAAGATGCAAGAACAGGAGCAAAACGATCGAGGATTGCAATAAAATGCATTCTATTTTGTTCACAAAAATATATTTGTGAAAAACTTTTTAATAAATACTCGTTTTAACAATGCTAATAAATAATGCACTCTAATGAAATGAAAGTCTGTTAAATTTTTGTTATTTTTTTGCAAGAAAAGTCGCACAAATGTGTGCGGAGTGTAGATGGAGTCTACACACAACCACACACACGTCCACACGTACATATATGTATGTGTGCTTTTTATACCGCTAGTTTCTTCTTCGTCTATGCTTTTTAGCTAACCGTGTTTTAGTGTGTGTCAGGCACTCGCACATCTTTTTCACGCCAATGTGAGAATTTCTATGTAATTTAAGCACGTGGGTGGGGTGTGGAAGGGGGCGCGAATATGTTTGCCAAATGCCTGGTGCTTAGTAGAGCTGACATATGACGTCACTATGCACTATCCACGTGCATTTATGTGCATCTTTCTCTCTCTCTCGCTCCCTCTATCGCCCTCCCTCTTCTTCACATGCTCACTGCGTGTTTGTTTGTTTTGTGGTTGGCAGATGGCGCTAGTACATGAGTATACAAACGTGTGTATGTGTGGAAAAAAATAAAGTAATTGAATTTTTACAGTGCCAGCGAAAGAAAACTTGACAACGATTGTTCCCTTTGAGCAAAAAGCATTTACTTTTTCTCCGTGTTATACGATAAAAGCTGCTTTTTGTGGGACGATACATATAAAGGCTTTATTCTCTCAACAGCATTTGTGAAGTGAGAATTAAGGAAATCTTTCCAATTCTCAGATGCTTCAAAATAATATATTCTTCATTTTCCATTTAGCAAACAATTTGCAACAGCTTGTCACTAATTAGCCGCCCATCAAAAGGCGACGCGTGGCTCGTCATCGATGCGTAACATTTGCCACGTCCTCTTTTACCCTTTGCCCTTCTTGCCGCTTCCACCTTGCCAGATTGTGTGGGACAAGATACGCGTCAATTGGCAAGCTCAACGCGCCCAAAAACAATTAAAAAACCTTGACTGCCTCAGCGAATCCTTTCAAGAAACATCTTATCTCAAAAGTTGAGAAACGTTTCCACGCTGTTTACCAGCTGAGACTGTGGCGGGGATATGTTGTACATGTGTCTGATTTGTGGCACATTTATACATTTATTATATTACATTACAACGAAACGTTCGTTGGCTAATGAAAGAAATTCGACACAGCTCAATAGTAAAATCCAAAATCCTTCGATTACTCTGGAGAGACAGCGCTATGTGTTAGTTAACATATTTCAATTTCAAACAATTCAAATTATTAATTCATTTATTATTAATAAAGCACTGTCCTTATAGCAATATATAACAATAAAAATTGCAACACCCTGATCAATTGTTGACTGGCAGAGCAAAAAAGCCAAATAGGCGAAACTTGCCAGATGATCTGCAAGGGGTAATGAGGATTGCAAGTGGGCAGAGACGTTGTTGCCACAGCGTTTGTGGTGCACCACAGGCGGATATGCAGCTCATGAATCCATCCACCCACCCACAGCATTTCAACATTTTTACAAATTCTGGAAAATGTTTATAAATAGGCTGTGGCTTTTGCTTAAATTGACCAACGAATAGTTCACAAATATTTTGTACTAAATAGCGCAAAACCACTACAAAATTTGGCAATTGTTCACATTGATGGTTTCGGTTAATGTTAAGCGAGAAAATATTTAAATTCACAGAAGCTGTAATTTCACTATTTAAATTTCAATATTGTGGAACATATGCCGACGTTAAATTGTACAATGTTGAAACTCTAAGATACAATTTGTATTTGCACAAAGTTGCCAGCTTCTCTATATTAGTTTACTGAGTACATTTTCAAAGCGCAGCGCAATTTTTTGTTGAGGTTTTTGTGGTTTAATACGCAACATGAAATTTACATTTACATTTACTAAAATTGTATCAAATTTCGCTCGACTGTAGCTGCAGCAACAACAGCAACAACAACAAGAAAGTTGCAACAAAAATTTCACAATTACTTATTTAGCAAAAACGCAGAAGGTATTTGCGACTATAACGCCCCGGCAATTGTGCCCACCTTCTGTGGACAGAAGTTGGAGTGGGGAGGCGCCTCTCGCAAAAACTAAGCCACACCAATACCGACCACAGTGAAACAAATAACAGAAATGGCAGCAGCAAAAACAAATAACTGCAACATCTGTTTGAACAAATAACCAAAACAAGGATGCGATCCGGATGGGGACGGGGATGGGCGGCGAGGTGAGACGGAGGGGTCGCGAAGACCACAGCGAACCAATTTCCGTTGGCCCATTCAGGCCAAGTTATGTCTCCATTGGCGTCTGTCTGTTTGGCCAAAATGTTTTGCTGGCTTTGTTCTCCGAGCGTGGATTTAATTCAGCAGCTGTACGCAGCACTCACCGAATTAGTGTTGAGTTTAATTACGCGGCTCAAAATAATGCGTAATTTAAATAATATAACTATTTCTATAAGTTTCTTTGTTTTTACTAACAGAGATATTCGAGAACATTTCAATTGCCAATTAAACAAATATATTGTAATTATTTAAGGAAACTATTATAATTTAGCCACAATAACTGAAGATAAAGTGTCGGTATAAAATATTCAATTTTTCTTCATTCTGTAGTACTTTTAGTAGTTATATTTTAAAATTAATTTGCAATTATGCTAATGAATAGTAATTGCTTAAGACAAGTGGAATTACAGTTATTTAAAGATATATTTATAATAAAGTGAAAATAAATAAATAATTTTAAAAATAAATTCAAAATATACAATATACAATTCTCAATATTAAAGAGGTTTTTCTCCATCTTATAGAAATAATTTTGTTAATAATAGAAAATATTTCGAATAGTAGAAATGTAAATCCTTAAGTTTAGAAAATCCTTACTGAAATTCAGAGAATAATAAGGAAATGTGTTTTCTCGACTGCTGAATTCGAGTCTAGCTGCTGTCTATCTATATAAAATGGTTATATATGTGAAATTTTCAAATACTAATAATATTAAAATAACTAGAAAAAAAAACCGAATATTAAATTTTTTTTTAAAATTAATAATAAAAATTAATAATAAAAATTAAAGTGTATTTATCTAATTTAAAAACAGCCGAAGACTTCAAAATCAAATATATTTAATATATTGAATTAAATTATCCAATTAGGATTTAAGAAGAGATAAATAACTTCTTTCAGAAATATTTCAATTTAAAAATTTCATATTGTAATTTGCCTTGATTTTATATTATTTAAGTTTATTGGGCATTGTTGCACAGTGTAATTAATGACGCACAACTTTGTAATGCGGCTTTTTCTCTGGTCAAGCTTTGACCCGCTTTGAAAGTTTCCACCAAGTTGACTTTTATCCTTTGCCTGCTGTTGTGATATGAAATGGAATTCTGCAATTGCTTCATTTAGCCAAACTGCATTTTAGAACTGTTGTTTTTTGACTCTTTAACTGCCTGGTCGAAATTCTACACGCAATTGTCAGTTCGGGTAAAATCTCATTTACGTTGTAATAACAAATGCCACACAAAATCAATTAAAATAATTTCCTGCTTAAAAAAATAAAAAATAAAATAACGAAAATTGTCAATGACAGTTGCGCAGTGGCGCCATCTAGCGACATCTAACCGCATTGTATAAATTGAGAGCATCTATTGCCAACGTTGTAATTTCGCCCACATTCACGTGTTTCTCTCTCTCTCTCTCTCCCTCAGTCTCACTATCGCTCTCACACTCGTCGTTTCCGACATCTGCAACACCCTGCAACCCAGTGCTACCCGTGGAGACAATCATCGTTGTTGTTTTACATTTCCGGTAATAAATATACATTTGAAAAATAATAGAGGACTTCGCTTCGGTTTGGCTGTGTGGCCATTGTTGGGTTGGGTATGAGGGGAGTATGGGAGGGGGGAAGAGGCGTGGGGGATGCTGTCGTTTGTGCGAGTGTCAAATTGCCGAATGAGGCGTGGGAAAATTGAACATTTTCAAATTATGCGCTAGGTGAGAAACTTTGCGGCATTTCATTTCCTATGATTAATTAATTACAACACTGAGTGTGATGATAGCCATAAAGTTACAATACAATTTCGCCGAGCTGTCATATTAAATGAGATTTCTGATTCGCTGGTGCGTGTTGTAATCAGCTTATTGTGTTTGGCTTTTCAAGATGAGTTAATTTAATTGTAAACAGCTTAAAATAAAAACAAAAGGAAAAAGTACTGGCTTTATTAGATAATTGTATGGACGGTAGAAAGGCAAGGATACCATGTCTGTTACCTTCATCATATATTTTAAATGACTTTATTAAATTAGTTATTCATAACCATATTCAATTGACTTACGTAGTTGACTCACAATCCTGTTACAGATGGTCCTCCAATATATTGTAATTAAAAAAAATCTATATATTCAACTTAATTGGTGCCAAATTGATGAGCTTTATTTGTCTTGAAATATTAAATATATTCAATCATGTTATGCTCATTGTATCTATAAAAATTTCTGATTGTTCTCTGACATGTAATTGACATAAAATATATATATATTTATACATATGAATTTCTTACTAAATTTTTTTAACTTTAGTTATTCCTTGTAGTCATTTCAGTTAATAATAGTCTTACGAATAGATTGTTTTATCTATGAGTCGCTTGAAACTTAACCTAAAAATATGTTAAGGGAAAAGTTGAATTTTGTATATTAACCTAAGCTAAAGTTGTGATAAATGAGCAATGCGAAGAAATTAGATTTATTTTATTTATAGTTAATCTTTCGATGAGGCTATCATTGTGCGTCTTCACACGAGTTGAGTTCACTTACAAGGCAGTGTTGTTATATTTTTACTGGTTGTAACAAGATTAGGGGGTCTTATAATCAACGCACTTGGACTTCATAGAGAGTTATGCTTAGAAATGTATTCACATTTAATTTTAATATTATGTGGAGAGTTAAGCGATCTGTGGAGTTGCGTGTTGTATATTCAACAAATTATTATTGTCCCATATCCTGTTGACATTTAACTGACAGCGCAACTGCACAAGGGACATGGGTTGGACCTAAATTCAAGCATGGACCCGGCGCGGGAATTTAGACAACCAGTAAGGCATAGTCGAGAGGCATACACCTGAGTCATAACCATGACCAAAGTCACACGACAACGGCGCACACAGTTCCACTTCCGGTGACATCCGGTATTTCCTACCGCGCCTCTGTGTGATGTCCTCTGATGTTGCCTTTGCCAGAGCCATTGCCGGAGCCATTGCCGGAGCCATTGCTGGTGCCGGCAGCATTTCTGTGGCCTTGTCACACGTTTGCCGTGCTACTAACAACGACCAACAACAAGTTGAACAATGGCCACATCATAGTTTATGTGCTAAGGCAACACTATCACGCAATAGACACACCAGCCAGAGAGAGATGCAACGCCTTGCCGCTAGAGTGAGAGGTCAGAGATGCCAAGTTCAGTTTGCCACATACCCTTCGCAGTGCAGTTGCCAAAGCTACCCAATGAATTTGGCAACGCCAACTAGATTGTCCTGCAAAATTTCAGCTTGACAGCAAAAATGAAACGGTTCCAAGCTTAATTAAAAGCGCTCCTCGCTTTTAGCTGTTTAGCTGCAAGAGGATAGCACAGTGTATAACAGCAATTAGCTTAGCTATTAATCTATATAGTTTATCATAATTTACAACTTAACCCACAATTAATTCGAACATCGAGCATTTCTCTGATATTATCAATTTCATTGTATGTAAAAAGCTGTTTTTTTTTATCATACATTGGTATTAAAAGGTAATTAAATTAATTATCCATAAATGTTAAGCTTTTATGTGTAGTCATTCCCTAGACATAAATAAAAGCTTCAGAAATATAGTCAATGTACCATTTAATTGTGTTTTGGTTGTTTAGTTTAATGAATTTTGCTCTTAGTCAATACAATTAATCTTGCTTAAGGTCTTATGTGTTATGGGTTTTTATTTGTACCTAGAAAATTAAATAAAATGTTGCTTTATGTTTATATTTAAACTCGTTTTGAGCTAGAACATATACATATACATATTGATATGTTTCTTATTTTAAGGTTTATTTTTCAGAGTGTATTCGCTGGATTAAGAGCGACTCGGAAATATGTAAAACAAGTTAACTTCGCTGGTGCAAAGTTTAAAGCTGCCTTATAACTTAAAATATTGCTTTCATCGTTTTTAGCGATTCACTCACCTGTGTGCCGAATTTGCCCAGCTCTAATCTGGGCATAATTTGAATATATAATATATTTTTAAACGAAAGGGTATCCAAGCTTTGCTTGATTGCAATTTAATTGTGCTTTCCTGCTGTCGCAGTTGCTGTTGCTGTTGCTGTTGCTGTTGCGTCTTTCTGGTCGCCTCTGTCATGCATCCGTTTGCAGGATGCACGAAATAATTCCGTTTGGTAGCTGTACACACGATGTCCTTTCATCAGACGAGAGCTGCAATTCCATCTCCGATCTTTCCCTTTCTGCATAACTTCCAGCTCTGCCTGCCTGCCTGACTGAGTGACTGACTTATTTCACTAGCTGCTGTTGCTGCTGTTGTGGGAGAGTTTCTGTTATATTTTTTGTTGGGGGCCACCACCTCCATCCGTCCCCCGCAACTCCGCCCGCATTCACACTGTGCTGATCCAGAGCCCTGGACTCACGCTTGATGTAGTTGGTGGTTTACTACTAATTTGCAACCACATCGTTTGTTTTGTGTGGCTTCGTCCGTCCCGACGTCCCTTCGTTCGTCCCCGCTGTGAGTGTCCTTTGTGTCTGGCAGCGTAGCAACAATCGCTTTAGATTTGGCCCCACTCCCCATACCCCACCTGACACCATGCCAACCTCATCGCGCTTTTGCTGCAATGTGCATTAATTTCTGCATTGGAGCAACAGCAGCAATAGCAGCACCGGCAGCACCAGAAGATGCCATCACAATGCTGTGTGTCAGTTTCTGTTATAAATGGTGCTCGTCCTCATTCTTGGCCAGGACCGTCGTCTCATCTGTGGAATTTGCATCTTATCAGACAGCCATAATAAACGCGTTGCATACTTTGTTGCGCCACAACTAGTCGCTTCAAGTTGCTTAGTTAGCATTTTATTTTTATTCTAGTAATCTGAAAATAGTTCTTAAATTTCTGGATATTAAAGAAATGGTTGATATTTTAATATTTTAAATTTCATATGCAATTACTTGCTTTCAAATCATGAACAAGTCTTAAATACTGATGATAATAAATTTATGAAAAGTCATTTTTCTTCTTGTTTAATTTGCTGGGGAATTTTTCCAAAATGGAATATTTTTCAGCTTTGCTCTTGCAATCAGTATTATAGTAAAATGTAAATATGTTATTTATACTCATAACTCTGCTCTCGATGTTACAGTACTTTTGAATACCCTGCAACCATTAGAAACTGCGGTGGGTATTTAAGAAATGCATGCTGAAGAAACAATGCGAAATTATTAATTTAATCAAAGCTGCACTTTTGTTACCTTTTTTAGCTTATAGTTTTGTTGAATTGTAAACGTTTCTTAAGTGCAAACTTTATAAAATTAATTTCATAAAGTAAAATTTACATATTACAAATAATTGCGAGCTACAGGGGTCCTACAGGTCGAGTATTCTCATATCACAGATTTTTGGTCGTTGTTATTACGTTTTGCTCTTTTATAAGGCTCAAATTAAGCTTGTTTGTGTGCCTGTTGTCCCCATATCAAAACGTAAGCCGATTAAAAAGCCAATTTCTATAACATACTCGTCTCCACATCATATAGATATTTAAATATTTATGTATATTTATTTATGCTGTATGCTTTTCTGTGAGTGTTGTGTGTTCCTGAGCATCTGCATTTGAACTTTCTCTCATCTCAATTTATGCTTTTATTATTTTGATTTTTGTATTGGAGTTGCTTACCTTGCTTTTCAGCCCCCCACCCAATGCTTCCCCACAGAGTTGACTTGTTAACATGCTAAATACTTTTTAATGCCAATTTAAGAGACCAACGCTGAAGCACCTGGCTTCAGGTTTATATTCAAAATGTACTTTTTAATGGGGCTATTACGTTGAGTCGGAGATTTTGTTCGTTGTGAAGGAAACATTTAATTGGTTAACTGGTCTGTTTTTATATGGTGCCTTGTGTGAGTCTAATTAAATTTTAATAAAATCTTAATCAGTTTCAACTATCAGAGATAACGTAAAACCTGCTTGTAGTACTATAACCACTTAGTACTGCAGTGCTTCACACAATATTCTGTTTGGAAGCCAGGTAGCCTGAATATTTACACCTGCATTATATTAACCGTTAACCTACAAATATGCCTCGAATTTTAGAAAATCTACAAGCTGTTGGCTCCAAGTGTATATATTTGCTAAACGGAAAGCTGTGTCTTTCTAAGAACCAGCGTTTTCTATTTTTTTAATTCCATGAAACATTTTCTAAATTTGATGTGTAAACAAAACTTTAACATTAACTTTTTTGTGACTTTTATTATTATTATTAAAAGTTTGTTTTAAAAGATATCACACTCTCAAATATTTTATGTAGTTCATAAAATTATATAATACAATTTTAAAATTTATATAAATTTACGGACATTCTGAGATTACGGATATTCCGCTAAGGAAGACAGTCAAACTTATTATTTTCTGAAAACCAGAAAGAACTTGTTACAAACGCATTTAATTACGTATTTCTAAACAATTGAAACATTGTCTACTTATAACAAATAACTCCGTGTCCAGTTTTAAGAAATTTGCAATTTTAGAAATTATTTTTATATCATAACATTTTTATAGTTTCCAGTGCGATTTTCACTTTAGTGTGACTTTCAAAATTTAATGAATGGAAAATGAATATAACTAATTAATGCGTATTGTTCAACAATACTATAATAGGAACCTTAAAAAGGGTCAAACGCGAATCGTAACAGTTGAACAGCTAAACTCTATGGGACAAATGTATTTACAAATTATAAACACAAGTCGCTGCTTTATCGACGCTCCGGATGTCAATTCACATAAATCTCATTCACACCCACACACCCACACACACACATACACACATTCCCATATTATACTCAAAACCGGTTGCTCAATTCATCTTCCGCTTCGACGCGCAAAAATAAAAGCCAAATTGCAGATTGCCGAAATACCGAAAATTCACAGCACGGTGATTCACAATTGGAAATGGCAAGTGCTAAATGGTAAATGGTAAATGGTAAATACTAAACGCTCTATTTACGCTTCACTTAATTGATAATCAAAAATTTATTGATAACATTTCTTCTGTGCCATTTGCTGCACTCGATGCGATCCATTTGCAACGAATTTAATATCTCGTTACCAAATTGCAATTAATTTCGACCGACACTTTTTCAATTTGATAAAACTACAACGCTTTAAGGCCTGTTGAAGTTCCAAGCTTACACTGAAATATATACAGTCTTAAGCCACTATCGAGTTTCACTTCTATTTTGCTCTGCTCTGTTGTTTACCTAATTAAACGATTTTCCCCTTTTTCTCAGTTTCTGCTCCTGTCTGCTTCTTATACCTTACACCAATTACTGCTTTCAGTCTCATTTTCGTTCTCATTGTCGTCGTCATTTGCTTTGTCTATTGCATCAGAAAGTCATTTCACTTGCTCATTGTTTGTTTTGTGTTTTTTAGTGGCTCAACTTACACAGATCAACACATTAAGTTCAGGGTTGCTAGGCACTGGGCGGACAACTTGCAACAAAGCTGCAACACAGTTTAATGAACTTTTCATTCGCTACAAAGTCAAGTTGATTGATTTCCATAGAAAACATCAGTTAATGTATTCATGAAATGTACCAATGTTTTATCTACCAGCTCAAAGTGAAAATGGTTGACTTATATACGTACTCGTATATATCTAGGGTGAATTTTATTTAAGAAATGTAAAATAAGTTTATCAATTTTTTAGAGTTACCGCTCTAGCTACAAAGATCTTTCATATGTAATTCCGATTTGGCAATACATTCAAACATATTAAGAGTTATTTCAAATTTGATTTAATTAAGAATAGTAGTTGGTGGAAAGTCAATTTATCCTATTTGAAGACAGATTTATCCTAAAGTCTGTCCTCGTGAATTGATAATATATATTACATAAATAATATATAAAAACACAAAGAAATTATAATATATATTATAAATTCATAAACTTACCTTTTCATATATTTTTTATTTTTTAATACGATTCTTTTCTTTTGCTTTAATTCTTTTTGTGCTCATTATTTTTGTGACTAAGTGAATGACATAATTTTTATTTTTTTATTTTTCAACCCACAGTACTTTTTAATTGGTTAGTTTATCTTTTAAGTAATCTACTTGACTGGATTTAGTTATTTTCATAGATATATATATATCTTTCCAGCAGTTAAGTAGCGCTCCGTGGCATCCACATCAGCTGGCTTAGTGCAATTTAATGCGCAATTGCTCGGGCTTAGTTGAGCAACATTCAAGCGTCCGTTACACAATAACAACAACAACAAGAAGACCAACAACAGCAGTGTTGCCACCGCATACGCCCACACTCACTTCACCAGTACTGCTTCAACAGACCCTGCACATGTTTTGTCCTTGCAACTGCTGTTGTCATTGCTGTTGTTGCTGTTGTCGTCTAGTCACGTCTGCTGTTGACAAGCGTCTGTTGAGCTGCGCCCGACTGGCACCCATATTGAATACCCCTGCTCCCTTTCATACTTGCCACTCGCCATGTCCCTCTCTCCCTCCCAAAACTCGCCCTCTCCCTCGCTTTTGTCTATCAAGTCCATCTCCTTTGCTGCGCTGCTCGCCGCATGGCGCATTTTCAACGCCATTGTCCTGTCGTAGGTACTATTTTTGTGTCGCACAATTTACTGCACTTCCTGGCTACTAAAAAATACACAGAAAGACAGACAGAGACAGAGGCAGATGGATAGAGACAGAAAAAATGAGAGAAAGAGAGGGGCAGAGAGGGCGAAAGAGTGAATAAGTGGACCGGGCATTCGTGGCTTGCCTTTGGCAAACTTGGTTGCCCCAAAGCGCATTGTCTCAATAATTACCCATGTCCCAGGCTGCAGCAATGACGATGGCTGCAACCATGTGCCATGTCCGTGCAAACCCCTTCCCCGTCCATCTACCACATTCTGTCTCAGACTCTTTGTCTTGTGCCATTTTTTTTTTTTTTTTGTTCATCTATCAACAAATTTTGGAGAAGAGTCGCACACGTTTTGTGGTCAGCTGTGTGCTTGCTTCCATCTAATGTGCATTTTATTTGGATAGTATGTAAAGAAGGCAATTCCGGTTCTGATATTTGTCCAAACTTTATACGAGTATATGATTGTGTATTGGTATCTTGATTTTAGCAAATGAATTTATTGTAATTCATTTGGAAGTTTGAATTTTTAAAAATGTGTTGAAAAATAATTAAGAATTTTCCAGTCGAGCATAACCGAATTCTCTGATATAATTTTAATACCTGCTGATTACAGGTTCAGAACATTCTTGCATTTGACCAAATATAATTACCAAAATCCGACAAATATATCATATAGTTGAGTTCTGCAAGAGTTCTGTTATATACTGCTCTAATTTTATACGGATATCACAGTCGACTCAAAATCATTGACAACTTTAATTGACTCAACATAAGTTTTATTATTTGAGGGTAACTTGAGTTGTAAACTATTTTTTATGCCATTTGAATTTCATTCTTAAATGCACAAAATACATTTTTATTTTCCTTATATTTAAATGTAGAATGTACTGTAAAGCTATATTTCTTTGAGGACAGAAATTGTGCTATATATATTTTATACTCACTGAATATTTCATTCATTATTTATTTATTACAAGATGGAGATTTTTATTGATGCAAACTTTTTTTTCATAGAAATTCTTTAATATACAATCTAATTTTGTGTTTAATTTCCTTTAAAGTGCAGCTATACAAAAATACATAAAATCTATTTAAATAGACACGGACATCAAATTTGGAACACATAAACATATAGGCACACACACTCACATAAACACGCACACACTCCCACACACACTCACACATATTACAGCCATCAACATAAATCTCGGCCATTTAGCTGCAAAAATAAAATTTAGGCATCAGCCTCAAACCAACCACAGGCACAGGCCAAGAGCGAGCAGCGGCTGATGAAACACGGCACAAAATTCAATTGTTTGCAGCACAACAATTTAATTTGACACGTATTTTTAATGTGGGGCTCCTCAGCTAATGCCAGGCCTGAGGACCAGAGCAGGATAGCACACAGTGGGAGAGAGGGGGATGATGGGGAGATAGGAACACACACATGTGACTGGGCACTTTAGGGGCAGGTTTCAGGCGCATAAATTGAATTTAGATACAATTTCCTGTGGCTGCGTGACTGACTCACTCACAGCCCCTGCTGCAACCTCTCCCCTCTCTCCACTAGCGCATCCCCAAAATATTCTAGTATTTTGCTGTGCTTCGATTTTATATTTTTGCATTTAAAGCGCAATGGCAACAAGTAAGAGTAGAAATATAAAATTTAAACAATTGCCCAATAATTTGCGGGGAAAATATATAAAATAAAATAAATAAATAATGTGTGCTTAAGGCTATAACTCAAATATATTTACAAAAAGAATAAGAAAATATAATAAAAATCGCTGACATTGAAATTTGGCCATCGTAAATAACCAATTAATATGCGCAACTACATTTAACAAACATCATTGAATTTTTCATGCGTAGTGTTGGCCAATATGCGGTTTGGCGGAATGCTGGCTACATACTACATTGCTACCATTAATTATACATATTTATTTAATTTATATATTTATGTAGGAATACAATACAAATACAAAAAAAAAGTAAAATTAAAATCAAAGAGGTACGTAAATCCAAAATCTGAATAATAATATAAATAAGACATCAATTGATAAGAAAAAAATATTGCATCCTGCACCGGTTGATTTATATTTTAGTATGATTTTATTCCTCAAAACCCTAAGCTTACATAGTTAACAATAATCACCTATTATTAACCTGCATTTTAGCCACAGCCAAGGATATATGATAACCAATGCAAGGGATATAATTCAAATTTTCTTTATTGCTCATTCTTAACTTATATATTTTTTATTTAATTTGTATTTAGACAGCTCACAAGCTTACAGATTTCTTTTTTTAAATATTTATTATTTTTTAAAATATTTTTTAATCATTTTCAAACTTTAAACATGTTGTGCTATTACTAACAAATGCTGTCGTTTGCTGGCCATTTTGTATAACGTTTGATTAAAGTTCAGGCCCCGACACTTCAGACCAGTGCACAAAACCCATATAGTCCCTTCTCACTCAAGAGTATTAAAAGCGTCAATGCAAATTGTTAAGCATGCCGCCAAGCTCGACCCACTGGTTATTGAACATGTTTTTTTCAACATGCCATTTAATTTTTTATTTATTTATTATGTTTTTTGTTTTTTTTTTTCTGACAATAATTCAATATTTGACCAAAAAATGTACGAGGCAATGCCATGGATGGGAATGGTGGGTCGAAAAACTTTTGTGCGGCTTGCATGTAAATGCGGCACATTGCGTTAATAATTCCTACGCTGAGCAGCCGTTGAGTCGCCAATGCCACCGTGCCACCATGCAACGTCCATCGTCCTTTTGTAACAGGACCTTTGGCCAGCATCGCGTGCGCCATGAAAATTTCAACGGCGATTTTCGCTGCTAAAAAATGAGCAGGCAAAAAAAATATGTCAGCAGTTGGCTACAAATTGGATTGGAGTGGGGCTACAAAAAAAAACAACAGATATTTTAATATATACATATAATCGCAATGAGATTTGTCCGATGGCCAAATGCGCTGCACAAAGTTTCAATGATAGATAGTTTTCCACAGGCATCTGCCAAATCGCTCCATAATTTGAAACACTTGGCATTAGTTTCGAGCCAAGGTTAGGGGCTGATTGATTAAACGTGTTTATTGCATAAAGATAACTCACATCTCCTGATTTCAATATGGAGTGCAATCAAATAGTCACTTGTTTTATCGCCTATTTGCTGTGTGAGGTTTATGTGTTAATTACTCACGCTTACCGGCCGTGCAAGTGGAAAAATTGATTAAATATATATAGGCAATTAAGTTGAATGTTGATTGAAATTTACCCTGTCATATAATTATGCAAAATGCACTTCGGCCTGTTACTTAAAATGCTGTCATTGTTGCAATGTGGGAAAATCACCTTAATTAGTTGCACATTATTTAAAATTTTCCACTTTGTTTTCGATTACGTTGTGACAGCAGTTCAAGCTTTGAGCCAGAATTTTTTTTTTTTGTATTTGCTAGAAAATATTGAGCCTAAGATTAATATTTAATTTTGGTTCTTGATCCAAAATAAAATAAAATATTAAGCAAAACGGTATTTATATATTAAATACACTTTTAATTACAAATATTCTTTGATCTAAGGTTGATTTAGATTTGAAGAAAGCTTTATATAATATCGGCATAAATTAAATAATACATTAGATGATAAAGCCTTATTTAAAAATGTTATTACAGATTTATGATACAGATAGGAGGTCTATGGGATTGATGTTGGGGAAGAATTGACTGTCCTAATCGGAGTCTGGTTATTTTAAATGGGTCCATAGATAGTAGATAGTCCGATTTTAATAATATTTTTTAATCTGTGTCAACCTTATAAATAAATGAATGTCCATACTTTTTGAATTTATTTATAAAATAAAACCTTTATCAATTATAATGTTGACTGGGTTTAGATTTGAGGAAGGCTTAGTTTAATATTATCTGCTCGCATTCTTCATAAATTCAGTTCTGTACTTACCTTAACAGCAATTAGTGTCAAAGTAAAATACACAAAACGCGCCCCGTTCATTAAATGTCCTCTCCAATGGAGAATTTCGACATCCTTTCTACCATAGATAATATCTTAAAAAACTGAATCCATCATAAATATACTTTTATAGTTACATCAACAAATTCAAATTAATACAATGCGTCCAGTGCATTAAAACTGAAATATTCCCCAGTCTATAAGCCGTGAACAAGGACGACAGTTGACACAGTTTCTACCAAACCAAATATAAAAATGAATATTAAAAATATATATATTTTTCCACGTTTGTTTTTAGCTTCATTTTAGTTCTGAATTTGTTTTTGGATTTTTGTTGATAAATAATCGTATTTGTGTTCTGCAATTTTGAAAGCTGTCCAAGACAAATATTAGTTTTCGACAAGCAAGGGGTTGGAGTGGAACGGGGAGGGGCAACGACCTCAGCTGCTTGTGCATTGCAAAATGAATCATTGCGAGGTTTTGTCAGACATTTTCGGGACTTTGAAGTTGGCACAACTGTTGGAAATTTGTATTGAGAGAAGCGGTGCCGCCAGATGGCGCCACGCATGTCATGCAAATTATGAAACTTTTGGACACACACTAACTCACAACCACACACACAAGCTCACACACACACATGTGTACACATATGTGTGTATTTAGATATACAATAGGCATTGCACTAATAAGGCCAAACAAGATGTTAGCCAAGTAGCAGTTTCATTTTTCCAACTTGTCAAAATAAGTTTTATTGTTTACGATAAACAAACAATGAGAGAGACTCGCTTCTGAGGGAGCTGTTGCCGGACACTCGCACGCGCCAATAAATTTGCAACGTAAAACGAGATGGCAAGAAGTTGGTCCACTTTCGTTTTCCATTGCCATTTCAGCCATTTCAGGCACTGAGGAAACTTTTAATTTTCCGAACACGTTTCGAACAAATGAAAATAGCAGCAGCAGGCAGCAGGCAGCACTTGTTCAACTTTGCTCGCAGCCCTAGTGTATATGTGTGGTATCAAATTCCTTCTAACATACACCCACTGCCTGGACAAACACATACACACACACACACTCACACACACACACTCACATGTATGAGGAATGACGATATCTTCTTCATCCGTTTCCATTACTCCTTGCCGCTTTTATTGTTTGTTGTGTGCTTCAGGCACGAGTTTCGGGTGTCCGAAACGATTTACACGCTTCGCATTTGCGACAGCAACTGTGAGCAAAGTGAGGTTTTGTGTTCAGCTGAACGCTACGCGAAAAGCATTTCAACCTTTACAATTACTTTCCTTTCACAATTCTATATCGATTTTATTCAAAAGAAATGAGTTTTAAATAGCATGTATACAGGAAATTATTAATCATGGAAGGAACATTTTGTTTTTTTTTCAGTTCCAAAGCCAAGGTCATAAGATATGTAATGATAAATTGAAAATTACGGCTGACAAAAATCTCTTAGTACTCTCAAACTTGATTTGCATTATTTTCTCAATGTTAGTGTGGTATTGGTATTAATTGATAGATCAAATGTCTTTCTCTAACTAACATTGTACTAGTAAATATTTAGATCTATTAAGCTAAGAATATCAAGATTAAATTGATTGAATTCACCTCAATTAGTTGGGAACACAATTACGCGTAGAGATCTTAACACCGCTTATTTAGGTTAACACTTATTAATAAATCATAGTTGTGTATAATAAAAAAAATTTATGTAAAATAAAATATGTAAATTTCCAGCTAATACCTAGCCGAAAAATTATAATATTTTGCCACTCACCATCGAATTCGAAAACATATTTTAATTGCATAATCATTTTGTTCTCTAAACTCACGGATATGTACTGGCATTAGAGCTTAAAGTATGCACGAAAATTTGCATTTGTGCAGCTGTCAGAGTTACTTGCAAAGCAAATACGCTCTTGAATAAACAGTTGCACTACATTGGCCTAAACCATGCCCACATTTTGTGTGTGTGTACTCAAAGCGCAATATGCTCAACACGTTGGTAAACTTCTGCAGCCGTTTAAGCAAATACTGCAGGCAACAAAACGATGCTTAAAATAACAAAACGCTCCGCGAAATGGATGACAGAAATGTGGTCCAAATCCGGACGTGGGCTGGTCAATAGGTTGTGCTTCTGGCTAAAAAAAAAAAAAAAAAAATTACATAGGTTGACTATGCAAAATTCAGTTGACATTACGAATTATTTATTTAATATTTGCTATATTTAGAGTTGGAAATATTTAGGAATGTAAAGCTCAGTTTCGACGAAGCCAACACACTCTGAAAGTTAAAGTTTAATTAAACAACTTAAGGAGAAAAATAAAGGATATATTTTATTATTTAAAAACCACATATACCAAGAATAAATTTTTAGCTAGAATAAACAAGCTTGAAAAAACTTACTAATTTATAAATTGTCTTATAGCCTAATAAAATTGATGGTAAAAAGTGCGACTTATTAAAAATTATTATTATATTAGTTCCAGTGCCTAAAATTGATCGGCTTTCGGCATTCAAATTCAGAGTTGGAGTTATAGCTAAAGTTGATTGGTTGAGACGAAGCGAACTATTATTTAAATACGTAATTAATTAAATCAAGAATATATATTTCTTACTTAAGTACAAATAGCACAACAAGTAAAAATCTTAAGCGAAGAACAAGATTTTAGCTAGAGTAAACTAGCTTGAATTAAATTTGTTATCCTCATTTTTTTAAAATGGAGATTCGTAATTTTCATGTCGAAATGCTCTTCATGTGTACCTCTCTCAACAATTACCCCCATTAGCAAACCACCCGCCGGAAAAGGTTTTGCTACTGAAAATAAAGTGGAAGTTTTAGGGTCTGTCGCACAATTTAGTCACTGACATTTGTGCTAATCACGTGTATTGGTCGACATTGGAAATGTTTCGAGCCATTTTCGGCTACAACCTTCAGTGTTTTGCAATATCAATTCCATGGCACATTCAAATTCAAATGTGTTGCCATTTGCCAACGAATGGCAGAGGGCTTGGCGGAGGCTAGGGGCCAATATAGCAAATATCACGAACATCAGCTTCGGTGGCCATTTGAGCCATTTTGTTTCTCGCCTTGCTATGCAAAATGCTTTTAAGGTGGATATGAATGTACGCCGGAGAAGAGCTGCAGGCAGGGGCAAGTATATATGGAGCAGTGGTTGCATATTAGTAAGAAAAAAAAAAACCGGTGTGTAGAAAAACTCAAATGCTTTTTAGGCAACAACATAACAGGCAGTAAGAGCAGCTGGAAGCAGCGGGGTTTGTTGCTCGCCTGTGTTTTCTGGTTTAGTCATTTCAGTTCTCTCTCAATAGCCAACCCACGCCCAATACAATTGAGATTTGATGCATTTACATTTGCACCTGTTCCACTAACACGGACACACACACACACACTGAAAGAGGTAGTCTGAAAGATTGTGTGTTGTAAGCTTAAGTGCCATTGCATGCAATCGAGTTTTGAGTTGAGTAGAGTTCAGTTTTGTACATTCAGCTGGACAGTTCGGCTAACCATTGCTCCCCATAAGCGTATAATGCATATTTAAGCATATTTTGTAGTCTACTTTTATGGGATAAAAGCAGAAGCAGCAGCAGCAGCAGCAGCAGCAGTAAAGTGGACTTCATCCAGACAATTTGTTGAATTTGCACATCTGGCTTCTCTACATATGTGTATTTGCCTGTCTCTGTGTGTGGGTGTGTGAGTGTGTCTATGTGTGGGCTAAAAGCATTAAAATTTAACCTTTTTGGTTAATCATCTACTTGAAAGGGCAATCACATTTAAATGTCAATTTAAGTCAAGTTAAATTCTACTGGTATGTTAACTTTAAAAATAGAAACTCGGAGTTTCATTGTTTATTTTTACCTTTTGATTAATTATCTACTCCGAATGGCAAATCAATTTAAATGTCATCCTTTTTTTCATATTTAAGGGAACTTAAGTGCTGTTATTAATTTTAACTTTGATTGGGAAGTGAAAAAGGAAGTAAAAAAATTAATAATATTTAATCAAAAATATAATTTCTGATTATCAATGATTAATTTCGGGTCGGCACACCAACCAACTGATTTAGAAAGAAACAACGTATGCTTCCGTGATTAGTTATAGGATTATTTTTTATTGAGCAGGTTGTGTTTGTTTTGCAACTACTATTGAAATCAGATTAAGCAAAACATCAATCGACACTCAAACTACATATAAATTCCAAGAATAAACTTCCTGCCCATTCTCAGCCAACTTGAAGTCACCTGGCTTAAGTACTACTCAGCGCTCACATCATATTAGATCAGCTTTTACTTACTGGGAACACAACTTAACGGATGTAACACATATTCTATCAACAGGCAAACATTGGGTTATATATATATATATATATATATATATATATATGTTTGTATACTATTGGTAGAGTAGAACTTAAGCCAGGCAAAACCAACCTGAAGCATGACTGAATAAACACAATTTGACTTTGTTTTGCTGCTTCGTTTGTTCATTCGTTCGTTATTTGGTTCGTTCTTTCGTTCATTTCGTTTGTCAACAATTCAATTCATCAAGCGAAAGTTTCGTTTTACCGTCGAATTTTGTTACTTTCTGTTCTATTTATCTTAACTAAAACACCCTTGAGAGCTTCTCTTTCTCTTTTCTTTTCCTCAGTTCACTCTTCTGCTACTATTTTTATCTTTTTTCTGTTTATTTGATCATCTTAGCTGCCACTTGCAGTGCGCACACACACACACACACACACACAAATACAGACAAACAGTGTTTTTGGCCAGAACGCAGGTCGACCTTCTGACTGACATTCTTGACTTGGTGCCGTATAGACTTTTACTTTTGGCTTCCGCAAATATGGCAAATGCTCTATCCACTATTACTGAGTCAGTGTTTGTGTGTGTGTGCGAGCAGAGCAAAAAGTTTTCAAACTTATATTGAAAAATGTTGTTAACACGCAAAAGTTTTTTTTTTTTGCAACGTTTACACAGGAGCTACAACAAGAAAAACAACATCCAGAGAATCTAGCTAAGCAAGTGAAATTCAATAACTGGACACACGGTACAAGCAAATAACTGAAACGTTGGTCATGTTAAAGTGTTTGGAAGAAGTTTTTTGTTTATTTGTTACAGGGTCCTAGCACAGGGACTCAACTTTTCTTCCTTGCTTTTTTTTGTTGTTGTTGTTGAACGGGCCTCAATTTGAATAACATGCGTCTGTTTTTTTTTATTCTGTGCTGTTTTTGATTTTTTTTTTTTTTTTTTGAGACGTGCTTACCTTTTTGGTGTGCCTGTGTAAATATTTATTTGAGGTTAAGCGCAACAGACATTTGTAGGCAAAAATCGCCATACCAATAACCTGTAAGTATTTGTCGGTGTGTTAATTCAATTTGAAGCAACTTCGTGCGTTCGAGGACTGCCTAAGCATAGGCAATTTGATTTGGTTACTAAGTCGAAGAATGCACTCAAAGACATCAGTCCCCAAGCATTTGCCAATCAAAGACACATTTTTCAAACTGAATGAACTTTCGTGTCGCGAGTGAGTTTGGTGAATGGTGAAGGAAAGAAATAATATTAGAATCTGCTTAAATAGAACTTCAATTTGTAAGGAAGCGTAAATAATATTGGGCTTTGGAAATGGAAGCCATTACATACACACACATATCTAGGGACCAATATATGTAATAGACTATTCGGGATAAGGTTTATTCTTCCTTTAAATTTAGTATTGATCTGATTGAATTTACACCGTTTAATCATTCCGAATGTCGCTTAACATTTCCAAGAAAATTAAATTAAACACCATTAAATTCCGCTTCTTCCAAGCATGTGTGAATACAAATTCCACAAGAATGCAATCAAAAATGTAAATATTATACGAACATACCACAGACTACTACCTTTAACATTAATCAATAAATGTTATATATTTTTTATAATAATAAATGGTTCTGCTGGCCAACTGAGCAATGTATTTACTATGCCTTAAAAATTGGGGTTATTACTGGCACAGAAACAATCAGAACAATGGTCGAAAACTAAGTTTTATATCATGCCTTGCCTTGTGTGTTGAAGGATATCTAAATCGGCTTGGAATACAATCAAACAACAAAATTCTCAAAAAAATATCTCTCTGAAATGAAAATTGCCTGATAAATAGAAAATGTATCTAGATGTAGAAGTAATTTTAAAATATTCGAAAAATAATCCTTAAAATTAGAAAGGTTTTTATTCTATACTTATTTTTCTTAATAGTAGAAAATATTTTTAAGAAATATAAATGCAGATACGAAATATAAAATGAAAATTGCTCTCTCGACGGCTATTGTCTGAACTATGCTCGAGGGTGTCGCGGTAATAACATCAATTATGCAATACAATAATAAGATTTTAATGTGTTTAACATGTTTGAAATGGATGATGTGTTTGTTTATGGGTACCACGATGTTATTATATATTTGTGTGTTGCACTTCGAGCAATATTTTTCAAGCCAAAAACCACTAAAACAAACCACAATTTGAGCTCAATTGTTATTTAGTGGCAACCACAACACATTTGGTGTTGTCTGTTGTCTGTTCCGCCTCGTTCGATACATTCATTGATGCTAAATAATTCACACATAATTTAACAAAGAGTTGACATCGAATGTGACTGCGACAACGACGGTATTTGTTTTTGTTATTTGTAGCACCGTTTTGTATGTGTGTGTTTTTTTTTTTCATTCATTCTTATTTAAATTATGTACCACATTATCAAACGTGTCACACGCAATACGCACACATGCCACCAAGGATGAGAATGCCTGCACGTAGCACCCGGAATAAGTGTCAGGGGTGGCGTTGAATGTACAGGATTCGTGCGGGTTTGTAAATAATGTGCGGGAATGGGAATGTCGTTGGATCTTGGCCGGGTTCCTCCCTCACTCGTTGTTTTCGAATGGATTTCAGGTTGTTGCACTGCAGACTTACGTAAAAATTGAAAATCATAAATACAGCTTTAAGAAAACAAGAAGTGTTAAATGAAGGGCAATTGTAATAAACTCTGATTGCTTTGAATATAATATGAATAGATACGAATTTAAACTATAAATATATACATTTTTTATATAGTTCATTTATTTATTTAGTGTATCCATCTTATTAAATTAAATTGTTAATGAAAATTATCTTGACAAATTATCAAATTAATTAATGTTTATATTATAAAACTGAAGAAATTTAATGAGAATTCTTAAAATTACCTTAAGTTTCATTATACATCTTTTCATTTAAAATATATTTTGAATTTAGCATCTATCAAAAGTTTATCGATGCGAATATAAATGTTGGCTTTTAAAAAATTAAAATTAGAACAACAAAATTTATATTCACTTTTGAATTTTTTTATTTTCAGATATATATTTCTTGTAGTAATAATGGAATAGATTTTGAAATCGTATATTTTTGGTGCTTAACAGCTATCGGTCTATTCATTTCAAATTAATTTATTTGAATTTATAGACTACTTAAAGCAACTTTCCCTATTAGTAATAACCTTTCCCAATAATAAGGTGAGTTATCCTTGGAGCCAGCAGAGTTCCAATTATCTTAAATTCAGTCCTTTTTTCTGTGTACGACTTGAAATACCGTTAAAATGGCACTCGGCATCGTTGTCTGTTTAAAATTTAAGGCAAGGCCAAATAAATGCCGACAAATTCTTGACATCATATAGGAATATATGATTATATTGAAGTACTCGCACTTCCACAGCTCTTCATATGCCTCACATTTTTTTTTATTTTTTTGTTGCTGCTGTTTTATCGAGTTTCATGGTAGGGGGGAGGGTATGGGGATTGAGATGGGGTGCTGTGAGCTGTGAGGCAGCTAATCATGATTTGCAATTTAATTTGTTTGTTTTCGCGTGCGTGGCGCAAATAAATTGATGGCAAAAGCCACGCCCACATGCCCGTACATTGGGGCAACTCAGCTATCTGCTGTTCGCTTGCCACACTGCTGCTGATGATTCTGCTTAAATCCAACAGCCAACAAGCAACACAACAGCAACAAAAACAATGAAAAAATTGCGTGTGTTTGAAATACTTTTCGCGTAGCGCTTGGTTTGACTTTGCACACACATTTTCATTTTGCAATTATTTGCATATTTGATCACGTAGACACGCCCACTACGAACCGCCCACAACTTTGACATTGTTCCCACTGGTGCTGCCACTTTGTGTGTGAGTGAGTGGGTGTGTGTGCTGCAAATAATTAAATTTCTTTGCCTTTTACACGAGGCGCGTGTTAATTTGCCAATTGCATTTTGACGCCATTTGTCATTTGACGACAGTGCTGAATTTTTATTGCCTCTTTTAAATTGTTTGTTTTATTTTATTGAATTTGATTTTAACTGGAGCTCCAAAATACACGTTAGACAAGCTTTTGCAGTCTCGACAATGTCACGATTACAATCTGACCCATACTCCAGTCTATTTAACAATGGTATTTTATTTGTGTCTATGGGTTGGTATTCAAAATGGGTATCTGAATTTGAATTTGCCAATTTAATTTTCAATTGTTCAGGACATCAACAAATTAACCTTTACCTCAAGTTTTATTTGTACAACTTTCCCAAAATTCAAAAACACAGTTGCATTTTTTGTTCTTTCACCACAGTTATGCCAAGGAACTATGTAAACTGTGAAAATCATAAGGCCATTTCCACAGTGCCATAACATTTCCATAAGATGAACATATTTTTAGCCATTTAGTTTGCGGTTTCTTTTCACTTCTTGCATCAACTGTTCAGTTATCAAATTAAGTTTTCTCTGTGAACATTTGCCAACAACTTTTATTGCATCTGGTAGGTAATCCTTGAGTAAATTTATCTCATCCGACAGTTTAGTTAGTTGCACAAAACAATAAAAAGATGCTTACATACTACACTGCATTAAGAAGTTATCAGAAGTGTAATATAGTTAAATTAAAATTACCTCGACTTGGAACTTGAGTGGACAACTAACTTAAAGTGGAGTTTTCCGTTGCATATACTATTTATATATTAGAATCTGTGCCAGGTTTCACATTGATATGATATGAAGAATGGTATTTTATTGCATTGAATCTTATATATATTGAAGGCTTAAGCAACTATCATCTGCCAGTTAAGGCTCGCTTAAGTTCATTTAAAACTATAGCTATTTATGCTTGTCAAAGGTTATTTGATTAAAAATTCTTCACATACCATAGAAATTTATGCCACATTGCACATACGCCCCGACTGGCCTGGCGGACAGAGGTACATTTCTCTGGTATCGCTGCTGGCTGCGACAGAAAACAAAAGCAAACAGCGAGACAAATGGACAGATGCATATCGAAGACTCCGATGCCTGGCCATTTAGAAATGCTCAAAAAGCAATTGAGAATGATTTACGTTACGCTGTGTGGACCATAGAGGGCGCCACACAATATCTAGTTGGCAGTTAATTACAATTGGTAGTCGGCTCTCGGCGCTCTAATCGGTAATTAATAAAGTGGGAGATTTATGACGTTGCGGCTTTGAGTGTGAGTGAGTGAATGTTTGAGTGTGTGTGTGTATGTGTGTGTAAGTGGCGTTGATAGAGTGTTCCTCTGTGCTAATTCTTTAAACAACGTCGTGAGACAAGCGAACAACAATGGAAATTGCCACTCGAAGCACTTGAGCAAAAAAAAAGAAGAAGCTTCATGGCGATATATACGATGAAAAATGGCAAGGCAATGCACTTGAGTGCCGCTTCTAAGCGACAAAGTGCAATGAAAAGTGGAGCCCCCATTGTTGTTGGTGCCGCTGGAGCCATACAATTTCACTTCCTTATCGCAAGCTCTCAAGTCTAGTAGCTCCATGCCCAACCCGCCCTCCAGCTGACTAGCACATATAACAGCCAGCAGCTCAGCTCGATGTAAACTTCAATTTGCAGCGCCACAATGAGTTGTGCTTGAGTTTTGGCCAAAGCCAAAGCTAAAGCAATAGCTAATGCTCCAGACTACAGCTTCAACTACAATTGCGCCGGCGACAAAGGCGACGGCATTTGATTTATCAAAAGCGCAGCGAGAATAAAGAACCAGATAGCAGCTAAAAGTGTCAGCAGCACAAGCGCAAATCACTTCCGCTAGAAGCACCAAACGGCAGATCGGAGACGGTGCTTCAGCCAGTTTATGACTTGCCATTTATTGCCTTAGATATGAGTATCTGTTACAACAGTAGTGCAATGAAAGGTCCTAAATATTTATGTTATTTTGATTTTTAATTTTAATTTAATTTCTAATTTAGTTTGATTTAATTAATTATATTATATTATTTTGGTAGTCATATTCATTGTATCTACAAAATTAATTAATTGTTCCCTGACATATTGTGAATAGAAATAAAAAGAAAAAAAAAATTGTTTTCGTTGAATTTATTTTTCATGTTTTGGCTTGGCCTGAAGTCCGCAAAAGACTTATTTTGATTATAAAAAGAGATAAGTAATTGCATTTTTTTTACTAATCATGTGTTTAATGATTAAATCCTTTATTTTCTAATTGTATTTTTCGCTGGCTGTATGTTGGTTTAAATTAGTCAGATCAGGTTGACCTGGAGCCAGTAAAACATCATTTTGTGCAAAATTCGAAAAATGGCACCACAAGAAATTTGCTCAATACTCACGTATTTGCTAGTTTGGTTGGTCTTCTTGTTGTGGATATTTTTGCTGTTGTTGCTGCTGCTCTTGTTGTTGTCTGGCTCTGGCACCAATGCAAAAAAGGAGAAAAAAATCAACATCCATAAATCTTAATAAGCAAGTTTGGGGCAGCCACAGACACAGCCTCTTGGTGCTTGGTTCTCGTTTTTCGGTAACTCCTTTTTGGTTTACCTGTGCAGCCATTTGGTTTGAATTTCCTTCCATTTCCTAACCGGTTTTCCCTTTTTCCGCTTCGTCGCTAACCAGCGTTGCTTACTGCTAATTTTTTGCACGCCTTCATCTGTAAATAAGCCACGTTGCAAATGGCACGCCCCAAAAGCAAATACCAACACTCAAGAAAATGGCACACACAGTCACACACACGCCAGCGATTTCACAATAGCCGCCATAATTCAACATAAAATAAAGCAGATACCTGGCCAAAAAAGCAGCCACTGCAGCAGTGCTTAGCAAATGTCTTCCAAGTTGTCTGGCACCCTTAACCGAAAGTTTGCCAAAGTGCTGTGCTGTGGAATAGTTTCGAATTGGTTAAAACCCAAATTTTATAAGATTACCTTTGCCGTTTCAATATTTAATGGCAAGCAAAGAATCTTATTTAAAATTGAAGCATTCATTTATTGAAAAGACAAAATCCATTTAGATGCGACTAAGTTATGCAATTGGAAGAAGGAAAGCTGTCTAAGGCAAATAAATCAGCTCTAATCCAGTAAGATTTTTCAACAATATGTCAAAGTATTTTATGGATGGCAGTAAATATAAAATTGTGAATTTTGTTGTAATAAAAAATTGATATGAATTGATAAAATAAACTTGTGGTTCGCGTGGTATACGCAAATTTATATTCCAAATTTGTTGCCTCTACTTCTCATACTTGACTTTTGATTTATCATTGTTATCTTTATCCGTTATATATACATACATATTATTACACAAAACCATTTTAGCCGTTTTGACCATTTTGTAATTGGTTATACTAGTATAGTCTGCTTAATCTTAGTTTACAAATTTTACTTTCTAGGTTGAAATATTTTAAATGTAGAATTCATATCTCAACTTAAGAACGTATGAAAAAATTATCAAATGTTGCTTATTTCATTATATATTATTGTGTTTATATTGTGTTATTATTGTTATTATATTGGTGGCTTATAACCTCCTTAACTATGGTGTTTGTGGGACATTATTGGAAACTATATATTTACAAGTAAAATGTCGCTGAAAATTTAATACTCAGCGACACGATTTTGAGAAAAGACAATTAACGTAAATCTGCAACTGATTTACAGACGTCTGCATTGAAACGCCAAAAAACTACAAAGCACAAGCGAATATATTAAAAATAAAAAAAAAGAAAGAAGGCCGAAACTTTTCTTATTTCGCATGAAAAATGCAAAACTTTTTTAATATGCACAAAGTTAAATTTCATTTAAATCAAGATTGCTGTGGATGTTGCTGCTGCTTCTGTTTTTGCTGCTGCTGTTGTGGCAGTTGCTGATGTTGCTGCGGGCTCTTCGCCTTCTTGCTGGGGCTTTAACTCTTTTTAAATATGTATATACCAATTCGGAGTTCTCAATTGAACTTCAAGCGCAATGCCAGCTTAAAATAATAATAATAATAAAATAGTAGAAATGAAAAAAAAAATCCAAAATATTTCGGCAATTTGCGTTTGTTGTGTGTGCAGCCAAGCAAATGACTATGAAAGCCAGGTGGGCGTGGACAAAAGGGGTAGTCGGCTGGCTGTTTATACATTGCTTGTGCATTCGTGCGCATGCTGCTTATTGTTGACAATGCAATAACAACAACAATAACAACAACAATAATGCGGCTCCTGCAACTGAAAGTTTTGTATGTACGTTCGGAATGCTTTAATTAAATTTGCCTGCAACGAGATTCTTGAAATCAATAACGCTCCAATGCCGAACAACTTTTTACCACAGAAAATATTTATCAAACATATCAATTGAGTTACTCAAAAAAGAATTTGAGGTTAGGCCAATCAAGAAAAAATTTAAAATTATTATTTTTCTATTTATATATTTAGATAAAATTATTGACATCGATTAAATCAAAAATTCATCTTATTTGAAACATTTATTTTTGCGCACTTAATATGTATATAAAATATTCAAATTTTATTTTCTTTGTATTGTGTTTTAATGAACAGTTTTGTTGGTCTATTTTATAGAATTTACTTTCTTTAACACTTGTATTTCTCTTTGGACTGCATTTCTCTGCACTTTCCGTGGCGAAATCAAGGAGAAATTGATTGAAATTGAAATGTCGTGTACTGTGCTGTGCACAAACGATGCGCGGCTTTTAATGACATGCAACTGTGCAGTAAATATGGTCTGCATGTATAAGCACACGGAGAGCACAGATCGGGTAAAATGGGCAGAGAAAGAGATAGAAAGAGAGAGAGAGAGAGAGAGAGAGAGAGATAGGGAAAGAGATAGATATGAAGTGAATGTGTGCATGCACGCCACATAGGCAACCACAAATGCCAAAATTCTCTCAACTCGCAAAGCTGCCTCTTCCTTCCATTTGCCGCTGCTTGTCAGCCTTCCTCTACCCTCTACTGTGCTCTGTGTGTTTCACTTGCTGTTTGGTAGTTCGTTGGAAGTCCATGAAATTCAGTGATTGCAACTGGCTGCAATGCAAATACAAACATTCCGCTACCACTCATTGGACAATAATTGGCGCACAAAATTATGCAATAAAAATTTGTTGCTCCAAACCAGTGGCTTGCAAAAGGGTTAATGTTGCCATTTTCAATTACCATGAGATTAAGATAATACCTTCAAAATGTGTGTGTGTCGTATGTCATTTCTAATATATTAAGTCATTTTAAATTAATATAAGATATAGACAACTAATTTAGGAAATTAAAAAACAATTTCGATCTAATAATTAATAATATAATTTTTAATGTGTAAATACAAAAATATTATTAGTTATTATGTGTATATTTGTTGACATACTTTACTCCTCTTATAGGCAACATAGCAGCAAAACAATATCCTCAGTGAGTGCTTTCATGTTAGAAGCCTTAAGCAGGGTTAAAATAATTGCCGCTGGCGCTGCCAACTCGTTGTAAACTGAGTGTCCGTGTCGGATTCGATTGAAACATCAAAGTGCGCTGCCCACTTGAGTTAGGTGCAAAGCAATTACTCGCAGCGACTTTGTAATTAAAATCGATTTTCATCAAGTTTAATGCGAGCCAAAACACAGCACACATACACACACACACACACACACTAATATACAGGCACAAACACATACACACACACACACACACACTCTTGCAGTCTGTGATATGAGGGACAACAATCAGTTTTTGTTCGGCGCTGCTGTTTTGTGGCAGCTTTGATTAGAAATTTGGCACGTTGGGTCTGTATTTTGCCCGGTTGTCAGTTTAACAGTCTCGGGTCTCGTAAATTAATCTCCTGGTAGCTGCACCTACAAATCAATTGTCTTTCCTTCCCATACAAGGATATTGCCGTTACTCAGCATCGGCAATTTTGCTTGCTACAAACACTTGTTGAGTTTTATATTAAAGTTAAGTTGTCTGGTGCTGATTTCTCAGACATTAAGCTCATTCATCATCTTTTTCATTCTATTTCGTTTTTCGAATTAAAATTAATTAAATTTTTTAATATATTACGTGAATAATAGCTGTATTTCTGAGGTCAGCTCGCTTTTATGTTATTTACTTACGACCTGCTTATAATAAATATCGCTTATAATATTCTCATTTTTTTCTTTATAGATTCTATATAGATTTTGTATAGTCATTTACATCAATAATTCAAAACCGAACTATATATAACATGGAATAAAGAAGAGAAAAAATACAATACTGAACCATGCCTTTTAGAGACAAAATTTCTCAACAATACTGTTAGTTGTCAGAACCCTTTTCCTCCGAGAGCAGCAAATTGCCTACACTTCAGATACCAAATGTATATATTCGGCTTGATTTCAATTTCGTAGTGACCGTAAATGAACTTCCACTCTGGCTTCATTAGGGACTTCAGCAGTCAACAGACATCGTCCTGTGTTTAATTATTGCCATTCTGTGAATGTAACTGTGGGAATACAATGCAAATTGTAAACGAAAAAGAATATGTGTGCATATGCAATTGTATTTTATTCGTTGATTTCTTTTATTTGATTATTTTTAATAGAGGCAAAAAATAAAAAAAAAAATATTAAGTGCTACAGTGTCTGCTGGCTGACAGGCACATGTCTTATCGTTCTGCTTGCTCTTGATGCATTGTGCCAACAACAATTCAATTCAATTCAATTGAATTAAATTTAACGCCATTACTCGAATGCTTGTCCTCGTCATTTGGTTGGTTCTGCACTTCGTCCTTACACACACAAATGTATGTGGATGGGTAGTACCACAAGTCATGGCTGCTCTGCGTATTGCCATTGCCCATATGTGTAATCTGTTTGCCAATATTAAAATATTCATTCACCTTAATTGTCAACGGCCGGACCCAAACCAGAGTCTGAGGCATAGCATACAGATCGCCACGAACGCGCAAACACACACCCATAGACCCAGACTCATACAAAAACTCAGTGTTATCTGCCCCCTCCACACAATCACACACACACACACACACATACTCACACACCCAAACATAATAACTTGATCTCTGTTGAGTTGTCAGCAGAACATCACGAAAATTGTAACGAGCAACATAAAAAATTGTCTCCTTTTTGTATTCTATCATTGCTGAAAACAAAAGAGTTGCTTGAATTTTCAACTGAACATAAATCTAAATTAATCTCATGTACATTTAAACATTTTATGAGCAATATACACATATTTTGAAAATATTACAATTATTATCAAGCCCATAAGATAGAGTACCAAATTTTTAAGACTTTTTTTATTATAGCCTCATATCATTTGTATTAGCATTTATTTATATTGATTGTATAAGCTTAAGCTTTAATTGTAAAGATGATTTTTAATTTTGTTGTTAAGAATACGTTATAATACCACTTCATATCCATCGTTAGACCTACTATGTATATTTACGATTAACATCTAACAATTCTGAAAAGTTTAGATAACTACACAGAAAAATTTGGTCTCCTTAGATTGGTAAGTTGAGGGAAGTAAACAAAGTAAATTTATTATAAAATAATTTCACATATGAATAAATTTATTAATTTATTGTATTGAAACTGTACACTTAAGGATATATATATATATGTATATATTTGTTTTTAATATGTTATATTCTTCAATTTGTTTGTAGAGTATTTTGAAGGTGTTTATTCCGCTACTTTCCTCTCATATGCAATTTTTGTTTGCCTCTTTTCACATTTCGTTTTTGTGTGCGAAATTTTTGCGACGGCTGCCTGTTGTTGCTGTTGTTCTTTTTATTTATCTGCTTTCGTTGAGCTTTTTACAGCATCAGGGCAAGTGGTGGCTGTGGACTGAGGTGGGTGTGCTGGGTGTTGTCCTCGTTCTGCTGCTGGTCCTCGCTGCCCACAGCATCAGCAGCAGCAGCAGCAGCAGAACAATTGTAATCACTGGGAATCAGCATGTTTCACATACCAACACGAAAATCTGTCGAACATAAAAGGCAAAAATGTTGCCGCCACCCTCATAAAATGTAACTGTGTAGGTGCACTTCACGTGTGTACGGGGGTGTGTGCGTATGTGGGTGCTTATGCCCAACCAATACTGGCACAAAGTGCTGTGCTTGCTGTTAAAAAAGTGAACGTTCCCCGGTCCACCGTCCCCCACTGTCCTTTCCATTCCTTTACGACCGTTTTTTTTTTTTTTTTTGTCACTAAATGTACAAAGTTGCGCCGTGCCACAATGCGAGGCAACACCATCCACCACACAACGGTACCATCAAACTTCGCAATTCACCTTTGCGTCGCATATGAAAATTCAATTTGCTTTTCAATATTTGTCTCACTTATTTTGTATTTTGTTGTTTCAGTCGGGCGGGTGGCGATCGGCATTTAAATTTCATGACGAGTTGTTGTAATTAATGATTCTTGTGCGCATGTAATAAAAGCGCCAAATGCCAGCAGTGCTGACAACAAATGATGCATGTGACAAAAGACAATCTCCTGAGCTGTTGTAAAAACTCAGTCATTTGTATTTTTCAATTAGCAAAGAGTCAGCAGTGTCAGCTCGATACAAGAAAAAAGAATTACTGTCTGAGCTGATGAGTTAGCCAGACATCGCATGAAAATAAAGAATAAAGACTTGTAGTAAATAAACCAGATCAGAAGTGTTAAGCTGGGCATATTTATAAGTTAATAGGTATATGAGCCATTTAATATTAATCTCGGCTAGGAATTGTTGAAGAATATAATGGTGTAGTGGGATTAAAATATTGAATGTTAAATTACCCACAAAACTATTCTTTAATATTTCAATACTTTATTTCTTAATTAGAATGATTATTATGAATTAATTTTGCGAACAAAAGACAAATGAATAACTCATTAAATTAACGACTTTATCTGTTCCAACATTTTTTCGGTGATTTATCCGCTTCGCAAAGTCTTAATTGCCAATTCGAATATGTACTCGATGAGCTTAATTTCCGATAAAGATTATTTAGTTACACACCCAGCGCTAATTTTCTATGTCCATCTATTTCTGGTGCGATATTTATGCCCGATTCCGTTTGCTTTCCACTGGTCACTGTTAGTAAACTCTTCCCACATACACCCTTGTGGCATGTCAATAAGCCATTTCGTGGCTCTCTCGCTTAGTTTCGGAAATATCGCCTGAATGATTTTCGTGTTAAATTAATTAAATTCAATGCGTGCTCGGCAAACATTTGACCATAGCCAATAGAGCCAAATGAAACAGCTGCTGACCACTTGCCAAATCAAATCGTGCCATAAACTCGCAGTCCCTGTAATTGACTATATATGTATATACAAGGCTGTGGAAGTTTAGTTTTAGTTAAGGTTCCCAATCGGGCCAAAGCAACAATTTTGGAATAGATTTTAGCAAGCTACACGAAAAGTACTGCTCGATTTTCAAAGTAATTATAACCCTGGAGATCCTCGCGATTGAATTTAGTAAATTGGTAAAGGGTTGAAGATTTCATTGATTTAGAAGAGAAAAAAAGTAATTTAGTATTTTTAATATGCTAACATTTTTAAAGCAATTTTAATTAAAAGTCGAGATTATAAAGGATGTCTGGTTGCATAAGCTTTAAGGAGGAAGGAAAATCTTTAGTATGAAATTTAACTAAATTTCATATATTTAATCAACTAACTTTAACTTTACTTTACCTTTAAGCTGCGTGAATTAAGTGAATTATCAGCTGATTACAGATGGCAAAGAACCTTCTTTGATTCGAGTTTTTTTTTATAAAGTTATTATGAAATTGGTGAGTCAGACGGTTGACATATGTCTGCAGGGTCATAAATTCTAAATTCAGCATCCCTAAAATAGCCGTTCTGATCTATTAAATGCTAACCCCATTAAAAATGGGTAAATTTAAATAAGAACCATGTCAATCTGTTTGAAATTATGGACAACCATATGCCAACAAATATGTATAAATGTCGGGTGATTAGTTCAGGTCAGCAGTGGTAAGTCATCCTCGGCGTGGCAAAGTTAACCAATCTTATTTAGTATGTATTGAAAAATATTCATTTAGACCTTAATTCGAACAGTGAACAATAATATTTTTTAATATATTTGCTTGTTGATTTTTCATAAATAAAAGAACGTTCACAGACCATTCTCATGTGGTCAGCACTCCTTTGCCGGTGTTTGTATGCAGCAGCTGTGCAAATATCTCTTATGAGTCCCCCTAACTCCTCCTAAATGTGAAAAAATACTTTTTTCCTGGTGGCCTCCCATTGCTGAGTAATTAAATTTAACGCTTAAAACAACAGAAAGAGCAACAAAAAATGCAATTGACCATGCAAACAGAACAGAAACTGAACATAACTGAAATGCAATTGTTAACGGCCTGCAGTTGGTTTTGCAAATCGTTTGACAGCATTGCAAAAAAAGTGTATTAAAAAATAGAATAAACATTTCTGTGGTCATGCGAAGCTAATGGAACCGCGAGAAATGTGAGATGATGGCGATGTTTATGTTTTGGTGGATGAATTTAAATTGGCTGTGAATTATGGGCAAAAAGCATCGATTTTGAACCATTTCAAAATTAAACTTGGTGTGATATTTTTCATTAATAACATTTGTTGCCAATTGGCATTTACTTACATTTTAATTTTAAGCTTAATTTTTAAATAAATTTATTTAAATATATATTTGGTCGAATTTGTCACAGCTGTTGTCTTTGTATTATTCCGATTTAAATTTGGCATTAATGAAGCGCGTATTCCGTATAATTGGAATTTGTGGCATTAGCGGATAAAATTTAATTGCACTTAAATCAATTGTATATTGCTTAATGTGATTTAATATATATGCTTTATTTGTTTATCTACAACACTTTTTTTTAAATTAAATTAATTTTAATTTAATTTGATTAAAATTCTTTTAAGCAATATGTCTAATAAATAATTATTATGTATATTTTTGAATCAATTTGAATTTCACTGATTTAAACTTGGCTCACTTTTATAATTGATAAATATGGAACTGCAAGTAAACAAATTCAAAATAACTGAAGCAACTAAGCGAGATGACTGGGAAATCAACTTGTCAAAGGGAAGAATGAATTCAATTCGAAAAACAAATACAGCTGAGCTGATAAGCAGAAAATATAAATAGAAAATGATTTGTTTACAAAACTTATTGTTTACGTTTGCTTGCAACAGTTATATTTATGAGCTCTTTGTTTACATGAGTTGGTCAAAATGCCTTGGCAAAGACTTCATTAGTTTCAATCAAACAGAAGAACTACATTTTTCACAGAGCACTCATTATGAGTCGACTTCGATCGACACCCAATAAAGTGAAATAAACTGGTGGCTAAATATATATAAATTGCTGGGCATTAACCAAGTAGATTGTGGGAGGAAAGAACAACACAATAGAAGTTGCCGCAAAATAAACAACGAGTTGACTAATTAGCTAGCATTTGTCAAAGGGCCTTCGGCTGCAAATTGAATGTTAACCATACAGATAAGAGTCGGCGTAAATGCAGCAAATGTAATCAATTCGAGTTTCTGGCTCTATGTGTGTGTGTGGTTATGAATGATGAGCAAACATTCACAATTACGGCAATTGCTATGTAATTTTAGGGCTTTATGATTGTGCAGCGGTTGGGGTTGGGGTAGGGATAGGAGTAGGGGAGATGGCATATTCAATTATAGCCAAATACAAAGCGAGGCAACTTTGTCAACGTGCCTCGTTATTTGTGGCAAACGCAGCGAAGCGTTGCTAATCCAAATGAAGATGGCACTGAAACTGGTTTTAACCAGAGCAGCCATTGGCCTGGTCAATAAATGGGCACAAAGAAAGGGAGAGTGAAAGAGGAGAAAGGGGAGGTGTAGTCCCAATGCCGCCACGTTGCATGTAATCAAACAGTTTGCTTAGCAATTTTCGATTATCGTTTGACTGATTTCGTGTTAAATCAATTAAGACGTTGCCCAAGTTGGCAGCCAACGCAATGGGACGTGCGGTCGGCCCACGTATTCGTGCCTGGCGCCTATTTATCTAAAATCCCTGACCGATACATACACACTAACACACACAGTTTCAATAATTTAGAGAGTGAGAGAGAGAGAGAGCACAGGCTTGAGACAATAAGACAAGTCTTGTGCTTTATTGATTGAGGCCGCTTTCTTGGATACGCTTCAATGTTTTGTTTTGTGCCTTGTCTTGAATAAAGCAGTGTTCAAATGCATTTCAAATTAGTGCAATTCACAATTTATGTAGAGCGTATCCCTCCCCTTCGACCAGCTACATCTTTGCCAGACAGCCAACTTGCAAGCTGACAAGTGCAAAAGCTGCTGCCGCTGTGGCTAAAAGTTTGTCAAAAACTTTGCACTTTACTTTATTTTGTAGCCGCATAAACACTTTGAAATCGACCGATTCGAAATGTAGACGTGGCGAGCGGAAAACTTTTTCACCAAGCCCCTGGCCAAGCAGTTCGCATAAATGTTCCCTAACAGCCCGAAAAGATTGCAACAAAATTCAAATTGAAATTTTCCATTTTCCAAAGAAAATTCGTTATAAACTGTCGCACACTTATGGAAAAGCGGTGCCAACGGCTTTAAAAACAACTCCGAGAATAAATTGATGTCCCTGTCTTTGATATTTAATGAAAGTTAAAGTGAGGAAAGTCTTTTTTTATGGAAAAAAAATATTTATTATTTATATATATTATTAATCATACCGCTTTCGATACATATTGTATGGCATACTTTTCGGAGCAATTGGTTAACTAATCATACGAATGGCTGATTAAGTAATTTGTGGCTGGCTCTAAACAACAATTATGCATGCATAATCGAAACATGAGTCTCGAAATGAGTGTGCAATTCGGCACTTAGCCTTTTATGGACAGTTGGCTTAATGTCAGCACCAGCTTGAGATACTGTTCCAAAGAGACAGAGAGAACCGGCATGAATAGCCAATGAACCAAAGTGGCGTCATATGAATTAATGAGCAGACGTACTGCTCAACGGCAATACCAACAAGACGAGAAGGACGTACAAAAGATAATGATAGAGAATGCGCAACTAAGAGATTCCTTACACTAATCCATTAAAAATTGTTCTTAAATTAAAAAAATTAAAAGAGATATCAATATAGACAATTTACATATAAAATTGATAAGTAAAAAAAGAAACAAATTTAAAAAAGCAAAAGGAAAATGATGAAATACATATCTTAAATATGGCCGATATTGTAAAGTTTCGCTCTTATTTCAAAAACCATCGACCAACATTAAGAGAAAAACTATTTATAAAGTGCAGCTTGGATATAAAAATCCAAATTAAAAGCAACACTTTAAAAGAAATGCTGTTATTTCCTTCCCACTTTGTAAATTTAAAAGTGACGTGTTTTATTATTGTCAAAGGAAAAATTATTTTTTTTTTTTATTTTTCTTGTGATTAAACCAGAGAATTTCTTTCTGAAATTAATTTGATTTGCACTCAGGTAAACAAAGTTAATTTCTCTGTCGAGTCCGTCCGCTTGTTGTTGCTTGCAGGGTATAGCCAGAAAAACAATTACAACAACTCTAACTAGTTCGAAGCAGACAACTTGCTCATACATAAATACATGCGTACATCCTTATCGAATGGGACTATTGAGTGTTATAATCCGCAGGCCTTTTGCATTTGCCTTCGCCTTTGTGCTGCGTGTGAAATATTCATGTGTTGCTTGCGTGCAAGTTCTGAGTGTTCTGAGTGTGTGTGCGTGTGTTCATGTATGTGTGTATGTTTTGGATTGCTTAAGTGAGTCTTGCTTATGGATCTGTGTATGCTTGTTTGTGTGTGTGTGTGTGTTTGATACAATATGCAGCTATCTTTTTCAGACGAAATATTTGAGAGCCTTTGCGTATGCAACTGGAGATGAAGAAAATATGTTAGGATGGAATCTAATCAAGGTGAGAGATCAAGAAAATGAGATGAATAAAGAAATGAGTTTGGGAATGTGGAGAGACTGAGAGAGATAGAGTGAGAGGAGGCAAAGCATACCAAATGATATCACAAGAAAATTAACTTGGCAGTTCACCTGTAAATTCTTGTCAAGAGGCTTTGCGAGATGTCGACCTTGGCAGCAGATACAAAAGAATCTTTGTGGGGGAATATCATAATTTCTGTCATTTCTATATTTATAGAATTAGTTAAAGGTGACTAGATTAGTACTAGTTAATAAAACATTAAGCTTAGCACTAATTGCTAAGTCATCATTTTGTAAGCAAATATGCAACAATTACAATAATTACAAGATTTTGCGCATTCTGTTGATAAAAATATATCTTAAAGTTGGAAATATAAGCATATTTATATATAAATAAAATATTTATTTTTTATTTTTATAATATTCTAAGTGATCTACAATTTGTCAAAAGGCATTCCGAGAAGTCGACTCTGACTAATGAAGCAACTTTGTATGGGTTTATTATAATTTATACAACCTAAGCATCTATTAATTCGTAGAGAGACTTCTACTGAATCTCTTATTTATGTCTAGGTAAGGAAGATTATACTTTTTGGAAAGGTAATGCAATGACCTGTATTTTGAGCATAGCACAAATGGTCATTATCAGAAACAATTGTGGTTTCCGTATTTATATTATAATTATTAAAATAATATTCTCTTGATAAAGCTAAAGTTATAAGTTGACAGCTTATATTTATATTACATATCTTAAAAAGCTCTTGAATAAGAGTCAGATTATAAAACAATAACTAAGTTAGTTGTGTGTTTAAAGAATTAAACTCTTTCAAATTGGCTTCTTTCACATACTTTAAGCGCAGTTTCCTACTTTTAAAATACGCAATGCATTCCACGATATGGAATGTCGGTCAGAGTGATAGACTGACTGACATGGATTCAGTGGCTTGTGTAGAACTGCAACACTGGTTGGGGTTATGAGGAGAGGGACTGTTGATGGGGTAAACAAGCGTTCATTTGGCAATGTCAAAAGGTTGGCCACTGAGCTCATTTTACCTAGAGCTACGCCCACCACTTTGCACAGATTCATGCATAAAATTATAATAAATCATGGCACGCAATAAATATGGCACCCACATCCAGTCAGATATAGTCCGACACCCCATCCACTCGCCCCCACCCCCACACACCCTTCTCTGCCCCCAAAACAGACAGCATGTGCGTGGGCGTCGATAAGCTGTCCACCCCGCCCCCCAAAAGAGAAGCATCTAAACATAATCGAAAACGCGTTCGCATCTTTTGCGCAGCTTTTCTTGTATTTAAATATAAATGAAAATATTTTGCAGCCTGATTGCGGCATATTTTGACGCAGCCGCTGGGCGCTCAGCTGAGACAGCCAACGGAGTGAGGGCAGGGCTGGTGGGCTGAGAGGGGGTTTGGATGACTTGGAGTATATTTCGCAGTTTTGCTTTTCTTTGATAAAATCACGTTCTGGCTTCTGGCCAGAACTCACTAAAAGGCGCTTCAGCTCTTGAGTTTGATGCGCCACAAAGAACGCTGAGCCTTTTTTTGTTGGGTAGCCTCAAGTGCTATTGCTGCTGTAGCTGCTGTTGTTGTTGTTGTTGTTGTCGTTGGTAAGGATTCACTTCCTCATTGTCGCACTTGTGCTGGTTGAGAAATCACACACAGCCACACACATTCATATGACAACTGCCTGACTCAGTTGGCCATTTTAATGTGACTTAGCCCTTTTCCGTTTATAGAAATTCAATTTCAATTTCATGCTTGATTGCAGAACTTACCAAGACGAGCCATGTTTTGAAGAGTTGAGTCAACGATTCCTTGCTAAATACCAGAACTATCATTTTTATTATTTGCACAAATTTAATTTAATTTTTTAATTGGATTTTTTACCGTCCCTTTTCTGTCTTACACTCCACACAAATATGGATTTTAGATTTTTAAGGATGATATACATACTTGGGTATAATTTTTAGCACACCAGCCAAGATTAGACAAGTAAGACTGTTGTAGTCGAGTGAGCTCTATTACAAGTGATCCTTAGTGATATATATTATGTTAAGTTGCATTTGCATCGATAAATCAAAATAAAATTGATCTGCGCAGGGTATTCGAGTAAGTTACATTCTCCAGCTCTAGTTATAAGGTCGGTTGGTGATACTGATCAAGAATATGTATTCATTATGGTGTCGGGGATACTTGCTACATACTTTTGCAAAATACTCGACCCATTTTGCATGGGTTCAGGGAATATGAAATGATTTTTCAGTTTAACGTATGATAAAAATAAAATTTGTACAGTATATTCATAATTTAAAAAAATTCATTTTAATTTCAAGTATGTATTCATTTCAATTATGTATTATATAAAACATTTCTTAAGTAAATCCTTTTTTATTTAAAATAGAAATAGCAATTTACTTACTAATTAATTAATAATTTTAATAGGGAACTAAATGATCCGAATCTCTCTTAAGAGAAAAAAAAAACACAAGCAATCGGAACTGTTGTGGCAACCCTCCATAAATTGGCTTATGACACGCACACAGTATGAGTGCACGATATTCACATTGTATTCATATCTGAGGGAGCCAATCTGCTAAACGCATTCGCAAACAAAACGTCGCTTGTCGTTGTTGCGAGTGCGGCGAAGAGTAAAAGTTAACAAGAGCCGTGAATCGTGACTTGTTAGCCTGCAGTGGCTTTGTTCGCATAATGAGTCGCAAGGCTGCACAAGCAGCCAGCACCACATAGCAGCATCACAGCACCACCTGGCACCACCAACGGCAAAAGCAAGTCAAACATATTTAAGTACTTTCATGCGCCATAAGAGCCACCTGATAGAAATCTTTTATTTGAACAGGTCGCCCCACCCCACCCAGCCTAACCACTTTCCATCCCCATTCTCACCCCTGAAGCTCATGTGTTTTTTTCGACTCGCTGCTCGCAAGTGCAGCCGCTGCAGGCGCGCTTTTATCTTAGAGACTAAATGCATTTTGCATATGGCTTTTTTAAGGGTAGCGCTGCCATCATGTGCGTCTTTCGTATCTGAGAGCTTTGTGCGATTTATGAATTAACTTTTTTGAATGAAGTCAACTTGCAGCACACACACACACACACAGAGACACACACACGCCCATCAAATCTTTACAAATGCTGCCAGACATATGTAAAATGCTGCACTGCAATTGCACAAAGTGAAACCCCACCAATCCCATGTGCTGCAGTTCCTCAATAAGATTTTGTAAATGACGTACGAATAAAAAAGTATTAAACAAGTATGAAATCTGCTGCTGAGTGCGTTCGACTACGAGATATCCTGCACCAGGTTGTTAAGTTTATGAAGTCGTGCATGCCCAAAAGCAGGTATGGAACAAAGGCGCAGGAGAGATACAAAAATAGTTTTTTTTTTGGCATGGGAAATCGATAAATGTCGATATTCGTGCAATGAGGGTATTAAAAATTTAAAATCTCTGATATTTATACTCACTGAATTCGGCGTGTTCATACAAATGGGGAGACGGACATGGCTAAATTCACTCGGTAGTTGATCCTGATTAGGAATATATCCCAAGTGGGACCAGTTGCATACTTCTGAACAAAATCAATATACCCTCTTTACCTATGTTTGTATGGGTCCTGGGTACAAAAAGAAAGCATACAGCGTAGAAATCGTGCAGATTGCTTGGGCACTGATAAATGGTTGCTTTCGTGTCTTTTGCGCTATATCTCAACAATTCAACATTTGCCGCTCCCCTCTCACATAACACCCCGAGCACACCAATCCCCTTTCTTTCACTCTCTCTCTCTGCATATCATATTAGTTAGGATTTTGTGCTTGCCTATAATTGAAATGACTGAATGACTGGCTGGCTGTATGACTGACTGACTGACTGACTGACTGACTGACTGAAGTGTACTGAATGACATGGCTTGAGTTAAGTTGAGTTGAGTTGCTTTTGTTTTGACATAATTCCCACTTGGTGGCAAAAAGTGTCTGCATTATAAATGGCATCCGACCATATTTGCTGATTGCATATAGATAGAATTTGTCTTGTGTGTTTACCCACAGATGTTTCGGCTTCAACTGACACTATGTGTAATGCGGACGATTGTTTGGCTTAACATTGGTAACGCCAGCTTAAGCAGATATCCATTTGATATGAATGGCATTTGCATCAATGCTAAGCCACAGTTCCAATAAGAAAATACCTTTCATATTCAGCTCAAGGCTATTATTTGAAAATGCATTACATTGAAATCAGCAAGACAACTAAACATATACATATGTATATAAATGACAAGAAGAACTAGGTAGATTTTGTTGACTTGGTTCTGATATTCAGTCAAATTGAAAACACACAAGTTACGAATTCTCATGAGGTTCTCTTTAGAAATCTGAGGAATTAAGTGACATATTAAGCAATACAAATACAAGGCTTAAATTCCTGTAGAAATTCTTAAATCCAAGCGTCATTATATTAAATACTTTCACACAAATACTTTCAAAACGGAAGGTTTCTTCAAATTCTGATTCCGAAGGTATCGTAGTATATAGTCCAATGTCCGTCATGCTGTCTGTCCATCCCTCTGTCTGCATTAACGCAACTTTTGTCAACACATTTACATATAGAGTTCAGAAAAGATTTTTATAAATAATGGTCAGCTCTCCAATTGTTAGAAACATTTTCTATTATTAAGTGAAATATTTCAGAGACTCATAATAAATGCCTTTCTAATTAATTGAATTTCTTTTCCGGTTTTTAGAACCTACTTCAAAAAACCTGGAAATATTTTTAGTTTACAGGTTTATTTTTAGCTTCGGGGACTTTTCCGAGTGTAGAGATCAAGAGTGAAATATTTCGAGAGGGCTATTCAATCGTCAGCTATTTATATCCACACATAGATACCGAGTCATTCAGGGCACTTAGTTTGCCAACTTGAACAGCTGCACTGATAAGAATGTGATGAGATTGCAATTTACTAAAAGTATTTGCGCCACTTGCTAATATTAATTTCTTCAACTTGGCCAAAGTGCAAAAGTCATGCCAGAAAGAAGCAAGTTAAGCGAAGTGAGTGAAAAAATAAAGAAAGAAAGGAAAAAAATGCTCAAGAGTCATAATCATTGTGGCACGGAGCGAGGAAAACTCACGCGAATGTCAAAGTTAATGCGCTTCAATGTCAAATTGAGAAAAAAAGAGAAAATACAAGAAAAACCAAACCAAATAAATCTATATGCTTGTAAAAGTGCTTGATTTGGCCAGGCCTAAAGCCAGCTAAGAAATGAAGTAAAAACAAAAAAAAAAACAAAACAGCGACCAGACATTTTATAGCTGTCATTGTCGGGCATTCGATTTGAACTGAGAGTTTGAGGTTCAGAGTTCAGATACTGGTTAGCAGAGTGAAGTGTAAAGGGCGGGGGGATTTGTCTTTGTGTCTAGCGGTTAAGTGCTTTGACGCCTATGTCCTTACCAATGTTGTGCACAATACAAACAAAAGCGTTCTTCGACGCGCTCAACGCTTATCCTTTGTCATTTTATTTCCACGTTTACTTCTTCAAGTTTTTTTTTTTGCGAGGGGTAAGGGGGAAGCATAAAAATTATGTTGCAGTGGTTTTTATTTATGGTGGCAGTATGAATTGCTTTTCTCGCTGCCAAGCTCAAATTTATGTATCTCCATTGTTTTAAGCACATTGCACATCAGGACTCAGGACTCAGGACATGGCACACAGTTTATATACATGCTCATATATATATTGATATGTATATCTGCGTTCTAATTCAATAAGCCTGCTATTTAATAAAGCAGTATCACAGCTAAACTATAACTCATTAAGTGTTGCCTCATGTCGATAATAAATTGCTTAGATATAGTTTATTACGTTCATGTCGCAAGCATCAGCATTATTAATATTGCTATTGACGCGATCTATAACAGTTAATTACCCTTAAAGCTGGGGCTTATTGAAATGTCTTGCCCAAAATGTCTTGCCCAATTTGATGCATTTCAACTTATATCCCAAATCCGTAGCGCTAAGATATTTTCTTATTATTTTACAATATTTATTTTCCTTATTAATGTTGAACATTGATAATATAAGTGTTATCGGTAACCTTAAAGCTTTAAATACGTGAACACCAACTGCTTATGGAAAAATTTGGATTTTGTTTTTATTAATTTTAATTAATTAATTAATATTATGTACACAAATAATATTACAATTAATAATAGAAGTTATATATGTTTTAATGTATTTATTTTTCTGCCATAAGTTTCTTCCTCCGAACTTGAAAAACCCATAATAATCTCGAGTCTTTTCTTTGAATCTTACTTTTATAATACTTAGACATAATGGTTTGTTGAAAGGACTTAAAATTGAGACTGGCTTATCAACAAGTATTTTGTCCCTGTATTTTGTATTTTCATGTTTTTGATTTGCAAATATTCTGTGCGTTTTAGACACAACGAGGAAGGAATTCGATGCTAAATGTTGCTTGCGAGTTGGTTGGCTCTGTTTAATGAACTGTATATATGGGGAAATTATATATTGCAAAAGCAAGCAGAAGATACAAAAATGAGATAGACAGAGAAAGAGATAGATAGAGCGAGAGAGAGAGAGACGCACACACATACAGACTAAGCCATGCTATACAAATGCACAGTTTAATTTTTGCTTGTCAAGCTTAATTTGCGCTTGAATGCATTGCATGTCTAGTTTGTGTGTGTTTGTGTGTGTGTGTGTGTGTGTGTGTGTGTGAATTGCATGCACGAATGACAGGACACGGCAGGAAATGCCACAAGAATAAGAAGAAGCAGTGGAGACGGAAGCAATTTCATTACCAAGCTGGACGAGAAGTTGCCCGCCTCGTCAGCATTTGTTTAGAGCTTGTCGGCATTGTGGATTAGATGACAGCAATATAATTACAGTGTGCACTCCAGCTGACGCACATGAATTCATAAATACTTTTTATTGTATTTTAATTTTAATTTATTGCCCAAAAATCAGTGTCATTTTTAATTAAAATCTAATTTGCATTGTATTTTTACAAGCGCATAATTGTATTCAGTTTTAGTTTAATGCATTCATTATCTGCACTCAACATGTCATTGTTTTCCACAATGAAATACATATTTTAATTTAATTTACATTACATTACATTGCATCTCTTATATACTATCTGCATTTAAAGCATTTCTTATTAGGCTTTAAATTTCATTTTGGGTCATACATTTTTAATAAATATTTACCTCCATCATACCAACTTATTTACAATCTTGAAATTCAATATATATTTGCTTTTGTTTCTTTGATTTTGATTTCTTGATTTTAGCATAGGCAATAAGTTCTGTAGTTCGCTGGAAGTGTAATTGATTAAGATTTCACTGTAGTTCAGCTATATTATTGAAATTGATGAGCCCTGCGGTTGAGCTGTGTGTTTTGGAGGAACTGTGAGGTTTTTACTACCTTTGGCTAATGTAAAATGCGTCCCCAGTATTAGGGTTAGGGAGAGGGAATGCAGAGTAAGACAGCCCCTATTTGATATGCTATTAGCGATGCGGCTTGCCGTCTCAAGCGGAGAATAAGATGAAATAACACCAGCCACTAATGCGCATTGATTTTCACATTTCCACTGGCATCATTTTCCATTGTTGCTGTTTTTGTTACTGTTTCTGTTGCTGTTGCTATTGTTGCTTTCTGTGGCTCGATGTTCGTCGTTCATCTAATGGCAGCGGATGTGGTTAAAAGCATTTGCCGGGCTACCTTTCACATAGACCATTAAATTTGCATTTGACGCTGACTGGCTCGATTGGCAACTGAATTTTCAGCTATCCCTAAGGTAAATCAGCTAAAAGGTAAGAAACAATCTTTAAAAAATAACAAACAAAAATATATACATCTATAGTTAAATTTAAATATAATATATGTGTAAACTATTATTGTCTTTTTATGAGATGTTTATGTTTTTATTTTGAATAACGTCAAATCGTATTAAAATCCCTTCTTGACTAGAATATCAAACCTAATTGAGAATATATAAAAACTCGAGCTCCTGTCTATTTTCTCAATATTGTGCACTCTTAATAAGACATACATTGACTTCTGGTTGTACTTTGCCAATGCTTTTATATTAACAGAGAATATAATATATGTATTTAAAATCCCAAATTATGTCTGCAGGATAACTGCACAAACAAATTTGCGCTTTTTGCAAAAATTATGTGATTACCTTAAATATCATATAAAATAGGCGCTTATTACTTGTGATTCGGGTTGTATATATTTATATCCAGCATGGCACTTAATGTTTCTCTCTTTGAGTCACTGGACACTGATTTAATTAATCCCTAAGCGAAACTGTTCAAGCTGGGGTGTATTGAAATGTTGCCGACTGTATCACTGTACATATCGTATTGGTAGTCATATTTTTCAATTTTCATATTCACAGTTTCCTGTTGCATATCTGTTGTATAAGTGCATTGTAGACAAGTTTCCGCAGATTATACAAGAATTTCAGCTTTATCATTTGCCATATAATATATATATAAATCATTGAATAATTTATAAACGCCAGCGGGAAGAATTGTCTTAGTACTCCCAACTTAAATGTGAAATTTGACAGTGCACCATATGCATTTGTGCTCATCGTAGAAAATATATGACTGCGTATTCGAAGCATGACTTACAGCCAGCTGAGAGCTCATCCATTTCATTCAAAAATTGTCTTCCATTTGGATCGTTTTTCTTTTATCTATATATTGTACTCATTTATTTCCATTTGCGCATGTACGTAAATATTTAACAGAAGTTATATCTGACATATTTTCAGTGTTGAGTCTTTGTGGCGTTGTCGCCATAGAAATCGAAGCATTGTTAGCATCTGTTTGGGTAATACTCATGAATCATTCATGAAACGTTTGCACAAATGCAAATCGAGTCAAATCTTTACAACAAACAAAAGCCGCTCGCAACACACAAAAACGCGACTAAACAATGTAAAATGTTAAATAATTATTTAAGGCAGCTGTGACAGCAGCAACAATAACAATAAACATTTATTTACTGTTTACTTTTTGGTTATAAATTTATGGCCTAATGCAGCTGCCTTTCGAATTTCCCCATTTCATAAAAAAGAGTTTTGTTTTTCACATAAAAAATCATTCGCTTTATTCCTTTTTTCTTTACAGATATTTCTTTTTCACTTTATGCTGAATAACACACCAAAACAAATATACATATTGAAGTTTACCTTTCTTTTGATGTAATCTGTAATTAATTAAAAATATTTTAATTATTTCAAAATAATAATAATGCAAATTAATTTAGAATAAAATTAATTCATTAGATCAGGTTGAGTGTTAAAAAAATATTGCATTTTAAAAGCTTTTTCATGTCTGGCTTCTTATCAAAATTGTGAATGCACTGAGATTTCGCATAGAGCTTTAATGATTATTTTTAAACTGATCGAAAGTAAATTTTAATGATTTATGAATTTAATAAAAGTAATTTTCCGCTTTACTAACAAATTAAGGAAATGAAATTAAGAAGCTGTATACTATCAATGAAAATTATTTTCTTCGACTGTCAAATGGAAAACAATGTTTGAGAATAGCGACTACAATAATCGTAGCAGTAAATACAATGTAAACTGACAAAACGAGGCATTAAATTAAATAACACCTTTGGCACACACTCACACACAGACACACAGACGCACAACATAAACAAAGGAACGCTTTACCAGTTGGTCTTATAGGCTTATGGCTAATGGGGCCGTAGGGGGAGAAGGGCGTGTCTTTAAAATTTGAAGCAAACCAAATATTGCTGTTGCCCCAACTGGCAATTATATTTATGAATGTACCAAGGGGCATTCTCAGTGTTTACTTCAAAGCAATTAAAAGCAAACCAGTAGCAAAAGCAGCAGCCACAGCAGCAGTGATACGAGTACTTTATCATATTTTGTGTTGCGAGTATTTGCTAAGGTTTTTTGACCGGCGGGCAAGCAGCGGCATGGAATCGTGGATAAGAAAGGGAACGGGTGGCAGGGGGCGAGCATATGGAAAGCCTTGCATTAAAATGGCCACTCAGGAAACGAAGTTCGTTTATATTGTGTCAGGACACACTAGTAGCTTTCTGTTTGCGAATGCGAAATGGAGCTGGCATGGGGAACTCACTCTAAGCACTCTGTACTAGAAAACTGAGTGCTGTACAATATAGAGCGCAGCCTCGTCTGCAGTGCACAAATAACCTCGGGCCATAAAAGAAATACGTTTACTATGTACTAAAAATTGAGTAAATGCTGCCATTACAGGCTGCAGTCAAGCCAGCCACCCAGCCACCCCACCCAGAATCCCCAACCTATGCTAGAGCCTGGCGTACTTGTATTGTATATGCTATGCTATTATTTTGAGTGCAAAAACACACACACACACACACACACACACAGGGCACTTGTCTAGCTCAGCAGTAAAAAGACAACAAATGAATGGCAGCGGGCTTCAATTGTTTGATAATAAATATATGTATGTGTGTTTGTGAGTCTGATTTGAGGTCGTCAATTGCATAACTGGACCATCAAGCCTCTGGGCGAAGAAACGGAGTTCAATTAATCGTTTGCAGCGTTTGCTAAAATCAATTATCGCCTTCTACTGCTATTGATATCGATAATCGAATTAACCTCAGTCAAAATACACAATGTGGCATCATGCCAAAAGCCCCAAGGCATTGCCTATCATTCCTTCTATTTCACCCTGTGGTAAAGGAATTGAGTCGGAACAGCTGCACTTCTGGGTGGTTCAATACATTGATAATTATATTTTATGCATTGGGTATTCGATTTAAGGCAGACAAACTCCCAACAGTTTCTAGAAACAACAAAAATTTCCACACTTAATATTTAAGTTGATGACTTAACATCCTCCAAACAATATAGTCACAAAAGCCATTTATGTTTATGTTGTAAATAACCGAGATTAATAAATATTATATTATTATTATAATTTTTTTTTATTTTTTAATGTCTCTAAAATATATTTACTCTGAAAATGTATTCGAATTTATTCTTCATAATTTGCAAATGTGTAATGCAAATTTTGTAAATGCAAATATCCTGTTCATTTGATGATTTCTGTTTGCAAATGTTTTGTTAGTCCGGAAAAAAACTTGGTCCTTGGTCTCTGTTTCGAACAATTTCATACATTAAATAAACAAATGAATATATGTATGATTTATCAAATAACTTTTATAATTTACCGCTATTAATTTATAATGTCGTGCAAAACATATTATTGAGTTTTTCTTTAGAGTTTGAAAATGTAAAGCTGGTTTTGCTGATTTTTATCTGAAAATTATAGATTAGTCCACAACATATTCCCTGCTTACAGTTCCATTTGAAATGATTTACAAATTGAATAAATAAATGCATATTAACATTTTATTTGCTTTAAATTTTCGTTACTATCTTTTGAAGATACCCTCGCTGATGCATAGACAATACAAAAGCTGATGCATTTTGCATTTTGCCGAGCCATCTAAATTGCTGTTGATTTCTTTTGCCATTTTGCCATTTTGCCAAAACACAGCCAATTATTTCTGCCGGCAAGCTGAACCCATTGCGAAATAGGCTCAGAATTGGATTGGAATATGTGAATGTGATTACGATTAGCAGTGTGCATCACAATCCCGAAAGTTTTTCCAAGCTTTAAAAATGCTCTACTCGAATTGAATGAATCGCTTCAAGCTCGAAAAGCGACAGAAGTGGCTAATGGCATGGAAGAACCCCAAAATTCAAGTGGAAACCAACTGAGTAGCCACTTTGGCAACGTTTCGTATGCAAATTGACAAATACTCACACACACACACATATATAGACACTTAAGAGACAGTTGTTGAGCTACAGAGACATTTCAGGTAAAAATCACAGCATTTTACAGTCAAGTATCTTTTTGTGGTTTTATTTGTATTTTTTTCAAGTGGTTTACCACAGCAATTTGCACTTTTGTGTTGTGAGCACAGCTCTCGAGAAACAGAGGCACCATCTCTCCCTTTCTCCCTTTCTCTCTTTCTCCATCTCTCGTTTTCTTACCAAATTCAAAGTGGTGCGCATAAGACTTGTCAATTTTTGTCTTCTTTGTTGCTATTTTCGATATTTAATAATCTCTCGGCCTCTGAATAAAAGTTCTTGTTGCGATTGAGCTTGAGCGAGAAATCTGATTTTTTTGCCACTACCATATTGGCGAGAAATGCTTTTCTCTCGGCGCTTTTTGTCTCACTATATGAGAGTACATTGCATTCTCCATCTCTCTCTAGCTCAGTATCTGGCATTTGGTTCGGAGTGGTCAGCGAATTGGTTGTTCCATTGTCATTCACGATATAGTGCCTGGAAGACCTAAGAAATTCCTGAGCTGCACGCACCCGCTTGGTAAATGTTGTCTCGCGCTGTTGTTGCATGTGCTGTTTATCCAACTTGTCCAGCTTCGAGTAGATATTGTGCAGATCCAAAAAGATTTCAGCAATATCCTCGCCCAGCACCTTGGTGTGATGCACATAGCAGTCGAATGACTGCTTCATGGCTTTCACCTCCTCACTTAACCTTTCAAAACTGTGAATGCTGAAGAGTACTTTCGGCACCAATATGTTAGCCAGTGATTCCAAATCCTCAAATTGACAGACTCCTTGCAGCTGTTGCAGCGTCTTCTTCACAATGCGTTCCACTTCTGCCACTTCCGAATTGTTTTGGCACGGTGAGGTATTACTTGATTGTTTTGAAGAGCTACTGATTTTAACAAGCGATTCGATTCGTTTGGGCTCCTCATTATTATCACTATGCGCAATAGCATTCTCATTAAGCGATGTTTTACTGGACTTCTGCGTTGTATTCGTAAACATTTTTCCACAAAAGAACAGAGAATTTTGAATCTATTATTCTTAAGAGCTTTACTTTAAGAAAATTATACGAAGAATTTTAAAAATGATATTTGATTAAAAGCAAACTGTATCAGTGCCTGTGTAGTCCTTAAAATACGAATGATCTTTTAAGTACAACTAAATTTCATACAAAAAGGTGCACATTGAAAAAATAATGCGACAAATTTAATACGATTTTAATCACCTTTTGTTTTTTTTCAGAGGTGATCGTATTTGCAATTATTTACTACACACCAAATTGCATTCCATTCGTACTTTATTAAAGTAAAAATTATTACGGCACCAGAGTTAAAATGATGCAAAAACACACAATATTAAAATGAAAAGAAAAATGTTCTATATATGGATATTTTTATTTGTTTATTTATTTTGTTGGCTTTTGCAAAGAACCTCAAAAGGAATTTGGCATATTTGCTATGGCCGCAGGCGCCAAATCAATGCCGAAAAACAGAGAACAGCGCCACTATTTCCTGCCTGCCACGGCCAAAAACTCATGCAACCCCGAACATATTTCGCAGCATTTTTATGAGGCATGCAAAAATTGCCTACGCACAGTGCTGCTGCTGTTGCTGTTGGTGTTGCTGCTGCTGCTGCTGTTGCTGCACGAGGGGTGGCCACGTGTGGAATGGTCGAATGGTCAGGGCTGATGTTCATGGCATTCCATGCGACGCTGTGCGTTGTCAACAATCACGAACCAATTGTCTATAAATACCAGGCAACGTTAACTCACACACAGCGAGTAGTCGTTGGAGGACCAATTTCAATCCCAATCCCAAGCCACCCCCGCATCTCTCCTCAACGGCAGCTCCAATATCCCGAAGGATATGCATAAAACTGCCCACGGCCATGTTATGGGCTCGGAGCACTGTGCTCTGGATTGCTGGTTGCTGGTTGCTGGTTACTGGTTACTGGGTGCCCCACTGCTACTTCCGTTCTGTCGTTTTTCATTACATTTCGCATGTAACTTCCGGTTTGTTAAAGCGACACGCACTGCGCGTCCCAGTTCGATAGCTCCTCCAGCCCCCCTCACTGCTCGTTGTTATGGCTGCTGACATCCGTGCAAACAAACGAAGCATCGAACAAATGCCACTAGTCAGACCAGACTCCAGTTCCACTCTGTCCCACTACATCACCAACACCACCACTCATGTAGCTCTGTTTGTCCACACGTTTAGACTGGAAATGACAAATTCACTGTAGGTGGGCTACCTCTCTCTCTCTCTCTCTCTCTCTCTCTCTCGAACCTATTCTCTCTCGTTCTTTTTAGTCTCTTGGCTGCTTTCGGTTAACTCCTCCAACACGTTTGCGACTCAACAAACACCATCATCAATTTCCGTGGGGAAATCACACAAAATTTTTGCACAAACAAAATGTTTGCTTGGTTCCGTAGACGACAACCGATTTTTGCATGCCAACTCCGGTTTATCGAACCGAATCCTCGCAACTGTTCGATTCTATTCTACCTACGTGGGAAGCCAAAGGTTATCGAATTAGTCAACACTTGTATATCGCATATTGCCACTGATTCGTTATTCGATTTTACTGCTCGTCAGTTATATAGTTTATATGGCGTTAACTAAACTAGAAGATGATTTTGAAACTCAACTTGAAAGTTTATATATATATATATAAACAACTGTAAAACCCCTTTTCATGTATTCATCGTAATGATTCTAATTTTATTACTATTTATGATGTTGCATTATCCAATGCTAGAAAGGTGAACGCAGCACATATCATTTGTGATCTTTAAGGAGAGGGAATTTCTGCGACTTTATATTGGCAGATGTGGAGTGAAAAAGACTGCGGATAAGAAAATATAAGGTAAAAAAAACTTGACTTCTTGGTAATAAAATAAACTGAATAGAAGATTGCTGTTTTTTTTTAGAATTTATTTAAATATGTCGTTGCATGCAACACAAAGCGGAAACCTTCTAAAATTAGCACAATTCCAAATAATTTCTCCACGCATTCCGTAAACTCAACCTTCTACTTTGTACAGCTTTTGTCAGCGAATCTCTCAAATTTCTTTTAGAGCTAAGAAATCTAACACACACAGGGAGAATCCCTGCCACGGTCTCTCTCCCTCTCACTCTACTCTGGAGCAACAAATTAACGTAAAGGCGACACGAGAGCCCCGCGAATACTTGAAGGAGCAACTTGCCGCTGGGGTAGCAGCAGCAGTGGAAGTGGCAGCGGCAGCTTTGTTGGGGCAGTGAATGTAATTACTTTAATGTGACCATTTGCCGGCACTGCTGAGCTGGCCATGGCCCAGATAAAGATAAACTTTTGCAATTACAACGCGGCGCAAACGAAGCAGAAATACAAAGCGCAGCTGACCAGTGGGACTGAGTAGGTAAGAAGTGTGTTTTGGGGTACGGGGTTGATTCTCGGGTTGTAAAGCGCAGCTCGATAGCATCGAATCAGTTTATTTTTAGTGCATTTTCCTTTTGGTGCCGGCTAATTAGTCCGCACTATAAAGGCACACAGCTAAGAACGTTGAACTTTAAAGTCGCTTCTCATAAAATTATGCTCACTTAAATGAACTCGTGCAGACTTTAAAACGAAAAACTTTCGCCAATTGCAAGCACCCTAAAATCTCGACCAAAAAACAAAAAAAAAAAAAGAAAAGAATAACACAAAAAATAATTTTGTAAAAGAAGAAAAACATATGCAAGAAAGCGACGTAAAGGCCGGAAGGAATCATGTCTCGACTTAGGTGGTCGTGGGCAACACATAAACTTTTGATGACTTTTTGAAAGTTTTACGTTCTGAAGTGGAGCACAAATTACGCGTAGCGAGGGAGGTGTGGCTCCCGTGGCTTTCTATAGTGGCAATAAGAATAACAATAACAACAGCAACAACAATGGCGGCGGTGGCATTAAACCGTCAACAAAATGCCGAAGTGGTGTGTCCAAACGAATTATCCATGCACATAACTTAAAGATTCAATCAGAATTTAAGAGCTTCCAAACAAAAAACAGCGAAGAGATTTACGCTCTTTGGCTGTGCGGAGAAAATGGATTAATATGGTTTCCTCAGAATCTTAAGGAACACTTTACGCTTTTCAGGTATACATAATACATAATACATAATACTTTTTTACGTCTGCTCTCGTTAAAGATATTCCGAGCAATGTTCACTTTGAGCAAAGTTTAATCTGATATGAGAAAATAAACAACATAGATAACAAAATAAGTAAAATATCTGAAGAGCCAACGCAGTAATAGTTCCTGTAAAAAATATTGGAAATCTTGACTCATATGTATTTTTTCTAGGATGCACCCACTCAAACAATATTTTATTTTCTTGACTTAATACTTTTGCCACTCTGTTTAGTCTTGCTACCTTTTCTTTTGGAGTCAAGAATGTGCTTTATTTTATGTTGATTTTTTTTTTGGCTGTGTAAGTGAATTTAGGAGCAAACCTAATTGAAATCAACAAAACTATATATCTGAAAATCAAACGAAAGATTTATATATTTATTAAAATGATTTGCTCAATGCAAAAGTGTACAGTTAATAAAGAAATGAAAAGGAATCAGCGTCGGGCTGCTCCAAATACCCATCCCAATTGCAGAATAGAGAATTATGGGCTGGCCAGAAAGAACTCGCTCTTGGCCATAGGTGGACGCATCATAAACAGTGAGTATCAGAATTTGGAGAGAACGCAATTTATAATCAACCGGAGAAAAATAAAAGACGGACATGAGTCAAGCAGTGAAAAAGTATTATCAGAATGTTTGGTAGAGCAGGAAGTGGAATCTTCCTGTAAGAGAGTAATCAATTCTGAGAATAATAATAAATTTAATGCGAGATGTGGAGCAAAGAAAAATGATCAATTGAAAAACTTGCTGAGTAATGTACATGTTGAGATGATTGGCAGTTGGGAGCTGAAAGAAATTATAGAATCGCACCGTAAAACCCCAACACGCCGAGCAGACAAAGTAACAAAGATCAATGAGAGAGTCAGGACGTCAATGAATAGAGAAAAAAGGACTTCACAACAGGCTGTGCATGCTAGTAATAGACCAAAAAAGGAGATCAATAATAATAAGAAACTTTTGTCACCAGTCATGAAACAGCCTATTTCACTAACACAAGTAAATGAGAATATAATGGAGATTCGCCACAAGAAAGAATTCGTTGTGGAGCAGCAAACTGACACTGAAGCTGGCGATAAGATCAAATTGGAAGCCAAATCTCAATCAATGTTTGTAAGTGAGCATAAGCCCGAAGCTAAATTTGAGATCTTAAAGAAGACAAATGTGGAGATTGAACAGATTAAAATCAATAATAATGAAATGCCCAAAAAGAAACCAATACCAAGTAACAATCAAATGACTTCAAAGCAGCACAATAATTACCCAGAAGCTAAAGAGATTGAGGAGCTAAAGAAAACTATGAATGAAAAAACGAGACTCAGGAGAGAAGAAGAAATGAAGTGTTTGACTCTGGCCCAAAAAGCGGATAGGAAAACTGTGAAGCCAATGGAAAATATAGTCGAGGACACTAAAAATAAAACCAAAGCGATTGTCCAAACCTTTTCACTGGCCAAGATTAATGTGGCGCAGGTGAATCAGGTCAGGCAATCTAAAAGATTGAAACAATTCTGTCGGATATATATAAATTCGGCAATACAGCAACAGTTGGTGGCATTGAGAACAACTAGCACTCCATTTGAAAAAGGTAGTTTATATTTATGTTATATTATCTTTATTTGTTGGATAAATGATCTCTGCTTCCAGATCAGAACACAAACATTATGAGAATTGAATATCTGTCGCGTAAAACTGGTCAGATTTTGTCCAAGCCCAAACTCTGTGTGCCTAAATATCCGCACAATAAAGTCCAGCAAAAAGATATATTCTATTTTATACTGATTTTAATTTTTATTACATTGTGTGGCTATGGCGAAGCAGATCCTTATTTTTGGAGATGGGTCTTTCGAAGATTAAACAGTTTTTGTCATAAATATTTGTTCTTATAAATAATATCTCCTGCTTAAAAAAATATTTAATTGTTTTGAGTAAATTAAGAAATACGCAGTTAGTGCTAATAATATATATATATAAATTATATTAATAATATATATATGGTTTTTTATGTGTATTAATTTTTTTAAAGAAATAAATCAAACAAAATATTTACCATAACAATTAAGAAAAAAAATTTTAATTCAGACTACAATCGATAAATGTTTTTCCAGATTAGTATAAAATCGAATTTATCGTACTTTAAATTACAATTATAGCTGTACCAATTTCCAATACCATTTGGATTATACCAAATATAGTTGCGTATTCAACGCCTTCAGCTTGCAAGTTCATTAAGTATTCCCTTGCAGGGATTCTATTGAAAAGAAAAGAACAAAAACATGGTCTGACAACTTCACAGTTCTTGGCTATAAACCATATTGGGCTCGATGCAGCTTGGAGGTGCAGCTAGTAGGACGCAGGGCTGAAGCTAAACCTTTGCCGCACTTAAGAAGATTAAAGACCCATTTCGTTACTTTCCACACGGTTTTGCTTTCCAGTTTGCAGTCTGCTCGCGGTTAGCATATGCATATGTTTATGTGTAGGTGTGTGTGTGTGTGTGTCCTTTCACGTGTTCAGTTCTTTTTAGACCGAATTAAAACCACACAGTTTTTAGGATGTTTTCCCTTTTAGACTTTGGCTGACAAAACGCAGGAAACGCTAGTTTTTTTTTAGAGGAAAAACTATAAGTGACTTTAAAATTGTTGTTCGAACAGCGAAAGGATCATAAAACTTATCTGAAAAACTTTACATAAATTAAATTAAAGTTTAAATAAGACAAAATGCTTAATATATTTTTTTCAATTTTAAAATGAAATACAAAATTCAAAATAATTTTAAGCCGTTAGGAAAAATATAATTGGTTTACTTATGGCCAATGTTTAACGAAAATCAACAAATGAATAACTCAACGCAATAAAAGATAACTGTTATGTTATTCTATTTTATTAGAGCATTATTTATTATTTATTTATCACAGTGTTCATCTCATTCGAATTCTTGTTTTGGGTTGAATATTGGTATCTCTTTGTAACACTTGTAAAGATAAATTTCCGTTGCATCTTTTGCATTCGCGTTTCGTTTATCCGTTTATCCAAATGCAAATATCGCTCTAAACATAAATCGAAACATTTTCAATAAATACGCAAAGCGACCACCCTGAGGACAACTTACCCCTTGCCCACCCTCGGACTGTCATTCTAAGCGAAGTGAAAATCTAAAAAATTGTCAACGAAACTGTGAGACAAGAGAACAATGTGTTGCACTATTTGCAATTGAATTTGGTGCTCTTTATTTGACACATCTCCTCCTATAAAAAAATCCCTCCGCTCTCCTGGCGTCATTTATGTTAGCCCCCCTGGAATTTTATTGGATATTTGTACGAGTTGCAATAGAAGTTGAACAAGAGCGAAGCAACTGTGATGGTGGCTGACAAATAACTGCATTCATTTAACATCATTGCTAAGAAAAAATTGATGTTCATGAAACAAAAATCATTTATACGGAATGAAACTCCTTTTTGTTACTTTGCTTATACAATAATTTAAATAAACCTACATGCTTAATATACATACAGACAAATCACGTACTATTTGGCATTAATAATATACTAAGTATATAAAATAAACACGCGTACAAAAAAGAGTAATCAGCTTATTTGTAAGCAAATATTCGTATAATGTTTGTATATTTTTGCTTAGCAGTGACACAAACCATGGACTGGTTGTTAACCTAAGTATGTGAATAACACTTTAACATGTCACTCCAGAAGCTGCTCACGGTTTCATCTATATATCCTCTCAGAAATAAACTCTCAGCAATTCCTAATTAAAATTGAATAAACACAATGTTTAAACACTTGAAATTATTTGCATACATTTGTTTAAGTGCGAGTAGGAAAAATATAAGTTTTATTCGAATATCTCGAATATTTAAAGAATTTGTATTTTTAATGATTTAACTTTAGTAAATCTACTGTAATAATTAATTCAACTCCCTCAAGCTTAACAAATGCAATTAATTTTAATTTTATTTATTTATATAATAATATTAACCATAATTCAATTATATACACGTATTATATTATTACAATTAATAAGTTTTTAAATTTGTATTTTACCCCCACAGTTTTCAAACTGTAACGTATTAAGTTTATGCCTTTATGCCAATCCACTCAGTTACTTCAACTCTCTCTCTATGTCTCTCTCTCGCTCTGCTTCTCTCTTTATCTCCGTTTTTTCTCTCTGACTGTACTGCAAACTCTTATACAAAATCATTTGCCGGCATTTGTTGCTGTTGCCGTCGCTCCAGTTCTGCTTTGGTTCGTTTGCACTTCGGCAAGTCCTGTCCTACCGCAAGTAAAAACTTGGTCAACATGTCGCTCGCTCTCGCTCTCTTTCGGAATGCTTTTTGGCGTATTCAGCGCTTAAGCTGCTGTTCTCTTTCACACACACTCTCTCTCCCTAATTGTTATAGACACACTCTCTCTTTCTCTCTCTCTCTCTCGCTCTCTTTCAGTGTTTCGTTTTTTGCTGTGTCAGAACTTTAATGGGCCTCGTTTGTAGTTTCGTTTTTGGGCCAGTCGAGTTTATGTCTTCATCGCTGGGTCGCATTTGAAATTTATTTGCATGCCGGTCAGGCCGGCAGTCAGCTCTATAAATTAAACATAAATCAGTTGCACGGCAAATCATTTGATTTCATTTCGGGGACCCCTTAACTAAGCCCCCTCCCCGCAACCCCATACATACTTGTCCTTTTATCAGGGCTCTCGCAATTACACCAAAGACGCGACTGTCACGTATTTCCCATGCATGAGCAGTTCGCCCAAATTATGCATAGCAATAAACAAGAACAATGCGACAATTGCTTTTGAATGGGTGGGGAAATCTGTGGGCTAGTTTAGTTCCCTAATGCCCGCCCCCCCATTCCACAAAAAAAAAAATCGAAATACAAAAATAAGCAAAAGATAACTGACAAAGAAATTGATAAGCAAATAGCCATTTAATGGACTTGAACGGAATCGTAAAGTACTTTTAATGATTAGCCGCAAATGAGACCCATTCTCCTTGACATCAACACACATATACATGCATATGCATATATAGGTAGCCAAAGGTATAGAAATCGATAAGAAATTGAGCATTTTTAGTCCCCTGGCACGCAGCTCAATAAGCGCGTACTTGCCCTACAGCTCCACTCGCATTCTAACTGAGAATTCACATAAATAAATGTATATATATATATATACTTATATATACATATATTTTACGACACATTTTCCACTAAATTTACGAGTTGCCGTGCGAAACTTTAAAAGAATTTCGCGAATAGCTGCTAAGAACGGTATGTGAGCAGGGAGCAGTAGATGGGGGCGGGGTTGGGGTTGCGGGGCAACAAAACGCACGTGTGGTCGTAAAAAATTCGTAAAGGGTTGTCTTGTTTGATGGTCAGGTGAGGCAAGAGGAGGTTGCGTGGGACGAAGGTAGGTTACGTCAAGTTGAAGCATGTTAACGTTCACATAGCTTTAGTTAAAAAAATATATATTATGATATTCTTAAGGAAGGACTCATGCATAAAAATAAATGTTGCTTTGAGATTAGGTGCGTTTTTTTTTGCTATTTTATTCAACTGATGCATTTTAGACTTGCAGATTGTAGATTTAAGAATTATTTGAAATTTCTTTTTTAAGTACCGTGGCTTAAGTTTAATATTAGCATATTTTAAGAAGTTTCCTGCATATGTATAATTACTGAATCTTACAATTATTTAATACACACCTAAGTTAGTTGTATGACCTCTCTTTAAACACTTTCTGGCCTTGTGCAACATCGGTTCTTTCAACCATTTCTTATTAGGTACAAAAAGAATTGATAAGCTAAAAATATGCTGTATTTAAACAATGTCTCAAATATCGTTACATAATAAATATACCACTCAATCAAATCATTTAAGATCACTTGCACAGTGCACATAAATTTAAGGTCCATTTAAATTGAATTATAGAAATTTTAAGATGAATAAATTGCTATCTTCTCAATTCTTTTAATAAATTTGATATTGAAACCAAAAAAATAAGTCATATATAAAAATATATGAATCATCTACCCCAAGCTACTTAAATTATGTTCATTGCAGAATCACTTAACCCGTATATCATAGATACAGTCCCAATATCGAATGATTTACAAGTGTGTGTTGTAAGCATCCTTTTTGGTGTATTTTCGCAATAAGTTAACCTTTTGCTGCTGCTTTTGTTGTTCACTTAGTTATCGTTTTGACTGTTGTTGTTGCTGTTGTTGCTGTTATTGCTTGTGTCGACGACAGACTAAAATACGCAATAAAATCAAATCATGCTCAAAATTTTATGAATATTCATGACATTAAAAGCTCTTGAATTATTAACGAAAGATTTTCGACTAGCAAATGCGCACTGAAAAGCACTTGACTAGTACACACCAGCACACAAATACAAATACAAACACATACACTCATACACACATACGCACACACACGCATACAGACAAACAGAGAGAGAGAGAGAGAGAGAGAAACACAGCAAAGCATAAATACACTCACACATACATATACACATACACCTCGTTCCCTTTTGAGCAAAACTGTTCAATTATGAATTTTGACAATGTCTGCCTGAAAAAGGTGCAAAATAGGCGAAAACCCAAAGAGGGGAAGTATGTTGAATGTTAACAAACCTTAAGTGGGCTGTGATAAGAGGCCAGAGTTGTCTCTTTTGTATGCATGTGTGTGTGTGTGTGTGTGAGTGTGTGTGTTAAAGTGTCATTGAAAAGTGCAGCATGCAAAAGGGCGCAAGTGAAAGTGCAAACAAAGGCGCTGATTAAACGATGGAGATAAGCAAAAGGCAAAGGCAAAAGTGAATGAAGGGGGTTGCAAGCGTGCTGCTGAGGGTTGCATTGAATGCATGTTAATTGAGGAGCCACGTTAGGCTCACAGTCCCATCAACTCCCACTCAAAAAGAAAAAAAAAAAAAGAAAAAATGTTGTTGTGTCTGGCCAAAAACCTGTGGGCTGGAAAACAACTTCCGAGCCCGGGCTCTTGTCTGCATTTGAAATGCAAAAGCAGAAATTGGTCGAGATGTCGAGCGAAGCATTGTATTGTCTAAAAACAATGGCCAAGCAAAATATAGTTTTCACAAGACCATCCCAAAATGGGCACAAGTGCCTACAGCGAGGCTAACTGCCAACAGCCAGAATCTGTCCTTTTTCATCTTGTTCTCATTTGCGAAGCTGACGCTGCAAAGTAGCTAAAAAGACGAAAAGCAAACAAAGTACATCAAGTTTAGAACTAAAATGGGACTAGGCGAGCCACAAAAATAAGAAATCGTCTAGACATACACCTTTTCCTCAGATTTTGTTATTTCTTTTAAATCGGGCTTAATGACGTTTATGCACAAATTTGCACATCTCTCAAATTATCAGAGAATGAATAAATGATAGAAGATAAATCGTTTCGGAAACATTTCATAATTAATTTAGGTTAAGAGTTGACTAGACACTAAAATCAAAGGTAAATCAGTAAGTGAGAAATTGCTGAAAAATCACGTTTTTTACTTAAATATTTATTTATTTCTATTTAGTTGTTGCTGCTTGAATCAAAGTCACAATGAATTAGTTGTAATTGGCAAAAAAGCGAAGCAAATTTCTGTCTAATTTCCAAGAAACATTTTAAAATATATGTACATTAAAACGTGTTACACTTCGACCTGTCAGCGAATGTTTAAAAATGAATACCATTTCCCAAAAAGGTAGCAATGCAGATGTACTAAAGTATGTTACAGTCAGAAGGTTGCATATCTGATTCCATACAGTATACACATTCTCGACCAGGTTTATTATAATATCGATTATAATAAAAACCACAAGTTTAAAATATACCTCAATTCTTGAATACTCAAAGACCTTTTATACATTGATCGTATATTCATATTTACCAAATTGTCAAGAGGCAAACAGGAGTGTGTAAATGCATATACTTAAATATTCCTTAGAGTATATATTAGTCGGGCTTTTCAATTAGATCATTCTGACCTGTTATTTATGATTGCTTTTATTAATAGCAGTCTAGTCGAGTCTTGACAGATGTCAGCAGTTGCGACATCAGGCTCTCTCTTTTTAAGCTTTTAGAATTAATTATTAATATGTGAATTATGTATGACTTACTGATAATCCTTTAACATTAAAGGATCAAACTTATTCAGAATTACACTGGTTACCACTATATCTCAAAATGAAAATCAATAACTTAGATCATTGATTTTCAGTACACACAACCCAAAAGTCTTTTAAAATATATAAAAAAAAAAATATTGAAAATACCCGTATGTATTTAAAATCTTTTTTTTAAAAATGGAAATAGTAAATTGTGAAACAATATTTGTTGTGCTGAAAAAATACTTTTCAATATTTTTAAATTCGTTAAAAATCAATAATTTAATGTGTATATTAACTTATATTGAAGAAAAAATTGAATAAGGTCGTCGGCTGCCGCCTTGGCAACGGCTCCAGAAGATTTAAACTTGGATTGCGACATTTACTGCTTCTACATGCTGGCTGTGTGTTGGCGGTTTGCAGTTGGCAGTTGGCACTTGGCTGGTAGAGCAAATTAACACAGATGACTTACAGATTAACGAGCATGTTGTCAGCCAAGTGAAACCAAGTGTGAAAATGATTAAGGCTCGCCATTTGCTGATGTTAATTGCAACTGCAACTTTTACTGCAATTGCAAACTATTGCAGTTATGTGACACTTTCAACTTTAGGTGAACTTGACATTTCAAATACTACTCGTTATCGGGTCTGAGTTAGATAATCAATAGAAGAGCGCTTGTACCATTTTTAACCCGTGTTTTTGTTGATTGGGGTTCAGGGTCATGTTGCAAATTAGACAAGAGGCAGTCAAGAATAAAGCGAAAGGATTCATCAAAAGTTAAATCATTGTGCGGTTCACTGCTTAGCTAGAGGCGAAACAACAAAAACAACCACAGCAATCAAAATAGCAATAAACAAGAATAACAACAACTTCAATCAACTGCCAAAAAAAATGTGTAGTCAAATATTTGAAACTGCAGATGGGCTCAAATTTGTTGAGTCTTTTGTAGTTATTGCTGTAGGCTCTTTTACCTTAACTTGTTTTTTTAAACTGAGGAAAATTCATAGGAGACATAAGAGAATTACCCAAATATGTTTTACGAAAATGTTCAAGTACTGAAATATAATATTCAGAATATAACAAAAATGGAAATGCATCCAAATTAAAAGAAATAGAATAATTATACAAGAATTATATAAAAAATATGTAAATAAGAAATCTGCTAATCAAATCAAAAGCTGTCCTCACATTTTATTTGAGCTTAACTTATTGTTTTGTTATTAATTAAAAACTTTAAGTACAGAATACTAGGTATAAGCTAATTATAGCCCTCAAACTGCAAAATAAGCGAATAAAATTAATATCCAATTTGTAACACAATAATGGATCAGATCTTCCTCGTAGTGGCAATTATCGTGATTCTTTCGGCACTGGATTCTCTCAATGATCTTCTTCTTCTTGGTCTTCTAGTTGTTCTAGTATTCGGAGCTCTTATTTTTCGCAGTGTCCTGCGACTTGTACTTCTTGTTGTGATTGTGATTGTCATGGCAACTGCGCTGGTAACACTCATATCCCTTGGCTAAATCACAAACAAGCAACCATCCGCGTCGTCATTGTAGTTGTTGTTGCTGCCACTTCTGCTGCTGCTGCTGCTGTTGCTACTCTTATTTTTTCTGTCCAGCTTTCTACGTGACGATGTTAGAATTTCCCTTTTGTTTTACTCGCTGCCAGACAATTGCAACATATTGTTGCGCTTGTTTCCCCATATCTATCACGCCCCAATACCCATCCCACCAAGCCTCTTTTCCATCCAGATGTCCATTTCCATTTTCGATTGCTTTTTGCTGCTAGTGTTTTTGCCGTTGTTTTTGATGTCCTTGTTGACAGCGGCCAAATGGAATTCAATTGCGTGAAAGTTGTAAGGACTGCTGCCATAATTTTGGAAACACATGATGTACAAAAATACATACACCCACACACATCCATGTACATGTGAGCTGTCACTTGTAATTAGTTGCCCAATGCTAAAAGGTTTCGGTTGGTAATGACAGGTTACAGAAGATCTATATATGCATCATTAAATTCTTTGAACGGTTTTCTGCACAATTATTACAGAATAATATTATGTAATCATATTATTGCAATTATAGCTATTTGAGGCTTCGTTTTGTTCAAAGATGAAAATTGTTCAAATAGTTGTGTAATATACGGTATTAAATCTCAGATATATTTTACGATGGGTAAGTGGAAAACTAATATGGCACAATTTTAATGAAAGTTTATATTGAAATACATACTAAATACAGTTGAAATAAATTCGACAATTATAATCGTATTTTAATATATCTGAATGAGGAATATCAAGGCTGCAGTAAAAAACTAGTATTATTTCAAGATATTTTAAATTCCACTGAGTGTAAAGTGGCATCATTGATTTTGTAATATTTTCCGATTGATTGTATTGCTGTTTATTTACAAATACACATAATTATTTTTAATATAGAATAGAACAATCAATGTCAAGAAAGAGAAATTTTAACTAATACTATTAACTAGTATTTTTACTTATAGGTACTTCACTTGTAAGCGAATCTGCAGAAGCTAATGAGCTTAAAACATGTTGCAAAATTATCATTATTTGTATTATTTTGATTTATTTATTATTATATATTCCTTTGATACTGCCACTCGACACATTTATTGCGCATTCCATTTGGCAAAGCTTTAATTTAACGGATGCCTTTGAGGTTCATTTGAAATTTATTAAAAAAGTAAAGCACAACGAAACCCTCCCTCTCTCTCACTCTCTCTCGTTTTTCATGCTTTATTTGCTGTCTCTGTCTCATACTCTATCACTCTGTGTGTGTTTCGCTATAATCTGTCACGTAAATTTGTAACATTTTCTTGCTGAAAATGATGAACAAGCATTAGATTTATTTATTCCACAATATAAATGCACATTGTATATGCCGTTTCCATTATGTCCCATTCCATCCCCCCCTACGTCCAAAGGCAGGATGAAAAATAAAAGCCGCAAGGAACAACAACAATCAGTAAACAAACTGTAGGAAGAATGCGAAGAGAAATTGAGAGAGAATCAATTTAATTTTACAATATCCGCTTTATACCTGGGCATAGAAGCAGCGACGTGACCAATTTAGCCAAGTTACAAATATTTTGTTATTTATTTTGTAATGAAATCGACGTGCGGACATCCGCCACAATACAAGACTGGGACTGGGACCGGGATCGAGACGAGGCAGCAAGCAAGGGCAACTATGTCCTTGTGGTAATCGACGTTTAAGCATAATTAAGTAATAATTTGATTTGTTTTTTTATGTCTGTTTGTGGTCTTGTGTTTCGCCTCGATCTATACAGCTCTTTAAGGGACCATTTTGACCCATTTTGGGCCAACTTGAGCAAAGAATTACGCCTCACTGATTTGTCCCTTTCGTCGTGCCATCAGGACGACTCAACTTCAGCGCTCAGAATTCAGATATAGCTACAGCAACAGCTACAGGCAGAGCCACAGCCTGTCGCCTGTCAAACGGATGGCTTGAGGTAAACCTCAATTCGGGTCAAAGCTTTCGGTTTTTCGGGACAACGTGTTGACAGGCGACGGCGACACATGACATCTGCAACTGACAACGTGATTTGGAAAGTGTAGCATACTTTTCAGCGATTTTACTCAAACATTCATTGTCCAAATTCGCTAACTAGCTGAAGTTTGCCATTCAGTCTGAAATTCCACATAGTTCAGTGTATTGGTATGTATAATATTTTAATTGATATTTTTATATAGTTAGCACTTATTTAATATTTAACTTAAGAAAAGTTTTTATAACAATTTATTTATTTAATGTTGAATAACAGTCGACCCACATAGCTACTAAAAATAAATTAAGTTCAATTAAATTATAAATAATATATACTTATTTAAATTTAAAATAAGAATTCCAAATGGCTGTCGTATTACAGGTTATTGTAATTTTTATCGGAATGCAAATTATCAGTAGATAGTGGATAGTATAGAATTAAATGATTTTTTTAATGATGATGGACAATCCGATCCATTATTTAATTCCAATAAAACATTCTCTTTCAATTAGTAACTGACCTCATCTACCTAAATGTGTATTACGTATAGCTGCTATCACTTCTCAAATCACACACATTTATCGCGAAAATTGAGCGCACTTTACTTGCATTAGAACCTAATTGAAAGCCAAACAACCATTGTTTAATTTCTAATTGCGCAGCTTTATGCCTCGCCGAGTACCTGCCACGCCCCTAAGTAGGAATCCGTATTGCATAAAATTTCCCGATTGAGAACAGGACAAAACTGTACACTGCAATGAGCATAACAACTACAGACTCTGCTACAAGTGGCACAATGTTGCAAGAACGGTAACAGAGGGACACGCCCTCAAATGGCGAGACAAATGGCAGACCAATATTGCAGGATTATACATTTGAAAAAAACATGATTTAAAGATTATATTACAAGCTGTATTTATATTATTTTGCAGGTTTTGAGCTAGAGCGGAAGTTACTGGTAAATAGTTCAACAAACCCTTTTTAGGCGCTTGGACTGCGCATACAAATGATGTGTGAAATGAGTGTTGTCTACCTAAAAGCATCTTTTATACAGATAACTACACAAACTGACAGACAGATACACAGACACACATACACCAAACAGCTCTATTTAAAATTGTGCATCCCACAGCACAGCAACAACTGCATTTATCATGGGGAGCTAAAAACTTGGCAAACATAAAACACGGACTACGAGGAAAAGTCTTTGAGGTTTCCTGTTTTTCTATTCCTATTTCTATTTCAAGTTCTAGTTTCTTTTGTTGTTGTTTTCTTTGTACTTGCACCCTGTTGCAGTACGAAAAGTACTTTGTTGTGTTGTTGATTTTCCTTGACACAACATTAAAATCCGGCATTGCTTTCCATTCCTCAAATGCATGTTCCATTCGGCATATAGTTGATAAACATATTTAATTATTTTTTTTCATTGCATTTGAATGTGTAATAAATTAAAATGACTGTCATTTGAAATATAACTAAGAAATAATTTTATGAATTAATTTATAAAGGCAATTTACAAAATTATTGGTTATGGCATAAACATTTAATTTTTTGTAATTTAATTGATTAAAATCCATTCTACAAGACTAATAAAAATTAATTTTTAAATATAATTGCTTATTACACAAACAAGCTTTTACAAAAACAGTGCATGATTAAATGCTACCCTGCAAAAAGATTTAAGGAAACTTTCATGAGTATTGTTGTGAAAAACATACTTATGCTTCTAAGATTAAGTATTGCAGAAACATATATTACTAAACTATATTTTTTATTAAATAATCAATACTTTATGGTTAGCCTATTTATGTTTATTCCATCAGCGAACTACTTTCACTGATTAACATTCCATTTCCAGTTTTTGTAATGGACACAAAAAATGTAATTATGGCCTTATTATGGAAACTTACGTCGTTATATCTTCAAAACAGTTTGCACAATGGCACACAAATAATTAATAATTGCTGCACGTTTTTAATTGCAAATTCGCGATAAGAGCAAATTATTGAAAATAAATGTTAAACATTTGCTGACCGATGGGCATCGGCGACACACGGACCCAAAATGATTCAATTAAAGAAACAATTTGCAATCGTATATTTTTTGTAGCTACAACAAGAAATACAACACCAACAACAACAACAAAAAATAACGGCAAGAACAGCAGCAATTACAACTGCAAATAAATTACATTAAAGTAGGTAGAAAAACGCAGGCGTACAAAAACAAAATGGAATTAAAACAAAACGAAACGAGTGTCAATTTAAGTTCATCAGTGGACAGCAGGCTGGACCAACCCAAAGAATTGAAATTATTTTCAATAAAAATACAAGTGAAAAGCTGCAGAGCAGGCATATGCCAACTGAGTTCGCAGCCAGCGAAAAACGCATGCCAATAATAATAAAAGCACGTGTTTGTTAAGCCTCACCAAAAAGCTGGCTATGGGTCCTTACAATTTTGTGGTCAAGTGGGTAACAATTTGCTAATAAGACATTACCTCCAAGCTGGTCTGCCCTAAGAATGAAGATAAATAAGTATACAATTAAGTATGTAAGAAAACTGACCAGAATTACAACTTAATTATCAGCAAACTAAAAACAAAGTTGGTTTATATTATATTATTTCAATTCTAGATTATTTGAAATAGAGAATTGATTTACCCATGTCTCTTCTGTTCGCTTTTTCTTATCTCCCTCTCTAACTTATATCTCTTTCTCTCTCTCTAAATACTATATGATATTCTATCAATATATATGATTGAAATGAGATTAAAATTCAAACCAGAAAGTCAGCTATGAACGTATATAAAAATTGTACAAGACACGGTCTTAATAAAGGCTTTAAAGGGAAAACAAAAATACCCAAGCCAAACTAAAATGCGTTTCTTACTGTCTATGAAAATGCACTAGAAATATAATATTTGTATATTTTAGGTATCCTCTTCTGCAATCATAGGTAAGGGCATCAAATGATTTACTGAGAAAAAAGTAAGTTTCTCAACTCGATGTTGTTGTTATTATTGCAGTTGCACAATTTGCATATCAATGGGCAGCAATTCGTCTCTGGCAGCCAGCACGAACCATTTTCATGTGTGGGTGCTGGCTGGGTGCTGGATGATCGGTGCCTCCATTGCTGACCATCATTCATTGGGATATTTGCATATGTCAGCGTCCCTTTGGCCCCATTGGAAGACAGAAAGGAAGAAGGGCGGCAATTTGTTGTTGTCACTTTGCACCTGGCACGCGCGATGCGCGTTTTAAATTCATTTAACCACAAAAATGTTAACCACAAAGCGTTAATGCCACACCCCCTTTGCAGGACGTCGCACGTCGCAATGCGTTGCGATGCGTTGCGATGCATTGCTGAATTTAATTACTCAAGTGGCAGGCGAAAAGGCGAACTGCCGAAGTGGCAGCTTCTGCTGCTATGTGAAATATACATATGTATATACAATTTATAGCCAACATTCGAACATATGCATTTTATTGTGGTTCGCTTGCTGGCCACGCACAGACTCGAACACGTGAAAAATTTGCATAACCAGAGAAACAAATGATAGCAAGTTATTTAAGCACAACGCATTTAAGAGTGTGCACACACATATACACACACACATACATACACATGCTTACACACACAAATATATATATGAGGCATTTATTTTTATTCCATTTGTTCGTTGTCAATCTTTGACTTTTAACCAATTAATTAATGAAAATTTAATTTAATGGGAATTTAAATTTGTTTTTATTCTCTCAATACAATTAGTAAATATTTCATGTTAATTATTTCATTTACTATATTTTGCTGTGCAAAATTTGACATAAGTGTAAGTTGCAGTAATTTTAAGTCACAAGAGATGTATTTTCAAAATTGTAACTCAAAGGAAAAATATTTTCAATTGACTCAATTTGACTTTGCTCATTAGGTAGCCTGTCTGGCGCACTCGATTCAAATTTTTTTCCTGTGAACCACAAAAAAGTAGAAAATCGATCTATTGCGCCTAACTCAAACTCAAATTGACTCTCCTGCCTATGCACTTAAGCAGTTTACTCTTTGGTTGTGTCTGACGGTGCCTGCCAGAGGTAAGTTGGAGAACTTTGGTTTTGGGTTGCAAAGACCGAGCAGACGTCGACTAAAATATTCGATTTTTCGCACTTGCCAGCTAACTCTTTAAATATGCATTATGCTCCTTTTGAAACATGTTCTGGCACACACACACACACACAAAAACACGCACACTGTGTAGTCTTCAGTTTCAGTGCCTAATGGCACTTAAGCTTAGGCATCCTCTGTACAGAGACATGTATCAAAAAGTATGCAGTCTGCTTGTTTCTGAAGCAAGTACATATGTAAATATATGTTACTTGTACACGTAATATACATATTTATAAACATATATACATTGCAAAGCTGCGAACGTGATTCGTGGTACATTTCGCATTTTTGCAGGTGCAAATGCAAATTCATGCAATCTGATTTCGTCTATGGAAGCTTCTTGCATAATTTATATGCACTGTGTGCAACAACAGTTGAGGTAAAAACACACCAAGCAGACCACGCAGAATGAATGATATATGTATGTATGCATTGGTATTGAGTTTCTTTTTACAGCTCCCAGCTTTATTGACGTAATCAGGTAATGGAATGGGCTTCGAAATGCTTGATGACAACTTGCTCAATACTTTCAATCTATTGCCTTTGTCGGCAAAAGTCACTAAATTTGGGTAAGCCAGTGTCTGTCTTTCTAATCAACTTGTATATGCACATCAACCGATTTTATTTAAATATATTATTTTGACTAGAATCAGAAACATAACTAACAATTTGAAAATAATTTATAACATATATCCTTTTAATAAAAACTCTATTTATTTATTTATTGTAGACCAAAAGCGGTCACCAATTTTAAAAGATTTGTGTTTAGAACTAAAACTTAAATAAAAGTTGTAGTTGTAAATGAAATTATAAAAGTAAAAGTGATTAATTAAATTAATTTTTAAAATGCAAAGAAAACGAATAAATATATATTGGATATTAAAGTGTATGACGGCCCACAATTATTAATAAAAGAATTTCACCACCAAGCTTCTCTATGTGTGCTTATTTCAAGTATTGGGGAAAACAAAGAAAAATGCACTCAATCCAATCAATTTTTTAATTGCAAAAAATGTCAATTAAATATATATTTCTTTTCCAGCTGTCTACTTATTTTAAAAATATTTAAATATCGTCCATGTCCAGTATTTGCTCACATTAAGCGTACGTCTGACATATATCTTGTGAAAACAGCTAAGCACTTTGTATTACTGATGCAAAGACTACTATGCATCAATAAAATGTGCAAAGTAAAATTGCAAAAGCATAAGCATAAATAAATGCCACCAGAAGAGTTCGTGCTGCATAGCCGCGAGCTGCATTAACAGAATCCTTGTAAATAAGCTTTTATCCGCTCTGGCACACGGACTCCGGCTCCGGCTCCGACTCCAACTCCGAATCAAACTCAGATGCATTGTCCAAATCCAGGCAGTGTTTTTTTGGTTTTGTTTTTATCATTGTGTGCAGCGGCTTTTGTTTGAGTAGCAACAACGGCGCTACAGGCTCTGTCGTACATTGCGTATACGTAATATATTCCTCTCTCTGCATATGCTTGCGCATACGTATGTATAAAAGCCTTTTGTGTATGTTAACGGTTGTAATTATTGCACCAGCTCTCCTCAAATGTCTGCGACCTGAGTTGCCTCTGTTTTTCGAACTCTTTGTCTGTGCTAATTAGCACAGTTTGTGGCCTCTGACTTGCTGAAGAAAGCGGCGAACTTGCAACTTGTATTGTTGCGGATATGTTGCAGCTCCTTGTAGCAACAATTACATTGTGCAGCAAAAATAGAAACATCTATACACACATAAAACATATAGTGCATAGAATAAAAACAGTTCACAATTTTGAAAAGGGATTAAAATCAAAGTTACGAACTTAAATATATTAAATTTAAAGGGAGAAATGATATATAAATTTAAAATTAATGAAGAGAAGAATAAATAAAATACAATAAATATATAGGTAATATTGATTTTAATATTTTATAATTATTATTGTTAGTAATTTAAATACAAATTCTTTAATATTAGTCAAAGTATCTCTGAAATAAAAACAATATAAATACTTGACTATTTTATAAAAGAAATGCGTTCATATTCCCCTTCTCTGAAAAATAAAAATATACATAACCACTGTGTTCAAGAATAAACACTATTTTAAGAATAAGGTAATCTATGAATGGCATGTTAAGCATTTAAGAAGACGCAGCAGCCGCAGAAGCGGCATTTGAGTACATAATGAACTTATTGATAAGTACAAAAATAGACAGATTGTAAAATTACCCTTGCATGGTTTAAAATAATCGCCTGCTGTGTCAGTACAATATAAAAGTAAACATTGGGATACTATATAAGGCGGGAATTTAAGAAATGAAATCAGTTCGAATTTACAACACCATTCAGCGTGTCAAATATAAACACAATGCGCAATGCTGGCTTCAAGTGTAGTTTAAAACTAACTAGCTTCATTTAGAATAAAGTTGAGTAAATATTTATATGTCAATTACAAACAAATTACTAAGTATGTACTACGTAGTATAAAAATACTTCTATAGGTTTTCTTTTATTTATTTTTATTGACTGTCTAACAAATATTTAAGTGGTTGCTGTGCATTTATTTATTTGTTTTGTATATTGATGCTGGTATTCGTATTCGTATTCGTATTCGCATTCGCATTCGCATTTGTATTCAGTAATGAACATAATATAATTTAGTGCCGCAATCAAGTGGTTGAGCTGGAAATACTGTCGACTAAATGCTCACAAGTTGAAATGAGCCCTAGCCAGGACAAACTGATGAAGAGTAACAAACCAACAACTGACAGCACTCAATTTGGTGATTCGAAACTGGGACTGAACTCAATTCGGGGCGGAACGAGGGACTTTTCAGCTGAGTCGTAAAGCCAACGTATGCAAATTTCGTATTCACTTTGGCCACCAACACAAAGATACTAGAACGGTTGGGATTGAGAGATGTCCCACAAACAAACATACACACATACACACATCCACACATCCACAAACAGACACACACACACAAACATTCATCATCAGCCACATCATCATTTATACATTGTATTCGTCTGTGTTGTTTGTAGCTTTGCTTGTTGTTGATTTTATAGTACATAAAACTGCTGACATTTGTTGTTTTCAATTTGGGACACTGGAAAAACAACAAATGCATGTCTCTATCTTTTGCATGCAACTTTGTTTTGGTTTAGCTTTACATTAATTGAGTTGCCATTTGTCAAAATTAAGTTGTATTAAATTGACAACTTTGTCGACAAAGAATTTGTGAAATGCTAATAAATATACTCAGAGGTTATAATAATATTGTCGTGAAGTTTGTGAAACATTGAAGTTAAGATATCATTTTGTTAATGGATTATCTTCTTACTTATGATTAAATTCAATTATAATGAATATTAGGTATTAAAATACAATTTTTTAAATGAAAAAATAAACAAATGCATGAACCCATTTTGGTAATTTTTACCGAATACGATTATTTAGGTTTAATTTTAAAGCATTTCAGGAAAACAAAAACATTTATTATACTTGCAACACTTTGTCAACTTATCTTATTGTTAAGAAGAGACCATATTATATTCTTGTTTTATACATTTTCTTTCTCTTTTCTCTGAATATTCCGAATATCTTGCAAATACATTTTTCATTATCTACCCATTTTTATACATCTTGCAGAACTTCAAACAATTTATAAATAGTTTACTTGTTTTTAAGTTCAAATAGCTTAACTGTGTTTATAAATGCAACGTTCTCAAATTCGATGCGCAACACTTCATTCCAAATCATTGGATGGGGTAGCAACTAAAATTCTGTGCTCCCCATTAATGCCCATCTTCTCTGTTTTCTCTCTTTCGGTGATTCGTTGGCTTCCATTTTCACCTCAATTTCCCACTGTCAGTCACAAAAAGCAAGCGCAGCTCATTATGCAGTCTATTTACAATATGCTTAAGCGACTGGTTGCTCCGAATGCCTTGCCACCCCTTACCCATCCTTGCTGCTGCTGCGTTGCTAAGTGCATTGTAGTGCCACTTGGTGCAGCCACACCGCCTCCAGCCTTTCTGTGGCTCCTTTCAGAGCATTGCGCACTGAAAATTAAAATTACTTTGGTTACATCAAATAATGTTGCCTGTGGGCACCAGCCAGGCAACGTTGATGGCACAACGGAGACGATACCACCCAAAAAAAAACACCCAAACATCCCACCAGCCACTTGGCCGCATCTGTCGGCAGGAGCCGCAGCAACAATTTATAGTGGCTGGTGAATGAAGTGCAGGTAGATAAATATGACATGGCCAAAGGAGTGGCAGACGGCAACTACGATATCCGTCGAAGCAGCAACAAGAGCACAAAGACGAGGAGCAGGTGGGGTTGTGGCCAAGACAGCTGTGATAATATTTTTAATTATGCCAATACTGAAATTTTGTTTCAAGATAGTTAAGCGCCTCTCCGTGCAATCGCCATGGAAGCAGATGCTTTAGTTACCAGTACAATAAATAATTACGATTAATATTTGTAAGCATTCAGAAGTATTCAATTTGGATCATGAACATTGCTTTAGTTCACTCAATTATCTCATATTGCTTATTTTAATGGCAGAAAAAACCGTAGCTCTATTAGTTGACTAATTAATTGGTATTTAACATTGTATTTGCAGTAGTTCTTACAAATGTATATAATTTACTAGCAAAAGTGAAATGCTCGCAAGCTGGAAAAAAATTAAATATGTTATGTGCATTTTGCATAAAAGCTTAATATTGATTCAGCTCAAAAAACTTTAAGATATTTGTTGATGTGATTGTTATGGTGCCTGTGGCGAACTTCCTTCAACCATATCCCTTGTTGCAATTATTCTGCCTTGCACTCGTCGATCGCTTAAATCGTTTTGAAAAACTGGATATAAAAAAGAATTCATAACGAGCAAAAAAATACTTGCGTGCAATATTTTATGGTAATTTTATGCAATAAACGTGGAAATGTTTGTCATCAATTTCCTTAACTCATATTTCATGTGCACCATTGGCAAAGTGTGCCCGCTGCCCCCTGTCCCATGCCCCTGCCCCCTCTTTCGACCTTGCCCCAACGCCACACTATACAAATGACAGCAGCGGAGAGTTAAAGGAAGCAGCTCCTATTATTTCAGACACTTCTTTCTTCTTACTTTTCTTTTTTTGCCGCAATCACAATCTCAATGATTATTTTTTTTACACAAAATGAAGTTTTCAAAGGGTGTTCGGCACTGTTGGATCAAAGCTCAAAATAGACAGTAAAAGTAAAACAAACTTAAATTTTCATCAATGTTGATCTTTGCTTAAAAATTGAAAGTATTCCTATAATTTTTTTTATAAATATTTATTTAAAAAAATACCTGGAAACTAAACATCGAATTAATAAGCCAACCAAATTTATGTGACATCTCAATTTTAGATCATATTTTTGCCAAAATACTGGAGAATGCAATGATCAATGTGCATTTGTCAAATCCTTTTGTATTTTCAGGATTCTGCTTCTTAAAAAGACACCCATTATACCAAGTTATAGCCTGTTTAAGTGTTACTGCGCCAGATCCATGCATTTTTCTTTTCAAAAATGTTAGCGCGCTTCTTTGGTTTTATGCGCGGCTAATGTGATTTCCAGCGCATAAAAGCGATAAATCTATGATGGAGAGGAGGCGTAGCGGCGTAGGAGGAGTAGAAAAGGCCTTGGAGTTTTCGTTTTCAGTCAGAGAGCGTACAATTTTTATGTTCCTTCGATGGCCGGGCTAACGAGGCAGTTAAAAGAAAGCAGCACCAATTTCTACAGACAGTGCAATCGCCTTCCATTAAATGCACATTTTTGTATGCATCGATAGACATTCTGAATTGTGAATAATTTTTGTGGCTGTACTTTTCTGTTGTCGTTTTTTGCAAACCAGCTAAAAATTGTTTGGCTAACAAATGTTTTGGATTTGTTTTGGGAAACCAGATATTCATTGAAAACAACAGCAAATAAAATAGTTATCCAAATACACGGCCCCGTCCACAAACCGTTAGACACTTAATTGATTTCAATGACGGCCATTCTATTTCGATAAAACTGAATATTCGGATACTAAGTGCTTGTGGGCATGACCAAAACTGAATGTCGCTGTGATTTCCAACTATAAACTGAATAGTTGAGTCCTAACAATTGTTTAAAAACTACAAATCAAACAACAGAAAAAAACAAACAAAACTCATAATTAATAAATGGTTGTAAATTGTTAAACACTCTCTAAAATGCATCATAAATATAATTATAACATCAGTTTCATTTGAATGTGCTGTCTAAAATTTCAAACCTCATGCTTCCAATTAAAAAATTTTAAAAGCAAAAGCGCAGAGAGATTTATTTATAAATTTTCAGGAAAGTGAAATTTTTATTTGCAATCCGAATTCCATAATACATAGCATTCAAAACAGCTTTAGTTGTTTAGAGCATAACAGCTTAAAATATATGTATATATTTTATGGTATGTCAATGTGTAAAAACAAAAAAATAACAAACAAAAAAACAAGCCGGATATTAATGTATGCTAGTATGTGCAACTAACTAAACAAGTGCGTGATGTAGATGAGTGCATAAAATGGATAAAATATTCATATCACTTCTGTAGAGTCAATAAAAATAACTAAAAATACTAATAGTTCAGGCTTTCAGATTTAACCTTTTATGCCTTCTGTGTTCTTGCATGTACTTTGAAGTTGCAGCTTCCAGGTAATCTATTATATTATTATACTAAATTTAATATATTCAACATATAATAAAAATGCGAGTTGGAACTTCTAGTCAGCTATCTAAATTATAATATTTGTTATAATGATATTTACACGGATTAAAAAAATTATCTTAGGTTATATTTTTATAACTATTCTCGAAATTTTAAAGTTGTTTTAAAGTTAGTTTCTGACTCTTATTGAACTGGATTCACTATCATCTTTTAACCTTATAGAGTCCAAGAGGACCCTCATACGGCCTTAATTTAGTTTCACTCTTATTTGCTTATCTTGAAAGGCCCCCATAGAAGGATTGAAACTTTAATTGCATAATGCGGTTAATAATATTTATTTTTGACTGCAACCCATTTTGATGTTTTTTTCTAAATTTGAATTTCAAATTTTTGCATAATTATTAATTTTCTCGAGTTTTGAAGTTAGATAAAAAAAATTAGGCGAAATTTAAAGTTTGAAACGAATAAACGTGAAATAAATACAGCCTGCCTGGCATTAGAGGGTTAATTATTTGCATTAGTGCAGTTTCTTGTCTTCAGTTTGGTCTTCTTTCTTCTTCTTGCTGGGACATCTGTTACCTTTATCAATGTTACCTACGCTCTGGTCCTGTTTGGCTCAGTTCGGCTTGGTTCCTTTTTTAGTTTTGCTCTGCTCTACATGGAACCATAAAATATGCATACGAATGGCAAATGCGATGTGATTCTTGAGCCGAGTTGAGACGGGGCTGATGTCTGGCAGTTAGTTAGCTCGGCTCACGTTACTTAGGAGTGGTTGGGTATGACATGACAAGGGCAACAAAAACAACAACAACAAAAACATAAACAACAGCAACTAAATACAAACATTTATTATTTTTGTTGGCTTAGGCCTGAGCAAAGGCAAAGCAAGAGCATAGCGACTAATTAAACTGATGAGAGACAATGCCTCATGTAAAACACACAAACAACCAACAACAACAACAACAGCAACTATGTAACACTAACTCCTGCCCTGAAACTGGGACATTGTTATATACAAAAGAAGAACAATTCTGAGTTCTGTCTTGTTTAGTTGTTTTATTTTTTTTTTGTTGCTGCTAAAGCACATTTAAACAATTGAACACACAAACACACTCACACATGCTCAAATGGACGCGACTGCTGGTGTTGGTGGTGGTGGGTTGGTGTTGGGTGTTGTGGGCGTGACAGCTGCCTCCTGTGCGAAATGTTGTCATGGCATTTGCACAATTTCCCACAATGAAAAATAAATAGGTGCAGGATTCATTAGGATTACAACATAGCACAACACAGCAACAGAAACACATACACACACACGCGTACAAATACACACACACACACACACACACACACAGCAACACACTCGCACACCAAATTCCATACCTTTCACTGGACAGACGCCATTTTGAGTGATGTGGCAAAGGACCGGCAGGGGCTTGCTATGGGCTGCAGAGTTAGGTAATCATCAAGTATACATCGAACAGTTGTTGCTGCTGCACTCGCACAACAACGTTTTCAAATACTCCCTCAAAATGTTAGCATTTGTACATGTAAATTAGATGCAGGTTGCAGGTTGCTGGTTGCTGGTTGCAGATGCACTCTATCGCATCTGTGGATATATATTATGCATTCCTCAGCTACTTTGTCATGCCAATACCAGGGATTAGAAAGTCGGGCATATAGTATAGAGTTGCATTCATAATATAATTAGATGTAAGCCAAACTTAACTACTATACAGCCAAGTATATGAGTAGATAATTGCAATATGCATAGTATATAATAAATATGATAATAATGAAACTCATTTAATATACACCTATGAGTTTTTATGCTCAAGCATAATATATAATAAGTGAAATATGCTAATATTAAAAATTGTTTTACTTTTTCAATTGGTTTATTTTTGTTGTATTTTAGTAAACTGAAAATTTTCAATTGGTTTATTTTTGTTGTATTTAGTAAACTGAATTATCAGAGTATCGAGAGGTTGTAATACATGTGGTCAACATGGAAATGCAATTTGTAAATGTTATTGCCAATGTTATGAGTTGCTGTTAGTTTTTTGTATTTGTTTTAGCATTTGTATTTGCCACTGATAAATTTCTGTGCTCTATAAATAGTTGCAAATTTGCATTTAGTTGAATTTGACATTTTGCCAATCAGTTTGCATTGGCAACAGTAGTATGCGGATTGTACCTGATTCTGAACAGAAAGTCAGTTTATTAGGTTCAAACATAGGCTGAGCTTAGGGCCAATATGATAATCAATTCAATGGGTTCGATTTAATGATTATTCGAATAATTATTGTGTGCGTAAGTAGGGCTAAAACCCACCTACTAAATGTGGCACAATTTGGAGCAGCAATTAAATTGCAAATGGAAATGCGTAGTTAAACGGAAACTAAAGGAACTAATTTTTGAATAATACGATACAATTTTAATATTGAATAATTGCAAACATTTCCAGTTCGTTAGTTTGTTAATATTACCTTATTATCCATTGCATTGCATTGTTGACTGTTAATTTAACTAATTGCAGCTCTGTTTGTGTGTCCAGAAGTTTTAGCCTTTGTCTGATGTTTGCATCAAAATTTTGGCATATTTCACGCTGCAACGCCTTCTAATTATGACACAGCATATGCTATATGTTTGCACAACAAAAACAACAGCAACTCGCACTCACAATTTTGAGCAAATAGTCGAGTTGAATTATGTACGTGCGCAGAGTGCAACGCAAGAGAGGGAGTGAGAGGGAGGGAGAGGGAGGGAGAGGGAGGGAGAGAGAGTGAGAGAGACAGACAAAGCCTGTTGCCAAAATATTTTGCTAATTTATAAAATGCACTTGCAACGAAACGTGGCCGCGTTGACATTCACACACACACACACACACCCACCCACCCACATATTTGTAGTCTCTGATATATGACAAAAGTGAAAAGTAAACAAAAAACATCAAAAGAGCCTCCTCTTATGAACTTTGTCCTCTGCTCTGCTATAAAATTAAAAACGACAACGTGCAAAGGCAGCTTTGAGTCTATTTAATTGCCAGTAAAAATAGATTAACATTTTTATTAAGTTGTCAAATTTGTGAATTCTACATTGCAAAGAATAATTAATAATAAAATATTCGTTTATTTTAATATGCTATGTGTGATAAAAAAATATATATACCTAGATGTGAGCAAGAAAATTAAGAATATTAAGCTCAAACCAATATTATCGAATTAAGAAATAAGTAAGATTACAAAAGATTAGTCGTTAGATGTATAAAAACCAGATTCTGAAGAAATGTCATTAAATTTGTAAAGCATATCAGACATTATCTAGTTTCCCCACGATTTTCAAATGAGTAAAATTTCAAACACAAATCGAGTACCCGACTCAGTGGTGATCTCAGTCATTTTTCATTATCAATAAAGTAAAATAATGTAAAATACTAAATACTAAAATGAAACACTTAGAAACAGTATATTTCCTTTGGAATTGGAATTGCAAACTGTTCATAATAGGTTTCAAAATGTCAGAAAAGCATTCTTAATAAGTTTCAGCTTCATATAAAAGAGTTTCAGAATTATACTTAAAGATTTCAACTGTAAACTTTACACTGAGCAGCTTTAGTTAACACTAATATAAGAGCTGGTCTGCTCCTCTGTACACATGTCGTGTATATACTTTATAATTCTATGTATATTATATTGTGTATATTCCGTAACGGCAAACATAACTCATTTTGGAAAATCGATTTACCCTTGATGTCGACGTCGACGTTGGCGTTGCTGCAGTTTATGAGTTTATTGTTTACGTTGCTTTCAGCCATAAATATTTGCAAAGTGCTTGTAAAAAACAAAAGATGGTACTGCAAAGCGAGAGGGGTCGGGGGAAGAATTGAAGACAGAGTGTAAGCTGGTGTTGATGATGGTCAGCAGCAGCTGCTGAGTATGGAAGGGGGTTGAGGGGAATCAGACGACCATCGAGCTTTGTTCGTTGTTTCGTGTTGTTGTTGCTGACTGGCTGGCTGGTTGGCCTGAAACTTAACTTTTAGTTTGCATGTTGCGCCATTAATGGAGCTGAAATAAATTGAAGTGTGCTTGGTTCTTGGAGCAGCACAACCTAAAAGGCACACAGTCCTCAAGCTCCTTCATTTCGCGCCACAATCAGCCCAAAATCAACAACCGCAGAACAGCAAGAGCAACAAATACAAAGCGCAGCCAAACAACCGACCAAATCCATAATTGCCTACAAACGGCAATCAAAATTGTATTGACGATTCGGAACGATCGCAGCCGCTAACTCCCCCACCTGTCCGCCTATCCCCTTGTTCGCCATGTTAGCGGCGGCAAAACGCATTAAGTAGTCATAAAATATTGGCTCACCCAGGTCGGTAGCGTGGCACGCTGACGCCCTCTATCGTCGGCACCTTCAGTGCGCGGTGCTATAAAATTTAATTTATTTGTCCCTAATAATTTCCCATGGCAACTGTTTATTCAGTGGCCGACTCCTTGCTCCAAGATACGGCAATCAATATCAGTACACAAATGGGTGTATTAGCTAGTTTGAAGACTCCACTTCAATATTGGGTTATCTGAAATTTTATTTGTATATTATACATGTAATGAGTACCCGCAATGCGAAGAAAAAATGCTGTAAAATTATTATCAATTTCGGTAATAAAATTTTCTCTTCTGAATTTTTAATCCTGTGGATGTTTTTATGAAAATAATATTTAAATCATTTTACAGATTTTCTTAATGGTTTATAGAAACAAAATAGCATACCATTTTGAGCTTTATTAAAAACAAGTTGTAAGTAAGGCAGACAAACTAGCATTTTTCTTAAGGATATTATTTCTCTGTGTAATATATACACATATATATATATATATATATATATATATATATATATATATATATATTATTATTATTATTTTTATTATATTTATTTTATATGTACTTATTATTATTTGAATTGTGTAGAAGAAGCCCGCAGAGAACTTTATAACCTTATGTATACCTTTATTATAATTTTTTATAAAATAAATATATTTAAAATTGTTTATTTTATTTTCTGGGTAGCCGGTAGTCCATCATGTTTTCGGTGCCCACTTCTTGTTGTCGCATTGAGCTACTGCTTGCATGTGAACATCAAAGTGGCAACAAGAAGACGGTACACACACCCAAAGCACCCACCCACTTAGACACAATATAACTTGATTTGGCTTGCGTGCTATTTTGAATTGTTCTATAACATCTAGTGGGCCAAGTGGGCCAAGCGGGGCAAGTGGGCCAAGTGGCGTAGAAGACCAAGCCTAAGTTCCATTACCAGTACCAGTCCGAATCATAATCAATGGCAGTGTCTGCCAGAGTTGTCTGCGCAAGCACAGAGACAGCGTGGGAGAGGGGAGCTCGTAAAGTTGGGTCCACTTAAGCGCAATTGTTGGCCATAAAACTCAACTGGGGTCTACTCTAACTGTGAGCTATGTGAATGTGTGTCTGCGAGTGTGCATGTGCGTATGTGTGTGTGTGTGAGTGTGGGTGTGGGTGTGGGTCTGTGCTGGGCAAACATTGAACGCAACTGAGACGTCATGAACAATTAGATCGTCGCCACAAATTGAAACTAAATGCAGTTAATTATTGAGAACCTCAAGGGCTCAAGTCTGCTGCAGTTTTCCTTCTCACTCCGCTGATGTTTTTGTTTTTTCTCTTTTCAATATTCGTATCGTTACTTTTTGTTATTGCATGCCAATTGTTTGCTGTCGTAGAAACTGGGCGCTGTTCATTATTTGGCAATGGTCGCACAACAAGTGGGGATTCCAGACAACAATTGACTTATCATTTGACTTTGTGCGGTTGGGTTTACGCGTAATTCCCCGTTGAATTGTGCCACAAATGCTCGCTGGACAACAACGAAACCGGACAATGGCAAATTCCACGCAATCGGCTTATGCTGACATTGCTGCCTCCTGCTGCCACAAAGTGCGACAAGCCTGACGACTGTCAACCAAACAAAAACAACATCAATGGGCATCGAAATCTGACCACAAGCAAAAGCAAAACAATGATGCGCATAGAATAAAAAAAAAAAAAGAAACCAAACTCAACAATTGTTACAATGCCAACGGCAACAAAGGCGACGGTTGTGGGCGTGGCCGTGCCATGAAGTCCCCGCCCCGTAAATAATAGCAATTAAAAGTGTTTTCCCCATTGTTGACTCTCAATAAAAATGCCAATTTATGATTTCAGACTTTGCTCTTCACAAATTGACAATGCCAGCAATTATTCCAAGCCCTAAAGAAGTCCGTGCGACTTTATTTGTGGACACATTTGAAGCAACTGTAAGTGCCTTATCTTTTTCATATCAGCATAATATTTTTGTTCTTAATTTTGAAAATAAGACATTTGTGAGCTTTAAAATATAACTTATTAAAATCTGTATATTCCCAAGTTGGCGTTTATAATGTTAAATCAGAACAAGAAATTATTTTTCACATGAAAATTCGCCGAATTGTGTAATTTTCAGTGGGCTTAAAATACAATCATTTTCTCCAGCTCTCTTATTGAAGTCTTTTTGTTAACTTTGATTTAGAAAAAAAACCCACGAAATTTACATGAGTTTACACAGTCATTGAAAGCCTGCTTCCGGCATTGACTGTTTGTTGTCTCGTCTGGTTTCGACTGGAGTCGAGTTCTAATTGAAGCCTTTCACGGGTCGAACGCTTAGAACAAGCTGAGATAAAAATTCAATTAAGACCCCGAACAACACCTTTGTCAACTAATTACATGTCCCGGCGACGGTCGACGAAAGGCCAAAGCAATTCCTAAGGTGGCATTTCAGCTTTTAATTGAAAAAAGCGGAGCGCATTGAGTGACAAAGGTGTGATTTATTATTTGGATTGCTTTTTGGGTTTTCCATTACTTTCGCTCCTCTCTCTCTCTCTCAATCTCTCTCTGTCTCCCTCTCTCACACTTTTATTCTTCGACTCGCCAACATTTTTGTATTTGCACTTCATTTCAGGCCGTTACTTTTTCAATTGTCTACAAAGTTTTTACTTTTTTGTTTTTTTGTTATTTTGCTCAAGCAATTGGCATTTAAATTAAGCCCAAATTTGGTTGAATGCTTTAAGCAAATTTCAATTTCAGCATCGTTAAGCAAATGGCAAAAGGGTTCGAAGTGGGCCAAGGGAGCTACTAATTAATTGTACTGCATGGGCTTTAAGGTCAATTGATTTTAGCTCTTTGAAAGTCTCAGGTAAAATGTATTTTCCACATAAGTTTCATCTACACAATTTGAAGTTGTGAATTAAGATCTAGTGTCAAGGATGGGAGAATATTCATCACGTCTCAGTTTCATAGTCTATAAGAAAATAAACAATACATTTAATTTCGGTAATAATCATAAAATCATTTTGATGTCAAACTAAATTTTTAAGACGAAAGATAACTATCTCAATTGCCCATCGCTAACTGAAAATGCAATCATAATTGTGCGTAGTAAGCAAAATTCATTTATTGAGCAGCTGTCAAGCTATTGAGATACCTATTTCAATATGGATGGCTGCAGGTAACAATTTAATTAAAAATTGTGTCCGCGACAAGGACAAGTCGAAGCCAATTTGACGCAAGCACATCGGATATCCTTTGGCTTGCTGCAAGATTGATCAAAGTGTTCCCTATCGATAGCGATTTCAATTTAGATTTATGTCGAATAGCTCGTCAACTTTAAAAATCATTTCCGCCTTGTATTGAAAACTTATTCCGTTCATTTTCCGCACTCGTTAATTAGATTTGTGCAATTTATGCACACCGGAATTGTTTTAATTTATTTTAGATGCAAACTGAATTGAAATTCGCGGCACAGGAAATTTAATTGCCAAAGCTACAAAAATTACTGAATCCATTTGAATAATGTTTTTTTCTCTTCTCATAAATAATAGGTGAAGTCTTTATTTACAATAATATTATTAATTCAGTGTTATTGACGTCGCTTTTGTTATATTTATAAATGGTGTCCTCTGATATACTTCTATTTAATTTTTTTTATTTGAAAAAAATTTCAAAGCTAAAATTATATAGTATAGAAATAAAAAAAACTAATTCCTCATACAAATTTATAACACAAAGTTAAATTTTTAAATGGTCATTTACTAAATGTCAACAATGTCAATTTGTAACATAAATTGAAATTTCCTGTTAAATGACTGGCGAACATTTTCGTCAGTTTCCTTTGCTTTTCCGGAATAAAGTTAAGAATTAATTTTGCATAAATTCATTGCATTCATTTAAGCATCTTGAGTAGAATTTATGCCACAATTTGCTTGTCAACAAGCTGCTTAGAAACGTGCCGATAAACGTGGCAACTCAGTGGTAAACTCAAACGTTTCCACACACACATGTAGATATTTATAATGTATATATTCACCCCAAGTGCCAACTACCTGCTCATAAATTATAACATACCTGGCTTGCCTTTTGGCAAACCTTAATTGCTTTTGAGTTTCTAATAGTCTTATAAAACAAACACTGTAAATTATCATGCGAGATTTCCTGTGTGGCAATAGGTAACCCAAGTGTACATCTATGGGTGGGCGTGTGTGTTTCCAAGGCAAAATTCTTATCAAACATTTGCCTTGCCAATTTGCCAAGCATCTTTATCTGCGTGTTGCCCTACCAGCAAATGGTATAAATTAGCTACTGTCAACAGCACAGCACTTAATATATATATGGCAATCTTAAAAAAAAAGTTAAGTATGATTACATAAATATGGTTTTATATATATATATATATATATGTATAAAAAATTAAATATTTGAATTCATGAATTATTTTATGTTTTGCATTTTAATTACTAAAAATATTAATGAATTGAGTAAAGCTGCAACAAAAACTATTTGAGTGTGTGTAGAATACTTTATTATTATTATTATTATATTATTTCGAGGAACATTTAATTTTGTTAGCTGCTGTTCTCTGCTTCCCCGATTATTTCAAGTTCTGTTCTGAACTCACTCAACTCATTCCAAATAGCATCGAAAGTGCTTGTATAGATTTACTGTACGTGTATAGATTATTGCTATTGGAAACTTTTGTTGCCTTACACATAATTAGTTAACAAGTTGCATGAGCTCTTGAAAAGTAAGCAGTTTAAGTAGCCTGCCTAGGTATACTTGTACAGGAAATTGACCAGGAGCCGGGAACTGTGTAGTAAAAGCCAAGTCAAGTGCATAGAATGGGAGCAACTCTCTTATTCTCTAACCACTCAGTTGGCTTTGGCCACTTGTGTTGTTGTCTCTAGCGTGTATATGCATGTGTGTGTTTGTGTGTGTGTGTGTGTGAGTGTTAGTGTGTATTTGTATGCTACATAAGGACATTTCATGCAGCTAATGATGTATTCATTTAGCATGTAAGCACACTCGACAGTCCTCAGTCTTTTCAGCCTTTTCAATTGCGAGCAAATGAAGCTTCAACCTCGACGACTGTCAGAACGTGCGACGGTTTAGTGCACTGCAAGGGCTCCCAACAGGATTCAACTTATGAGCAAATAATGCGATTTGTTTAATGAGCTCAACAACACGCATACACAAAAACATACACACACACACACACACACACACACACACACGCAGACACAGGCAAGCATTTAAATGGTCAATGTTTGCTCTCTAGTAAAAAGTATGCAATGTGGTCAGCGACTGGGTCGAGAGAGTTAACCTTGAACTGTGAGCGGGGATTTTAATTCAGTTAATATTAACAAGTCTCTCTGGCTGAAAGTTACACAAGTGGCAGCCACGTGACTGGCTCTGCTCTGTGCCGCAGCTCACTCCCAGGAGCACTATAAATAACCCTTTCGATAACAAACATTGCGATGTGTTGATAATAAAGGCTTGATTTATTTCTATGCTATGTTGTGATTTATGGACTTTAATGGCATCGTCGCACAGCCAAACGACAAAGGACTAAAGACGGGTGGCGACAGCAGGGGGTGGTGGATGCAAGAAGTGTTTGATGAGGGAGGGGGTGGGAGGAGCAGTAACAAAGTAGCAAGCACGAAGTGTCGGATGCAATTCAACGCTTTACATCAAGCCGAGTAAATAATAAAAACTTAATTGATTGTAACTGTGCAGAAAATACAAAAATCAAAGTCCACATTATATGCAGATTTAAGAATTAACTTTAAATAAATCTGTTTTATTTAAGCCTAAATTGAAAATATAACTGCCAGATACAGACTTCAGTTAAGTAAGTTTTAGATACATGAATGGAATTGTTGTAGTATAATTCAGAGCAGTCTTGGAATTTATGCTTTATACTCCATAAATTAAGTCCGACATTTTGATGGTAATTTTGGTGAATTGCTCCACAAAGCAGCTCTCAAGCTGCTCCAAACTTCTTGTTTTGAGCAATTAAAACGCCTGTGTGGAGTGCCAGAATAGGAGAGGTGATTTGGGGACGGCAGACTCCTGACTGCCCCGCCCACATTTCTGAGCAACACACATTAACTACAAATTACATTCACATTAGTGTTTCTGCATTTCCTGCTCCTTGTTTCTCGCCACATTTTCTTCTTTTATTTTTTCGAGTTTCTAAAAAAAAAAAACAGAACCCCAAAAAAAAAAAAAAGAAAACAGGAACCACACACCTAATAAATCAAAGCGGCCTTCCTGGCGCCTCCCTGGAGTATGCTTGTTAAATGCTCGTAATAAATTAGCTGCCGCTCGGCAGACCGCTCTGCCTAGCTCCCCCACCCCCTACCCTTCCTCTCCTCAATAGCCAATGATTATTGGCTTAGCTGATGGCTCTGGCTTGGCCAGCATTGAACCCAATCGAAGGCACCTTCTCCCACTGCCCACAAGCACAATTTCCGCCAGACTCATTCATTTTGCCAAGTCGTGAATTTGCTTGCAATTTTTCGATTCCTTTATTTTTAATGAAGTCAGCGCTAAAAATTTTCGCTGTGTGAGCGCGTTTTACAGGGGGGGAATATACAGAGGCGTAGAGTATGAGAGAGGGGGTTGCGATTGGGGTTGGCTGGCTGAAACTTTCGCGTATTTGGCTTACGATTTTTCGCAATTCATTTTTAATTTCGCTTTGTGGCAACTTTCCACAGCTAATTCGAATGCTGTTCCATTTTTTAGCGGCAACTAAATGAGCTGCTGGATGTATTATTTATTTTTTATGTATTTAATTTATCCACTACTTCGCACACTTTTGTTTCAGCATATTTGATAAGCAGATATGCCAGATATGCCATCAAAAATTCCGTATTAGAATTTAAGTAACCGCAGACATAAAATTTGGCAAACATAATTTGTTAAATTCATATTAAAATTGTAATTTATTAGCTTTTAGTTTGCTGATAAATGCAGCCACAGTTGAAGCGAAGTTAATGATTTATTTGGCAAACTCAGCTAATATAAGAAAATTTACTATCACAAATTTTAAATTGTGGTCAATAACATTTCTAATTTATTCCGCAATGCAAGACAAGCTGGTTACGCTAAAATTCAATTTGAGTGTGAAATATGTATCTTGACTATATTACTTTATAATTCTTAACGGACGCTTTGAGCGAAAGCCCAATCCGGATTTAAATTGAGTTGTGAACAGAAAATTAAATTCACTTCGTTGCACAAAGTGAAGAAAAGTATTTTTCCGATGTATACACATCCAGTACACGAAACTGAAGCTGCCAGTGATGCATGCACTTAAATGTTGCATAATTGTTGCATGTCACATGCACTAACGAGGCATCCACTGGGAGAAGCAGAAGCCAATGCAACTTGCACCAAGTCAATGCTAATTAGAACGCCGGAGAGGAAGAAAGCTCGTCATACGCAGGGCTAGACAAATTTGTAGCCTTAAAGCGCACCTGATGACAGGCTGCCTGAAAATAGCTGCAATGGGGCACCTTGCCACTTCCAAAATGGCAAAAAGGCAACTTTGCAACTAGGACCGCTGTAAATGAGCATCAAGCGTCTGCATCTTTTGCCTCGGCTGCAACGAGGCATTGAAAAATTCAACGTCAACGCCTTAAACATAGACACCACTAAATTTAGCTGTATATTGCTCTGTGTGTGCGTGTGTGTGTGTATTTGCTTAAGTGTCACGCTAATTTCAACGGCAAGCAAAAAGTCACACGCAGCGCCATGCTACTTTGCAACGCGTGCCACCAAAAATTAAAATGCTTCCACGCTAAAAAGTATATATGTAAGTATGCAGTCTGTATACATAGCTAGTAAGTACGAGTTCCCTTTGGTCGAGTGGAGTACTCGACTAGGAGATACCTATACACCGCCCAAGGGACTTTTTTAGTCTTCACCTTCAGGATTTGGAGAAGAAACACCCATCGGAAAATCTTGTATTCTTCTCTATCTATCTCTAAAATTAGTTGGTCTAGTTGAGTTTTTAATCTGTTGAATACATTTATCAGCATTTTGAATTTTAATATATCTATTTTTTATATTATATTTCATATTTTGCATTTGTAATACGAATTTAGTTATTCAATTTAAACTTTCTTAAATTTGTTTTACAAAACTTTGTGATACAGTTTACATTATATAGATAAATGCGTATATTCCGAGGGCTAAAGCGATTGATTACCTTAACTATATTAATAATATTAACAGCCGATGTAATAAAAATGCTAACAAATTTAATAAGCTAATTAGTGGGAGCATAGTTGAGTAACATGAATAATATTCAAAGTAATCAAAAAATGGATTTAAATAAATATGTATATACATATAAAAATAAAAAAAAATCTTTGCGCATGGCTAATTCTTAAATCTGAAATAAAAGTGTGAGCCTTATAGACTTTTCAGGCTGTTAAATATAAATTTAATTTGAATAAAAATATGAACTTGCATTTCAGAGTATTTCAAAGTGCCTAGCTTCATTTCTCACATCCATTTTGTAAGTGAGTTTTCTATGGAGTAAAAAAAGGTCAAGCTGTGAAGCGTACTTATTATTCATATGCCAAAGAAAAAAGAAGGAAAACTGGAATAAAAAGTGTTGCATGTGGCTAAAAAGCTAAACAAAATTTTTAATAAATGCAGCGAAGCATCGTCTGTTGGCCAACTCCGTGCAACTTGCTATTCGGCTACAGCCACATCTCTGCTCCGTGCCCCACTCCTCTTCAGCATTTTTGGCCTTTTGGTCACTTTTGCAGTTGCATGTGGCACGCGTTGCCTTTTTGGCTCCTGTGCCTTGGTAGCCGTTGACACAACTGTTGCCCCGGACGGAGTCGACAGCTGGAGGCGGACATGGAAGGAGACGGGGATACGGACATGCCGACGGATACGGAGTTGGAATACGGAGGTGGTCTCGGCCCGGTGGCAAAATGAAAAATCACAGCGCCGTGCCAGAAACTGCTCAGCTTGCCCATAACTATACGAAGCGAATATTTTTATTGTGCGGCTGCTGCTGCTTCTTCATCTTCTTGGTGTCTCTGCGAGTGTGTGTGTGTGTTTGTGGCAAAGTCATATTCATTCATTCATTCAGTTCGTAGTTGCAACACATTTTTGTGTGTCCTTTTTATGCGCAAAGTGTGAATGCGAATATTCTGTTGCTGTTACTCTTCTTGTTGTATTATTTTATATTATTTATATTCTTCTTTTTTCTATTTTTCATTTTTTTTTTCATCATTTTCATTTCCTATTTGCACATTTTTCACTTCTGTCCGTTGGCTTTTGATGCGTCCAGTTTGTGTTTTGTGCAGTTAAAAGATTTATAAATATGAATATTATACATTGTGGCATGAAATATGCAAATTTCAGAAATGGCCAAAGGAAATAGAAATGGTCAAAGCGGAACTAGCACCTCCTCTGCTGTTACTATTCCTATTCCCTTTCCCTCTCTCCCATGGCCCAACCATGCTGGCCACTAGCTGGTCTCAGTATCTTCCAAACTATTTTTCTAGTTTTTTTTTATTTCTATTTTGAATGCTCTTCATGCACGCAGATGCATTTAATGACCGGCAACAGCAAAGGACATGGCGTCTGCAAACCGGCTGCAACAAATGCAGTAAAGGGTCCGTTGGAAGCATTAAATCGAGAGTTGCAAACACCCTAAAGTTCGATGCTTAACAGTAGAGTTCAGAATGCCTTTGCTTAATTTACAAAAGATAAAAAATAATTTTTATATTCATAATTTTAACATTTGTCTTACAGTTGTTTAACTAAGATTATAATAAGGATAAAATTCACTTTGATAGATATTCTTCACTATTGAATTTTTCAAACATCATATAATATTTTGATAGGTTATTCTTTATGCATAAATTTTTATGACACGCCTTTTGGTATTTATTTTTGAAAAATAAGCAAAAATTATGCTTAGTGGTTTTATTTCGGAACTTTCGTACTTACCCGTCAAGTAATCGTAGAGTATACAAAGGGCACCCTTACAACAGCTTTAAAAGTTAACTGCTAAATAATTAATTGATGTTTATATTTTTTTCTGTGTGCATGTCATTATTTTTTTCCCCATTTAATTTTTTGCCACTTTTAAAAATTGCTTGCTATAAATCAGGCCGTTTTAATGCAAATGTTGTTGCAATTTTATGGCTTAAATTAGCAATTGTGTGAGGAGCCATTGGCAATTAATATTTATTAACAGGCGGCGCATGATTAATGTGCCATAATAAAATTAGTTATAGAAAAACACACCCAAACATACGCAAAAAAAAGAGACAAAAAGGAAACGAATGACATTTACAATTAAATTATATAAAGTTGGCAATGCAAAGTTTAATTAATGCCACAATGTGAGCAATTATTCTAAGCCAATTGATCAGTTGTAGGATGGGGAAGGGGGCAGAGTGAAGGGTTCGGAGCATGGTTAGCCGCAACATTAAAATCAATTAAATTATGAAAATAATTAAAATAATTTAATGACAGTACTGTTTCACCCGCTCGATGACAGCTGTAGTATTCAATTGGTTTACACAATCGGAGTTAATTAATAATTCAATAAATTGCATAAAAGCCACTTAAAATTAGTTGCATGCAATTGTCAGCGTCATTGCATTTATAATGAATTAGAAATAACATAAATTATAAAGTGTGTCAACATCATACCAAGTGCAAGGTATTTCGACAAAACATAATTGAAAAATAAATAATAAAATCCACCCTATAGATTTACTAAAAGTTTGTGCTGCAAAACTTTATTTATTCTTAGGCTGGGCTCTGATGAAAATGGGTATTCTACGTTTCTAATATATTTGCTCGAATTTCATTTCTAACTACCTTAGGCAATATAAATAAAAATTTAAAAATGAAAGATATAAACTTTGAAAAATATTCTACCAATGACAAATGGTAAAATTTAAGCACGTCAAAATGGTTTCCCAGCCAATTGAAAGGTCATAAAAAGAGCACACATAATAGTTGACACACACCTTACAAATTTAGCCGGATATGTGACGAACAATCGGAAACTTGCTGACTTCTAGTATAAGTGTTCTGTGCATTGGAAAGCATAGCAAAAAAGTTCCAGCTAAATCATCATTTGCTCTAAATGAATCCTCAAGTGCGGTCATAAATTTTGAGCAAGTAGTCGTCTTCAAACTTCTCAACAAGATTCGTGGCCCGTTTTACGATTCTCAGTTTTATTTGCCACACGTTGCCATTCTACAACGCATTCCCATTCGTATTCGTATTCGTATTCGTATTCGCTTTGTCAATCATCTCATCAGAATCATCAGCTGCCTGCCAAGTGGAGATACTCAAAAACTTTGATGGATTTATATGCCTCTCTGCTTGGGGAGGATTATGTTAATAGCCAAGTTGGAATTAGCCTGCAAAGGATTTCTCTGCGTGTGCTGCATTAAAATTTATCGACTGACAGTCTATATGACTGCTGCGTATGTAAATTGATTGTGGCTCATGAACAAAGCCGACGGCTCAAGTAGCGAGCACATCTCTCGTAAAGTTTGTCTTTGCACAATTATGACTTTTAGCAGGCAACTGAGTGGCCTCATCTGGCCAACGGGTTTTTGGGGTTTTACGACAGCGACATAAACCCAAAGTGGCCACAATGCAACCGTAAATTTTGCGACTTCATATCAAATTAGAGCAGCTCTCTGGATTCACCAAATATGTTAAATATGCTCTCCATTTCAGCCGCTTGAATGCATCGCTTGACTTAAGCACAGTTTGGCTGCAAATAAGAATGAGTGCAAGTGCATAATTAAACCTGATGTTATTAAGCATTTCCACAATAGATCCTGCCAGTAATAAAAATAATTATAAATATTATAAGTAAATTAAATATCTTTATTTTCAAAGCTTAAAAAACCAAACTATTTAATTTTAAAGTTTTCGAATTATTTATAATTTTCAGCATGCTATATTTTATTTATAAAATGTAAAGAAAGTGTATGCACTTCCAAATAAATCAAAATCACTGAAATTATATTCTATATGCACATCTTTTCATTTGTCTGTCCTTAAAATATTTATATGTTTTCATTGTGAATTGAATTTAAGCGACGAATTAATTTATGATTGAAAGTTTACTTTAATTGTATTAATATTTTTATATTTAAATCAGTAATCTTTACATTTTCCTTTAAAATAAATTGGCAACCATTCAATTGTTAAAACTCTTAGCTTAATGCTGTAATTAAGGTAATCCCATGTATTGTTTAATGTTAACTGCACAGATGAGCTGCTCATTTATTCTCTCTCTCTTTTTCTCTCTCTCTCTCTGTCGTTCACCCTCTATATATCTCTCTCTTTTTGTCTGTGTATTTCTCCCTGCGATTTTAATGCAATTAGCTCTCTGCGGATTTGACCGCTTACAGCTTATTGTAGCATACTTTTCAGCGCGGCGAATGGCGAATATTTTGAGTTTTGCATATTTCAGTGACATACGGCTAACTTGACTTGGTATGCATTATGCAGTCTATATAGTGGATGCAGTTTTTATGGCTGTTGTTGCTGCCGTGGTTGTTGTTGTTGTTGTTGGAGTGCTGTTGCTGTTGGCTGCCGTTGTTGGCTGCTGCCTGCATAGAATTGTGAGAGATGCGTGCTGGCCAGGCCATGACGCCAGCGGCAGTCAATTTGCTTGTTTACAATGCCACACACTCATACACGTGCAGTATATGCACAAATTCACACACACACACACACATACACTATGACAAATCGCAAACAATTACAACAGCGCGACGTTGTCTTTCAGTTGTTGCTTTTTCGCCGCAATAAATACAATTTGCATGACAAAATAGCAAACAACTGCAACTTTTGAGTGTGTGTGTCTTGTGTGTGTGTTGTGTGTATGTGTTTGTGTGCTGGTGCTGGTGTGCTTGTGAACGTCTGCAGGTTCACTCTACCAAACAACACTACACACAAAAACAATCAACCAGCCAGTGCAGTCCAAACAGCAACAGCAACAGCAACAACAACAGCAACAACAACAGCAACAACATTAGTTAGGCTTTATCCTGAGCCTTTACTCTGCCTCTTCTTCATCCTACTACTGCTTCTGCTCCGGCTTTTCTGTGGAACAACTTATGAATATTCAATTTAACATAAAAGATTTTGTAGTTATTTTGATTTCCTTTCGTTTCGTCTCTTGCTCTCTCTCTCTCTCTCTCTCTATCTCTATCTCGTTCTCTCTCTTGCCGTCTGTCGCCCTCTTTTTCACTCAGTAAACTTCATGGGTGAAACGAACTCATGCATGCTATGAAATGTTAAAAATATTGGATGGGCGAACTGGTCATCGAAGCATCGACGTAACAACAGCAGCAGCATACACTGGAAACAATCTAAGACATATTTTATAATAAGTGAATTCATCACACAACGAGTAGCTGACTGAATGTTTGAACAGAACGGCTTAAATAAATATTTGAAGTTATCGGTTTGGGAGATTATTTTAATTCTTATTCCCAAAATGAATATAAAAAATAATAAACCGAAATTAAAAAATATATATATATTAATGTTAATAAAATATATTTTTTTGATTTTTTCAGACCAACTTAAGAATGGTCTTTTCAAATGATTATCAGATTATTAACTTAATAATGCAAATCCAAAATATATACTATATATCAAAGTCTCTTTTCACATTTTTCCATTAAAACTCATAATTTTAATTCGAATTTTCAGACAACAAATTAGACAATACGCATAAAAAGCAGTTAAACAAAATTTTGAAAACAATTTAATCAAATTCCGCATATGATGAATATCGAAGACAAGCGATGCCCAAACAGAAACATCTCCAATTATGGTTACACAAACTAGTCAAGATCGATATTTTTAGCCAGATAGGTGTTGTCAGTGTGCAGCTTGGACATATTCATGATGACCAACGATTTCAATAGATCCTCCATGCTGATGACCAGCTGGTTATCGTCTACAATCTGTTCCTCGATGGCGTTACCTTCCATGACCAGAAGGTTGCGCATAAATTGCCGCATGCGGTAGATGCTGGCATGACGGCACAGCTCTTTTAGATCGGAGCCTGAATAGCCAGGTGTAAGATTTGCCAACCGCTTGAGATCGACAGCCGGATGCACTTGCTCCTGTTGCAGGATGACCTGAAGTATGGCTAGTCTCTGGTTCTCTAGCGGTAGTCCGATGTGAAACTGAGCTGGCATCCTTCGCAATATGGCCTTATCCAGATCTTGTGGCCGATTTGTTGCGCCTAACACCAGCACCGAGCAGCTGTTGCTGCTAATCAGCCCGTCCCACAGCATCATGAACTGTGTCTTCATCATTGCCGTTGCCTCGTGATCTGCAGTTGTGCGCACGCGCAAAAACGACTCGATCTCATCGATGAAAATAATGCAGGGCTGCAGCTTGCGGGCCAAGGTAAATACAGCAGTGGAGAGCTTCTGTGATTCGCCGTACCACTTGTCCGCCAACAATGCCACATCCAGATTGATGAAACGCATGCTCGCCTCCTTGGCAATCGCCTTGGCAATCAGCGTCTTGCCACATCCAGGCGGTCCATAGAGCAGGACGCCTTTCGGTGGCCGCCACAGCTGCGAGCGCTGAAAGAGATCGCTGTGACGCACGGGCAGAACCACAGATTCCCTCAGCTCCTGTATGACTCCATCCAATCCGGCAATATCTGACCAGCTGACATCAATGTCCATTGGAGCTACCAGTTGCGAGGCTATCATCAGCTCATAGCAATTGAAGTCGCTCAGTTTTAATTTGCGGCCCTTGTCCGTCATCGCATTGAGCTTCCTCATCTGCAGCTTTGCCATCTCTTTGGCCTTCCTTTTGGCCTTAGCCGTCGGATCTATGGAGCTCATCAACCATTTGGCGCAGCAGAATGTCACGATCGCAGCGATGCCAATCCTCACCAGCTGCATCATAATTTGGCTGCTAGACCTCTGAGGCCCTTCCATAATCAATTTATATTATTAAAAAGCACGTTCAATAATTTTCCCAAAATCTTCACAACCTGTCAGCCAAGTAAATACAATCAATTTGTTGCTCTGGAAAATATGCCATAAGAAAGTGGAAAGCATATGTGTGCTATTTGAGATATTTGAGATCTTAAAGAAACTTTCTACCAGAATTTTAAGTTATTCGTTTTTTTAATTTATTGATTTATGTAACGTGGACTAAAAGCTGTCCGCAAAAAAAAAATCTTTAAAGATATGAAGAACTTAATATATTATTACTTATTTAAAATTAAAAGTGAAAGTAAAATTAGCATTTAAAATAAAATATATAAAATGAATTTCAATCATTTTACTATTACATATTTTTTAAATTTATGAAACTGATTTTATTCTTCAGCTTACAGCGCTCAGAATGAAAATTAAACGTAAATATCAATAAATGCTGTAATGCATTTGTCTCAGTGAATTTTTCAGTACGGCTTTGCCCAGGCTGCGCTTAATTTCTGTTTAACTTTTCCTGTTTGCTCTAGCCCAGATAAGGCAAAAAATGTTTTTCTAGTTTACCATCTTTTAGCGGAAGTCAATGTTACAAAAGATAAACTTGTCCAGCCATCTGCTGCTGCTTCTGTCTTCTGTCTTCTTCCTTCTAGTGACTGCGCGCGTGTTGAATGCGTACCGGACCCAACAAGGATGAGGGGCAAACCGTTCAGGAGCACAAGTATTAACTAAACACTGCAGCAATTTATCTTACTCTCACCCCAGCAACCCCCCACCTCTAAGCCAAACTTCGCTTTTGTCCAGCTAAGCGCGCGTAGGTCAGTTTTGTTTTAAAGTTTCTTAAGTCGCATCTTACATTCCCCCAGACATTCCCCTACCATTTACCCCATCCACGATGCACCCCTGCTTGAGCGGAAGTATCTGCGCACTGTTGTTTTGTGCTTCCTTCCGCATTACAAAAGAATTACTCAACACAAAATGTCTGGCCAAAGTTGGCCAAGATGAGATGCTAAATATTCGCTGGGTCAGCGGCGACTTGCCCAGGTGCCAGACAGCCTTTATTAGCGTGTCAAAAATACAAAAAAATAAAAACAAATCAAAATGAAACAATTTAAAGTCTTAGTAAGACGGTCCGCTTATTAAAAATATTCTTAAGTTTTTTTTTTTCATTTCATGTTAAATCCGGATTTAGCAGTGGATATGAAAAAAAAAAATGTTTCCGTAGTGGATTAGAATAAGCAAAGAAATAAAATGGATTTCCCAAACAAAACTGCGAATCGCGCTTAAAGAATTTTTAAATGTTAAGAAAAATATAATTATAACAAAATATATAATTTTAAGCAGACATCCACAAAATATGCAATGTATTTGACCTCAAAGTGAAAAGTCATTTATCAAATAATCGAAGTAATACATTATTCATTATTGATTATTATCATTAATTAAAAGATCTAGACATAGACAGAATTCAAAAATAAAATTGAAAAAAAGAATATAACTTTATTTCAAGAATGCATATTAAAAGTAAAAAGAGCAAAACATATTTAAAATAAAGAATATTTTCTAATGTAAAGTCTGTTTATTATATTAGTATATTTTACTTTATTTACCATTTAATTTATCTAAATTAATTATTTCAGGAAAACATTGGTAAACATTAATCTAAGCATTTAAATAAAATGTGCTCCCAAAAAAACAATCTGAGAGTATTTTAATAATTCTCAATTCTGATTCTACTGGTAATCCTTGAATTTCTGTGAAAATATTTTATTTCTGACTAGTCTACTGCTGATCCTTGTTCATAAAAACCAACGCTGCCAAGATTTTCGCTAACGACCATATTTCCTCAGCTGACGCCAGCTGAGCACTGAGTGCTTGTTGTGGCCCTGTTCTTTGTTTGACGAATTCGGTACTCTTTCTATGCAAATTTCTCGGGTGCCTTATTTAAGCTCGTTAACGTCTGCCTTCTATGCGTCGCCAGCTACTATTCAAGAGTTCATAAAAATCACTTCAACTGTGCAATATTTCATGATTTTGCGTCAATCTTTTGAGAGCCGCTCAACGTCATGCAGAATGTCTTGCTGCCGGACTCCTTATTATTCCTCCCAACACCCCGCACCAGCAGCGACTTACTCTTTATGTGCGTCAAGTTCGCTTGTTCCTTCCACTGAGCACACGAAAATCTAATTATATGTTCTGTTGTTGCTGCAGTTGTTTCTGTTGCTGAAGCCACTTTCAGTCACCGACTTTTGTCACAGTTACAATATGACAAAACAAAAAAAAAATTTGAAAGGACGAGCTGAAGATGTGATACACTTGAATATATATGAATATATAAAGAACTCACAACAAAAGAAATTGGTTGGGCGCCGTTAACGTGGATAGTTGCAGATTAAATTAAAAAAATATATGTTTATAAAAAATTACTAAGTACTAAATAGAAAATGGCTGTGATACTAAATATGAGGATATGAGCATATATTTTAGGGGTAAACCATACATCAAAATAAAATATGCTATTTATTAAATTTAAGCTATTAATACAGTTTTAAATGGATTACATTTTGAATTTAAAATAAATAATATGAGCAACACATACTTTTTGAGTAATTCAAAAGCATTTATTTATTATACAAGCCTATTCAGATACTTGTCAAATTGATTGGTAAAGCATAAATCAAAATAATATATTATATTAATTAAATTTTAGTTAAGAATTTATATGGATCTTTTTTATATAAATAAAATTTTGAACTTTAAATAAATAATTGATGCAAGAAAAAGTCATCAGTTTTTGTCAAGTTCATAATACAAATCTCTTATTTCGCATTTTCTTATATTGATTGATCCAATTATCTATAAATAATTACTTCTTAACACCAACAGTTTTAATTTATCATACGAGTATCTTCAGATAGTTTCCAATCTTGAATTTATTTTAAAATTGGATTTCTGAAATTGTTCACTATCCAAACTAATATAATGTTGACCAACTCACATTATAAAAGCATTCCGTGCTTATTTTTCGAACTTTTTTTTAGATTTTAAAGCTTGATTCTCAAGCACTTCCTTTACATTTAACAAAACTAATTAGAAATCATGATGAGCTTTTTTCTAACAGCATTCCACAAAAGTCTGTTGACAGTTGTTGGCGTCGCGCATAAGAGAGCAGCATGAAAATCACACGCTTTTCATAAAAATATTTTTGCTACTTATACACCCCACCCCACTCCTTCGCCCCAGTCCCTTTCCAGTTATTCCGTTTCGCATTCGTGTTCATAGTTATTGCCTGGCTTACTTTCTTCTTTCTGTCAGCGGCATCACAAAATATGCGAATATCTATGTAAAATTTAGCACCGCCGAAAAACGGCGAATTTTCGTTGGCAAGTAAAGTGGCAAAAGCAGTGAAATGGTGTGCCAGCAAAAAACGCACAGAGAACTGCAAAAACTTTGCATCATTTAAGTTACACACTCAAACACCCCCGCCCTCCCCTCCCCATACCAAAACCAACAGTCTCATCACATTTATTTTCCATTTGCCGCCACTGCTGCGGTATTTGTTTATTGTTGCTCAAAGTTAGGAATGTAATATTTTGTGCCTCAACTAAAATTACAATATTTAATATAACTTGAATTTTTAATTACACAGTAGTGTAGTCGTAAATGAGTTCTAAAAAAAAAATACCATAGTGATACCCAGTCTTTTGACGTTCAACTCTCAAAAATAGTTTTCTCCATCAAGACCGAGTAATTTAGAGTATACAAACACTAACTGCTGGGTATAAATAAAATTAAAATTATTATAAAATATATACTGAAATGCAGTTGTTGATTAAATATTTTCATGGGAGCAACAAAAGACTGCCAACTGTTCTGTCTTAGTCTGTGTTTCTCCAATATATGCTCACTAAATTAAACACTTGCCACATCTCAGAACTTTAACTATAACTATAGAAATCAAAAATAAATAATACTATTATTTTCATTGAAAATTAATTTTATGTTATTTATTTTGTATTGTGTACAACTAAACGCTTTAATTAATTTTTATTTCAAACACCTAGCGTCTTCTTAAGCTACGAATCTGTGCTTGGAAAATATACACTTGCTCGCCTATTGTTAAGTTTCAGTTCCTGAGATATTACTGATGAGTTGTCATTTGATTGCAAGCCATCGGTGTGACTGCTATCCTGAATTCTAGTCATGATCTTTTTGTAGAGTGCATCGACATGTGGCGCCAGATATACATCCAGACGGATATGATTCTCTATGCCATGAAGCAGCTGCACGCAGGTATCAAATTTGTTACCGATGAACTTGAGTAAAATGCCCCACATGTCGGGCGATAGATCAAAGAAGGGCCTAAGCGTCACTGAATTAAGACAGCCAAGCTGCAGCATCTCCAGATCCAGAGTAGCCAAACTGCACAGGCCTGCATAGTATGCGACATCTTGTGGCGCCACAATCTTATCATAGTCATAACCCTCAAAAGGCGTCAAGAGAAAACATTGCGCTGCCGTCTTATAAACCTTGAGACCCATATTGGCCAGACCTGCTGCACAGCTGAGCTGGGCGGGCACCGCCTCCATCAAATTCGGGAAGCCCAACGCATACTGTTTGGCCTCCTCGATGTAGCTGAGCACATGCCACCAATTGGCCATGTAGATGGAAACACGTATCAAGTTGCGGAACATGTGAATCACATTATCGCTGCTAGTGCAATAGGGCCTGGCACGGGCATAGAACTTGATAGCCAACTGGAAGTTGCCACTCTTCACGTGGTAGTCGCCAATCTCTTCAAGGATGCGTCGCACATAGGCGCTGCCCGAATTAGATTTCTTGAAATTGAGCTCGGCATCGAGCTCCTGCAGCAACAGTGTCGCCTCCATTGTATTATCCTCCACCCAGTAGGCGTCGTAGAGATACGCTTCCGACTTTGGCTTTGCGCTCGATGTTGATGGACTCGCTGCCTCACTCGACTCCGAGGTGACCACGCTGCGTTTCCTTTCCACACAAAGTTTACGGTAAAGTTCCTCATACATTTTCACATTATAGGTCTTCTTTACATTATTGATGGCCAACTCCAGAGCCTCCACACGTAGTTTGGGACACACCTGAGCGATGAACCTGAGCCGCATCAGACGCGCAATATCCGTATAGCGTTTAGCATAGCTGATAAGAACAATTTGCGGCCCTTTCACAATGGGACATTGTACAGCATTCAGTAGAACACTGTTACTCGTCTCCGCATCCGACTCTTCCTTCTCTTCATTATCCTCATCCTCCTCCTCCGCCTCGGTGACCACCTGGCAAACGGAACCAGAAATCATCTGTACTTAGCCAAAATGTTCTGTCCCTTAATCGTTTGGCTTGCCTATATTTTGAACATTGAGATTTGAACAGGGGTCGAACAACAAAATTACAAATAAATCAATGAGTTATATGCCAAACATTACTTGGCTTGTAACTAAGTTGTCTAAAAACGTGAATAGATCTTATAGATCAAGAAAAGAAGAATAAGTAAGAAATACTTTATATAATTTCCTTGACATCATTAAGTTTTTACTTCTATATCAGATAATTACGGGAAACTGAAACTGACTGCATTGAATTGATTTTATATTGTAAGTGAGCATTACCTTTTATAGCAAGATGTGAATATATAATAATAACAATAAAGGAGATTAAATTCTTGTCTTATATTGTCTATTGTCTTGATTATCCAAAGCTTTTAAACACTTTTGAAATACTTTTTTGGTGTCTATGGAGTTCCAGGACTCTGGCTGAAAAACAGACACTGCACAAGACACTGCATAGACTTTCGCCTTTGAAGTGGAGCATAAAAAAAGGCGGAAATTCAAACGATTCAATAAGCTGCCATTGAACGCATGTCAAGCATGTGAGTTAGGCAATCTGACCGACAGGTGGCGTGACAAGCTGCAACTACAGGTGTATCTCAAGACTTGAAATGATCTGAGCTCAATTTGAAGAAAATTCTCATGTATCTGCAGATGCGCAGCAACCAAATTCCATTACACAGATACAAATCAAATTGCCAAATGGCATTTGAAAGCAGGGGGCACAAAATGGTAGGAGAATGGAAGTTTGCTTTCCTTTTCTAGTTGGCTAGATGTATGCAAAAATCAAATAACCCAAGCTTGAAAAATCGCAGACATCAGAGACACATAAATCAGAGGCGGTAACTTCAAAAGACCAAAACGAAACCAATGGAATTGTTACCGCTATTTAACGGTTTATTGATGCGTCGCTTTAGCTGAATTTATTGGCTTGGTCGTTGGCCATTTTTATGCTAGCCAACACCTGCCCATTACCCAAACCACACCACATCTCACCCAGCGCAGAGAACAACTGCGAAGTGGAAATGCAAAGTGTAAAGCTTGGAAACGTGCAAAATGCTTGAAATTGATTTGACTTGGTATTTGTCTGAGGCTGCCCAGGTAGCCCATTTCTCAAACAGAAAAATGCTCGACGAGGTGTTGATAACGCTGCTAGCCATCAAAGAACCAAACAAAAAAAAAGGAAAGAAAGTAAAAATACTCAAAAAGATAAAAGAAAAACATCAACAAAAGCCAATTATTGTAATCAATTTACTTTTAATGATGAATGACGCTATTGATATTATTATAAGGATATTGAATTTTATAATTTTCATTGGCCGGCGATCTTTATAAATTGGCACCGCTTCAATAACCTCTTGTTAGCAAATAAGAAAACCTTAAAACTATTCTAATATTAATAAAAGAATATTATAAATTGTACAACTCAGCAGTTTGTGAGTATTAACCAATTTATCATTTATTTTCAGCAAAGAAGTAAATTTGTTCGTTTTAACAAGAAAAATGACGTATTCGATGGCATTTCTGATTTGTAACCTTCTAAATGAGTAATAATCACGATAGCAGTTGCCAATAACATAGTTGAAAAGTTGATCAACAAATGCATTTGTAGTCAAACTTTGGCAAGACATAATTCGTTAGCAAGACAAGCAGACAAAATTAACAGAGACTGGTGGCATGGCAACAATGAAAAGACGGAGACGCCGCCGCTGACAGCAATCAAAGTCACAAAATGTTTGCAATTGGCATGTAAAAGCCCAGTTGCTGAGGGGAGTTCAGCATGTGATTGAGGGAATTTTGGAGTCGAGCACTCGCGTTGTTTACTCTCTGGCATCGCTTTCAGTTTTGCGCTTTCGGCGCGCGTAAATTTCTAATTTCATTAAATAGTGCATTGAAGGTTTGGTGGGGCTGGGGGTGAATTGTAACGTTGCCCAGACGTTGACAGACAAAAATCGACAATAGACGTCAACACACGATAGCTGGTAAGGGGGGCGTAAGGGGGGCGTGGTCCACTCCGCGGCCGACAGCTTTGGCAATCAAAATGCGCCGATCAAAGTAGAAAATCGATTTTAATTGCAATCTAGCGTCGCTTAACGCTCGTTTGTCGGTCGAATGGCCGAAAGAGTATGGGGATGGTGGGGGCGTGGCCTGGTCTGTTCTGCCTTTAGAGCAGTGTGCGTGGCAATTGCTTTTTGGCAACGTCATCGCCACACACACGTCACAGACAAAAAAGAACCCATCGAGATATTGAATCAAAATTTTGGATGCCGCAGCGCAGATTCGTATTGGATGATGTCGCGGACCAGACATTGTCGATGTTTTGACTAATGTGTCGCCATTTGTAGCGTCACTTCCCACTTGTCACTCCCCACTCACACACACACACACACGAATCCACACACACTCGCACAACATATTCAAAGCCATTAAAACTACGCGACAATCGTCGCTCAAAGGCATTTCGATCCGGCTGTCAAATTTACAAGAGCCCAATTACGATGCGCCTACCCATATAAAAATTGACATAAAAAAAGCTGAACGTCAGACTGGACATTAATTATCGCATATCTGACTGGAAAAGAATAAGAGTATCATCATATACTAAAAGCATAAATATCGATTTGTGCAAATTTCCCATATCTGCCTTTGTTAGTGTTGATTATATATAAGTATTTTTGCTAGATATGGCAAAGAGATAAATGAAAAAACATGCAAGAAGTCACCGAATAAAAGAATTTTAGAAAAATTTAATTTATTATTTAAAATGTGTTATGTTACATTTTATTTCATTGTATTTATATTCAAAGCATTCCTTTAAGAGATTTACTACTTGCTTTTAATATACAATATTTTGATAGAATGCTTAAATCATTTATTTTGCTTTGTTTTTGCTGTCCAATTTGAAATCCTATTTTATGTTTAAGTATATATTTTCCGCAAATATTTTCATTTGATAACTCAAATTTAATTTATCTAGTGGCTTCATTTATATTCGTAGAGATGGAATTTAATTTATTTATTTCAAGTTAAATATTTTCTGTATTCAATGTGGTTGTATTTAAATTTATATCCATCTTTTAATAGCTACTTGCATCTAATATGCAATTTTTTGATGAAATGCTTACTGAATTTACTTTGTTCTTTTTACACTTTGCATTTTGAAATCATATTCAATATTTAAATGTATATATTTAAATGCATATCCTCACACACCCCTAACCTACCCTCATAACTTACCTACCTCCATTCTGTTCTAATTAATCTTACCCGGCTAATCCGGATCTCCGGCCGTGTGGACAAATATTTCTCAGCAGTTCGTGGAAACATACATGAAGGAGTTATATACATTTCACAGGATCTCCCTCCGAAGAATGTCGCTAGACAGATAGAGAACCGATGGGAGGCCCTCGCTTGTGGTAGACCATCCTCCACAACATGCTACCCCAGCACCAAACAGGAGAGTGCCGCAGGAGCAGCATAACCGAAGACAACTAGGAATAGATGTAGTATCCAAGGGATAACGACATAGTGAGCTATAGGCTCAGAAGGGGACATAATAGATGTGGCAGGTCATTGTGCATATATAATACCATAATAATAATAATTTATATATACATTTTCGTTTGATAGAAATCTGTTGCAGAGTAAATGCAATTAATTATTTATGTTTCATGCACTTTTACCCTTTTTTGTAGTCCTTTGTTGTCCTTGCACTTGTCTCGACGCACAGACGCAAAGGACTACGTCCGTTTGTTTGTGTGGCACTTGAAAATGGCCTGCTAAAAACTGTCTGTCCGGCCGACTGGCTGTCGTTCTACTCATAATTGTGATCAACAAAATGAGCAACAGTTTGCATCACAATATGTGCCATTTAATTATTTTTCAATTTAATTTCCCGCTTTGACCCATTCACTCTGGCCGCAGGAAATTAACAGCAATAGACGAGGAGAAAGCAGAAAGCAGACGCTCATTGGTCTGCCTTTTGACGCTGTCCTCGAGCAGGACAATGCTGTTGCTGGTAGTGCTGCCGATGCTGCAATGCGTCAACTTGCCACGCCCCCTTTCACACTGCTGCACTGCCTTTGGTTGTTGTTCTAATTAGGTTTGGTTTTTGCGTTTAATGTCTGTTGCGGTCAGTTGGGGCTCTGGGGTTAGGTATATTTTTTATCGGCTTGCTCGCACTTTTCGTCCTTTTCTTTGCATTTCTTTTCCATCTTAACAAGTTTTTTATGAAGTCAGCAGAAGAAATTAATTTTTTCGCCAGATATTTCCGCAAGATATTCCTCAAGGCTTCACACAAGTTGTTCCTTTGCGAGTGCTGCAAACTCCTTTGCATATTTCCCCGATGTCTTTTAATTTTCAAGCACTGTCGATCTAAGCAAATTTAATTACACATTCTGCAATGACAAAATTTAGTAGACTGAAAAACAAGCCCTTAAATTTTCACTCATTATGTTGTTTAACTTTCGTATCAGTTTGTTACTTGTCAAACAGTTATTCAATAACTAACTTTGTATTTTCCCAAATATTAATAAATTATATTGAATTGCATATTTGAAAACGAAGCAGCCTTAAAACTAGTCACTAAAATGCAACAAACTCAATAATTAAAATATTATTAGAACATCCCAAAATTTCACTCGCAAATTATAGCGGTAATCTCTCAAGTTTCCCCCTTGCTGCGCGCCTCAATTAAATACTAATCAAATATAAAAGATGTAAATAATTAAGAATAAAATAAAAGTGTGTAAATGCCTTGAAGGCAATGCCCGAAACAAGTCATTCAACTGTCTAGTTACATGTAGATAGTTGTTTGTTTTCAACACAATTTATTGTTGACTGCACCTGAGGCATTTGGACACATTCAGACTCAGGCCTAGACCCAGATCCAACCAACCAAACTCAGTTCCAGACGCAGTCCAAAGATACATATATAGAAATTTGACTGCCTCGGGCGGAAATTGGATCAAATTGCATGCGCATTTTATGCCTTTTGAAAATGTTGTTGCCTTTGGTCTCCAAAATATGCCAACTGTTTGGTTGTTGTTGTTATTGTTGTTGGGCATGTGAGAGTGTAAATTCTGTATAATTTGAATGGCAAACAGAAGGAGAGGTTGGAGAGCATTTCAGTTTGGTTCTGGGCCCAGTTTGGTTTGTTTGGCAATGCTGTTGACCATTTGGCTCATATAAATAAAACATGTAAACCGATTGGCAAATATTTGACATCAGCGCTTTAAGCGTCCACGGCCAGAATATATATAAATGTTCATACTTTAAGCGAGAAGGGCGGGGTCGAGTGTAGTAAACCAAAGCAGGCAAAACCAAGCCCAGCCAACAACAAGAACTATCGCCAACGTCGAGCGGCAAAGTTCAAATTCAATTACCTTTCAAATATTTGCATTTTGCGACACAAAGTTCCGTCATAATGTGCACAATGGCTGCCACTCGAATGCCACTTGAAAAGCCAACGGATGGACGGGTGACAGAGGCGGGGTAGTCAACTATAAAGAACGAACCGACAACGGAAGGAGCACTCAAAACAGTTGCCGCTAATGTCGTTCTGCACGTCCAGGACGTCGTCCTTCTGCTGCTGCTACAGTTGCTGTTGCTGCTGCTGCTGCTGCTGCTGTTTCTACAGCTACAGTTGCTGCTGCTGCAGTTGCAACAACAAGAGAAGCAACAATGACGTTAACTTTTGCCGCCTACTGCCGTCCCCTTTCAAAACAATTACAAAACAAAGGCCAGCGACAGCGAGGGTAACGAGGTGAAGGGGCAATCTCTGTGTGTGTGTGTGTGTGTGTGTGTGTCGAGCGCATAAAAATACCAAATAAGCCAATTTCGAAACAGCCACCAAACCCTAACCACCCACAACACAGCGCCCACCGCCCACCACCCAGCCTTGCGAGCAAGCACAACAAAGCAACCAAAGGTTCGGGAATTTTTTCAATGCCAGCCCATAGAGAGTGTATTTAGTGCATATCAACTTTGTGTTCTATGTAAAACCCAAACTGAATCGAATACTGCAAATAATTTACGATTCTCTTGCGAAGATATTAACAGACTGAAGTGTGAGGCCGTGAAAAAATATAATCAGCTTAAATCATGAAATATTGCTTATTTTGGCCAAAGCCAAAGATAGTGAAAGTGATGAGCGATGCGAGTGAAGAGAGAGTGGAAGCGAGAGAGAAAAGATCAAAGTACCATTGAGGGGGATAGAGAACTGCACTGGTAATGAATCAGACAGAGACAAGAGTGAGAGAGAAGGAGTCATATCCGGTCCACTTTGATAGAGAACCAGCTGTAAATAATAAATTATTTATATAATTCTGTGCGATTTTCATTAATTCAAATAATTAATCAATAAAACTAAACACATTCAGAGTGGTTAGAATATCAATATCAGATCAAACACCTATTAAAAGATTGCCTATAAATAAAAAACGAACTCCCTTTTGACTTCTGACTTTTTTATCCTACAAATAGTCAGAGGGAAAGTAACCTAGAGAGATGAACACAGTGAGTGGGAGCAAGATAGATAAAAGAAATCTTGAGGGCAATGATCAACTTTGACAGAGAGCCAGTTTTAAAAATACACGAGAGAACACTATAGTGGAAAGCCAGTTGTACATATTATAAATATACAGCTATAAAATATGACAATTCTACGCAATTATTATGAGATCAAATAAGTAGTAATACCAGTCAAGTTCTGGTTCGTAAAGAAAATATAGAAAATCACAGCCAAATCAGTAGTAAATTTAAGAAATAAATTTAAAAAATAAAAGAGTTATTTGTAGTGCATTTTAAATGTCGCCTTGTTTGCCGGTTCCAATATAGTTTTATTGTTTAGTCCTTTTATTTATATATATTCGCTCTTTTTTTCATTTGTCGTGTTGGTTTGACTGCCACTGAAAGTTTTACATGGTCTGGGTGGCTGTCGCACGTAACTTTGTGACTCTGTGAAACTCTGTGCAACGTTGTTGGAGGACCAGTTTAATTTTGTTTTCTCTAGCTACTAGACTACTTCTCCTGCTCTGTCTACATCTCTTTCTCTCTAAACATCGCCCATACCCTCTTTCTTTCAGTCTATCTTTTTATAGTAGTCAAAAATGTGGGCGCATGTGTCTCGTTTGGGTTGTTGCATTTGCAACAAAGTGCATTGAAAATTATTTCTTTTGTCTATTAAAATTGTGTTGCGAGCTTTATTGAAATTGAGACACAAATGGCAAAACAGTTGACTGCTCGACTCCTGCGTCCTTGGCCAGTACACGCACCTTTCCCCACCGAATGCTCCACACACGCACACGTCTTGCGAATTTACCAACTCTGTGTGGGGCATGTGGCATGTTTTATGCATGCAGACACAGCAGCAACCACGACGCTAAATCGAGTTCGAATCCCAAGTTGCCAGCTTATTTGCATGCTTCTATTCCACATACCCTTGTTTAGTATACTATTATTGTCTTACTTGATGCTTTGACTATACTCCTAATTTGGCTGCACTTAGTATATGTGTATCCTCGGAATCGTTTTACTATATCTTACAGCTGTCATAGTAACTATCGGTTGAAAGATGAGATTTGTATTAATAACTAGTTTGTTTACTAACATATTCCAACTGAGTGTTGTTAAGCTTCTCACATTTTGACAAAAACAAAAAATTATCAACATGCAACTGCCTTACCTATACACTCAGAAAAAAGAATATACAAATACATATTTGAAATTCAAAATGTAGTAATGAATTTTGAGAGATAATTTATATTAGAAAACTATCAAAGATATCTTAATAAAATTAAAATTCATTTCAACTTACATTTTATTGAAAAACCAAAATCAAATCTACTAAATCAAATAAGTTACAAAAAATATCTGCCAGGGTATATCAAGTTAGGAATGTGAACTATAGCTGATTCCCGGATGATATTTTTAGCACACATCAAATGAACGCATGCTGAGAACACATTTGGATGGTAGATGGTGAAGTAGCTCGTTGGTGGAGCGTTAAGAGTAGGTGAGCGAAGTTGGGGTTGGATTGTGGAGGCGAACATTGCAAATGACAGTGAAGAGTGCGCTGTAACCAATTGTGTGTTGAGTAACTGCGTCAGACGACTTGTTCAAAGATGCGTGAATGCAGATCCGCATGCGAAAATATATTTAGCACTCAAACCCCACCCTCTACATATGTATATGTATGATATTGTATGTATAAATAGTAAATTTATAAGGGTATACAGCCACTGGCAATGAAGTCATATAAAATGCATAGAATTTTCCCTTTATTCCGTGCATTTAAAGGCAAATTTATGTTATGCATATTGCTGTCTAAAGCAAAATTGCAACGAAAGCGCAAAGCAAAAGAAAACAAACATTCCAACATTCCTCTCTTTATGCGAATGAATCTCTTTCATATCACAACTCCCATTGAATATCGTACCATAACTGTAAAAGAAACCTGTTTAATAACTAAAAAAAATACTTGAAACATTTTACTGAACTTTCACTTATTGTGCTTTGTATAAAACGAAATCAGGTCGACAATTTTTCATTAAATAAAAACCCTTTTGATGAAATTGAAAGATAAAAATATGTTCAACTACTCTTGTGCGTGGGTCAAAAACTAAATTAATTTAGATGAATAACTGATATTAAATGCAACTTGAGGTTATCTCTTATTAAATAGCTTATACACTCAAATTAACTTTCTTGTTACTAGTATTATTATTGGCCTATTATATTTTAAGACTTTAGAAAAATTAAACCATTTTGCAGTTTATAAATTTTAATAATCAAATTTGAAAAAACTTACAGTTTACAGCGTTTAATTCTAATATATAAGTACTGAGCTACTTCATTACATTTTTTTTTATTTCAGATAAGTATTTTTAAAAAATGAGAGTTTTGCATTTACTTTTTTTTTTATTTTATTCTATTAACAGGAAATACATATCGGAAAAATAGAAAATAGACATAACATTTTTTCATATATCTACAAATTATTTATAAAAACAAGAAACACTTTTTATATTTCAAGGCGATTATCATTTTCAGATCTAAAAGTTGTATGAATTACTTAAATTGTCCGATTTGGGAGACAGGAAATAACTTATAATGTATTTTAGGGCTGCCAGCAGTGCATCTGCAAGTCGGTAAATTTCCACCAGAGCAGATTTTTCAAGTAATGCAATTTGTGAATTTAATACCTCTAAAGAGACATTCCAATTACAAGCATAGCTACTTTGCTGCACTATGAGCAATTAGACTTCACTAATAATGTTCTCAATCCCCAAAAAAAAAACATTTATTTATTTTGAACAGCTTTAACTACATTTCGCAAATGCTTGAGTTGGACCACTGCTGCAGCTGTTGCAGTTACTGTTGCTGTGGCAGTTTCTCTCTGTCTGGTGATTTTGAGCTTTGCTAAATGAAAAGCAAATAAATACGCTGTTTTAGTGGAGTTGCGTAGCAAGTAGCGCATCATTTGTAATGCTTGCTCGTAAATTTGAGTCAAATATATTGCGCATACGCACTGTGATCCGCAAAAGAACTAAACAAATATTCTAGTTGCAGTTGTTGTCATTGTTATAGACGAGTTGGCTTTTGGGTCGAGTCGGGTCAGCATAGAGCAAGCTGCAGTTGAAATTGCCTTGACATATTGCTTAAAACAACCAAACTAACGGAAACTGCATCCCCAAAACAACTGTCTTTGTCCTCAGTTTGTCATGTATTCAAGCATGTGTGTGTTTATGTATGTTTGTCAAAAGCATGCAAGTCATTCAACTCGAATTTATTTATTGTGCAACTGCTGTGCATTGCGGTTGTACAACAATATGTGCAAGAGCCAAGACACATTCATCTATTTAATTAATAACAAAAACTGCGCAAATGAAACAAAGAACACGCTTCTCATATGACCAGGATGGAATACCCTAGCAAATACATTTTTCAAGACTAATTTTTTACTAAAGGCCACTTGCAATTCTTTGTTCACTTTTCTGATTGATTATTTGTATTAAAATAAAATCAAAATCTGAATTTGCAATATTTTAATTTGATATTTTTGCCTTATTCTTGTTAAACAACTTGCCCAGTTATTTCAACCAGCTCAGAGCTTTCAATTTGTTCGTATTTTATTAATAGCTTTAAGATTCATACAATGCACTTTAATTTTTAATCAATCTCTAAATTATTTTTCAATTTGTATATTTATTTAATAAAACTAATTTCAATTTAATATATAAATAATAGTATATGTTAAATATAATATATGTAAGCCAATTGAACATGTAGCAATATAAAATATATAATTATATTATATTATATTAACAATTTGAACAATTTTATGAAAATCAAAATATAAAGCTAACACTGAATATCACTTTTTGCGCAGAGTGACATGCCCCGAGCGAAGGTATTCAGGCTGTTTGCTAGTCAGGCAATTGTCTGGCATAAGCTTAGTAGCAGCTTTACATAAATTAACTTTATGTATTCATTAAAAATAATGAAAGCATGTAAAAGAGTTGGGTGTACGATTGCACATGAGATGATGCCAGTTGAAATTTATGTGAAATTTAATATCAGGCCGTGCAACATACATAACTGCAGTTTGGACATATGTATGTGTGAGTGTGCAACGAGTGCGTTGGCTGGCAGGCGTTCACAACATGACGTACAAAATCCGAAAAATGCATCCGCCAACTCTGGGCAGGAGGAGTTGCTGGTGCATTTGCAGGACAATGGAAGCTGTCACTTACAATGAAGCCGTATTCGCTTGCAAGCAATTGTCAGAGATTGGAGATGGAATAACTCGGGAGTACTCTCGCCTAGTGACATGTGCAGTCTGTATGCAGGGCAAAGCCGGGCAAACAATAAAGGATAACATTTACACAAGCCGCTCACTCACACTCACACGAACGAATACACTAACCAGAAAGGGTCATCAAATCCTTTAGCCAAGTTTGCTTTTGTTCTCATCATCGTCAACGTACAATCTTCCTCTATCTCTCTATCTTTCTCTCTCTCTCTCTCTCTCTATCAGTATTCCACTCTCACTCCGGCGTCTGGCATTGTCTTTATGCTGGTTTAATCTGTGTCGAAAGGCGTGAGTTATTACAACCTAGCCACGCCCACAAACGGCCCCTGGCGACGCCAAAAGCTGCACACATGTCCGCCTTACTTAAAACATGCCCCATTGTCTAGCCACATCGTCTGCATGAAGACTCCATGGCGAGAGAGACAAACACAGAGATAGAGAAAGGGTGAGAAATGCCAGGGTGGTGCTTGGCGTCAAATAGAACTCGACCAAGTCAAAGGTTTATCTTTTGTCAACGGCTTTTGTGTAGCTGGCATAATCAGCTTTCTCTTTGATCGAGCTGTCTATTCAAGATTCTGATGAACTACTTGCAAAGGTTTTGCGAGTCAATTAGTCCACATGCTGGCAGCTGCTTGGATTAATTCCAGATGATGCTGATACAAAAATCAGAAAATTAACAAATAGAAAATATATTTTACTCAGTAGATACTAATGGTATAATGGTTTAATTATACAATGTGTCGACTCTTGTTATTAGACATTAAATAAATAGACAATGTTAATAATCAATTTAACATAATTTAAGCGGGTTATTTGTATGTAAAATTAGTAATTTGTAATTATGACGTAATGACGCAGAATAATATTATTAAAGCTATGTTTATTGTATATATTATATTAATTTACTTTACATTCAACTAAGCCTATAAAAAAAATTATTTCAATGATGCAAAGCTAAATAAAATGATATAAAAAGAAAAGCTGAATTTTAAAAATATTTTTTAAAGAATTATCACATGTTTTTTGATCGTTCTAAATGTATCACACCTCAAAATATAATTTCAATCCAATATTTTTGTGTAATTTTCTCTTTATATTTAGTTCGATTGAAAGTTAACCAATTCACCTGTAAACTGAAATCGGTTTAAATAAATTTTTTGTAAACTTTAAAGTATTTTTCATTTATATCTTGCCATTCATCAACTCTGTTTCACATTTTAGCTTACAATAACTTTGATAGATGGTGTAATATTAAAATAAGAAAAATAAAAATACCCGAATTGATAAAAGCACATCCCAATATATATATTATATGTATAAGGTCTGCTCATGAGAATCTCTGTAGTAATTGGCATGCGGAATACGCAGCCACTCAAAGCCATTGGACATGCAATTTAATTGTTGCATGGATTTTATTTTTCCATTTTCTTTTTTGTATGGTATTTGGGTTGTAAAAACTCTAATGAATTAATGAGCTCGTTCGCACTCGAATTCCAATTGCGACGATGGTCTCGTGCATTGTGGAGCCGGCTTGCTCCACGCTGCCTGGCCTTTATTTTACTTACAATTAGCGCCATCGATTGTTTAATGGCAGTTGATTGTAATAAGCCAATTTCGAAGAGTCTGCATTTGAATTCAAAATGCGAAATAAGTTCATTAGCAAACGATGACGCCTGCAGTGGCGCCCCCTGGCGGCGGCCACCGATTGTCAGTGTGTGTATGTGTGAGCCGAGCCGGAAGTCACAGCTGCTCTTTGCTCGTTGTGTGTCTGTGTGTGTATGTATCTGTGTGCTCCCTTCTACCCGCTGTCCAGAAGCATAAAGGACAAGCACTCGATTTCCAATTGCAATGTTTGGCAGTATGTCTGTCCGTCTGTCGCTCCGGCTGTCTGCCTCTCCGTCCGCCCGTTTGTATAATTTGAGTTTATGCAACTTTTATGCTTATTAATACTTTTATAACCAGCCCAACAGCGCCCTTCCGCCAGCAGGTAATTGCCAATTTGGTTTGAATTTCAATTGGCCAATTTGGGCTTGTTTTTGGGACATGAGAACTTTTTAAGTGCTTGAAATTGTTAAGCATCGAATTGTCTGATAATCTATGAGCCATTTATTAGTATTAATTGCTCGTGTTAAAGTGAGAGGCAAACAAATCCAGGCTCTAGGCAACAGGGGGATGACGTCTAGAGAGTTTTGAGTTCAATTTGGATGGTATTTTAAAGACAAGCTACACAATTATTGGCTTGCTATAAAAATAAATACTTTATTGCAAAATAGATAAGATTGAATGTAACTTTGATGTTGTAAAAGTGAGTAGCAATTAGATTAAATTAAAATTAGTTAGTTTCCAACTGTAAAAATGTGTGAAGAAACAGAGTAACTTACGAAGCAATAGTATTTGGCAATATTTACTTTTACTGATATTAAACTGATTTAACAATAAAATATATGATAAGAATACAATTATGCTTCCATTTTTCATTTCATTTTATTTTTTTCAATTTAGCAAATGGAGGTCGCTCGTCTCGAATTGAATTTCATTGTTGTGTTTAAATTTCAGTGCGCTTTTTAAGCTGACAAACTGGCAAAACTCAACGCATTCTCTTAAGTGCAACCAGGCACATAACTAAGGACCCTTCCACTTGTATGGAGACATGGTTTAAAGATAACAACAAACAGCACTGAAGGGTAACAGGAGGCTCTCTCCCCCAATCTGTCCCCCCATTTTTCTCTCTCTTCTGGTCAGTGAGTCGTCTATTGCAGATGCAGCTGAAGCTGCTGCTGCAGCAGCTAGATTTTTATTATCCCAACATATAAACCCATTTTAGTTGATATTTGTTAAGTGGATGCCTGGGTCAGTTAGCCACGCCCATACGCCCACGTTTGCCCGCCGGCTGCCACTAAGCAAGAGAAAAAAAAATAAAATTGCATCTAACTAAAGAGAAAATAACCGTGAAGTTGTATGTTTTGCAGTTCAGTGCATTTTGGTTATTGTAGCAACATTTCTTTCATATTCCCTGACCACGCCCCAGCCCCCTACCCATAAACATAGCAGCCAATTGTTGTTTTTGTTGCTTTTGTTGCTGTTTTTGTGTTTGTGCATGGGTTGTAAAAATGTTTTGAAGTGCGGCTCGCCTGGCAAATAACCAAATGGATGAACCGCCTGCTTCTGGTCAGCAGTGACCCCTCCAACCAGCCCCCTTGTCCCTTTGCCCCTCTTTAGACTCTTTGTTGGTGCCTGTGTGCCACGTTCGCATCGCGCTCAAGTAGCACCATTCAGTTTTTGTATCCGAAATGTTGCTGCTTTATGGACCTGGTCCACAAATTCAGTCAGATATTCAGTCGACCAGTTTTTCCATTTTACAACAATCACCTGTCTATCTACCTCCCTCTCCCTCTCTCTCTGTCTCTCTCTGTCTCTCTCTGTCTCTCTCTCTCTCTATCTATCTCTGTCTTTCTCTCCCTCCCTGGTCTGTCTCTCCTTTAACAACGACAATCCAGTTCACTAGCTCCTAGTGGAATTAGCAGCTCTGACCTGCCTATATTGATACATTAATGCTTAATGGTTACTAAGAGATCAACTAAAGAACACTTACAGCTGATGCTGCACTGGAACTATAATATAAATAACTATGTAAAATATGTCAGTAAAACAGAAATCACTCAATAAAATGAAGCAAAAATATAGTCAGACATAGAGAGTTGTACTTATTAATATCAAAATACAGACTTTCGTTTCACAGAATTTTTTATTAGTTTCCACTGAATGACTATTAATTTTAAGGATTTTGAAATCCCTTCAGTTCGTATAAAAGTCAAGAGATATATTTAAAATATTTGGATAAGATTTGGAAAAATAAAATATTATTATATCTAAATATTATCTATAACAAATTGTTCATTTTAATAAATCTTGTGAAACTGGGAATATTAAAAAATAAAGACTACTTGACAAAGGTTGTATTTATTTATTCAATTAAAAACTTTAAAGAAGATAATTAAAAAAATAATAATTCTTAAGAAATTGAAATATAGTTTATTATACCAATTAAATTTAAATTAAATATTTTTTTTACCTTTTGTATATTTCTGTCTCATTATCCGACATAAAATTAATAAAATATTATTATTTTGTTTATTAAACTAAAGCTCTACATCGTTGCAATCTGATCAATGAAAGAAAATATTGATATTGACTATAGGGTTGTTTCACTGTACTTCAATAGTAGCACAGCTGCAACAATTGTGTGACAAAATTTAATGACACTTAACGTCTGCCATGCACAAAACTTATCTCTGTGCAGAGAGTTTTCCATATATTTTCTAAAACTGTTGCAACTAAAGGGAAATGACCAAATGGGAAAAGGCAAAAGGGAATGGGGCCAACAGCACTGGCAACGGATGCATCTGGCTTTTGGTGGAGTGCGGGCGGTGAAGCATGGGCTGACAATTGAGGGCAGAGTTGAAAAATGTTTCCAAGTTAAATGAAGCGCATCAAACGTCAGTCGATAAATTTAAAAGCCAAAGCTATTGACTCGTAAAAAATAAAAGCAAATAATGCCGGCCAAAAAGGCCAGACGACGACAAACGAACGACAGAGGGCGCCACACACTGCCTGCAAGGCCAATTCGAAATTCGTATGCTTGTGTGCAAGAAGATGTGACATTTCTGCTGACAGCACAAAAGCAGCGACGCCAACGGCAACGGGAACGACGACGGCGACGATGCGTCCAAGAAAAGTCGACTTGTTGACAGCGCCCTCTATGGTGCAGCCGTCACATAAAAACCAAGTGCAGCACGGCAAGAGCGGCAGTAGAGAGCTCTGTGATTGGCTACTTAACTCTTTGACAACTTGTCTGCGCTGCAGAGAGCAGCAGCTGCTCTCGATATGTGGACGACCCCCTCCCCACCTTCGGCATCCTTCCTTTCTTCAGGCTCATATGTAAGCAGCTGCAAAGTTGGCCGGCAAAAAACTTTGTCATTTGCATGCGACCAAAGTTTAATAGAAATTCAATTTCTATTATTTTTTCTTATACTTTTTTTTAGTTTTTAGTTCGCATATATAGCATGTTTGCATTGAAACAATAAATTTGTTCAGAGGGTGTCCGTGTCCAGTTTGGATTGCTTTGACCTGGCCCAAAGTGGCGTTGAGGCGTACAAAAGTTACGGATTTTTATTATTAGCTGCTGCTGCCAGTCCAAAGTTGAAACTCGTCTGTAAAGTTTGCGTTTGCAGCAGGCAAAAAAATTTTTTTATTAGATTTTTTCATTCAATATTATAAAGCGATACTTGGCACATAGCTAAGTTTGGCTTTTAATTAAAGTACTCATTTGAGAGACGTGATTTTAAATTTTAAATCAATTTAAGAGAGAGAGCAGAGCTCGATATTTGAATAATTTTGCAAATTTAATTTTAAGTCTATTTTCTGAAATTCTGGTAGATTTCTTTTTCTGACTGTAAAATCTGACCATATGCAAAGATGTTAAACAATCAAACAGCTTCGAATACTATAAAATATAATTACTTGAAGCAGTCGTTAAGTCTTATCGCTGCAAATGGTTGAAGCTGTAGTTGTATTTTTAGTTATTGTTGTTGAGCAGTATGAACAAAGTTTGACTTTGATAGCACCCTCGTAATTTGAATTGGTTGTCTTTCCTTATCTGCTTATTTTTTCCTACTGAAACTGATTCCCCTACAAGTATTTGACTGCTCATTATGTTGTTGTTAGCGTTGGCAAACAAATTGCATATAAATTGCACTCATTGACGGCAGGGAATCTACATGGAAAATATTTTGTAGTTATTACATAAATTTCATATTTCACATTTTGCAGCCGCCCACTTCGCCGCTTGGGGGCATGTCAAGTGCTTGCATCCCCCATCAACCCATACAACGGCAACCAAAACAACAACAAAAAGTAGTCAAAGTCGTTCTTAGAGTTGTGTTTGTTGTTGCTGTGCCAAATGACTTGCCGTGGCAGTTGTTGGTTGGCATTTTTGATGAGCCAGCTGCACGTAGCACTCGTCTAGGTGCCCCAGCTCAGGTAGCTCTGAAGAAGTCGGGGACTTTATTAAAATTATATATTTGCATGTTTGTTGCAATTTGAGCGAGGCACGCAGTCAGCAACGACGACGGTAAAAATTTGCAATTGCATATGCATTTATAAATATAAAACGCAATTTTGTCAACTTGCAGCTTTCAACTTGCGACTTGCAACGTAGAACTTAATGCGCAAGTTTTGCTCGATCTGATGAGTGGCCACTGACTGATAGTGTTGGGGAGTGAGTTCCTTTCCTGTGTCTCAGCACCGACATTGCCTGCATTAGTTTGTAGGAATGCATCCAACTAAGCTCAACTTTGACCGCAAACTAACAAGAAAACTGAAGATATGATTTATTATTTAAATAATTAGAAATGTATATAATTAGCACAAGGGTGGTTTAAAAAGTAAAAAGAAATGCTCTAATATATGTTTGGAAATTAAAAAAAAAGAATATATAATTTTTCTATAATAAAATAATACAAATTTAACGAATTTGCATTTGCAGCCTGCCTTAATTCAGAAAATATAAATCTTGTTTTATAATCTTTAAAGTATGTGTTTATGTATTTATTACTTTTTATGGATACGTATTTGTTACATATTTTGGGCTTTTATTTATTACTTTTTAATATTTAATTAATCACTGTAATATTAATAAATAATATACATAAAATATTCTAATATCTGTTTGCTATTGAAAAAAGATTTCATTATTTATAGCATTGGTTTTGGAAAATGTTTTCCTTATAATAAATTAAACAAATTTTCATTTTATAGCCTGCATTAAAAAATAATACAAATTGAAGTTTATGTAATTATACATTATTTATTAGTTACATATTATATTAATTACATATATCGCACTTTTTTACACCAAATGTTTATTACTTGAATATATTCTAAGATTGAGTTCGCTTATTCTAGAAGTAACTACCGTGAACCAAATTTCTTATCTTCTTATTTCTCATCTTGAATCTCATTACTAAAGACAACATTGTTGAATTGTGATCTTAATTTGCGATTAAATATCATCAGACATATTTATTCATTTCTCAATGACAGATTCTTAGATGAGCATTCGCAATTTTGATTATGGGAATGCATTTTCTATCTGTATGTAGGCCAAAAGCCGTTCTACGTTTTGAGCATTTGCTGTCAACGTGTTAAATCCAAAGTCCTCTTCACCTGTGCATTTTTCAGGCCAGTTCCAAGTGCTGGAAGCTTAGACGAATTCGCAGAACCACAAATAAGCCGAGCAGAAAATGCCCGCCCAGAGAAAGGTAGGAGAAGAGGGTGAATGGGGCGGGTGAGTAGTGTCAGACAGCTGAGTTGATTTCAGAGGCAGCAGGCTGAAAATGTGTGCAAGAGTGTGTGTGTGTGTGTGTGTCTGTGTGTGTGTGGTAAATTAAATTGAAAGGCATTGCAGGAAATGCGAGCATAATATTTGCGCCTTGTTAGTTTGTCAACGCTTGGCTAACTCTGAATGATGAGGACGCGTAGAATAGGGATTGGGGTAGCTTTAGTTGATGGCCTGATGTTGAAACATTTAATGACATTTAACAGGCGGCGCAGCATAATTAAAATTCTAAATATATAAATAAATATAAAGGAATAAAGAAAGGAAACGCATGAGAGTGCGAGAGTGCTCTACATACCGCAAAGCATTTGGCATTTGCCACAGCAAAAGTTGCCAAGATTATGGAGACGGGGCAGGAGGAGGGGAGAGGGGAGAAGTTAAACTACCAGTGGGGTGAGAGAAATAGCGCAACTGCGTCGACTGCCAGAATCACGCTTAAGCTCACGATTTATGTGAGATTCTTTAAGCGAAATCCAAGTCAATTAGTTTCCTAATTCGTTTTGCGAAAAGGAATTTATCGATTTTATCTGCAGACGTGCAGAAAGTAGTTAAGAGCAGTTTTTCCAACGACTTTCATCGTTTTCCTTTTCTTTCCTTTATTTTCTTTTTGTTTTGTTTTTGTGTGTGTAAGTGCTGATAATGATTCCCGCTGTGCTGTGTGTGTGTTTGGTGTGTGTGTTTGCTGCTTAACAGGGAAAACTGTGCGTTTTATGTGCAGCAGTCTCTGTGGGTAGCATTGGGACAATAAACAAGCCGCATTGCTCATACGCCATGTGAGCACTGGTGAACTGGGCGAGCGTTAGACTAAGCGTTAGCAAATTAAATTAGATTGCAATTGTTTTGCCAGTCGATTTAAATGTTCAAATAAACCAGGCAACAACTAATATACTGTGTTCGAATTCCTCAAATTGCGCAAAGATTCCAAAGAATTTCTCTTATACATTTTCAACTATATTTTGTGTGTGACTCTTGGGAATTATTTTTGCTAAGATTTATACGAATTTAAACTTCAACTTGAACTAAATACTCGTTAAATGTATTTAGTAGCCAACAACTCAATAGCAAATGGATCAATTAGTGTTTGTTCATTCCGGCAATTAAAATAATTTGTTATTATTATTATTAATTAATTGTAAATGCTTATATTTTAATTCTATTTAAAATTTTTGCTGCCTTTTTAGTTTGATCGATTTATTTTGAACAAAACATATTTATCTGCCTCTTTAGTTTGACAAAATCGCTTTGTAAAATCACAAAATACAGCACAATAAGTCAATAGTTAATAATAGACATATATATACCGATATATTTATAATCCCGTCAAAGCTGCAGCATTTTTTGTTGAGCACTCAGAAATGTTGTAGACAAACATAAATCGGTTTAAAATGAAAAACTTTCGTTATTACAGTGACTTGTGTTTACATTTGTAACGGGTCTAAGGGTTTGTGGGGGCGTTAGTTGGATGAATGGGTGATTGGATGGGTGAATGGGTGGGTGTTGGATTTGGGTTTGGGTTTGGGTTTGCGCCGTCGATCGTTGGACGACTCAATTTGTGGCCTGCAAGGCGTCGACTTAAAGAATTTTTAATTGCTTCAAAAACAAGTTGAATGCTGTTTTATTTATATTTCCGTCGACCGCCAAGGCGACGCCATAGACAAATTCCATTAAACTTTTGGCTTCTAAACTGTGTCAAAGCTGGGCGTAGGCAATGCGAATTGAGATGGGGTGTGGCACTGGATCGGGGAAGGGTGCGATGCAACGCTTCCTGGTCGCTGGCTATGGATAATTCACTGGTGGCAACCGCCAGAGAGACGAGCTCACAAAACTTTTTGCGCAAAGCAAACTCAACTGAATGAAATGAAAATGCCACAGAGGCAACCAAAAACTCCTGTGGAGTAGAGAGAGAGCAAGATACACGGCACACGAGAGAGCGACAGAGAGAGAGAGAGAGAGAGAGAGATATTGGGAGGAAGCAGCGATAGCGAGCGTCGCTTGGTGAGCAATCAATTTCTGTTGACGTTGACAACAAGGCAAAAGTCCGGCCAAAGTTAAGGCCAAAAGACAAGACGCAATGCTTCTCAATGTATAGGGGGAGGTGCAACTTTTTTTGGTGGGGGTTTGGGGGGAGGGAGCAACAACAAATCAAAGTCGACATCGTCTTTTTAAGACGCCTGTCGAAGTGTGCCTGGAACACGCCCACTTTAGGCGCGTAAACGCCTTAAGTCAGCGACTGCGGCGCTGACTGCGACTGCGACTGCTGCGGTTGAAGTGTATTTAAAAGTTTGATTAGTTTTTAATGTTTGTGAGGCAAGTTCTTAAGTTTTTCTCTCTCTCTCCCCCCTCCCTGTGCGCCCCTGTCCGTCTCTATCTGTCTGTGTCGGGCTCTGTAATTTTTAGTTTGTGTTCAGCTTTAATGATAACATCGTAAATATGTAACTATATATATATATACATAATTGTATAATATAATTTTGTACAGCAAATGCCTGATTTAGCGCCCTCTGGCAATATGTATGCATATTTATGCAAAAGTGAACTAATCACAAGCATATTGCATAAAATAACAATTTCATAAATTGAAACAAAATGTCTAGACTCATTATGCCACCGAAAATGTATGCAATAAAATTATGCAAATTATACGCTAACAACAGAGGCAGCAGCAGCAGCAACAACAATGTGTGGCCCAAATAATATATCATATTTGGCATTTTTGCTGTAGCTGTTGTTATTATTGTTGTTGTTATTGTTGTGGTTCGCCCTTTGCCCAAAACTGTCTCTTTATCTAGTTAGCTCAGTCGCCATTCGAAATTCATTTATTCGTCATTTGATTTTCATTTAATATAAATGCTTTAGATTTCCAATTTGGTTTTCATTGTCTTTGTTGTTGGCGTTGTTGTGATTGGAGCTTTGGCTCCAAGAAATTCAAATGTCATTAAACAATTTTATGATTTTGTAATCAAATAATAAACGAGAAATTAATTAACAATCTTTAAATTTATATATTCAGACTCAATTTAAAAATTACATTTAAAGCGAGTGTTGATAATGAAGATTGATTAAATTATTTAATTAGTTTTCAGATTGGAAATGTTATTGACTCAAAATATATTCATTTCTTACAAATTGGTAGGAAAAAGAATGGCAAATGCAAACTAAATAGCTAAAAGCAATTAAACTTAATTCTTAACGTTTAGTTTTATCTTCAATTAAACACGCAATTAGATATATTGAATTGACTCAACTTGAAAATAAGAAGAAAACAGTGCTGTGTTAAATTAGAAATAAAGCATTATACAAAACAATCTTATTCCAACGCCAAATATTTAAGAAACATTCAATATGCCACTTTCATATCACTTTGTTAAATTACATCTCGACCAAAAATGAGTTTTCTGAGAAAGCTGTTTAGCATTTTTTTGAAGACTTTGAACAGATTGTCATTGTAAATGTTTCGATAATAATTACAAGTTAACTAAAAGCGACATCGGCATCGTTAAGAGGCTCTTCTCTTCTGCGTCTGCCCCAATTTCTGAGCTTGCGTAACCGCACTCGTCAACAACAATAATAAAAAGCAGTCGGCAAATGCAGCCATAAATTATGAATATGAAAGGCAAGGTGTCTACGTGTATGTGCCCCTGTGTGAGGCAGCCCCCAACCGCCTCTCTTCCCTTGGGTGCCTCCCTGGGGTCCAATAACGCAAAGAGGCCGCACAAGGCCTCAGGCAATGCAGGGTTAATAGAAACTCCTTACGTGTAAGTCTGTGTGTGTGTGTGTGTGTGTGTGCAAAAGTTATAAACATTTATGGCAGCTACTTAAAAATGTCAAGCGAAAAAATTATGATAATGATACGTGACATTTGAAAGCAATAACAATTTAGTTAGCACGCACTTTTTGATTACACCGAAAAAACTCGACCAGGTTTTATTTATGAGTTGGCAACATAAAATTGAAAAATTGCCCAAATACATATATGTACATACATATACATATATATATATATATGTGTGTGTGTGTGTGTGTGTATTTGAGAATGTGGCACTCAAGTGAAAATACTTACATGGGTGTAATAACAATAATCATAAAGCACGCCATCATAGAATGGCAAATGGCAACAACAATCAAAACTGGCAAGAAGTCAGATCGACTTTATAATGCTCTTCAAATGGCAAAAGTATTTAAACTTCACATTAGTTTTGCAAAATGCAATACAACTTTTAATGTACAACACAATGATATTTTATAATATTATGTATTTATTGCAAGTCTCGCCATGCTTATATATTGTTATTTCATTTCTTGGGATTTATTTATTTAATTGGTGTTACCAAATTAAAAATTAAATTAAATAGTTCAACATTCTTACAATATATATCCAAAAATACTTTCATGCACTAATTAACTAAATTTAATAATTTCATATAGAAATAATTAACGATTTAACTTTTCTTTAATTATTTATTTATTGTTACAAAATTTAAGTTACAAATTAAATTATATAAGATGAAAAGTGTTTAATTGAAGTAAAATTTAATATGAAAACTATTAATAATAAATAAAACAAAGTAAATAACAAATATTAAACTTAATATAAACTAAATATAGAATTTATTAACAACCTTTGATGTCAAAATGCATTCTAATTAAAAACTGCCTTTAAATTCTAAGGTAAAGAATGTTACCTAACTTTAATTAAATATATTTGGTTAGTACACAATTTGGGTCGTTTTATAAATGTATACTAAATCTGATCCCTATATTTACCAAAAATTATGAATTTTATGAAATTAACAAAGGTCCAAAAGGGGGGCAGCTGTCCTTCAAGTGGTCAGGCTGCCGGATAGACAGGCAGGCAGGCAGGCTGGCGGGCAGAAGAGTGGCAACCAAGGGCATGAGGCAACCAACAGCAACAACAACAAAGCACACATCCTGCATGTCAACTGAATAATTTGTTGCATGCACAAAAGGCATGCACTCACATCCGGTTTCCTGTCATTCTTTTCACCACACACACACACGCACACACACAGTGAAAGGGCAGCGGGTGGGTGCAGCGAGTTACACAGCGAGAGACAAAGAAAAACAAAGGGAGAGAGAGAGAGAGAGAGGGAGAGAGAGAGAGAGTAGCCATCCTGCAATTTGTGTCTATGCTGTTGTTGCTGTTGTTGTCTTTATGGCGTGTTTGGTATTTGTTGCAACTTTTGTTTTGAATTCCTGTGGCCTTGTCACACGCTCCATGCGCTTGCAGTTAAATTTATGTTTTAACGCACGCAAACACATATACACACACACACAAAGACACACACACACATATACTAACTCTTAACGAACAATGAATGCAAAAAAGTGTTGCATACAACGCGAAACAGTGCTGGTTCCCCACCCCTTCTCTTGGGGAACGTGGCAAAGATAGAGAGCGAGAGAGAATTACTGGTGGTGTGGGCAGGGGGGAGGGAGGCAGGTGGTGTTGTGGGGATGGGCTCGGTTATGTAGTGCTGTGACGTCCAACTGCCAGCAGCACATCTCTTGTAAAGCAGCGTATAATCCACTGATTGCTCCCAAGGTTCAGCTTTCAACAATGAAGGACATTCCGAAGGAGTCGCGGTGCACACAGAGTGGAGCGAGTTTGAACTGCTGCAAAGGGATGGGGGGGCGTTTGCTATCAGGTCAACGGATGTGTTGCTCTTCTCAGGGCATTGCTGTGAGCATATCTGTTTACTTGAGAGTCTAAATCGACAGTCCAAATTATTAAAAAATTATAATAATAATGTATTTTCTTTATTCTTAAAATGTTAAAACAAAATCGAAAAAAAGTCTAAAATAGTAAAATAAAATACTCGGAAAAAACAATTTTTGAATAATAAAGTGAGTCATCGTTGTCGCCAAATGCTTGGCATTGCTCCAATATTTGGGCGATTTCTTTTTTTACTGTACTCACCATGTATGTGTAGTGTTTTGCTTTTCTTTTTTATGCCTTTGCTCCTCATCTACTCTCCAGGTGCAGTCGCAGATGCAGCACCAGCAGTTGCGACGCTGGAGAGACTCCGCAGAGGTTGGCATTAATTTTGCATATGAATAGAGTATGGACAACTGACTTTGTTCTATTCTACCCCCACACATATACAAGTGTGCATTTGGAGTGTGCATATGGAGATCGCATCCACTGCGACATATTTATAGCATGCAATGAAATTTCCAACCCATCGTCCATGTCCTGGCATCCGGTTGCTCTCTGTTAGAGTCATCCTCTAACTCTGTCTGTCCGTAGAAAAATTTGGCGATTAGGGTCTGCAAGCGTCGAGATGACGGCATCAATTTTCACATTAATTTCGTTTGAAGCATCGGCCATGCCCAATTAGCTAAACCCGTCGGCTCATTAGCAACACAAGCCAGGCCCACAGCACGGTAATTGAAGTGCGGCCCAGAGACACACAGGTGAAGTCCATAAAAGCATTAGAGAGCTTGTTGCGTACTTCACCGTACTGAAAAAAAAAATGGAAAAGGTTTCAATTTGCATGTCATCAACGAGGAACGCTGCTCTTCAGTTTGCCATAGTTTGAACCGTTTGGAGATGTCGTCCAATTTCTTATGTTTGAAATAGAAGACTAAAAGCGGAAACTATTTTTTTTTTTTTTTATGGATGGTCGGCAGTGGGACTAGAAGGATATTCAAGTCATAAATATACATATGTATGTTAGTGATTTAAATTCATGAATTGGTAGCATTTCATTAATTTCACGTTCTAATATGTATATGTGCCAGATATTCTTACTCTGCATTTATTATATATACATAATAAATAAAATAATAATCATCCATCAGCAGCAGAAATTCGTATTGAATCCATTTTAGAACTGTATTTTATATTATTTTTGCATTTTTATTTCGATAGTTGCCCGAACTATTTCGCTCTTCTGTGAACTCCAAACACTCTGCAAACACATCTGGCAACACCTTGCCGCCAAAATTTCAATGGCAACCTTCTTGCCAAGCGTTGCCAGACATTTTGGTGTAAATGCAAAACAAATAAAATTACAAAATGGGGTAACATAATTTTCTGTCTTTGTTAAGTTACAGTTATCTTGCTAAAAGTTATAAATAGATAAAAGCATAAGAGTTAATAATCCGTACATCTGCCCTAGACTGATTTTAAGTAAACAAGTAAGAATGCTGCAGTCGACTGAGCTTGCTACGAGATACCCTGGATCAGCTATTAAATATATTATAATAGTTTTATTACCAAATTTCCAGGATATTTCTTATCCGATATTGATGAGTTATTAAATACCAATAGGAAGGTTCTCCCTTAAAAATTCTGTATTTTATTACTATGGGAAATCGATAATTTATCGATACTCGCAGAACAAGGATCGTTTTATATGAAATTAAATTAAGTTGATTCGCGCAGATGTACGAGAGTCTATACTCCAAATTTGTAGCTATTTTAGTCAGACAGACGCACATGGCTATATAGACTCGGATGCTGATCCTGATCAAGAGATCCTGTTACATACATTTGCACAAAACAATTATATCCAGTTTTAATGGGTTCAGGTCTTAAACATGGAATTGATTAAGCTAAATGCTAATATAAGCAAACCGCCTAAAAGTATGCAATAAATGTGTCCACAGTCTCACTGGGCAAATCGGCAGTAAATCAAATTCAAATCGTTTGCCTCTGCATTTGTCATCAGGCCGGTGTTCATTAGGCAACCTCAACTAAATCAGCCGAGTTGCCAGGTAAGCGCAAAAATGTTCAAATGATATACAACTTGGTACCTAAAGTGTGTGAGTGTGTGTGTGTGTGTGTGTGTGTGTGAGTGTTTTTGTGTATTTTGTGTGTGTGTGTAAAAGTTGCCAACGCTGCAACAGATCATTGTGGAGCGTAGTTTTTGTTGCTGTCGTTGTTGCATTTGCTGCATTTAAGTAAAATGAATTGGCTGCAATTTATTTTTGTTGCTTATCATATAAATTGCACTCGCCTGCAAGTCATTATTTGGCACATTTACGCTCAATGGCTGCACATTGTTCTCCGCCCACAATAAAGTTGTGGCAAGAGGGCGTGCCACCATGTGTGTAGCTGTGTGTGTGTATGTGTGTATGAATGTGTGCGTGACGAACCGGAAGCCCACAGATACGCCGGCAAAAACAATAGCGACAACAACAACTACAACGACAACAACAATTTGGACAAGAGATGCTGCCAGGTGGCCTTTGCACTTGGCTGCATTTTGAGGCAACTGATGGAAAGAACCAAGGCACTACTAAAAGTGGCAAGGGCATAGACTGCGAAATGGCCATTTGGGATATGCCCGAAAGAAACTGCCACTTAAGCAGTTGCTGCTGCTCTCTTATTTACCACTTGCAATGTGCGGCACAAATAAATTTCCGGTTTTTCTTTACTTGACCGATTTTTGCCAGCGCACACAAATGGGAAATGTGTGCTCTACTCGAGTACTTCATATATATATATACATATATATATATATATATATTCTTTTTTTGTTTGCGCTATCTATGCAAAGGATTACAAGTCATACAAGACTACAGTTAATCGCAGCTCAAGTCGCTTAAGATTCACTCCTTTTCTTTATCAATACTTTATAAATAATACTTTATACTAAGTTTTTTAATCTTGAAAGTAAAACACTTTAATCAGATTTTTTGGCTTTACCAAATAGTTTATTCACATCAATCAATAATTGTTAAATAAATGATAACTGAACTATTAAACAAATTAAAAAACCACAAACTTACGAATTAGAATTATTTTATTATACTGTCTAGTTAAGCTTTAGTTTTAGCACACTCTGACAAGTAAACATTTCAGCTCTAGAAATGAAACTCTTATCACATGCACTCAAACACAGCTATCCTCAAGTGCATAGCTCATTTACATGCATTGGTTTATTGGGTTTGTTTTGCAGGTAGCGAAATCGCAACGCTAACTAAAACTAACTGCCAGTCAAAAGGTAACCGAAACTCCCGTGGAATGCAAACAAAAGGCAACAAATCGACTGGAAAAGTGTGCAGAAATATTTTACGAATGCAATTGCAATTAAGTTGTCCGATTATTGGGTCAGATAGTGTAGACATTTAAGAATTGAGCAGCAAACGAAAACGAAAAACAAAACCCACCCAAACACAGCGTCGAACAGCGATTGCATATACACATAAATGTATATACATATATATACATATATACAGACACACGGCCTATCATCTGGATTTTGACCTTGCAAAATAGAAACACACAAAATATACAATTTCCAAATACACATGAGGAACTGAATTCATGGGATATAGACGGCTTTGCAGTACTCTACACTTCTGCTTGATTTTTGTACTACAGCTAAATTATTATTTAATATTTATAATTCTTAGTTGAAGTGAACATTTATAGACAACACTTCGTGCCTATATGTGTATGTATAAGTGTGAATTTGAATACACATATTCAAATGTATAACAACCAATATATTTCAATGTCACACCAGATCAATAATTAAAATAGTTTGGCTTACACATACGGGTTAAACGGGTTAAACGAGTTAAAAGGGTTAAAACCCGATAATTTGCATAAAAAACACAGCTCTCATCAGAGTATATAAGACAGCCGAGTTCTCATCAGAGAATATAAGACAGCCGAGTTCCCCTACAAGATTCAGAACATCAACAACGATCGTCAGTCAAAATGAACATTAAGTACTGCGTAAGTTTATAGAGCAAAGCTGGAAAGCCTTTAGCCTCACACATATCTCCTCAACCCAACAGCTTACGTTGCTATCGCTGCTGTTTGCCGCTGCGAATTCAATTCCCGTAGGAAATACGACCATAGCGCAATGTTCGCCATGGTGTGCCGGACAACCCGCACCGCCTCCCGGCACTATTAACTAAGCTCTGATGTGGATACTGTAATCGGCTTCCCCTTCATACAACAAGCATGTATGTTGTCAGTCGTTCACTTTTCGCAATTATTGTGGGCCATTTGCAAAAATAAAAACAATTAAACTTCCATAAAGTATACATATAAGCATTTCTGCATACATATGAGATTGGCTACTTTCAGTAATTAGTCTAGTTTTTAATGTCTCACAGACACACAAGGTGCGCGGGACTTCATTGTCTGGGAAATGAAATAAAGCTTTGGATTTAGCGCTGGTGTATTCATCCCAGTAGTATTTCTCTCTCTGTGTCTGTCTCTCTCTCTCTCTCTCTCTCTATCTCTCTCGCTCTGTGCCTGTCTCTCTCTGTCTGACTTTGAAGCTCCAGCAAACACAACCCATTCGATAATGAGATGTCGTTCACTAGTTAGCTGCTGGGTTTAGTATTTAGTTTGAACTTCAATCTCACTTAGTTGTTGTCTAAAATATACAGTGAAATTAAAATTGATTAACACAATGGCGGCAGCCGCTCAAGCGAAAGCGAGACAACAACAATCAGGTTTCTGTCTTGTTTGTGCTGCTCCCAAGTGAGAGAGTGTCTACTTTTAGACGAGCAAATTCTTCGTTTTGGAGATAGGAAAGAGACAGCCCAGCAGCGAACTACCCAGCAGCGAAATTGTGAATTACCGAATGCCTTCTTCCACACAATGGAATTCATTACCTAGTAATGATTTTGTATGCACAATTGTAAACTGGAGCTTCTAAGTGATGCATAAACTTTTCTTCGCGAAATCTTCGGCAACAAAATATACAATATGTATAACTATATTTCGAAAATGTAAGCTACGCTTTTTTCCGTAATGCAACTCCATTACAATAGTCTATCTTGGTATATAAAGTCGGATAGCATTCCGATTACAATCCCTCACACAAGGTTTGAGCGCTTGTAAGGCAATGCATACTTTCTCCATGATCCTGAGAGCATGTAAAGTTGCTACTTTCCCGCCGCATCCATGCTTATGGAAAAGTAATGTGGATTGTGCTGTGAATTCGCAGCGATAGCACCTACAAATCGAATTCATACTGGGATATTTTCTCTGCTCATATAAGCAATACATGCAAAAGCAGACACAAAAATATACAAAAGGCTTGGGGGAAAGAACAAAATAATTATTTGCCAACTAATAAAACGACTTGAAGTTTTGATGAAACAGTATTTAATTCATTTATTAATACCGTATTGGAACATATGAAGTTCTGGTTGTCTTGATGCAGCACCACTCCTAATGATGATGAGGATAGTGTTGAGGAAAGTGATGTGGATTGTGATGGGGATTGTGATGGGGGTTGTGATGATGATTGCTGCCACCACCACGATTACCACCCCGATTACCACTGCTACCGCCGCCTCCACCACGGGCAAGCCTAATTCCTTTACCAACTTGGGGCAATGCAAAAGCAGCCGCAAACAAAAGCGAAAATAATATGATCTGTCAAAATGAACAAAAAATAATATTTAAATAATTTACAACTTGCCTCTTACAGAGACCGAGAGCCTCTGCAGAACAAAAATACTCACAAACAATTTCATATCGAATGCTTTCTCAACTATGAACTCAAATCCGCTGTGCACTCGGCTTTTAAAGCAGAAAATCGGCTCTGCTGAAGGTACTGAAGGAGGCACAAGAAAAGTCATAAACATAAATTACCCAGACACATCCATAAAAACCCAAGAGGATCGTACTTAAGTGCATTTGAGGGCCGGCTTATCCGCGACGACATATGTGACACATACACATATGTATGCATTTGAATATCATTTTTGCCTTTTACCTGCGTCTGCTCTCAAGTTTCTAAGAAAATAGGCCAGAGGAGATAGGATGGATTGGCTTATGTACTGATATGCTCTTATGACCTTTCTCAGTTTTACAGCAAGTACATAAGTATGTAGGTAGACTAAAGTCAACATATGCTTCCACGTATTATCTTCGTATTTTGTCAGAGTATTGCGGCTTAGAAATATACCTACACACATATGTAGGTTATCTCTTTTTCTATTCTTACACAAAACAAAAACCATTATTTTACTGATTTGTAAACTCGTGTTATTGTATGAAGAATTGTATAAAGCGAACTTAGATAGTTGTCTTGGTTGGATGTTGGAGAAATCGAACCTGTCTACAAGAAAGATGCAACTTCGACTTCATTAGGAATACAACTTCTTAATCTGCAAAATTAGCGGTTTTAGATTATGTATATTTTTTAATTTTAATAATTCCTTTTGTTTTTACCATATAGCAGCAATCGGTCGAAAGAAGAGTTTTAAGTTGGTGGCTGAAAAAATTCATACAATATAACTACATACATCAGAGTTGAAAATTGAGAGTAAACATATAAATAAAATTTACCTCTTACGAATTAACAAATCACACAATAATATCACGAACTCCAGACTAAGGAAAGAAGTGGATATCTTCTTTGGTGTGCCTAAGTTATTTATATAGTACCGATTAATATCAGAATCATAAAATAAGAACATGAAAAGGCTGTTTAATATTCGACATTCTTTCGTTGAATCGCTTCTGTGGCAACTATATAATATAGTGGTGCAATGCTGATGTATTTTGTTTAACATACATATGTATATTCATATATTCATATATTCATACATATATTCCTTGATAACCCTGAAAGCGTCGCTAAGCGCAAATCTTTATTTCATATGCCAGATAACAAAATCACACTCACTTTGTGTGTGCGTGTATGTGTGTGTGGTTTAGTTGCACATAAACAAAAATATACCAATAACTAAAAGTTGCCAATCAAAATGATGCCAGAGCCAAACTGATGTGCATACTTTACAGTAATTAAATTAATTTAGCAAACGTCTCGAGATACTCATCAGTAGAAATACGATCCAAGTTGCTGTATGTCTCTTACTTCTTCAAGTGACAACTGCACTCCAATATTATGTGTCTACACACACACATATATAAGAATATATAAATCCAAGATCAGACTAATCGCAGCTTTCTACTCGCAGCCAGGAATTCCGTAGATTCTTCACCAACTTCAACAAAATTAAGAATAATTCAAATTGTTTGGGTTAGGCTCAAAAACGTCCTATATTTATTGATTTAAATAGGCTAATAGCGGCCACCGCGACCACCATGGCTACCATGTCCACCGTGTCCACCATGTACGCCTTGGCCATGTCCACCATCGTTCAATCCAGCATGGCCATGTCCACCCTGGCCAAATCCAGATTGCTTTCCATGTCCGCCAAATCCAGCCTGGCCATGTCCACCTTGGCCTAATCCACCCTGGCCATGTCCAGCTTGGCCATGTCCAGCTTGGCCATGTCCAGCTTGGCCATGTCCACCTTGGCCAAATCCACCTTGGCCATGTCCACTTTGGCCAACTCCAGCTTGGCCATGTCCACCTTGGCCATGTCCTTGCTGTGCATTATAACCTCCATTAGCCAATGCAATGGCAATCAAAGCAAATAAAACGATCTGTAAAGCGAATAAATATTACTGGAGATGAGTCCGACATTTAATTAGGCAAACTCTGCAGGAAACTTACCAACACTTTCATTTTGATTTGTGGATTTACTCTAGCACTTCCAAATATGTTCTAATTGTGCTGCATTCGTTTCGGTCCGTTTTTATACCCAGCTAGCAAGTAGATTAGCAGCTCAAAAATAACAGATTTCGAAATCAAACAAAACAAACAACGGAAAAAACAAATATATTATTATTCTTATCGTAAACTTGTTGATTTTTTTTATATACACTTTTATTTTTATTATTTCCCGAGAATACGTTAACTGTAGCATTAAATGTGTAACGCATAAATTATTAAGTTTTTAAAATATTTACACTTTGAAATCTTTCGACGCTTAATGTAACTTTCTAAAATTCGGTGTATTTCTTGTCTTAATTCCAGAAATTCTGTTATTATACTAATATTATTTATAAGCATTATTATTAATAAACTTCACGCATACAAATATTTTAAGTCGCTTATAAGCTATAAAACTTTTAATTGATAAAATACCAACGATTTTACGACGATCTGAACTCTATACAGCTGCCGGGACAGTAATTTTCATAACCATTTTCTGAATTTTAGAAAGAATTTTTTCTAAAAATAACGGATTGCATTTATAATTTTAAAAATATGTTCCGTTGTTATGAAATATAATTAGAGAAGCAAATGCCTTTCTCATTTGAAGGGTATTTTTTTCGTATACTTTCTTATACGATTATTTCTAGAAATGAGGAAGACTTTATGGGCGATATTTCTTCCAAGTATAAAAACACACAATAATACCTGTTTACTGTCTTCGAAATAAAATTGAATTCCAAATTAGACTATTAAAAAAAATTAACATTGTATAAAGGGTGTTTAATATTTGACAATTCGATGTTAGCAGTTCTCTTTTAAATTTGATTTGCTTATATTCCCCTCCCTAATGTCGTATTTCTAGATTGATTCGCTTGATGAGGCAATAAATGCAAAACGCCGAATTAATTTGTGTGAATTAACAATAATATAGACTACTTAAACAAAAACCCAAATTTTAAATTTACGTCCGACCTTAAACTTGAACTCGAACTGAATTTGTTGATATACGTTTCCCGGTAGGGGGAATATTTTAATAAATTTTAATAAATAATCAGATTAATTGCTGAACTAACAAGGCAATGACGCTTTCATGCGAGAATATATATAAAAAAAAGTGATAATCGTCTAGAGTCTAGAGAGCTCAGCTATGATCACCCTGAACTCAAGTCTATTCCATGTATGTATTTATGTATGTAAGCAAGTATGTATGTATTGCTTGCACTTTCTGCTGAGTAATTTAGTAAACATGAAAATATAATTTTTTTGAAATGTTTCTTCATGTTGCTTGCACTTTCTGCTGAGTAATTTAGTAAACATGAAAATATAATTTTTTTGAAATGTTTCTTCACCAATATTAATGATAACTTTTACAGATTATCTATATTAAATTATTTAAGGATTAAAAATTATCTTAATTAAATAATATATATTTTCAATAAGACATATTAATAGACAAGGTTAGATATATCTTAAAATACATGAAGAAAGAAAAAATTAAAATGATAAGTTTAAATCAATTGGCGGTCAACTGGCATATTCCGGCCTTCAAAAAGCATATCTTTTTGCCTTTTAAAATAATATTCTACAGCATACTTTTTAGCAGTGGTGATTAACAACATTCTCCAACTGATTCGCACTTAATTTTAAAAATTCGTTTTTAAAAATTGTTTCTAAATAGAAGAAAACAAATTTCAAATTAAAAAAGCTTAATTATAGAAAATATTTCAAAAACCTATAAAATTATATTTAAATTATTTTAAGAAAAAATAAAATCTGAAAATGATATACATTTTTTTTTTAATTAAATAAAACCGATGGTTTAGAAACACTTACTTTCTGGAGCTGCGTTTTCCTTGGCGCCAGAAGCAAGGCGATTTTTTAATTTAATGTAGTATGAAATCAAAGGAATAATCATTGCTCTTTAATTTGTTAAGTTCATCGACCCAATTTAATGTCTCCACCTCTCCGTTTCTCACTCCCCTCTCAGACCTTATATTCCACATCAAAATTATTCGCGTACTCACAGCAGAAGACGGCAGACTCGTAAGCTTTACTAGATTGATGAGCGGACTTATGGAATTGCTCGATTTTGACTATTGCAAACCCCGGCCATAATGCTAGTGGTAAATGGTAGTAAGAGTAATAAGAGAAAAGAGCTTTCAAATAATTTCACACAGCTGATGCGTTTGCATAAATCCTTTCAAGTCATTGTGGCGGAGTAGTGCGTGGGGGTGTGGGGTGTCCTGACTGTGCCACGAGCTGTGCGAGCTAATTAAAAGCGTTGCCCCTTAAAATGTAAGAAAATGTTGCACAGTTTTGTAAAGGATTTAGCATTTGTAGCAGTACAATCCGCATTCGCAATTCGCATTTGTCAGTGTAGCGACAGCGAGTTGAGTTTTTAATGCTAACGATTTGTTTTCTTGTTGTGGCCTGATTTGCTTTGCGGGTTTAGATGGATGCATTAAATATTGAAATTAATGGTTTACAGAGCGAACCTCGTGGAAAAACGTACTCTGAGTATTTTGTTTCAAAGTAGTATATAGTAACTACTTTGATTACATTGATGGAACAATAATAATAATCTTGAAGTTCTCTCGCCATGGGAATTTCATCAGTGATGCATTGCTTAGCAGTGGTTTCAACATAGATACTCAGAGTAGGCTCAGCCTGCAGCTCTACCGACTTATTTTGAGCCATCTGTGTAAATATGTCCATAGGACCATTTAAACACACTTCCCTGGTTGAGATGGAAATATGGAAAGGAATAGTTGAGATTTCTAAGGACACCGCATAGTCAGTCCGGCTTAAAAGTTGTGTCATGGACATTTTCTCTTATATCTAAATGTATATCCGTGGATTATACTAATATCTCAGCTCTCTCTGCACTAATCCTAACTTTTTTTTATAAATAGCCACTCACTTAGTAGCTCTTGTTATGTGCCGCTGCTGCTGCTGCTGCTTGTGGCAGGCGCCAACGACAGGATATTATGATGCAACAATAAACTTTTTTAACGCTGCCGGCAATGAAGTAATTAAAATATTTTAACGCAGCTCCAAAGTCAAACAAAGTTGAACACCAAACTCAGTCAGACATACGCATAAGCACTTAGAATGGCCAAAAGGTGGAGGGAGAGGATGAGTGCTCCTCGCCGATGAGCAAATAAGCTCAACAACTTATGCTCCTAACATGCAGCGTGTAGTATGAAGATAAAGTATTTATAAGTGAATTTAATTAGAAATTAACAACAACAAAAATAAAAAATTAAATAAAACGGAAGTTGTGCGTTAAAATACAAAAAAAAATGGACCCGATGGCTAAATTAGCATAAGATATTTGCGAGCAGTCAACTTTGGAACAAAATGAACAACTTTCTGGTTTTAATTGACCCATCACAAAGGGCTTTGAAACATAGCTAGTGTCTATAATAAATGTTTATTAATAAAAGTTTACCAGACATTAAAAAAATTTAATTGATTAATAATAATTGGTTTTAAATAAAATGAATAAAATGTATACAAATTTAAAACAATTAAAATAAAATGTAAAACATCTATAACTGCATATCTGCAGTTATTAATTTATAAAGTGGTTCAACATTTATTGCAAGAAAAAACATGTTTTCCATAATATAGAAATATTCACAAAAAGTTAAAATATATTTATACTATTTCGTAAATACAAATTGAATAAATATTTTAAAATTTAAATAACTATTTTTCTTGGAAAGTATAATGTGTCACATAAGATTTTTGATGTCTGTCATCTGATTTTATAAGATAGAAATTCAAAACGCATTGCCAAGACACTTTTCGAACTTATTTTCTGAATTTGCTAGTCGGACAACAAACAACAAACAAAACAAATACATTCCAGATTAGAATTATTCGATTTTGATGAGAAATAATCGATGGGCCATCGAGATTTCTGCTGCGATGGCTGTCAAACACATAATCTTCATGGACGACGATTTCACTGTTTGCGCTGCGTGAACTATGACCTGTGCCTTGAGTGCTACGACCATAATGTGGAGACACTGAATCATCGCTTCGAGCATCCCATGCAGCTCCTCCACGACCATCAGCTGGCCGATCTACTGCCCAATGGCGAACTGCTCGAGCTGATGCACTTGCCCAATTGCTATACGTGCCCCTACTGCGGCATCTTTGGCCATACGGCCAAGGAGCTGATCGATCATGTGATAACCATGCATCGCCAGGACGATGGACATGTCGTCTGTCCCATGTGCGCCGGCCTACCCGGCATTCAGCTGGTCGCCATACGCAATCTGGCCCGCCACCTGCTCCTCAATCACATTGAGCATGCGAATCTACTCGATCCCCAAACGCCGCCGCTGCGGCACGCGTTGGCGCGACTCGTCCGGCGCTGTCGACGCCAACAGCCCCTTCCGCCGCCATCGTCATCGAGTGACGCGCATCAGATGGGCAACTTCGCAATACCCAACAGCAGCCGCATGGCGGCCAACCATATAACCTATCAGCTGTCCGAGTTGCGCCGCCTGCGTCCAGAGCCGAACAGTTATCCGGAGGCGGATCCTCGCTTACGGCCGACCACCACGCTGGCTATCACCAGTGGCGATCCTGAAGCTGAACCAGAAGCGTCTCAGTTAGCTGTAGAGAACTCGGATGCGGATCGGTATCTATTGCAGCAGTGGATGATGGAGCAGCATGCGAAACTGGAGCAAGCTGATCCGCGGAACAACAGGCAACGACAGCAGCATGCCCTCTTCGTCGAGCACCTGCTGCTCTCCATGTTGTGCGAGGAGCATCTGCAGCTGCCTGCCGAACCCAAAATCTCATTAACAGAGCTGCGTGAGGCAAGAGATACTCCGCTCGATGGAAGGCAAGAGGATGTGATCTCCCTCTTGTCCTGCAAGTGTATACCTTCGCAAATAATGATGCTTATGTCGCTGCCATGGATTAGGCCGTGGTCAACCCAAAGCAAAAAGCGCTACATTGAGATGCAGGGCGTCACACTGGATGAGAGCGAAGTGACTGCTGGCGAAAAGCAGCAGGATATCGACTAAGTCCCTGTCAGAATCACATCTATCATTCCGTAAATGCATTCCTTTAAATAGTTAAGTGTAGTTTTACAAAATATGCATATAAAAATTGAATTGTGAAAATTTTCCGTGCGGAAGCTTCAAGTCTTATTTCCAATTGCCTGCTTTACTTGATACTGAATACTTTTGGGCCTTATAAATCTCTGATTTTATTATCCAAATTTAAAATTAACATTTCCACAATAAATTATTTTGTCAATTTTTATAGTTTTTTGTGAATATATATAAATAACTGATTTCTTTTAATGTTTAAGCCACAAACATGTCTTTTGTCAATTTATAGATTTCTAGCTTGCAACCCGTCGAGGATTAAAACTGCTGAGAACAAGATAGTTGAGAATTCATTTTTGGCTCATATTTTTATTAGTGGACCAAGTTGGTGTTTCTGTTGTTGAAGCTCTCTCGTTGTCAGACATCTTTTTTTGCATTCTGAAAATTAATATTTTACATTTTACACTTTACTTATTTCATATTTTACAGCTCAGCCTGCAAATATGTATTTTGTGCCTTAATTTCTTTCGGACTGACTTACAGAATAATTTCTTCCGGTTATGCAGTTTGCCCACTGGATTTACCTGAACAATTAACCCAAGAAAGCACCACATTCTAACGGAGACCTTTTTTTTAAATCAGGTGATAAAAAATGTGCATTCTCTGCAGAGAGTTCCTGCGGTAGTTCTGTATTTTTTTAACTTTTCATTAGTTTCCACCGAGAAATATAAAAATATATGTATTTATTAAGATAGTGTTGGTTATGGATTGGGAAACAAGACTCTTACCAGTTTGGGAATGAAGCGCAATTATATAGGTAATGTTTTTAAATTAGATTAGCATATATAAATACCAAAACTATTGGGTTAAACTCGTTCCATTTTCATGCTGGCTTTGAATCGCCTCTTATGCTCTGCTCTGAAGCTAGAGGAGTATATTGGCTTTGTGCAATTTCCGCAGGGCTTTAGTGAAACTTGCATAAAAGGTACATTCGCTGCAAGCTGCAACGTAGACTAAAAGAAACCTCCTTGTAAACTAGATAATTTAGTTCTTGGTCACTTTCGCCTTGTTGTAGAGCTAGAGTCTCCGAACTTAAGAGCTACATCCATGACAGTCTGCATAATTTTTTAGATACGACCAGCTGTCATTATGCTATTATTAGAGTATTCATTGGTCGGTTAGGCATAACTGCAACGTTCTCACTTGTTAGCCATTGCCTTTTCTTACCAGTTTCGCTATGCGGCGGCTGCTGCTGCTGCGTTGGTGTTGGTAATTATTTTATGGAGTGTTGCAGACTGCCTTCTAGTCTCCAGTATCCAGTTCCGTTACCACCAGTTACCTCAAACCCTTCATCCTACCCCGCAATAGCATCAGCACCAGCACCCGTACCCGCACCCGCACCAGCAACACCCCCTGTTGAGCTGTGTGCGTGGGCAACTTATGTTTACCAAGTGCGAAAGTGGAAACGTGCTGCAAACACGAACTTCTCTGCTGCTGCAACATTACCATACCCCTGAGACCAATACCCTCCACTCCCCCCCTTTCATCCACCAGCACACCGGTCTTCTGTTCTCCATGCAGTGCTCTTGCGTTTTATAATAGGATTTGAATACAATGGCATTGTAATGAAATGTGCAGCAAACGATGGCGACTACTGAAGTTTAGTTCTGCGGTTCTGCTTCCCTCTGCTCCCCACTGCTCGCCATTGCTCCACCTGCTCATGCTCTGCCATCTCTATGCCATCTCCAACTCCATCTCCCTTGCCGTCTCTGTATTCACATCTCCTTCATCGTCTCTTCTGCAGTCGTTGCCAAGTACAAGCCAAACAGCTGTTCCAACGTTTTTGTGTGTTCCCTGTTGCAAAATAGCGACCAAATGTATATATATGTGTGTGTGGGTGTCTGTATGTGTGTGTGCTTGTGTGCCCCATTGTGTATGTGTGTCTGGCCATGTAATTTGAGTTGGTAATTAAAAGTAAAGCAAAAGGCAGGTACTACTACCAGAAGCTGTGCACTAAATGACCGGGCTCTTACACACACCCACACACATAAGTACATGTGCGTGTGTGTGTGTGTGTGTGTGCGAGTGTGTGCTGCTAGCAGTTTATAAGACTGTTTACCGTTGTGTCTAATATCGTTGCATTTTAAAGCTGCCAAGCAGCATTAGGCATCTAACAAAAAGCATGCAATTAACGTTCATTATGTCAGCAAATGCTCAAGAGCATTTTTTCTATTCAAATTAATCGAGCATGGAGCGATTTGGGACTAAATTAAAAGGACTTCAATTTCGTGAAATGCTTTCAATTCGCAAGCTCAGTAGAATGAGTATACTTTAAAAAGCAAGTCAAAAACAATCTGTTAACCAAAATCAAAATATTTATTATATCCTTTACTATATATATTTGTGTTGTTTAAATATTATCCATTTATTAAACCTGTTCCTATATTATAATAATAATAATAATATAATAATAATAATAATAATAATAATACTAATAATAATAATAATAATAATAATATAATAAATAAATAAATATCTGCGTCCTTTTTCCTTTATTGAAAATTCACGTTCTATAATGTTTGATATAAAAAGTATATATATATATATTTTGTATTATATGTTGACTGTGTTGTAGTTGGTTCTTAAGGCGTATAAAAAATATGTAAATTTCGATGACATTGATTCATTGAGGGCACTGTGAAATGCACAGCTTGTAGACCACAGCGATTTATGTATGTGTCAGCGATAATTACAAGCATCTTGTCGCTAGGCGGATACTTGGCTCCTTATAAATCCTGTCCTCGGGCCACCCTGTTCCTCTGGGACAATATCAATTATCGGGCGTCAAGTGTCGCTCAAGTGTCACTTCAACACCACGCACACCAATGAAGCACGCAACTCACATGATGACAATCATGGTTTTTAGCCAATAGCTGGCGAAACCGGCAACTGGTTCTTCGAGATGAGTTGGCTGCATTTGGAAGCGCAGCTTAAAGCCCTTTCACTTCCACTCCCACCGCCCCTCTTTGGCTCCCTCACTTTATCTCTCTATATGGCTGAGTGCTCGCCCCGACTTTGATTGATTACAAAAGCAATTGAGCGCAACCTTATTCTAAAATCGTCAGCAGCACAAAAATACAAAAAAAAATAAATAAATTTAAAAAAAACTGCCAGAAGCGAAATAAAATAAAATTAACATAAATAAAAAAAAATGGAAAATTTTCGATTGACAGCTTTGCAAATGGAAACGAAGCGCAATTAGCTCCTAACGAACCCTGGAGACCCATTGCAGCAATAGGTTAATGAGCCACGCCCCATCAATTTTTAGCGGTAAAATTTTTCCAGCTAGACGGCTGCTATTAATTAGCCAACAACAAGAGATGCCTAGAAGATGCTCGGCAGTAAATGAAAAAATGCCAATTACGTTTAATTGATAAATGAATCAGCAGGCGTGACAGAAGTTGATTGATGTGAAACTTCAAGAAAGTGGAAGAGTGCGAAGACCCAATCTCAGCTCAAGAGCAAGCGAGCAACATAATTAGATTTTAAAATAAGTATAAAATGTATGTAGGAACAACAAAAAGAGTGTTCTCCCTATATATAGAGACATTTATACGACATTTGGAGAGTATGAATTAAATTAAAAAAATTGTCACATACTTAAGACGCTAAATACAGCAGGCGTGACAGAAGATGATTGATGTGAAACTTCAAGATAGAGGAAGAGTTCGAAATCCCAATATCGAATCAAATGCGAAACATAATCACATTTAAAATTAAATAAGAGTGACGAGAAGAGTATATTTTCTTACATATTCATTTATTTGCTTTTTCTATTTATTTAAAACGCACCTCTGCTATTTATCGCGTATTTACCTATACATTATTTATATTAAAAAATTAGCTTTTAATATTTTTTTGTCGTTCAGATTACAATTTTATTGTTTTCGTTTAGTGAACTTACCATTACTAAATAAGTAGCTATATTTATACAGAAACGATGGCTAATTTTTAGAGCATTTACTCATTCTTAATTGTAGTTAAATAATTGTTGGAAGAACCTCAAATGCGTTTTGCTTAATCGTGTCGACTGAGAGTTGGTCACAATTTGGACAAAGTTGAAAGTGACGTCGTCGAGTCGAGTTGACAAACAACAGTTGTATAATAGTTAACCATCAAGTCGTACCGCAAATCAAGTGCAGCAATTGCAACTGGCCGACAATTCATTTGCGGCAAGGGTGGGAAATAGATGAATAGTCGAGTCAAGGGTGTCAACAGAGAACGGTGTCCAAAGCCAAAGACAAACCGCATGCAAAGTTGCCAACGTAGCCAAAACAGTTGAAACCACGAGTCAACCCTGAAAGTGTCAGTGCAAAGTTTCGCAACGGGAGAACACTATAGAAGTCGGTTGGGGTTGGGCTTAGGTTGGGTTGGGGTTGGGGTTGGGGTTGGGGTTTTGGGGTACAATCAGCTTTCAGTTCCATTAAACATTCGACGTTGCTTATCAAACTCCAGAGACGGCCATTCATCAGCATTAGAGCGCGCTTTGAACTCTACAACTTTTCAGGCGCAACTATTTTGCATTTGGGGCATATTTAATGTACAGATTCACAGATTTTCCCACGAAAAATTCAAAACAATATCTGTCATTAGTGTCAAATGTATATAATGGCGGCGAGTTGCGAGGCATGGTGAAATCCTTTTAATTCCAGTTTACCAGGCAAACTGCTATTCCAAGTCAATCCTCATAATGTCTTAACACTCTGCTGACTAGACGCCAGCGGTTGAAAAACAATGAAGGAGGCAGATTTTACTACCCCTGCAAGTTAGCCAGTGAGGCAGTTAGGCAGGAGGGCCGACAGCATTAATATTAATTTATTTCTAAATAAATTATTTATGAAATTTTGTCACTTTTGGTAATTATGATGCGCGTCGACCTATGACCTTTTAATTAAAGTATCGACGTTGACAGTTGAGCGCTTTAGCGAAGAGGAAAACCAACTGAAGCGAATTTCGCATAAAGTGCGCTCGCACATAAAAAGATATCATTATTGGGGTTTGAGGCGGACAAAAAAGTACCAGGACACACAAAATTATTATCAGTGCATGTAGACAAAAAATTAAGAAAGCAAAAGTTTTTGGCGACAATCCCAACGCACTTTTATGGCACGACTTTCGGGTGTGCAAATGAAGATAACCATGGCAACACATATGAAGCTACCAGAGATGAGCAGCTCGAACTGAAAACGATGTTCAGGTAATATAATTCACACATTAAATACAAATATCAATTATTGTATGCATTGAATAGAATAAAATAAAAATAAATATAATTCATTAGTATGAAATAAATTTATTTTTGAATGATGGTAATCGTTATCGTTTTAGCTGCAGCATCTCCTAACTCAATTCCGGTGATCCCAATATGGTGGCAGCATTCATCATTTGGCAACAGGATTTGCATTTTTTGTATTCTTCCATTATTGATTTCCCAAGCCTCAGCTTTTCTAGCCTTTATTAAATATGTTTGTGTTCTATCTCTCTCTATTAAATATGTTTGTGTTATTTATTTATGTTTAGTATTATTTATTTATTATGTTTTTCTTTAAACTATCTTTGGCTTGGTTGCTCTATCTAGCCACAAATGTGCCATCTCTAGTGTCAATTTCTGTGTGTGCGTTCATCTGCTTAAAGTATGATTGCAAGTGTGAAAATATATATGCTAAACGTGCCCGCCCCGTTGCGCTCCATGCGTTTTTTGTTTTATGACGCGGCGACGTGCTCGGAAAATGAAAAGCACTTGACTCGCCAAAGTGCTGAACTTGGCGGTTCACCCACCCTCCCCGCCTAAAACCTCATCCTGCATGTTCGTCTTGCCACAGTTGCCGAATCGTAAAACGTTTCGTCTTTTTTTACCAGCGAGCATTTTCTTAGAAAAAATACTGATTTCGGTAGACATATAATGCGTGATACGGGAGTTCAATTCAGAAATGAATACCCTACAATATTTCAGTGTAAAGTTCCTTTAAAAAATACATATTTTTCATATTTACCCAAACAAAAATAAAAAATTTGAAAAAAAGAAGAAAAAATATATTTCTGTTAATGTTTTGGAAAATAGTCAAAAACATATTTTAAAACGTTTATAAAATATTGATTTATATGAAATCTTAAAAAAAAGGTGAATAACATGTGCCAAAATCTTACAAAATCTTACAAATGAATATAATCCTATATTCAGAGCACCAAAGCTTAATGAGAATATGTGAGAATATATTCTTTGATTAAGTGAATTTATTCTAGAATAAACAATATAATTTTCTTTTAAACTAAATTTTCAATACTAACATATCTCCGGAAAAAAACGGTTGATAATACTAATGATACTTTTTATTTGTAATATTTTATTTATTTATTTATTTAGATTTTTTAATTCAGTTTCCGCCTTTTAATTTTATACAATTTCAAGTGTAACTTTAATTTTGAGTATACTTTTCAGTTTTTTTATGAAAACATTTAAGAATTGTGGACTGTCTTGAGTCACAAATAAAATAAAATTAAAATAGAATATGTATTATTATTATTATTTTAAATATATCTACGTGCATACACTTTCAACATTTTTGAAAGGGTACTCAAAAATCGCTCATGCATCACCTGTTAGCACATTCTGCTTAAGTGCAGATGAGCAGCTTGCGAGTAAATTGTATATTCTTGCTTCAGTTCCATTTTCATTTGTTCGAACCATTTACGAAATTGTCGCCAGGCTGATGTCTAACTTGATGCAGCGAGGTTCTAAACTTTATAGAGTAAATAAAGTATGATTGGTTATGCATGTGACTGTGTGAATGTGTTAGTCTGTGTTGCAAGTTCCGCCTCTGAGGCCGCTGTACAACTTCAACACTCTATTTGCTTTCTGTACGCGTTGAGTTAATTTCATTTGATTTATGCGATTTTATTTTGCTGCAACTGGACCTGAAGCTGTAGTTAGAGTTATAACTGAAGCTGGAATTGGAGTTAAGCCCGTTGTTATGTGAGAGTATCTGTTGTTGTTGTGGTCAATAAATTACCCGCTGTGCAGAGGCTTTTCGCATTGTTCCTTTACATATTTGAAGTGTACTTTATGCTTTTTGCATACACGATTCGCAATTAATTTAAAACAATTATGTTGGAACTGAAATCCTCCCCACTACAAAGAAAAAATAACATAAAAAAAACACCCCTCTGCGGTTAAATGACATGTCGCCTGTCAACCACACATTTTCAGTTCAAGTGTTATGCAATTATGGTAAAGCATTTTCCCGGCTGGATTACAAAAAAACAAAAAAAAAGGCAGTCATATGAGTTAATTATTGGTTCTTGGCTTCAAATAAATCAAGAAAAAAGTGTATTTAATTAAACATGCTGACAATTAAAAGGATTAAGATGAAAAATTAACTTTAGCAGTGAACTACGAAAACATTTTTATATTTCTTAAGAAATTCTCATCATATCGAATATGCTTATCATATGGAACACAATTATTTGCAGACTTAATACTTAATTAATATAATCTAATATTTATATTTAAGATACTTCGTATAAAAATATTGACTAGAAATGTTAAAAAATTGCTGGCCACTTATTATTATTTATTATTATTATCCTTAATCAGCATTACTATACTCGTATATTGACATTAAATCCTTATCACATCAATGTTTTATAACATTTAAATATGTTTACCAAAGTTTGCAATTTAAATGTTTTATAAATAAAAATTCCAAAAATAAAGTCATTAAACAAGCAAATCGTAGAAAATGCAAATAAATAAAATAAATACAAAGTATTCAATAGTTTGACGGCTTATTGCAAATGTTATTTTCATTTAATCTTATTAAAAATGTTGACCAAACGCCTAATTGCAGCCGTCTGTTGCTCCAGGTGCTAACTGCAGCAGCTGCAACAAACAGAGCTTGTGGGGCAGGTTGGGCTAATGGATTTTTCCACGCCTAATTACCATTACTTAGCGGCACACAACAAGTTCAGTAGCTACAAAAAAATTACATTAAAAATTTGACACTTTTTTCTGGCAGCATGCTTATTTTAATTTTATTATTTTTCTTTTTTGCAGCTAAGAGGTGTGTGGAAAAATGCAAATGGAATTTCATAGTCACCATTAACACCTTTTTGCACAGTCGCCCGTTTGGCTCTTGCATTCTCGTTTCCATTCATTTCTTGTGGTCCTCGTTTCCTCTTTGCTGCGCATATTTTATGTGACGTCATGGCTAAAAAAGAGATAAAAAAATGCATTTAATTAAATGCCACACAAATGCGGCGCGAAACGTTTTCAACGTGTGATATTTTACAGAGCGTACCGCTTGTGGTCCTTTCGACTCTTTTCCACCATGTCCTGGATGTCCTGTGTGCTTAGTGCCCCATAATCCACGTTCATAACGCCCCAGTATGAGGAGTAGAAGCTGTACGTTAGCTTTTTTTATTCGATTAGTACTGATATTCAAAGAGATTGAAAATAGCAGTCAATCAAGCCAATGATTGATAGTAAAAAGGAAAAAAGGTGAAAAACCCAACAATAAAAGGGCAATAAATCACAACATTTTTATATATGTACATCGAAAACATTTTAGATTGTGGGAAGTCACACATATCTTGAAACGGGTAGCAAATTTTACATTTTAATACTGATGCAGCAGCCAATAAGGAACAACTTTACTAATAAAAAAAAACGAAAAGAAAAAATAAAAATTAAATACTTCCGTTCCAAAATGTCTAAGATCTCTATGCTCGACTTAGAGCAAATAAATTTAATTCGTACCTTAATTCTAATCATTTTACTTAGCTAAATATACCTAAGGCCATGTTTCCCAAATAAGAATGAAGAATTCAAGCACAATTAATAAAATAAAATAGATATGCAGTCTTACAAATATAAATGTATATCCAAATCTGTGAATCTCTCCCTGAAAACGTATTCCGACGGATTTTAAAATATAATGGAGTATATCAAAAATAAGAAAACACTTGACCAGGAGCCAGCAATAAACATATTAAAATTATTTAAAAAAAAAACCACCAAATAATAAAAAATAATGTGTTTATTTTTATATATTATAATAAATCAGACTTACGCTCTCTAAAAAGTCTACACAGCACAAGAGGGCATCTTTTACTCTATGATCGGCTTGGAATTTATAATCAAATTCGATTATTAATTCCGAACATTAAGCAAAGCATACATTTATAATAACAATATTTATAAATAATCACACACTTTGCAACCCTTTTTTGTGGTTATAAAATGTGACAGAAAATGGTGAGCTATTTCTGATTATTTAAATAGAGTGAATCATTATTAATTGAATAACCCTTGTTATTGCAAAGATTGGGGAAACCAAATTCATATATAAGCCATGTAATTTGCATAACAATTCAAGTCACAAGCAGCTCAAATATTAAAGAATAATAAATAATGTAATCATTTGAAGGAAGAGCTCAGATTGTTGAGTATTTAGTTTCTCATCAGCATCAAAGGAGCGTACATCCACACAAATTAGAGGCTATGCATATTTACAGTTATAACAGACTGAAATCTATGGCAGATGACTGTCGTTTTTAGTTACCAAACTCACTTCCTGTGCTGCTTTATTGGCAACTCTGTTGAATGTGGCATCTGGCTGGGGGTAGCAACAACAACGCCAACAGAGCAGTGCCTTAGTGAGTCGTTTCCTGGCCTTGAAGCAATTCCGTTTGCTGCTTACTTTGTATTTAGACATTGCAGTTGCAATTTTTGTGTCTGCTCGAAACGCAACGGAAATTGCTCGGTAGGTAAACAGTAAACCGAAAATTTCGAACCAGAAACGTAAACTGATCGAATGAAATCGTCATTTGCAGTTGTCTGTTGCTTTGTTTTGTTTTTTATTATTATTTTGTTGTTGTTGTTGTTGTGTATGTCGTTTGCCTGACAAAATTGAAGCCCGAAAGTGTAACCAAAACGTAGCGCGCGCTATCCTCGTCCTGCTCCCACCTAACTTGAACCTTCCTGCTTTGTAGCCAGCTGTTTGCATACGTGCCCAATGTGCAATTCCCTGGGCGCTTCCAATCATTGGCCGTCTTCGCCTCAGCCCCGTTTGGCATCACATCGGCTTGTTATTGTTGAGTGTGCAACATGTAACTGACACAATCGAAATAGAAAACGACTTGCTACACGACACAACTACTATTACCACCAGCTGCTGCTGCTTGCCATAACAAACATTTACTTACCTTGCAACCGCACCCAGAAATTGAAGTGTGAAATCTGCGGTAAAACTCTAAGCATCGATCTGTCTGCCGGATTATGTAACCCCCCCGTCTCCCGTGCGCTCACCTCCTGACACTCCATCGCCTCAGTTCCTGTTTGTGATTTTTGAGTGTTTGATCATCTGACAGGCGTCAGATTATGCCACACCAAAAGACATAAAAAAAAAATGTTTAAAAAAGGCAAACAGCTAAGAAAAATTTTTGTGCACAAATTTGGCTAACGGAGCCAGCCGAAAGCGGCTTCAAATGTCTCGATTGCACCCTGGCAGCCTTGCAGCATACAGAAAATCCTGTGGGTTTTGCCAATTGTTTATTTTTCTAGACGACATTGCGGCGGTTTACGCAAATTCTGCAACCTCAAATCCAACGACTGAAAAGCTCAAAAAACGGCAACCCAATGCACTACTGCAATTTTTATTAGGTGCTAGGCAAAGTAATTTTTAAAAAATATATGTTTTCCATAAAATTCCAAATGAGGTTTATCAAAGTCATTTAACCAACAATATTTAACAATAATTTTAATAAGATAAAGCAGTATTCAACATATGATTAACAATATCTGTTGAGAATTAAAAATAAATAATAATATTTTTTAAATTGTTTCTTATTTTAGTTACTAGACATCATTGAACATTAAATATATATATATCATTAGAAATTTGCATTATTTTCGCATGCGTTTCTGATTTGGCGTTCAATATCAATTTCTTACTATCATGTTATATGTTATCTATTCTTAGTTGTCTGTAGCAAATCTAAATAACATTTCTTGAGGTGCAGTGTATACAACAACTGCCTGTGCTACACATACAGGCAACACAGTTTGCCTTGTAGTCATTGTTGTTGCTGTTGTTGTTGTTGTTTATCAGTGACTGTGACGGTAGCTATAGCTGTGGCAAGGTACCGTTCCGGTTACGGCACATTGCACATACGCCGTGCGGTGCATCGTCTGAGCAGCATTGCACTTCGCTCTGCCCAATTTTCTGACTGTGAAATTTACCAGAATTTGCTGTGTCAATTGTGTGGCAGTCTGTCGAGACTGCCAAATATTTGTTCACAGCATTAAATTAGCGTTCGGCTTTGCAAAAACTTAAAGCGAGCTTTGCGTTGAAAAAAAAAAAAACAAATGAAATAAAATGAAAAGAAAAAATAAATAAAATAAAGAAAATAAAGAAAACAAAAACAAACATAAGAAAGCCAACTCATCAAGTTTTGCCAAGTCTGCCAGTTGCACGTTACACGGGGCGTATGCGTAATTTGGCGGAAGCTGCAGTAAAAATCCAGCTGCAGATGTTTCGAAGCACGAAATTAATTACGAAAGCATACACAGACAAACACACACACAAGCAAACAGCTTAGCAAGAAAACAACAAGAACAGCGCCAAAATAATAATAATAATAAGTAAGAAAAATAAACTTTACACACAGCCAGCGTGAGAGCGACGGAAACCATAAAGAAGCATATGCTAAGGAAAGGCATAAAAATAAACCAAGGAAGAAAGCACAACTTTTGCGATATTATCTGCATGTGTGTGAGTGTCAAATAATATATGTGTGTGTGTGTGTGTGTGCGTGTGTCTCTGTGTGTGTATGTCTTTGTTTATATTTCTTGTTGCTGCTGATGAGTTGTGAGTGAGAGATTTCGAAGAAAGTTGTAAAAGCCAGTACAGAAATTGGGAGTTACTGCTGGTCATATCTGTGACTCTCCAAAAAGTAAAACTCATCATTCCACAATTGTGCCCTGCAACAAGAGGAATATCGATTTATTGGTATCACATGTACTATTTACAATTTTATACTGATTGATATTAAAATCCTCTTAAAGGTTTTAATATTTGTTTAAAAATATTGAAATAAATATAATTTATTATTTTATTTTCCTTCAATCAAATTTTATCACTATTCTATTTTACTTACTATTCTGTTTTTAAAAACAATAAAATGAATCTTCGATGATAGAATAATAAACAATATTAATGTAAAGACGAACAAAACGTCAACATTTGATAAAATTTCAAATTTGATTATACACTTTCCATCTCAAGATACCGTCAATGAAACAAAATAAACATGTGCAGTCATGCAATTTAAGGTGTTATTTGATTTTTCTTTCTGAAAATAATGGAAACCTTTTAAAGGGCATTAAATATTTAACTACGTAGGCACATATATCATCTTGTTAAATTGCTATTGCTCTCGGTTCTCTGTTGTTATTGTTGTTGTTGCCAGTAACATTTTATTTATATCGTCTCTGGTGGTGCGATTTGGATGGTGGCTGCTATGCTAAGACTTGAAAGGCAGCAATTAGTGTTAAATAAAGAAGTCATAAAGTGTAAATAACATTTTTGAAGCGCAAATGAAAAGCAAGCAATAATAATAGGACTGGTCTAGTCGGGTCTGTGGGTTTGGCTGGCCATTATTTATGTCCAACAATGTTTGGCATTTAAAGTGAAAAGCTAGCCAGCAACTGGTAATCATTTTAAAGCATTTGCCAAGCAATTAATTGTTGCATAAATATTGTAAACAAATTGCTGACCATCGAACGTGTTACGTGCATCGCATCAACATCAGCAACATTAACATCAGTAACAGCAACAACGATGTTCATACGATTACAAGTTGATTTTTACTATAATGTCAAGCCTCGTTTTCATTTTGATTTATGTCTCGTTTGTTGGCCCAATTTGTCAATTAATCAGTATAAATGTCATGTGAAATTGTTTGAAGAAATTAATGCTTGCATAGAATAAATCATTGAACAATCATTTGCAACAAATCGCATTTGTTTTCAACGGCAGCTGAACACAAAATCTTCAATTGATATTTTATTTACAACAAAAAATAATATTGTGCTTATATATTTCTCGCTTAATTTGTGCAACTAAAATTTCCTTATATATATTTATATATTTATTTTTATTATTTTATATTTAAAAAATTTTAAATTTTTTTTATTTATTCTATAAATTTTTTTATATTTGAATATGATTATTATTTATTTGTAACCAATGCAATGGTCTCACTTTTTTTAAATGAAATGTAGCAGAAAATTATAATTATTTCTGTTTTATAGAATATTTTTATTTATCTTTGAGTTTTTCGAGAAAAAAAAATATAATTGTATATTTGAGGCTGCCTTCCATTCATTTATGTTGACGTTGGAATATCTAAAAATTATTTTGTAATCCGTTGACCAATCCACTTGGTATTTGTATTACGCTACAAAATATATAATTGGTGCGCAATTTACATAAACTTTTCAATGTAAATACTCCATTTTACAAAACAAAAATCAACATTTTTGTTTGTTGGACGGCTGCAATCAACTTGCACATTTCAACAGGCTGTCAAGTTGGATTTACCAAATGAATTCAGTTGGGCCCAGCAGCGTCATTTGATAGACAAATTGAAACAAATTTTGGGCAAACAATGCGTTCTAATAGATATGCTCGTCGCATGCGAGAAATAAAATAAATTTACGACTCTTGAGCAAATAAAACATGACTGTGAGTAAAATTTTAACTTATGTGTATAACTGGTAGGAGACCGGATCGCATGCATAGCCATCATTGGTGCTAGGCACTCGACAAGCGTTCGTTCGAGTGTCTCCAGACGGCAAGTACCGGCAACGACAACGACCAGGATGACGGCATGGAAGAGCTAAGGAGAGGGGTATAAGGAAACGATGAGGACAATTTCTAGTGGGAA